>OY735885.1:9327262-10678095 GCA_963506565.1 Tachystola acroxantha | reverse complement strand
ATTTTAGGACCAACATTATATTCCATATATACTGCTGATTTGCTAGAGCGCACGCAGCATAGCACAGTGCAGATGTACGCTGATGACACACAAATTTTGTTAAGTCCTAACTCCCACCGATTATTAGCAGAGACGGTCGATTGCCTCAACCAGGACCTGTGTTCCATTACTGAGTGGTCAAACAAACATGGCTTGCTACTGAATGCAAACAAATGCACCTATATGGTATTGGGCACCCAACATCAGATCGATCAGGTGCAGCGCGTAGCCCCACCCATACTAGTGGGAGATACACCTATTGCGGAATCAGTTGTGACAAGAAACTTGGGGCTACTGTTCGACGGTACACTGAGATTCCAGGAGCATATAAACAGCAAAATAGGTAAATGTTACGGCGCACTTAAAACCCTATACAAATTCCGTCCTTATTTAAGCACTCCAGTAAGATTAAGATTAATAGACTCTCTAGTACTTTCCAATTTAGACTACTGCGATATTGTATACGGCCCCTGCCTGCTTAAACAAACTGAAAACCAAGTTCAAAGAATGCAAAATTCATGTATTCGATTCATTTACGATGTACCTCGGCGATCCCATATAACTCCATTTTTAAATACTTACAATATACTTAACATGCAAAACAGGCGAACTCTTAAATTTAGTACCTTCATTTACAACCTACGGGACACTGGCGCCCCAACTTACCTGTCGAAAAAGCTGCAGTGGTCGGATAGAACAGCGGCGAGTGCACGATCGGTGCGGTGCCCCGGACTCGATCTACCTATACCTTATTTGCGATTCTTTAGGGGGAGTTTCCGTTTCGCTGCATCGAAGTGCTGGAATGACTTACCGCCACCGATTAGGACAGCCGACACTCTCGCGTCATTCAGAAATCTCTGCAAGGAACGGCTTTTATCCTTGCAAAAATCTTCCTGCATCTGGCGTTAGCACACACTCTTTACGTGCACTCTTATGTGGTGGTGGTGGTGTCGATTGAGTTTAACACGACACAGTCGGTCTAGCTTTAGCGTGTCTGGTCCCTGTCGGTGCGGAGCGGTCATTGAGTGACGTTACTGTCAGACGGACACCGTTACCGTAGTGCATTATTACCTATAATATTCTAGTAGGTACTTAACACAGATGGGAACTTTCATGATAGTTATATCATATGTTTAACAATAAATAGCATTAAGTTTTTGTATTTTAGTTACTCTTTTTTGTGGTCTTCGAGATTAGCGAGACTGTACGAGAGTAGGAAAGACCTGAAAAGCAGCGTGTCGCTGAGGCCTTTCCTATTCATCTGTAACAATAGGTATTATTATAACTAAGTTACTTTTAAGTTCTAAATTATGTTTCAGATGAATAAATGTCTCTTTATTTATTTATTTATTTATTTATTCTTATTCTGGCAATAAAAAGTTACTGTCAACATTTTTCAATTGTACGAGAAACACTTTTTTCCAAGGTCTGTAGCTACTTAACATCATTACAATTTTCTATTGCTGGCTCACCTTCACACCTTTCTTCTCTGCGACGCTGTTGTGAATGATAATATCAGAAATCCTGATATCCATGATAACTGTTGTACTAGCCGTCATACTATGGCCCTACTTAAACAGTGTATGAATCTCAGGAAAGCAAGCTGATATTCAGATCTTCACACAGCTGATGTGAATAATAAGATTTTTAATTCCTACCGTTCACAAGTCTGTTCCAACCAGTTTTGCTGGTAGAACATCCATTTATTTTATGCGGAAACTCGATTCTTTGTACTTTTGTTTATCAATTTCTATCGGGTTCCAACGTGTGTTGCATAATTTTTCTTTTTACAGGATGACCTCTCTCCGACAGTCTTAAGGTCGGGGTACGGTTAACCCGATCCCCTCGTCTAGACGTCTCTTGATCGGGATTTAATATCGCCTCATTCGTTTTCGACTACTTATTCGAATTAGAATGTTGTCTTATCAAGTAACCTATTCACAAAGGAATTGTTCTTTTATAAACCTGAGCCCTAATCAAATTCGTGGACGTAAGACTCGACGCCTCTCACCTTTGATCTATATTTAACTCAACGAGTGGCTGGTGTTGTTGTTTGTACTACGGCATAAAATATTCGCCTATTTATACTTTATCAGGAGATTCGATAAGATCGGGGAGTTATTTTTGGAATTCGTATTCGGGAAGCCCTCGACAAGCCCACGACACGGGGCAGGGAAGGGATTACGCACATCGCATTAGCATATAATGGTGTTATTTGCATTCGGCCGCGGCGGCTCACTTTACGCCCGCTTATTTTTCAGAAATCCAACCCGTTCGCTGCACTGTAATTTATGCAAAATACCGCACATGATTGGATGGCGGGCGGACCCCCCTTTTTAGTTTTTTACGACTCATAATAGTCATATGTTTCGACTTGAAGAATAATGTGGTTTCTTTGGTAATTTCCCTGGTTGCTGTTGTTTCCTGTAAATCAACGTCGTCGGACGGATCCTTGTTATTATCGGTCATATTTTCTTTTTGATTTATTTTTGGTATTTTTTCGTAATTTCACGAAAAGTTCTTCAATATTTTCTTCGAATCTATCAAATCAACCGACCACTCCCCCAGTCGCTACCTCAGATAGTTCAAAAGGTCCTTTTAGACCCATCGATCCATCTTAATTTCCCCGAGTGAATTAATGGAGTAGAATTCCCGGTGCCGTTTCAAATATCGGAGAAGCATCTCAGAGAGCGGTGCGGCATTGCGCGGGCTAGGAAAGAATTTCAATAAGTTGTTTTCATTTGCAAATTGCGCGCCCCGGCGACACCTAATGGCATAGGAATCTAGGGGGCCGCGTGCCTGCCGCAGTGCTCCCAGCTTATTGGATTATAAGATGCTCTTTCCAATGTCGGTAGCAGTTTTAGAGGGTTATGAGTAGATTTAAGATCCATACCACCTAAGTATGTTCTCCGAGAGCTTTTCTGCAATGGATGCTACCTTAAATGAGCTTCTGACATATTCGTTGCGGACTTTATCCAGACGTGTAATCCCACCGGCCCATCTAATAGTCTTCAAGTCGTCGTGATTTACAAATCTTTTGATAAATCTTGCATACAAGCCTACCATTTCATCACCGGCGATGCAAGACACAACGGAAATATAAGAGACCACTACTCTGGCTCAGGTAATAGATGAAGAAGGATGTCCGTCGCGAGGGACGCTGGTGAAAAATGCGAGAGTCGCGTTATTAGCATCCCGGGGACAAATTGGTATGCTGCCGGCTCGCCGTTCGACCGCCATTATTCATTTATTCATGGCGTTCCTGTACTAAGGGCCCTCGCGAATTCTTCGCTGCAATATTTGTACATAGCCTATACATCACTCAACTACTACAATACATTGTGTTTACGATGACAAAGTGACGTGATGTGTTTGCGAAATTTCTTTCGATTTGCAGTCTTCGGGTTTAACGCTGACGCCCCATAGGCGCTGTGTGATATTAAATGGTTGATTAAACGGAATTTATATGCCTAACTACTTGCTCAAAATTCGTATTAACTGTAGGTAGTAGAGCTTTCGTGCTTCTTCCTTTCGTATACAATTTCCTAGGTTAACATTCCAGATTGAAAAAAAAAAAAGTTAGGCACAGTTAGAGGATTTCGTCATTCCCATCTGTTCTAGGCACTGTTTATCAATTGTTATTGCTTTCTTATTCTATGCCTCATTTATTTGAACAATCCATAATACGTAATAACAAATTAGTTTAATGTCTTTCAATGTTCTTATTTCATCCAGAATTTGTATTACGCATTATCCATGCTCGGTGAACAAATTAGAACATGATGAAAAAATTCTTGCCGTGGGCAGGACTTGAACCGGCGACCTTGTCATTCCGTGACATTCTATCTCTTCTATTAATACTTATTACATCTCTGTAAACTGGGCACAGTCGACATCACATCAACTTACAAGAAACCCAATGCTCTCTAAAGCCATATTTACTATCGCGTATAGCCAGCCAGTCGATTGTACCTCATTAGGCATCTTCTTTCTTGTGCTATCTTCAATTTCCCCTATTTTTCCCGGCCTTCCACCGGCCACAAAGGAGGGGGTGGATCCCCTTCCCTATAAACCTAACTAGTACCCATCTTGGCGGTTCATTTTCCATAAAAATGCAGCGATATCCGAAGGGGCAAACATGCCGCCAATAAAGTCCCGGAGTGACCCGGGGCGCCGGCCGGTGACATTGTTCCCGGCTTATAAAATTACTTCGCAAGAGTCGACCACTCAAAGGCGCTTACGCGTACAGGACTTTCCATGTATTATGTGTTTTACGTCATATTATGTGTACTGTTGGGGGTGGAATATAAAGAATATTGTGTTACCGTAATATTATTTATAATGTCGGTTTCGGCCACAGACCACTTACCCCATAGACCTGTAACAGTTATGTTACTTATTGCTAGACCAGATAAAGTTCGCAATTAAAACATTGAACTCTTTGAACAACTTTGATTAAAATAGTGGGCTATGTATTATTAAAACACCGATGTGGCTAATGATGTGGAATCTGGACATAATTTAAATACCGGCAACACACTAATTAAATTTTTCGAGAATCTTGCGAAGTCTCTAAATTAATGGAAAGGTTCAGAAATACAACGATAGTTCACTTATTTAGATCAGTCAAGGGTCTATGTACTGCATATATCGAAGCCCAAATCACGTGTCTTATTTTCTATACCAAAATAATAACATTTTAAGCTTTTCTGTTATTATTGCATAGATATTTTCACATTATTAGATCAGATCACTTTACTTTCACAATAATGAACAGGTTCAATCAATCAGTTCCTTCAGTGTTACATCACAACAGGTTTAGACGATCATATTTGTATACAAAATAATACACTTGATTTGGGCTGCGGTATACATACAAAGATGAGCAGGCAATTTCCCAGCGCTCCAATGCCAGTGCCCTGTAGGGAGCGTTGCTACGCGGCCCACGCGGAAGTCTCGGGCGTAGCAACAGCACACAAGGACGAACACACGCGGCCGGTTCTCGGCAGGGCAACAAAGTTACAATCTACTTTGCACATAACAACAAAACCAGGCAAACACACCTCTCTTTGCGACAGGGATAAGGTATAGATTGCAATGGTTTCATATACGTTGATGCGCTGTCGGCTATGCAACTCCAGTTTTGTATTTGATTACATTGACACGTGTCAAGCAATCAGATTTCTGCATATTATGATTGCTGAACAAATGTTTTCATCATGCAGGTCAGAATATGAGTATTATGATGCGTAGAAATGAAACTTACAATAGCGATTTTTCTAAATTCCTATTCGGAATATCCAGAACTTCAGACAAGAAAACAATCTCCGACTTTTTACTAAGTAAGGAATAAAGATTCACAAAAACATCCCAGACATTTTTATTATTACGAAGCGAACTTGACATAAAGTAAGACATCCCACTGTTTCCTCTGTAATAATTTTATATTATTAAGTCTTCTTATGGTGCTTATTCGGTTAGATCTGCAGAAGCGTACCGTGTTAAACCTTGTTTCTTGTTTCGCAATTGAATAATTTGCGAGTACCGAAATGCCCGAGGCCCAAATTCTGTAAACAGATTGTGTTGCGCATTATATCCCTTTATTGTAATCCCGGCAACCCTTTGTGGCTACCTCATTGAATTAACAAATTGTAATTTAATTTTTTGTTGTGATTACTACATAAATTTTTCCTTTGATCCTTATATCGCATCCCGTGCAGACACGTAATCTCCTCAGCGTTGGCACCTCCTTGCAAAGTGGTGTAAATGTAAATTCAAAAATATGTCGATGTGCCAAAATGTACACAACCTGCTTACTTGCAATAAAGAAGTTTCACTTTGGCTTTGAATCATTCGAGCATAGAATTACAATAAATGGAAACAACAACAAACAACGAATTACAATCACATATATTTCGTGATTAATTAAACGTGACCTTTAATAACTAAATATTTACAAAAATTACAATTTTCAAAAGAAAAAGCAACGAAGCTCAAAGAAAAGCCATAAATGACTATACCGTTGTTTAGAAAAATTTTAACATTCATTTTAACTACTCAATTTTATACAGATTAAACCATTATTCCATACTCTTTTGGCAATTGTATTATTTAAAATTTGTGGTTACACCTCGCGTCATCTTCAACTTTGCTGTGAAAACGCCCTGCTCTCGATAGACTTCTAGAATGAATTCAGAATTTACTTTAAAGTTGATTCATGCAGCAGACTGAAAATATCGTATCTAATTAAATCCATTGACGGGACTCTTAAATAAGGTCCAGTTTCCGGCGACAAACGATGGCGCTAAGGGACCATAAAATTGTCTGAGAAGTTCAAATTGTTCGTCACCTTTGTGTCTGTATTTACACACAGGCGACTTGCTACGATTAACTTTATTTATACCGTGTTCAGCTGTATAATAATGCCCAAAACGGGACCGAGCCGCCAGAAATAGCGTCGCGTCGCAGACGTAACACGGACGTTTTTATTGATTCCAAAACTATTTCCAACGGAACAACGTTATACAAACACTGCTGTGTAAATTTTAAGCAGAAACTTGGATTTAGGTTTTGATTCATTTCTGGGAATATGTCGTCAGGGTCGTTCAGCATTAGATGATATTAATTTTGAAGCGGTTATTCCTTATAATGAGCTTAACTGGCAAGTATACGTCGATGACAAAGTCTTTGCTCGGAATTGTTACAGAATAGACTAGACGCGTATTGCGACCCCTAAGCATCTATTACAGATCGCTCAAGGAAATAATTGCACTAATAGTAAAACAACTAAGAAATTGTTTGTAAGAAAACTGTGTAATTTGTAGCGTTTTGGAGCCTCATATAACTACATTTTGCTGTCCAAATTATGACAAAACGTGGCTAATACTATTTTTCCCCTATAATTATGGATAGGGTTGTGATTTGTGCAACCTATCAACTCGTACGTCCATTATTTGTCAGATATGTCGCTTACGTGACATTTACAGCGCCAGCTAATTGTGGACTATCAACGGTCGCGGAAAACGACTTGCGCTTCGTATCGAGTGCACTTCGTTCGTGGATTTCTCTTGTCTGCAACTGATTTGTGGCGATGCAGCTTTCGCCTGAGGCACGATCTGCCTTAACGACGGCCGTGCTTCGCAGCGCATTCCGTTGTTTAACTCCGTTCCGTTGCCGCTGTTAAAAGGTAACGCTGTTTATGGAGTCGTTTTTTGTGAAGGTGCAGAAGGAAAATTCCATAAAACTGTCAGACAAGGATTCTGAGAGAAAATAATCGTCTTTAGTTCAACATTAGATTGTGTTTCCTATCTTCAATGCACGATTGCATTGAAGATGAATGAATGCAGAGACGATTATCAGCGGCTTCTGCTACTGCTTTCTGGGATTACTCTAATTGGTATCAAGCCTCTTGCGAATTGTGGATGTACTATAATTGAGTTTAATACTTTATCAGACAAAAGAACATCACAGATCTCTAGTAAATTTAAAATTTTCGGCTCCACCAGCTTTGGGTTTCTTCCGAAACTGTGTCTCCAAGTTATCACTAATAAATCTGGTATAGCAACAATTAGTCGTCTTCAACAGTTGCCTAATCGTCCCAGAATGCGAGCTCAGTGTCGTCCGCTCGGCCGGTCAATGTGGAGCGTGCGGACTTGCCAAGTTTTGTCGCCATGCAGTCGTATAGGACCAGACACGCGAGATATTTTGATGCTCCAGTCGCCACGTGCTACCGACTGTGTATGTACCATGTGGTGATAATCATTATTAATTAACGTCGGCCGTGATTCGGCCATGTGCTGAACCATTCTCCTGTTTCCTTTGTCTGCCATCGGCAACAGAAGTGCAATTTTCAAACTTACCCACTTTTGTTGTTGTTCATGTTTGTTTACGTTTTTTAACATTTTTTAATTTTGGCAGCGTTTTGATAGAATGCCAGTAACCACAATTGCCATTCCTTAAAGAAAGATAGAATGCCAATTTGTTCTGAATATTAATCATTATCTCTAAGTGAAATGTAATAATTTCTTGAGATTAATAAAGATCTTAAACCAGATCTAGTTTGCTGGAGTTTTGAGTGATCAGTCGCAAGATTCAAAGATTCAAAGAAAAGATACAAAGTCTATGGTTTTTGGTATCTCTGTCTTGCAATCTGTCACAAGGACATCCAGTGCTGATTATTCTAATGTGGAGTTAACTTTTGATTAAAGGTGATTAGACAGGTGGGCCCTCTGTAGCCTTAAGGGGTTTGAGCTAGGTGTTCCTTTATAAGACTAGGTGTTTAAATAAGATCTAGTGGTGATCAGAGCTTAAATGAGTATTTCTCAAAACTGTTGTACAATATGCGAAAAAAATATGTCGCAATTTTTTTTGCAAGTTTTTAAAAAAAATATGCATATTTTTTTCAAGAAATTGGTGTACATGTCAAGTTAAACTATTTCACAGTTGAATTGTAACAACAGATACTGCAAAAGTCTTTTTGTAATAGTGTAAGGCATCTTTCTGTCCACATTGTTTTTTTCTTTTCATATAAAAACCTAAATGTCACTGCACACAACAACGTTTTTTTTGTGTCAGAAAATATACTAAAAGTAGTCAATATTAATTTTTTGCTTTTCTGTTTAGTACCTTATGCAATGAGGTTTAAGATATAAAGTTACTCTGTTAATGGTTTCATAATAAAAATGGGTATCAATTCCAAAAAACAATTTGACACACGTTTCACACTTTTTAGTTACACACTTTTTCTTGACGCGACTTCTCGTATTTATTCTAATTTCCGAACGCATCCGTAGTATATTGGACTGGCAACACCAAAATCTTTCTGATTGGCTAATAGTCAGTTGTCACTGACATTTTGTTTTCACTGCAAAACGAGTCACAGTATTTTTGGTGAGTGTTATACTTTTTAGTTACAAAAAATCAAATCTCATTTCGTTCAAGGTAAGTACTTTTATTTTGTATTCGTTAACTGTAATGTATGTAGATTAATCAATGTGTTCATTGTATTATATCCGTTGATTGTTTTGACATAACGTTTTTTCACTAAACCATTTTGAAGTTATTTTTCTCTTACTATTTCGTCACGTTTAGTTACGTGAGGAAAAAGTACGAAGTAAAGCTGAGTATACATTGAATTTATAAAAGCTGGGACTATTTGAACCTATCTATTAGCCAGCTCCTGGAATACCCATAATTCAGCTGTTCATAGTATGTACTATGGCAGGCATACTATGTTTTTGTATTAAAAAAAATTATTCTTTAATTTACTTATGTAAAAAACTAAAAACTATTACATAATGTTGAAAAAAATTTCCTTTAAAAAATTTCCCTACAAGTGTACACTTACCCTAACATTAACTTTTTCGTAACGACGTCAACTATTTCGTGACAATATTTCGTGACAACTTTTTCCTGACGTACATTTCTTTTGGGAAATACTCAAATAATGTTCTCCCAACCAGTTAGTCCTAGGATTGTGTACCTACTTACTATGATAATTTTGATTTAATAATGAGACAAAAACTTGAGAGTTATACATTGCAATTTCTGACAGGTAACCTCATAATCGTATACCAATACAAGTTATACTTGCTAGAGAATTTGAAATATTAAAACTTTTTCGGCATGAAAGAGGGGAAAACTTTGATAATTGGATTAGTCAGAGAACAATGCGAGAAATGCCGCGGGCGACCGCGGCTACCATCAAAAGCACTTTACGGCGAGGATATACCACTGTTGTCGGAGTTTGGCTACCTACAGATGCCGGCTGTGTTCTATCAGACATCATCAAATAGCAGGTGTAACATTCACAAGCAGTTATTAATTAGTCTTTATTGCACATGGAAGTATTAAATAAATGTTTTTGTGCTACTTTAAGTTCCCTATGTTTTGAATTGAATTTTACGTAAACCGAAGCCCAAATCAAGTGTCTTATTTTGTAAACAAAAACTACCCAGCTAACATTTTAAGCTATTATGTGATTATTGCATAGTTATTTTCACATTATTAGATCGGATTACTTTATTTTCACAATGATGAACAGGTTCGAGAATTCAGATCCTTCAGTGTTACATCACAACAGGTAAATAGACGATCATGTTTGTTTACAAAATAAGACACTTAATTTGGGCTGCGGTATAAGCGGTATGTCGGTCATATACTTCTTGTAGTGATGTTTTGAATTGAATTTTACGTAAGGGATAAATATGTCGGCCATATACCAATAGATTTTCTCGGTTATTTCTCGTAGGAAACATACAGTTACTGAATCAAAAACGCTAAAGGAAGATATCGTGAGGTAAACTGCATGCCTGAGATAAATGACAAAATATTAATATAAAGCATTTGTTATCCACCAGTTGATGGTGGATTATGGCACCAGCTTCCTCTATGTAAAGGAAAAGCAAGTGCCCTAATAAAAATAGGCTGATAATTATATAACATTGCAGCGGGTTTCTTTAAAAAACGAGGGCGTGGGCACTCTTTTAAGTATCGTTACTGTAACAGACTCCTCAGTACGGAAGTACCGGAGCGATAGCCCTCAGGACCTGGAGGCAGGACTCTTTAATGTCCGAAAATAAATTACTACGTTAATTTCCAAAGGGCGCCCCGTCATTTATCAAACGGAATGTTCCAACGCTTCCCCGAAACCGTAAATTGTGTAAATAACAATAATTAGCCGCTAAATGTGCGCAAACTGTTTGATAGCTGTGGAATATCATTTACTCGTATTTACCACCAGTGAGACCATTTCTCGAAGCCCGTGTATTCGGGGAAATGTAGCGATGATAGACCGGTGTATTGTGCTTGTGGGCCATAATACTCGTGAATATCTAAGGCACGTATTAATAAATCACTCTCAGCTCAAGTCAATCTTGAGAACGACCTAAAACGTTACGTTTATTAATAGGAACGCCATGTTCCTATTAATAAACGTAACTTAGGTGCGCGTTTAGGAATCGGGTATCACGTGAGTAACGCCGTAATAATAAACAAAACTCAGCTCTCAAGAGAACTGTCAAACTCACTGTCACTTGAGAACGTATTTGCTGATTGTAGGCGAACCGCTACGTTTACTTGAGTACTTCCACTTGAGAAAGATGTCACGTGATACGCTCTCAAGATTGGTTTATTAATAAATGGCATACTTGAGATGGTGGTGATGGAGACCATGCTGAAGATCCTGATCCACAACAGTACCGTCTTAGAATTTATAGGTAACTAGTTAATTATTACAAAATAATTAAATTGGTGACTAAAATTAGCGACTTGAGTTTACATGTCTACATAACTTAAGTTGACATTTAGCCGTCAACCAACCAAAACAACAGCAATTTTCTCATGATGTTTCATTCCTAATCATCGATCGATCGATGTTATATCGATCAGATTTATACCTTGAGTGATGAGTTGCAATATTTTTGTGACGTCATTGTTATCTTCAAAAATCTAATTAGTATAATGTGACCCATATTGATTGTACATGACGCCGCATAAGCCGCGTCCACACTGGATGCGGGTGCGCCGACGCCGCTCGCCCACATAAATCTGCCGTGATAAATTAGGCAATTCATAAGATAGGGTGCACGCACCTCCCCTAAGCCACATGCAGAGAGGCCGCCCGGGATAATCGACGGGGCCCATGCAATTTGGCATACTGTTTATCGTTCCACGCGATTTATCGCGCGTGCATACGCACCTTAATGTGTATTATGTGTTGTTTATAAACTTGCAGTTTATGAGCAAGCGTTATGGTTGTGTGAATTGTAAATAAAATACAGATACATATTGAAAACACTTGAAAATTGAATGATTTTTTTTTCTCATAATTAGACTTGTAGAGCAACAATTATTGACATCTTGATTACCAGAATCATAGCCAGTTGTATTAATAAAACATTGCAGAGGTCTATTAATGTTGGTTGGTATATTATATTGTAATAAGTATATCCTAATTTAAAATGGGTAAGGAGACACGCCTAAATTAGTTGTAGCACCTAATGTGTGTAAATTTTAACACATCATGTGTTAAACCTCGTTTCCTTGTAATAATCGTTTAGCTAACCCTTAATATATTTATTTATTTATGTTGGTTGAATAGTCATTTTTCGAATACTCGTATTTTAAATCAACTCTGAAACGGACCTTAAAAGTTAAAAAATCACACACGTATATTTATTTGGCAATGGTCTTATACGCCAAAAGTTCAACAGAATGAGAATGACCCACCGTGCCTGCGCAGTCTCGTAAGCCCCAGTCATTGGACCATTGTCGCCGTAACACAAAAACACGCCACTTTAGGATAATCGCGGATGACTCGCCAAAGGAGGAATTCAAAAGAAACGTTACAAAACATCAATCTGTGAGGGGAATCTCCTCCCAAAGGCTTGTAAAAACGGCGTTCTATGTAATATTATTAAGGGTTCCGTGACATGTTCAATCTGATATCAGTTCAGTTAGTGATATTGTCAGTCTAGTTATCAGTTCAGTCATGGCTAGGATCTTAGCTGATCTTAGTTTTAGAGCACGAGCTTAGCTGAGCTTTCCTATTTCCACACTAATTCAATGAATAAGATAATTTTTTTGTAAAATGAGGCCACATACAACGTAAGACATGATCCTGTCAACGTCCAAACAAATTAAAAAAAAAAATTACTGTTTGAAAACCACATAACATAAGGAGAAAAGGGTCATTTTTGCGAAAGCGACATTGTGCGGAATGAACATTATGAAATTATGATACCTTTTGCGACCGTGTCATTTTGCGATTGAGCCGTTCAGACTACCCACAGACAGGCCTGGTTCACTCCGCGCTTTAGGTATAAATCTACAGGTACACCGGGCGGGCGGCCTTGGGCCGCGCCGGCGCGGCTATTCAGTGGGCTGCTGCGCGCCAGATTGATTGCACGTAGCCCGCTATTTTGCGCCCGCGCTGCGACGTATTTAGCCGTCTTTCATTGTATCGGAAGAAAAAAATCGTGACAAGAATTTGGTCTAAATTATTAAAATATTCTTTCATACAATTTAGTACCTACCATAATAATTTATTTTATTTAGGGTGGATTCGACCAAACTTCAATTTATACTGGAGTAACTATCCCAGGGTTATTTTTATTCCCCGATTTTATTCTCCATTAACTTACGAGTAGTTTTACCATGCAATCTAGAGAATAGTTGCAGATAATTGAATGAAATTGAATGAATAATGAACGAATAATTAGATTAGATTTATATAATAAATCGCAAGGCTAGTTCTTGCATCTTAAATATGGGTAAATATGGGTTTCGGCTCCCGGACTAGATTGTACCTAGCTAAAACCTAAAAGAGTTATGTTTAGTATTGTAGTCTTGTAGACACCCATTAAAGTGTAAGAAGATAGCATGCCTATGGTCTTTTGTGATCTAATACCGTAGGTATATTTGAAATATCAGTTTGTTTACAAAAGTAGAATAATAGAGTGGTATAATAATATAATATGTTCATTAAATATTCAGATTATTTATCTTTCACAAGCCGGCAGCCCTAATCGTGTCAGAAGAGTAAAGAGCTACCCGATAGAAAGAGACGCACGTTGTAGGTGAATATAATTGTAGGCACTTCGCGCTGCGCGAGCTGAATTGTACTTTATTGCGTCGCTGCGAGACTCGCGATTTATTTTAACGGTTTTTAGGAGAGACTCTTCTGTACTTGTACTATTATATATTCTGTGCCACAGACAACCTGATGACTGATGTAAAAGACGAAACGATTAAAAAAAAATCCGGATAGAATTATAAGAAAATACTTTCTAAAAAGTACTTATTATACACGAGAATCCTAAAAATCCATAAAATGAGTCGTCATTAGGCGTTGCGTCAAAACACGCCGAATGTTGACGACCCCTGGCCCCGATGACTTGCACATTTGGTGCGCGATCTCCTATCGATCCGACATCCGACCGATTCCGAGCGCGGCTCACTCGCCCTTTTATAATGTTTGTTTGTATACGCACTTATATCGACACTGTATTATATTCTTCTTTTTGTTGTTTGTTTCAGGTAAGAGACGCGATGAGTATGATACACCTACACAGAGAGAAAAGCTGTGGTTGTTAAGTATTCGCAACTGCAGCTAGAACCGTTATAAACTATAGGTTGTATGGTTTTGCTGTTTTTGATATTTGGTTTTCTACCTGGTTATAAACAATAAGCAATGAAACTAGTTATGAAGGCAAATATCAAAAACAGCAAAACAATTAGCATATAGTTAGTAACGGTTCTAGCTGTAGTTAAAAAGTCTTCTTTAAGGATCTCGTGGATCACTCCAAAATTTGGAGTGATCCACGTAAGTCAAAGTGTACCAATTTCATGCGTTCAGTATGCTGCAATGATCAGGAAAATCGAATAGAATAGAATTTGATGTAGGTATTTACGGTGAATGCTTCGACTATTTTAACTAAATATTTCACTAAAGTTTTAGGTACACTTCGGAGTATTGTATTTATCAGGCGATATTAAGAAACAACTTCGATGTTCCTCCATCACAATTATGTCAATAAAATTATCTACTTGGCAGGTTTGAATTAAGTATTCACTATTTTCTAATTTTATCACCGAAGTAATACGAATATGTAGGTTAACTTTGTGGCACTTCGTTAGAAAATTAAGTGTTTTGCTCCCCACCCGTAGTTAAAATTGTACGAAATTGGCCTAAATTAGGGCAGATATCGTAAATTTGTAATATGGTCTCTACAATTTACAGTATCGATTGGTGTCAAAATAAGTTTAGTTGAAAATATCTATAATATATTTGAAGCAAGGTGTCGTTTCTTTACTGGTACACACGCATATTTTAATTTGAACCGTTTTTTGACAGTGTAATTAAATAATTGCTTATTATATTTTAAAAGTCTGTTTCTTGGCATAAAATACTTTTTAATTGCTGGACGAAGGCAATGTTTTTCGAGGGTACCTATGTCAGTTGTTTTGACGCCTCTTGGCGATTACATCTTGGCGTTATGAGTATTATATGTGTAGGATTTTGAGTATGGTCTAGCTATATCACTGACATTAGATAAATTTTATGCCAACAAAACAGTATTTTAGTGATAATTATAGTTATCAATCAGCCCTTCTTTATAGCCGTAAGTGAATGTGATTCAAACGGCAGCTGGCAACCGATGTCGTTGTTTGGGCGGCGTCACGTGGCTTCGGGCGGCGGCGGGACGGCGCGCCCAACTAGATATTTCAATCGGCCGGTCAAGGAACTGTTACACCATTATCTTGGCCGGAGATTGATGGCCCGATATTGCGATGGACTTGCCAGATATTATGAGGGAATACTAACTACCTCAGCGATTTTTGATGTAAAGTTGGATCTACTCACTCATTATCAAGATTAACAGGATTCATCATCATCATAAACTTCCATCTGCTGCGATCCTGGCACACCACCCTTGCCTCCTCCACATTCATCAATCTCTTCATGCATGCTCGTCGGTTTGTAGTAGACGGTACTTGGCCCTAACAGGATTCATGATTTATGAAATGTCGTGAATCCACGACATATCGCTGGCCCAAAGTGGATCTTGGCCTCCGACACCGCAGAACGTCACTGCAGCTAGTCTCGCGCTGTCTGTCGACAGTCAGGCGATTGTGACAGTCTGTCTAACTCTGCTTTTTGTAAACATCTTTACTCCGGTGAAGAATCGTGACACAATTGAGCTTTTTCAAGAGTTGATCTGTTTTTATTTTGGAGATTTTACTTAGTAGTGATGATGATGATGCTTTCCTTTTACTCCCAGGTGAGGCTAAGGGTTGCCGATGTGCTTTTCCACTTGGCCCTGTCCTGCGCTGCCTCCGGGACCTCCCTCCATTTGAGCCCAACTCTCTTCGGCTCTACTGTCACCGATTTCCTCCACAATTCCAATCCTGCCCCCTTACCATAGACTCTTATAGCAGGATTACTTCAATAATACTTTACGTAAATTAAGCTTTCTTTAAGGTTGTCATGGTACAAAATAACAAAGTCTTATTGAATTGAAATACTACTATAAAACTTCATGGTAAGATCTGGACTGACTTAGTAGTAGCCGGTACCAACAGAGAAACATTACTAGTAGTAATTAGCCTAAGGGTGGTTTATCCTTATGCTAATACAATTGGAATTGATGTTAATTTCATCAATAACCACAGTGCTATAAATACAAAGACATGTGGACGTTCTCATAGCTCTACCTCCGGTTACTACAACGTAAGCTGGATCGATTCCATTATAATTAGTTATAGTGAGTTATTATCGTCTTATAGTAATGTGGCTTTTCAATTATTCATTCTAGAGGGAAACGGAATAGCTTGGTAATTGATTCAGAGCTTGGTCGCGCGCCATCGAACGGCGCGACTATAAATATGTTTGGATTGTATTTTTAATTTGATCTACGGTATGCTATTTCGTTTTACTACTATCTAGGACACTTGACTCGTCTAGTTTTATAATAATTGATTGCTTATCCCTTTACAATATTCAATACTCGCTTTTTTTCTTTCCGATTTATTTGTTGTAAGTGGTATTATTAGTAGGTAGTGTAGAAAAATGTTGATGTGCAAAAATATACGCAATGTTACTCACAATAAAGAGATAAATGATTATGATTCCTTTTAAAAGCCATCAACAGATATTTTAAGACAACTAACAATGTTTTTAACTCATTATTATCTCCTCAATCATTCCAACTAAGTTCTAGTTAGAGTAAGTTGAGATATTCTTAGTATATTTATTTAATTGAGTAAATTAATACATAGTTTCTAATAAAGTCAACATATTCTAATACAATGGACCATTCGATACAAATAAAATAACACCGTTTTTTTATGGGAAGGCAAAGAGGCAAAAACGGAGAGGCTACCCGATGGTTAGAAGTGCAGATAGATAGTGGTCGTAAATAAATACGTTTTCTTCTTCTTGTGTATAATAATAATCACAGTATTTCAAAACTATTTTCTCGGGAAACCCCCGACTAAACTTTAGTCCTACGATGAAATTGTCCATCGCAAGTTGCACAACAAAAGAAGGCGTCCGCTCCGACACCTTTTAAAATTACACGGCATAGGAGTGCAACTATCTGCGATCAGTGGGCAATACCACGCGACCCCTATTCGTGTAAAATTGATGTACCGCCCAATATCGTAATGTGAGACCCGATTGACACAGGACCGTACTAAGGTAGCTTTACTTTGCTGGGAGAAGTGGGCCTCCGAAACAAAAACGCGCCATTGTCGTGCGCTGAAAAATCAGGGTTGACTGTGGCGTGGCACCTAAATTTACTTAGCTGTTGATTTCTAGCTAAAACAACTACGACTTTGACAGTCACTGCAAATTATTGTAAACTATGTAGGAAAACAAATAGCAAAAACAGCAAGACTTTTGGCTGTCCCTATAGTTTCTACAGTCGCACACAGCTAATGTTTTCTTTCGGTGTGCCGGTCTAGCACAGATTGTTATCACGACGTGTGTCGCTGTAAGTCCTTCTCAACCTCGTCCTTCCAGCGGTGTACTTGTGTTCTCTTCTCAGCACGATATTCTCTCATTCTAAAACATGTGCTTGGCAAAGTCATCATTATCAGTCCATATGTGTACTTCCAGCGGTGTACTTGTGTTCTCTTCTCAGCACGATATTCTCTCATTCTAAAACATGTGCTTGGCAAAGTCATCATTATCAGTCCATATGTGTACTTCCAGCGGTGTACTTGTGTTCTCTTCTCAGCACGATATTCTCTCATTCTAAAACATGTGCTTGGCAAAGTCATCATTATCAGTCCATATGTGTACTTCCAGCGGTGTACTTGTGTTCTCTTCTCAGCACGATATTCTCTCATTCTAAAACATGTGCTTGGCAAAGTCATCATTATCAGTCCATATGTGTACTTCCAGCGGTGTACTTGTGTTCTCTTCTCAGCACGATATTCTCTCATTCTAAAACATGTGCTTGGCAAAGTCATCATTATCAGTCCATATGTGTACTTCCAGCGGTGTACTTGTGTTCTCTTCTCAGCACGATATTCTCTCATTCTAAAACATGTGCTTGGCAAAGTCATCATTATCAGTCCATATCAGTCCACTGCTGGACGTAGGTCTTGCCCAAAGTACGCCACTCAACACGACTCTCAGGCCCGTATTAATAAATCAATCTCAGCTCAAAACCCAATCTTGAGAAAGACCCCAAGATGGCGTGTTTATTAATAAACGTAACTTAGGTACGCGTTTAGGAATCGGGTATCACGTGAGTAACGCCGTATTAATAAACCAAACTCACTCTCAAGAGCTCACACTTGAGAACGGATTTGCTGATTGCAGGCGAACCGCGACTTGAGAGGGTGTTTTTATAGTTGTTTGGTGGTTGCTAAAATGGATTTACATAATATTTTGGAAGAAATTGATCATTTCGACCATATTGATCATTACGACGAGTTATTTTGGCAAGATAATTATCGTATGCCTAAGGGATGCCCAGAATCCCTTTCAAATGCGGTCGGATCTGTTTAAAAAAAGATATCGATTTCAACAAGAATCCGTGCTTTTAAATAAGGAGTGAACTAGAAAAACTGGACAACAGAGGACTGCCAATTGCTCCAGAAATAGCCGTTCTATTGACGCTGAGATTTTATGCTACGGCATCATTTCAGGTGAAGTTTTTGTGACTAATATTTTTAATATACTTACCCAATCATAAACATGTTAAAATATATCGGAATCATGTCGGAATTTCAAGGTACTATGTGGTATCTTATTATCTACCAGTCTGGCAACTGTGGAAAAGCTTCGTAGATAAGACTCTGTATCTATAGATCAGACCTGTATCATCATCTGTATTACAGGTCATCAACAGATGTAGGCTTGTGTCGCATATCTGAAATTTTTTTCCTCTTTCAGATTGTATGTGGGGATTTACTTCACGTATCACAGTCTACTGCCTCAAATATTATAACAAAAGTTTCAAGACTGCTAGCAGAATTAAACAGACGTTATTTCAAGTGTACAGTTGGCGCAGAAGTTAATGCAAACATATCCCTTTTTAAGGAGTTGGGAAGTCATGGACGATGGCCTGGACTACCTGGATTACTATTGATGGAGCAATAGACTATACCCATATAAAAATCGTTTCAACCCAATGATTATGATTATAATTTGAAATAGATTTGATTTTTCCTCAGTCTTTAACTGCTTGACCAAACTGAGACTGGTTCGACCGAAATTACTATATCATAGTAAAAAGGTACAAGGCCAGAGTTGCCCCCTAAGCCAGTCGAAGGCTCAACTTTTATTTTTTCATCACTTTTTCCTTCACTATTTGGAGAGTATTCGGCAAATGTACATAAGTTGTGCCCTCAAACAACTCATATTGGTATGTACATATATTAAATTCTTAGATTTTATATAAAAAATTGTGATTAAAACAATTTAGTAAGTATTAACAAATAAAACATGTTTAACAATTCAAATTACAACTTTTATTTTTATATTGTATCATCAAATTAAATTATGAATAATTTCTAGCCGTATACAGGACTTGAAACAGATCTTGACATTCCATGACATTGTTCGCTGAGCATGGCATTAGTTCGGCATTCCATCTGTAGTAAAATTACCTGAAAAAAATGACACTGTTAAAATTTAAAACTTTATCTACTCGACCTATCCGGAAGTATGAGATGAGTAATAAACTGATAATGACTTGAGATCATGAGTGATTACTGAAGTGGTTTTCTTTTCTCGTGTGGTTTAGTGACCAAACCTATTTGTCAGAGTTATTCAGGCACTTCATGCTGAAATGGTATCAATGCATTTTTATACTAGTTTTCTTATTAATTCACATTAATAATGGATGAAACTGTGTGTACCTACCTACACTCTTGTGAGTTGAAAATGTGTCAAGAGTCCATAGCATCGTCAATCCCGACTATATGAGCAGGCGCCACTTGAATCACATCTGGGTCTACCACAGCATCCTCAGTCGAGGGCCCACCTCCAGTAGCCAGGCAATGTTAGCGCTCTTTGGTTAGAGCGTCTCTCTCCCGCTGTTTTAAGTTCATCCAGAGCCTTCGTATTTGTTTATCTGTAACATGAAAACAACTGCACAATCAAAAAAAAATGTACGTCTATTGTATAAATCGAAATGCTTATTTAACAACTTAAAGTTATATTTACCGGTGTTGTAGAATATGGACTTGCTTTGTACTCTCTTGACACGTTTTTCCAAGCTTCGTTTTTACTTCGTAAAGAAACTCCATCTGTGTTTTTGTTTTCGATGATAGAGGGAGGAGTAGCTTTTAAAAAGGTCCAGAAATGTTTTCTTTAGATCAGAGAAGATGTGATGCAGATGAAACACACAAGTTATATTCTATTTTTACAAGTTATCGCACAAACAAATCACTTCTTGACTAGTCCGCGCTTTTTGACAGATGTGGCTGCTGCGTTTCGTTTCGCTAATTCGCTTTGCCTTCAATATGTCAATAATTTATTTACATAATATTTTTCGTGAGTTTTACTAACGTAAAGTAAATTATTTTATTAAACATTGTTATATTTATCGTATTCATTACCTAATTTCTTTAATTTGATTAAGTTGTAAGTATTTTATAAAGTTAAGTTGAAATCTCCTTATTTGCAAAAACGAAACGTTGCCGTTTACTCGAGTTCTTCCACTTGAGAAGAACATCACGTGATATGCCCTCAAGATTGGTTTATTAATAAACGGCATACTTGAGATGGTGATGGCATCTTGAGAGAGTATCAGCCGAATTCGCTCTTGGGGGACGGTTTGAGATCAGACTATTAATACGGGCCTCAGTCTTTTGCATCCAGTCTCTGCCAGACACCTAAAGGAAAAGTTGGTATAGTCAAAATTTCAAACTACATATTATCGTGGGTCCCTTGCTGTATCGCCCTGTTCCTAGTTACGGCTCTGTGTCGGACGTGTATTCGGACCCTTATCAGGCGCCCCATCTATTTGATGGACTCGTCGCGCCTCGCTATGCAGTTACACCCTTACTCCATTGACTATAGTGTTACTGCACTAATCAGCACGTGTGATCCATCTTTACATCCAATGTAACGATAATGGCTCGAAAATAGTTAATATTTCGGAGTGATTTCATGTAAAGGGTTGGCATGTAATCTGCAGTAAATAAAAGAAAATATGTCCAAACTGTAGGGATGTTGGAGATAGACGGATGATATTTGTGGTTAATAAGGTAGATTTTTAAACACAGTTTTTTCATATATACTATTGTCAATTTCGGCCGACTACTAATAAATAAATAGACTATTAAAGACGAGGCTGTATGACTAAGGCCCTTTGCCTTTCCGTAAACACAAATCAAACATCATCATCTGTTCAATTAGCAAAGTCTACCAGATTTTGCTAACAAATATACTCTGTTAACTATAAATGTAACTCAATAACGTTATTCCATGGTTTAGATTTTGCGATCCCTTTCTACCTGAACGTTTTTTAATGAAGTGTGAAAGTAACAAAACACGACTTAAAGAAGAGAGGTTAAACATGGTTTATATTTAACAGCACTAATTAATAAGGTTAAGAGATAAAGGTTTTTACTCACGTCTATTATTATTAACCCCATAATTTGATGTGGTGTGAAAGTTGCCGGTGTTACCACAGACTCATCTAAAATGTAGAGGTAATTATTAAGTGATGTCAACTTAGGCCTTGACAGGTTAAGTGCGACGGTGTCTGTTTATTAGCTACTCTATGTATCGAAGCTATGGTATACCAGTTTCGGAGAATAGAAACCGTTAAAGTGAATCATCGTTTAACTTCCATACACAACTGATAGTTATATACAGTTTTGAGCACTAACTCAACGTGAGCTCTCACGGCTGTCAAAATTGTATTAAAACTGACTTGTAAGACCGAACTCACTCTCCAGGCATTTTCGAAACTGTCTATGCCTTTAATTAGTGCATAATAATTACGTAATACTCTAATTCTAGACACAATAATTAACTATCAATCAAAATATAATATAGGTACGAGTAGGTACACAGCCCAAAACACATCTAGTGTAACTTTGGACCGCTCTAATTATCTTCGTCGTAAGAGTCGAAATCGTACTGCAAGTGTTACCATTGATCTTCTGTCATTCGTACACTCCAAATATGAAGACCCAATTGGAGTTCTCAAGAATCTAGGATCACAGAGACACCTTAATTTTTATTTTGTGTGTTTCATTCTTTAAAACTATAAAATTTAAGAGTTTTTGGCAATATTAAAAGATCTCAGATTATCAGGCTTTCTAATAGGTATGTGGAGTAAAATTCTGTTCTTGCAGTTATACTGTAAATAAATCAGTAAGACAATAATTTAGGATTCGCCTTAAAGGCTCTTAGGGAGGTGTAGGTAACGTTAATGACGGCCTTTAGTTATGTAGGCGAAGGTAGTTACTCTCAATTATTATGTGGGCTGTCTAACCTTTTACCTTTGACTCGGTATTTAAAAAAAAAATTGTAACATCATCTGAATTACGCCTACAAAATATCATTTGTCGCGTGGGATGTATCGTTGTTTTATCATCTCTTGTAAGAAAGCTTCAATTCTATATTTGAGATTTTGTTTTTAGATTCGTTAGAAAATAGTTTAGTAATAAAGCTTTGGGCTGGAAATAGCGGCACTTAATTGAATAAGATATTTTGTCAGATATTATGCGCGAATTATAGTGACTCAAAATCTGGGTTGGTCCACTCTGTACTAAGTTATTTAAAAAAAATATTAGTAAAACAAAAAGGGCTAGCAAAGTCCTGTCTATCTGGTACTACTTCCTCTTTTAGTAGAACAGATTCTCATTGTCAATCATCACAAATGGCCAATATTTGTAGATTTTCAGAATTTGAATTACGCATTATCTATGCTCGGTGAACAAATTAGAACATGATGAAAAATCCTGCCCACGGCAAGAAATTTTTCATCATGTTCTAATTTGTAGATCTTGTTAAGTTATTTCTACATCATCCTAGAATTGGATTCTTTTACAATCTTGAAAGATTCTAAAGGAATGTACAGACATTAACCCATAAGGGTAACCGTGAGTCAATTTGCTTATTTTACAATATCTCGAATACAGATATTGTTACTTTCCATTCTCGCAAAGGCCTGGCGTAAGACACAAGTTACGCCCAAATATAAAACCTGTATGTGGATGAAAATGTTTTGGCGCCTTTAATATTATTACGGGCGCCAAAACATTGATTCAAACAGCGCGCGAGCCGTTTTGCGCGTAAAACGCTACATCTGGACGACCTGTTACAATGTGCGCACGCGCCGTCTGCGCGGGGCTGTCCATAAATTACATCTTTGTGAACCCAGGTCCCATTGTGACAGTATGCCTACTTTCAAATTAGAAAATCAGTTGCATATTTTAATAGCAATACGTACTAGCTTTGTCTGTAGTGTGCCTTTTCTGCAATTTTTTCTAGGTTCGATTCCCAGTCGGGAAGGTACAACTACAAGCACTTTTATGAGCACAGGAAAACCTAGTTTGGGCCAAATAAAATATAAGTCATCGATTTTAGGCTATAGTTTATTTTGATATACCTAGTTGTTGTTATTGTTTAGTTGCTGTGGTATGTTGGTATACTTTTGTTGCCATCTAATAAGCAAATAGGTAAAGATTTGCGGATATATTTTTGGGTGCCAGACATCTGAGCATCTTTTCAAGGCTTCACCTAGCTTTGTACAGAATCTATAATTACGAACATCATAAAAGCCGTCAATGAACACGGAATTTGTGCATATTTGCAAAGTTTTGCGCACATGTCTGGTACCGGGGTTAAATGATAGGTGTCCGTCACAAAGTTCATGAGCCCCATTCATCTTTTGTGACGTCATACATGTATGGCCCCTCCGCGTCCGCCGGCGCGGGCGCCTCAACGCTCCAGTTGCCATCGTCTGCGCAGACTTCATTCCACAAGGGTTTACCAAACCCGTAATCTCTACCATTTCCATGGTAATTTAATGTAATTTATTCTAGCGTATTGTGAAATTAATGCGCACATAACATAGTTTTTGATGCGAAAAGTTTTAATTAATGGTTACCATGTCAATTATTAAAAGGTATAGCGGATTACTCAATAAATTCCCTGTGTGTGTAGTATTGCCGAATTCAAACCTACCGTTCCTTATGAAGACAAAAAGTAAATAAAGGATCTTCCAGTTGTCGATAGTTTTTGTCATTTCCAATGTCAGTCAAAGCAAGTCTTCGTTTCTTCATCCAGAGGAGTCGCGTGATGCGACTGCAGCTCTGGACAACGGAGCTCATCAATCCACGTGTGAACGTGAACTTGATAGAGGAGTGATCCTCTCCCCACAACCCTGGGACTCTTCTAACTCGAAACTGCAGATCTTGCATTATAGTTAATCTTAAACCCTGACATATTATCGCCAACAATTATTGATTAATTGATTTTATCACAAAAACTGTCACGTTCACCCATTTTCAAAAGACTCAATTTATTTAATTGCATACACATGTCAGAATGTATATTACTACATCATTAGGTCTTAAAATATGGTAGGTATATGCACCTTGTAGGGCACAGCAACATGGAATGACTCTAGCCGTGGCTTTGACTTTCGTTGACGCTATATTTCGTTGGCACATTTTTCTTTCTACCAAGTCTCAAGTCTGTCTAGCAATTTGTCTAAATATAGTTAAGATTATCGCTTTAACAGCTGTTTCGAGCATGTCGTTTCGTTCCACGTGAGGCCGCGGTGACGGCCGATGTTTGTTTTCGCCGAATGCTCACAGACGCTCATTCGCATTACACAGTCGCGAGTGATGTTGGTGTACCTGAAACATGTAAGAACAAATTTCACTTTTTATTCGAGCTTTTACGACGCGTCTTGTCAACATGCCCAATTTGCTTTGTTAAAATAACACCTGTCTCTGTTCTTTAACCAAAAACAACTGAGACTGCGATTCGGAAAACGCAGAAAGAAATTGCCGGGCCAAAATAGACCCACACGTGCTCAAATGTCTCTCGCAACAAAATATTTCTGTTTCACACTGACCGTAATACTATTTAAAAGCGGATGCTATTCATTTCTTTTTAATAAGAGAAGAAAAAAGTCATAAATCCCGCATACAAAACATCTGTAACTGGAACGCGTCAGAAAATGTTTCTTGATTTACTTTTTTCAGCGCTTTTCGTGTTATCCGCTAAAAAGTTTTGCGGAAGGCATGCTTCAATTAAGTGGACGTTAAAACTAGGGATGCAACCGATACGGATAAACCGGCGATATTGCGGTTTAGTTAGACGAAAATTTATGCAATTAGATCTTGCTTTTGATACTGACTTTGGACTAGTGAAATTCTGTTTTAATTTGCCTGTTCTTTTTCTACTAGTTAATATGAAGCAAGTTAAAAAGGATACAGAATCATTAAATTTTTATTTACTCTTTCTTAGAAATTCAGTATCAGAGGATATCACTACAGATCTATGAAATGAGAAGCCTGAAGAGAAACATAAATGGAGTTATTTGAGGTCGCCTGTGACTTCTAGTTTTGCAACTGTCTAAAGGCGACAATGATGATGCTGGTCTAATAAAACGCAATATCATTGATATTTTTCTAAATATTTCGGTATCGTATAGATGCATCCCTAGTTAAATCATGCAGTTCAACAATCCAGTAGTAGTTCGCTTCGTACTCGTTAGTTTAGTTGCAAACAGCTGACACGGTTCGTCGCGCCTAAGTTCCGCCCCTTATGCACTTTTTCAGTGCAGAGTTCCATCCACACAGAACTTTGTGAACACCCTATTGTCGCCTTCACTGCCTCCTTAGACGGTTGGTTGAACGTTCGTTGTATGCACGGGAAGTCGCGGATTTGGTTTTTATTATGGTGAACCCATGGACTGAGAAGGTTGTGTAATCAAGTCTGAATTTGGCCATGTTGAAATTATGTTAAACAGATAAGTAACATTGTTTGAGTCCCTGAGCGACTCTCTCTGCTGCAGACTCTGCTTCCATATTATTCGCACGCCGTCAAATTCGTTACATTTCCACCTCAAAACCAATATTCAACTCGTACTTCATGTGAATGATGCTGTCAAGCATTCTAATGATTTGTCCACCCCAATAGTCCAGAGGATAGGATCGAATCTGTGACGCTTTCATTGCAATGCCACATCGCAGCTCCTGTGGATTGCTATTATTTATCGGAATATATATTCTGTATCTCTTCCACATAATGAGACTACAAAGTACGGTCTTTTACAACTGATTCTGCAAAGGAAGATCCAGGGCTGAAAACAGCCAAGAAGTAGAAGAATATAACTAAAAAGATCTTATATGTGGTCCAGCAAGAGTACGAGATCTTTCTTCCGTAGTGGCCAGAGTTCAGATTGCCATAATAATCGACAACATTCTTAAGAAGACTGCAGCATAAAAAGAATCCGAAGATAACTTGCATATTGCGGCGTCACGTAACCGTACCGCATACCTCCTATTTGTAAATCGTCGTTGAGTTATGCGGCGGGTCATAAAGAGGGCACAGGTCGGGTAGCGACCTTGCGGACACATCGGGAGCCGGCGCGGACGCTATTTCGGACGGCCGACATCGATCCGAGCGAAACTGGAACAGGCCTTTGGCACCTGCGATGCACCGAGCGCTTCGAGTATATGCAATGGAGACGATAAACTCGTTCCTTTATGTACACCCATTAAGTGTAACACTTTGGACCGTTCTTATTGCGTCGCAAGTGTTACCTTGATCTGCTGTTGTGTGTACTATGAGGGACACCATAGACCACCTTGTTATATTGTCTTCAGCGCCGACTGTTGCTCTCACTTTAATCAATAATACGCCGCGAAAGTTTTATTTAGATGAAATTATATTTTGAAAATCTAATCCTTTGATTTTGCCTCAAATATTCGAGTCAGTTAGTAGACAGGGGATGGAATCTGGCACGTCTTCACTACAATGAACAAATGAACTTAATCAGACGGCGGTAAATTCTCCAAAAAATTTCACTCGACATAAGAACACGTGTAGGAACACCGTGTGTCAGTTTGTTAATGGCTCTAGGAAACCCAATGCAAATACTCCTCCCTTCTATTTACTCTGATACTGAGCATTTGCCAGTGATTGCGAGATCGGACACTTCGAGAATCGCATCTCGACTCGAGTGCATCGTTACGGGGTTTATTTATTAGCTTGTCCGATTTGTACAGTATTGTTGCTATGCCTTCGAATCACTATTAGGGCTATTTAATATAGTTACTTAAATAAATGTTCATATTTTAATTACTCGACTTTTTAATCGGTAAAAGTAAAAACATCCACTACTAATTATGACGACCTCACTACCTAGTCTATTAATGTATCTGACTTCTGTGTAAAGGTTCTGCATTCAACGCGGTTCGCGGCTTTTATGCATCCAGTGGCCTTGCTCAGGTCATTCCTTCATCTGGTCGGAAGGCGTCCCGCACCACCATTTTACCCTTTTGTGGCCTCAATCCAAGCTATTTGTCATAAATAAGTGATTGATCGGAGGTGGTGTAAGCTCGTAAAATTGTAGCAATTTTTGTAACTGTCTTGCAGCAATATTTGGGCAATGAACCGATCTACATGCTGTGTTGTGTTACTTGCCCGCGGAGAAGGGGCACCCGGCAACGATTACATAGTATAATGAACGATAATTAATTTAATTGTACATTGTGTTTTACGTCGTCTGTCCTTGTCAACCACCGAGTGTAGACGCAAATGACGTCGGATGTACGTAAACTGGTGTTTTTGTTCCTACCTCGTTACCAGTAGGTGTTGCTACGCAGCTGAATAACTGATCTTGTAAATATATTGATTGAGTACCTACTCAGTATTTGATTACATGTAATAGTTTAACGGTTGTGTTTTTAAATTAGCATATTAGGTTCGATTATGGTTTGTACTAAACTTATTTTTATAGACGAATTAGTAATAGACAGAGGTCGTCAGAGAATATTGATTAAAATATACCAAGTACAGCTCGTCCAGGTGGGGCTTGATGGAATCATAAGGGTCGCCGATAAGACGTGGATATAAGAGGTATGACATGACCTACAAACAGTGGGACATGAAACAGGAGATTATTTGATCTCACCTATGCAGCGGAATGATATGAACTCAACACATTCATATATATTTCATAAAGAAGATCTGAATGTCAACGACCGATTACGATAGGGTTTAAACACAGACCCACCCAAAAGCCCTTAGAATTATTATCTTATTCCCAAAAGGATCTTAAATCTGTAATCCAAAACACATTCACTGTCTGCAACTGAACACGTTACATCTATTTCACCCAAACATGGTCTGAATGTCAACGCACCGACCGGTCACCTTGGCGCAGCCACGCGATGCCACCAGTGTTATTTGGCCAACGCTCTAAGACAGATCGTATCTTACGCGAAGGTCAACACTCGCTTGATGGGGTTAATATACCAATGAGATACCTCGAATTGGAAAACAGTGTGTGGTCAATAAGCTACTGGAAGCCTTCTAATCGTAAAAGGATAAAAAATAGCTTTAATCATTTGTATTTTTTGCAAGTAGGTACTCGAATAAAGTTACCGTCAGAGGTGATCTAGATTCAAGACTAAATATAGAGTCTGGCTAGACAGTTGCATCGATTGTATATTTAGATTTCGATTATGACTGACAATTTGCATATCCATCTTCTGCAAACAAGCATTCGTGTCGGAATTCAGCATTGTCTTATCTGAAGCCAATTTGTCGGATATTAGCCCGACTACACTGACCCGGGGCAGGATTTACGGGCCGATATCGTCATCATTCAATGGCCCGTCACAGGGGGTTGATGACCCCATTCCAGACGAGACAAGGCGATCAAATGTTGTTGCAAGGGGGTGGGGTATTGAATTATTTGGTGGATTTGCCACGCAAAAGGCGAGACTGGCCAGAGGTAATGGCCAGAATAAAAGCAAATCTTCAGAGATGTCCGAGATTTTATGGGACCTTTTCTCTGTGTATCGCATTGGAAAGATTCAGAGTCCTCCGAATTTGTGTCTCTGGCATCACCTATATAACCATGTTTTGTGTCATCGGAAAGTGAATAGTAGTGTAGAATCTTTACGTTTACGAACTGCACTTTCTGTTGGAATAGTTGGCACTAATCAAAGTTTGGCATTTTAACGAAGTTTTTGTGCATCAGGCTAAAGCTAGTCTCTAATATTAGGTATTCAAGCGCGAAAATTTTGTTATTCAGATGTTTGGATGATTGTCTTGTCACTCAATACAGCTCAAACATACATACTGCACTCTTTGAATGCTATTTTTTACCACCCAAAAATATGGTATAAAATCGAAACCGACAGCCAACGTCGCGGGTAGAAAGCTAGAGAAGAATAAATTAATAAAAGATGGGATTTCTATGTTTGAATCCCTGCCACGAGACTCGAGCGCGATTATCGTCGGCTGCGTTTCGATCGGGAGCCAACAGAGGCAGTGATTGGGTGCACCGAAGAACTCCATTAGAACGAGATCGGTATCCGCAGGCCTGTCACGTGATCCGGCCGCCGTTGGCGATCTGGATCTTGGAGACGGTATTCCGTGTAGGTGATGTCTAAGAAATTAAGACTTCTTCATGGGAATTACATTGATTTCCTTCGAAACCGGTTACGCCGAACCATTTTTGAACTTAAAAGCTTTTTTCGTTGAAGCCATTTCTATAGAAGACCCATGATACGAGGACCAATTCTAGTTACACTAAAGGGCTTTGATAAATCTTCGCATAATGTGCCACATGAATTTGGATCTGGACACTAGGTAACATTTCCTAGGGAATGAATCTCAGAATTTTTCTGCCACTATAGTACCTACCTGATATTAATATTTTTAGGACAATTTTAATAGCAGTAGACTCCAATCTCTTTCGCTATCCCAATCTTCGACAGCGCAGCCCGAGGGCAGCGTCGGCGACAACGGGCAAAAGGAAATTATCCGACGCGACCCGCGAACACTTTGAGGGAAATCGAGCGAATAGAGTGTGCGGTAATTATTGGCTCCCATCTGATTCCGCCGGCATTCAAGTTAACTAGCCGTTGAAACAGTGAGTTGCACTTTACCTCAAATCCTGTAGTACAGCACAAAGCAAATCAAGTGAACACTTTGGACTTTGAACCGTTCTTATTATCTGCGTCCTAAGAGTTGAAATCGCACTGCAACTACTGCAAGTGCTACCATTGATCAGCTGTACAAACAGATCCCAATACTTCCAGGAATGTTGCCTGCTGTATTTCAACAACCGATTTGCACGATGTACTGTATTACGCGACTTGGCAAACTGTTTGGCAAGTCGCGCCTATAAAATTAGAGCTATAGTTGAGTTCTGGAGGTGTTCTATGATCGCAGATTGGAAATCGCAGCCCAGACATAGTTTACCTCAAGATCTGTTCCTCATATTATGAATGAAATGACCTATTCGTTCGTCGCAATGTGTTAAGCGAGTATTTTTCCGGCTTTACGCTTTTTGGTGAAAGGAAGTTGTTGGAGCTCGCGTAAGCTGTAACGATGCGGGCAATTTGCAGAAGTAAACGATGCGTTTCAATTCTCGCAATTATGCTCAGACTGGTCCCCCATACGAGTGGATAAGGATACTGCAGACTTCCGTCTGATACTACCTTGTGGTACGCCTCTTCCAAAATGGTTGCTCTTTTAGGTAGTAAGAATAGAATAGAGTAACATTAATTGCCTATTAAGTATATACATATAAGAAAACAAGAACATTCTCAATAAACTACAAAATGACAATTCACAAACATATAACTTGCGGCAAAAGGTTTAGGCTTCAGCTAATGCAGACACATAGTGCGTCAGCGCTGCTTTTTAGCCCACACCTTGGCTCCAAATTGGTGATAAAGGAGTGATAGTGAGTTTACGTCAATTTGATTTTGGTCCTTCTTTCACCGTATATTAAGGATACCGATGCACCCTAACGAAATATTGCCTTAAGTAAGTAGGTACTATGAAATCAGGCATTTGGACTAAATAAAATAAATATTGGTTTAGTTGAGATCGAAGTCGATTAGATTCGTTACATGAAAGACGTCTGTCACACAGTTGCGTAATTGGCGAAACTGTCCAACAGCTTTCTGATTTAGTCACCTTGTGTGTTGATAATCATAACCAAACGCGATATTTAAACAATGTCTTACGATACAATTGTTTTATTAGTCCTTTGTCTGCCAAATGATGAATGAATTACATAACAAGAAGTGTCAATACTGCAAAAACTAGCTATGCGCCAAATTACGTGTTGTTAGTTCCGTTTGTACATTGAATAATATTAGGGACATAGCTTCAACAAGCAGGAACCGTAATCCACCAATGTTTGAAGACGATGTCATTGCAATGTGGGAAGTTATGGTTAATGGTCGCCGCGCATAAGTAAATGGATATGGATCATTAGAAACAGAACAGATAGTCATGAAAAGGAGAAGGGGAGGTGACGTATGCCAAACAGCTTGCACAGTCGAAAACAGAAAAATCTCAACCTTATTGAGGGGCAATAAGGTTGAGATTTTCTCAAGAACTAGTTGACAGATTGTAAAAATTACTAGTAGATAATGTAGACACTATGTAATCATAAAAGATTTTCAAATATCACAACCTTAATAACTCTCCTGTCTTTATCTGTGTTACACCGTACTTATCTGAATCAATTAGGACGACAAATAAAAGAAATTACGCAGTACCTCCTTCAACAGTAAATTTCAATCGTTCGGTGTGAGCATCGTCCAGCGGTCGACGTGGCGACACATCTCTCGCCCCACGAAATGTTGTGACGTTAATTACGGCCCCACATTCGTCCACCGAGCACCGTTTAAAGCTATTTCCTTATGTAGACACGCTATTAGTTCACGCCACGTCACCCACCCAAACAATCACCTCATAAACACATGATTAAACGAACTTAACTGAAATGGAATTATGTACAATCATAATTGTAACTTTCTTTACTTCTAATGAACTAGCATGCTGAAGGTGGATTTTAGCAAATGTTTTGCTGCTGAATGATGGAGCTACACAAAAGTCAAATTTCTTTATTGCAAGTAAGCACGTTGTGTACATTTTTGCACGTCAACATATTTTGGAATTACATTTATACTTTGCAAGGAAAAGGTGCCAACGCTGAGGAGAAAAAGTGGCAAAAATCTCTCAGCAGCACATCTTTTAAAATAATGGTAACATAATTACTTAATAACTAGGTATTAAACAACTGTTTCTATTATTAGTAATATAAATTATATCCTTCAGAACCGGCGACACACACACATAAGGAATCATTCAAAGAGATACATAAGATTTGTAACGGATGAGATTCTAAATTCTACAAACACTTACAAGAAGATAATACAAGCTCGCCCAAACCAGCTGGCCAACAAACTTACGATGACAGACCCTATGAAACAAGAAAGTTGAAACGTAAAATACCGGAGGAAAACTTCCAGACAATTTAATATGAATGGGACTAGTCAGTCATTAGACGGACCTTGGACTCAAAAAGTAGTTATGACTGCGTAAAGGAATACAATGGCAGTCGATGCACTGCTGATTTCCAGCGAATCTCTTGAAGATATACATTAGGGCTATATCTTCGAAGCTTTTTTTATCATAACGTGAACAAAACAAAATATAATAAGTGCCTAATGAAATTGCTGGCTATATTGAAAATTTGAACTCTGTATAATGCGGATAAAATTAAATTCCCGCAAGTGCGTGCTTTATCTCTAGAAATGGTTAGGATGCTTCGATGCTCCAGGCGTCGCGACGCGGCGGGTTCGTGTACATTGCCAGCCATGGTGCTACTTACTCGTATAAAGTAGTTATCACTTCGGGGGACTCAATCCCTTCGTGCCTCTGAAAGCACGTTAAGCTGTTGGTCCCGGTTGTTGTCGCTTGACAGCTGTCGTTAGGCCACGACAGAGGCTTACGGGCGGCCTGAACATTTTTGACAAATAGGTTTGGTCACTAAACCACACGCGAAAAGAAAAGAAAAACTTCGGGGGAGCTACCAATGGAGTACAAACTGAATTTACAGTTAAACGGCACATTAGTTGCAGTGGCAATGTTTAAACCAGAAAATACTAGACACTAATTGACATTATCTTATCGTTGCCAGAAATGTAGACATACGAGTTTCATACCTTATGCATGTTCTGAGTATAGATAGAGATTGTTTATATTATTGCAGAACACCTAGTTTAAATATTAATATAGGTATGTATCCTTAAGATACCCCATCTCATATTGATACCCCATCAACATCAACTCCTGTCTGTCTGTCTGATATCTGTTGGTATGCATACGTTAAGTTCGTCCATATACACCTTGAATTTGTAATAAAAATATTACAGATGTATGTAAAGAATATGTTCAATCTACAGCAGCATACACGGAAATTGCGTGTGTGACTGACCAATGCCTTACAACAGTTTTTGTTTCGCATTCAACGTTTTCGATAATAAAAAACAAATAAGTGAGCAAGCGCCGCGCCGCCGCCAAGTGGTAACCCTGCTATTTTGAACGCATTTCCGCAACTCAAACCAGTGTTTATTGTTGTTGTCGAGTGACAACATAATGGCATGGTGGAGCTCACTCAAATCAAACATTACCGCCCCATAAGCATGTGGAATTAATTCGTGTTCACGTTCTTTTGAAAGCAAACATCTCTGTTTTCATTCAGCATTTATCTAGTTTATCATTTTGTCGTTGCCGTAAAGCGTTGCCTCTATTGGCTAAGCTTATTCGTCTTTCTATGTGTGGGAAAATATTCATGTAAAATACTAGCAGTCTTGGTCTGTGTAGTTCGGAGAAAATTGTGAGAAGTGGCGTCTTTGAACCCTGATACCTCGTAGCACCCTCACTTTATGTTTCACGTATCTAAACTTTGCAGATGTTTCTCAAAGGCTGCTAACCTGCTGGATATAAATCTCATTCCCTTTGAGCGTAGTATGCAAGTATGATAAGTTTCAAAATAACTGGTACCTACTATAGTATAAAGGACTGAAGTTTATCGGCAATGAAACGTTTCTGTGGACGGCCAGTTTATCACGGTGAAATCTTTACATTTTCACGCCAACAACTGCCTCTGTGGAATGCGGATCGGTTGCAATTCCGGAAAAATGCCCCTGTCAACGACCGAACACCCGATATAGTGCGGGCCCGTTACCCGAGTGATCGACCTGGACTCTTGCCACGATCCCGGCGCCGGCTAATTATAAACGCACGCGCACACAACAAACGACCCCATGCTAATACCGCCAAGGAGCAATATTCCACAAAACTAGCACGGGAAGCAGTCATGTGCGAACACGACGTGCTAAGAATCATTTTTTTTTAAATTAAAACGGACCATGTCGATATCATTTCTTGGAACACCAGCGATTTATGAAATTCTAACTATCAACTTTGTCGCAACGTAATACGCCTGACACAGAAACCGGACACAACACAGTCTGGAAGTCGTGTCGTTGTTATATTTAGAAACTGTACGCATTCCAGCTATTTCTGGATCATTAAAGTTTCCTACTTAGCGCTGAAGTGACAAATGTGGCAACGCTCCCGGCGGCGGGGCATATCGGGGACGCACGTCAACTGACCAAGACATCGAGGTCGGCAACACGTAAGCGGAATCGTGTGCTGGAGAATAGGTATCCGTATCTTTACGATAACAAGTCAGTCGCGGCGCCGCCACCGATTATTGCGGTTGCTGTATTTAACTATTTACTGTGTACGCGCACGATTCGCGCCGCCGTATATATCGTCTGGAAGTGTCGAGTTTATATCTGCCATGGTGACCACTGTCAACGCTGCGTGTGGCATGTAAACTGTTTAGCTTGTTAAGTGAGCGAGCACCGGTGCACTGACCCAGCAGCCGAGCGTGAAGGCGGGACGATGGTCCGCAAAGGGGAGAGGTCCACTGGCGCCCTCCTCAAGACTATGGCCGACACGCTTCGCTGGCATTCAACTAGAGCCCTTATGATGGTATGTTTGGCGAACTATAATTTTACCTTTACATAATAGAGAAATTTCCAGTCCACTCGATATCCCTTGCTCGGTAAACATATGGTATGATGGTACCACTTTTTCTATCGTCAAAAATATCTGACACACCTCTTTTGCATAGGTTGTTGTTCTGTCACTTGTCATCACAGTCTCTGTCTGGGCGAGTGCCAATATAACTCTGTTTAACTGCAATATAAGAGCTCGGTGGCTCAGTGGTTGGGTCAATGGACTTGCAATATGGAGGTCCCAGGTTCGATTCCCAGCTAGGGCAGCCATGTACCAATGAGTTATCCTCGGTTTTTTCGACGGAAAAACTTACGTACATTTACCGAGTGCTCTCAAAACGGTGAAGGAAAACATCGTGATGAAACCTGCATGTCGTAGAAGAAAAAAAAAATATATCTAAGGCATGTGAAATCCGCCAACCCGCACTGGGCCCGCGTGGTGGATCATGGCCCGAGCTCCCTCGATGTCAGGGAAGGTCTGTGCCCGAGCAGTGGGGTAATATAAATAGACTGATGTTGTTGTTGTTGTAACTGCAATATACTAAACAAGAATCTTCTACACATTGTGTTTGGTTATTATCGCCATCAATATTATTCTCGTATTGACGTCACAGAATCTGATAAAAACACCTTTATGTTGCAATTCACATGTGTTCTATTAAGTTTTATCAGCAGTTCTCAATAAGTGTTATCTCCCGACGTGATCGTTTGAAATGATTTGCTCACGACGCGCCCGTGTGACTTTCCGCTGGCATGTGTCTTCACGTGGCGCTTATCGGAGTCTATACCATTCATGGCCTTAACTGCTTTGATCACGTTGTCTCCAATCCCTATTTTAGGTACGATTATAGTTACGAGACTTTTCTGCAGCTATTTAGCAGCGTTGCTCTTTATTTGTGATGTTTGTAAACATTGTTATCGCTATCAGTTGTTATTCCTTTCGATGATAATGCGTGTGATAACTTTTCGTTTCTCATATACCGATTCATGTGTGCAACAACAAGAAATGAAACTGTTCTCGTCAAGCAATCACAAATCATGTTCATATATACAGTTGCGAAAGCTAACCTATGTTCTGCGTATTACAAACCAATGAACCGATAAATTAGGTCAAATAAACGTCGAGTTGGATGCACATATGTAACCCAGACTAGTAAGCGAATTGTCGCTAGTTTGTTTACATACGCGACACATAACGTCTGATCACACACAGGTGCGGTGACGTTTGCTCCTGCCGTAGTGTTGGTTGACCCACTTCGGGAATGCTACTCTTGATTAGTTGGGGGTATTCATTATAATGTTAGCTTCATGTAAAGTATGACTTACTTTTAAGTTGCGGCAGATGTTCTTCACTTCATTCTTATTGATATAAATGACTTTTTTCTCTATTAGTTAGATGTGCTTACTTCGTATTCTTGATTTGATATCTTTGTTATTTTGTGAGATCTATTCATATTATCTTTAGAACTTTATATATTTATTATACTTTAAACTTGTAGCTATTGTACTCGTAGCTTTGGTAAGGTATTAATTTGATTGTATTTTCTTTGAAAACGGAAAACTCTTGCCATGTTTTCCTAGGAATATGCGTTTGATGCGATTTTTATCTTCTGTGTTTCTAGCACACCAGTTTCGTTTCTTTCACATTCCCCAATCTCTTCATCATTTCATAGGATCTAATTGTCTTTGAAATATATGTACTTTATCAACACTAGTTACTGAATCAAGAGCATTTGTAGCTGTGAACTTTACCACGTCCATGTCTACATAATAATTTGCTTCGACTTTTGCTTTTATCTATTCATTTCTTCTTTACTTTCGCGTCTGCCTTACTGTAGTCCCGTGTTTCGAGGAATGTGAACGTCACCAGCCTTCGTCAGCCAGTGACGAGACTCAGCTGCTGTGACGGTGTCTGGGCGCTATTAATAAGACCTGTAGGTGCTGTGCCGCGTTCCGACCGACTTAACTCGCCGACATGGCTCGAGTCACTGACTACGCTAAGTTGTGATTCTTCATCGCAGGCTTCTGATGTAAGCTCGTCTTTGATTGTATACAAGTCTGTTACGAGTAGGTAAAAGTGTCGCATGTGCATTTTGTTTCATTTATTCAAGTGTTGTACAGTCTATTTGGCTTTTATGCCTACTCGGTTCTTTACTCACTACATAATTAGCCTTTAAAAGTTATGAACAGCGATCAATAAGAATTTCATATGTTTCAACGTCGTTTCTACTTGCAATAGAAACGTCAATATTGTTACAGGCTACGAGGAATAACAAATCTAGAGCTATTCCTAATCTGACTTCTCTACGTAACTCAAAGGGAGCGATCATTATTTTTGTCCGTTACTAAATCTGATACGCCTCTCGTAGAGCTAACATTAGCTCATCTGATTTACGTAACGGTTTTCGAGGCTAGTTCTATTCTAAGGAATTGTCTGCCCGGCATCTGTGTGTGGTCAGATCAGTGTTCAGTTGGGTTAACGTGGTATTGGAGACATCGGATTGCCGACCGCACGGGGCCGGTCGCCGGCCGACGGCCGTGCCATATCGCCGAAGCCGCCATCCGCAGAGATGACTATGCTCACTCTCATTCATTTAGAGGGGGTGAGGGGGGTGTAAGACGTCGCGCGCCGCCCGACGATATCGATTTTGTCCCACCCTCCTCCCTCCCCACCCGTCCACACCCCGCTCTCAGCCAGCATCCGACCTCGAGTGCTCTCCTCTCGCGCCTATCGGACACCTTCGACAGAAACTACGCCTTAACGACATGACGCCACAGCTCAAAATGCCGATCCCCGACCTACGCGTGACGCCTTCCTAACGATCCCTAATGGACCCTCCGGCCGAAAGTCACTCGGTCGAGATTGCAACGGCTCCGGCGGCACTCGTACTGGGAAAAAATAACCTTTTTGTTACAATTAAAATGGTAAATCAAATCAATTTTCGTATTTGCGGGGTCAGAGTTTGAAGTTACGATGGCGCATGCCGATGTCGCGCCGAGTATCGCTTAAATTGTTACATACGACGACATAAGCTCTGCTCACGGAGCCTGTTATGTACTTATCTATCAAGCCACTCCACTTGTTGGTGACAAGTTGCTGAATAGTTTGGAAGTGTCCGCTTCGGATCGGACCTCGTAGAAGTTGTCCGAACAATACAAGTCTCGCTTGCATACACCGCTTTTGTTTGTCCATCCACATTAATGAAATAATTATAGCCAACTGCCACTCAACAACTCATTAAAGTTCCGATTGTATGGTTTTAACGCTGTTTTAATGAGGTAGTTGGAAGCAACGAAACAATTCTCATGTACAAATGGCGGATGATAAAGGAGTAATTTATTTCTGTTAGGCCCATCGTATTATGCGAAATTAGTCCAATTATCGTTTCTTCTTTAGAGGGATTTAATGTTTTCCTTCCTGTCGCTTCGATGACTGTGACGTCAGAGCCTCCGGCCCAATTTATGTTGTCGGATCCCCGGAGTATATTTTTATTATACCACTTTTTGCCGAATACAAGGGAACAGACGCGGAATTTTATAACTATTAAACTTTTTTTTTTAAACAAACCCCGTAAAAACGCTAGTAGTACGAAGAAAATCCGGCGTTTCGTCTTGTAATATTTTTTTCCTGTGAGCTTCTCGTCTGACTAGAACTTCCGAAGTACAGATTTAATCTTTCTGATTTGTTATTTCCAACTTATCCCACTCGGCCTCGGCTTAATATTTCCTTCATAATGTGAAGAGAATATTTCAGTCCAGGAAATACACAGGGCACCTTTCGCGTACTTAACTGTCACTGCCAATTATTTTGTGTTCGTTATTGTTATTACAATCGAATCTGAAGGCAAGGTAACTCAGCCAAATTGTATCTGTGACTAAAAGTCATGGAAGGCTATGGAATATAATGATGGAATAATTTATTCGTAGCCTTTAATATCCCAATTCAGGTTATACTTTGGGAATACAGTATTGTTACGGTAAATTGGTTGATACCTGGTTTGTGTCTACCTGGAACCGACATTTACCTCAAAACGTTTTGGGGAAATGGCAGTCAACAATAGCAATTAACGCGCACCTGCACATTCGATTTGCAAACTGTAGATGAAGCCAGATAAATAGATTAATTGCGAAAAGTCGCTATCAACAGCTTCAACGTAGTGGACCGATAACAGAATAAATAATAGTACACCGATATCGCCATTTTCCCGAGGAGATACCTCCCTAAAAGTCGAATTGAACCGACCAAAATCAGGCATAAACCTATAAACATTTGTCGAAAATTCCAGCAGTTCGCTCTCTCATACATAATCCCGGTCCACGTATTGTGGTAAGTTTACAAAATATGTATTTTATCTGTAAGTATATTGATAGATTTACGCATCACGTGCATTTCTTTCAATAGAATGTGTGTACCATCGATGTGGACAGATCAGCCATTGTCGATCTATAAATGGAGCGCTTCCAATATTAGGAACTTGATGGACCTTGCTTTAAGCACCTTGCTTAAACTCACATCCTTTAAACTGTGTTTTGTTAAAAAGGGATAGTGGCTTAAGTCACGATTTTGGCTAACACCCGTGAGTTGCCAGCAGCAATGGCGTGCAGTCTAAGCAGAAAAACACTGTCCAGCCTTTGTTATTCTAATCCAAAACAAAATTTAATCGTGTGAGATTTGCGGCCATGAGTGTTTATTGATTCATACAAAATACTTACCATTGTTGATTTGATACAGGGAGCACGACTTTCTGCACAGAACTTCAAATGCTACCCTATGCAGAAGGCCGGCGCCAGACATGTGAGCGTCTTTGCAAACATTTACTTACCATTGAAAGCTTTGTACAGAATCTATAACTACGACGTCATTAAAAGCCGGCAATGAACATCCAATTTGTGAGGGTTTTTTACCCGACTGCCCCAGAAGGAGGGTAATGTGTTTCGGGTGTATGTATGTATATGTATGTCCAATCCTTCCTGCCATCCTGTAGACTAAACGGCTTGATGGATTTTGGTGTATGAGGTATCGTTAGATTCGTCTTGATTACGAGAGTGTCATAGGGTATAAAAAAATAATCAAAAGGGGATAGTTCTTTTGCAGTCGGTTTTTTGTTTGTTTTTTGAAATAATTTACAAAGATTTGATATTTTCTTGCATATGCGCTATGCGAAACGAAAATCTAAATGATAAACCGTCCCTCAGACGAGAATATGGAGGCAAATTCACGATCTGGATACGAATCACGGTGGCTCTGTTGGAATAGAGCGTGCCACGGAATGGCGAGGTCCCGGGTTCGAATCCCGGTCGTGATGAAAAATTTTCTCCATTTATCATTTAATTTACAAAGTATTTGACTATGTCTGGCGCCGGGAGAGAGCCTATGCACGCCACTGGATGCCATCACTTGTTTCCCCGCACAGGGCTCATCCACAGACACCGGGATCGGTGCATGCAACAATGCAAGCCACCGCTATAACCATAAAGCGTACTTTGTGCACCGCGTTACATACATTGTGTGTGTGAGGGGGATGCGGATGGATACTCATTTGTATACAGCGCCGCGTGCATCGGCAAACTTTACGACGAGCTCTTCTCAGCCCCGCGGTGGTGTGCCCGTAATGCTCAATATTAAGGGTGGCTGTCCGTGCATTTTCAGTTTTTCTATGAAGGCTACGGCACTAACTGCTAAAATTAAACGTCTGAAAGAAATATATAGCAATCTTGGGATGTTTTTTTTTGAGACTGATGGGATCCACGATTGGACAAACTTCGCTCCATAGAAAAAATCACAAACATACATACCCTTTCCATGTCTTTTAGAATGAAAATTATGTCTAAACCCGAAATCTTGTTTAAAAAAAAATAGGTTTTTGTTGTCGTATTTTTATTTCCGTGACAAAATTCATCCAAAATTAATAAAAAATACAAATATGGTGGAGTCACTGTGCCGTGCTCTTCACTCCGCCGCTGCAGGACATCTTCTGTCTCACTCTTGAGTTTGAGGCAGCCCCTTAACGGCAACTACTTGGATGGAGATTGTTGGAATATAATATACAATAAGTTGTAATGTAACTATTTATTTGTGATCGAGGGTGTTATATGTCCCTAGAAATGATTATCGCAATATTATGAAACCTGTGGTGTTTCTTGGGCCGAGATTATAGATAGTTGTCAGCGCAAGTTCTGTAGTTTTAGGCTGGGATATAAGTCTCACGAACGTCAAATTCCATAGACGTTTTCCAGTTGCAAAAGCTGTCTGAATCCCATATCCATTTGACACTATCTTGAATAAGAACTAGCTGAAAATTGTCTATGAAAATCGACCTTAGTGTGTTCCAACGAATGGCATTCTGAGCTCGATGACGAGAAAATGTAATTTCTCTCTCTCTCTTCTTTACTGAAGAGAATTGAATACATTGTCATAAAGGGAAAAATCGTCACGAATTTCTTTCGGCCATAATGAGACTCACAGAAACAAATAAGTAATAAACTGAAGTTATACTCTTGAAGCTTCTGCAAGTTTTATCACAGATAAGTACAATATTTACTTGACGTCACAAACACGCAAGTATTTTCATTTTTCAAGTCACTTGAACGACTAATTGCATATTACAGACTTACAGACCGACCCAGTACTGGATACTTGACGCTAATTGGCTTACGATCGAATTGCACACTTGCTCGCGGGTGTAAAGGTAACTTTACAAACCCCTCTGGGTGTCTGCTTAGCCTGGTATTAATTAAACGTTATTCTATAATTTAGCTTGCTAATGTGGGCAGCTAGGAATAGCGTAGTCAGCCGCTAGTACGAACGACAGCTCCATGGTAACACTTGCCATGTGACAATTTCAACTCTTACGACGCAAATAATAAGAACGGTCCAAAGTGTTACACTTTATGTGCAATGGGCTGTATCTTCTTTTAGAAAATGATACTTAGTGTTGTGGTCGAAAACACCTCAAGTGTAATACTTGCACTGTCATGATTTTTGCTAACGTAATTTTGCTCGCCAGCGAATACACCAACACCTCAGCTACAGCGTTCATGATGAGCAGGATTTTTGGTGGATCCCTGGCGGTCAGTAGCGGAACTAGAATATCACAAATGGTATTGACATTTGTATTCGTAATTCAAGTGAAGAAGGACAAGCATAAATGTTACCAAAAACAAACAAAAAACCCGACAGTAAAAACTATCCCCTTTTGATTGTTTTTATACCCTATAACATTCCCATAATCAAGACGAATCTAACGATACCTCATACGCCAAAATCCATCAAACCGTTTAGGCTACGGGATGGCAGGAAGGAATGGATATACATACATACACCCGAAAAACATTACCCACCTTCTGGGGCAGTTGGGTAAACACTACTAACATTTTAAGTTTTTCTGAGATCATTGCATGGTTATTTTCACATTGATAATGACGTCTATGAAGATATGTTTTAAGTTCTACAATGTTGAAAACATATCTAAAATTCAATATCTGTAACTGTATTTCTAAGCTGTAATTGAGTACAAATACAATGAGATCGAAATCATGACGCTAATGTTTCTCGTTATGTAAACGTTTAGTAGACAAGCTAAATATAGATGCAGACAGCGCTGTACATAGTAGGATGTCGGTTAAAATTCATTCGGTTTTTATTAACTAGAAAAAAATCCATCACATATCCTAGTCTAGAATTTTTTCACAGCAGACGTCCACTAGTCTAGAAAACACAAAGCGTAAATAGGCGGTATTCGCCCGGTTATTATGGTAATGGGCATCAAAGGCGTCTGCCGGGGCTGCCCCAACGAGGGGACCGCTTGGGGTAGGTTATGGTGTGTTGCAGCCGAACATTCGCCCACTGCAACGCCGCGAACTATACCTTGATGTAGGTATGGTGCATTCGCGGTAGTGATGCTATTAATGTTTCGGCAAAATTATGAGACTGAGATTCAGAGTTTTTAACGCGAGCTTAGCTTAGTTCAAGTCAAGGTTGCATGACATTTTAAATAATAAATGATATTATAGTACATATCGAAGATTATTATCAGGATAAAATTGTATTTCAAAATAACCATTGTTCAACAATCTTTAAAAAAAATTTAAAACTCGATACCTATAAGAAATAAGTCCTTATTTCTCTGAGCCTATATGTAACGTTATTTTATATTGTACGCCTTTAAGGCAGGTTGTGGTGAGACGTTCTTAATATTAACATCTTATAATTATGTACCTACAACTGGCGCAAAAAATGAATTTTGAATTTGAATTTCATTCTTACAACTGTCAGAAATGTCCGACAGTTTGTTCGACAGCAGCTTGCAAGAGTAAACCTTCGGAGTTTGCTAAAAGCACACAAGTTTTTTTTTTCTTCAAAACTAGGTATTTTAGAAAAAAAAGGTCACGCTAAATTCTTGCTTAAAACTGCCTATTAAGATAATTTATCGACCTAAGATTCGTAGCGACATAAACTGCTAAACGGTGCCTTAATTTGATAACTGCTTATTTCAACGCCGATTTTGTCCTTAAATCATGGGCTACACCACCGCCTATATTTAAGTCACGTTTATCGCGCCTATAAGCAAAGGCTCTGATCATCATCATCATCCTAACGAAGCCTTTCAGCGGTCTTGTGATAGAACACACAACAGCACACATTTGAATTTGAAGTACGATGATATTCGACGAATTTACTTCTTCTTTTAAGCCCAGACGTTCAGCTGTTCGAATATTGCAACCATTGCCATCACTAGTATATACTCCAGTGTCTGTTTACCTTTATCGCGGGATTTATGAATGCTATGCGTATAATTATGTGGTTTTGTACGCGGTGTGGCGTGGATGTGTTCGTTATGATGTTTGTTTCTTGTGATATTTATGCGACGTAGATTGTGATCTGAATGGGGTACGGACCAATGTTCGGACGAAACCTCTGTAGCGGACAGCGAGGTTGTATAGCGGATTACTTTATCACCGCACTAGCTCTTTTGGTAGCGCAGGGATGACATTTCGTAGCACATTTTAAAAATTGATTTTTAAAATGTACATACGCTTATTTTATTCAAGAAACCGTAGTAGTATTTAGGAATGTCAAAGTCAAAGTGTCTTTATTGCAATCGGTTACGGGATACTAAGTAGATCTTAAAGTATTGTACCTACCTATTATGCAACGGACCCGTTTTATAGCATGTTACAAGGTATCTGAATGCCTAATATACTTAGCAAAATAGTCATTCATCTCCTATTGCTACTGGTAGGTGCAATGGAATTTTCTTGCATCAGTTTAGCTTGTCTCTCTAATATTTGATAAATAATGCAGCTGTAGTGGTCACCAATCCACGCGCTTGTTTAAACAGCCTAACCTAACGGTACGGTAATTCATAATCGTAAAGTTACTCTGCGATACATTTTAAATCAGTTCGTATCTACTTCTGTCGCGCTGAAAATAACACCGGAATCGATTAGGCCGCGATCTGGCTGTCCGTCTGTTTCGACCCTCGTCCGGAAACCTGGAATTACGAGCGACCCAGCCCCTCGTCTCGCGAGGTATTTGTACTTCACATTCACTCTACCTATAAAAAGCCAATCTATTATTAGGACTCGTTATTTGTTTTGTACTCGAGATGCAAGGGCTGACGGCATCTTTGTTCTCGAGGAGGAATGTGTGGGACGAAAGGAATAATTACTATCGTCTAACGTAAATAGAAATCTAAATATAAACTATCTATCAATGTTTGTAACTGAGTTTTATGGAAAAGAAGGCAGCCCTGGCAGACGCCTAGGTCTTTTAGGGTAAATATTCAGGCACACTGTCAGTTTATGCCTATGATACGCTTGTGTATAAAAAACAAATGTAGAATTTGTCACGTTTGTCAGTTTAATAATTCGAAGAGTACCAAAATGCATTATGGGAACTAGAGAACAAGTTTTAGATGGCGGAAACCTTCGATACCCAATGACGCTAGTAATCTTTTTGCATCTTATAATTTATACTAAAGCAAAGGAATTTTACTGATTACCTAATTTTTCTTATGGATGCTTAGGTTTATGATGAGAGAGAACTAGGGATGTGAAGATTTCCATGTACGTGTGATACGGCGGCGGTGGTGCACTAAATAAATGTGTAATTATTATTAGAGGTGTGGGCTCATGATGGCAACTAGAGGATGTGGAGTTTCGAGAAACCCGCAAAAAGCTTACGTAGCCACTCGACTGACGCACGCCGTTAGCTTTTTGCATGTATGTGCTATGCGGCGGCGGCGGCGCGGCGGTGCACTAATGAAACGCGCTCGGCGGCGGCGTGTGCGTCGGAGGCCTACGTACGGTACGCGCCTTGCATTGGGTCGGGTCAGTGACCCCGCCCGCCCACTATCGGGGTAAATATGCCGAATGCACACAGATGCGCGCGCCGAGCGCTGCCCCCCCAAACCATCCCCCACAACGTCGCCGCTGCACTCCGCACGCATCCACTCCCCCCGCCAACCCCTCTCACCATCCGCTACCCCTCTTAAAACTCCTAATTGATTGCACAAATTTTCTCGCAATAAATGTCTTTTTATGGTGTTAATGATGTAAACTTGCGCAGTTCCGACGCCCTAATTGATACTACGGCCGTGGTGATAAGTTGTGAGCCCGTGTAGGGGCTCGTTTGCATACGGACGGCGCGGCGGCGGCGGGCGGCGGGACTATGAAAAATTAATTAGCATACGACGAAATCGCCTTTTTGGGATAGCACTGCAACTGCGATGCGATGTGGTCCCGTCGACATTGCAACACTGCGGATATGATTTGATAGAGAATACTGTTTGTATTGTCACCTTGCTCGGTACAGTCGGTAATTGATATATTTGTAAGATGATAGAAACGACTGGAATTTATTTAGAGAATATGAAATTGCTGACCGCGGCATTGTACAGTTGGACCGTTAATGCCATTGGAACCTATTGAACAATACAGTAGTAAAGCTCTCCTAAATCACTTCGCTCTGAAGCAATCAGAAATAGCCAAACATACCGTCTTCCTTTCGGCAGTCACATAAAACAATAAAATTGACAACTCCTTAAATAAAACGTATGTGGATATTGGCATTCGCAACGAAAAACGGTAATCGTGCTTGTCATGCAAGAATTTTTCACTGTGTATTGCTACGGACAACAGCACATCAATGGTAACCCTTGCAGTACGATTTAAAATCTTACGACGCAGATAATAAAAACGGTCCAATGTCGAAAGTGTTACACTTGATCTGCTGTTAGCTGTACATGCAGTCGGTGGAAACACTCCTAGATTGATAAAGCCAACTAACATTATGCAGATTCCTACCAGCGATACCTTAAACAATGTAGTAACCAAATTCCTCACCATCCGTGTTACTCGAACAAAAACCGTGACAGAATCTCCGATGATCCAACCGTTGCATCATCGAGTGCAGCATGATGTCACCGAGACGTCACCAGCGCATAAATAAGCCACAATGTGCCAGAATACAGCTCCAAAAGGATGCCAGCGATCCAGTCCCTCATACAATTGCAAATGCTATCATTACTGAGCTATGCCAAATTGGCAGTTAACCTCACAATGGTAGGTCGTTAATGAGTTACAAAATATTTCACGGTGCAATAAACTACGCGAAAGCGAATGGTGCAAGAAACGAAGAAAGATTTGATTATACTTGACCAGATAGAGCCCTCGAATATTTTTTTTTTTTTTTTTATTTATTTATTATGGAAAACATACAGCTTTAATGATACTTATGAATAGAGACTAAAATTAACACATTAGCCAATAAAGTTTTCACTGCTAGTTAAACAGCGTACATGATAACGATAACTAAGTACCTATAGCAATCAATTGTATAGGCTATTGAATGGACCAAAATAATAATAATAATAATAAAGCTATATAATGCTATGTTTTGTCTAAATGTGATATCTGATTTTATGATTTTTTGACTGCTGATACATAATCGTTATATTCTTCATTAAGTATATCTATATGGGTATAATTATTGTTATAACTACGGCAAGCTCTAACTAGATAACGGTTCTTAGCATAATTGGTTGTGCATAGCGGAAATGTGAAAAGGTCCCTGCAGCGAGTATTTCTGGAGGAACTCCTCAATGTGATTCTGTTAAAAAGGTAGGGGGAATCCACCATTCTGTGTAGGATTTTATACAAGAAAATCTGGTCTCTATGTTCCCTTCGCTTTTCTAAGGAAATTGTTTTGTGGGTTTGGGAATTTCCGTATTTGTAACGGAGTCGCTTGAGGAACTTGTTTTGTATTCGCTCCACTGAGTCTATATACTTTGAGTATTGCGGATTCCACACTAATGAAGCAAATTCCAATTGTGATCTCACGAACGAGTCATACAGTAGAACGAATGTACTAGGGTTCCTGAACTCTCTACCCTGTCGAAACACAAACCCAAGCATTCTATAAGCTTTGGATGTTATCTTATCGATGTGTGAAGAAAACAACAAATCGCTGTCCAGTTGTACCCCAAGGTCTCTCACCTCCTTCACTCTTTTCAATTTCGTGTTAAAAAGCGTATAGTCAAATAATGAATTGTTCTTCTTTCTTGTGAACGATATGGTGCAACACTTATCAACATTTAGATGTAACTTGTTATCTAAACAGTATTGACATAAGCGATCTAAATCATACTGCATATTAACACAATCTTGATCAGATTTAATTATTTTAAAAATTTTGGTGTCATCTGCATATAGTAAGACATTTGAATTTTGAAAACAGTTATTGACATCATTAATGAAAATATTAAAAAGTAGTGGGCCCAAGTGGGACCCCTGTGGCACGCCGGATGCAATTGGAACGAAACTAGAAGTGTAACCTTTTACAGCTACAGCTTGTGTTCTATCGCGAAGATATGAGTCCAGCCATCTAAGTAAATCGCCGTGTATACCGATGTTCTCAAGCTTATTAACTAGAAGGGAATGCGAAATTTTATCAAACGCTTTTGAATAATCGGTATACACTGCGTCCACCCGAAAGCCCTCCTCCATTGCTTCCAAAATAGTATCCAAGAATTCACACAAATTGGTCTCCGTAGAGCGACCACTAACAAATCCGTGCTGATGAGAAATTAGCCAAGGTCTAATAGTAGAGGACAAAGTGTCGCAAACCATCTTCTCAAACAATTTAGGTATGACTGATAACTTTGATATTCCCCGGTAGTTTCTAACATCATGTTTGTCTCCACTTTTGAAGATTGGAACAATTAAAGATTTTTTCCAAATAACTGGGAGCACACCCGTATCTAATGAGATTTTGAAAAGAACGGTCAAAGGGATAGCAAGCTGTTTGCTGCAACGCTTTAAAAATATAGGATGTAATCCATCTGGGCCGCTTCCCTTAGTGGTATCAAGCTTTTCCAAATACTTTTCAACTTTGTTGATATTAATGTCCACTTTATCAATAATATATTTGTTTGATTGATTAAGATTTATCCTTGGGGCATATGTGTCAAGTTCAAAGACAGACTGGAAGAACGTGTTGAACATATTAGCAATGCACTGACCGTCAGAACCTACTTGATTATCAAAGTATACCGTATCAGGAATATCATTGTTTACCTTCTTGGACTTAACGAAGGACCAGAAATGCTTTGAACTATAGCGTATGTTATTTTCAGCTCTTGAAATAAACAAATCGTAACAAGATTCCTGCATTTCCTTACACATTCGCCTCAAATTAGCGAATTCTTCGTAGTCATTTAATCTACCATATACCTTCCATTTTCTATGTACTTTTAGTTTTTTATTAATCAACCTTATGAGAGGTCGGGTATACCAAACCGGATATCTACTATAACCGATAATTTCTTTGGATGGTACAAGTTTATCTACTATGTCATTTACAACCAAATAAAAGTTTTCTACAGCCAACTCAGTGTTATCGAGAGGCAAAACATTCTCCCAGTCAATACTTGCCAACTCATTATTAATTAGGTCATAATCGGCGGCGTGGAATCGCCGCACCACACGTGGTGCAGGCTTTAGGTTTGGCGCCATTGAGCCGATATCAGCTGCAATCGAGAGTGCTGGGTGGTGAGCATCTTCTGGTAAAGCTAACGGTTCAGTGCGAGACACACCTGTCATAAAGCTAGATATTACAAGGTCCAGTGATCTGTCGTTATGGTTGCGAACACCATTATATTGTGACCAGTCCGTGAAACACAAAAGGGTTGATATTTGCGACGTTAACGTGTCCTCGGAAGGATTATCAATTATAGATGGGCTTTGAAGGTCGTTGGATACTTTAGACCATTTAGCAGCTCTGATATTGAAATCACCGATCAATATAAACTCATCATCGGGGTGGTCAATTTGCAGATCTGACATAAATTCAAAAAAAGAGAGTTGTGATGAGGCCTGGCTAACATTCTGCGGAAAATAACAGCAGAATATCCGGAGTTTCCTAGCTGTAGGTCCACGAGTGAGTGTGATGTTTACGCAAGTCACGTCAGCGTCGGGGAATGTCGGCAGAGGGCGCGAGTTGCGCATGTCCACTGTAAGACCACGACGTACCGCTACCAGTGTGCCTCCCCCCTTCGCCATCCCCAAACGTTCATAGTCGCGATCATTGCGGTACACATTATACCGTGAATCAAACAGCTCGGCGTCAAAGATACCAGGCAGCAGCCATGTCTCGCTCAGGCATACCACGTCATAATCCGAATTCAAGAGGTTTCCATAAAAAAGGCTTGTTTTAGTTCGTAAGCCACGAACATTTTGGTAGAATATGCTAAGTAACATTGATAACAATCGAATAAATAATTAAAAATATGTATAGTACTAGTATCATAGTATTATAGAAACCTCCACAAAAACAGTAATAACCAACGCTATTCAGCAAGAACCACAAAATAGTCACCCACATAATCAAGACTGAAACACATCGTCGATATTTGAATTCGCCTGTACAACCAATGCCAGATCGGTCAACAATGCTTAAGAAACAATAAACAACCGTTTTCATAAAACCGCAGCCCTCGTTATAACAATAACAGATATTTGAATATAAACTTAATAGTGTAAGATAATCAGAGAAGAAAAGGTTACTAAAATTAAATCTTAATACCAAGTAGAAATAAAAAGTCAAGATCACTCCTATGTTATTTTCTTTAAAGATTCTTCTGAAGTGATGTGCAAAACTTCTGACTTATCCGAGCGACGCACCATAACGGTGCAGTTGCGTACCCAACAGTAGGCATAGTTTTTCTCTTTAGCTTTACGCTTCGCTTGCTGAAGCAAAGCCTTATTGCGAGTGGAAAGATGATCGTTGCAATATATTCGACTATCCACGCCTGGAAAACCTAGATCACTTGCTTTGAGATCCTTAAGTCTACGCAAAGATGCCAGAAAGTCGTCCTTCTTGTATCTCGCCTGCATTTTGACTATGATAGGTCTTGGTGTTTTATCGTTGCTATCATTTTTTACTGCAACACGGGTCACAAAGTCAATGTCCGTTTCAGGGTTCAACGCAAAACCGCTCATCTCTGATAAAGATCTCACAACTTTAATTAGGTTTTCTCCTTTTTTCTGTGGAACGCCATTTATTTGAATATTTGAGCGGCGCACCCATTGCTCGTTTTTGTTGCCATTCTCGTTGATCTCTTTTATTGTGCACTTCAAATCGCTCAGTTCGGACCTAAGTGTGTGATTCTCGGTGTTAAGATTTTCCACTTGTTCTGTTAGTAAAGTCATGGACGACTCAATCTGAACAATCCTAGACCCCCAGGTGCCGACAGTAGCGGACAACTGAGCTAAGCCGCTCATTGACCTCCGTTTTGAAAGATTCAATCGTATCGTTCAAACTGTTAAAACGCACGTCAATATGATTCATAAGCGCCTTCATATCAATGTTAATAATTGACTGCGGTTGACCGCCATCATCAATATGGCTAGATGGTATGATCGGACTGTGTATAGTATTCTTTTTTTGCATTTTACAAGCAGGGCATTTCCACTTTAGCTTATTCATGGGTAAAATTTTCTTAAACTCAGCTTCAGTTAAACTCACGCATGAGTAATGAAATGTGCCCTGACAAGCAGTACATTTCAAACAATCTTCGTGCCTTAACATTAAAGTGCAAGTTTTACATTCCATTACGAATGCTTTGTTTACCACAGTCAGGCAGATAGACGCCACGGAAGGCAGGTAAAATGATATCTCGTTACCTCTGTCAGTCCGTCACTGTATCGATGTTAGCGACCAAAACAGCTTAAGCGCCGTGCAGAACTTGTCGCTTACGCGTTTCGGCCAAATACTCACAATAAGGCAACAAAAACTGATTCGAATTTATATTTTTTGAAGAAAATACCCAATAATCGTTTTTATATTGCAAAAATAATTTATCACTTCGAAGCTTTCGTAAACCAGAATACACTTGAGACTAATTCCAACTGTAATAACTCCAAAATAATCAGTTTATCAATTTATTTAGATATCTCGTGTTACACACGCACGCAAGATTTTTTTTTTTTATATGCAAGGCAACCGTCTCCAGCGGCGAGCATGGTACGACAACAATTGCGAAAATCAAATGTTTCTTGTTGCGAAATGACAAGTCAAAAATTTGACAAGCCAATCGGTGGCTACTGTCCTGAGACAGGCTGAGGGCATAAACGGCTGGTTCCCAGCTCTATGAAGGATTGTCAATCCGGGCACGTCTTCTGAATTGAAGAACACGAAAAAGAATAGAGAATTTGTCCTAAATTAATCATCGCTGAACATGCTGTCATTTCACAGTCTTCTTCAAGTTATTCTTCGCAAGGAAGGTTGGACAACATCATGACAATCTTCCGCCTCTGGCCTGCTGCCCATAACAAGGAGCCGGTGCTGCAGCCGAACCAATCACGCAGCTCAATTGCCATAAAGACGTTTAGTAGTAACACTTGAAGTACAATTTAATCTCTTACAGCGCAGTGCAGACAATATTCAACACTTGATGTGCTTTCTAGTACCAGCACATGTGTTTGTCTCTGGACCCCATTGTACATGGAAACCTACTTTGGACCATGATATCTCCTTCTTTCTCCATATAGCAGGGGATATAGTCGTAGTGCGAACACATGTAAGTAATAAACTTCAAGGGACAAATAAGCCGGCCGGGGTGATCGGCTCCGAATGTTCCGACGAGATGAGTCATAAAAACTGATGGAACGCAAACAAACGCCTCCTTCGCACAGTAAACAGTGAAAGGTTATTTGACACCTGTCCTTGTGATAATAACGTGGGCGCCGTGCAAATCCTTATTACAGTCGGATTGGGAATTTGTGAACGGTCGTATATTAGTCGATTTCTTAATCACGATATTAGTTAATATGATATGGGGAAAGTTTGGATGGATGATATTGCGATAATAGGTCAACGAAGTAGTTTTGCACGGGATCGAATTTGTCCTGGAATAATAATATCTATAAGATATTCTAGAGAATGAGTGATGATGATGATGCATATTTTTGCGAGAAAAACTAATAAAAACTTAGATAGCTAGGCTGAGAATATGTCTTCTAGTTCTAGGTTGAGGCATATGCCTCCTATACATGGGTGCTAACTTTTCGCGCTCAGCATATATTTTGAACATACCTAGTTAATGGCTTTCGTGACACATCTGTGCACCAGGAAACAATATGCGTGCGGATATACGAGTATAACGCAATGAATAATTAGGATACGGCTACGCAACGCGAGAGTTCTCGCCTCTCATTGGCAGAATCCCATAATTGAATAACCGCTGAAGGAAGCTGCCGCCGCTGTAGCGCCGTACTAGATGTGACATATCGGATTAGCTTTCATCCGCGAACTGTGAATATAATGTAAAGATCATCAAATATCTGGCAGAATTGATGTATGGTGATATTTACTTACTCCGATTTTCAGCAGTTATTCATTTTAGGCTCTCTCTCATCTGTGCCACTTTTCTTTCCAGATTTAAAAAAAATTACTTGGTAATACGCCATAACAAGCCCCGAGTAACGTCGAATGTTGCTTTATCAGTTTTACTTGATAATTGTAAATCAGCTTGGAATGTATCAAATAAATTCAGTAGTGTCGTACGGTGGAACACAGAGAAAGGTGTACATGAGAGTTTATAAGGTTGAGATTTTCTCAAAAACTACTTGACCTATTGCAAAAATTCTTTCATTGTTTGATAGATAAAAGTTAAAACTATCTAACTGTAAAAGAATTATTAAATTCGGTCCAGTAGTTTTTGAGAAAATCTCAACCTTATTGATACCCCCTGTATACTTATCTCTGTACTACCGTAAGCTACAAAATTCTTGTTTGGATTCCCATTTTTGTTCGTAAGGATTTAATTTCTAAACTTATCAGGGTTGTCTCTTCCAGTTGACGTTGCCTCACCGAAGGAAACTGTTCCGCTTAGTACAGTAAGAACGCGATTTCCTCGTCGCTTGAAGGACCAACTTCCTCGCGAAGGAAGACCTAGTTTTTCCACCACACATTTAAGAAAATTCTCAGTTTGAACGTTGAAAAGTCATACATAACATAAGCATGGTATGTATGACATTTCTTTTCTAGTAGGTAGGTCATTAAACTAATAAATCCATCATCGTGTTAGTGGATCAGCTATATCCTACTAATATTATAAACGTGAAAGTTTGTATGACTAACTACTGAATGGATTTTAATGAAACGCTCATACATCAGAATAACACATAGGCTATAATTTATAATCCTGCGCAAACGAAGTCGCGGGCAGCAGCTAGTTATGAAATGAAATTGAAAAGCGTGTTTTATACAAAGTTTATAGTTATGTGTCATGATATCACGCAGATCTATTAAATAACCTACCTAAACAGATCAAACAAAACCAAATTAATATTTATGTAAAAAATAAATATGATTGATCTGTCTAAAAGACAAAAATAACCGCCAGTTGTCATAATTTGAATGCTATTTTCGTATGACGAAATTAGATTCAAGTCTCAACTTACCAATTATTATTTTCTAAAGAGCTGTGTAAACTCAATAACAACTGTTCCCAACAAATTGACGAAGTTTGCGTTTGGCGCCGTCCCACGTTTATGAGTAGAGCGTTCGTTAGGAGATTCGAATTGAGTTCGAGTTGAGTCGCAGCCATAAGTTAAACGTGCAGGTTGGGGGTACGTGCAAGTTTCATCTCCGGCTTCGTTCATTAGATAGTTACCCGCCGCCGCCGCCGCCGCCGCCGCCATGGCACAGTATCACGTGCCGCTATCAGGTGCGCTGCAAACAAAACTCTGAATAGAGGCCGGGTTAAACATGCACGACGGCTGTACGGGTATAATTAAAGTTTAGGAGACGCTCACGTCGCCCGTTAACCTCGTTATCGGCCGCTGGAAGTGGGTGAGACGCGGCGGGGCGGGAGCCGGGCTAGGGACAGGGGGAAACGGGGAAAATCAATGACAGCCGCCGCGCGCCGGCTCTCCCCGGCCCGACGCGTTCATCTCGCGACCACGTGCCGCGGTCACTGGCCTGACTCGACGACAGCGACTCGCCGACAACCACTCGCTCGACACAGCACTCGCCCGGTTGCAAACACATGATGATTTGTCTCCAATCTAGACGTGATTGATTAATGATGTTACTCTGATACCTTTAATTAATTCTGTCAACAAATATTCAACACATTCAAGTCCGAATCTACAACGGAACGAATATACTTATCTGTGGTTCATCTGAAAAGGTCTAACTTCCGGTCAGCAACAGCGCGACTAGCAACAGGGGGACAGGAGAGGTGTGCAGAGTGTACCGAGGCCGAGTGGGGTGCTCGGTCGCCTGTAAAATATACTCTGTAATATGTAGGTCGCTGTCTGAAATTTGGGTTATCGTTCGGCCGCGTCGATACACGACACTTCCGCGCCGGAACGCCGCGGATGTAGCCGCCAATGTTATTGCTATGTCTACGAGTTATGCAACCGGCGGCGAGCGACGGCCATTACGCGTAATGTGACGCAGCACTGACGCATTGCTCGAGCTTTAGATTCGCTACATCTGAAAATATTGTTCGCAATTGATGCCAGCACTCGAGTCGGCCGCTCGATCGATATACTTGACTTACATATAGTCGAACGGTTCACGCAATGAGTCATAATCTGGGCGAGTCACACAAAAAAACCAGTAGCAATGAACTTCCTAGTCCCAAATCCATGGCACATCGGTACGAGTGTTTTATACGAGCTTATGCATATCGCGACCCATGTCGTCGATCAATGTCAACCGCATATTTGGGTCAACGTCCGTCAGCCGAATTCCCGCACAAGTCACATGTACTCTTTGCCCCATGTTCCCCTATCCTGTAATGCGAGATGTCTTTTTGTGTCGTCCTTTTAACTTATGGGGATTTATGTATATTTGGATGGCTCGGCGTGTACTTGTGGACCCGAAATGGCTTTTTGTTTGCTTTATTTATACTGTTACCAGTATCTAAGTACAATTTACGCACTCCTTTTATATGCCTATTGAATCTTCAGGGAGCTTATGTATGTAGTACCATGTAGTAACATTGTGCAGAAAGGTCTACGGAATTAATTTATGTTTTAAAGAATTTATGTGCCTGCAAGCTTTCTGAAACACAAAATGGAAAAATGACTGAAGATAAATCGTAGGCGGTATAAACAACACAATATTTGTTGTAGTTTAATAAATAAAACAGTTCTATCAATGTTAGTTAATTAAAATCGAAGTAAAGCTATTTACATTTGGCGCTCGTAAATATTAACACAACATCAACAGAAAAAAAATCTGACTTTGACCGTTTGACCCTTAAATCTCTTTAAGTTTGTTCTATTTATATTGGTTTATATTTGGGTTTACATTAACTTTGATCTTAAATTAATTAAAATGTTTTAATTAAGTTAGCGGTTAATATTTGGTTGTACTGTATCATCATCATTATATTTTTGCCAGTTTTATCATCATGATCAGCTAATATAGTACGACATAGGCCTTAACTATATTTGAAGCTGGTGTTAGGGCATGTGGTCACTTATCATCATGTCTAGTGAGTTGACGAGATGAGCCTAGACTTAAGCTGTTAGTGACTCTTGTCTGATTCTCAGATATAATAACTTCCAGATCACGGTATGGGTAATCGCACTAGTGTTTTAGAAGGAAGCTCTCACGTTCTAACATGGAAAGTAACGTGTATTTAATTAAATTAATTAATTTATTAAAATAAATTAATAGTTTAAACGTAAACAAAGTAAAAATAAAATAAAAAAACCACTCATTACTTTTTTTTGTGAACCTATAAATTGTCCCACTGCTGGGCAAAGGTCTCCCCCCTCCTCTTCCAACCATCCCTGTCCTGAGCCTCTTCTAGCCACCCATCCCTGTACTAACATCCATTACTTACGTCCTAAAAAGTAAAAAATTGGTAACTGCCTAGGATTCTGAACAAATTTTGTTTGAGCTGGAATTTTCTATCTCGAACCGTTTACCTAGAACATGTGGGGTTCATGTCAGGTTTAAAAAAATATCCAAATCCAATATTATATTAGACTAATATAAGATTGCGAAGTGTCAGCCTAAAATGACATTTTAGTGGCTGAAATTGAGTTACTAGATTTCTTTACATACCATACATAGTTACATGCAATTAACCTAATAAAAGCGTGTTAAAATGATGTAAGCAAGTTTGTGCAATTACCGAACTAACTAGCGCCATCTTGTTGTCACCAGGTATACTACGCGAAGAAGAAGCGGAGAGCGCAACAATACCTCGGCGACGACGCGTCCAGCAAGAAGGAGCGCAAGCTGTACAACGAGGGCTTCGACGACGACAACCACGACTACATCATCAAGCAAGGGGAGAAGTTCCTGGACCGGTACGAGATCTCGTCGCCCATCGGCAAGGGATCCTTTGGACAGGTCAGTGGGGTCACAGTAGAATATGGTATAGGAAACTGTACATACGGACGCCCAAATCAAGTGCCTTATTTTGTAAACAAAAACTACTCTACCCTACTAACATTTCAAGCTGTTCTGTTATTGCATAGTTATTTTCACATTATTAGATCGGATCACTTTATTTTCACAATGATGAACAGGTTCGATCAATCAGTTCCTTCAGTGTTACATCACAACAGGTAATTAGACGATCATATTTGTTTACAAAATAAGGCACTTGATTTTGGCTGCGGTATAGTTACATACCTACTCACGTCAGGGGTAGGCAGAGGAGACGGGTCTAGTTCACGACATCGACAGTTACTACATCGACGGTCGCTGTATCAAAAACTGCATTGACAGTACACCATATTATATTCTATGGTATGCTGCATCGACCGTACCTACACCATATCGACGGGTCACGGCCATTTGCCGCCATCCTGACTCACCTCTGAAGTCGCATCTCATCCATTCACGTACATTCATTGCAGCAAAACGGCTTACCACCGTTCGCATTTTGCCGCTACGTGGGACATGACGTGTTGGGTGGCGAAACGGGCGAACCCCATAGCCGTCTTTTTAAAACACATGACAGTTAGTCTCATAATGGTCCCACAAGTGCGTATACCTGGTCCTCATCAATATAGAAAATAGCTCCATGGCAAACGTCAGGACCGTTGTTTCTTATTCCCTACCTTCTTCCATCTGTTCGGACGAACAATCTTTTATTATTCTTTGGGCTCAAGGTGTTGGTTCAAGTCCAAGGATCACTGCGAGCTCAAAGGTCTAGTGTGACTGCGTACCGAGTTTGTATATCTCGCTTCCAACGGCCTTCAAGAATCATTGCACTTGGACGAGATTTTATTATCTCTAATCTTGCATCGTTGTTAATGGCTAATTTGTATTTAATTTGATATTGTTTCAATTGCAGGTTGTGAAGGCGTACGATCACGAGGAGCAGTGTCAAGTAGCAATAAAAATTATTAAGAATAAGAAACCCTTCCTAAATCAGGCACAAATAGAAGTCAAGTTACTAGAAATGATGAACAGAGCAGACGTTGAAAATAAGTATTATATAGGTAAGATATCTTAAACTATTCATTAATTTATATTGAACAATAATGCATAGGTTCCGATATTATGAGTGGAAGCTTAAAGGAAGAACAAAAAATACAATATAAATACTACATAAAAGCCAAAGATAAAAACATAATGATGAGGAAGAAATGTATCCTGTTGCCAGAATCATTCTGGTTTCTCAGAATTGCTCACTTAACTTACTTTTAATAATGAAATAATATTTTATATTTTCCGAACTGGCTTCCTTTCTCGAGCGAGCCATAAATATTTAACGAGAACTTTCTAACTCCAATAATCTGTCTAGTTCAGTTATTTGTTCAATTATCAATGATCACCTGCGCTCTACGGTACTGGGTATGCTAGACAAAATGACAGTGCACCATCCTGCCTGTAATGACATGGATTATGGGGCCGATGGGATAATTTAGTTCATATTCCATATAGGAAATGGAGCCGAATGACAGACAGTAGAATGGGGTGCCGTAATTCGGGCGCTTATGTCCAATATTGGGCTCAAAACGGCTAAAAATGATGATGAAGACAATATTAATGACATTGAACATTTTCTTGCAGTGAAACTGAAACGTCACTTCATGTGGCGGAACCACCTGTGCCTAGTGTTCGAGCTCCTGTCGTACAATTTGTACGACCTGCTGCGTAACACCAACTTCCGCGGCGTGTCGCTCAACCTCACGCGCAAGTTCGCGCAACAGCTGTGCACGGCGCTATTGTTCCTTAGTCAACCAGGTGAGTCAGAGAGCCAGTAAAGACGACAAGTAAAGCAATGGGGAAGCTTCGCGGCATATGGGGAATGTACGCGCAAGGCCCTGCAATAGTTTCCTAATGAATCTGTTTGAGTCAGCTGGCCACTAATAACTTGAGCGAAGCATCGACGACATTCAGGCGTTTGCTGACTCTCACACGCAATGACGCGCAATTGTTTTTGTCAACCAGATGAGTAAGATAGCCAGTAAAGACAACTTGACCGAAGCAATTCAAAGCTTCCGGGCATATGTATGTACGCGATAGTGGCAGAAGCTCACGCGCAAATTCCTGCAATGGTTCTCTAATAAACCAGTTGAGTCACCTGTCCATTAACAACTTGAACGAAGCATGGGCAACATTCAGGCGTTTGCTGACCCTCACGCGCAAAGTCCTGCGATAGTTCCCTAATAAACCTGTTTGAGTCACCTGGCCACTAACAACTTGAGCGAAGCATCGGCGACATTCAGGCGTTTGCTGACCCTCACGCGCAAGGTCCTGCATTTGTTCCTTAATGAACCTGTTTGAGTCACCTGGCCACTAATAACTCTCGCCAATATAGGAGTATGCTACTTGTCGCTCAATCTCATGCGCAGTTTGCGAAACAGCTACGTCAGGCGCTGTTGGTCCTTAGTGACCAGTTGACTCAGCAAAGATAGTAAGGCCAACCTTCGCTGCGGAATAGCAACTTCCGCGTCGCAATATGCAATGCAACGCAACGCCAATTCCTGCGACATAATGTTCAGTTCTATAACGTAAAAGCTGTAATAACCATTTTATCATTTGTCTATAATAATAGTCCTAATCCCATTGTTTTCTTCTTTTACAGAATTAAATATAATTCACTGTGATCTTAAACCCGAAAATATACTATTATGCAACCCGAAGAGGTCAGCCATTAAGATTGTGGACTTCGGGAGTTCGTGTCAACTAGGTCAAAGGGTAAGTGTGCTCATTTATTTGCTCTTAAGTGCCGACTTCAAGGAGATAAAGTGAGATGTGAGAAACGTGCGCTCTTTAGAGAAAGTTCCGAGAAAGTTCGGACTGACGTACGGCTAAAACATTTAAGGTTTGTTGAAATTCCAATGCAAGATACCCAGTATATAGAGCTAAAACAACTCATTTAGCGTCAAAAACGCGTTTAGCTGCAAATACTGCTGCAGAACAGAAACTAACTGATCAACCTCCTACAGAAATCCTACTCAGCTTGTAGAAATCCAAATATAAAAATGTTTTCCAAGGTCAGGGATTCGATAACGACTATTAGACAATTTTGCTATTTTTTTGTCCCATTGTCTAGCGTTGCAGTTATTGTAAACGTCATGTTACTTTCGAGCCTGGTCTCATTAATAACAAAATATTCGACCTTAAAAAAGTGAGACAGACATGTCTGTTTCTAAATTAGCTCAAGACATGTGTGTTTCACGTTAGATAATGCCCCACCTGGCGTAGCAACTGTAGTACCATGACATGACGTAAGCACTAAAAATTAACGCGACTGGCGGCCGTCTGCTGGCCTGACATCATCACAGTATACTACGGTCGTTGATCTGGTGACGTCACGCTGCGTGATGAATGGCAATGGCAGGGCAAAAATTGCGCGAATTTATGCGAATGTGGGGCTTGTCATGCCGAATTAAAACCATAATGGGTTGTTCCTGACTGACCATTATCTTTTGAACAATAAGCTGTTCCTGCATTTTGAATGTGTTCTATTATAGTTACAGATGCTATTAAAACATATGTATTGTAACATAATTCAAAATCTGTAACTACTTTTATACTATGCACTTCGATGATAATAACTTCTTTATCTTCTTTTTCCATCCATATTCTTTACTCAAGTAAATACATCTCATCACGTAATTATTTGGTATTTGATGTTAATTTGCCCACGAAGTTCTTTGGTTAGCTCTATAGTCAATACATAACTTTTGTTGCACATAAGTCGGTATTTGTCATAAATTTTCATTTTCTCCGCTTTTCTTGAAGTAGTCGTTGTATTACACAGAAAAAGTGAGAATATAATTTAACCCTAATTTGTGTGAACTCTTCACCCGAATAATTAGCGCTGTTGTCATTTTTCCCGCCGCGCCGGCCGCCGCCGCCGCTATGTCATAACATTATCATAACTTGGTATCCTTATCTCTGCATCTTCCTCCATTCACACCGTTTATTGCGTTGCCTCGTTCGCCGGTTAGGTTGCGAGTCCACTGGTAAGTCGGAGCGTTGACAATCGTCACATAGCTACGAATAAATTGCACAGAAATTGCTGTCGAAACAGAACCAATTCCTTTTTATAAACTCGGTTAAAAGAAACATATGTTCATGACATAAAATGATGGCCGTTAAAAGGTGACAATGTTACTGACTGACACCATACAAACTACATACTTTTGAAGGGATGAAACATCCTTCACCAATTTAGTATCATTGATAACTATTTATATCAAATGAAAACCTTTATTCACTATAATAAAACTAACTTATCTAAATAATATAATACTTTATTTCAATTACCATCACATGTCATCAGATATATCTTCAGCATTTTCACATACTTACATTTGTTGATTTTTTGCCATCATCGAGCTATTCAATGAACCAGCTGGGACTAGACGATTATATCTATAGCTTAGCATTATGTATGGCCGCTTAACCCTACGAATGTTCCGATTTATAGACTCGGTTCCCAGTACGCTAATTGCGCATATAAATCACAAGCAGGCCGTGTGATTCAGTGCCCGGCGGGTCACAGGTTATCACCTATTGCGTCTTTATATTATCGTAATTAATATTTGCACCGCATCCATATTATAGGTTATTTATCTTATTATAATTGACACTTATTGTACAAGTAAATAATATAAATTGGTTCGCAATAAACTCATTGATGTTTATTAAATTGTAACGTTTATGACGCTAAACATTATATGTACTTACATGTTTTCACGCAATCGTTTAGTTATACAAATACAATAATGCTCGACATAAGAAAAACAAAGTAGATAGTGTTAGAAATGTTACTGCAACTCTTTAAAAAATTTCATTACTCCATGTGGAAGATTTTTAATCCACAATAGCATAATGACCAGAGCGCAGACATCGTAGTAGGTTCGGTTCCCACCTATGCACTATTATGCTGCTCCTACCACAAACATTTAGCTTAATATTAGAAAATTGATGATAGTAATCTCACACTAAAGAGATGTATAGATATCGAAGCCCAAATCAAGTGTGTTTTCTAAACAAAACAAGAAACATTTTAAACTTTTTTGTGATTATCGCACAGTTACATTATTAATACATTAGAATCACTTTATTTTCACAATGATAAATAAGTTCAATCAATCAGTTTCTTCAGTAATTATCACAACACGTAATTAGACGATCACATTAGTTTACAAAATAAGACACTTGATTTGGGCTTCGGTTTAGGTACCTATGTGGATATAATAACCATTCAAATCCCCTATTCCAGATATACCAATACATCCAGTCGCGGTTCTACCGGTCGCCGGAGGTGTTGCTGGGCATCCAGTACGACCTCGCCATCGACATGTGGTCGCTGGGCTGCATCCTGGTGGAGATGCACACGGGCGAGCCGCTGTTCAGCGGGGCCAACGAGCTCGACCAGATGAATAAGATAGTAGAGGTGCTCGGCATGCCGCCGGACCATCTGCTCGATCAGGTACAGTCGAAGACAGAGATAAGTATACAGGGGGCCTCAATAAGGGTGAGATTTTCTCAAAAACTACTGGACCGAACTTAATAATTATTTTACAGTTACATAGTTACAACTTTTATCTATCAAACAGTGAAAGATCAGACAACTTTTATCTATCAAACAAGTGTTCCATAGCGTACCTAAGGCCGAATAAATGAGTATGAGTATAAAGAATTTTGGCAATAGGTCAAGTAGTTTTTGAGAAAATTTCAACCCTAAAAACTCTCCTGCCACATTTATCTGTGTTCCACCAGATCATATTATATTATTCGGCACACATGAAGAGTTGTCGCAGACGTATCACCCCGGAAAGGGATAAGCGCTGCCTCAACTCGAGTCGACCAGTATTCTTTGTAAGAAACTCCATACTGCAACGCACACTAATCGCCTCCGTAACGGCTTCGCCTCGGTTGACAAGCGATCTTCAGTGTTAAACATGTACAAAGTTATATAATAACATAACACGAATTATTTCAATATATAACGCGATATAGAGTACTTTTGCATCCCAATACCAAATAAGTACACAAACTTTCCAAAATATGAAAATAATTTATTTATTTTACGAATTTTATTTAGGTACCTGCCGTTTAAATTTCTTTCCAGATATTGTCGAAAGTTGAGAACGACTCTGTTATATGTTAACCATCTTGTTCATACACAAATAAGGAAAATTTGTATAAGACAGTGTGTTAGTTAGCTAAATTCCTGAGAAATGGCTGTAGTAATTTTCCTGTCACACATTGACATTTTTATTTAGAGATTCTCGTTGTATTGTGCACATAATGAAAGGTTATCTACTGTTTTCCAGGCTCACAAAACCAGAAAGTTCTTCGACAAGATACCGGCGTCAGATGGCGGCGGTTACATGTTGAAGAAAATTAACGCAAAAGACGGCAGGTGAGTTTATGAACTGACAGACTTTTACTTAATTCCACTCATCGTCCGCTTACTCGATAATACTAGAAATATGAAATCATGGTAATATCAAAAATACCATCATGCCATGGTAATAAGTGGGTTATAATCTTTTTTTCTTTTCTAGTGTGGTTTAGTGACCAAACCTATTTGTCAAAGTTGTTCAGGCCGCCCGTAGGCCTTTGACGTGGCCTAACGACTGCTGTCAAGCGACAACAAGCGGGACCAACTGCTTAATGTGCTTTCCGAGGCACGAAGGCGCTCAGATGAAAGTGTCACTAGCGGTCACCCATCCAGGTCCTGACCTCGTCCAACGTTGCTTAACTTGTACGATCGCTTTCAACGTGTACTCGCAACTTGCCTAGTGCAAATTTCTATCATCGCATTCATAAGAAAAACACACCAAAAGAAGGTGTAAACAGTTGTAGCGATTCCAGATTGCGTATGTTAATATTAGTCGCCGCTAATCGAGGCGTCCCCCTCACTCTTGCGCAATGTAGCATATGAATGACAGTGACAGTTGCGTTTAAGATTAGGATTCGACTTAGTGGCCGATACAGAATTGGCTACAAAGTTTTATTGCAATCATTATTGAACAAATATCCAAAAGGTCCTGGATATACAGACTTTTTATGAACAGTGACTCAGTAAGGCCCGGTATCCTCCAAAGCGGAGAGGAGAGGAGACGAGAGGAGATGTGTTTTGAATAACCAATCAGATTTTGTTATTTCCAAATCTCCTCTCCGCTTAGAACTAAATCTGATTGGTTATTCAAACACCTCTTTGGTGGAAACCGGGCTTTATAGACAGATATACGTTGACTTGTTTGAATATATTGCTAATGTAAACGGATAGTGACGAGTGCAGTGGTTCCAGGAAATATCGCGCGGCTGGTACGCGGCGACTGCACGAGATTTTGGGTGTGGAGGGCGGCGGGCCGGCGGCACGGCGGCGGGGCGAGCCCGGACACTCGGTCTCAGACTACCTTAAGTTCAAGGTCAGTGTCCACACATCACTGAAGGGAACCTGTAGAATCATTGGTGGTATGATTCTAGGTGAAAATGGATCCATGTCCTTATGTATCTGCTGCCAGAGTATTGGCGTGTTTGAAGGGAGAGGCAGTGCAATTATGGGCACACGAGGTACCACATCTGAGTCCTTAGGGTGGTACAGGCACCCTATCTCTTCTGTAATTATGTATTCGTTGATATTTGGTAGCCACTTATCAGCATGTGACCCATCTATCCGTTTGCCGCCCCTTATTATAAATAAGACATTACAAGTCACTTACCCAATAGACCGATGGAACAGTTGCTGGGTAACCTAGACTTAGGAAGACCTAGTTACTTTTTACATATAATAAAAGATGGAGACGGATCGACACTAAAGTATCACTGCGCCCAATTTTTGTTTTTTTGTTTTTCAATTTCATCTATGAAGAGTATCTTCATTCCATTCAAGTATATCAAGGTAAAACGCAGTAATATTTTTGATTATCATTAGCACACTACTCCGACAGTTAAAACCGCATCGCGCAGTACCTCTGTTATAACTGTACACCAGTAACATTACAAATATTACAATCAAATTCAATCACTATTGTCTGCAGGATCTAATCATGCGCATGCTGGAGTACGACCCGAAGCAGCGCGTGACGCCATACTACGCACTACAGCACAACTTCTTCAAGCGCACCGCAGACGAGGCCACCAACACGCAGCAGGCGCAGTCGCATCATCAGCATGGTCAGTCAACATCTAAATACCTCCATAACACTCTTGGAACCCAGTCACCATCTAAATACTACTCTTGGAATTTAAGCACTCCGTCACCCCAAGGGGAAGGGACAAACAACAAAGGCGCCTTGAAGTTGTTGGATATGGAAAACTGATGAGCGATATACAGGTCTTATGTAATTGTAGAATGTTAATTGAGGAATTTGGTCACCAAATAATAGCTTATCCAACAGCTGCAAGACTCACAATATTCTAGATGGAGGCGGCTTAAGTCTGTTAGATATAACTTATGTTGTTGAATAACGTGACCCATCTAACGCTATCAGTTTTGTAACTCATTCGTAAACTACAACAGTGATGGCTTTAACTTTAATAACTCTTCGTGCAATTTACTGTCACTATGGGGATTCAAAGCGACCCAATATATAGTCTGTAGATTGTTCCCACAATTTTCGAGATGAAAGGCGAACGTGGATATTACTCTGATTAAAAACACAGATGAGACCATTCTTGGGTGATACAGGATATAATAACACATAATAAACAAGTTATTTTATCATATTTTGGTCTTAGATTGGGAATTTAATTAGGAGGGTCAATATCAGATGAGACCCGATCTATTTATCAAAAAAATTCCATAAGTTTCCTATAATCCCCAAGGTAATGTAATATTAAATCTTTGTCACCCCCGAATGGCCCCAAGGTGTCGTTCAGCTCGATAAGCTAGAGTTGGCTACTGTGATCTCTAAATTCATATCGTTCCATCACTCTGATCGGCTAAAACAACTACTACTAATTATAATGCGACTAATTGAGAGTGAGTTTCTGTAGTGTCACATCATCTCAGGCTTGTGTCGTGTTCTTAGCTAACACATACGCTTTCATCATTTCATTTCGACTAATCGATGTTACCTGTCTCATTTAACAGTGTCTTTCTGACTCCTATAACTAGCATTAATAAATTGTGTAAAATCTTACTCTATTGTCCGATATAAATGTTAATTGGCAAGACTGAAAGACTGGTTATTTATTAATAAGGGATTGACGTTGGCATATCTCTAAGGTCAATTTATAGCATTCCAAGAAGGTTGAAGGAATACATTGCGAGGAAACCTGCATGATATTCTTCTTCGTGTGAATGATCCTATTAAAAGTATTTAAAATCTTAATTATCTAACCCTCACAGAGCAATGTCAAACCGTGTACAAACCTTTCACGTATATGAGATATGCTAGACCCAAAATGAGTCTTATTAGAATCGTAGAATATCCTTATGTAATATCTGGCTCGCTAGCAAGGGATGCCGTAAGACCATTGATAACGTCGTCGCTCTTACAGAATGTTTAAGATTTCACAAAATAAAATACCAGTCTTTCAGAATACCATCAACTAATTTGATGTATAGCTTCCTGTCTGACTAACCTGGTGATTTCCACTATGTAACCACAACCACAATAGGTGCGATTCCGTTGTGGCCGCTAAATCTAAACCTAAATGAAACTGTCACGGACACGCATGTACAAGATTGTGTAAAGCCGCATTTACACCTGCAAGAAAACTTCTGCGAGTAATGTCCGATAGCAGCTCGCAAGTGTAAACTCTGCAAGTGCTGTCGCAATTTGCAGGAATTAGTGCTATGTTTAAACGATATTGCAATTAACTCATGTAAGACTTACGCGAGTTTTCTTGCATGTGTAAACAAGGACTTAGAGTGAGCGATGCGTTTCGTTTAGCGATGATTAAAGCTTGGTTTACATCTACAGACACTGAACGTGTTCGGCATGTGCCGTGACAGATAAAATATTCTTCTTCTATACCATGAGTATATTTTTTTTATCTACCGTACCGAGGCCGCAGGACAGACACATTGTATAGATTAATATGATTTTGTCTGCCACGCCACGTGCCGGACACGCTCAATGTCTGTAGATGTAAACCAAGCTTTAAAGCGTGTTACACCGCGGAATCGTCACCGATGTCAATGTAACGTTGGTGACATTGTTCTGTCACTCTCAGATGGCTCGTCGGACCCGCGATGACTAGAGCGGTCCGGCGGCCCCGCCCCGCGCCACTAGCGCCGCCCACTTGTGCCTAACGAGACCCGCCAGGTCTGCCTCACTGACACAATGTTACCCCCACTTGTTGTACCCCTCACCCCTGACAAACTGTAACTCAACTTAGTTCAAATGCATGCTTGAATTATGCTTTTAATTATGTTAAACTAGTTTTGTACTCGGCGCTTTTATCCAAGGTCCTCCAGCTTTCCGTGGGAAAATGATTTGTAAAAAGAGGCCTGCCCCCTTACCATGAAGTCTTGTAGCAGGATTACTTCAATAATACTTTGTTATTTATTGGCCTAGAACTGCTAAATTTTCCTTTTGGAATAGACAGTGTCATGTAATAAGCTCTAGACGTAAAATTATAAAATATATATATATTTGTAATGCTATTCACATAGATACTGATTTAATTCGTCAGAAAGATTAGTTGCACTGAAGCCAAAAGAAGCCCATTATTGATTGCGTTTTACTTAACAATATAACATTTCTAATTTATACGTAAAAGTTGAGTTACTGTTTACTGTATCTACTGTGCCCCAGTCCTCCCTATGTTGGCGAATGTAATAGCATGTTGTTCGTGCATGGCTTTTGTCAAAATCTGTAGCTGTATACAGCATATGAAATTACGACACTAGCGATAGCTTCGCTGGACTTTAATACGCAGACAAATCTATTTATTGCGAAATTATTAAAAATATAGCTGTTGACAGTTGCAGATTTTTATAACGAAAATGGATGTTGCTAATTTATAATGATTAATCGTGTTGACAGATATCAGTTCAAATCACACACGAACCGCTTTTTCATTTCAATCCCATCCTCACGAAGGTTTCACATCTACTGAATGATATAATATAACATTTGAAATAATTTCTTCTGATATGAATCCTTCGAAACATTAATTTAGGATGTTTAGTAATAGTTTTAGCGATCCCTTAGATTCGTAGGTAGATCCTTATTATCTGATGTGATATAGAACTAACATGAATGTGTTATGTGCAGTGAGCGGTGCCCGGCTGTGGGGCGGCGCGGAGCGGATGGAGGTGGAAGGTGTGCGGCGGGAGGACGACATGCTGCAGCCCGTGTGCCAGCTACAGCACAGCCCCGTGGCCATACACTAGCACGGCTGGCGTCGCGGAGCTCAGGCGGGCGGCGGCGGGGGCGGGCACCCGCGGCCCAGCGCCTCCGAGGCGCGGCAGCGGCACCACGTCGCCCTCGCCGCATACACGCATATGGCGAAAGTACGCTCCCAAGAAATCCGGGACCACTGGGCGCACAACGCCCCCCAGGACGCCTGACGCGCCAGTGTACGCGACAACACCGCTCCCAATCCACTCTCAGATGCGTCAGTCGTCATCACGAAAGGTTCGCACAATCCGCCGAATAACCAACACAGGCCGTGTACGGTGCTCCAAACAGACATTGCAATGTATAGCTAAATGACACTTACGTGATTTCGTATTCTAGATGAGCGGGAAACTAGTGTAATTCTCGACGAGCCGGGACGAATCTCGGGGAACGTTGCCTCGTGACATTCAAATGTACAATCGGGGAAAATGACAAGTGCTCAAATGAATATAAACGTGTTTAATGGTTGTGTGTGTTACTGTATTGAGGAAATTGTGAACTTTAGTTAAAATGCGGTGGGAGAGAGTGTGAGAGCGGTAGGGCGCCGGTCGCCGGAGCGCCAGCGAGGACATTCCGACCCTCGGGCTCCGCTATCAGAGACGATCGAATTCGAATTATGCTCTAGTATTTTGTAATCCGAAAGCGTATGTGCGGGAGAGTTGGTGTAATCTAAGTAAAATTAAATCGCTCTATATTTTAGTGAAAGATATAGAGAGCTACGCCGACTACCGGCGGCGGCGTTAGTGAATAATTCTAGACAAATCGGGACACCTCTGCGTTGGACTAGGCTCCTAGTACAATCTGTGGCAGGACTGTTGGACTGAATCCCTATTTATAGTTCTATATTTTTATTTAATGCGATAAGTCTGACTGTAAAGAAAATATTATGGTGACGATTTGTTACTTTGTAACATTGTATTGTATTATTTGTTCTTAATTGCTTCACCGTACTTAGACGTCCCGATGGCCACGTATCGTATCCCATCACTACACCCGGATGCATCGAGTGCATGGAAGCTAGGTTTTTTTATTGTTACGCAATGCATATCAAGGACGCAATATGGTAGAAAATAAATATTGTATATAAAGTATAGGAAACCAACTATTGGATACAGACTGCAACTTAAACTGGATAATCTATAGTTTAGTTACTATCTATGCTAGTTAAGCTTTCATTCAGTTTTATTATTATTGCAAGCTTTATAATTTTAAAGTGTCGGCAACTGATGACTGAATTTCAAAGGGCCAGCCAGATTTTTTTTTGTTACACATGCATATGTTATTGAGTAACGTTCTATTGCATAAACGATTAGATCTGTCACGGGAAATTGTATAAAACTATGCCCTCGCATTTCCGAGTTGTAAAAATGTATAAATATGTTAATTTCAATCTCATTGAATACACGAATATTGTGTTAATACATATTAATAATGGGTTGTTTTCACCCACTGAACTATTCAGACGATGTGTAAAAACTGAAAATAGTGTATAGGTAAGTCTATAATAAAAACCACAAAATGTACTGTAGGTTACGAGAATGTTGATTCGTATATAAAACATTTTTTCTGGGTATTTCAAATAGGACATAAAATTTAATTACTGACTTGTTCAACCTTTTTGGATTTGAATCTACAATAGACTAACCTCATTACAACAGACTGGTCGAAACTCTGTAACGGAGATATTTTGTATAGAAGTACACTGGATCACTGCCTATCTGTGCCGGAAATTTTTAAGAAACGGGCCCGCTCACTCTTGTACTCTTTTTGTTTTAATTTGATACATGTGATATTGCTCCAATAGTGTCCAAAAACGCAATGAAACCATTTTAAAACCTTGTCGCTTTCATTTTATTTGCTGATCGAATACTAACAGTACACGAGCGATGCTATTAAAATTGATGCGATATGGTACTAAATTAATCATAAGAACTCGAGGATTAACGTGTGTTACGAGGATTGATCTGTCTCCTGACTGATATTTCACAGACATTTGATGTGGGATATTTTAAGAATAAAGGTTTTAACGTGTTTAAAGGGTTTTTGCAGATAGGCAACAACGACAGCTCAGAGGTAGGATCGTCTGCCCCTTTTTTCTCGTGAAATAATGGACTGTTTTGGACTAACTATTGTCATTTACAGAAGCAGGAATATGATCCGTTTCTTTGGCATATTGCGTTTTTATGTTCAGTTTTCTCTTTGATATTTGTCCATAGTTACAATAAACATGAGTGGCGGGCCGACACAGTTAGCTAAGCTATTCTGAACGTATAGTGATTTAGTGAAATATTTTATGTTCAATTATTTTTAGTTAAATAATAACCATTGACTGATGCGACTAACGTTCAGAATAATGCCGCTAAGTATGTAAACTTACAGCAGAATTTTTATGTACTGCAAAAAATTGCTGTGGTTTTTTGGTAAATTAAACTTCCTGTTATGATTGTTTTGAAGATTACGTTTGTATGGTATCGGTATTGCTATTTATTACCGTGCATGAAGCATTAAAGTATTTTCTTTATCTTACGTGTAAGTGCTCTGTTTTGTTTCCTATTTCATAGTAGAAATGAATCTATTATTGCTTCTATTTTGTATACTATGAATTGTTCGAATATCCGTGTTAGTACTGTAATACTTTATTGCTTCATGGGATTATTGAAATGTTGGGTGGAGTGACAAATAGGTGTGGAGGTAATTGTTTTGTTTCAAGGCTCAGTACAGACAGATTTCTGGGTATCATTAATGGATCAGGCTGATTATTACATTTACCGAGAATCAATTTTATTACCAGATCAAGTCGCAAGGAATCTGATTAATCATAATTACATCACAAGCTCGAATTGTATCTAATTGATTCTCTACTTAATTAAATATAAATGTCTCAATGGGGCGGTCAATGTGGGATTTTTTGACTGATTATTGAAAATTCTTCACAATTACAGTGCGGATTTTAGAATACGCACGCTAATTTCAAACTTCGCTAAGCGAGGCGTCCCGCTCACTCTTACGCGATGTTTCATATGAGAGAAAGAGTTGTGTTTAGGTAGACTTAGCGGTCCTGATAGAATTACGCCTATAGTGTGTACTCTAAACTATCTGAAACTAAAACTAAATCTAAAACTACCAGTAAAAGAACTTTTAGAATCGGTCAAGTAGTCCTTGAGTAAATCTCAACCTTATTGACACCCCCTGAACCTCTGTTTTCGGCTGTAGTGCATTCTGTTACATTGGTTCTAAATGAGATACCGCAAGGCACACGGAAATCTGTCTTAGTGCGTCAAAGGAAAGTGTTTAGTCGTAATTTTATGGAATATCTCATTTTGGTGTACATTGCTCGCTTGGATAGTAGCTCACATGCAATAGTTCCTACTTGAACGGCGTTGTATGTAAGCGTAAAGTACACGATCGGTTAGATCATAACACAGAGTCCAGTCAGTGTCAAAAATATATTTGTTATAAAATTCACGGTTTTCATATATTATTTTGGACCGAAAATGCTTAGGATAATGATAGTAATGATGATAGGAAAATGATAGTAATGATAGGACTTAGTAAATAAACTTATTCATAATATTGATAGTTTAGACGACGAAGTCCTATCTCAATTTACATATATTGTTGAGACTGACTATACACTGCTTGCTTGAATCATTTGTGAGAGCAACACTCAATAGTGAACCGGCAATGAACACTAAAATGACCATTTCCCGTTCACGACGAATTAACAGACAATAGTCTATTCACAGAGACCAGTGCCCACTCTTTCGCATAATCATAAGGTCGGCGCCAGACATGTGAGCGTCTTTGCAAACATTTACATGCCATTGACAGCTTTGTACAGAATCTATAACTATGATGTCATAAAAAGCCGTCAATGAACATCTAATTTGAGCATCTTTGATAAATACTTTGACTATTATTATATATATTGTTGAAGTCTGCAATTAGACCGACAGTTTCGACCGATTTCGACGGTCTTTCTCAAGGTGAGCGCCCCACGCCCGTGTCGTGGCACAATATAAGTAAGTGAAATCCGTTTATGTATAATAATTTGTAGTAACGGCTCACTATAGTTTTAATTCTAATACTTATACGGCGCCGGGGTAATATGAATGATGATTTCTTTTAAAATCAATGGTCATCAAGCTCATTTCAAAAGCGCATGGATGGATTGCTGGAAATTATCCTAAAATTGGGAGAAAGATAGAATTAGTCTTTTGAAACCATTCTAATCTTCCTTGTCAAAGAAAACGGGAAAATACAATTTGTATATTGAGGTTTTCAAGTGTTTTAACTAACAAGGTTTGTTTGAAATATTTTATTATCAAGATAAAACGGAAACTAAGGATTGAGCTCCCGATATTTCGTTGACATTGAAGTCACTATGATCACAGGATACTTCTCGTGACCATACAATTTCCAGCGGTCAGTCCATCGATACAAGTAGCGATTCTCGGTTCCTAACTAAATTTGCCATGACTAACAGTCAAGCTGCTATCTCTTTCGCAACTTTAGTTCAAACAGAAAATTAAAGCAGTATTTTTAGATCAAATTTCGTTTAATGAAAATATGAATCAGATTTGTTGCTAGAACATGGCAACTCATTGTGTAATACTGTTGCAATAACGAATTATTACCTTATTGAAGCGAGAACTAACTCTTCTCCGTGAATAGACTACAGTCGATGCTATGTAATTATAACACACCACCCTATTTGAATGTAACCAATTCCATTACTCAAGAATGGCCCTAGGTGTGCGCGTGGGTATGTAATGTACTATATACTATTTATTTACTACAGTATGGGACTGTGTGTGTGTGTTGAGATAGTGCGCGAGGAGCTATGATGTTTATTTCCTATCGAATTGTCAGTTCGCGGGCACTGTAACAATAAAAGGATAGAGCTTTATGTCACTAAGTTTTGTATTTTAAATCAATAAACGATAGCAATGATTTAATGCTTTTATTACCTGATCCTTAATCCATGCCTTGGTCAATTTGTATCTATAAAAACAGGCAGACGGGTCACCGAATTATGAGATGTCATAGTCACCATCGTCGTCGACTCTTATATTACTCTCCAAAGAGTAATGTATCTCTTCTCGTGTTATTACCACACCAATCAATTGGTTGGCTGATCGACGCGCGACGGATACCGGTCGATGAAACGGTGTGCGGCGGCGGGTGACAATAGCTCGGCGGTCTAGTAGAAACTATCGAGCTACGTCGACTAATCCATTCCACCATTAATCGATCAACGGGATCGACTGTTCCATTCTACCCTCAATCGATTGGTGTGGTAATTAATGCTGCCTTTTATTATTCATGCTGCCCGTAGGCCTCTGACGTAGCCTAACAACTTATGTCGAGCGACAGAAGTCGGGACCAACTGCTTAATCTATTTTCCGAAGTACGGGTTCAGATGAAAATCTCACCCGTCCTGATACTGACCTTTTTTTGTTGCCCAGAAATACATAATGTATGCACCAACTAAAACTCCTGGGGTGTTCCGCCTCCGCCACCATGGACAGGACCACGGACTCCGGGGGGCCATCCTGATACTAACCTCGCCCAACGTTGTAACTTGTACGATCATTTTCAACGTGTACCCTTCCTATAGATACTAAGGAGTAATTCAGAAAAGTTGCAAGTGCGGTATTCAGGGCTAAGATACGAGGTAGCTCGGTGCTTTGTACTGACAACGGCAGATCAATGATAACACTTGCAGTACGATTTTACCTCTTACGACGAAGATAATAAGAACGGTCCAAAGTTTAAAGAGTTACACTTGATCTGCTGTTAGCTGTACGAACAACAGTAGATCAATGACATTTCAACTCTTACGACGTTAAGGACGGTCCAAAGAGTTGCACTCTATATATCGGACTGTTGCACTGAAAATATTAAGAACTAAACTGCATTGAAAAGCAAGTACTTAAGGCCGAGATTCATAGACGGGTTTGAGCGCGACCTTAGCATGAGCTCGTACTTACAAACATCAAATTCCATAAACATGTGGACAGTTTTAAGAGAGATATTGCATGGCTACTCTTTTGGCAGAAGTAGATAAGAGGACGTAGTATAATCGACAACATATGAAATGTAACTAGAACAATCTATGCGATGATAAAACGGCATGGTTAGTGTAGGGTTGATGTGCTCTTGGTGTTACTGGGACTGAATATTTAAATTTTATAAGATGAAGGAGGAGGCCTTTGCCCAGCAGTGGGACATTGCATGCTATTAAATAAATAAATAAATAAGATGAAGGAAGGGCTTTTAAAAATGGCGGGAAACGACGGTTGCGAAATTATTTGATAATTTTCTGTTGTCTACAGTGGGTGTTTTGTGTTTAATACGAGTATCACGTTAAATTAGTCTATGTTAAATTAATGAAGGAAAATAGGTAGGTACCTAACTTACCATAATGTAAACTATGAGTGAAACCCTACGGCTGGTCGATAATTTCTAGTCTAGTCATGGATGGTTTACTAAATGCCTGTGTAGTCAGAATTTGATTCCATGGCATAGTGGTAGCTGTACCAAGGTAAGCCTACATTGCAATGATATGATTTGGAACCATAGCAAACTCGTTGCCACGCACGAGAGTTCTCTTCGCTGTATATTTCGTCAGAGCCTACGTCGTGAACGAATCGCGAAACATTGATTTGTTCTCGTTTCGGCCAAATAGTTTGGACCGACTTTCGAAAATTATTGTTTCGCCCGACATTTTGTTCTCGGTTCGCCCAGAATTTGTTTTTATTATTATTACAAACATTTAATTATTGTTTCGCCCTGTTTTTTATTCTTGCTACGCCCAACTAACTTTTGTTTCGGGTTTGTATTATTTTTATCTGACACTTCGCGGCGTTCGCGTTCGGCGAAGAATGGACTTATTCCCGTAGCAGTGATTTCTCGTTCCGATGTTCAGTGAGTATCATTGCGGTGATTCCTTTTGCGGTTACCACCGCCTTTTTATCCACGGCGGATCCATCCACACTCGCATTTCGAGGCTTTCGCGGGCTCTTTAGCGCAGCCCGCATAAGCAACGCAGTTAGTAATGTAAGTAAGTTATCAAAATGAAAGCGGCAAGTTCACAGTCCCGATCCTTACTGCATGGAGCAGTGTGGAACACCATCAATTTTGGTTTTCATTTCAATTTCATGCACCAGTATCCAATGAGTAACTTAGACAGCCAAATGGATATAATTACCTAAATGAAAATATTAACCATACAGGGTGTCCTTGAATTCATTCGACAAATTGAAACTGGGTTGTACTCATGACAAATATTAAATTGGTAAGATTTTTTAGTAAATCGAAACTGCAAAAAAAATTGAACTACAATAATTTTAATATTAGTTACAAGTCACACAAAGACCATTAGATCAAATTCTAGTGAAAGAAAACGTTGGAAAGAATTTAAATGTAAGTAAAACCTCCAAAGCACAGTAACGATGCACATCAAATAAAAAAAAATGATACTTAGTTGAATCTTGAATTTATTGTACGGTCAACAGCAGCTCAATAATAACACTTGCAGCATAACTCGATTTTAACTCTTACGACGCAGAACGGTCCAAAGTTCAAAGTGTTACACTTGATCTGCTGTTAGCTGTACCTAAATATCTTTTATTTTTTCCCCCCAATTGTGCAGAATTAATGTATACAATCCTAACTATTTAATTTTGTCGAATGAACTACCCTGTATATCAGTCATGCATCATGAGACATATCTTTACAAAACAGGAGAACGCGAATATGCTGCACGAATTGAACTGACGTCTCTGTATCTGTACTATTAGTTTTATTTTTTCATATATCGTGCTGTTGAATGGGTACCAGAATTTCGTCAAGGCAATCACCGCTCCATTAGCCGTGATCGTCTAGTGGTTAGGACCCTACGTTGTGGCCGTAGTAACCCAGGTTCGAATCCTGGTCACGGCAGTGTTACAACACTGTTACGGCGGAGCTTTATTTTTGCCTTTTTTTGATTCTTTTTGTATTATTCTAATATGCAAAACACTAATAAAGAAAGTCATTTCTTAAAATTATTAGAAAACAGTTTATAACGGAAAGTATTTGCGTCAGCGCCATCTATGTTAAAATAGGTAAACCCTTTTACGCTTCACGTAGCGTGCGATTTATACTTGGTGAACGGTGTTCAACAAAAGCAGAACCAGCCAACCAATTCAAACTTTATTCATTTAACCAAGTTGTGCATAAACTCGCACCAGATGGCAGTACCAGTCTTTGTTTTGGTATAACCACGCACCGCAGCTGTTCGCTATCACAGAAATCGTGAGAGAAAAGGAGTGGTGATTAGTCCGTGTTTGCTCAAAAATTTAGTTTTTTCTATGGTTCACGGACATTCCGGGACTTGTGCTCGTACAATGTGATAGATAAAGTAGTTCCGCGTGTGCTATATCGTTTGCAGTGCCGGAAAACAACGATAAACGGTGTAATTATCGATGTAAACGTTGGTTATGACGTTTACTACGGTGTTTGTGTATGTGTGCGTTTTGTGACAGCATTGCCGTGCCGTTCGTTGAAGCGAATCTTGTAACGGGATTGTATGATACTGTTTTCGGTAAGTTAGAAAATATTGTTTTGTTAAACCTAACCTATGTAGCTCACGCCTGCAGGCAGCTATTGGTATACATGTAGGTATAGAAAGATGTTTGACCTCGATACGCGACGGTGCTCCGCTATTCCCCTTTGAAAGGCAATTTCTCGCGTTAGCAATTTTTTTCTGCAAACTGCGATCGGTGTTTCCGCACGACTGTATTATTTGATTAGCTAATTCCTAGTTTCGATAGAAAATAACAGAAAAAACGTGCAGGAAACCAGTAGAAACCGAAGTGAAACAGTTTGGTATTAGCCGCCTTTAATACCACAGTTACAAGGTCGATATTGTGAATGGAGATGAATGATAAACGGTCTTCATCAGCTTTAGAAACTTCTACTTAAAAATTATTTAGCCAAGAAAGATAGGTCTTTCAAGGATTTTACTTTTCTGACTTTACCTAGATTTAGATACTAAGTACTAACTTAGGTAGGTAGGATACCTATCTATTTATTACAACACTAGCTACTAATACATCTAGGTAGGTACCCTAGTTATTGAAAAAGGTAAGTTCCACACGACTTTTGGAATAGCAGAAAACATTTAAACTGCTTAGGTACTTACCTATCTATATATCTACCTAACAATTAACATTATAGATTCTTGGTAATAGCAAAGATCTAAATTTATCACTTATTTTGAGATTAATAAAAAAACATGAATTACGTTGAGCAAATTTTGAAAAATGTTCTAATATTTTGGAAAAATTAATCATTGCTTGATGATTGCCCTGTAAACATCGGGATAACTAAAGTACCCTATCTAAATATTGAAGTCTATTAATGCAACTGAGTGGGGGCTGCTAAATGGATTGTTAAATATCGGGCAGGTGAACAAAATACACGTTACAATGATTGATTGTCCGTCAATCAAGTTGGAAGTTAGCACTTACACTGGTTTAGTAAATTAAATACTAATAGGTAGGTAATGCCTAGCAATTAAGTGATCTTCGAACGTGTTTAGTTAGCCTCATGGCTTATTTTGTGTCTTTAAAACAAAATGTAATTTATTTAACTATTTATTCAATGCTGTTTGTATGCTAACAGCAGATCAAGTGTAACACTTTGGACTTTGGACCGTTTTTACCCGACTGCGCAACAAGGAAGGGTTATTATCTGCGTCGTAAGACTTAAAATCGTACTGCAAGTGTTACCATTGATGTGCTGTTGTCCGTACTTGGTTATTTGTTTTCATTGTATGTTTGTGAAGAAAACAAACCGCACCAAACTCTTTACGTCACTTAATAATGATTATGACACCTGACATAACCAAAGCACAGCTAAGCACATTGCCAAAATAATCTCACAAATTACCCTAAAAAAACTCAATATTTAGGTAAGCTTCCAAGTTTTCTCTGATCTGATTTATAGGTACAAAATCATTGACATTTTCGTAAATACATTGAAAAACCAGCAAAATTAAGCGTAACCAGAGAACACTCGTCGGCAGCGCTGTAAAGAACATATTAAGTTTATTGAAGCATCCGACCATGATCCGAAATACCAGCCGACCTGCCAAGAGAGGCCGGGAGTCCAGTAGCACGAGGTGTTTGGATAACTACCCAGAGGTAGGCCTGGCAGCTATAGCCTCCTACAAGACAGAGAAGGGAATCGGCGACTTCATCGCCTTCATGCTAGAAACGCTTGAAAGAAACTGCGATTGGCTCAACAGCGTCGTCAACAAGCAAGCAAACTTCAAATGCGCCCTCATGACTGGAGCCGGACCCAACCGATTCCAATTGCAAGAAACCATTTATCCTTCAAATAACGAGAATATGCGGCTGTCAGTCGAACTGAACAACTCTGAAGACCACGATAAGGTCTCTTTGGTTGCCTTGCTCAAGATGAACAACGCAGACATGGATAACTTACTGGCGTACATGAAATCTCGAATGTCTGACAACCCTACGTTGAAAGAGGACTTGCTGAGAGGCCAGGCTATGGGGCTAAGCTTTGCTGTTCTGACGCCGTTTTCTGAAAGACAATACCGAGTTTCTAAGAGGATCGTCATTGGTAGTTCCTCTCCGGAACCGTGTAAGAGGCGACGTCGCGATTACTAAGGACCTTTGTAATTGGTCCTCTTCAATCTCTTTAATTCTGTTGAAAAAGGTAAAATGATCGTAACACACTAAATTTGATCAAAATTGCTGGTGAAAAGTTATCGCAAAGAAGGAAAATAAAATCTGGTTTACGTAAAATAAAATTTGTGTTATACAGTAGAAATACACCTCAATGTTTAGAAATAATAATATTCCCATTGTCTGGAAATCAAACATAAAGTTACCTTTGATGTGCTCACTGTACACACGACGACAGAGATAAGTATACAGGGGGCCTTAATAAGGTTGAGATTTTCTCAAGAACTACTGGACCGAATTTAATAATTCTTTTACAGTACCTAGTTTTAACTTTTCTCTATCTAACAATGAAATAATTATTGCAATAAGTCAAGTAGTTTTTGAGAAAACTCATCCTTAAAAACTCTACTGTACACCTTTCTCTGTCTTCGACCGTACCATTAAGAAACTAACAGAACTATATTTTTGTTCTTGATTTGCAGCAAACATTGCCAAATACCGATCAGATTACATAAATAAAGCGTCTCTCCATAGACAACCTTCATTCACGTATCCTCGTTGAACAGTTTCGCAGCAAAATGTTTCAGAATGAAATGGCCACTCGTTACGGTGTACCACAGTAGCTCTTATTATAGCGTGTAATGGCGGCAATTTGGACTGACTATAAAATGTGGAGCTCACAGTAAATTATACCCATTTTTGCAATGATCGCTTCCGATTACCTATGATGGATGGACGCGCATTTGTGGCCGAATATATTTATGGGTACATTTTGAATTATATTTTCTACCTTTAAACATTGTTGGTAAACAGAAACTAATACTGTTTTGAATTTTTTTTTACCTATATTATTTGCTACAATAATTCCTGGCACCAGCCATACTTATAAAAAATCACATAATTTTATTTATCGATTAATTTTAAAATATTTATAAAATATATTTTTACACCTATACCTACTTGATGTTTACTTGAACACAAAGATAATAGGTATAACTATTTTTAAGAAGAAACTACCAACCGGAGAAAAATTACTCACCCGTTTGGGAATTGAACCCTACACCTCTTGCTATGTACGGTCTGACACAGAGAAAAGTGTACAGGAGCGTGTAAGGTTGAGATTATTTGAAAAACCACTTGAATTATTGCAAGAATTCTGTCACTGTTAGATACCTAGATAAAAGTTAAAACTATGTAACTGTAAAATAATTATTAAATTCAGTCCATAGTAGTTTTTGAGAAAATCTCAACCTTATTGAAAGCCTTTACCTACTTACACAACCCGGTAGGTAAATAATATAAGCAATTTTTTTTACCCGTTTCATCATTTAAAATTATTTTACAGGTTAATCTGTCGTGATATTTATTTGTAAGACAGCGGTCTAATAATTAACGACTTGGTTCCCTTTCGCTGAACAGAAGTCGCTTTTCATCCGCGTCGCGCCGGCCGGCAAAGATCAATATCTCTGGAATCAGGGCAGCCGTGCGCTAACTTATAGCCACAAATCCTTCCACCAATAACTTATTACAACAGTACTCGGCCTTACTCGGCTCTGAAGAGAGAAACAATAGTTTTTCCAGACCCCAAGCTCTATTCCACTTTAGTCCACTGCACAAATCCATGTCTGTATAGATTTGTTTGTTTCCACTATTTCGATGGATTAGATTAGAGTGGAACACTTAGCGTTGACACCTTTTCCTTACAAGGTTGTGTCACAGAATAAGTAAGTTTGTCACACAGTCTGCCTTCTAAAAATGTCCGAGCGCAAAGAAGGTCCAAACGGATGAATGGACCTTCATTTGCGTTATTGGACATTATTTGGACGTTAACAATGGACCCTTATTTGCACGTTTTTTAAAATTGTTTTAGTAAGACCTTTGTGTAACTAGTTGTTTATAGGAGATCAATGTAGTTTGTATGTAAATTGAAAAAATGTTCACGGGGCCAAATATACGCGCCTATCGGTCCGATTATGTAGTCCGATGATCTGACTGATGAGACTGTCGTATCAGTAGTTCGATGATACAGAAATCGGACTACTGAGCCGTTTAGTTCGATCACAATTCGACTCGGACACTTTCGAGAAAGAAAATCTGTCTTATCAAGGTTGTTGAAAGAAATGCGCTAGTATGAGCATATGTATTTTACTTACAATAATCTATTGCTGTTATTCATAAACCTAATTAAACTCACTTCCCTTGAATCGTGTTGCTATCCCTTTCACACTAGGTTAAAAAAGGTTAAGATATAAAGGGACAGGAGGCCTAAACGGTGGCGTAACTTTAAATCACATTTATGAATACACGCCTATATGAATAGGGAAAATTAAATGGAATCTAATCCAATATAGGATTTACAGTTGTTTAGTGTGGAAAAATGATGGGTGGAACTAAAAGTGGAAACAAGTAATGAGTTGGTCTCTCTTGAAAATCGCGGGAAACGACGGTTGCAAAATTATTTGATTTTTTATTTATTTTAATGTCTACAGTGGTTATTTTGTGTTTAATATCACGTTAAATTTATCAGAAAATGTTCGCGAATGACAGTATGGTGAATTTATTGGATAATTTGAGCAAGATTTGAAGTTTCAAGCTTTTATCAAGAGTCCCGGCTACAAGCTCGGGAGTGAACGAGACTGTCGAGCTGCTTCGTCCAGAGTGATGACGCTACGGCGACTCCTCTGGGTGAAGACATGAAGACGCGACTACCCAGAGTGAAGACGCTACTGCGACTCCTCTGGAGGAAGATAGAAGACTATTATATAAGTATTGAATTTTCTGTAACATGACTTTGGTAATTGACGAACTGTCGAGTCCATTAATAAAATAAATAAATGACGAATGGGTTTGTGCATTGGATTATAGTGGAATGGACCTCCAGCTTCTGAAATCGGTAGCGGTACGAAAGTTTTCGATCTGCTTATCGCTAGACATAAATCAATTTGAATCATGGCAGAGTATAGTTGGGAGGCTATGCCCTTTCCCGTAGCCGGCCATACGGATTAAGGGAACGCTGACCGTTGCGTAATTGGCGTAATAGTTAAGTGATTTATGATTCCTAGGGATTTATTATCTAGATTTATTATAGTAGCTTGTATGTTGCGGTTACTCGCTCCAGTAGCTGAAGGATTTGTTTTTACCTCCAGGTCCGATTGCAACTACCAAATATTCTTTGCAACTAGTAAGAATTTTTGGACCTAGTATTTATAATTTTGTTATTTAAAAGTCTCATATCTCATATAGCTGCATGCAGAGACAACGGACTTCCATCTGCTGCGATCCTAACACACCACGTCCGCTTGATACAATATCTAGGTATTTAAAATACGTGAGGAGCTTAAAGGAAGAACGAAGGTTCTTTCTCTAAGGTGAGGAGAGACTTAAGGGGCTGTCAAACTCAAGCGCGAGATAGAAGATGTCCCGCGGCGCGGCGGAGTGAAGAGCACGGCACAGTGACTCCATATTTGTGTTTTTAATAATTTTGGATGAATTTTGGCAGGGAAATAAAAATACGCCAATAAAAAACAATTTCTCGTACCTATTTATAATACCCTAAATTTTGATATATATTTTGTAAGAATAACTAATTCAGTTTAGACATTGTTTTCATTTTAAAAGACATCGAGCGAAGTTTGTCCAATCGTATGTCAGTCTCTAAATAGACACCCCAAGATTGCTATATATTTTTTTCAGAAATTTAATTTTAGTAGTTAGTGCCGTAGCATTCATAGAAAAACTGAAAATCCACGCACACCCAGCCAAGTAAAGTATCTCCCAAGGATATTGTACACTTATTCCTATCAAATAACGTTCTATAAGGTTGTCAACGACAAGCAATGATAAAACTATAGCCGTGTCTCCATTGCAGTTGTAGCTGCGGCGGGCGTCGCCTCGGGACCGATGCATTCATTGCTCCTCGGCTAGCTGTTTGTCTAATGCACTGTTCTGTGAAATTGTACCTGACACTTACATAAAGGATGCTTGATGCAATTTCTGTAATACAGGTGTGTATTATAGAAACATTTTGTAGTACTTATGGGGACTGTTTAACTGCCTACCTAATATTGTTGGATTATTAGTGAATCGTCTCCATTTAGACTTTGTCTAATTCACTGTTCTGTGAAAATGTAAGTACTTGTCTGGCTCTTACATAAAAGATGCACGGCCTCAGATCGCTACATACTGGAGGTTAAAATGCCCGTGAAAATGGGGCGGGGCATGCGTTTCAACTGACCGCAAGCCGCGTACAGGTCGCAGCTGTATGTGGAACGCAGTTTCTGTAATACAGGTGTGTATTACAGAAACATTATATAGGTAATATGATAACTGTTGACTGTCTACTTAATATAGTAGGATTATTGGAGAAGTTTCGAGCCTCGTCTCCATTTAGGTGCGTACTCATAAACGCGGAATAAGGTTATTCCATGGTTTAAGCAAACGGATTTAAGCGGAGGTATCGGCATTTCGTACTTTCGGTGTTATGATTTTCGATGTTTTATACGTCGGTCTTTTAGTTGTAGGTTTTATGAACTTTCGGTCTTATGATGCGTACCCTGTGAAAGTGACACAAACACGGTTTAATTAAAGGGACGTGAGGTTAAATTAAACTAGGTTTATAGATAACAGCATTAGCCATCTGATGCTAAGCAGTCATCGTCGCGAGACACCTGCAACATCGAAGGCATGTTGTTTTCGTGTGGTTAGTGACCAAATATATTGTCAGAATTGTTCAGACCGCTCGTAGACGTCTGACATGGCCTGACGACTGCTGCCAAGCGACAGCAACCGGGACCGACTTCTTCAAGGTGTCTCACAAATCTCTCAAAAATGTCACTAGCGGTTACCCACCCTGGTCGGGCACTATCGTTTTCAACGTGTTCAGTCTAACGCAGAGGAAGGTGTAGTTTTTAGGGGTGAGATTTTCTCAATAAGTACTTACTTGATTGGTTTTTGAAACATCTTTACAATTACTTAGTGTGTACTCAAAACTATCTGTTAGTAAAAGAATTTTCAAGTAGTCTTTGTCAAAATCTCAACCTTATGGAGGCCCCCGGTATTCTCTCTGCCTTCGGGTGTACTTACAACGAGTCCGGAGACATTCGGTACCTAAACTAAGGTCCAGGAGCTCAGTCCTATTTAGTAAACAAACAAATAGTTTTTATAAATGGTTGTCACTTTAATTCTTCCTCACAATTAAAATGAATTCAATTGAATTGAATTATTACAACATTATCTTCACGTTAAAAAACCGAATCTTTATTTTTTTTTAAATATAAAATATTCAATTCAACCATTAGTTCATTAGTGTCACATCACTAAAACTGTCAAGACGCCATATTTGTATATAAAATAGGACTGAGCTCCTGGGCCTAGGTATAGTGCATTTCTTTTCTAGAAGCATTTATCGGAGGCGTAGGTATATACCGAATGTCCGAAACCGAATACCTTAGGTCACGTAACGAATAAAATGAAACGCTCACTAACTCTGAATCCCCTAGCTGTCCCGCCGCTGAAAGCCGTGGATTCTGACCACGGCCAGATTTAATTTACATCTGCGATTGTGCCCGGCATTCGTCTGCGCTGGATTTCAGCCATTTTTACACAGCACTAAACTATTCAATTTATTCCACGCTCGCTGCAAATATTCATCGTCAGAGCCCTCTGGATTTTTGGGATGACTGAAAATAAATCAGTTTTTAATATACTTACATGTTTGACTCGGTTTGTTACGTAATAAGGATTTTAGGTGATCTTTGGAGTGACAAAGTATTTCACTATTAACTTAGCAGTTTTATTAACTGTAATTTTAGACTTTTATTTCTTTACTGTAAATTCTAGAAATAAGTATTAATTATTATATATAAACCGATAACACTCACTTATATTGTTGAAGTCAGCAATTAGACCGACAGTTTCGACCGATTTCGACGGTCTTTTTCAAGGTGATCGCGCCACGCACGCGTCGCCGTTGCGTTGACGTTTCTTGGCGCACTGCGGATCAGCGCCCTCTGTGACATAACTTGTCGACTTCAACAATATAAGTGAGTGATATCCGTTTATATACAGGGTGTAACTTAAAGAGTATATGAAGCCGAAGGGAGGGTGTTCAGTATCAGTAACTGAACAATTTTTGTTCTACGACTTTTCGATTTACGCGAATTTATTTTTTCACTTTTCATACATTTCGTCCCGGTCAGCTGATCGATTTGTATGAGACATTAATTTACTTTTATTTTTTATTCGAAAAGTCATAGAACAAAAGTTGTTCATTTACCGATACTGAACACCCTCCCTTCGGCTTCATATACCCTTTACGTTACACCCTGTATAATAATTTGTAGTAATGGCTCACTATAGTTTTAATTCTAGAAATATTGTTATGTTAAAATCCTAAGTTATTAAATAAACACAATTATTCTATTACGTTTAACAATCAATCTTAATTTGAATAAAAGAGAACGAATATCAAAGTAAACTAAGGAAAAAGCAAGACAAAGCTTTGGAAATTCAAAGACAAATCTTTTATGGATGCAAGAGCTCGTACAATATTAAAACAAACCAGAAAGTTCTACGGACCATCCCCCAACTTAATATAAACCGCTGAAGGAAAGTACGAAATTGCGAAACGACGTAATAACAATTTTATAAGAACAAATAAATGCATTTGCGATGGTGTGCCACATAAAGAACGTTCATAAAATGTAACTGCTCTAAGGGTTAAATTTTTATTTTAAACATAGGAAGGGATTTTGATGGCCCTCCCACGTCGAGTGGCGCGTTATCTTTAGATTTAGAGCTACGGGCAATAATACGCAGGAGACGGTGATTCTAAGAGCCGGTTCAGACTAGACGGAGATCGCGCCGGCCATTGCCACGGCAGCCGGAAAATTAAGCCGTTAGGATACCAATATTAATTAATAGCCATATAAAAATAGATTGTATCCCCGGACGGGTAGAAGAAGCGTAGAAGAAGCTGGCTCGGTGTGGACCAGACATCCTTGGGATCGGGCCACATGGAGGATTCATGGAGAGGCATGTGACCATGCTGCGGTATGCTGAGGAAGAATAAGAATAGATCCTAGATCCGGCGGTATCTATTATATGGCTTACACAGCAGAATTCCTAGTGTTCCGTAGGTCCAGCAAGAGAGATCGTTGTAACGTTGCGAAACTGTCATGTACCTGCCAATGATGATAGGTGTTTGATAGCTCTACTTCCGTGCTACAGCGAGCCTGACTGTAAAGGTACAAGACCGAAACCGACTGCAGACAGCAACATCAGACGACATGTCGCCGCGACCGTAGTTTTCTATGAAATACCTTCCGTAGTTAGTAATACGTAGTTAGCGTCGCGTCGGCCGCTACAGGCTAGGCAGCATACGACACGTATCCCGACCGCAGATACTCGGTGACACGTCGTCTGCTGCTTCTGCCTGCAGTCAGTCGGCTATGAATATGTACAGTCGAAGACAGACATAAGTATACAGGCGGCTTCAATAAGGTTGAGATTTTCTCAAAAACTACTGGACCGAATTTTAATAATTCGTTTACAGTTACATAGTTTAAACTTTTATCTATGTAACTGTAAACGATATAAACAGTGAAATAATTTATGTAATAGGTCAAGTAGTTTTTGAGTTAATCTCAACCTTAAAAACTCTCTTGTACACATTTATCTGTGTTCCGCCGTACATTGAGGTAACAAATTCCCATTTCAAAGTCCTTGCTCGGTTGCTGTACCACGAAATATAATCTTACTCAATTATTAATTTCTGAAACCACCGATAATCCCTTGTCTTTCGTGCACTCAGCGACTCTGAACGGCAACTTTACCGTGGTCAAACCGTTCAGTTTGCACCGGCACGAATTCCGCCGTGCCTGAACTAGCGCTAACTGCTTCCATCCCATTCTCATGCACAGACGTCGTCTCTTTGATTTACTAGTGATATTTTCGTAAATTATTACATCCACCATCCGAGATATATTTATTGTCATCCGTAAATTCATTTAAATGAGCTTCATATCATTCTGGATGTCTTTTGCTTGCAACTTTGTCTTCTTCCTACAGTTGCATCTTGCATTATTATTTCTAGGGGATTTAATCTTATTTATTGTACTTGTACCCGCAATTTCGTTATTGTATAGTCCTAATAAGTAAACCCGATGCCCAAATCAAGTGTCTTATTTTGTAAATAAAAACTACCCTACCCTACTAACATTTGAAGCTGTTCTGCTACATAGTTATTTTCACATTATTAGATCGGATTACTTTACTTTCACAATAACGAACATGTTCGATCAATCAATTCCTTCAGTGTTACATCACAACAGGTAATTGGATGATCATATTTTTTTTACAAAATCATTAGATTTGGGTGCGGTATACGTTAGGTATAATATGTAACACGGACTTTGCGGTTTGTACAAAGTCTTATTGTATGTGCCATAACATAAGTAAGCGTTGAAATCGTGATTCAATTGTTACCATTTAAAATACAAATAAATAAAATAAATTTATTTTCAAAAACACCAGCATATAAATGATACAAAAATAAGGTACCTCCTAGTAGGCAAATTAAAAATTCGCCTGTGTCAGGACTCAGGAGGGCCCACTCTTTCTTAGGTCTAGTAAACTTAAAACTGGTACATCGGTTCCGAAACAGATTATGAATAACACAACCATTTGTTGTGTTATTCATAATACGAGCACGTTTAGAATGAGATGGAACCTTGTCGACGTGAAAAGAAAATACTGTTACTTAGAGCAAGCTGGAGGAATAACCTTCCTCCTTCGCAAGGTGGCTGGCAGCGATTGGATGCAAAAGGACGATCGAGAATTGGGTTGAGTGGCGTGCTTTGGGAGATACCTATGTTCATTGTCCAGCAGTGGACTGATGATGGTGTGGGGTGTGAGTCAGTAGAATATCAAGACGCGATCGAGAGATTTGTGGATTCTGATTTCTGTGACTAATTGAGGCCCGTATTAATAGTCTGAGCTCAAATCCGAACTAAAGAGCGAAGACAGACGTGATCACCATCTCAAGTATGTCAATTATTAATAAACCAATCTTGAGAGCGTATCACATGATGTCTTTCTCAAGTCGCGGTTCGCCTGCAATCAGCAAATACGTTCTCAAGTGTGAGTTTGACAGTTCTCTTGATAACTGAGTTTTGTTTATTAATACGGCGTTACTCACTTGATACCCGATTCCTAAGCACCTAAGTTACGTTTATTAATAAGAACACCATCTTGAGGTCGTCCTGAAGATTAACTTTTGAGCTGAGAGTGATTTATTAATACGGGCCTGAGTGTCGATGAGTGGTCTTTTGGCGTATTGTAATGTTAAGCTTTACTGGTTCTTAATTTTTGATTTGCAGTTATGTTCATTCATTGCGTCTTGCTAAGTACCTTTAGTTCTATAAGTTCAAACCTATAATTGGCTTCTTGAATAACAATGTAGGTAGTAGTTTATATAAGGATTTCCATATCTGAATGAAATCAAATAATATCAAAGTCTAAAAAAATTTCGCTCCAGTCGGGATTAGAACCAGGGACCTCGTTATTCCGTGGTATGATTCTGTATTCCCTGATACGAATCCCGGCCGTGAAAATTTTCTCCATTTGATATTTAGATTTTCGTTTAGCATTCAAATAATAAAATCAAATATACTTTATTTGCACACAAATGAAAATACACCAGTTTCATATAAAACCAAAATTAGCTAGTGTGCAGACAGGCAGCCTTATTGCTTTAAGCGATTTCTTCCAGGCAACGTTCGGTTGATGTTGGATGTTGTATCAAAACAGCGTAGCGGGTGCAAAAATGTCAAATAATATAAATTTATCACAAGTCGCAGGTTCAAGTCCTGCCCATGGCAATAATTTTTTCATCATGTTCTAATTTATTCACCGAGCATGGATAATGCGTAATTCAAATTCTAATATAAATGATAATGCCAGATTCTGCCCCACCATCAATCGCAAGTTGTACAAGATAACGAATAAATGTAAAAATATCTCCGTTTTTTATTAAAATTATTGGTTTAAAATAAAGTTTTGTACAAGTTGCTACATAAAGTAGGTACAGAAAATAGTAAGAAATCGAAGCGATTTATTCATTGTTTTTGTTATTCTTCTATAGGAGTTGCGAGAGTAGTAGAAAATGATACTGATTATGATTATGCAATATGAAACCTGTAATAAGTCCCCAACAAAATGATAGGTACAACTTAAATGGTCACGTAGTTTTATAGGTGGGGCAAAGCTCCATTGAAATGTGGCAATGTCTTTTACCTAATAAATTCTTATCATATTTAAAATTTAAATAAATCAACAACGATATCAAAGTGTTTGAATATTAATTTACTTCATGCACTACTTATTCAGTATCCAGTTCAATCACCGGTCTACACAAGACACCAGAGTCATAGTTGAATTGCTATCTCGAATCAGATGTAAGTAGGTCAATAAACTCGTAAATAAAACGTCTATTCATCTATTTGTTAGTTAAGATGATATCACTTTATTATTATTAGTAAAAGACATTGCCACATTTTAATGGAGCTTTGCCCCACCTACGAAACTACGTGACCATCTAAGCTGTACCTATCATTTTGTTGGGGACTTGTTACAGGTTTCATATTGCATAATCATAATCAGTATCATTTTCTACTACTCTCGCAACTCCTATATAAGAATAACAAAAACAATGATTAAATCGCTTCGATTTCTTACTACTTTCTGAATTCTTAATTAAGCTGTTTTTTTCGATTCGCAACTTGTACAAAACTTTATTTTAAACCAATAATTTTAATAAAAAAAAATGAGATATTTTTACATTTATTCGTTATCTTGTACAACTTGCGGTTGATGGTGGGGCAGAATCTGGCATTGTCATTTAAATGCTGTTGCAGAAGGGCCACCTGTCAAACTGTTATTATCGTAATTTTCTTGGTGAGAGTAGCTACTCTTTGGTTGTTCGTTAGGTCCGTACGTTGGTCGTTAGGTCACTGGACTTAATTACGGATGTCCCAGGTACGATCCCTGGCCAGGTCAGTCGTAGAATAAAAGTTGTTCAGTTACAGATACTGACCACCCTCCCTTCGGCTTCATATACCCTTTACGTTACATCCTGTATAGTATAATAGTATAGTAAGTAAGTATAGTTTATTTAGGTCATATATATATACAGGTGTCGTATAAAGGTGGTGTTCCATATACAGGGTGTGTGTGTCCGCGGGCCGCGCGGTAATTCATCCACCCTCTTAGCTGTCCACCTGCCTCCTGTCACCCTGTCACACTACTGTACTTTTTAAGGGGATGCAGCTATTGGCATTTTTCATACTTAATTTACAGCGTCTTTTAGTGAAATTTTACTTCAAATTAAAAATATTATAAAGTGCCACATAATTTTTAAGCCCGGTTACAAAAGACATTGCCACATTTCAATGGAGCTTTGCCCCACCTACAAAACTACGTGCCCATTTAAGCTGTACCCTATCATTTTGTTGGGGACTTATTACAGGTTTCATATTGCATAATCATAATCAGCATCATTATCTACTACTCTCGCAACTCCTATAGAAGAATAACAAAAACAATAAATAAATCGCTTCGATTTCTTACTATTTTCTGAATTCCTAATTAAGCTGTTTTTTTGGAATCGCAACTTGTACAAAACTTTATTTTAAACCAATAATTTAATAAGACTGTAAACATTGGAATTTTTTTGAAAAGAATAATTGTAATGTGTTTTAGGATCGACACTGATGCCAAAAAACTAGTTTTTAGAATTTTTGTCTGTTTGTCTGTGACTTTGTGCAAGTATCACGCCATAACTACTAAAGGGATTTTGATGGGAGTTTCACTAGGAGATAGCTGAAATATCCGGACAGCTCATAGGCTATAAGCCATGGCGGTATGTGATGTGGAAACAAGGATCCAGAGAGGAAGATCTGCCTCCTGATCTCCTCCATCCTCCTCCTCTACGCAAACGAAGTTGCGGGGTACAGCTAGTAAGAAATAAAATATGAAAGAGAAGACTCGATGTATCCCCTTAAATTTCCGCCAATTTTCCTCTGAACACCCTTTTCCATATTTTGATAAACGAGCCGAATGATCGAGCCGTCCGAAGGGTCCCAGTTTTTTGATAATATCTCGTCACCGGACAAATTTGTATGTGATGCGGGCTTAACTGGCCCATGCACGATAAACCCCGCCTGATAGGGTTGACGTAAGTACCCGCATAAAAAAATCCGAAGGTTGTAAGTGTCAATCCGGAATAAAATCAAGATTTGGTTGTTTTCGCTAGGAAATGGCATAGGAAACTGCTTTTTTATTCATAAGAAAGCTATCCATTATCTAGCGTTGTGTTTATTCAAAATACAGGGGGACCTTGAAACTATGTATTATAAATATCATCGAAATGTCAATAATTCTAATAGTTAAATCCGGCAACTAATGTTTTATATCGTTAATATGCTTAAAACTACTCTTTAGCTTTTACCTTTACCACAGAATATATAATAGTACAAGTACTTTACGAGAAATTTAGTAATTTGTTGAGACGAAGAAGTTCGAACGCAAAATGGTGAAAAAAGACATTGCGGAAAATGTTACACAATTAGGAGTGAACGCTTTGTTAATGGTTCTTTTATGACTATATGGTCACCCTGTATAGTTGAAAGTTCGTGGACGTCAATCCCAAATAAAACTCGGCAAAAATTGTTACCATATTCTTCGGAAAAAATAACAGAAAAACTATTTTTTATTCATGAGTGTTAGTTATCCATTCCTGCGCCGTTCGACAATATTTCCTCCCCAAAAACCATCCAAAGTTTAAATATGAAAGGAGACAAGAAAATCGCGGTACTTTTTCAGGACGGCCATAAATATTGTTAGATAAATATGTATCATTGCCCGCTGTCACACGCCCGCCGAGTGCGATGTGAAGATGTTGTATTTTGCCTGTAGTAGAGTCGCGACAGACGTGGTTTAGGATTTTTAGGGACTTGCCTCTTAGGGCCGACTTACGGGCTGACACAACACACGTCACGGTACAACGTCACGGCGCGGCGCGGGGCGCTAGCCCTACAACGCTACGGCACGGCGCCGTGCCGTCGCATGGCGCGGCGTGTCACGGCGTCCGCCGGCACCGTTTACCGGTGCACAATGTCGGTCACAGGCTGACAACGTCGTGCCGGCGGACGGCGCCGTCCACTGGCGCGGTATACGGGCGCTGACGTGCGCCGGCGAACGCTGCGCCGTGGCGTTGTGTCCGCCCTTACTTAAACGATTCTTGACCGCGTTCTAAAAACGAATTTCTACGAAGAGCCACATACAAAACCCAGGTGAATATTTTGCTCGATACGCCAGACATGTTATTGGCCAGGAATCGGTTAATCAGCGTCCGCAAGTGGATTTTCGAGAAGACGCCAGTCAATGTCAATCCAGCACTACAGCAGCGGGTACTAAACCGAATCTTCTCTACGACCGGACGATCGTCGCCCGTCCCGTCGTCCCATTCTTTATATAATGATTTTAATTGTAAATATATGTTTTCAAAAAGGGATTTTGAAGCAGTTTTTCGTAGTTCTACAATCAAAACCAATTCTATCTATCTATTTTAATTTAACAATTAACATTCCAATCCCGTCTCAAGTCTCAACCAATCACTTCCTAACCCCACTTGCAATATAAGATAACCCTAGAATTAGCGACTTAACCCGAGAAAAATGTATGGGTTTTCTCGGGTTAAGTACTTTACCCAGGGTTATCACGATATTGCAAGTGGCCCTAGTATTCTTTACCAACCAATATTTTTGTACAGCTAGCGTCGCAACTAAAATAGAAAATAGAAGACTTCCATCGAATGGCTTCCTTACTACGGGGAATTCAAATAGTTTCCAAGTTGGGTATGAAGGGTTCAGGGGTTTATCTTCAAAGGAATGCCATTCGCTTTTGTGTTACGTGTCGATTTGATTGTAAACGTAGTATAACGCTTTGTTTTGTACCCCTCAAACGAGGATACGCTTATTTTTGGCTTACAGGAGCTATGGTATCTAGAAACTTGATACGGTTATTTTGGGTGGTTGGATGATCGATAAGGAATTTTAATACATATATGTCTATACTAGGGTCTTTGGCTGGAAACGACGGTTGCGAAATTATTTGATAATTTTCAGTTTAATGTCTACAGCAGTGGTGGTTTTGTATTTAATATCACGTTAAGTTAATCAGAAAATGTTCGCGAGTGACAGTATGGTGAAATTATTGGAGGATTCATGCAGGATCTGAAACTTGGCGCTATGGTCAAGAGTCCCACTACGAGCTCGGGAGTAAACGTGACTGTCGAGCTGCTTTGTCCAGAGTGATGACGCTACGGCGACTCCCCTGGATGAAGAGAAAATGATATGATATTTTGAATATTCTGTAACATGACATTGGCAAATGACGAACTGTCGAGTCCATTAATAAAATAAATAATAATAATGTCTATACTACATAGTACGTTTTAATATATATGTCTTTCGTTTGTCGTGCTACTTACGGGACATCCTGTATAGTAAATATGGGAACTCTACTCTAGGAGCGCTGTGGTTAGATCATTGGATTTCTGTTACATGTGAATTCCCAGTAGCTCTACCATGAGTTTGCAATGTAATATTTTACGTTACTCGATAGCGATTGCGTAAATTATTTTAAGTATATCAAAACTTAGTGCGCAACTTTATTACTTAGGTACGGTCTAACACAGAGAGTCTAGTACAGCAGAGTTTTTAAGGTTGAGATTATCTCAAAAACTACTTGACGTATTTCAAGAATTATTACACTGTTAGATGGATAAAAGTTGAGACAATGTAACTGTAAAAATAATTATTAAATTCGATCCAGTAGTTTTTGAGAAATTCCCTACTTACCTAATTAAATTGTTTACCTACTTAAATCTTGTGTACCTACCTACATAAGTATATTTTTTACGCTTTATAAATACGACAATATAAGATATGATTATTAAAACTACGTGGAGAAGTGATAAGCTAAGCTATAAATAGTATAAGTATAAATAAAGTGTCGCCCATAAATACTTCAGAACTTGTAAAAATTTCGTAACATTGTAAAACGTATGACCCATTTTATGTGGAGTCACGTTTTTAATTAAAACAATTTTATTAGGCGAGCAATGTGGCGGTATTACATGCAAGTCACATTCCCGTTTTAGTACTCTCATATTACAGCTACACGAGGAAATGACGCCCAACGTGGGAATTGATACTTTTATTTTTACCCGACTGCTGGAAAAGGATGGTCATGTTTTTCGGGTGTTTGTGGCTTAAACGTCTAGAGGGTTATCTATCACGATTTTTGCAAAGTCAGATTATTGCCGAAACATGGTACAGTCGACAGCAGATCAATGGTAACATATTGTACTTTGAACCGTAAGTAGACTGTTGTTGCGTCGTAAGACTTGAAATCGTACTGCAAGTCTTACCATTGATCTGCTGTCGACTGTACCATGTTTCGGCAATAATCTGACTTTGCAAAAATCGTGATAGCTAACCCTCTAGACGTGCAAAAAATTCGTTCGCGCAGACTTTGTCAGAATTTTAGCGCCTAAAAAGGCCTTGCATACCCCATTATGTTTGTGGTATAGTTAGATTCTTTTTGGTCAATACTGGCATTGGATAGATACATTTTATGCCCAGAAGCAGTTGTCCGGGTTGATCATGGCTCGACGCCATCGTTGTCCATCGATACGTTTCTACTATTTTAGAAATTCATTACCAGTTTTGGGTACGCTCTTAGCGTGACCTCGTTCTTACAATTCTAAAGCGGCTATGGAATAAGCTTAATTACCTTCCGGCGTTACTGCATTTGACGTTCAATTTTACAGCCCTATATATCCAACAAGCGGTCCACAAAAATGAAATATGACACTGCTAAAATAAATAAATCGAGGTCCCGGACAAAATTTATGTACGCAAAATAAATCTGTAAGCGGATACGGGTTTATCCATCCTTTCAAAATACGGGAACATGGCGTGTGTCCGTCGCCCTCGGAAGTCGGATGACGAATGTCCCCATCTTCGCCCGGGGACGCGACACATAATGCGGAAATATACCCTCTTCTACGGTCGTCGGTCATATTATATTTTATGTGGGTATTTACTTGCAGTAAACGGTATGAGTATGAATCCTATTATATTAAAATTTGCGGTTGTAATTTTTTTTTACGTAAATGTAAGTATTAAATATTGTAAATATTTTGTTTTTATTTTCCCCCAAATTGTTGAATTTACTTAAACGCTGTGCAGAATTAATAGAATAGAATAGAAATTACAATAAAGTGTATTTGAATATTCAATTCAAATACACTTTATTGTACATAAAACACAACAATTACAGAATAATACAAACATAATGTAGGTACAATTTTGACGGCCTTATCGCTAAAAGCGATCTCTTCCAGGCAACCAACTATTTAGGGAAATTAAGAAATGTATGTCACAAGCCTAACTATGGCCACCTTCAATTATGAAATAAGATTTTATTATAACCTAAAAAAGGAAATTTATCGTTCTTTCCGCCCCATAAATTGCAAAGATGCACATATTTCAAAATCTTCAGTACCTCTACGGTCTACACATAAGATTGTGTATTGTGTACCTCTTTATTCTACCTCCCATGTCGATAGTATCCGCTGTACGGAGCTCGCGGCACGGGCATAGTAAAATAACAAGAGTAGGATATCGTCGGCCTCTTCGGAAACTTACTTCGTAGGGCTGAATGACGTATCACAAATAAGCCAACCACGGCTTCACATCGTTATTACATTCTAATTTAAAATTAAACTTGCAACGCGATCGCCTAGGTAGGATCCTAAACAGGTACGTGAGCGCCCTGTAGCGTAGGTACATAGTTTATGCCTACGCAGCCCCGACGGCCTCTGAACACTCTGAGATCGTGTCACTGTGTGCGTCTGTATACGACATTCGCCATTCAACCCGCGTGATGCTCCTTTTCTTGAAGATAGCTTACTCTTCTATACTATGTCCCAGGGCTCGGAGGCGCGGTGGGTGGTCACGTGCGAACTACTCCAGTTTAATTAAGCGCCGATTAAAGTTCTAGACCGGACTGCGGTGGAATCCGGCGCTAGTATTTCTTTGGCGCCCAACGTGGGACTCGGATACGCTTTATTAATTGCTATTTGTACATTGAATTTTAAAGGCGTTTAGGTAGTTTTGTTACGTAAAAATATAGGTTATTGGCCTAGTTACGGTTCTAGAAGTTTCGAGGCCAAATCGCCACCGCGAGTCTGGTCAAGCGTCTAATAAAGTCACTGCTTCCTTCGCAATTTGTAGTATGAGAACTTCGTTGTCTATGATATATCGGGTATATTTGATAACCGCAGTGATTCTATGACTAAACTGAGTCAAGATAGTATTGTTAATGTAACGGTCAACCATTCCAATTATTAATTCCTGAGTCCGTATAATCCGTTTTGATTGAGTTTCTTACGAGTATCTTATCCTGATGTCATTGAGGGAGCACTTCGACCCGTTGGGTTCATTTGTGCACTCCCCTTTCCTTTATACTCCTTCCTCCTCCCTAAAAGATAACTCAGGCCCGCTATGCAGCTCATAGGAAGGAGTCTGTAGTCTTCTGGTTCCGGATAGGCCAACCCCAGAAGACTCATCCGCTTGCTAGCCAGTGAGTCACATTCACAAAACATATAACTCAATAGGTCCGTTATGCAGCTCATGGGAAGGAGTCTGTAAACTTCTGGTTCCGGATAGGCCAACTCCAGAAGACTCATTCGCTTCCGAGCCAGTGAGTCACATTCACAAAACATATAACTCAATAGGTCCGTTATGCAGCTCATAGGAAGGAGTCTATAAACTTCTGGTTCCAGATAGGCCAACCGCAGAAGACTCATTCGCTTCCTAGCCAGTGAGTCACATTCACAAAACATATAACTCAATAGGTCCGTTATGCAGCTCATGGGAAGGAGTCTGTAAACTTCTGGTTCCGGATAGGCCAACCGCAGAAGACTCATTCGCTTCCTAGCCAGTGAGTCACATTCACAAAACATATAACTCAATAGGTCCGTTATGCAGCTCATGGAAAGGAGTCTGTAAACTTCTGCTTCCGGATAGGCCAACCCCAGAAGACTCATCCGCTTCCTAGCCAGTGAGTCACTTTCACAAAACATATAACTCAATAGGTCCGTTATGCAGCTCATGGAAAGGAGTCTGTAAATTTCTGGTTCCGGATAGGCCAACTCCAGAAGACTCATTCGCTTCCTAGCCAGTGAGTCACATTCACACAACAAGTGTTTCATGGGTTCATCGTTTATTCCCACAGGCCCTGCAGGTCGGAGACTGTATTGAGTAAGTGTGAGAAAGTAGCTTCATTATTACGCCGTTACGTTCAATCTTTAGAAATAACGCTGTAAGTGCATATTTGATGGTTCTCCCGGAGATAAGGCCGCGGCGACGCGAGCGAGGGTTTATTAAAAATTCAAATATGAGGGGATGTCGACTGCGTGGGTGACGCATGGCGCTACAAGAGCCAGGAGATGATCGAACACTTTAAATTCACTTCGAAGTCGATGTCGTTAAAGGGATTCGCGAAGTGAACAATCGCGACATCTTTGGATCAAACGGAGGAATATTTTAATAATGGTTATACACGTTTTAATGGAGTGTTAAGGGGAGGGTTTGGTAGAATACCAAATACCGTACCTTACAGAAACCTTACGTACCTTAATGACAAATGGAGAAATTTTTTCATCACGACCGGGATTCGAACCAGGTACCTCGCCATTCCGTGGCAGGCTCTATTCCAACAGAGTCACCGTGTTATCGTACCTATGACGTCGAATTTTGTGTCCATATTTCTTAGGGACGGTAGCGACATCTATCCAGTAATTGTGCAATTACTCAAATTCATGTGTAACGTTGCAGTTAGAAATCATGTTTTTAGTTGATGACGCGTTCCTTTTTTTCTTCATCTTTTGATATTTCCTTGCATATGCGATATGCGAAACGAAAATCTAAATGATAAATGGAGAAACGTACTTACGTAGTACTAGAAGTACTTACGTACCTTATAGAAAGTACATACTTACTCATGTGTTAGAAATGTATGTCCCAGAGAAATGTTGGTCCAATTATGTACGAATCGACGCCAACATAAACTATCATGGCGCATGTCTACGCACATTTTAAAAAGGAAATCTGATATAATAGATATAACTATAAATATATATAACTTTAGATTACCAATATCGATTAGGTTCCAATGACGATGGACTACCATCTGCTGCTGCTATCCTCTAACGTGATTAGCGACAAAGTGTGACAGGTGGCCCCGTCTCCAATAGCCTTAATTATAATAAAAACGGAACAAGAAGTAAAGATTTCGTGTAATTAAACATTCGTCTGAAAAGAAATTGCCCCAAATTAGGCCGGAAACAGTCTTTGAACATTTTATTTAATAAGACTGTGCAGCCCTCGGTACATAATTGTGAATTAATTGAGATCTCACGAAAAAGGGACTTCTAATAGCTAATTAGACTAGCGATAAATAAATTTTGTGCAGATGGTGAGCGTTGCTAAAGTGGGGTCCGAACGCCGCGCTGGATGGGCGTTGTAGCTTGAGAGTCTTGTGACCAATAGGTACTAGATATAAAACGGAGAAATACAAATAATAATCATTTATTTATTTATTTTATTAATGGACTCGACAGTTCGTCATTTGCCAATGTCATGTTACAGAAAATTCAATATATTCAATAGTCTTCTATCTTCCTCCAGGGGAGTCGCAGTGGCGTCTTCACCCTGGGTAGCCGCGTCTTCATGTCTTCATCCAGAGGAGACGCCGTAGCGTCATCACTCTGGACGAAGCAGCTCGAGTCACGTTCACTCCCGAGCTTGTAGCGGGAACTCTTGATAAAAGCTTGAAACTTTAGATCTTGCATAAATAATCCAATAACTTCACCGTACTGTCATTCGCGAACATTTTCTGATTAATTTAACGTGATATTAAACACAAAATAGTTCCTGTAGACATTAAACGGAAAATTATCAAATAATTTCACAACCGTCGTTTCCCGCCATTTTCAAGAGAACCAATAATAATCATAATCAAGGTAATAAATCTTTTTATCGTGTGGTGTGACCAAACCTACTATCAGAATTATATTTTTTGTTATAGCAAACTTATATTGGTCTGTCTGTCCTCCATCCGTCCGTCCGTCAGCATTTTCCCATTTGTATGAAAACGCAATGGAATCAAAACCTATAGGGTACATCCCGTTGACCTAGACTCATGAAATTTGGCAAGAAGCTAGCGCACAAGCACATCTAGCACAAGTGGGGTCACTTGTGCTAGATGTGCTTCTTGCTAGCTTACTCTCTGGAGCAATCTAGCCGCACATATAAGTTTGTCAATATAATTATCTAGTTTATCTTTTCGTTAGAGCAATATATTACGGTTAAGTTACGTTGCATGCATGGAACTCTCGGTGCGCACTTGGCCGTTTTTTATTTATTAAGAAGCATAATTAATATTACGAAACTACAGTAACCGCAGCTGCTTGTGCAGAATTCCTCATATTCTATTCTTCTCACGTACACGGCCACCGTAACGGACTAAAAAGAGAGAAAAAATAATGAAATATTGCATTTCTCACGGCAAGAGGTTTCAATCGCGGTTTTATTTAATTAAATATTACCTCATGGGAGATTTCTCGAACGTTCCGCTGTTCCGCTAGATCGTGAGTCTAGGAGAGTATTATTTTCTTTTACTATTTTTATTTTGTTAAGGCTACAAGAGGGCCCATATAAGAGTCTATATTCATAGACAGTTATGAGTGTGAGCTGAGTTTAGTCGTACAACTGTCCGTACAACTGTCAGATTTCGTACTATTTTGACAGTTGTAAGTGCACTCTCACGCTGAGTTCGTGCTCAAATCTGTTTATGAATATCGATACTGTGGGCTTAAGTAACATCCTGAAATCAACCGCGAATTAAATATAGCTGCTACTGCTTTAGGTACTTATTATCTGCGTCGTAAGAGTTGAAATCGTAATCTAAGTGTTACCACCACTCTGCTGTTCAGCCTGCTACCTTCAATAAATACCGCCATTTTGAGCCAACTTAGCTGCCGCGAACTGTACATGGTCATTTGCCTATCCCTCCGGAAAGTAGGCCTGAGTTTAAAATGTAATATTGTTAAATAACTCTTTCCAAGTCTTGCAAAGGCTTCTTATCTTTTGCATAATCTGAATTCCGCTAGTTTGCATGAAATTGCATCGAGTTTAGTTTATCTTGCGAAAACAATCTGCTTTTTGCTTCCCCTAGGAGTTAAGGGGTTTACGGTTTAGTTGAGTACATATTTATACGAATAACTTAAGAAAGGCGACTTTTGGCTTAACTTGACCACAATATCACTTTCTAGGAGTACTTGTACTATTATATATTCTGTGCTAGGAGTAAGGTAACTGTACATATACCCGTCAATGTACCAATGCCCGTCAACTGCCCATTACCAATATCTCACGAAAATGGCAGTTTATTTCGTTTTCTCTGCAATATTATGAAAATAAATACTATTTTGCTGCTAATTAACTGGCAGAAATACAGTAAAATATCAAATAACATAATGTAATATCACTTCAAAGTTTGTGTTCACGTTTTTGTAAAAAGGTTACGAAGTTCGATTGTTAAACTGCTGTTTTTACTGACTACGGGTTTTTTTCAACGCTGGCTCATGTACTTATATTGTGTTGAGTTGTGACTCAGATTTAATTCACGCGTAACGTTCTATTTTGTTTCTAGCAGTAAGTAGCCTAAACTGGCCACAATAGACCTTTGAGGTCGCAGTGACCCTTGGGCTTGTACCAACACCGTGATATCAAATATTAATAAGTAAGTTAGCCTAAAAATCTTGTATTATCATCAAATTCGCCAAAGACGGGAACAACGGGAAATCGTGCCATGTCGGGATATCACGACACGTCACGTCAAATTCTAAAATGTCATGTGTCGTGTCGTTGAGGGTGCATCATTTGGTTTGGTTAGGTATTTCTTGAAAGTGGCGGGAAACGACGGTTGCGAAATTATTTGATAATTTTGCTTTTAATATCACGCTAAATTAATCAGAAAATGTTCGCGGTGAAGTTATTGGATTATTTATGCAAGATCTGGAGTTTCAAGCTTTTATCAAGAGTCCCACTACGAGCTCGGGAGTGAACGTGACTGTCGAGCTGCTTCGTCCAGAGTGATGACGCTACGGCGTCTCCTCTGGATGAAGACATGAAGACGCGGATACCCAGGGTGAAGACGCTACTGCGACTATGGAGAAAGATAGAAGACTATTCTGTAACATGACATTGGCAAGTGACGAACTGTCGAGTCCATTAATAAAATAAATAATAATAATATACCGGGTGCATCACTTTCTAAAATGGCGTGGTTTATTCAAAACTGTCAAAGAGCAATATTAACGTTGTAATTGTGTTTAGGATAAACGCGCGACATAAACGCAGGAAGGTCGCACACAATGCACCTTAAGTACTAGTACGGGGGCGCTCTGCAAAAAACTTACGTCATCAGACACCAAGATGGGACCCATATGGGGTGGTAGGCTGATGGATAAGCTTCTCAATTATATAGGGTTGCCTGAGCTAAACCTGGAGCGTTTTGTGTAGGAGGCAAAATGAGTGTTGATTTTTGGGCAAAATTTACGTCATCGGGTACCAACATGTGACCTTGCACATTAGTTGAAGCTCATCAAGGACTACTTAAAAAAACTAGGTTGCCTCATCCTATCTTGGAGCTTTTTGGATCCGGCCAGATTTAGTGGTTGCAAAAAAAAAGAAATTTACGTCATCGGGTACCAAGATGAGAGTCATACCATGGGATAGTCCTAGTGACCTAACTCATAAAAAAAATGGGTTGCCTGGCCTCAGCCTGGAGCATTTCTTTTCCGGCCATGTTTAATGTTGCATGGACGGCCCACTATTAAGTCCCAAAACCGATCCAAATTTAGCGCGAGGATCCATGGTTTTTCTATATGTTGTTAGGACCCCTAAGAGTAGTTTATGCCCAAATTTGCAACACTGTATACCCTGTGCTACTTCCATGGTGCTCGAAAAACTGCGTAATTCTGGCACCATTTGCAGATTTTTCAAAATAATTGCCATAACGAAGCGTTTTCGGGTATCTTCATAATATAAGCTTATAAAGTTAACTAAATCTGCTACAATTTGGACCTAACACCAGCTCTCTACGTCTGTTGGCTTCATAGATACAGGCTGTCAAAGATTAACATTTTCATCCGTAAAGTGATTTATTTTGCAGATTTTTCGAAATAAGTACCTTAAGGAACCATTTTGGGGTATCTTCGTTGTATACGCTCATAAAGTAAACTAAATCTGCTACAATTTAAGCCTAACATCGACTATCTAGGTCTATTGGTTACAGAGCTAGAGCTAGTCGAAGATTAGTAGTTTTATCCATAACGTAATTTTTCCGGTAGGGTCACATTCTAAGACGCACTGCAAAAAAGTTACGTCATATAGGGCCATAAAAATCACACCATGGGATAGTCCTAGTGTCCTTACTCGTAAAAAAATTGGGTTGCCTGGCCTCAGCTTGGAGCATTTCTTTTCCGGCCATGTTTAATGTTGCACGGACGGCTTACTGCTAAAGTCTAAAATCTATCAAAATTTCGCTCGTAGATACATGGTTTTTATATATATTGTTAGGACACCTAAGAGTATTTTATGCCTAAGTTTGCAACCCTGTAGACCCTGTGCAACTTCCATGGTGCTCGAAAAACTGCGATGTTCTGGCACTTTTGGCAGATTTTTCGAAATATGTACCCAAGGAAGAGATTTTGGGGTACCTTTATTATATGCGATTATAAAGTAAACTAAATGTGCATAATTTGAGCCTAAGACCAGCTCTCTAGGGCCATTGGTTGCAGAGATAGAGCCATTCAAAGATTAGCATTTTTGTCCGTAGCTATTTTCAATACTGGCGGACGTGGCGTTATACGAAATATCATGGTATAAGAAATCAGCAGATCGTGGTAGAAGAGATCAGCCTAAAACATTTTTTGCAACGGGACCGAATTGAGGTGGGTCTTACTACAGACTGTAAGAAAGCGCGGACGAAGTCGCCGGCCGGCCCCCCATGCGGGCGCTCGCTAGGGGCGCCCGCTACTTCGTCAGGCTCGCTTATTCATGTTACAGTAATAAACGATAGTCTCCTTTTCGACTATTAATGTTAACATGATATTAATCTAATTATCATTGGGCATAATAATATAATAAATAGGTAAGTACTTCATTAGTCAATAATTCTTTTAAAGTTGGTATGTAGGGATAGTTTTATTGTTATGTTATATAGCAATGTGTCAAACTTATCACTCAACCATGTGCCGCCACACGGTTGAGTGGTAAGTTTGCAACGTTGCTAGATCGATAACAATCAAGACAAATCAAGAGTAAAGTGATATAAACACGAGTGTATTGTAAAAGAAAAATTGATACAGATAGTGACGCGCAGACTAGTAGTGGATGCGCCCGAAATTATATAATCATCATTATAATAAGACTGTAAAAAGCTGTATCTGTAAATGGGATATTATTTGAAAAGAATAATTTTTTTTATGTTTGTCTGTGAAAGAAGAATTTTTGTATGTTTGTCTATGGCTATGTGCTGTGCAGTATATAAGGAGCTCGGCTTACAGCCTCACAGTTTTCAATCGCTTCGGGTAACGCCCTGCGCAGAGGGCTTTCGGTCTCGCATAGTTTGTGAGCTTATAGGTACAAACAGTAAGTAGGTAGTTACAAACAGAACACAAAGGGTCGTAATCAATGGATTCTCCTCAAATGAAATGACGGTATCCTCCGGTGTGCCCCAAGGGTCTATATTAGGGCCTTTATTATTTATTTTATTCATAAACAACATTAACATTAATTGTTTCCATAACTGTAAATTTCTATTATACGCTGATGACTTCAAAATTTATACATCTGTTACAAACATTGATGACTGTATTAAATTGCAGGAAGATTTAAATCGACTTTACAACCATTGTCTCAATAATAAACTATATCTTAGCTTACCAAAATGCAAATCTATAACTTTTACCAAGAAAACTAACATACATAAGTTCCAATACTCACTAAATCAATCGGATCTTGAGCATGTCGCCGTTATGCGTGACCTAGGAGTACTGCTTGACTCCAAGCTGCACCTCGTAACATGGTCGATATGATGACTCATATCGACCATGTTACGAGCAAGGCTTTCCAAATGTATGGATTTGTAATGAGGATGAGTGCTCACTTTAAGCGACCCAGTACTCTGCTGTATCTATTCAAAACCTTAATTAGACCACAATTGGAATACGCATCAGCAATATGGAACCCATATTATGACAAATATAACAGTCAAATTGAAACTGTACAGAGAAAGTTCCTACGTACAATTAACTATAAACTTTATCATGCAAAACGTCTTATATCAACTTATTGAGTAAAAGCCAATGGGCGTTTTTGGAGCCTTTTGAAATTTTCGCGGCCAGAAACCAAATATGGTTATTTAGGTACATATTGGCAAAGTAAATAAAACATATTATGGCAGCTCATCTGTAACCTCAGTCCGGGCCGAGATATTCGAGTTTAACTTTTTACTTCCGTTGAACTCAAATATCTCGGCCCCGGTGGAGGGTAGAGACGTCGAATCAACATTTTTACATTCACTATGAGGTCGTCTACAAGAAAATGTTGTTCCGGGATTTTTACCTTCAGTCAGAGCATAGATATTTAACTTTAAGTCAATGACAAATGTGAGAGAGGGGGAGGATATGCTCATTTTAGATGGTGCGCCGGCCATCTACTATAACTTTTGTTATAATTCATCCCGACTGGGCCACTAGAACTCCGGTTCTTTTTAGATGGCCGGTGCATCATCTAAAATGAGCACATCCTCTCACGTTTGTCATTTACTTAAAGTTAAATATCTCTGCCCTGACTGAAGGTAAAAATCCCGGAAGGTGAGAATCCTCTCACATCCGTTGTATCCTCTACACCACACCCCCTCTCAAGTTTTATGACTTTACTTAAACTTAAATATTTATACCCTGACTGAAAGTAAGAATCCCAGACTTCAAGAGGAACGTAAAATATGTTGCGTTTATGTTTCCCCACTCATCCGGGGCGGAGATATTTGAGTTTACGTAAGTAAAGGAAAAATTAAAATCGAATATCTCGCAAATTCCCATGGTTTTAAAGACCCTACTGTCGTCAAAAGGCCACGACTCGGCTGTTATAAATAAATACTTTCTCTCTCATGTTACTTTAGTTTGTCATTTTATTTAAACTCTAATATCGCGGAGACTAAAAATATTTTAAATAATGGTTGTAAGCTTGGTCAAGTGATAGCGATAAATTTTCTAGTAGCCTTTGTCTGATTTTGTTTGACGTAATACCGAATATGAATGCGTCTCTATTTGTTTCTGCGTCAACAGCAAGAAAATTACAATATTTGGATAGCTGTTTGAGAGCTTGTAAGTCGCGTCAATATTTTCATCAGAGCGCTGCTTTCTAGTGGCAAGAATGTGACGTGCATAAATGACATTCTTTGGTTTCACGTAAATCTGACCAAGTAAAGTTATTGCTTCGTCGTAGCTTTTAACTTCACTGATGTACGTGTGCATATTAGGAGAGACATGGTTAACTAACAATTCGTATTTGTTCTTGGCCCATTCCGCTGCGGTCGATGATTGTGAATTCGTAGCAGCTCGTTGTTGAGCATCGATGAAATTTTCGAAAGTCTTTCGCCAATGTTCCCACGCGCGGGTAGCGAAACTATTAGACGGCTCGACATCAAACCTTTCAGCGCGTAAGTATGTTTCATTATATATTCTTGCTAAATAAATTGTAATGAAAAACCTATTAGAATATTAGTTTTTATTTAGCAAAAATTATACTTATAATAAAAACATTGACAACTGACAGAAACTTGTTTGCTTTTAAATGAAGATATAGTAAAGAGATCTATGTCATATACCTTATTCCAAACGGATAACGATTAGTTTGTTAGACGCGATTCCCTCCCACGTCAATGTAGTATACTATAGTAAACTTATATTAGTGTTGCTAGTATTTAAAATTTTCGCACATTTTCGTGCAAAAGCTCGACACTTCACATTAGGCATGGTGACTTTTTAAAGTATCAAATAATTAAATGACTGTATAAAAAATGAAATGATTTTAAAAATTGACCTGGTTTAAATATAAACATTTCCCTAGCGAGCGCCCGCATGGGGGGCCGGCTGGCGACTTCGTCCGCGCTTTCTTACAGTCTGTAGTAAGACCCACCTCAATTCGGTCCCGTTGCAAAAAATGTTTTAGGCTGATCTCTTCTACCACGATCTGCTGATTTCTTATACCATGATATTTCGTATAACGCCACGTCCGCCAGTATTGAAAATAGCTACGGACAAAAATGCTAATCTTTGAATGGCTCTATCTCTGCAACCAATGGCCCTAGAGAGCTGGTCTTAGGCTCAAATTATGCACATTTAGTTTACTTTATAATCGCATATAATAAAGGTACCCCAAAATCTCTTCCTTGGGTACATATTTCGAAAAATCTGCCAAAAGTGCCAGAACATCGCAGTTTTTCGAGCACCATGGAAGTTGCACAGGGTCTACAGGGTTGCAAACTTAGGCATAAAATACTCTTAGGTGTCCTAACAATATATATAAAAACCATGTATCTACGAGCGAAATTTTGATAGATTTTAGACTTTAGCAGTAAGCCGTCCGTGCAACATTAAACATGGCCGGAAAAGAAATGCTCCAAGCTGAGGCCAGGCAACCCAATTTTTTTACGAGTAAGGACACTAGGACTATCCCATGGTGTGATTTTTATGGCCCTATATGACGTAACTTTTTTGCAGTGCGTCTTAGAATGTGACCCTACCGGAAAAATTACGTTATGGATAAAACTACTAATCTTCGACTAGCTCTAGCTCTGTAACCAATAGACCTAGATAGTCGATGTTAGGCTTAAATTGTAGCAGATTTAGTTTACTTTATGAGCGTATACAACGAAGATACCCCAAAATGGTTCCTTAAGGTACTTATTTCGAAAAATCTGCAAAATAAATCACTTTACGGATGAAAATGTTAATCTTTGACAGCCTGTATCTATAAAGCCAACAGACGTAGAGAGCTGGTGTTAGGTCCAAATTGTAGCAGATTTAGTTAACTTTATAAGCTTATATTATGAAGATACCCGAAAACGCTTCGTTATGGCAATTATTTTGAAAAATCTGCAAATGGTGCCAGAATTACGCAGTTTTTCGAGCACCATGGAAGTAGCACAGGGTATACAGTGTTGCAAATTTGGGCATAAACTACTCTTAGGGGTCCTAACAACATATAGAAAAACCATGGATCCTCGCGCTAAATTTGGATCGGTTTTGGGACTTAATAGTGGGCCGTCCATGCAACATTAAACATGGCCGGAAAAGAAATGCTCCAGGCTGAGGCCAGGCAACCCATTTTTTTTATGAGTTAGGTCACTAGGACTATCCCATGGTATGACTCTCATCTTGGTACCCGATGACGTAATTTTTTTTTTTTTTGCAACCACTAAATCTGGCCGGATCCAAAAAGCTCCAAGATAGGATGAGGCAACCTAGTTTTTTTAAGTAGTCCTTGATGAGCTTCAACTAATGTGCAAGGTCACATGTTGGTACCCGATGACGTAAATTTTGCCCAAAAATCAACACTCATTTTGCCTCCTACACAAAACGCTCCAGGTTTAGCTCAGGCAACCCTATATAATTGAGAAGCTTATCCATCAGCCTACCACCCCATATGGGTCCCATCTTGGTGTCTGATGACGTAAGTTTTTTGCAGAGCGCCCCCGTACTATACCGCGCTGCACGAATTTGCAATAGCCTCGTACCGTAGCTATATTCGGCCATGTTTAGCATTTCCACCTGATTTATAGGCTGTGTTGGCTGTTAATTAAAATTATTACGTTTATGACTGGCGAGACAATGGGCCGCCCGGCGCATACAGCCAAACTGTGTTATGGAGTTAGATTATCTAATCTATTTTTGGTGTAACAGATTAAATCTATACATATAATAAGACTGTAAAAAGTTGTACATTGGATATTTTTTGAAAAGAATAATTGTAATGTGTTTTAGGATCGATACTGATGCCAAAACATTTTTTTTTTAGAATTTTTGTCTGTTTGTCTGTGACTTTGTGCAAGTATCACGCCATAACTACTGAAGGGATTTTGTTGGGAGTTTCACTAGGAGATAACTGAAATATCCGGACAGCTCCATAGGCTATAAGCCATGGCGGTATGTGATGTGAAAACAAGGATCCAGAGAGGAAGATCTGCCTCCTGATCTCCTCCATCCTCCTCCTCTACGCAAACGAAGTTGCGGGGTACAGCTAGTATTCTAATATCTATAGCGGCGAATAGTGGAAATATTAGAAATAGTTAGTATAAAAATAATCATATATAGAAATAATTAGTCTACAACTAGTAGAAATAAGCAATTAGTTCAACTCAATTATATTCGATTCAATATTATTAAAAAAAATGTTTTTATTTTATTAATCGCCTTTTGTCTGCCACACTCTGGAGGGACAGTCAATTTTTGCACATCATTTTTAAGACTTCGAAAACGGAGGAGGTTCTTAATTATTCGCCACGTTTTATATTTTCGTTATACTAACCTCGACCTGGTCCCATAAATTATATGTGCTTTATCACCATTATCAAACTGTAGTACGGATAACAGCAGATCAATAGTAACTTGCAGTACGAATTCAACTTTTATGACGCAGATAATAAGAACGGTCCAAAGTTCACAGTGTTACACTTGATCTGCTGTTAGCTGTACCTACTCTGCTGTAAGTACATAATTGCATCCATTCCTTGTACTGTGATTTGCTCACGGATTATAGTATTCATATCGTAAATGTGTGAATTGTGTGGATATATTCGCATAAGTAATAGGTATCTAGGCTAGTCTACATCACAGAAAAAGTAGTTGTAAATATATTCATTTAATCTACGAACAAGTTATATTAATTAGAAACGCCTGTGCGGTTTTAAAAAGTAGAAAAATAATATTATTTTAATTTTCCGCCCTAACTACTGCTAAATTAGCCGTTTTTATAAAACTTGTACCTATGTACAGTTCGTCGCGTAGTTTTGTTACGTTAATAAATTCAATAAGGTACTCTGACTAGCTTACATTACCGGAATTTTACCGTAGATACTTACTATATTTTTCGACGGTTTAATCAATTTGAAAGTTTCTTTTATACTTACATTTCTTAGAGTTCATCTTCAATTGGGACTAATGGGCCTATTATGTTAAAGGTACTTTTGGTTGGACAAAAAGTGATTTCCTGAAAAGGAAATAAGAAAACACTTACAAGTACTTACCTCTTATATTTATATTATATTTCCTACCTTAGGTGGTTAGAGAGAATGGAGGAGTTAGTCCACTCTGTAGTGTAAGTTTTATTATTAGAACAAAAAGAACTCAAAAGATCCAATCAATACTTCGTCTATTAGTAGAACAAAAATTACTTAAAATGTCCTCTTTCTACTAAACCTTCATATGAAGGTTTAGTAGAAATGATGAATATTCATCATTTCTTAGATAATGTTCTATTTCTTCTTAAAATACGGCTAGTTATGCATTTTTGTAAATGTAGCTGACATCAGTGCTCGATTTAATCGAGAAATGACTCTAGTCGATTCGATATGAATCGATTCTGAAATCGATATTTTCGTATAACTCTCTGAAAAAACACCAAGCTCACGGATATAATCCGATTTAAATTAAACTACCAGTCCAGAGTTATGACATCAACTCCATGGCAAAAGGAAGAATGTAGTCGACTGTACGCAGCGGCGGGCGAGGCGTTTTTTCTTCCATTCAAATTGAATCAGCACGTCTGGCGCCCACGGGACTTCGCCAAGATTAATTCGGTCGCTTTGTACTACGGTGAAATATGAATTACCTATTGTTTGGTTTACAGTTTAAAACATGATAGTTAGGTAAAAGACAGTACGACGTAATCCAAAGGCACGATCAATTTCAAGGCAATGCAAAAAGCCTTAGATATGCTACATTGCAATAGTATTTTTAGACTATTGCTTTACTATACATATATGTTATGGATTATGAGAGGTTCGTTTCTCGTGTGGTTTAGTGACCAAACCTATTTGTCAAAGTTATTCAGGCCGCCCATAGGCCTTTGACGTGGCCTAACGACTGCTGTCAAGCGACAACAACCGGGACCAACTGCTTAACGTGCTTTCCGAGCTACGTTTCCGAGGCACGAAGGGGCTCAGATGAAAGTGTCACTAGCCGTCACCCATCCAGGTGCTGACCTCGCCCAACGTTGCTAAACTTGTACGATCGTTTTCAACGTGTACTCGCAACTGGCCTACGAGCCCCTATAAGACGTTATGGTTATACATAGTCACGATAGAGTTAAGCCTGACACACACGACGCGATCTGCAAGCGGCTTGCGGCCTGCGGCCAGTTGAGGTCGCGGCTGTGTGTGGAACGCTCCATGTAGGTATGTTCATACAACATGTTATAATTTAACATCTACTTTGTATCCCGCAATAAAGACGCCTTGTGAAGAGAGGTGATTTGATGATTGTAAGATAAGATAAATATTCTTTATTGCAAAAGTATTACACAGAGAAGCAAGCATAATCAAATAGTATCACAATTAGCGGTCTTATCGCTGAACGCGATCTTTTTCAGACAACCTTTGGGTAGAGAAATCAGCGAATGAGTAGGTAGATTAATGCCCTCCACACATAGCCGCATCTATCTGGGCATTTTAACGTCCAGTAGGTAGCGATCTGAGGCCTTTTTTTTTAACCCAGGTAAAACATGCAAATCATGTGCCACCACGCCCGGGGGAGCGTGTTGGTTATGTCGGGCTCACCGCCCTGAAGGGGCAGCATACCGACTAAACGTCCTGGGGTGTTCCACCTCGTGCCATTCTCGCCGAGCCACGGGAAACTGTGATACAACCGCGACCCGACTGGTGCCCGAGTACTCCCCATTGTGGGCTGTACTAGCCCACAATATATAATCCATTCATCCATCACCTTCCTCCTCCCCGTCTGAGCCTCGAGCCACTCGGGCGCCGTGCGGTTCGTGCACTGCGTCCGTGGGTCCGGGCCCTTACTTAGGCGGCGGCACCTCGTACACTCCGGTACGCTTGGCACCGCCTCGTACCACCCCATGGCGCGGATTTCTTTCTTGCCAACCTTTCTCTCAGCCATTCATACATCTTCTGCGTACATCGTCACCGCGCCCGACACGGGCCCCGCGGCGCGCGCGCCACAGACAGACCCGGCCGCATACAAGCCGTTCACTCATACCTCTCATGCTGTCGTCACCGTGCGGGAACACGTGACACGACGACGACCCTCCCCACGGGTCCGTGACTTCACCAGCGATCTGAGGCCTGCTATCTACGTCCAGTAAACGGCGGCAGAAAATGAGTCGGGGCATGTCTTTCAACTGATCGCAGGACGCAAGCCGCGGCTAGGTCGCGGCTGTGTGTCAAGATTAATTGTTAATTATAGTCTTATCTCATTTCATTATGTTAGCATTCGTTTGCAGAAAATCGTTCTAGTCTAAGTAGGTACTAAATAACGTTAAATATTACATAAATCTATAATGTATTTTTAAGGGAGTGTCCCGTCTAAGGGATGAACAGAATGGTTTCGGGAGAAAACAATCCAAAGGCCACCTGAGTCCTGAGTCCGGCGCGTAAAAAAGGACTAGCGCCAACTATCGCAAGGGATCGTCTAATAGGGTAAGGTTCATGTTCCAATGTGTAGCGATGCGATTAAAAATTAGTAGGGAGAGAAAAATATACAGGAGAGTTTTTAAGGTTGAGATTATCTCGAAAACTATTTGACCTATTTCACTGTTAAATAGATAAAAGTTAAAACTATGCAGCTGTAAAAGAATTATTAAATTCGATCCAGTACATTTTGAGAGTTCAGACTTGACACTTACAAAGTTTATTTAAATATCGAAACCTTAAAACAAATAAAAGTAAACTAATAATTATATCTAAACTACTACTTACTTTACTACTACCTACTTACTTACTTTTTGAGAAAATCCTAATCTTATTGAGGATCCCTGTATACTTTTCTCTGTCTTCGTGTGTACCTCACTACAATAATAATACAATAGTCCCTATAATGTGCCTTAGAGAGCGCAGCGAAGCCAAGTGGCTGTGGCTTTCGTTAACGTTAATAGAATACGAAGAAAAATATTTGGGAATGACATTTTCTTTTTCTTTACAACCATACCTTTTTCTTCCGAAAGTCAAAGCTATGGTCCTGATGACACCGACGATGGTAAGCGAATCAAAGAGCATATATAATATAAGCACGTCAACGAATGACCTTCGTATATTATAATGGTATTTTTTGTTCGTTAGACAAAGATATTACGTTAAGACGTTATAGTGGAGTCGCCGAGAAAAGCCCGATATGACGTTTGGGGAAGGTGCGGCCGACATAACTTTGAAACGCTGCACAAGTTACGGATAAATAATTATTGTCTTGCATTCTCATTTAAGTAATCCATTTTGTACAAAAATAATAAAATTTAAGAATTTCGTAATAATTTCAAACATGCAACAGAGTAAATTCACATTCTTTCTTATGAAAAAAATTGATTTAGTTTTCCATGAAGCACAGTTACAATGTTATGTCGTCCGAATTAAATCGTAGAGAAGAGTTTAAAATACTAAGTGACGATATTTGGTATCAGTTACTAATATCGCTATTATATCATCACAGGAAAATTCTTTTTCGTTACTTTCGTTCAGCCTTAATTTCAGAACGAAACTGGTGTGATGGATATCTTTGTATCAAATTAAATACAAAACAGTCAAAAATAAATCTTTAGTAAGGAAAGCCGCCGACAAAAGCTAGTCAATTACTAACACGTTACCTATGGGTACATCACTATTAACGTCATATTGTCATGTGTCATATCGGGCCTATTAAAACGGCTGTACTATAATTACAATTAAGAACAAAAAATTAAGATTCGACACAAAATAGAGTACTTATCAGTTTAGTTTGGTGTTGATAGTAATATTTGTTTACGAGATCTGTTATTTACTTAGCAGAAGTGAGTACTTACATACATAGTACAAACGCCGTTTGGAGTCGAGACACTGGGTCCGTGAGGGCCGGACGCTCGACAGCTCGTTAAAGAGCTGTCCAAGCGGCTGGTTGAGGAGTCCGGCGACCAGAGGGCTGGCAGCTACCTCTGCCAACGTATTGCGTTGGCAATTCAGAGAGGGAATGCTGCCAGCCTTCTGGGCACCGTGACTCCCGATGCCCTCCCAGATGACATATTTTATTTATAGGTAGTTTTAGTTTTTTAATGTTCATCATCATCAGTCTATTTATATTGCCCCACTGCTCGGGCACAGACCTTCCCATACATCGAGGGAGCTGTGGCCATAATCCACCACGCGGGCCCAGTGCGGAGTGGCGGATTTCACATGCCTTAGATTGTTTTTTTATTCTACGGCATGCAGGTTTCATCACGATGTTTTCCTTCACCGTTTTGAGAGCACTCGGTAAATGTACGTAAGTTTTTCCGTCTTTTTAATGTTAGATTTTAGTAATTTTATTGTTATTTCTTTGTATTTTCTTTATTAAATCATAGTACAAACTACCATATTAGAGAGTTAGCAGCGTCACTATCGCTTGCATTGAGCACACGCCTATACATGCTCGTTTATCTTACTAAACTGAAACGAATTTACTGAACGAGCCCCCGAAGTACATTTTCCATTGTTCGGAACAGAACCTTCACTTATTCTATTTTGTTAAAAAAAATTGGAAAATTATCTGGACAGATGAGGGGAAGGTAGGGAATAAACAGTTCTGACATATGGCTAAGACATGGTTCGACTTTCTATGACTTTATTTATAACTATCTACACAGAGAAAAGTGTACAGGAGAGTCATTAAGGTTGACATTTTCTCAAAAAGTTCATGATAGATTCTTAAGAAATCTTTACAATACATAGTGTTTACTAAAATCTATCTACCACTAAAATAATTTTTACAATCAGTCCAGTAGATTTTGAGAAAATCTCAACCTTAATTGAGACTACATGTACGTACAACAGCAGATCAATGGTAACACTTGCAGTACGAATTCAACTCTTATGACGCAGATTATAAGAACGGTCCTAAGTCCAAAATGTTACATTTGATCTGCATGTACTAGTGGCGCCATTATAAGACCAAGTAAATCTAAAAAGTGTTCTAAAAAACGGCGATGAGGTTCGCCACCCATCACGCCCATATATCTTAGAATTCTTTTTTAATCAGTGTACACTGAACCTAATTTCATGAGCTTCCAGAACCAACAATGCCCTGAATAACTTTAATCCAGAACCTGATAAAGAATTTTCTTCAATACTTCGTACGATCTCTATTTCCGTTCGAAGGGCCCTTGGATCCTAATGTGTTTCCTCACAAAGGAGCACTTTGGCCCTCCGACCTCCGACTCCCGACGTCTTCAATACATCAGCCATTCATGAACCTTTGAGGATCACCTGCCTCGCGAGTAGGGCCCGACCGGATGATTTTTTCGATTCAATAAATCTTGCCGTATGAATGCTGGGTGGGGTGCCCATGTGTTTCAAGTTTGGTAGACAATCCTAAGAAGGAACTAGTTCTATTCTGAAGAAAAGTAGAAGTTCCTGAGCATTTACGACGTATTAAACAGGTTGTATATGGTAAAGCTGGGTTCTCATAACCATATAAAACAGCCCCAAGTGACTTTCTCTAACGCTACTAGAATAGAAATATAAATGTATGTGATTGACATTTGCTAAGGTTAAACAAATGTCAATCCGATCCCATACATTTTTCTTTCTATTCTCCTACTAGTGTTAACGAAAGATAATTTTAACGTCACAATTTTAGCGTTCCACTGGAATCAGAGGGCGTAATTCCTTACGTTTCAGGCCAATCATGCAAGAAACGCCAAAGTTTGTGGTTGTGGATGCAACTTAAGACTGCATTTCCACTGATGCTGAATGAAAAGGAGTTTGGTGCACAATGGACCAATAATAATGACATATCGAATAGTCCTATCCTGTTTAAAGTCTTTTTATTCTGGGTATTCACGATGAGATAACAGTGGCCATAAAGACCAGGATAAGAATAACAGTGGTCAGTGTCGTCTACCATTCTTCTTTGAACTAATCGACATCGATACTTATAATTACAAATCGTGACACTAAGGCCCGTATAATAATAGTCTACGCTCAAACTCAAGAGCGAATTCAGCTGATACACTCTCAAGACGTCATCACAATCTCAAGTATGTCATTTATTAATAAACCAGTCTTGATGACATATCACGTGATGTCTTTCTCAAGTGGAAGAACTCAAGTAAACGTCGCGGTTTGCTTGCAATCATTAAATACGTTCAGCCCCCTTACCTTGAAGTCTTATAGCAGTATTACTTCCATAATACTTTGTTACTTCGTACAATGACGACCTTAAAGTAAGCTCATTAAGGTCGTCATTGTACGAAGTAACAAAGTATTATGAAAGTAATACTGCTATAAGACTTCAAGGTAAGGGGGCTGAAGTGTGAGTTTGACAGTTCTCTTGAGAGCTGAGTGACTCACGTTATCACCTAAATGCGCACCTAAGTTACGTTTATTAATAGGAATGCCTCTTCCTTAGGCTTAGTAATAGGAATCTTGAGGTCATTGTCAAGATTGACTTTTGAGCTGAGAGTGATTTATTAATACTGGCCTAAAACTGGTTAGAACTTATGCAGTTTTTCCGTAAAACATCGTGAGACGATGACATCACGGATAGGAGCGAACCGAAGGCGGCGACTCCCGTTGCCGAGAATATTTCCGCAGGTTTTCGCCTGTAGTGCCAGATGTCGTAATATCAAGGCCTTTCACGATATCTGAAATAGAAATGTGAATTTTAATCACAGTGAAACCTTTCCGTTATAGGTACATTTTATTTTAAAAGACCCTAGAGTGATTTTCTGATAAGAAATGCGAAGATGGAAATATTTCTGCCATTGGCGACTGCTTTCGTATTAAAGCAAGTTTGAATCTGGATATGACCATTTAAGTACTTACTGTAAATAACAATAGAATATAATAGAAAATATGTTTATTGCCATACACCAATTACATAAGCTTACAAAAAAGCAATCAAGGAATAAAGTTGTAATCTAATATAATTATGATAAGTGGTGTGGCAAAAGGTGCATGTTTCAGCTGAGCTGACACCGAGGTGTGCAGCGCTGTGACTCGACATGCGCCTCTTCCCTGCCAGAATACTATGCCTGATATACGTTATGATATTAATGGGCTTGAATTAAGAAAGCCTAGTGCTATCTTTCCTTTGAACTATACTAGTGTGGGTGTGTATAGTAGTGTTTGAGTGTGATATTTAATATCGAAATTAGTCTTACATGTAATATTTTTAAAGCAATCAGTAGGATGGGTGTGATTCTATTGTGGCCACAAATTAAACGCAACTGTCACTAATTTGTTATAAGCTATATTTAGCGAATTCTGGAATCGCTACATGGCTTGAGGTTCTATGATCATCATCAGTCTATTTATATTGCCCCACTGCTCGGGCACAGACCTTCCCTTACATCGAGGGAGCTCGGGCCATGATCCACCACGCGGGCCCAGCGCGGGTTGGCGGATTTCACATACCATAGATTTTTTCTTCATCTACGACATGCAGGTTTCATCACGATGTTTTCCTTCACCGAGGTTCTATGATAGAGTTTAGATAAAAACACATAACCCTTCCTTGTTGCGCAGTCGGGTAAAAAGGAGCCCTTTTCTATATTTAAACTTTTAAATAAAGACACAAAAGTATCTACTAATAAATCCCTCCAGTCCCCTTTTAAAAGACTTAAAGAAGGTTCTATTATAGAGTTTAAAAGGAGCCCTTTTATGGAAATTAACTTTTAAATAAAGACGTCAATACCACGGAATAAAGATCATTATTCCGTGTAAAATACGATAAATCCCTCCAGTCTGAACTGAACCGTAGATAAATATATTTGAGAGTTCTTTCAGCTGGCTGTAATCTAGTGTGAAAATATGAACACGTCGTCGTTTATCCTCGGCGCTAGATGCTAGACGCAGGCCCCGGCTTTCGCCACTCGAATGCACTGGCTTTGGGATCTTTTGGTGGGAGCCGTCGAAGAGAAATAAAGTGCTGTCTGAATGTGTTATCTATTGCGGTATACTTACCTAGTCGAGAGCAGGTTTACAGAGGTTCAATTTCGAACAAATGTTTGGCTGTACTGTTGTAAATCTATACATAAGACTGTAAAAAGTTGTGTCTGTACATTGGATATCTTGGATCGATACTGATGCCAAAACACCAATTTTTAGAATTTTTGTCTGTGACTATGTTCAAGTATCACGCCATAACTACTGAAGGGATTTTGACGGGAGTTTCACTAAGAGATAGCTGAATATCCGGACAGCTCATAGGCTATAAGCCATGGCGGTATGTGATCTGAGAATATAACTTTTTCTACGCAAACGAAGTTGCGGGGTACAGCTAGTTAAGAATAATAAAGTACCTCTCTCTATTTTATTCTTCTTAATTTCTATGAATAGTTGGTTGCCCGGAAGAGTAGTTCGATAAGGCCGCAAAAAGACATTGCCACATTTCAATGGAGCTTTGCTCCACCTACAAAACTAAGTGACCATTTAAGCTGTACCTATCATTTTGTTGAGGACTTATTGCATAATCATAATCAGTATCATTTTCTACTAATCTCGCAACTCCTATAGAAAAATAACAAAAACAATGAATATATCGCTTCGATTTCTTACTATTTTCTGAATTCTTAATTATGCTGTTTTTTTTGAATCGCAACTTGTACAAAAGTTTATTTTAAACCGATAATTTTAATAAAAAACGGAGATAATTTTACATAATTATTCGTTATCTTGTACAACTTGCGGTTGATGGTGGGGCTGAATCTGGCATTGTCATTTTACGGTCGAAGCATTGATCTCCTAAACAACAAGATACTAATAATACCACGATAATAATAATACCACGTTGAAAGCGAAGACCGAGAGATCCAGTTCTTTAGATACCGATTTCCGATAGATTCCATTCTGCGGGATTCCAACACCTATTTTAGATATAAATCCTTTGGAATGGATGCTTTTATCTCTGTTTCCGGAGTAAATATCAGAAAAGGAGTTTTCTAATGTTCTCTCGGATATAGGATTCTTATAAAATCACTTATTGCTAGTAAATTAACTTAATCTACGCCTAATATCGATGTAAATGTAAATTGACAAGGTCTAAAAATTATTAACATCGTAAAAGAAAAATACCATTTCAATATTTTGTTTTGAGTACGTAGAATTTTTTAAAGATTTTGTTCGTGAATTCTGAAAAAAATGTTTTGTGTAAAATTAGGCATTTCGGAAGTACGTAGTAGGCAAAGAAAATCTAACCCATACAGCCTAGTAATACATTGTATTTTTGTTTGTAACACTTTTTAAATACTTTCTAGGTAGTCAGAATCATATTTGGCGAGTCCAAATATACGAACTATATGTATTCACTGCAATAAGAGATATGATTCTTATATATTCTACCTTGCCTTGGGATAACATATACATAGGCAGCTGCCCCCCAGGACAATGTTGACGTCCCTACTAAGTATCTTATCTAGTACTTTTATCGAATTTTTTGCCATTTGTTTGCAATACAATATTTTTACAACTAAAAAATACGCGACTCGTTCTTTCTTTCTATAAGCACCTGGCTTATAAAAAAAAATCAATCTGATCAGATTCAGTCTACCTACGAGTATCACCTACTTCGGTGTAGGTGATTTATCTATCGCATATATTGATCTCCTATAAACAACTAGATACACAAAGGTCTTACTAAAACAATTTAAAAATAAATTATTATATATAAACGGATATCACTCACTTATATTGTTAAAGTCGGCAATTAGACCGACAGTTTCGACCGATTTCAATAAATATAAGTGAGTGTTTTTTAATTTGTAGTAATGGCTCACTATAGTTTAAATTCTAAAATTTAAAAATACATCCAAATAAGGGTCCATTGTTAACGTCCAAATAATGTCCAATAAAGCAAATGAGGGTCCATTCATCCGTTTGGACCTTCTTTGCGCTCGGACATTTTTAGAAGGCAGACTGTGTATCTAGTTGTTTATAGGAGATCAATGATCGCATAATATCTATTTACGATGTCTAGGTTTTAGAGTAATAAAGCTTTAAAAAATAGGTGTCTTATTCATCATCATCAGTAAATAGATATACTATATTGCCCCACTGATCGGGCACAGACCCTCCCTTACATCGAGGGAGCTGGGGCCATGATCCACCATGCGAACCCAGTGCAGGTTGGCGGATTTCACATGCCTTATTTCTCAAAAATAAGGTACAGTTTCCGGCAGCTAAGATTACCCAAAATGTGCGGCAATTCGTGAAAGCAGACTCGACAGCAGATAATGGTAACGCTTAGAATATGATTTCAATCTTACGACCCAGATAATAAAAACGGTTTGAAGTCCAGCACACAGTCCAGTCCAGTAAAGCACATTGTAATAACACTTAATGTGCTTTAGACTGTACAGTTCTATGATTTTGCTTACACTTTTATGTAAAAGTATCTTTGTGATCTTGGAAATTATAGCTTTTCAATTATCAATATCGATCATGTTTCAATATGTAATTCAATAATACCTTTTGTGACGTCACTGCCTTAACTGTTGCATTAAACGGCTAAGGGTAAGTGCACAAAGTGATCGGACCACGCGGAAGTGCGACAATCGTAAATTATCGAGAGTGCCGATACGGGAGGGAGGCGATACATAAATCCATGTGATGATGTGACATATAGGAGAGGGCCTTGCGAGTTTCGCTTGGACATAGAACTAGAAAGACTCACATCCTACTCGAAGGACCATTTATTTAGTTTTCACATAATAAAGTGTTAAAGTTGATGGAGTGACACAGTAGGGAGAAATAAAGATTAAAATAGTTGAAAGTTTAATAAATAATTTTTAGTTTAGTTTATATATTTTTTTTAGGTTAATATTATAATAGTTATTTCTAATTTTTATTATTGTTTAATAAATAAATTAAAGTAACATAAGTTACGAGTAGTTGGCAAGCCCTTTGCGCTTTGTCGATTCTTGTAAAAATTTCACATAACCCGTCCTCCGTCTATAAAAGAGAAGATTTCCTCTCGTTAACATAATATATTATATATAATTACAATGTGTATAAGTATTGCTACTTTCTATACTGCCGGTTTGTTTATTTAGTTAGCTGTAATGGTATTGCTGTTGCTAAATAAAAAAAATGTTTTTTTTAATATTACTAATTGATAGCTGTTTTAAAATCTGCAAGAGTTTTTCGAACATGATTTTGAAAAGTAATTTAAGTATAAAATTGACAATTGTAATTTTGAATTTAATGGATAACAATTACTTACTTAATTATTATCCATGATGGGAGTCGGCAGAGGTAGACCGAGAAGAACGTACGTCGACCAAATTGGCGATGTCTTGAGAAAGGGTCAAGTACGGTCTACTACAAACCGGCGAGCATGCATGAAGAGATTGATGAATGTGGAGGAGGCAAGGGTTGTGTGCCAGGATCGCAGCAAATGGAAGTCCATCGTCTCTGCCTGCCCCTATGGGAATCAGGCGTGAGTTTATAAATAAAAAATACTTAATTATTATATTTATTTGTATTGAAATTGAATACCTATTGAATATGACTGACTGGCTGACAAAATTGAATTTTAATTGGTTACCTATCTAATGTTGCGGTGCCCTTACAGGCGGGGGGTTTATGTGAGCACTTCCTGTACTATCTAACAACCATGTTGCCACATAACGCAAGGAATAAATGAATTATTATGAATTAATAAATAAACGGACTACATACCTACTTAGTTTATATTTATTTATGTAAGTACTGTGTTTTAAATAATATACAGTCAGTTTTTTAAAATATTTGCATTAAAGAAAAGGTGAACGCTGAGTTATCTGGTGTAAGATACACGTAAATCCCACTGACGTGAAGAGAGACCCTTGCGAGATCCGCTTGGACATTGAGCGGGATTTAAAACCTCAAATCTTCAAAGAAATGAACAGGTGGTTGAGTGTTTTTAAAAATTGTGTTACCAGATTATGCGAGCTTTGCCTCGGGCTCTCTCGTCGGTACTGCTGTAAGCTTCCTTAACTAATTCTGTTGTGCAGTATATCTTGATAATATACACAGTACCTATGTATATTTACAGTAGGCTATCTAAGGCTAGTAAAAAGGTTACGGACAACAGCAGGTCAATGGTAACACTTGCAGTACGATTTTAAATCTTACGACGCAGACAATAAGAACCGTCCAAAGTCCAAAGTGTTACACTTGATCTGCTGTTAGCTGTACCTAAGAGAAGGTCAAAGAAAGAGAATCATACCACAGAAAAGATAGGACGGTGATATTAGACAGGTAGCAGTGTCAACATGGTGTAGAGTTGCGAGAGATAGACAAGAATGGAGAAGGTTGGAGGCCAACTGGCAAACGGACTTGCAAAAGCTTAGTAAACTACAAATGTAAGTAAAAATAAGCAAGCTCCGAATAAAAAGCGTTATTATTATTGCTAAGGCTAGGCCTAGATTTTAGAGTATAAAAATATAGTAATAATAAAATCTTTATTTTTAACTGTTTACATTAGTTAATTAATGAAGCCCCAGCGCCTGAGTTAGTTGTGAATCTGTATTTCAGGCACCAGTGTGGGAAGCTTACACTGACAGCTAATTAATGGACATAAATAAGGCAGATAAGTATTAATAATAAAATATGATATTTTATTATTCATCCTGATTTTCTTAGTAACATATTTTTGCTAAACGCAGTCCCAGAATTCTAGACAACAACTTTCATAAAATATAGGTACACGAAAGACAGAGATATAAGTATCTGTATAATATATAAAATAAAATAAGTATACCTATAGCCTCAATAAGGTTGAGATTTTCTCAAAAACTACTTGACCGATTGTAAAAATTCTTTCCCTGTTTGATAGATAAAAGTTAAAATTATGTAACGGTGAAAAAAATATTAAAATCGGTCCAGTAGTTTATAAGAAAATCACAACCTTATTGAGGCCCCATGTATACTTAGCTCTGTCTTCAACTACAAATAAGACGAATATTATGTCAAGCATACCAAACACACATGGTAATTATGACAAATACGCAAATACGAATAACCAAGTGAAGTGCCACCATGAGATTTGTGTAGCGATCGTCCGTCAGTATGTGTGCGGCGATATTAATCAAACAGTATGAAGCTCTCATTCTGTCTTCAACGTTGATTGTGTAATGAATAGGTCTTCCTCTGCCGGTTCGAGCCGAGGTGAATTTGCGTTATATTATAAAGCTTATTAAGCATTGTTCCCCTGTGTCTCGTAACCTGGCGCAATGAAATGTTCTGTTAGAGTACTTCGGCCAAAGTCTTGCATCTGTTTCTCCATGTACAGGAGCTTTATTTACTCTATTACTTACTCAATGAGGTAGGTAAGGACAACAGCAGATCAATGGTAGCACTTGCAGTACGATTTTGAATCTTACGACGCAGATAATAAGAACGGTCCAAAGTGTTACACTTGATCTGCTGTTAGTACCTAGTATCTTCTCTTATGAGTTTGTCAAGGATTAGTAGTATATTATCTCGTATATTAGTTTATCAGTTGCAAAATGTATACGAGTATTGTCTTTGGGCAAAATTACCTCTTTGTTAATAGCTGATAGATACCATTATATTTTTAAACAAGGTTTGGCATGGTGTTTTTCATTTCGAGCGCTCAAAACTAATAAGTTTGCTTGCTATCGCTACTTTATGCACAAAACATGTAAAATGAGAAACTGTGACGAATTTACAGTAACCCTTATCTACCTGTGACAAAGTAACACATATTTTTATTGCATGTGACGAATTTACTTTCAATGTATGGAGTGTACAAAAATGTGACGAATTTACTTTGTGACGAATATACAACAACCCGTTAGATCCGCCATCTTTTTGGAATGGCCGATTGATTTTTTATTTGTTTAATTTTCTATTTACATGAATACTCTAAATAACTTGACATTGGCGAAATTATCTCTTGAATAATAGTAGAAGCCATTCAAATAAAAATAGAATAGAACGTTTGACATATTGACAGATTTTAGAAAATTTCGATTAAAATTGTAACAATAAAAAATTACTTATTTGGCTGGAAAATATAGGTATTATATGATAATAAATGGCAGAAGAAAATAATGATAAGGAGAATATAAATTATAAAGAAGACAGTGAACAAAGCAAAGGTGATGATGATGTGCCTTCGACTTCTAAACGACATAGTTCAGCAGAAGGCAGTTCTCTTAACATAACAGATGGGAAGAATTTGGAGTACAACTCTGCTGATGACGTCAGGTATAAAATAAAAATTATCAAAATAAGTATACTTCATTGGCTCGACCCGAAGTAGATCTTGACTTGGTCATTACAGTACTGGATTTACCCGACTGCAAAAGAAGGAGGGTTATTTTAAAATATTTTCACAATCAAACAAGTAGGTCTATTCTTGCCAAATTGTACAAAATTCGTTTCGCTAGGATGGCATTAAAAAGTTAAACTTTGTGTCTTGCTTTAGCTTTACAATATTATACATATACTTATGTTATGTACACTCGATATCAGATCTATGGTAGCACTTGCAGTACGATTTCAAATCTTATGACTCATACAATAAGAACGGTACAAAGTCCAAAGTGTCACACATGATGTGCTGTATAATATAATAAACTATCATCGGTGTACAATCGAATTGTTAACTTAAATGGTTGTCTACGCAACTTACACGAAACTATCTACAAACTACTCACCTGTGAAGTTGCGGCGACTCCCGCGCCGCTGCGGACAAAACGTGTTAACTTTGCACTCGTTCCTCGGCACCGACCATTACTTACTTACATGTAGCTTTAATTTACTAAATCCATTAAAAACATAGTTGAAAGTGATACATCTTTTATTGGAATCACATCCTCAACATATTTGGCGACCGTCTAACTACGTTCAAGCAATCTTCGGGCTGGAAGAATATCGGAGCACGGAGGAAGGTCAAGCCGGTCAAACGACTCGCGCCGCAGCCAGACTTTATCCAGCTAAGTGTCCTATTTCCGATCTATTCTCCATCCATCACCAATCTACATCCATTTTCCAGCTATTTAAAATAGTCTACAGTGTGCACTTTCCAATTTACAACTCGCAATTTTTGTAAGTAAGTATCAAGGTCAAAGGGTCATTGCGTCACCGTGTTAGCATATTTTTCATTGGAAACCAAGCCTACAAGATATATTTCATTGCTAATCACGCTATTCTATGCCAATCAGACGCAATTAAGTCGAAATTCTATGGAATATTCTCGCTAATTAGCTATAAAAGTGCAATCTCACTTTCCATACTTATAGCTAAGATTACGTCATTGCCGCACGCTAATCATCACAATCAATGCTACAAATACGCATACAATCATTCTAGCTTCCCATTTCCGTCAATTCATACAATATCAATCGATTTTAAATCGCTAAATCATAGCCTAAACGCCTACAGCCTATATATCTACCTAGCTATAGCAAACTTCTATCTACGCTAACAATATTTCGCACTTTCCATTGCAATTTAATTATCTACCTATCTATACTATCGTTTCGCCCAAATAACTCTGTTTTCATTCTATTTTCTACGCTATTCTATTCTGCCTACGCATATCTATTGCCTAAGCCTTTGTTAACTTGTATCACCGAACAATTCCAGGCGAGCGGGAATCAGCTGTTGCGTGCATCAAGTGCGTTCGAGTCACTGACCGCTGCATACTTACCTATCTTCGCCGGTCGCTGGTGCAGGTGGCCTGTCGGTAACTACCTATAGCCCTGATAAACAAAGGAGGAGCGTAAGCCAATTCATTTTATACTATTTCACGCGTACAACACGTTTAGTCGAATAGCATTAGCTACAATTATACTATTTAACTTTACCTAACTTACATTTTGTTTTACGATTTCAATATGACAGAGTTACAAAGTCTTTTAAATAAACGCAAGTCGATGAAAGGTCGAATAACTATATTCCGAAACTATATAGATTTGGTACAGAAAGTGACTAATCTCGACGATATTCAACTAAACGAGTTAACTATCAAACTCAACAAAATATTATCGTTATCCAGTGAGTTTGACTTGCTGCAAGATCAGATAGAAGTTATAAATTCTGCAAATATAGACAGTGAGATAAATGAAAGAGACAAGGTCGAGCAAGATTTTGCCAATTGTATCGCTATTGCACAATCAATTACCGCTCGTTATTCTAAAGGTAATAGTTCTAGAAGCAGTTCATCCTCTCGATCTCAATGTGCTCATCATGTATCTCAGTCTGTCGTTGGTCTAAATTTGCCACAAATTAATATTTCAAAATACGATGGAACATATTCTCGTTGGCTCGAATTTCGAGATACCTATAAACATCTCATTCACACAAACGATAAGTTAATGCCTATACAAAAATTCCATTATTTGAACTCATATTTGGTGGGAGAAGCAGCTCGTGTCACTAGTAATCTCGAAGTATCTGCTAATAACTATAACAAAGCTTGGGATTTATTATGTGAGCGATATGATAACACGAGACAACTGATCTACCATCATCTCAATTCCTTGTTTAATATTGAACCAATCTATCGTGAGTCTGAAAAATCAATTAGAGCATTAATCGATAATATCAATAAGGATCTTCGTGCCCTATCCAGTTTGGGTCAGCCTACTGACCATTGGGACACCCTTATTATTCATATGGCCGCATCGAAACTAGATGGCAGTACCAGTATGAAATGGGAAGAGCATCGCAACACTTTAGATACTAACAACACTAAGATGCCTACACTCGATCAATTTCTCAAGTTTTTAAGTGATCGTGCCAATGTTTTAGAGACTTATTATCAAACAAAATCCGAGAAACATAAACGACATTCCATAGCTACATCAATGCCTAGTAGTAACAACAATTCTCACAAGTATGACAAGGTACTAACTAAATCCTTTTCATTCACTACTCATCAAGATACAAGCAACACAATCAAAGGTCAGCTGCACTGGTCATGTACATTTTGTAATGGGGATCACAGCATCTATAATTGTCCTACATTTTTGGATAAATCACCAGCACAACGAATAGAAGAAGCTGCTAAATTAAAGCTTTGCCTAAATTGTTTACGTACGGGTCACAGGATGAAAGCTTGCCGTAATAAGGGACATTGTCGTGTGTGTAATAAACGTCACAATACTTTACTTCATAACTATTGTTATTCACATACTTCAAACACTAGTTCTACCTCTGTTGCGCAGCAAGACGTAGCTGTAAACCTTTCAATCCAACCTGTAAGTCATGTCATGCTATCCACAGCTCTAATCAAGGTTATGAACCCTATCACACGAAAGACTACGACTGTGCGTTGTCTCCTCGACTGTGGTAGTCAAGCTAGCTTCATAACTCAACAACTTAAAGATCAATTAGGCCTAAAGTCCATCCCTACAAATACAATAAAAATAGTTGGTATAGGTAACACTGCATGCAACTATGTAACTGAACGTTGTGTCGTTCAGCTCTATTCTTTACATAGCAATTTCAATGTTAATGTAGCGTGTTCCGTCCTTCCACAGCTGACAGGAAATATTCCCAAAACCACAATCGATTTGAAGCTTTTTGAGCTTCCGTCCAGTATTCAACTAGCTGATCCTAATTTCAATGTTTCTGCTCCTATCGATATACTAATAGGTGCCGATCTCTTTTGGCAGATCATAGGCAACGAGCAGAGGTCACTAGGTACTGACAAACCATTTCTAAGAAGTTCACAGTTTGGCTATATCATATCAGGTCCTATTTCGAACTGTGAAACTAATAACATACAATGCAATTTTTCTGAAGGTTACCTTACAGAACCCACAAGCAATCAATTCAAGAATATCGAGCACCAGATATCTCGATTTTGGGAGCTTGAAGAGCTTCCACAAAGGTCACTTCTTAGTGACGGCGAGAAGGCATGTGAGCAGCATTTTAAGACTCACACAACTCGTTTAGAATCAGGTCGTTTCTGTGTTAAACTTCCTCTAAGAGATTCACCACAATGTTTAGGCGATTCATACAATCGTGCCAGAATGCAATTTTTAAGCTTAGAAAAGCGATTCAGAAAACAACCACAACTCAAACAAGCATACAGCGATTTTATTGCAGAGTACGCAGCGCTCGGCCACTGCTCCGCGTCCCCCGTGCACAGGCCGGAGCCTAGCTATTTTTTGTGCCATCACGCCGTACTCAAAGAACAGAGCGAGTCAACCAAACTCCGAGTAGTGTTCAACGGCTCGGGGCCTACTTCCTCCGGTGTCTCTATAAACGACATACAGATGGTAGGACCACCTATACAAGACTCCCTTCTCTCTATACTTCTCAGGTTTCGTCAACACAAATTCGTTCTCAGTGGCGACATTGAAAAGATGTTTCGTCAAGTGTCACTGCACCCTGATGACAGGAACTTGCAATTGATTTTGTGGAGAGGAGACGAGTCTGAGCCTATCATAACACTTAGACTAAATACAGTGACATACGGTTTCGCAAGCGCTAGTTATTTAACTACTAGGTGTCTATATCAATTAGGTGAGGAATGTCCCGATGCTACGATAAGAACCATAATACAAAAAGACTTTTATTGCGATGATCTGCTTACTGGGGCAGATACTGAAGCTCAACTTCTCTATATTTTGAACTCTGTTTCATCCATACTACAATCGGGTTGTTTTAATCTACGGAAATACAGGTCCAATTTACCTGCTATATTTCAAGCAAGCAATGTCAATCTACAACAAGAATTAAGCCTAAGTGACGCAGCCAGCGCTCTAGGTCTAGGATGGGATCCTAAATCAGACAATTTACATTTTACAATACAAGTTCCCACCTACGATAACAACAATGTAACAAAACGAAGTATTTTATCCACATCTTTTAGGATATTCGATCCTTTGGGGCTGTTGTCTCCATGCACAGTTCAACCCAAGATACTCATTCAACAATTATGGATTCGCAAACTAGAATGGGATGAATCCATACCCAATGATCTTAGAAAGGAGTGGGACCTAATCCAGTCTAATTTCCCGTCTCTTTCATCCATACAGTTGCCCAGGCATGCTATTTGTGACACTCCGACAATGATAGAGTTACACTCATTTTGCGACGCCTCCATTCATGCCTATGGAGCATGCGTCTATTTGAGATCCATTAACGATGATGGCGATGTTGTCGTCAAGCTTCTTTGTGCCAAGTCCAAGGTGGCGCCAGTCAAGCCTCAAACCATCCCGCGCCTCGAGCTCTGCGGCGCGCTGCTGGCCGCACGCTTGTGCAAAGTTGTTCTAGAGTCTCTACGTTGTACTATATCTCGGTGTGTCCACTGGTGCGATTCTAGTGTGGTCATTGGATGGCTAAACACTAGCCCTAGCAAACTAAAGGCTTTCGTAGCCAATAGAGTAGTCGAGATCTCGGAGATCACCGATCAGTCATCATGGCGTCACGTGCCTACTGAAGCTAATCCTGCAGACTATATTTCGAGGGGCATCAAAGCTAGCCAGCTGCAGGGTCTAGAGCTATGGTGGTCGGGTCCACAATTTCTATACAAAGACGAATCTGCATGGCCCAGTCTAAAACCACAGATCAATGTCGTCTTACCCGAGTCTAAATCAAACACAATAGGTATAGAGGACCCTATAATCAAATTCGAGAGCTACTCCAAGTTAACTAAATTAAAGCGTACCTTCGCGTATGTCCTACGTTTTTTACACAATTGTAGGTTTCCTAACTCCAAACACACCGGCCATTTATCGGTTGAGGAATTAGACGATTCATTTTTAGAGTTAGCTAAGTTATCACAGCAACAATCATTTCCAAAAGAGTTTAACGAGCTAACTAAGAAACAATCAATTGCTAACAAGAGCAACATTTTATCACTCAATCCAATTCTAGATAAAAACGGAGTGATGAGAGTGGGTGGTAGACTAGACGTATCATACTACAATTATAACAAACGACACCCCATCATCCTACACTCTAACAACCATTTCACAAAGTTAATTTTTCAGTACGAGCACATCCGTCACATGCATGCAGGCCCTCAGCTATTACTATGTACTATCAGAGAATATGTATGGCCAGTTTCAGGTAGAATTCTCGCCAGACGTACTGTACGTAACTGTGTTACGTGCAGACGCCACAAAGGTCAAACCTTGCACCCTATGATGGGCAACCTGCCTCCCCAGCGCATCACGCCAGCCTTCCCATTTCAAACTGTAGGTATGGATTTCGCGGGACCATTTTCAATACTAAACAAAAAAGGACGAGGTGCTCGAACTTCTAAATGCTATTTATGTTTATTTATATGTTTTCGTTACAAGTGTGTGCATTTAGAAGCAGTTACAGAATTATCAAAAGAAGCTTTTATTTTATCTTTACGTAGATTTATATCTCGCCGGGGAAAGCCCGCGGAGATCTTTTCAGACAATGGTCGAAATTTTGTAGCAGCTGCCAAGGACATAGGACAATTTTTACAATCAAACACGGAACCTATATCTGATTTTGCAGCAAATGAGAAAATTAAATTCAATTTCGTTCCTGCCTATGCTCCTCACTTCTCAGGGCTAGCGGAGGCCGGCATAAAATCTGCCAAGCACCATATTAAACGAGTTATGGGCAATACCAACCTTACTTACGAAGAGTTGTCCACTTTGTTTGCGCAGATTGAGGCTATTTTGAATAGTCGTCCATTGTGCCCTATGTCTTCCTCCCCTCACGACCTCCTATCTCTTACCCCAGGACACTTTCTGGTGGGTCGGCCGCTGACGTCGCTACCGTCGCCCGACCTCGAGGACTACAGCCCTAGCAGCCTAAATCGCTACACCAGACTGGAACAAATTCGACAGCATTTTTGCAACCGCTGGCAACGAGAGTACATCTCCGAGCTTCAACAGCGCACCAAGTGGCGCACAAACACAGTCAAGCTACGCATCGGAGACATGGTGCTAATCCAAGAAGACCATGTCCATCCACTCAATTGGCGTCTGGGTCGAGTCACGCATTTATTTACTGGACCAGACGGAATATCAAGAGTCGCAGAAATACTCACAGCACGAGGCCACATTAGAAGAGCACTGACTCGCATCTGCCTGCTGCCAACTCCTGAAGAGCTCAGTTCTTGAAGACCACAGTCTTCAAGGGGGCCGAATATGTCTACGCAACTTACACGAAACTATCTACAAACTACTCACCTGTGAAGTTGCGGCGACTCCCGCGCCGCTGCGGACAAAACGTGTTAACTTTGCACTCGTTCCTCGGCACCGACCATTACTTACTTACATGTAGCTTTAATTTACTAAATCCATTAAAAACATAGTTGAAAGTGATACATCTTTTATTGGAATCACATCCTCAACAATGGTAAATGTACGTAAGTTTTTCCGTCAAAAACTGATATAGGAGGATAACTCATTGGTACATGGCTGCCCTAGCTGGGAATCGAACCTGGGACCTCCATATTGCAAGTCCATTGACCCAACCACTGAGCCACCGAGCTATCTATAGTCGATAGTTTATTGAACAGCAGGGTATGACTACAATAATAAATAAATAAAATAAAAAGCCTTTTATTGTCCATTCTCATAAATACCTAATTAAAACATTCAAATTATTGTCATGCATAGGTATAAATATTCAGTTCAATTTTTCATTTCATTATCGTCAAGTTCACATGTCATTTTAAAGATTTAATATAATTGAGTCATTTGAATATTGATTAATATAATTTAAATTGTATATTTGTCAAAATTTTGATTATTATTATTAATTGCTTAGTCATTTTCTTGAGATAAGGACCCCCTATGGGTAAAGGTCTCCTCCAGATTTCGCAGGTCGTCTCTATTTTGTGCTTTCTGCATCCATTCTCGTCCGTCATGACTACAATACTTTCTAATAATTACAGGCAAAAATTTAAACTTGTATTCAGCCGTAACGCTCAATTGAACGATGTTGATAATGGAGCTGTACCACCAGTAGGCAGCGGTGACGTAAAGCAGCCAACGATTGATCCCAAGCCAGCGAGAGCGGTTAAAAGAACAGAGAGACCTTTGAAAGGTGGACCCTCTAAGAAAAGAAAGAGAGATCCTTTATTAGAAATCTATACTGGTAAATTGTCCAACTTTATATGGAGGCGACGAAGATTCGGGAAATAAAGAAACTCTGATGTTTGACAGAAATTCTGTGTTTGCAAAAAATGTTCGGTCCTCTATTTTGGATTTGTTTATTAAAGATTTTGTGAAATATTTCATTCTTTTAATCTAAACTTACGACAGTGCGTAAACTTCGCAGCAATCAAGAAAACGGTTTAGGGAACTCTCTCACAAAATATCTGGTCCTCGGGCGAGTTTACCTTTTTTAAATTTGGGCTGATGAGACTGGGCGAGTAGCCTAACGTGCGAAAAATATGATGGCAATGTCGCCCAATGTATACCAGTTGTAACAGGTAGCTTGTTTGCAAAGAGCATGCTACGGAAGTCCCTGGTACGAATCCCGGTTGTGACGACAATTTTTCACCATTAATATTTAGGTAGTTTTTACCCACAATCACGGGAAGTAACCCCCCCCCCCCCCCCCCCCCCCCCCCATCATCACTCGTAATTTTGTTCACCTATCATCTCTAATATAAGTTCCAGTTAGGTTTAAGATTTTAACAACAACCACGGCATAATCACACCTATCTATTTGTTCACTAAATACCAAATTGGCATTCCAAATTATTTACCCGATGGAACCTCTTCAGCGGCCTTAAACAAGTGGTACTATTTACACATCGAACACCAGCCCGCCTGCTGTCTGTTTCAGACGCCGTTCTCGTATCGTATCGCATTTCAGCAATCTCTTAGCGGATAGTATCATATCGGAAATTGAATTTCCGATTGGCTCTCGAGTGCAAGACTGCTCGTAATGGATGGTCCCGTAGTCCCTGTTTCGCGAACTTCATGGAATGATCGATAGAAATACTTGGCAGCGCTTTTCAGCGCGAATTGAGGAATATTAATACTTGTACTTTTCTTTCCGTTCAAGTTTCTGCGTTTCTTCGAGTATTTTTGGGGTTAAAATTTGACTATAAGGTAAGAATCCAGTGTTACAATTTGTAATGTTTATAATCATGAGGGGTTTTAAAATTTAGGTAGGTACTTTTAGGGGTTAGGCTGATAGTAAGTAGCCACCCTTGTAATTTGGTCGCATTTTCCGCTTCTTACCCGTGGTACTACCGGTGGTCCTACTGGTAGTACCACGGGAAATATTTTTTGCCCGTAGTACTACTAAACAATCTAGTAGTACCACGGGAGATTTATTTTACCTCTGGCACTACTTACTTATAAGTCGAAACACTATCAATATTAAGCGAACAATGTTTATTTCATTTCAAGTTACTATTGGTAAGTAACAAAATCCCACAAATTAGTAGTACTACGGGCAAAAAATATTTCCCGTGGTACTACCAGTAGGACCACCGGTAGTACCACGGGTAAGAAGCGACATTTTCTTCTGCACAATTAGGTACTCCCATATCTAAATTCATCAATAAGAGATAGATTTTAGAATTAAAACTATAGTGAGCCATTACTACAAATTATTATATATAAACGGATATCACTCACTTATGTTGTTAAAGTCGGCAATTAGACCGAGAGAAGAGATAGATATGACAATTTATTTAAAATAATCTTGTTCTATACATGATTTCACAAAACCCCGTGTTGTCGAGTCTAATAGGTCTTTCGAAGCTTGAGCAAGTTATACACAATGACAAAATTAATAATTCTTGGTCAAATAATTTAAATTCACATATACCCTTTGTCTTAAACAGTAGGTATTTGTTTGGACGGGATGAGTAGTTTATTTTCTAGAGAGAACACAGAGTTCGTCGGAACCTTAATTTGTATCTAAGGATTGCTCGTATTTCAGCTGGTCTAGATGAAATTGGCGTCCGTCCCTTGGAGGTGCTTGAAATACTTCAGCTGTGCTGGAATTAAAAGCCATTTCGTCAAAATGAATTGCAAATAATCTTCATTTTTGAGATGAAGATTTTGATTGTCTAATACAATAAAACGGTGCTGGAAAATTAAGAAATTTGCATCGTATGATAATAAAAATTCGAATCCTGTCAACTTAATTCGTGTCAAATACACGTTAAGTGTTGGTCCCGGTCCCGGGTGTTCTCATTTGCAGCAGTTGTCAGACCTACGAATAACTCTGCCAGTGCTCCAGGCCACGTGGTTCGACCACGTGGTTTTGTCCATCGGATTATGTTTTTTTTCCAGTTGGACTTTAGAATCTGACCAGGTGGACTACTAAGCAGGAGGACCATGTAATTCGAGTCCATAGTCGAACCATGACATACATATCACTAAATCACAAGAGGAGAAGAAGTAGGCACCTCTTCTGATAGTGATTTAGCTAATGCAATAAGTAACGCTAAACCACACGAAAAGAACGAGACAGCTAATGCAATAAGTAGGGTGACAAATTGGTTCGGTTAATCGCGGGCTGACCTGGGGATGAGTTTGGAAGCCATATCCTTGCAAGTTCTAAGCGCTCCGAGCTCTCAGCAGCAAATCTTACACGAATAATACGGTAACAGGAACATCTTTACAGTTTTCAAATCCTAAGAGATCGCTCCTTCAATTCGCGGCACGCCAGCGTTGTTTGAGCACGTCCTGACAGCTAATGCAATATGTAGCGAGACAAATTGGGTTGGAGGCATGTTGGAGGCGTTAGAGCCATGGAGCTGACACGTGGTAGTGTTTGTTATCGATATTGACGTGTTTACAGCTAAAATGTGATTAAAGGAGGCCACAATAGCTTTGTGATGTGGGTTGTATAGTTCAGAACTTAAATAGGGGTCCTTTGAAATATACCTCACGAATATGGTATCAGCGGCATCACTGAATCTCCAGTGGATGTCACATCGCAAAAATTAAACTATGGATTGTGGGCTTTGTTGCATCCAGATTCCTTGCGTAGATCATACCTCCCATCTTGCTCGTCGGAGAGCATACTATACCTACTATGTTTATTCAATCGTTCAGCTTACTGATCCTATTTGAACTACTATGTTACTGCTTTGGTTCTCTGGTTGATAAACTCATTTCTGTTATTATTCACCACCACACCACCTAATAAATTATTATATATAAACGGATATCACTCACTTATATTGTTAAAGTCGGCAATTAGACCGACAGTTTCGACCGATTTAGACGGTCTTTTTCAAGGTGAGCGCGCCACGCCGACTTTAACAATATAAGTGAGTGATATCCGTTTATATATAATAATTTGTAGTAATGGCTCACTATAGTTTTAATTTTAAAACCATACCACCTCTTTCTATAACACGTTGAACTACTTTGATCTTGTGGGCCATGGTAGATATAAAGTACCCTGTATCATCATCAGTCTACTTTTACGTCCCCACTCCTCGGGGTCCACCACGCGGGTCAAGTGCCGATTTATGGATTACACATGCCTAAGATCTTCCCACAGCATGCAGGTTTTCTTAACGATTTCTTCTTTCGCGTTTTGATCGGTCAATGTACTTACGCAAGTTTTTGGTAAATGAACTGACGTAAGGTTTTCTTTTGAAAAAATGAGGAAAACTCAGTCGGTCAGGCTGACCTGTGGGGCTATTACGGTTCTCAAAACGATGAAATCATACCATGTCATAGCGGGCGTGAAAGGGACAGTGCTATTGCATCGGTGTAGCGGCGTCTCTGTTTGGCGCGTCATGACATGGTATAATTTCATCGTTTTGAGAACGGTAATAGGGGGGCTGACCAGGCATCGACCTGCGTATCACAAGTCCAGTGCCCCAACCACTACGCCACCGAGCTCTGTTATAACAAGGCTAAACGCAATCAAAGTCCCAAAGTGTCTCACTAGCGGATGAATAAAGTTGTGTAATCATGAACTATGACCCCCTGGGCCGCGGTAGGCGGGGGGGTTGGGGCCCTAAACTTAAATTGCATAATTTGGGTCCTCACACAAATGGACTATGCGTGTTAATTACTTGTTCTTTGTGTGTTAGTAGTGTGAGAAGAGAAAACTGATATAATAAAGATTAGTCTATTTTTCCCGTAAATACATTCAAAATTTCTGAAATAATATGTATTTGGGGACTTTAGGGACTCAACTTTGTGTACATTAAAGAATTAAAATGTGGTTCAGCCTTTAAGTTTTTTTTACGAAATACTTTGAACGTAGCTCAGCCCTCAGCCCTCATGCATGACACTTTTTGGCCTTTTGCTGATCTTTATAGGTTCTAGCTTTTGTAAGGCAAATTTTATTAAGGATCATTATTGATGCTTATTTTTCCATAGGTATTACAATTGATATCAGCCAACTCTAGCCAAGTGGCATTGATTTTCGTTAACGCTAATACAACCGAAAGAAAAATGTATTGGATTGCTTTTTCGTTAGCAAATGTCACCCCATACATTTTTCTTTATATTCTATTAGCTTTAACGAAAGTCAAAGCCTAAGGGGTGTGATTGAGGTCCAACGCGCGTTCAGTCAGACTTATAAACATACATGGATACCCCCGTCAAATAACCCCCTGAAACCGCCCCTGTGTAGCACCTTAATGCATATCGCGTGCTCGGTTCACTTCAGCATTAATAATAAATTAATTAATGCATCGTTCAGTGAGTTTCAGGAGCCGGGTAACCCGAGTAGCCGGAATAACCGGAGTTACCCGGGAACTTGGGAATATTACCCGGAAACTTCACTAGACGCGGATATCTATAGTTTGCTTTGTAATAATGAATTTTTGGTTACATTGTTATAATTAACGTGAATACATGAAGTTTTCTTCGTTATTTGTGCATTATCTTATTTACCGATCGATACGTTGTGATAATAAGAACTCTTCAAAAGGGTTCTGTCAGAGTGGAAGATAATTAAGAATACCTGTTGATTCTCTTGAAATTGGCGGGAAATGACGGTTGCGAAATTATTTGATAATTTTCCTTTTAATGTCTACAGGGACTATTTTGTGTTTAATATCACGTTTATTGATTATTTATGCAAGATCTGAAGTTTCAAGCTTTTATCAAGAGTTCCCGCTACAAGCTCGGGAGTGAACGTGACTGTCGAGCTGCTTCGTCCAGAGTGATGACGCTACGGCGGCGTCTCCTCTGGATGAAGACATGAAGACGCGGCTACCCAGGGTGAAGACGCTACTGCGACTCCCCTGGAGGAAGATAGAAGACTATTGAATATATTGAATTTTCTGTAACATGACATTGGCAAATGACGAACAGTCGAGTCCATTAATAAAATAAATAAATAAGAATACCTGTTTAGAGTTGGCATATTTAAAGTCTATATTGTATACAATATACTTGTTATCTAGCCATCTGCACTGATTGATTGATTTTAAAAATTCTTTATTATACTTGATTTTAGTGATACTATCAAAATAACAATTAACAAAGTTATAATGGTTAGACATAATAATAAAAACTACACTTTATTAGGCTGATGGCATCTTTAAAAGTTTTCTAACAATGGGTATTTGGACAGTGCATCTGCACTGGATTCTTGTGAAGGAAGGAACACCTCTTGTAGTTACAGATTAGGCCGGCCGATTTCCATTTACACTAACCATTGCTGGATTTCATAAGTAACTTTATCATTCGTAGCACAGAAACCAAGCAGTGGCAATGATATTGCCTAACGGAAAAGCAAATGACAATCCCATACATTTTTCTTTCTATTCTACTAGCGTTAATGAAACTTAATGCCAGCTCATTATGGGAGGCTGGTTTCTTAAAAATCGTGGTTGGACGTAAGTCTAACTTTACTTATTTCAAACTTAGTTACTTCCTACGTAAGTATATGTTTACGGAGCAAGTAACGAAGTCCAAACCTGTCGGCCATAAACCATTCTATGACGTCACAACTCAATACTTTTTCACTCAGTAAAAAAATTGTTTACGGCGACAGCGACACGCTCGTGACGACTAGGGTTCCGTAGTAAAAAACCCTAATTTCCTGCACCCTTTCATTTATAACCCGGCAATCTGGGGCCCGTAGCTTATTTATAGGGGTCCCGAGCCTTTGATGGGCACGAGTCAGAATGCGTAATGATAAAGGTTGTAAAAAACAACGTGGAAGCGCAGACGAGGTGTGGAAATGCAGTTTTTTGTGCGATTTTTAGTCGACATGCACTTTCAAATTGTTAGCTTACTTAAAACAATAACGAATACAAAAGATGGACACAAAACAACTAAATGTAGATGATGTAGGTACCTAATTATTATAATATTACCTATAAGATGTCAACGGTGAACGATGCCAAACACAGTAAAACGTAAGCAATTTTTATTGTCTCGTATTTGGCAGATTTTGTTTGTTGTATATCACGTAAAAATTACTTACCGTATTGATAACAGAAATAGATTTTTGCTACTCTACTCATACCTTTTTTATACCTCACGTTGGGCTGTTTAAAGATAGACTCAGAGTTAAGTAGATACGTTAACTTTCATCAATTATGACATCAATATTGATTTATACATATAAAAATTACAGTATCAATAATTGAAATAACCTTTTGAAAATATATAAATATGGATTTATACTTTTTCGAAGGTATGAATCTTACGATCGTGAGGACATGAGTACAAAATAAAAACTAGGTTACCTTAGTCGCATACACAAAGTCGCTCGTCTGCAAGTCTCATATAAAACCATGTACAGTGATGTAGCGCAAGTTTACGAGTGTTAGTTTGGCTGTTTGGCCGTCTTGATGATATGTTATCATCGTCTGGGTATTTTTCGTACCCTTTCGTACCCCAATAACAGAGAGATACCCCTTTATCTACGCGGTGTATTGTGTCAGACGTTTACGGTGGCTGTGACAGCTTCTTAGTATTTTTCCTAAAATATTTCACCTTCATTTATCTATTTCAGGGTATCTTGAAAATGGCGGAAATCAACGGCTGCAAAATTATTTGATAATTTGTATTTTAATGTCTACAGTGGTTATTTTTAAAATCACGTTAAATTAATCAGAAAATGTTCGAGAATGACAGTATGGTGAATTTATTGGATAATTTGAGAAAGATCTGAAGTTTTAAGCTTTTATCAAGATTCCCGCTACAAGCTCGGGAGTGAACGTGACTGTCGAGCTGCTTCGTCCAGAGTGACGACGTTATGGCGACTCCTGTGGATGAATACATTAAGACGCGGCTAACCAGGGTGAAGACGCTACTGCGACTCCTCTGGAGGAAGATAGAAGACTATTATATATTGAATTTTCTGTAACATGACATTGGCAAATGACGAACTGTCGAGTCCATTATTAAAATAAATAAAAAATAATCTATTTCATGTTGTTATCCATAAACATAGTCTAAATCACTTACCTTAAACTATGTATTGTCACTTTCAAAACGTTAAGTTATATGTATAGGTGTAACACATTGAACGGCTTATAAAAGTATTATGGAGGTTTTGTATTTATACTACGGAACTCTAAAAATAATTATCAAGCGCGCATGGCATTGCAACGAGTCCATATTTTTTGCACGAAGTAAAAATAAACTTATATACAATTTTCACCCAAGTAATAAACGAAAAGCCTCGTATTATTAATTTCTCACTGAAGCAATAAATTTTTAAAGCAATTTCGGTGGCCATGAGCTTAATTCGAGTATTTACTTTTACTTAATATTTTTTAAACTCCTCGCTGTATAATACATTAAGTGGCGCCTGCCTACCCTTGGATTTAAAATACTATAGATGCAAAATTATGCGCTGGAAATAGCACAGTAAAAATTGCACTACAGGATATTATAGTGCAATCTCGTGGTCACTGTATTCTGACTGGACTGCATTTACAGGGATTACTAAATTATATATAAAATAGAGATTTTTTTTCGTAATCTCACCATTCCATACCACTCTCTTTTTTTCAACAGACCTACCGCGACTGGATCATATCGACAAAATCTTATTCCATTAGAGACGGTAATTATCCATCAATAATTATTAGACTTTCATTTCACGAGCGCACAAAATATCAATTTAAAAAAAGAATTTAAAAAAGTTTATAACTTACATAGTAGGTATAATTTATGTAATAGCTATTAGCTAGTATCCGTATAAAATAAAACTAGGTGTTGCATGGTGCGCGGGCCGCGCGCGGCCCGCGAGACTGCTTTGTTTTCATGGTGTAGGCGCCGCAACTAAATAAACATTATCGTAGTAGTAGCGTGGGGACGCTCCGGGCTTCGCCCTACGCGGAGCTCGGCCTATGGCCTCGCAGTCCGGCTCGGCCTTCGGCCTCGCAAAAGTTACTTGGAAGGTAGGTAGTTTTTTTCTGCTTGGCAAGGGGACGCTTCGGGCTTCGCCCTACGCGGAGCTCGGCCTATGGCCTCGCAGGCCGGCTCGGCCTTCGGCCTCGCAAAAATTACTTGGAAGGTGGGGAGTTGTTTCTGCTTGGCAAGGGGACGCTTCGGGCTTCGCCCTACGCGGAGCTCGGCCTATGGCCTCGCAGACCGGCTCGGCCTTCGGCCTCGCAAAAGTTACTTGGAAGGTGGGGAGTTGTTTCTGCTTGGCAAGGGGACGCTTCGGGCTTCGCCCTACGCGGAGCTCGGCCTACGGCCTCGCGGTGTTCTATCGCTTCGGGCTTCGCCCAACGCGGAGCTCGGCCTTCGGTCTCGCCGGAGGGTGCTCGGCCTTCGGCCTCGCTATAGTTACTGATAGATATTTACCGCACGCCAGTAATCCTTTCGTTTCTTATAGGAAAATATATGGAGCAAATATTATGGTTTACTACTCGTCCGCCATTTTGTTTTTCCCAAAAATGGCAATTTTCTGGTATACTACATCATATATGCTACGAAGTGGAATTGGTTGGATATTCCTCATGCGCTCGTGCTAGGCCAGCTAATTCGTCAAAGTTTGGTCTGAAATGTCAAAATTTTCAATCGACTATATTTCCGCCGCCATTTTGTTTTTCTTTTGTTTTTCAATTTCATCACAAAGTAGGTCGACCATGTGACGCGTGTTCCAAATTTGAACGAAATCGGTTGGAAAATGGCGGAGATGGCATCACGTGACCCGCCGCCATCTTGTTTTTTTCACTTCCCTATAGTTTTCCTCTGGTCCAATCACTAAACTATACAACTCCCCCCTACATCACTTTCACCTCCGGGAACTCCTTCAGACTAAACAGGCGTGTCAATCAGTGAGTCAGTGAGTGGTAATCGAGCTATATATATTAGTAATAATTAATAAATGTTATATAATACTTACTTAATTAAAAAAAAATGGTTAAAATAGTCAATGCTCATTTGCATTATTAGTCACATCACAATTGGGTTTGGTAACATAATATCATCATAGGCTTGATGTAACTTTTGCCGGAGCCTGGAAAACTTAGAACTGCGAACAGACACTTCCTTCGCAGGACTTCGTTTGAACGGTGACGAGACACGACTGTCCGCGAGATTATATCCGATGATTTTTGTGCATTTTCAGTGGCTCTCGCATCTATAGCATTTTAATCTAAGCGCCTAATCTTTTAAATCCGTTTGAATTATTTTAAGTCTGAGCTAAGGGGCAGTGGACGTGCAGTTTAAAACGCGGATTTAATTTGTTAGCGAGGGTAACGAAGGGTTGCATTTAAGAAATAATTGCAGCCTTTTATTTTCCTTACAAGGAGTTGTTTTCCTTTAAATTATGTAGAAGCTTAATGGGAGAAAGGATTTATCTTAGACTCGTAGCGATAAAGATTGATAAGCGGTGGTTTATTTTGACAGTTGCGAAACCACCCATTTTGTATGGCAAAAACCAGCGAAAATCCTTATCATCGTGGCTTATACCTTAACTTAAGTCATGTTTATGGCTAAGAGCCTTAGAGAGTATATAGTATTTATTTACGTACGGACAACAGCAGATCAATGGTAACACTTGCAGTACGATTTCAACTCTTACGATGCAGATAATAAGAACGGTCTAGAGTCCAAAGTGTTACACTAGATCTGCTTTGATGTGTACATACCTACTGCATGTACCGAATGCTCTTAAAAAACGTAGAAGTAAAACATTGTCACCAAACCTGCATGCCTGAAAATCATTTCTAAGGCATTTATAAGCTACCAATATACACTGGACCCGCTTGGTGGATCATAGCTTGAGCTCCCTCGAATTGAAGGTCTTTGCCCCAACAATGGGGACATAAAAAAGACCAATGACCCATCCTTTTCGAATCTTTCTGGATCTTTTTGCCGAAGCTTCGAGATTCCCTACGTTTCAAAACACATAAGGGCTCTCACAGACATGACAAGTCTGAGCGGAGATAAGGCTGTCACAGACGGGGCGGGCGAGGGCGGGGAGGGGGAGGCGAGCCCTGATAATGTCAAGTGCTCTTCCCTGCGACAGATAAAGTAGGAATGTACCTATTGTGCTTTTGGGTGTGACTTGTTAAGTTGTTATGCTGCTTCGTCCAGAGTGATTACGGCGGCTCCTCTGGATGAAGACATGAAGACGCGGCTACCCAGGGTGAAGACGCTACTGCGACTCCCTTGGAGGAAGATAGAAGACTATTACATATTGAATTTTCTGTAACATGACATTGGCAAATGACGAACTGTCGAGTCCATTAATAAAATAAATAAACCTCTCATTGGCAGACTTTGCTTAAAACTAACGGACAAACAAACGAAGTGTCGTGTCCAAATATTATTGTAGCTATGAGTAGTTAAACGCTTTAAGACAACTCCCAACTATTGTTTGAGTTGGGTGCGAAGAATTTAGCGGGAGTCGCTGAAGGTACACAGACTTAGCCATAACAGTTTGTGTTTCAACGGGGTTCAGTGTGGCGGACTCGGAAGTTATGGAAATTGAAGTAATTTCTTGCTAAACGGTGGCTTATTTTGACAGTTGCTAAACCATATATTTTGTATGGCGAAAATCCGAGGAAGTCCTTAAATAGTGGCTTAAATTACCGCCTAACTTTAAGTCACGTTTATGCCTAAGAGCCTTAGTGTTCAAGAGTAGGTTATCAAAGATTTTAAGTCCATCACCCAATGTATGAAATTCACACACTACGACTGCGCACTGTTGATGTAGTACAGTCGACAGCAGATCAATGGTAACACTTTTTACTTTTGACAGTTCTTATTGTTTGCGTCGTAAGACTTGAAATCGTACTGCAAGTGTTACCATTGATCTTTGACAGCCGTCGACTGTACACCGGCCCATCTGGCGATTTAAATCTTAGGTAAATGGTAGAATTACAAGTAGTTCATAGTTTAACACACTTTCGCTGTTAGCAACAAACGTGATATAAAAGTTATTGATTTATAAGTTAGAGGGAGCTCGGGCCATGATCCACCACGCGGGCCCAGTGCGGAGTGGCAGATTTCACATGCCCTAGATTTTTTTTCTTCTACGGCATGCAGGTTTCATTACGATGTTTTCCTTCACCGTTTTGAGAGCACTCGGTTAATGTAGGTACGTAAGTTTTTCCGTCGAAAAAGCGAGGATAACTCATTGGTACCTGGCTGCCCTGGCTGGGAGTCGAACCTGGGACCTCCGTATCGCAAGTCCATTAACCCAACCACTAAGCCACCGAGTCTTTCTAACTTAAAGTATCTTTATTCTCAAGTCTATTGTTAAAACTATGCATCATGTGTTTACGGATAATTGCCTATGTTTTGAAACTGCCTGCACAGCTATCGGCAGCTAGTTAAACAGACAGACGGTATCTAAATGCTTTTGGCTAGTAATAACTGCGGTGGTAATACGGTTTCCATACTCACCCAAGTCACCCAATCGCTCGCTCAGCGAGCTATGGAAAGAGCTATGCTTGGCATTTCTCTCTTAGATAGAATAAGAAACGAATATATCCACCAGAAGACAAAAGTGGTTGACATTGCTCATAGAATCAGTAAACTGAAGTGGCAGTGGGCTGGTCACATCTGTCGTAGAACCGATAACCGATGGGGTAGACGAGTTCTCGAATGGAGGCCACGAACGGGTAAATGTAGTGTGGGACGCCACCCGACCAGATGGAGGGATGACCTTCGCAAGATGGCTGGCAGGGACTGGATGCAGAGGGCCGAGAGTAGGGTTGAGTGGCGCGTTTTGGGAGAGGCCTACGTCCAGCAGTGGACTGATACGGGCTGATGATGATGATGACGCACCCAATTCTAGAACTCACTGAAAACTAGAACATGGAAAAGAAGCTTGAAATCGAGCTGTTACGTATCTCCACTTAACCCACTGCATCATTTATGCCGAGATGCACAACCAATGTCAAATTCCATAGACATTCAACTTAGACTTCCAAGACATTTGAATGTCTATGGAATTTGACATTGGTTGTGCATCTCGGCATAAATGATGCAGTGGGTCAAGTGGAGATACGTAACAGCTCGATTTCAAGCTTCGTTTCTATGTTCTAGTTTTCAGTGAGTTCTAGAATTGGGTGCATATAAGTGTCAACACTTGTAAATCTGTCTTTGAATCTCGGCCTCTTGCAATGCAAATGAAAATGGAGGATGCCACTTAAATGGGCACTGCTCTTTTCTAATGATTTTAGCGCGAGATTTATGTGAGTTTCTATAGTAGACTTTACACAGGTGAAGTTGGCGCAGTCTAGTTTAGTGCTGATTGTTAGATAACACGTTACCGAAGTGTATTGAAGTGAAGTGAACGAGCTGAACTTAGTTGCAGTTCCGTGGAATTTACTGCTTGGACTGGAGATGAGATGCAGTACCTAGGTACCTACTTAAATTCTAATACCTATTCGATAGTTGAGTAAACACTCCACGAGATGAAACTGGAATTACTGTCGGACATTGAGGATTGAGTTTCTGATATTTCTATACAGTCACATGATCATGAGAAAAATGAAGTTGGCGAATGTAGTAGACGTTAGAAAGGCCAAAAAAATCGACCTAGCCTTTTTCGTTTTAGCTGATTACATTGACAAATGGTTAGGTATATATTAAGGGGCTCTTAGTCCAGTTGCGAGTACACGTTGAAAACGATCGGACAAGTTAAGCAACGTTATGCGAGGTCAGGACCTGGATGGGTGACCGCTAGTGACACTTTCATCTGAGCCCCTCCGTGCCTCGGAAAGCACGTCAAGCAGGTCGCGGTTGTTGTCGCTTGACAGCAGTCGTTAGGCCGCGTCAAAGTTCTACTCATGATAAATATTGAATTGGTAAGGTTTTTTTGTAAATCAAACTAAGTAACGTCACAAATCACACAGTGAAAGAAATCGTTGTCAAAAAATACCTTAAAATATATAAAAAAAATCCAAAGCACAGTAATGATGCACATCAAATTAATAATTTTTTTGATAAGTAGTTGAATTTATTGTAAATATTAATTTTATTTTTCCCCAAATTGTCTAACTTACTTAAACGCTGTGCCATCCATTTAATTTTGGCGAATGAATTCAAGGCCACCCTTGTATTGTATTTGCAATAAACTTTATGAGTCTGAATCGAATCTGCAGCCAATGAGTGTCGGGAGGCCGTTGCAGCTGCTAGCACTCTCACTCTAGCTCTTTAATATAAATAAAAGTTAACACGATTTTCTATCTTCGAATGTAGTTGCCATATATGACCATGCAGCGGTTGAGCGCTGTGAAACTCATTTTAAAGCACGTCTAGCGCTGTAATTTCCCCAGCTGTATTACAGCAGCTGAGCGTACGGACGTGATTCCACTGTAATGCACGCTATTGAGACCGCTTATTGAAACGTCCTTGTATCATAACATAACAATGTCGCGGTAAATTGGATTTAATAATGCACTATAAAATTGCTTGTAGCTTTACCAACAGACAACGGAAAGCCGTTATAACACAGTGTTTCCGGATTCGAATTGGTTTTGCTGAATAAATCTTGGCCCGATATTCACAGAGTCCGTTTTCATAGGCAGCCATAATTTTTAAGGTTGAGATTTTTTCAAAAAATAATTTTTTGACAGATTTTTTAAAGTTCTCTTCTAACTCTAGAGAATCGACTAGAAAAATATTTTACTATAGAATTTATTGGATAATTAATAAAGTTTAAGCTTTATTACTACAAATAATAAAATGACTAAAAACTAATATTAAATAACTAAAAACTAAAACTACCTATAAATAAATAAACTAACTATAAATAAAATATGTCCTCTAGGAGGGCATCGGGAGTCACGGTTTACTATTAGATTGATATATTTTAATTAATGATTACAAAAAGTAATATTCGATATTTGTCAAATTCTTTTAAAAGTTAACGTTATTGCTGACTTCCCTGCGACTTCCAAAAAGTATGACCTTATCATACATGCAATAGCTATTAATTGATTCATATATTATTAGGCCCTCTTTAGCAACCTTAATGAGATATTAACAACAGCTGCTTCTTTCCGTATAAAAATGATATAAAGAGGGTAACAAAATGAGATGTCTGCTACAAATGTGAGACGAGTCCGCGGTTGATTAAACCTATTCATACAAAAATGAGTAACATTCCCCCGAATGAGTCCGCCCCTCTTGACAAAAAGAAAGCAAACTGGTGCAAATGATGGTCGTTAGGAAGTTTTTGTATCACGCCTCTTTTGTGCTAAAATCTTGGCTAGATTTACTTTACGTAATCAAGGCCTTTTAGTGTTACGTTGATTTAATCAAAAAACGTTATTAGAAGCTTATTCTTCTTATCGATAATTGAACATTGTCCACAGAACGGCGACTCGCAAAAGTGCAGAAAATTGCAGAAATAAATGTATATTTAGTAAAGGACTCCGTCGGTTGATGCAAATCCGTCACGATCATTATAAAATTTGTGCAGCGGTTTGCAGAATCCTAAAAATCATTGCATATAAATCAACTCGATCAATTATGCTGCAAATAATTCTAAAAAACGTTTTTCGATATTACAATTTATGAACCACCAAAGATATGAACGACCAAATTCTGCATCCCAGCGGGGTTAGTCTCACTTCTTATAGCGATCCAGTTTAGGTTCCTAAACTGACACGATGCAACTGATGACGTTTGACGTCATTGTAGCAAATAGCGATTCGGTTCAGTTTAGGAACCTAAACTGGATCGCTATAAGAGGTGAGAGTTTTTATAGAATGAGTAACACGTGACGTTTATCATATTCCTGATTTTCAAATACCTGATGATGCAATAAATCGTGCAAAACCACTAGCAAAATTAACACCCAAAGAATATTTTTTTCTGGGAACCATTGCAGATGAATCAAGCTAAACAGTACAGAATGGTCTCTGGGATACCTAAAAAGAAAATATGTGATCCCCTGTGCCCATTTTGTCCTTCGAAAGTTCCATTAACTTATTCGAAAAGGCTTCGTAATACAGTTGAGGGAAGAAGGCATTAGTAACCCCGCCGGGCATTTGAGGACCTCTGACACGCCGGATGCAGTAGAGATACAATCAGTAATACAACTGATTATAACCAAGGCCAAAAGTGGGTCTCACGCAGTCTCAGCTAACCAATAGTCGTGCAATTCATTCTAAACAAGCAGAAAGTATTTCAAAAAACAAAACAAAAAACCGACTGCAAGATAACCATCGCCTTTTGATTAATTTTTTATATCCGATAAGATCATGTTTGATACTGAATTAAGTATTTTGTAATAAAAATACTCGCATAAAGATTCGATTCAGTAGTAGCTAACAGCAGATCAAGTGTAACACTTTGAACTTTGGACCGTTCTTATAATCTGCGTCGTAAGATTTAAAATCGTGCTGCAAGTGTTACCATTGATCTGCTGTTGTCCGTACATTAGTAGTCTATAAAAATAACTTTGGAATGTGTCAATCAAATTGGTACAAAGATGACTTACTGTCGAGGGTACACTGTGGCCTAGAGCATTTACAGGCCCTCAACATTGAGACCCTCTTGGAGTGCTTCCGGTCGGAGGACTGGGTCTGACGTCATATCCGGGCTGTCGTTTATTGACGTCAAACAAAGTGACTTCTGCGAATTTCTGAAAGCTAGAGTTAATACTCTTAACGCTTCCTATTAAGGAAGCGTTACTATGAAGTTTAAGGAATGTGGGAATGTCAGGGTATGAACATTTAAGGAAATGTACTTAACAAACATAATGGACATTCCGAGAAAAGGATTTATAGGATCTGAGGATATAATATGGTTAACAGTAGTGAGGCATATAGGGTGGCCTTGAATTCATTCGACAAATTGTAATTGGGAGTTGTACTCATGATAAATAATAAATTGGTAAGGCTTTTTAGTAAATCAAAATTGCAAAAAAATAATTGATCTAACTACGTCACATCTTTAGAAATGATTAATTAATTACCGTTAGGTCAAATTCCAGTGAAAGAAAACATTGCCCAAAATTAAAAGTACCATAAAATAGAAAAACTTCAAAGCACAATAACGATGCACATCAAGTTAATATTTTTTTTTGACTGATGAATTTATTGTAAATATTTTTTTTTTATTTTCTCCCAAATTGTTTAATTTACTTATAAACGCTGTGCAAAATTAATGTATGTCATAAGTCTAACCGTCCACTTAATTTTGTCGAATGAATTGAAGGCCAAACTGTATAGAGGGCGTAATGTCTACTTTCCTGCCTTCTTTGGATGAAACGAAAGGTCTAGATATTTACTTTGAATGATTTTTCATTTAGTCGTCCCATGTCATTCTTACATTAATAATTGTTCTGTGGTTTTCCCGAAACAGCAAGCTATGAGTATCAATCGTCATTGTTATCATCAGCTATTCTTCATTTATTGCTGCATATGCCTCTTCTTTTCTTGCATCATTATGTATCTCATCCATAGTCTCTCAGTTGCATTCGTTCGTAAAATAAAAGTCTTACTTATTGAACACGATATATTCCGACGCGATATCGATAATCGGGTCCTTTGTAAAGTTTGATAAAGTTTTATTTTCGCCATAATATCCCTCGGTCCCAAGTTTGCGGGGCAGGCGACCATACAACCTGATATACAATTTAAATTGTGACCGAAACTCGTAAATGCCGGTCCGTACTTACTTTTAGTGATGCGTCAAGGAAATTATAAACTTTTTTTCGGCTTAGGTGGCAACTCACCCTCCAAAAATCTCACCTATGGGTGAGATGTCACTTTTTAAAATTGTTAGTGGTCAACTCATCCCGCTCCAACGGTTACGTTTATGGAGATATCAAATTGATTCGAAGATTTTTTCTCATTTTCATCAGTCTTAATTTTTTTGATATAAAACCATATTTAGGTTGTAGATAATATTAATAATATTATCTACAATAATATTATGATCATAAGTGATGCAACGAATGAAAATATTTAAACTAACAGATATGAAGAAAAAAAATTCCACATAAAAAAATATCGAACAATTTGAGTGAAATTTTGAAGCTCTTTAACTTCTAGTCTATGTAGGTAATTTCATATTATTTGCCTTGCTAAAATTTAATGACAGAACCCGATTTAACGGCTTGCTCTTTAAGATTTTGCTCTCCTTTACTTACGTCATTTACCTCTTGTGACGAGCCTGACATATCATATTAGAATCTTTTACGATTCTGTTAGAATCCACTTTGTTCTGATATCATTCTTCATGCATGACAAGACGTGACACAATCTGTTGCTCCTCTTTGAGGACTGGCTTCTACTTGCAAAGTGTAAATGTAAATTCAAAATATATATTGACGTGCAAAAATGTACACAACGTGCTTACTTGCAATAAAGAAATTTGACTTTGGCTTTATTACGCAATTCTTTATGAGACCATTGTTTGGTCTCGGTTTTCTTCTTTCGTATTATTCCGTACCTTTTCCCCATCACTAGTTGATATTTATGCAGAGATAGACCCTTTAGTTTTTACAGCCCTTATGCTTTCGCCCTAAACAAGTTTTGCACAGAGTTTGATGAACAGTTTGTTATTTTATAGTTTCATAATTTTAGTAGGGTGTGTTGTTTTGGCCCGCGCTCCTAAAGCGATGTTATTACGGCATATAATGCAATGAATTTGCACAGGTTTATGTGCTGTTTATTGTACTCATTCTCTGAGTTTCTCTTCGAATGAAGCATAAATAATACAGTCCTGTTTATGTGTTTATTCGTACGGTTTTATGTGTGAAGCGATTGAAACTTCTTTATTGTTAGTGTTCAATTAAAATGTCCTCTTATATTATATTGATGATAAACAAGTTTAATTGGCCGGCCACATCATAAGGGGTCCAGAAAAATGGAGCAAAACCATAACAACATGGTACCCAAGAGACGGTAAAAGGACTAGAGGTAGACCATACAGACGATGGGATGATGAAATTTCAGAAATGGTGGGAAATACGTGGACAAGGGTGGCGTTGGAGAAAAAAGAGTGGAGATGACTGGGGGAGGCCTTTGCCTGGAGGCACACAGAAAATCTAGATTAATTTGGTTACCGTAGCATATTTACTTAGCTTTAATTCTGTAAAGAGGATGTAATAAAAAAAACAAGTTTAATTATTATTAAAACCAAAGATTCGACTGCTTTTTTTGCATAAAATATGATACGCATGATCAAGACGAACTTAATGATATACCTAGCTATCCATATATCCTCATAGTAGGTACAATATATCAAAATCCATAAAGCCATTTAGGCTGCCTACCATTTAGCCTGCATATCGGCCACATCAAAGGAGCCGACATGTATGAGTACTACTTTCGGAAAACATTACCCTACTTTCGTCAGTCGGCTGAAAAGCTTCCTATTAATTGGTTTAGTATGATTTTTTTAAAACATTTCAGCAAACATACAAAAGTTTAAAAAGACAATATAACACGAAAACGTCAAGCGAATTATTAACATTGCATCCAGAATCCGCAACTAAAATCAAAAGTATGAAGATTAATGCCTATGCAGAAGTTTTCTTCAGTAAAACATGCAAACCGTAGAGAGCATGTTCCCAGAACTTAATAATTACTAAACAGCAGAACTTCGACAATTCTAGTCGCGAATAATTAAAATATTGTCCGTAGGCATACGGGGAGGGCTATTCGCTCCTTCTGTTATGTGGTTTGGTGCAAAACATAAGAGTATCAGAATTTCATTAAGTACATACCTATATGTTGATAATGATGGGCAAGATTGAGGGGAAGAGGCGGGTTGGCAGAAGGAAGAAATCGTGGCTCCGCAATATAAGGGAGTGGACAGCGATAGCCAGCGTCGAAGAGCTTTTCCGACTGGCTCAAGACAGAGGGAGATATGCGGAGCTGACGGCCAGCCTTCATTAGTGGAGAGGCACTGCAAGAAGAAGAAGACCTTGTCGTGTCGTCAAATTAACATAATTTATTTACAAACCTTGTGTAGGTACCTATTATCGAAAATAAAATGAGCCGTACTGTTTTAGAATGCATCTTAAAAACTAGATGGCAGCACGAGTATAAAAAACCACAAAGTGAAATATTTTAGCCCTCTCAGTTTAAAAATGTTTAGGGGACATTATCATTATTTGACAACGGTAACTTGACGTACACAATAAGTTATAAAATGTTACTAAACCTAAACATATTTGTAATGTCAATTCAAAGATATTTTGTCCCAGCCTTAGGCCGTGCCATAATTTAAAAAAATAAAAGCCTTTTATTGGACATGTCATAAGAATATGCTACCGCCATTTTACTAAAAAAAGCATAACAGTAACTGTTATGAGCCGTTTTTTTAATAACAACTGTTGTTATTTAAAAAAACGCCTCGTTTTTTATAACAATTTTGTTTTAAATAACAATTGGGTATTTTTCTCATGATCCTACTAATTATTTTTTTAGTTAAATTTATGAAAAAACAGTAAGTTTCAATGATCCTGTAATAAAGAAATATAATTGCCCCTGTCAATGACCCCTGTCATTGACAGGGGCAATTATAATGGAGGCCACGAACGGGTAAACGTAGTGTGGGACGCCCCCCGACCAGATGGAGGGATGACCTTCGCAAAATGGCTGGCAGGGACTGGATGCAGAGGGCCGAGAGTAGGGTTGATTGGCGCGCTTTGGGAGAGGCCTACGTCCAGCAGTGGACTGATACGGGCTGATGATGATGATGATGACCCCTGTCCTTTATTAGGCATTTAATCTTCCGCTTACTTCCGTTTCCGTTTATCGCTTCCACCAATGGCTTGCAACCAGTAAAGGGTAATCCAGGGCCCTTCCGCAAAGTTCGTCAACTGGTGCCCTGGGAGTGATCGCCGGAGTTGGGTAATTCTAACTAATGACAGTTGCAGGCGGTAGCCAGTTCAGGTCTAGCCTGAATCTCGGCAAATTGCTTTACACCCAGGTTTGTAAACAAGGAAGGGACTAAATAAGTGTTATAATTTTTTTGTAAAGACCATTTGATTTTTTAATTATTTTTATTTTAGGGCGTATATTTAAACTTATTGTTATTCATAAACGTGATTTAAAGTTACGTCACCGTTTAGCCACCCTGTCCCTTTCTATCTTAACCTTTTTTAACGAAGTGTGACAGGGATAGCAACACGATTTAAAGGAAGTGAGGTTTAACTAGGTTTATGAATAACAGCATTCTTCTTTGGCTCTTCTTGTATTTTATTATTATTTTAACCCCTCAATAGTTGTTTGCTTAGAAGAAATCACACGTGTCTATTTTCTAATTTTAAGCTAATTTTTACAATTCTAAAAAATAGTGCCTATTTATAACTTTGGTTTATAAACTACCGTAAAGTGTTAGAGTTTAGAGTTTTTTTTACATTTTATGGGGTTCTTAATTTTTTGCAATGATTTCTTTCACTGGAATTTGACCTAATGGTCATTTCTAAGGTCATGGTGTGACTTGTAATGTAATTAGTTCAATTTTTTTGCAGTTTTGATTTAAGTACTTAAAAAATCTTACCAATTTAATATTTATCATGAGTACCCCCAGTTCCAATTTGTCGAATGAATTCAAGGGATGTAGGTTAGTAGCATAAAATCGAGATGTAATAAAATATTTTTATTTTACTTTCAGATGTCACTGGCTGCTTTTCTCGTAAGTATAACTGGAGAAACATGTCACCAATGCAACAGCAGCCGTATTCTGGCCAGTCGTGTTTTGAGCTTGAATCCAGCCATGATCGTTTTACGATGGTTTACCGAACACTACTGCAACTGACCTAGAACAAAAAAAAAGACGTCCGTCCGTCCGTCCGTCTGCCGTGTTATTACAAACTTATACAGGGTGATTGGAAATTAGAGACATTCCTTGAAAGGAGTGATACTAGAGGTTGTCTGCAACAAATTAGGCCTCCGGCCTCCTTAGGACCAAATAATTCAAACCTCGTGATTTATGACCTTTGATTTTTGAGGTAATGGGAATTTTAGGCATGCATTTTTTAAGGTAATCTCTACTTTATCAGCTTTCAGAAAAGTATTATTTCAATGCTCAGAGTAGAACAGTTTTTGAACATAATTTTTTTTTGTGAACAAGTCAGAAAATTCCTAAATAAAATTAAAAATATCGTATCTCAGAAACAAATCATTTTCGACCCCTCGTTAATTAATAGGGCCTAATGTGTTGCAAACCACCTCTAGTATCACCCCTTACAAGAAATGTATATACCTATCGAATTTCCAATCACCTGTATTTGCAGATTATGAACTAATCAGTAGTTTGACGATGTATGGACATAATATTTTGATAATCGCAAAGATAGTTGGTTTCTAAATCCAGTTTATATTTTTGTTACAGCAAACGATTAAGAGCTCGGTGGCTCAGTGGTTGGGTCAATGGACTGGCAATACGGAGGTCCCAGGTTCGATTCCCAGCTAGGGCAGCCATGTACCAATGAGTTATCCTGGTTTTTTTCGACGGAAAAACTTACGTACATTTACCGAGTGCTCTCAAAACGGTGAAGGAAAACACCGTGATGAAACCTGCATGCCGTAGAAGAAAATAATCTAAGGCATGTGAAATCCACCAATCCGCACTGGGCCCGCGTGGTGGATCATGGCCCCAGCTCCCTCGATGTAAGGGAAGGTCTGTGCCCGAGTAGTGGGGTAATATAAATAGACTGATGATGATGAAACGATTAAGTTGCGTTGCACGGAAGCCTCGGTGCGCGAGTCCGACTTGCATTTGGCCGGTTTTTTATATAATAATTTCTACATGTTAAAGTCCTTACGAGCGACCGCATGCCAATACTATGAGCATAAGGCCTCTAGAATAAGGCCATCTGAATTCGCTGCATTCGGGGAATTGTACGAAGTGCACGCCATCTCACATGGGACGGTGACACAGGCACACTGAGAGGTAAATTGTAGTGAGCTGAAGATATGCTGAGTGTACTGAAATGTGGAGTTTTATATCGAAGATTTATTTTCAGAGAACTGTTACAGGCCCTTTGGGGAATCTCCAATTCAATGTCGTTATTTTCTTTAGGAGCTAAGGCTGATATTCATAATCGGCAAGAACGAAGCGTAAACTCGCACTTGCAACTGTCAAAATTGTATGAAATCTGATTGTTGTAAGACCGAACTAAGGCAACCACATTTTAGATTAGGCAGTTGACTTTTAACCAACTGCCCCAGCACAAGAGTAATGTTTTTCGGGTGTATATGTATGTATGTATATGTGTCCATCCATTCCTTCCTGCCATCCTGTAGCCTAAACGGCTTGATGGATTTTGGTGTAGGAGGTGTCGTTAGATTCGTCTTGATTACGGGAGTGTCATGGGGTATAAAAAAATTATCAAAAGGGGATAGTTTTTTTGTTTTTTTGAAATAATTTCTGCTTGTTTGTTTAATTAAACTCGAGGTCAAATTCAAATACACTTTATTGTACATAAAAGACACAAACAATTACAATACAGAGATTGAAAACAGCATGTACAATTTGGCGGCCTTATCGCTAAAAGCGATTTCTTCCAGGCAACCAACTGTTGAGGGAATTTAATAATATAAAAATTAGGGAGAGGTAGAGGTAGAAATACTTGTATTTTATTGTATTTTATACTTCTTGAAGTATAAAATGAAAAACAATTAAAAATTAAATGGTATTGGTAATGTAATGTTATCAAATTAGAATTTCAGTATTTTCATTAACACCAGAAATATTATTAGACAAAGTATTCCTTCATTGGCGAAACGAATGATGATGTGCCGTTAGATAAGTCATCTGAGATCTGTATTCTTCATTTTAATACCAAATGCAGTATATTTTTTGTTGTTTTTGTAATATTTTGTCTAATTGTTGAAGGTTGAACTATCATCTGTAATGCAAGCCATTCAGATAGTTCAATCGACCCTTTGTACATATAGTTTTTATTCTGTTTTTTTTAGGTTAGTATTATTTAAAATAATTATTTTAAAGATTTTTTTGTTATTTATTTATTACATAATATATACATATTGATGAATGTGGTTTGCCAAGATCGCAGCAGATGGAAGTCCATCGTCTATGGGCATCAGGCGTGAGTTTATAAATAAAAAATAAATAAATAAATATATTCAAATACAATACATGTTTATTTCTACAAATTCTCGAAAGATGTGTCTGATAACTTAACACTTTTCTAACTCGAAACAAAACAACGCAACAAATCGAAAACAAACAAAAGACAACACTCTAAAGCAATTAGCGGTACCGGACACATCTTATAATTGTTTACCGCGAAAATTACCGGGGGAATTCGCCGGCTCTAATGAAAAATGTCCCCGGACTTTGTCCCTGGTTCTTTATGGCTTAAGTTCTGCGGAGGACTTAATACTTAAGGGGAAGTCCTCCTATGTACAGTCGCCAACAGGTCAATGGTAACACTTGCAGTACGATTTCAAATCTAATGACCCAGACAATAAGAACTGTCCAAAGTCCAAAGTGTTACACTTGATGTGCTGTCGACTGTACCATATTATTTATTTATTTTATTAGTGGACTCGACCGCTCGTCATTTGCCAATGTCACGTTACAGAAAATTCAATATATTCAATAGTCTTCTATCTTCCTCCAGGGGAGTCGCAGTAGCGTCTTCACCCTGGGTAGCTGCGTCTTCATGTCTTCATCCAGAGGAGACGCCGTAGCGTCATCACTCTGGACGAAGCAGCTCGACAGTCACGTTCACTCCCGAGCTTGTAGCGGGAACTCTTGATAAAAGCTTGAAACTTCAGATCTTGCATAAATAATCCAATAACTTCACCGTACCAATTCGCGAACATTTTCTGATTAATTTAACGTGATATTAAACACAAAATAGTCCCTGTAAACATTAAAAGGAAAATTATCAAATAATTTCGCAACCGTCGTTTCCCGCCATTTTCAAGAGAACCCTGTACCATATTACTGTTCCTATTTAAAGAAACCCATCTTATTATACTGGACACTGACGTGACTCACGAGTAATTGGCAGTGCGAAATTAAGTACTATTTAGTTCACGATAACGCACAGTTTTGCTTGAGATTTTAAGTGAACTAAATGAAAGATTTACTTCGTTATGTACCAATATATATCTCTCTTTTCACCTAGGTGACACATTTTGCACAACTCTACGTGACGGTGATGCACAGAGATATGGAGAGAGTTATGCTTGGCATCTCTCTTTCTCTCTCTCTTTGTGTGTGTGAGTTTGTGTGTTAGAGAGAGAGAGAGGGCGTGTGTATGTAAGGATGTGTTGTATGTTTTACTCTGGAAAGCAGACATTTTATTCTTACATACCTGGTACAGTCGAAGACAGAGATAAGTATGCAGGGGACCTCAAAGTATGAGATTATCTCAAACACTACAAGACCGAATTTAATAATTCTTTACAGTTACATAGTTTCCACTTTTATCTATCTAACAGTGAAAGAATTCTTGCAATAGGTCAAGTAGTCTTTGAGATAATCTCAACCTTAAAAACTCTACTGTATACCTTTCTTTGTCTTCGACCGTACCTACTTACTATTAAGTTTCATGATGATGTGTAGTATTTCTGTAATAAATAACGTTGACTCATAAGGAGTCCTAGCTTGACCTATGACTTTGAAAATCTAATCTGAACTAAATCTGACTGCAACTTCGCCTTAAGTTCCGCTGCTAGCGCTTAAATTATTTTAAGTATGGCCATTTCACTGCGCGCCTTGCGGTTATCGTCTAGTCGGGCTGATTAATGCAGCGAAGTTTAGCTGTGAGGGATTTGCGACGCGAATTTGCGAGGATTCAATTGGTACGGGGTTTCAGTCAACAGCCTTGTTTTGGGCTCTTAGTGGGGCTTAGCGCTGGATTTGTTAAGTAAAAAGATTTAGTACTGTGAGAGGCAAATAACCTTTTGCATACGAATGTGTCCTACCTATCTACCTAACCTATATCGAAACACAATATTAACCTTGTGTTAAGAATCCTAAAATCTAAAGGGATTGGTATTAGAAAACATGAAAACGCTATAAGGCTGTATGATCTTTTGGCGCATTTACCTTAGCAAAAAAAAACGCTGTCAGTGTCAGCCAGTTGCGAGAGTTGTGTGCCAGGATCGCAGCAGATGGAAGTCCATCATCTTCGCCTGTGTACCTTTATGAGAAACAGTTTACGTTTGGAGGTATCTATGTAATGTAATTTATATTATGTGGTATTTTACAGTCAATATCTCATTAACACACGAGCACCATACGCGATTGTAATGAAGCTTATACTGCAAATGGTTTTGTGGTTTACAATTCATGTGTTGTTGAGATGTAGTTGACAGGTTACAATTACGCTAGGCTGTATGATCTTTTGGCGCATTTGGCTTACCTAAAAAAAAACTGTCATTGTTAGCCGGTTGTGTGGTTCTCTGGAAAATGGCGGGAAGGTTCTCTTGAAAATGGCGGGAAACGACGGTTGCGAAATTATTAGATAATTTTCCTTTTAACGTCTACAGGGACTATTTTGTGTTTAATATCACGTTAAATTAATCAGAAAATGTTCGCGAATGACAGTACGGTGAAGTTATTGGAAGAGTCATGCAGGATCTGAAGTTTGGCGCTTTAGTCAAGAGTCCCAATACGAGCTCGGGAGTGAACGTGACTGTCGAGCTGCTTCGTCCAGAATGATGACGCTACGGCGTCTCCTCTGGATGAAGTCAAGAAGACGCGGATACCCAGAGTGATGACGCTACAGCGACTCCCCAGGATGAAGAGACGACGATATGATATATTGAATATTCTGTAACATGACATTGGCAAATGACGAGCTGGCGAGTCCGTTAATAAATATATATATAGAAACGCAACTAAAACATGCGGCAAATCCTGGCAAATCAGATAAAAGAACGGCCAGCTTCATTTAAATTAAAAAAGCGCTTTATAAATGCAACATAATATTTCCTTGAAACTCGGAATACACTTATCTATAACGACTTTAATTAAATTGTTTAACTATCAAGATGCGACCGTTTCAAAATTACGACCGCAGTAAAAATAAAAATATTTGAATTATTTGGCTCTTTTTATTAAAAATTGCCTAAACCGTGGGTTATTCAGAGGTTTAACTAGACACAGGTTTAACCTAAAGTATGGTTTATTGGGTAACATTGTTTATTTGCATTAAATGTGTTATAATAAATAGATCCTTTGTAAATATTTAATTGTACTACGAAAATGCATAATGTTAGAGCTCTGCACGAATAATATACCATTCGGTTTCAATTATTATGTAGTAATTAATTAATTGGTTATTAAAAATGTATTTTATTTATTTAAAGACAGTGAGTGTCAGTTAAGTTTTTTGTCACATATTGTCTTCATCGTGCCAAAATAAGCACAATGTACCTACTTAGAACTTACAATATATTATAATGAAACTGAATAATGTTCGACACATGCAGATATTACATACGAATGTCTTTAAACTAAGGCTTAAGCTAGAGTGAACTTAATTTATGAGATCCTTTAACTCCACTAGCATCGATCGAGTTAATCTAGAAAATAAAATAAAAAAGAAATAAAAAAGCTCCGGTCTCGGACTATAACTGGATAGAATTAAATTTTTATTCTTTGCAATTTGCCGAGGGCCATATAATGCTGTGTATTTTAATAAAAGGGAATTACTGAGGGTGGCTGTAAAATTTGAGGAGTTCCGAATTAATGTCGGCTAGTAATTGAGTCCGACGGATTTACGTACGGAACGGCAGTTTGTTTGCTTTCCGGCGGAAAATTGCGTTTTTGTGCAAACAACGAAGTAAATACTAGAGGCGACATTCTTTTGTCTTTTCTCGCGTGGTTTAGTGACCACACCTATTTGTCAAAGTTATTCAGGCCACCCGTAGGCTTTTGACGTGGCCTAACGACTGCTGCCGAGCAACAACAACCGGGACCAACTGCTTCGTGCTTTCCGAAGCACGAAGGCGCTCAATTGAAAGTGTCACTAGCGGTAACCCATCCAGGTCCTGACCTCGCCCAACGTTGTTAACTTGTACGATCGTTTTCAACGTGTACTCGCAACTGGACTACGAGTTTCTAGAGATGACGTAGTCTTTAGTCTTTTACAGCACCGAATTGCTCTAAACTTTTAGACCACACTATTCAGGATGTCTTAGCGGGGAGTCATCATCATCACCAGCCCGTATCAGTCCACTGCTGACATAATTATGAAGTGCTAGTATATATGTCTTGACAGTCAGTCAGTTTATTGCGTTTTCGTATTTAGACCGAGGAGGACATTTTGCGACGAAATTTGCGATTTTAAAAACGAGCCAACTGTGGTTTTTTCTACGAGCGTCAACATCATCATCAGCTCGTATCAGTCCACTGCTGGACGTAGGCCTCTCCCAAAGCACGCCACTCAACCTGATTCTCGACCTTTTGCATCATGTCTCTGCCAGCCACATTGTACAGGTCATCCATTTATCTGGTCGCGGGGCCATCCACACTACGTTTACCCATTTGTGGCCTCCATTCGAGAACTCGTCTACCCCATCGGTTAACGGTTCTACAACAGAGGTCACTGTCACTTCAGTTTGCTGATTTTGTGAGCAATGTCAACCACTTTTGTTCTCTGGCGGATATACTTCTATTACGTAACTTATATGAAATCAGGATCATAAAGTTTACCCTCATACTGTTATTCATAAACCTACTTAAACCTCACTTTCCTGCTATCCCTTTCACACTTCGTTAAAAAGGTTAAGATAGAAAGAAACAGGGGGCCTAAACGGTGGCGTAACTTTAAATCACGCTTATGAATACGCGCCTCAGAGTTTACATATATTTCGAAAAGGAATTGGTATTGCCCTACTTTAGCAACTAGCTCTACAAAACTCCCAGTGCCAGAAATACAAAGTTGCTTTACTCCGAAAGTAAGCCGAACTGCGTCCAAACAAAGCAATACAAACGCTTGGCATTAAATCTTTTTATTATCGCAACTATCCGCTAATTTACCGACTTGCCGGGCGCAGGAATAGCAACAATTATTACTTTACCGTGCCTCTACTAAGCTGGTAACACAATTCGGTCTCGTAATTGTTACAACACGTGAACGGGACTCGAAATTAGAACCATAAATTCCGATAGATGTCGCTATGCATATGACGAGATGCAGGCAGGACTATAGGATAGGTAAGATTTGTTGCGTCTTCTTATATATGTAATTAAATTAGGTATGTAGTACTATTACTACAAACCACAGACCACTTACCCCATAGACCTGTAACAGGAGGGCGCCCGTTTCTGCCTGCACATGAGCGCAAAATTGCTTCGCGACACGCGTAACCTTGAGATATCGAAACGGGTTTAATATGGCGCCCCTGCCCCCCCGCTTCGTCTAATAGCGCCTGTCGCTTGACATAATTTGTACCGATTTCATGTCTATGGGGTAAGTGGTCTGTGCTACAAACCGACGAGCGTACATGAAGAGTTTGATGATTGTGGTGTAAGCGAGAAACGTAAACTGTATGTTTCTCACAGAGGTACAGGCGAGTCTCTGTGAGAAAAGAGAGTTTACTTTTGGAGGTACCCACATACCACTTACCATACACCTGTAACAGGAGGGCGCCCGTGTCTGCCCGCAATTGAGCGCAAAATTGCTTTACGGCACGAGTAATTTAGAGATATTATCGACATTGACGCATCTCTTTAATATGACACTATGCGCTCATCGTTGACAGAATTTTTCGTGTGCAAAGTACTGATTTCATGTCTGTTGGGTAAGTGGTCTGTGGAGGTACCTATGTACGTAATGTAATTTATATTATGCGGTATTTTACAGTCACTAACACATTTACCATCGAGCACACTATGAAGCTTAGACTGCAAATGGTTTTGTGATTTACAATTCATGTGTTAACCTGAAAAAATGGGGATTCCTGGATTCGAGTGCTGACGTCAGGTGCAGTTGTGGCCAAACCCAAACTACCACTCATCTATCGCAGTGTACAAGCTCGTGCACTCAAGATGACCTAAGGAGGGGCTACTTCCCGGGCTATAGAGGTTGCAAAATACTGGTGCGGGAAAATTTGACAAAGCCTAGAATAGCCTAGGCTGCTTTAATCACCTTCACACGTTTAAAAAAAAAATCATGTGTTGTTGAGGTGTAGTTGACAGGTTACAATTACAAGAGCAAAATGTGTTCCCACCGCGGTCGTCGTAGTGTTGGTTCGTTTCGGAACTTCACGCGTTTGCCGGTAGGTAGTAGCGGTAACAAAGAGTTTTTCTGATTTATAGCGGGTGTTAATGTTTGGTAAGAACTAAAGTAGAACTAAGAAACGGTGAGAGAAGTAAGTTTTTACGCCGATAGCGGCAGCGTACAAAATAAACAGAACTTTCTGTAACAAAGTGGTATTGTAACTGCTTAAATGCAGTACCTACGTAACAAAATAAGACTGAAATTCCCAGCACCTTCACTATAAATAAGTTCTGCAGGGAATTTAGAAAGGAAATTAAATACTTAAGGGCCTTCCATGAGCCAACTAGCGCCGCCAATCTTGAAAAAATAATATCTTCCAATTTTATTAAAAAAGCTTTTTACAAAATGTTTATTAGGATGAATACTATTTTTCAATATATAATACATGGCATAATTGCGACAAGCTAAGTTATAGTTCACATATGTGCCAAAAACGGCCGTTTTTCGCAATTATGTGAACTACAACTTACCGACATTGAATCACGTTATAAATAAAGCATTTAAAAAATAGTGAATGAATGAAATAATATTGGAAAATAAGTATTATTTTTTTAATATTGGCGGCGCTAGTTGGCTTATGGAAGGCTCTTAAGTAGGTAGATACTTAAACATAGTTTTCCGACAATAGCCATAATTTGCCGATGGGAATCCGATATATTTAAAGCAGCCTATATGGTCTGATACGTCATCTACTTGCGTGCAAAATTAGGTGAATATTCTAGATCCAACTATAATGGGATGCTTCAAGAGAAACGTGATTCAAGGTCAACCGCGAACAAGCAATTCCTCCGATGTCTCTAGGCGCCGATGACCGCTTATCTTCAGGTGGCTCGTCGGCTTGTTTGGTACCCTTTCCGCGTACAAAAAATTGGCCATAATTCTATTTCAGCTATATGCAGTAAAGATGCATAGGTAGGATTCATATCTAAAAGCCATAGAAGTAAGGAGTCTAACAGCTAGGTACCAAATGCCCGGATTGGTGCTGTGGACACATGGTTATGTGTGCACAGCGCTAGTCCGGGGGGGCCTGGTAGTTGGACCCCTTTGCTAATCATTGTCATAGTATAATTATATAAGTACATTATTATGTAATCTTCGGTTACTAGCTATAAGTGCTAGCTCTAGCTACGCTCCATGTGACCTTATGTAACATTCGTTTGTAAGTTATGGGACTATGGGTCTAATAGTATTTAAGTTTTATTTATCATTGTCTGTATGTTTCCCTGAATAAAATAAAATAAATAAATATAAAATGTCCTGTCTTCGAAAATACGCCTTATTTCGCCCGAAGTTACTTGTACTATTATATATTCTGTGCCGAAGTCTCTTCTTATTGGATGCACCGCCGCAAGTGTTTGTCATTCCCCGGCAAGTTTCCCAACTTTCCCCATACGTCTAGTTCGGACTAGCGTTTTTTATTTCCATTTTAAAGTTGCACCGGTTTCTGTGGCCGGACTTGTAAAGGATTGCTGAGCTTTTTATATGTGCTCCAAGATTTGTATTGTATAGAAACAGATATCGGTTCATATCGCTTATAGATAAGAATTCTCAAGTTTCTCCAATGACTCGGCCACAGACCACTTACCCAATATACATGAAATCGGTACAAAAGACATTGCCACATTTCAATGGAGCTTTGCCCCACCTACAAAACTGCGTGACCATTTAAGCTGTACCTATCATTTTGTTGGGGACTTATTACAGGTTTCATATGGCATAATCATAATCAGTATCATTTTTTACTACTCTCGCAACTCCTATAGAAGAATAACAAAAACAATGAATAATTCGCTTTGATTTCTTACTATTTCCTGAATTCTTAATTAGGCTGTTTTTTTCGACTCGCTAGATGTACAAGACTTTGTTTTAAACTAATAATTTTAATAAAAAAACGGAGATATTTTTACATATATTCGTTATCTTGTACATGTTGCGGTTGATGGTGGGGCAGAATCTGGCATTGTCATTTGGAAGCGAAAAATTATGTCAACGAAGAGCGCATAGAGACGAAGCGGGGGACAAGGGCCCGGTATTAAGGAAATGCGTCCATGTCGATAATATCTCTAGGTTACACGTGTCGCTAAGCAATGTTGCGCTCATATGCTTGCAGACACGGGCGCCCTCCTGTTACAGGTCTATGGGGTAAAAGGTCTTTGGACTCGGCCACCAGTCATAAGGGATAGTGGCCGAGTCATTGGAAAATTTCTTCTTCTTATATTAAGAGTTAAACATAGATAAAACAATTCCTGTGATCAAGCGCCTCGTGACGTCACATCGCGATAAGCTCAGCAGACGTGTTCTGTCGTCACGGAACATCTGTCATTGTCCGCTGAAGCCTTATCTGCGACATGGCGCCTCCATAGGAGACCGTTGGAGACCACCTGTCATATTTATTGTTATTGCAACACACGTTGGAACCTGGTAGATATTAGTAAACAAAAATTGCTGTAAGATACTTAGTTAACTTAGTTAAAAGACATTGCCACATTTCAATGGAGCTTTGCCCCACCTACAAAACTACGTGACCATTTAAGCTGTACCTATCATTTTGTTGGAGACTTATTACAGGTTTCATATTGCATAATCATAATCAGTATCATTTTCTACTACTCTCGCAACTCCTATACAAGAATAACAAAAACAATGAATAAATCGCTTCGATTTATTACTATTTTCTGAATTCTTAATTAAGCCTTTTTTTTCGAATCGCAACTTGTGCAAAACTTTATTTTAAACCAATAATTTTAATAAAAAACGGAGATATTTTTACATTTATTCGTTATCTTGTACAACTTGCGGTTGATGGTGGGGCAGAATCTCGCATGGTTATTTAAGGTCCTCCTTGGTCAAACCCACAGACCACTTACCCAATAGACATGAAATCGGTACAAATGTGCAAACGAAACATTCTGTCAAAGATGAGCGCATTGAGACGAAGCGGGGGACAGGGACATGTCGATAATATCTCTGGTTACACGTGTTGCGAAGTAATTTTGCGCTCATGTGCGGGCAGACACGGGCGCCCTCCTGTTACAGGTCTATGGGGTAAGTTGTCTGTGGTCAAACCGAATGATTGTCAAGAATATACTCTTCATAAAATATTAGAAACATTTTGCTCCAAACTGTACTTACATAAAGCCAGCAACTCATTCGTTTAGTAAACGTTAACTACAGCAAAGTTATTTCGCGTTTCGAGAGAGAAACAAAGGGTAACGTGAAATAATTTCACGGAAGTAAGTTACGCAGAGGTACGTTTTGCAGCATTCGCTTTAAGTACACACTAACTAGTACTACAAAGGTTTTAATTGTACAGTACATTTGGACGTAGTTAATTTAACAACTGGCTAACAATTTTTACCTACTTCCGAAATGAGGAAGATGTTTATCGAGTGTATGTCGGTTTGTTTGTGATTTTCGGTAGCCTAGTAATATTTTAACGGATTTTGATGCATGATTGTATACAGGGTGGAATTGAATTCGTTTGACAAAATTAAATGGATGGTTAGGCTTGTGACATATTTTAATTCTGCACAGCGTTTAAGTAAATTAAACATTTTGTGGGAAAATTATAATTACAATTAATTCAACTACCAATTTTTTCTTCTTCTTTGATTTGCATCGTTATTATGCTTTGGAGTTTTTACATTTAAGATATTTTTAATTTTGCAACGATTTCTTTCACTGGAAACCTAATGGTCATTTCTAAGGTCATTGTGTGACATTGTGACGTACTTAATTGAATTTTTTTTGCAGTTGTGAGATACTAAAAAACCTTATCAATTTATTATTTAAAGAAAGAAAGAAAGAAAATACGTTTATTCAGGCACATACACAAATACAAAAATTAAAACTCCTTAACTATTCTAACATTGATGTGCAGCGCCGGAAGGGGTCGACTACCTCAGCATAATGTCACAGCCACGCAATTATTTGTCATGAGTACACCCCCAGTTTCAATTTTTCGAATTAATTCAAGGACACCATATGTTAATGTATTAGCTGGCAATTCTAAATGCATCCATCGGATCGTGATCCGTATCATGATACTGTATATTTATGTACAGCGTTTTCAAGTTTCTTGTACCGCTATAATACCGACATTCTCATACACTGCAGCAAAACTTCGCTCATTGTTGGATATGAGCTGAACTCCAAGTTTGTGCAAGTTGAACCGAACATGAGTCGCGGTCTCGCGGTCGCGTGATTTATGCATGCCCCCGCGAAGCTTGTGACGTCACTACTGCAACTACAGTTTATGAATAACGCTTAGGGAACTAACAGTATTCAGATTTCAGATGGCCCACGCGACAATCACACACCATTATCATCAGCCCGTATCAGTCCACTGCTGGACGTAGGCATCTCCCAAAGCACGCCACTCAATCCTACTCTCGGCCCTCTGCATCCAGTCTTTGCCAGCCATCTTGCGAAGGTCATTCCTCCATCTGGTCGGGGAGCGTCCCACACTACGTTTACCCGTTCGTGGCCTCCATTCGAGAAATCGTCTACCCCATCGGTTATCGGTTCGACGACAGATGTGACCAGCCAACTGCCACTTCAGTTTACTGATCCTATGAGCAATGTCAACCACTTTTGTCTTCTGCGGATATACTCGTTTCTTATTCTATCTAACAGAGAAATGCCAAGCATAGCTCTTTCCATAGCTCGCTGAGCGACTTTGAACCTGTGGGCCAGTCTCACCGTCAATGTCCACGCTTCGGCTCCGCAGGTCATGGACAGGACGCAATGCTTGGAGACAATAACACGACAACGACAAAAATGTTGTCAATAAATAGCTGAAAATATACAGTGCAATATGAGTTTTCAGCTTGGCGACAGTTTTGTCGCTGTCGGTCGTCGCAACAAAGGAAACCAATCCGTGTCGGTCATTGATCTCCTATAAACAACCAGATACACAAAGGTCTTACTAAAACAATTTAAAAAACGTCAAAATAAGGGTCCATTGTTAACGTCCAAATAATGTCCAATAAAGCAAATGTCGTTTGGACTTTCTTTGCGCTCGGACATTTTTAGAAGGCAGACTGTGTATCTAGTATTATAGGAGATCAATGGTGTCGGTCTATAAAAAAAATCGCCCCTAGATATCACAACACAATAGATGCTAGTGGATTTAGCATAATCTGAAAAAGAGAAAGTGGTTCCTTATATCCAACTTTTCTTACAACATTTATTAATATTTTTTCGGGGGTTCTCTTGAAAATGGCGGGAAATGACGGTTGCAAAATTATTTGATAATTTTTCTTTTAACGTCTATTTCGTTTTAATATCACGTTAAATTAATCAGAAAATGTTCGCGAATGACAGTACGGTGAAGTTATTGAATTATTTATGCAAGCTCTGAAGTTTCAAGCTTTTATCAAGAGTTCCCGCTACAAGCTCGGGAGTGAACGTGGCTGTCGAGCTGCTTCGTCCAGAGTGATGACGCTACGGCGTCTCCTCTGGATGAAGACATGAAGACGCGGCTACCCATGGTGGAGACGCTGCTGCGGCTCCCCTGGAGGAAGATAGAAGACTATTGAATTGAATATATGGAATTTTCTGTAACATGACATTGGCATATGACGAACTGTCGAGTCCATTAATAAAATAAATAAATATTTTTTCGCGTTTACTAATTAATATTTTGGTTCTTTATTTACATTACTGAGGGTCCCAAAGATCCAACGAGAAAATAGAAAAGTATAACTATAGAATTACGCCGCCAATTACTAAGATTAAAAGAAATTCTAAACTTTCTCCGTTTGCGTTTAGAAAACCTTCCGATTCATTCCGAATTCTTTTGATATAGAAATTTGAAGATTAAACAAGGTTTAAACAAACTGAACAGAACAAAAGCCTCTTAGCTCTTTGTGCGAAGTTTAATTGTGTGACTGCGCGTTGTTTCGAATTAGATGTTTTCACAGCTATAAGTAGTACTAAATAGTAGTTTTAAAATACTACTATTTATAACGAAGCCCAAATCATGAGTCTTATTTTGTAAACAAAAACTACTATTGCAAAGTTATTTTCACATTATTAGATCGGATCACTTTATTTTCACAATGATGAACAGGTTCAATCAATCAGTTCCTTCAGTGTTACATCACAACAGGTAATTAGACGACCATATTTGTTTATACTTGATTTGGGCTGCGGTTTACATATTTTTCCATACATTCACAAGCACCACAGGAAATGATAATTCCATTGAAGAGTCAAAATCAGTTCTTATAAAAATGTTAAAAACGTCCTACTACTGAATTGGCCAACTACTAGTTGGCCAAAAAAACACATACTTAGGTACTAAACTTATGGTAATAATGATGCGTCAGCTTCGGGTAACATAATACTGTAATATAAAGAAAACAAAAAGCAAGTTTTTATACATCCACTATTAAACTAACATCTAAACTAAACAATAGAGTTATTAAACCAAACAATATAGAAAGTCCCAGTTTAAGAGTATAGATGTGACAGGAAAACTCGCAGCGGAACATTGGTGGAAAGTCTATGACATAGATATACATTCTATGAGAGGATCGCTATTAGCTCCCCATGATAGAATACACAACCAACACTAAGATAATGATATATATATATATAGAGAGGACAGAATAATAAAAAACATGAGACAGATAATGTTGAATTATAATAATCAGCATGTCGGTCTTTGGGATAACCATTTTTCTCGAAAGATTGTCGATCTCAACTCAGGACTAAAGTACATTTAGAACACCCAAAAGATCCATTGTTGGTTATTTGTGTTTAAACGACAATGCATCATCAAACTTTTATCGATTTTTCCCAGATTTGGAAGTCATTCGGATGGATGGTGTATGGTTCATACAGAGGTTGTGATTACTGTTTCGCTTTCGCAAATTAGAGTCTATGATTGACTAAATGAATAGTCGACCGCGTGTATCGAGTAAATATTCGAGCCAATGGCATTCGACTTGACAAATATTCGAGTAAACGCTCATTGATAGAATGACCGAATGAATTTCAATCCAAATGGGTTACAATATCATGGTGGCACTTCACTTGGCTATTCGTATTCACTATTGGATGTTTGTCGTATTTGTCAAATACTTGACGTACACAAATAAGATGAATATTTTGTCAAGAATACCAACCACACGTGGCAATTATGACAAATACGCAAATACGAATAACCAAGTGAAGTGCCACACCAAAACGTAGTGCTGCCCCATTTGTCAGACCCGGTTAGTCTTACTGATAGTGCAATATTAATACCTTGGCTGAATTATCACGGTATGTGGCAGAGGGTGGTAAAGCCACGCATGGTCGAGAATAGCGCTCCATTCCTATACACTCATGGTGTATGGCATGGCATGAAGCCATTAACACAGAAACAATTATAGTAATTTGTGGGGCAATTATCTAGATATGAGCGCTGTTATCGGTTATTTGAGTCCTCGGCACCGTGGACGAATAAATGAAATAATTTTTGATAAGACTCGCTCGCGTGCGCTTGGCCTATAGACGATTGGGACATTCAGTTTGATTGAATGTCTATAATTTATATTTATTAATGGACTCAGACGCTACCTACAGTTTATATAATTTGCCAATTTGAAGAGAACAAGGGTGTCGCCAGCCGATGGCCCAGGGCAAGGGGGCAAGCCGATAAAGATTACAGATGTGTGTGAGAACAGGCGACGACGCGGCAGCGTGGACGGAATAGGAGAGACAGTAAGTAGGTAGTCGGACGCGTATACCGCGTAGGTAGGTACTCTCCTCTCCTAGCTCGCTCTCGCCTCATCGCCTTCCCGGTGCCTGACTAAGGACTTTGGGTGCTTTGCATTTGGCTGGATATTTTTTATAATCTCTAGGGAGGGGCAGCTGCCCCTACCTGCCCGGGGCTTGGCGACGCCTTTGGAAGAGAATAACGATATTATGTTTTTGTGGCACATTTGTGAACTACAACTAAGCTTGTCGCAATTATGCCATGTATTGTATATTGAAAAATAGTATTCATCCTAATAAACATTAAATAGCATTTTTAATAAAATTGATTAAATTGGAAGATATTATTTTTCAAGATTGGCGGCGCTAGTTGGCTCATAGAAATTAAACAATCGAATAGTCAAAGGCCTATTTGCCCCAAAAGTGTATAAATTAGGCTGTTGACGGATAGGTCTGAATAAACCTAGAAGATAGGCTTTAGAGAGAAAAATATTCATAAATGTGGGCAACTTTTAATTCAGCTTTAGATATACCGTTGAGTGCGGACCGTGGGATGGGACAGAGCAGTCACGCACGCAAATGTTTCAAAGTGTTACTACGGGTTCTCTCTTCAAAATACAAGCAAGTTTTGAGCAATTTTACACAGGAAAACCTGTAAGGTTTATGCATTATATTACGGAACCTTATGCACGAGTATAATGCGTGTCTTATCACACATAAAACATAAAACACACTTGTACGATTTTCATCCCTCCATCTGGTCGGGGGGTATCCCACACTACGTATACCCGTTCGTTGCCTCCATTCGTGCATAATAGAGGGCTAAATTCGTGATAATTTAGTATCGAGAACCGGTAGTAGCGCTGTCAAGGGACTTATCCTGAAATTAAAACTTTCCTCGCCGACAAAACAATTTGAATGTCAAAGCGGATGGAGCAGTTATAAAGCTAAAATGTAGAGAAATACATTTACGAATATTCGGATTTCGACCGAACATTGTAAAATAATAAATCGTGAATTAATAATTATTTACGTAAGTAAAACGACAAAAGACAAAAGTTTGGGGCAGAGAGAAGTCGTTGTTATTACGAAAAACTATTTATTTATTTATTATTAATGGACTCGACAGTTCGTCATTTGCCAATGTCATGTTACAGAATACTCAATATATCATAGTCTTCTATCTTCCTCCAGAGGAGTCGCCGTAGCGTCGTCACACTGGGTAGCCGCGTCTTCTTGTCTTCATCCAGAGGAGTCGCCGTAGCGTCATCACTCTGGACGAAGCAGCTCGACAGTCACGTTCACTCCCGAGCTCGTAGTGGGACTCTTGATAAAAGCTTGAAACTTCAGATCTTGCATGAATTATCCAATAAGCCTTACTCTGGAATCGTTACACTAACTTTAATTACTCTATCTACTAATATTATACTATCTGTACATACCAAGGGTGAGTCTGTAGTTTGATAGAAACCTAATTTAAATTAACAATACGAAAGGTTCTCTTGAAAATGGCGAGAAACGACGGTAGCGAAATTATTTGATAATTTTCCTTTTGTTTACAGCTATTTTGTGTTTAATATCACGTTAAATTAATCAGAAAATGTTCGCTAATGACAGTATGGTGAATTTATGGGATAATTTAAGCAAGATCTGACGTTTCAAGCTTTTATCAAGAGTTTCCGCTACAAGCTCGGGAGTGAACGTGACTGTCAAGCTGCTTCGTCCAGAGTGATGACGCTACGGCGACTCCTCTGGAGAAAGATAGAAGACTATTGAATATATTGAATTTTCTGTAACATGACATTGGCAAATGACGAACTGTCGAGTCCATTAATAAAATAAATAAATAATAATAACAATACGAAATTCCAATGATATTCTCGAAGACAGATAGCCACTACCTACTCATTTATAATACTAATGAAATGAATTTTTATTCAGTTAAATACTTATTTTTTGAGAAAATCCCAACCTTAATTAGGTCCCCTGTATACTTTTGTCTGTGTTAGACTGTACCTAAATAATTCATCGGAGAATGTACGTAGATTATTTTTGTTGCCAAAATTACAATTTCCAACTTTCACGAATAAAATAGCACGTTGAAATATTAACATAATAGCAAAACTGTTTATTTTGTATTAAAATCAGCAAAATCATTATTGTATTTAAACCACCGAACGCTGCCGGGCATACATAATTAGTTAGATAATTAGTATTTGTTATTTTTTTGAACGCGCTTTTATGACTGTCAAAAATACAATTTTGACAGTTGTAAGACAAAGCTCACGCTAAGTTCCCGTTTAAAACTGTCTATGAGTCTCCGCCTAAGACGCATTTTAATTTCTTCATATTATTCAGGTTGATGCATTTTACCATCCTGTTGAGTATCCCCAGTATAAAGTATTATTATTATAAGCGGTTTATACATATCAGAATTATAAAACGATATCTTAGTACAGCTAACAGCAGATCAAGTGTAACACTTTGGACCGTTCTTATTATCTTCGTAGTAAGAGTTAAAATCGTATTGCTAAACTAGACCACCTTTAATTGAAAAGGTACTTATATGATTGAGAGACAGGTAACGATAAATAGTCGCTTATTTGGTCCCTTGAATAATCTTTGAAATAGACAAAAACGAATTGGACGAAAAGTAGAAACGTTAGATAGACCTATTCATTTCAATAAAAGGAAAAAGAGGCAACGTTAACAGAAAGACGAACGGCTACTCTAATAAACAAAAGAGGCTTTCTAGAGCTTAATACATTTTACATTGGGCATATTTAAATAATTCCCTAACCCTTTCAGCGCGGCACTCAGCCGAAATGCCTGGCGCGCTCAAAACGCTCAAATCTCCAAATCGCGGATTGTATTGTGCTCGCTGATATTTCAATTCGGTCCCGTCCCCAGGGCTCGCTTGAATGCTCCTTTTGTTTCTCTATAACGAGTTGTGAAGGATGGATGTGGTTCTTGAAACATTTTGACGGCTAATAAATGTGACAAGGTGAATTGGGATTGACATATAATAATATAGTCTCTTGTTCGGATCTTGCTTTTTTTAGTGGCATATTATTTGTCTTTTGCTGAGCTTTTGTGAGTCCGTTTGCCAGTTGGCAAAGGTCTCCTCCAACCTTCTCCATTCCTGCCTATCTCTGGCAACTCTACCCCATGTTGTCCCGGCAACCTGTCTAATATCAAATAAAAAGAAGGATATGACATAAAGAAGCAGAAAATCAATAGAAACAGGATGTTGTGCTGACAACATGAGATTAACCTTCATTTGCCATGCCTTATTTGGAAGTGGTATAAGTGTGTCAGTATTAGGTGCAGAAGCTGCTACTGGATATATCGTAATATTGACTTGTGCATGACTTCAGTTGTTTATATCCTATCTATCTGCATACCTTTATATTTTAATTAACCTTTGCTGAGATTGTTGTCTCAAAAATACGATTAGAAAATAGGTATTAATTTCTTTTTCACAACAAAATTACAAGCTCGGCATCACAGTTTCCAGATTTATGCTTTTTGTTACTATATTAAGCAGTTAGCAGCCGAAATGGAAGAAATTGGTCACCCTTTAATACACGTTCGCTGTAGAGAAGTTTCTAATGATATACCAGCTCTGAAGAATTATTTTCATATCATCATCACCATCAGTCCGTATCAGTCCACTGCTGGACATGGCCTCTCCCAAACCAGGCCACTCAACAACAACATTGTCTACGCCAGCCACTTTTTCACGCTTCTTTCGGAATACACCACATTAAATTATTCGTGTCTCCGCGTCCTATTATTCTCCCAGGTCTGCGGCCGACTGGTGATTAGACACGCGCAGTCGTACTGAATCACTGGTGTTTTGTTGTTCAGCAGGACCCTCTCTTCACTCGCCGCATTCACATTCAATCTGGAGATAGCTGTTACTCTAAATTGTAAAACATTGACAAGGCCTCTTTACAGCCGCAATTAGATTATTTTGTTATATCCCGTGGGTAGGTTATTTGCCCTGTTTCTCTGTTTGTGCCTCCAGCCATAACCTAGTTTGTATTCTGTGTAATCGCCGTTAAATGGCTTAAAGAAAGAAAGAATCCTATAAAAAACTTCTAATATGTCTAGCGCTTGGACGGATTATTCGTCGAAGGTCTAGATTCAATATATTCATCCCACCATTCAAGACAGCAGTCTGTTAGACATAACGTCCCTATGTCATTGTCAACAGATCTGATTCAGAATGTCTGTAGCGACCACTTCCTCTGTTCCCCTCTTCAATGGCAGACACCTACCCGTGTCGTCATTATGCCCCTCTTCACGTAGCATGACAGGTCCAAACTAGCACAACGGCTCTTTAGTTAATGCTCTATCTATTAGAATTTAAACAGTGAATAAAAGCACCCCGGATATACTTAATTTCTTATTAGGTACATCCAGTTTATTGACTCCTTTTGAACAGTGAAGTATTCTTAGTTCCGTGCCAGCATTTTCTTCTCGACATATTTCTTCATTACAGTTAAAGCATCAGCTCATTGCAAGCCCACCTGGGTGGCTTTATCGACCTCATATCTATGGTTCCTCTGTGTCTATGGATGGAACACGCTTTTTTTTCGCTTTGTTTTGGTAAGTACTCGATCTCTTAGAAGCCGCTTCCATCGTCTGTCTGACACATCTCGGTGTTACTTTGTAGAGAGACACTGACAAGGTTCGCTGTTACCGTATATATTTGAGGTCACGTCAAAGTGAGCTTTGGGCTTGATCCAGTGCCTCATCATTGGTATCCGCCTGCTGGACATAGACCTTTCCCAAGGCACGCCACACATCTGTGATTATTGGCCTTTAGCATACAATCCCTGCCAGCCAATTTACCCTTTCGTTGCCTCGACTCGAGAACTCGTCTACCCCACCGGTTGTCTGTTTTATTACAGATTACCAGCCCACTGTCCATCAGTTTTCTGATCTTATGAGCAATGCCAAGCAGACTTTTGTTATCTGGCGGATAAACTCGTTTCATACCCAAAACCTGAATATAATAACTTGGTGGGTGTTCGCTTCTTCGTTTCGAAGCCATACGAATAAATAACCAGCACGTCATGTTCTAAGACGTGGTATACGGCGAATTTGTTGGAGATTACGTTTCGCCTGTGTTTGGTACCGCGCGAACTCCCCGCAAATTGCCTGCTGCACGCCGCAGCTGGCGCCTGCATCGCTCATATCGTAACTAGCTCCGGGCTGGCTAATAGAATACGGTACAGTTGGCTATAAGCGTTTGTTATGAAACTTTTCACATAGGTGTTCGTTTATAAAATGCAACATATCGATAAGTTTGTTCTCTTGGCATTACCTACTAAATATAGGTAGGTAGTTGTGGTTTATTATAACGAGTACTCTCAAGGGGTTTCAGTATTCAGCAGAGTTATGTTTCTCAAAGTCAAATTTCTTTATTGCAAGTAAGCATGTTGTGTACATTTTTCACGTCAACATATTTTTTTATTTACATTTACACCACTTTGCAAGGAAAAGGTGCCAACGCTGAGGAGAAAAAGTGGCCAAAAACTCTCAGCAGCACATCTTTTAAAATAATAATAACACAAATACTAGGTTTTACACAACTATTACTATTGTTAGTAATCTAAGTAATTTTAATATGTTTACAAAGACAAAGAACCAGGCGCGCTTAGATAGGAATATCGATCTAGAGATTATTATTAGAACCTCTCTGTTTTGCTTGATTAGAGTGTGCTCAATATAAAACAATAACAAACTTTTAAAGTTTTAAAGAAAACAGACATGTAGGTATGTTTTCAAACAGAGGGATAATATGTGGAACTGACGACCAGACTTCAGTACGCTGAAATACCAAGAAATAGCAAGAAAAAGAAAACAAACTTGCCTAAAAAAATGCCTCATTTTTGAAAAGCAAACACAACTACCGCTGAAAAATACCCTCTGACCGGAACTAAATGATCAATTTAATGCACTCGATCGTTGGCCATAGCGTATAATTCCATCCGCGGTGGAGGGTTATACAAATGAGGCCCAAACAAATGTCGCGCATTCGTCAGGCGCGCTCATTTGCACGGGTCTCGCCGACCGACCGCGTATATCATAGGGTTAAGATATAGAGTAGTGTAAGGTTATAGAGACATTATTCTATTAAAATGCTATCGATACAATTACCTCGTGAAATTCTCATTTTTGTTTGTTTGTTCAGTTTGACCCCTCGGGTCATGTGTCCTATATTTATTTTATTCTATATATAAAACCAATCTTTACACCCGCCTTATCATTCTCCGCATCACCAAAGGTTAACTGGTAGAAAATGCTGCAAGGCATTAAAGTTCGCCTTTATACATACTTGTGTAAAAAGTTTAATAATTTTTTTACTGAGATATGATTTTTGGAAAATTAACATCGAATATATCCAGCCCAGAGAGATAGCCCATTAAGTCTTTCCCACACAGGCGCGATCTGCACGCAGGGCATGCAGTTATAGATTGTACATTGTGGGCTAGTACAGCCCGCTCGGGCGCCAGTCGGGTCGCGGTTTCACAGTTTCCCGTGGCTCGGCAAGAATGGCACGAGGTGGAACACCCCAGGACGTTTAGTCGGTATCCTGCCCCTTCAGGGCGGTGAGCCCGACATAACCAACACGCTCCCCGGGCGTGGTGACACATGATCTTGCATGTTTTACCTAGGTAAAAAAAGGGCATGCAGTTGAAACGCATGCCCTGCCCCATTTTCTCCCGTCGTTAACGTCTAGAGTCTGGCTAACGAAAGAGTGACCTGAGTTTCCTTAAAAGTTTTGATCTGGCAACAATATTAAGCTGTCAGTCAAGTGTCAAAGGTACATCTCAAAGTCTGTTGTGGAGATTTATTTTTCAATAATCATTGCTTTAATATGGGTAAAACAATAAAAAGTAACGTACGAAAGCTGCTACATACTATGATCAGTAAGTTTAAACAAAAACGAGAAGATAAAACAGTTGTTTTCCATGAAAATAAACAATGTTTAGGTGCCATCTCGGACTTTTTAGGTTAGTATGACTTTGTAATCTTGATCCTTGTTGACTGAATATTAGATATATTTACGATATGTTTATACTTTTTCTTATGTTTATAGATAATCTTGGAGATATTGAAGGACTCTGCTAATTTAAAAACATTGTTGGAACGCTAAGAAATTTGGAGTAAAAATGTTTAATAGTAACTCAAGACTATGTTCTTAGAAGAAATATCTTCATCTTCACTAACTGGTATGTACCTGCATGCATCGGTTTAGAGTTTTTTATTTGTTTGTTCCATTTCACAAAGTTGTGTTATTTGACGTCATCAAATTTCATTATTAAGTATGCATTTTATACTTTGTTTTGCAGAGGTTGGTGTCACGACACTAAAAAAATTTAAAGGAAGGATCTGCGAATGAAAGGATGTGGAGCACTCCAGAAAAAAACGCCCCCACAAAAGCTCGGTATCTAATTAAGACAGTTAATCTGCCCGCAAAAGAAAAAAAAAAATTATAAAATCCTCGTTTGGCCGAATAACTGCAGAAAATTGGAAAAAATGGCGGACCATGTAATAATTGTGGAAAATAAATACAAACAAAGAGATCACATAACAGAAGAAGTATTGGAAGAATTCATAATAAGTGCAAGTGATGACGACTCCACTGATACAGGAGAATCCTTAAAGGTTGAATTTTTTGACTACGATGATTAAACATCATCAGCCTATTAAACATGTTGTTAAAGAAATTGAATGAACTGAATGTTAAGTAGGTGAATATTATGTATATACTAATAAAAAATATCTACACACTCGTTTTTTTACTCACATCCATAACAGTCGAGGCTCCGACGCACCAAACACAGCCTTTATAAACAAACGACATTTTGAAATGTGGTGTTAACCATGTAGGTTATGCACATTTAAAGAATTGGTGTGTTTCTTAAATTAGAAATTAATTTCGTAAGCAACTATTATACAAATTGATAGTCGTAAATACAAAAAAATACTCAAGTATCAAAACATTTTTCTCCTACTATAGTCAGTAATACCACATGTAGATATTTTGAATTTGCCGCGTTTTCTCAGGTCACTCTTTCGTTAGCCAGACTCTAGTAGTTAACGATCTGAGCCGTAATTCGCTGGACGTCTACACAAACCGTTTTTATAAAGAGACAGCATCAAGATATAGGAAGGTTTTACCAAAAAAATCATCAATTGATATAGGTACCTACTTCGCTCCGTCGTCGTTTTGCAATTTCCTATCAATACATACTTTGACACCCAGTATTGTAATTTTTAATAAACGAAAGCGTCTGTCCCTGCCTACTCTGCACACGGTCATAATAAGGACAGCAGTATAAAATATGAGCGTTTATGGGATTTTTATTTTTCTTATTATCCAGTGCTGTTTGCCGGCACTTCACCGTCTGCACCGTTGCGTTTGCTATATTAAATTTTTTCTTACCAAGAAGGTGGCATATACTACACGACACAAAGTGAGTGGTAGAAGTAACTCTGAGACGATCTAGACGGATATTAGTTCCTAAACCGAAGCCACAATCAAGTGTCTTATTTTGTAAACAAAAACCACCCTGCCCTACTAACATTTTAAGCTGTTCTGTGATTATTGCAGAGTTATTTTCACATTATCAGATCGGGTCACTTTATTTTTACAATAATGAACAGGTTCGATCAATCAGTTCCTTCAGTGTTACATCACTACAGATAATTAGACGATCATATTTGTTTACAAAATAAGACACATGATTTGGGCTTCGGTATAGGTATAGACCTATCCTCTTATAGACCTTCCAAATGAAGGAAAAATAGATAAAAATGGCTAGCACTGAAAACAGCATTTCAGCTCTACTGTCCAAGAGATAAAATAGTAAATAAACTCTAAAGAATATCTTATCATATACCTATGAGTATATCTTTTAAAGCTATGCACCAAATCTTTATTACGATAAATACTTTTGTAATAAAACTTATTATTTTAGAAGATATGATTTAAAAAGTAATTGAGCTCAAACATCTCTACGAACTCCTAGTATCTCATTGCATTTTTAATTTAGCTCTATATAATCATCTTCACCTACATTCCGAACTATTTCTTTAATCGCCCATAAAAGCCCGCTGCATTTTTCCACTCGTATGGAAGGCTTCCTAATTAAAATTCCCTTCAGCGCCGGGCGCAAGGAAACTATTTTCAGGCCGCCATCGTATTTTCCCTGATAAGATCTCGACACGATTATTTATGCGAACATTAGGGGAACTAACCCCATCGATATGCCTCTTTATATGCGGTCTGTGGACAGTTGCGCTGACAAGTGTTTATTTACTTATTACGAGCGTCCTGAAGAGTTGAAAATTCTTTTGGCGCAGACAATGAGAACGGTAAATATCAAAGGTTTGTTGTGTTTAAACGAACATTATGTATATATATTTACTAGAACCTATTTATAAAAACAATTATGACATATTATATAAAAAGAAATACAATTATAAATACTTACCTATATCTAGCCAACACTACACCTGTATTTAAACTGCTACAAAGGCTTAATTGGACAGTTTTTGAACCACCGAGTCGGGTTTATCGTTACGGGCCAAAATGTTGCCGTCATAAGTGTTTAGATAGATAGATAAAGCATTTATTTATTTCTACAACACACAGTACATATACACAGAAGAAATACACAAGTGGTAGATAAATATAGATTACTACAATAAAGAAGGTTACAATATACCTAGAAATAATACAATTTATACAATAATGAAAGTGGAAACATAATAAAATGTTTGATTGTCATACCTCAGTTAAACAGTAGGCGGTAGAGGAACAGTTTTTGCTAAAATGCATGTAAAATTAATTTTAAAAACGACTGGTGATTATAAAACAAAGATACGTATTAAAATTAGTTGTTTATTGATCAAAGAAAATTATACATACCGAAATGTAGTACTTTAAACTACTAATTAAGAATTCTTATTACACTTGTTTTTGAGAAAACCTCAACCTTATTAAACTTTGTTTGTTAGTATACGCGTTATTGTAATTTTTTTACCTATGTAAAAAAATTCTGTATTTCTGTTCAGAGTTACCTATGTAACACTGAACAGAAATACAGACAGAAACTAACCTTAAATAGTTTTGTCGGAGTTAGGCTGTCTACCAATCTGACAGTTGGTTGAGTGCAGTACGAGAGTGTGAGAAGAACTATAAATTGTTTAATTAATATTATAAGCCCTTATGTACTTACGTTTTTATATATAATGCAAGTATTAATTAGATAAAACGGGAATTACCGTGTTAAACATTTATAATAAATGTTTAACACGGTAATTCCCGTTTTATCTAATTAATATGTATACAAACCGTGAAAGTTTAAAAAGTGATATAATGCAAGTAATTATGACTGTCCTACGCCTTGGGGCAACCCGTTATGTTCGACAATATTTGAAATAAATAAGTTTTAATGTGAAACGTGTGATTAGTTAAAAATCCTATAGGCCTAAACACTTTTGGTACTAAGTGTACCCAACCCTAAGAGTTAGATAAGTTTTTCAGTTCATTCGTTAAGTGGGCCGTGAAACAGCGATTTATGTGTCTTAACGGCGTAGCTGATAGTTGCTTCCCATTTGAAGGGAAACCGAAAATGTTTACAAAACAATAGGCCTACAGAAAATACGATTGTTTTGTTCTGAGAAAGTTTTGATTGCGTTTTTGTTGAATTGTTTTAGGCTTCACCTTGTTTTGGATGAATAAAAAGTTTTATGGAGGTATTTGTTTTCATTGTTCTCTTGTTGAAGGGTATGATGTTTTTGGGTCTGTTTTAGTCTAGGTGAAAACGTTTCTACAATTACTTAGATAGTTTTTTTTAATGTGAGAGGCAGATGAGCAGAGTCAGACGACTCACCTGATTGTAAGCGGTCATCGTCGCCGTTAGGGCTCTATTTACGTTTTTCTTGAAGCATTCGGCTCGGGTATATTTTACCTAAACCCAAATTATGACCAATAGATACTACTGTCGTAACTCCATTCCTTGTGTTATACGACAGGCGACGACGCGGCAGCGTGGACGGAATAGGAGAGACAGGAGTACCCTCCTCTCCCCGCTCGCCCTCGCCTCATCGCCTTTCCAGCACCTGACTAAGGACTTTGCATTTGGCTGTATACTTTTTCTAATCTCTAGGCGGGGGGGGGGGGGGGGGGGGGGGGCTGCACCCCCCCCCCCCCCCCTCCTTGGCGACGCCCTTGTAAGAGGCATTTTACTTGCAGGCCCCTTTGCCGGGGAGCGCCTATAAATTAGAGGCAACAGCTCTAAATAGACATGCTAATTTCTTAGCTTCATTATGGACTACCCTCTTTTGTCTGCTAAGGTATAATTTGTGAGACAGGGGGTCATTCAGGGTAGACAAAAATAATTGAGTTTTTTTTTTGGTACATTTTGTTTGTTTTTCTGAAAGTTGTTTTGTGAGAGGGGTAAGTATTAAAAACAACATAAAATATTTTTTTGTTTTTCTGAATATTGTACTCCAAAGGATCAAAAATTATTGTATCTTCAAAATTTGTGAAGGAAATTGCAAGATTACTCTCTGACCAGAGGGTTGACCCACGCAAGGTAACTAGCAGGGACTGGGCACAAAAAACCCAAGACATGTCCAATGGCGCGCCTTGGTAGAGGTCTGCGTTTGATCCGCAGCAGTGGACTGATTGTATTCTATGTCAGTCCTGTAGATGTACATTAAAATCCATCAAACCGTTTAGACTACAGAAGGCCACAAAGGAACCATCATGTCATACACATAATACGATTTCAGTTTTCCTTGCATATACCATTATGCGAAACGAATTTTTTTCGTTAAGACCGTGATTCTAAGAATAGGAAGAGACTTCGTTATTCCATGGCATTGTCTTTTCCAACACAGTTACCATGACTTGGATCGGATCGGCACAATCTTTATCCATATTCGTCTTAGATCCTGGTTCGAATCCATGACGCGAATATTTCTCCATTCAATATTTACACACATAATACACTTGAAAACGTTAGAGGCATTTTTAACCAACAACCGAAAGATGTTTAGGGAAAAATACTCCAGCAGGGTTACTCTCACCTCTTATAGCGATCCAATTTAGGTTCCTAAACTGACAATTTGCTACAATGACGTCAAACGTCATTGCAAAATTGTCAGTTTAGGAACCTAAACTGGATCGCTATAAGAGGTGAGAGTAAAAGCAGTGAGCCCAATACACAAGTAACAATTAATAAAAACTCCCATAGCTAACAATAGCAGAACAAACACGGATACTAAGTAATTACTGCCCGCGCCGGGTTAAGCCCCACTCAGACGGGATTATTGCATCTCGCAGTCTACCCAATGCACTAGTCAGTACTGGCTGGTTAAAGCGCCGCTGCATCGCGTGGAAGGGGCTTAATAAGTTTGTGGGAGTTTTGGTGTTTCATAATTTTCCGTTTAGATGAACTGCGCAAGGTCATAAGTTGGTAACATCAGATTCTGTAGTAAAAGCGATGGGTGGAGACCACGAACGGATAAACGTAGTGGGATGTCTCCAACTAAATGGAGAGATGTCCGGAGGGAAGATGGCTAGCAGGTACTGGATATAAAAGGCAGAAAATCGTTTTGGATTTCATGCCTTGGGAGAGGCCAATGCCCAGTAATGGACTGACACGGTCAGATGATGATTATTTTAACTTATTTAACCGTCGTTTTTCGCAATTTCAAATGTAATTTAATTTATGTGTGTGTTTATGTGCGTTTGTGTGTGACTAGCATCGCGTCGCACTAATGTAGATCACACTTCCGTATTTCACACTCCAACATACGCGCATTCGTCGCAAAAATCGTGTCTCAGACTAAAAATAAAGGTATATTTACATCCCTCAATTCATCCTCATTCTACAATATCTCCACAATTCGTCTCTAGGTGACCCTTAAAGCCTTCACTGTTACTGCCCCCGCGAGACAGGCCTTAAGTGCCACTTCACTTTTAAACAGTTGCTTCTGTTCTGTTGTATCTTGAATTTATGATTAGTATTTGTTTTACGGATTTTATTTGTCTTTTAGGAACTAGACGCTCATGATTGCTGGTTTAAATATACCTCTGTGAAATACTAGTTGAATACTGGGAGATGGTATTGAAAATTCTAAAAGACTTTGCCACATTTCAATGGAGCTTTGCCCCACCTACAAAACTACGTGACCATTTAAGCTGTACCTATCATTTTGTTGGGGACTTATTACAGGTCTCATATTGCATAATCATAATCAGTATCATTTTCTACTACTCTCGCAACTCCTATAGAATAATAACAAAACCAATGAATATATCGCTTCGATTCTTACTATTTTCTTAATTCTTAATTAAGCTGTTTTTTTCGAATCGCAACTTGTACAAAACTTTATTATAAACCAATCATTTTAATAAAAAATGGAGATATTTTTACATTTATTCGTTATCTTGTACAAGTTGCGGTTGATGGTGGGGCAGAATCTGGCATTGTCATTTTGGGTCAAGAGTGTGATATTTTATAATTAAATACTATGACTCAAAACAGACAGACTGACAACGAAGTGATCCCATACGAAACCATAACGACAGTTTACCGCCAGCTTACATAACTAGATACACAGTCTGCCTTCTAAAAATGTCCGAGCGCAAAGAAGGTCCAAACGGATGAATGGACCCTCATTTGCTTTATTGGACATTATTTGGACGTTAACAATGGACCCTTATTTGGACGTTTTTTAAATTGTTTTAGTAAGACCTTTGTGTATCTAGTTGTTTATAGGAGATCAATGGTACTAAAGTATAAATGTTTGTAAACACAGTTTTGCCAACTATCTAATAAAACACTAAACAAATAAATTTAAAAACACTTTTTCTTTCGATTATCCGACATCTGCTATTTCGAGAATCTACCATTCTGACAATCTCGTATTCTAAGAACAAATGCATGCATGTTTTTTAATATTAGAAAATATTATTTCTTTTAAAGTATTATTAAAATAAGATAACTAAAATAGGCAGCCGCAAGCTAGCTTAAAATAGGCATCGCTACATTGTCGAGTGTTATATGAGTGTATTTCAGGAAAGACCCGCCTCAGACAGGAAGCTCTGCAAAATTAGTTACGGGCCGGAAACGGATCTAGGTTACGCGGCCACCGACTTGGGACAGTGTGAATGATCTCTTAATGTAAATAGGACAGTACAAGAATCTCTAATGTCAAAAACTAAACAGTAGCGAGTAAATATTAGGTCCTTACATATGAAATTGGCGTTTTGTCGTACTGGTCACTTTGATCTCAAATTGGCTCGTTCTGGCCTCATCTTTGGGTAGGAATTCCAATTTCAAAAGACATTGCCACATTTCAATGGACTAATCTTTGCCCCACCTACAAAACTGCGTGACCATTTAAGCTGTACCTATCATTTTGTTGGGGACTTATTACAGGTTTCATATTGCATAATGATAATCAGTATCATTTTCTAGTAGAAAATGATACTGATTATCATTATCACATCTCCTATAGAAGAATAACAAAAACAATGAATAAATCGCTTCGATTTCTTACTATTTTCTGAATTCTTAATTAAGCTGTTTTTTTCGAATCGCAACTTGTACAAAACTTTATTTTAAACCAATTATTTAAAAAAAACGGAGATATTTTTACATTTATTAGTTATCTTGTACAACTTGCCGTTAATGGTGGGGCAGAATCTGGCATGGTCATTTATACAGCTATTTACTTAGTTTCGAAAATCGTAATTTTACATTCACATCAAATAGGGACATATACTGATATACCAGAATTAGTGAGAGTAATATAAATGCTGTGAATTACGCTCATAGGAGAAGTATGTGTGGAGTGACTTTGTGTGACAGGATCAGGAACGAGGTTATCAGAGAACAATGTAATATGAAAGAAAATGTAGTAAGCAGAATAGAAACGAGTAGATGTTACGCTGGTTTGGGATTTAGAGCGGAAGAATGAAAGAATAATTATGAAAGAAATACATGGAGCAAATGAGAGTGCAAGAGTCGGCATAGGTAGACCGAGGACAAAAATTGACCAAATTGGCGCGATTTTGAAAACAAAACAAAAATCCGTCTCATGCTCAACGACGAGCGTGAAGAGATTAATTCATTGAAGCGAAGGTGGTGTGGCAGGATCGCAGTAGACCGAGGTCCATTGTCTCTGCATTCCCCTACGGAAATCAAGCTTGAGTTTATACACGTCTGTGTCATTACCAGACATGTTTTAAAAGTTTCAGTATTTTTATTGACGTTAAAGGTTATGCAAAAGAGTATCATAAATTACAAAAACAAGTGATTTGTTTATCTCCTCATGAGTCTGGGCATGATGACATCTGATGTAACGTCTTACGAGAAGGTTTTACGAGAGACAAATTCAATTAGACCGGAGTCCTGTTAGTGTTTATCGCATCATCTGCCAGCCAGCGCGTCAAATACTGACGTCGTAAACTTTAACGCCGGCGCTTATCACCCGCTTTACTTTGAGGCCACTGAAAACGCGGCGAGAGGAGCGTTAGGCCCGGTATCCACCAACGCGGAGAGGAGACGAGAGGAGTTGTATTTTGAATAACCAATCAGATTTCGTTATTTCCACATCTTAGCTTCACTGGAAATGGATCAAGCGGAGAGGAAAGAGATTTTTCTATACAATTTTGTGCCACGAGCGAGCAAGCAGTGCGGCACAGCGGAGATATGTATAGTCTGTCGCCACGTTACCTGCTTCGCAGCATATCTCCTGTCGTCTTCGCTTTGGTGGAAACATAGACGCCAATCAACAAAAAACGAACACCTCGTTGTCCAGTGGGGCTGTTACGGTGAAATGATATCATGAAATGGCGTGCGTGACAGGGATAGCGGTGTCTCTGTTCAACACATCGTCCCATGATATTATGGTAATAGGGAGGCAGCCCAAGTAGCACAAGCAATATAAGAAGCGTTATATGAGCACCATAGAAGAAATATTTGGGACTATGAGTTCTTGAAGAGCACGATATCTAGATACTTAAACTGGGTTTAGGGCCCCTGAACCCTTGGGTTACATGAAAAATCTATTAATTTTTCAGACTATTCTGCAAAAGTACAAATTACATGCTACAGCCCCCTAGCATAGGCCAGCGGTAGAGATCGGTATAGCGCCGCGGAGTTGTCAAACTGACGTTAACAAGGCGTTTGACATTGGTTTGACAGCTCCGCGGCATTGCGCTCATCCCGCCGGTTTAAAGGCCGCAGCCTACACGTCCCCTCATCAATCATTGGCGCGGCGAGCGGACAGTGTAAACGGCGCTTAATTCCAGGCGCCTGCCAAATTAACTTTTACTCGGCGAATCCGTAAAATGTGACGAAATGAAAAATTTGACGTTTACGCGCTTTCGCTTATTGGCGCTTTTTGGCCTGAATTTTGGGAGGCGTTTCATTCATTCCGGCCCATAATGTTGAGTTCCCAAAATGTAAGATTCCTCTTTAACCATTCGAAAGGCTGTCGTCAACTATTTCCTGGTAAGGAATGGATGTTTTCAGTGAGGTCCAGGGTTGATGACGCTTCTGCGACTATTCTGGAGAAAGAAATGAAGACGATGATTGCCTAGCTACCCGGTGACGACGCTCCCACGATTTCTCTTGAGAATGAAAGAAGACCATAGATTAAGATAAATATTCTGTAACATGAACTTGGCAAATACCATAGAGACCAATGGTGACACTTCACTTGGCTATTCTTGGCATGTGTGGTTGGTATTCTTGACAAAATATTCGTCTTATTTGTATATACGTCAAGTATTTGACAAATACGACAAACATCATACGAATAGCTAAGTGGAGTGCCACAATAATAAACTAAACCAATAAATAGGCCAACAGTTAGCTGAAATAGCGTATTGGGGTTGTCGTACACTTTACAGCAGGATTCGATCGATCTACTTTACCTGCTATATCTGTTACAATTAAGACCGTGGTGTGATCCCAGCGTGGTAAAGCTAACATTTCCACACCCGATCCTCAGAGGCGATACAACCTCCGCGTTTTAATTACATAGTCTGTATTTGAGTTTCATTTGCACTCGGCACATACTCGCTCTGTTTTCATTGTAAGCTAGAACTATTGCCGGCGAACAGATTGTTGATTTTTCGCTTAATTGAGGCATACCGTTTACATTACGGAATAGCCTTGAGGATGTTGCGGTTCATCTGTTCAAGGTACTGTATAATAAGTCTTTTTTGGTATCTGATCGATATTGGGAAATAAAAGTTTATTAGGGACCTTTTTGGGTATAAGTATTTTGGAAACATACGAGTAAGTATATAGTGTAGGAAGGAAATTACCTAGTCATTTAGGAATGTTGATATTTTGGGAAGTTACAAAAATATAATTCCAATAAAAATATAATGAAAGGGATAAAACAAATCATTCGGTGTACGCTGCAGAAATTTATTTAGAAGAAAATTTAGAAAATTTACATCGATATATTTTTCTGTATATTGAATTTTACATGAATTATGTTATTCATACCAAAATTTTAGCTTTTTCTTAATTGCCAGCTAATACCTCTGAAGAATTGGATTTGCTGAAAGAAATAGTTCTTGTATTTACTTCAGTAAGTATGTTAGTCATGTCGTGTATTATTATGAGCATTAAAGTGTTCTCATATAAGATTCAATGTACGTTACTGTACCAAAGCTTCACACCATAACACAATGATTATATTATTATGTTTTCTAACTTGTGTTTCTCCTAATTCACCTCTTGTTTCTAAATTCTAATCTAATTTAATAAAGTTGCTCGAGTAGAAGTCAGTAGCAGTTCGCCTTTGCCCGTTCTGAACCTGCCTGAATGTTCACAAATTGTTGAATTGTTAACTGTTCCGACATTTTGGGCAATTTCATAAACTGCCTGAAGTTTTGATGTTCAGATGTTTAGTGATATTTCAATATTTGTACGGACAACAGCAACTCGAATTCAACTCTTATGACGTAGATAATAAGAACGGTCAACGGAACGGTTACACTTGATTTGTTAGCTGTACATATTCTCTCTAGTCTTAATAATGTTAGCAATAGTTGGTTGCCTTGAAGAAATCGCTTTTAATGTTAACGCCGTCAAAATTGTACATGCTGCTTCTCTTTTTGTAAATTCATATTCTAACGTAGGTAGTATTCTTTCTCCTTCGAGACGAACGATCTCAGCGCCTTCTTTTCTTCCTCCAGAGGAGTCGAGGAAGTGTCTTGAAGTCCTGGACTGGAATTATTCGAATATACCAACATTTAAATATTCGCGAACATTTTCGGCAGAACAGTGCTAAGAAGGAGGCTTACAGGAGGCTGACAATCCCAACCGATACGGATGACTATTCCAAAGTGGCTGGCAGAGACTAGATGCAAAAGGCCGAGAATCGGGTTTAGTGGCATGCCTTGGGAGAGGCCTACGTCCAGCAGTGAACTTTCTGATTTATTTAAAGTAACATTAAACACAAAACCATTCTACACAATAAAATCAAAATTATCAAATAATTTTGCAACCGTCATTTTTAAAAATCCATGTCTGCTATTTGCTGTGATAACCTTTGACTAGTGATGGCGTATTTATAAATAAAAAATACTCGATGTTTATATCACACAGCCAAAGGTTAGAATTCTCGACCAAATATAGTCGCAAACACAATGTCACCGGACGCCAACATTCGCTCACAAAGGCTGTGCCGCCAAGCTCCGGGCATAAAGGTTTGCCCGCAATGCAAAGGGCCCCGGGCAGTTCTCGTAATTAAAATGTGCCTTTTGCGTTTGGTTTACTGTTTGCTCTATGATACGGATTGCTAGTGAGGGGTATTTGTCGATTATGTAATACGATATTTGACAGATTTTTTGTATCAATCGAGATTTTGCATAAGTCAACTCATGTCATAGTGCTTAAGGTCATACATGTGAAATAGTTTATTATATATTATATTGGAATATAGTTTTTCTATATTCCAATTAACACCAGATTAATAGTCAAAGTCAAGTAGACCTATCTGTCTCATTATAGCCAAGTGATTATGCAAGTAATCACGTTGTTGAATATGTACTATTTCATATAAACATTTTATTTTATAATATAAACTAATCACATAATAATATCATAACTTAAAATAATACAAATAATAAAAGTACCTATTTACAAAATATTTACATAATAAGCATATCGCCTACGTCGCCCCCATGCGGCAGGGTTCCCAGGATGCTGGCGGCATTACCTCGCTGAATTAGTGATTATGGAGTTCGTATGAAATTAGAAAGACGTGACGTCACGTCCTACTATCAGATATCCTGATTTTCAAATGCCTGTAGTTATTTTATTTTCCAACTGATTTAATTTTGTTTCCACTATTCAATTTATGTCATTAATGAAAATACTTTTGCATTTACCTTGAATATTTGTTGACATAACATTTAGTCGTAGATTAGGACCACATCCGAGTGAAAACTAGATTAGTTTGAGGTAAATGGCGACTGCGACATAAACTGATGTCTCTCCATCACTATTAACTTTCGTTACAAATCCAAGAATTCCAATAACAGCTTTCATTTCAACTAAATACATTCCAGGAGCTTTCAAGTTGCAAAACTTAATATTCATTTATGTCAAAGTTGACCGTTTCAGGATAAGATTGCGTCTGAAACTAGGTCGTAAGCCATAAGACGGCCCGGCGCCGGATATTGGGCAGCGGGCCAAATCGATGGCTTAGTGCTAGCTAGTGCCTAGCCTAGTGCTCAGGGCATACGATCCTGGATCTAGTACTTAGATTACGTCTAACTGTATATTAAAAACTATCGAATATGCATTTTGGATTAACGATATTGGCAGTAGTTATCGGTGACAGCTTCGACCCCTCGATGTTCGTTTATTAAGTTTCCCATGGGAACTCGATGTTTTCCCGTGGTAAAGTAGACTCTGTTTTAATTATAAAGCCAATGTTTGAATAACAAACAAACCAATTCGTTTTCGCATTTGTAATATGAATGAAACTGATTCTGAATACAAAACCTAAATCCAGAATAATGATTTGTTAATGAGTAACAATTATTATCCCAGATTGAGTATTTAGTGTATTTATCGAATGTATAATTATCGAATTATCGAATTATCGATCGGATTAACGATATTACCAAATGCCAGTATTATTATTAGTAGTACCAATTCGTGCAGACTAACACTTACTGCTGTTTAAATATTAAATAAATACTTACTGCTTTTGAATAGCAGTAAGTATTTATTTATCATTTAAATGCACACGAGACGTTACATTTAAGGTGGTGAACGAAACTCAAGTTTCGATAAATCGATAATTGATTTAGATAAACGCACATCACTAGAGTAAATCATATACCCTGGAAGGAAGATTCGATAGGGTCGGTTTGCCAAGCGGCACCAGCTACCTTACCTATGTTTAATTCATTCTACACCGTGACCCAACGAAATATTTAATTAAGGCTCGCCCAAAGATTCCTTGTATGACCCTCGTGTTATTTGCTTAAAATTAACCGACGGATTTGTTAAATTTCGTATAATTAAGAAATCTTATTACCACAGGCAGGGATCTGCGAGTTTAATGTGTTGGGGTTTTACTTATACGCTCTTGAAATAATAAGGGTCAATTGCACCAAACGCGAGGTACAACAATCCAAAAATACATAGCATTTTTCTTTTCTTTTTCTGTTTATTTAGTAATTTATTCAGCAGACAAGCGGTACAGTGACAGAATAGAACCACGTCATACAATATCGTGATAGAGTACCTTACATTGCCGTTTACCTTAACTGTCACTTACATTGCCGTAGCAGAGTAGAACTGCCACTTACATTGCCGCAACAGAGTTGAACTGCGACTTACATTGCCGTAACAGAGTAGAACTGCGACTTACACAGCCATGGCAGTCTAGAACAGCCACTTACATTGCCGTAACAGAGTGTCGAACTGCGTCTTACATAGCCGTAACAGAGTAGAACTGCGACTTACATTGCCGTGGCAGAATAGATCTGCAACAAATGTTACCGCATCAGAATAGAACTACGGCATAATTGGTATTATGAGAGAGTAGAACTGCGACATACATTACCATGACAGAGTAGAACTATGCCATATGCAACACTGGAAATTCGATGAAGAACACAATTGCTGCATTGCTTTTATATTTTAATTGTTGATATAAAATTAGTTTATCCACATTTTGTCTTCAGCTCCAGCAGTTCATAAACCGATCGGACGGTTGTCGAACGCAAATTGCTTACGTCACTTTCAGGCCGTCGTTGCGTCGTCAATCTTGATCAGCCGTGCTTACCTCCCGTCTCCTGATTATCTGAGGATTTCGTCAGCTTAAATCAAAGTTGAGGCAGGTAGCTTTGTCGTCCATCTTACCTTTGGGATATTTTTGGAGACATCGTTAATTTATTACTTTATGTGGAGTAAGAGGAATCCCAGAGTGAAATTAAGATTAGTTCCGGTGGCTATTACAAATAGATATATGTATGTAAATTTCCGGCATATTTGGCACTCGGCTTGATACAGAAGTTAAAATTATATGTATTGTGCTTTGTCTATATGTGACAATTAAATTGTGATATTACCGTAGTACCTAAGCTTTATATCTTTCTGTTTATGCATGATTTAAATTAATGGTAATGCACGATATTAGAATGGAATCTTGACCGACGATTAATATTGGTTATTTAAGATGTTAGTCTTGATACATCATAAATTATTATTATTTAAATACTTAAATTCAACCAACTACTTAAATATAACTATCTTTGCTTATCTAAGAAAAAGAGATTATCTTGATGAATTTTTTAAATAAATTTATTCTTTTCTAAAAAAAATACAGGGAAAGTCAACCATTTATTTATAAGGTCAATCACGTTATCGTGAATGTGCAAGCCAAACGAGTCTCCAGGGCTGCGCCAAGATACGGCGGAATAAATAGGCGCACCGTACCGTCAGATATTTAGGGTACCCTAAAATTAGGGTAATCGATCCTCGGCGGGGTAGTAAGCGCCTAAATGAGAGTGATTTTACGGGATCCGTGATAGCCTTATCGTGAATTTTTAAAGTGTTAGGGTTTTTGCAGAGTCACTTGTAGCTATATAAATCGAGGCAGGGAGTTCCATGCAATACTTATTGAGCTGTTAATGTAGGTTGTAAAAAGGCCTATTTTTAATGATGAACATTTAAGGTATAGGTGATATCACTCTAGAAACAATCACACCACTATGTCGATTGTGGCATTATCATTGCCTAAAGTATTTACAAACATATAAAAGTTACAATAATTTTCTTTTTCTAAATACTAATACGACTTTACGTCTTATTATTATATAATATTTAATTATATAATACTTGCTGTGCCATTTAAATTTTTTGGCGCATAAATAAGCAAGAATGGTACAAATTCGAAAGTGCACACGTGCTTTCAACTGTACCTACATTAAATACTATCACTGCAACAGTTTATCTCGCAGTTACGTAATTAATTAAACATCTAAATAATTTACAGTCTTAATAATGCACCTCGATTAAGGAATCTCGGTTTTTTGTTTTCACAAATCCAAGTTACTGTCAGTTATAATTTTTGGGAGTATCCTTTAAAAATGCCATAATACACAATAGGCTGAACACAATACGACATGGCTTCACATTGTACTAATTGCGCTCCCTCAGAACAATCCATCTGAAAAAGCGCATGTAAAGCGCGCCATTACTCGCACACAAAGATTGTAATGACAGCTGAGCGCGGGCACTAATGAGCGCCGTTAGCGACAAAAACAGTCGACAGCCCTAGCGTTGTTTTACGTGGACATGGTACTTACATTAGTGATTTTACTGCTCGTCAGGAAAACTTTCAGTGGCTGATAAATGACAAAATTGTTACTACAAAATAATTTGTTAATGCTTTAAAGAAAAGAGTTTTTTTTGTCACATTTTCTCCTCAATGAGCGGTGGCCCTTTTCCTTGAATAGCGCTTACTTAAATGTAAATTGAAAAAAAAATCTGATGATTCTTCTTAGATAATTATCGAAACATGTGTTCAATGAAACTGATCGTGGTTGATATCAATTTTTTTTTTAGTTTAAGAAGAATCTAGTTATGTAAATATCTATAATTATCAATATGGGCCACTGACCAAAACACTGCAAAATTAATACCGCAATGTTTTGTGATGATAAACACAAAACAATCATTAACAATAACTGCATAAGTAGATACCAAGCAAGATTCTTTGCTACTGTAAATACTGACATTAGGTGCGCTGGGACGCGATCTCAACTGTCATCAGTAAGTTACTATTCCACGGACTATTTTTTTTTAAATTCTCTTAAAATTCCGATGACAAAAATAGCCCAACCATCGCTGAATTTTGTTTGTAAAAAGGGGCGACAAAGTGTATTGACAATACGCGTTGCCACCGGGCCCCGAGCGAAATTTAATGGGAATCCCTTTCGAGCACGAACCTATTCGCCAATACGCCAATATCGGCCAAATTGAATGTTTGACGCAAAATGCAAATATACAAGCCGTAATTAAATATGTTGGGTGAATGCTGTTAATTCTGCATTCTATTAGCATCAAACAAATAGATTCACGTTTTGATTATTTCCCTTCTATTTAATAGTTTTGTTGATTTTAATTCGAATGGGATACAAACACTATTAATTGTGCCATGAAATAATTTTGTGTTATTCAGTTAGCAATTGTTTTGATTTTCTGTTCCAGATCTATGCGATATTAATGTTTACAAACATTATATTAGAAGTAAAAGATTATTAGGAGACTGATTAACTATTCGTGACGAATAAAGCCTGACACACACAGGCGCGAGTTTTACCAATGCCCCTCAATACTCGTAGGTACGGTGGAACACAGATAAAGGTGTACAGGAGAGATTTAAGGATGAGATTATCTCAAAAACTACTTGACCTATTGCATAAATTCTTTCACTGTTTAATAGAATAGATTACAGTTATAAAGTTAAAACTATATAACTGTAAAAGATTTATTAATTTCGATCCACAAGTTTTTGAGAAAATCTCAACCTTACTGAGGCCAAACCAACGCTAGGATTGTTGATTTTCATTCCCTAATTATTAATTATTCCTTATTAAGCTTGAGAGATTTCCTTAATCAGAATACGGCAGATGATTATAGCCGCGTCTTTAGCCATGTCATTGGCAGCTGCAGAGTGCTTTATCAATAACCAGGTCAAGTAGTCTTAACAGAGACACCCTCGATCCTAAGTGCAGCGGTAATGAGGACGACACCTTCGTTAGGGGTTGTTTGCGCGGCGAGAGCTCTGGGAGATGTGTTTTGTTGCCATTCAAGAGACGAGTCATTGAATCATGGTCGTTATAAGGCAAGTCCAGTAACGTTGGGCGAGGTATGTATCTCATGTCAGCTGGATCGACCACTAGTCATAAAATGTAAATTCTCAAAACTGATAGACGTGACAAATATACACAATGTGCCGTGTCACGTTCAAAGTCAAAGATTTTTATTGCTGGTTATAGGTATTACAGATGTTATGGTTTAGAAAGTGCTTATCGCTATAACCTACCTTGTTAAGGCATGCAATAATTAATATTTAATAAAATTTAAATTATTGATTTGATATACATAATTATTAAAATCTTTACAAGTACATACTTACAACATTCACAATATTTTTTTATACTTGAAGTAGTCATTTATACTGTAAAAACACTCGTCCACAAGCCACTCATAAAGCTTACGTTTAAACTCAGGCACTGGCTTGGTTTTTATATCTGCTGGCAAGGCATTATAAATTTTAGCCGAAAGGTAGACAATATTATTTCTAAATAAGGCAGATTTAGAATGAGGAAATTCCAAGTCATTTGCACGTCTGGATGATTTTTGTAACGTGAACATATTTCGGTTAATTAATTATTTAATTGTTATTTTATTGTAATAAGCGATATGTATCTGTGGGGTGACCGCGACTTCCAATCGTTATCGCCTTCAATTTGACACATGGACGCTATACATTGCTGCTATGTTTTTGCAAGTTTTAACAAACGACAACGAAATGCATCAATGTATATCGTTCAAGTGTCAAAAATGAAAACGATAACCATAACGATTGAAGTCGCAGTCACCCCCCTGATAAGAAGTTTAGTTAGAAGGCATTTTGAATAGTCCCACTATAAGTAAAAGGGGTGCATCGTTTTAATATGGGTGTATGACAGTACACTAAATTTGTCATTATGTATTGTATGAATGCCTGAAATAAAGACATGTATTCAGTAATTAAATAAATAGTAGGTACGGTTCTAGTACATAGTACCTACTGAAGCATTCACTCTTTCATTCCCCAAATAGATAAAAATGATCTAGTGTCTGCATATGGACATCATTTGGTCACATCTGTGACATTATTTAGTAGGTCCCTCCCTACACTCCACTCTCTGTTCTTGTTTGAACCCAAAAAGGCTTCGTAAAAAGGTCTACCCATTTGCAAGGTGAGTGCGAAACAGGGCAAATCCCATATAATCCGACACACATCTAGTATAAGCTGCCACCCATAAGTTGCAATTGGCGTGCGGTAGGCATAAGCCTGGCTGCTTAAGCCTTCTGTACGGTCTATGGCAGGATAGACGACCTAAATTTGTTATTTTTTCATCGCTATAAAGAAATAGTTCTAAATCTTTCGGCACGACTGGGGTCTTTTCGTTTTCGTTGCGGAGACTAAGATCAACAATTTTAGAAGGTGGCATCTCACCATAGGTGAGATTATTGGAGGGTGAGTTGCCACCTAAGCCATCTACTTCGGGTCACTGAGCCAGCAGAGTAAGTAAATACCTAGGCTGAAAACCATAAAAAAAATTTGAGCTCTTTTATTTATACATGGCCAAAGTAAGGTGAATTACATTTTCCGAGGAGACAACTGAAGGCAAGTCTACCTCCACCGACATAAACCGGGATGTGCATGGTTTTTAACAAAAATCAAACACTCGAGCGTTTTTTTGGCATACAATTTGTATCCTATATCTATCTAGGTCTCATGATCAAGACGAATCTAAGGTACCTCCGGCATTGATACCCATCAAGCCGTTTAGGCTACAGGTGGCAAATGAAATGAAATGTCATTTATTTGTAAATATGGGTAAACAATCATCATCATCAGTCTATCTATTGCCCCACTGCTCGGGCACAGACCTTCCCTTACTACGAGGGAGCCGGGGCCATGATCCACCACGCGGGCCCAGTGCGGATTGCCGGGTAAACAATACAGATATCATATTTGTGTCTTAGTACCACCATATTCAGCCCGAAAGCGTACAAATTTTGTGAAAGTCTTTTGAATTAGAATAAAGAAATGAATCGACATAAGTACATCTAAACCATTCTCCTTGCGAAAGTCATTCATTCATTGTGCATTCATCTAAAATGTATTCTAAAAATAAATTGTGAAGGGAAAATTCTGTTTACTTTCCCCAGTATCCATCGCTAAGGTTCTAACCTTTTCGTTTCGCTACCTTTAATCTTATCCACAGCTGAGCGTGTTTACGATATCTCAATTGGAGTGAAAAATTACTTCACGGGGACGGAAATTAAAAGGGCATTGACCAGAAAATTGGCGTCTCGGCCGAGGCTCCTGAGTTATGTGCTTTGATTAATGTTATCAGGCACGTTATCGGGGGTGGGCCAGCCCCCAGATTGGGGTCAACCCTTTTCTGGGGCAGTGTCGCCGAAATTTTTATCTATCGAATTATTTTATCTTTAGAATGGCTGTTTGGAGTTTTAGGTGTGTTTTTGTAGCTTTGTTTGATGGTTGGGTGAGATAGGGTCGTAAAGGGCAGGTAGGGTTGTTTTGACTTCATTTTTGTATAAATAAATTATTTAAATATTTTTAGAGATGCCCAAAGGTTACCATTGCAAAAAAAGTTTGTTTCTTCCCATATAACCCTGATTTGCCACTTGTGATCGGTAAAAGCAAGCAATTTAAGTATTTTACCAATACAATTGGCTCATAATAAGGTGACAGTACTAAAATAAATCATAATAAACACAACATTTCACTCTCATAGTTAATCATTTCCAAGCCTACACTAAAGCTCAGTCCAAAATAGTTTGAAAAGGTCAACTAGATCATTAATCATACTTACAACGAATCTGATATTCTACCTTCCGAAATAGCCTGGATTATATTGACGTTTCGTAACATCCCAGCTTAGGTACGACATAGTTTCAGTCTGGGATACGTAATCATTTTAATGCCCTCTCTAATGTAAACTACTTTGTTAGGTCTAGATCCCTGGAGAAATATGGCTACTAAGTTGCCTTTATTTTATCTTCTAGCTATGAAACTACTCATGTAGGTACTTTATTATAGAATTATCCATTTATGATATACTCTTGGATCTTTTACGATTCTGATAGGATTCACTTTGTGTCAATATATGTCAGGGTTAGTTTATAACAAAAAACATTGAGCCATTTTAATAAGGTCTTATCTAATAGAATTCGTCTACCAGATCCCCATCTGCAGCCCTCTGCAGATGGGGATCTGGTAGACGATTTCTATTAATCTATGGCGCGCCATTACCGTTCTCAAAACGATGAAATTATACCATGTCATGGCGCGCCAAACAGAGACGCCGCTACAGCAATGCTATAGCACTGTCCCTTTCACGGCCGCTATGACATGGTATGATTTGATCTTTTTGAGAACCGTAATAGCACTGGTTAATCTACGCATGGTGCAATGGCAGGTTATAAATTACCTGATATACGTAATATGCATAACATTTTTAATAAAAGCTTTTGCAGTTAGTTCTATATCTTGTCTACCTTCTGCCTGTCTGCTGTCTATCTCAACTGTCTATCTGTCATTTAATCAGCTATGAAGTTCATTTCTTACATGTCACGTGTCATTAGCCCACTGCTACGTAGACCTTTTGTGTTTACTAACACGTGTGTTTAAGAGAGGTATTGTACGTACTTTAGACAGCACATCACCCTATACAAACCATTACAATCCCGATCGTATTACCGTCGCATAGAGTATCAGTATGACACTACATGTGCTGGCGACTGTGCGTACAGTTTGAATAGAATTGTAATGTGTACTGTGTTATTGTGTTAACCCTTTCATCGTTTGAATAGCATGTTAGCTGATTTCTTTACTGCTGATACGTTTCATATCTTATTTCCAAACTTTCTTATACTCGTACTACGAGTAAGTTTATACATTTTGCGTGAGTGGTGAGACGAGTGGCGAACGTGGAGGTGTACCTACAGCATGTTTCGTGGTTATATGAACGCGGCTTTAGAGTTTTTATCCGTGCGTCAGGAGGAGCATACGGTTTTCGGTTGTATATCATTGATCTCCTATAAACAACTAGATGCACAAAGGTCTTACTAAAACAATTTTAAAAATGTCCAAATAAGGGTACATTGTTAACGTCCAAATAATGTCCAATAAAGCAAATGAGGGTCCATTTATCCGTATGGACCTTCATTGCGCTCGGACATTTTTAGAAGGCATACTGTGTATCTAGTTGTTTATAGGAGACCAATGGTGTATATGTATGGACGTTGATGCCTTTGTCGTTTGTAAACTAAATGACTGTCTTAATGAATTTTGATGTTTGTGGTGTCGTTATATTCATCTTGTTCACATTATATATAAAAATAATCGGTATTTTGTTTTTGTAATTTGTTTTGTTTTATTAATGATGATAATGATATGTATCTATAAGAAAAGTTATAGCATCATTAGCCATAGCAACAGCTAGAGCCAATCTTGTCATTGTCACCCAGCGAGTGTTGTAGATCTCTTTGTTGTTATTTTTGTAAATATTTTCTGACTCTATATTTCGTACTGTGGTGTTTCAATACATATTATTTATTAAGTACATTTCACAAAACAGTGAGCACAACGCGAATTTAGAAAAAATCTAAAGTTACCACTAGGAATCACATAATAATCGAAGTTTGAGAATCTCAAGCCAGAAAGGTGAGACGCACTAATTTTGAATATCAAAGAACGGGGCGTCTATTCATAGGAGCTGAATGTAATAAATACAGGACAATAACATAACTACCTCTCGAATTGTCATGTACATGGACACGGAAAGTATACAGGAGAACGATTAAGATTTTCTCAAAATCTTCAGGCCAATAAATTATTGCTATTGGCGCGTCGGTCTTTGGTAAGGATTTAGAGTCTATTTTAGATAGTCACGTTATACGCCAAGTTTACAATACGTTAAATTATTGTCAGCACGGTATTCGCAAGGCTCGCTCCACCTTCTGCTACCAATAATGTAAATCTCGTTTACTGTTGCAACACAGTTGGATGCTGGCAGACAGGCAACCAATTTGGATTTCAGTAAAGCGTTTGATTTGGTGGACAATATTTTCAGGGAAGTTTGTAAAGCTGGGTTTCACGCTCCACCCAAGGTTCTCCAATTCTTTACTAAGTAGCTGCGAAACCGTAAGCAGTACGTTAAGGTAGCCGGTTATGAGTCCGAAGACTTCTACACCAGGTTCGGAGTTAGTCAGGGAAGTACTTTGGGACCAACTTCTGTTAATGATCAACGATCTACCCGAAGTCGTACCTACGTGCCACGGCTAGAGTTTTTAGTTTCAAAGCCACCAATAGCAGTCAGGATCGAACTATGATCAAAAACCGGTCCGGCAAATTGTTATGCAATTTGGCGAAGCTTAGAACTAAGTAAAATGTGTAAAATTATTGTTGAGTAAATAAAAAAAAAACTTTGAGAGGCGATCGGCCCTCTAACCACACAACCTTCATAATAAAGAATAAATACGAATGATTCAGAGGTCAGTAATAGTATGGTAGAGGATGAAAGAATTTGCGCCATCCTAGATACTCATCTAGGATGAACTTATCGAAATGAAATGATGGCGCCGATGATTGACACTTTTTTTTTGTAATAGCAGGCCATTCTCGTACAAAATTTATAGCTCGCATCGAGCTCAATCTCAATTCCAAGGCGATGGTGTTCCATACTAACTCTGCAGTCTATAAAACATCACGTTTTGTTTAACGATTAGTGCATTACAAACATCCGGTAACCGAAGACAGCGCTAACTGGCCATATATCAACGGAATCACGGTTTTATTTGCCAAGAGTTGTTAACGCACTCGAAAATAGTTTTATAGGAGAGTTGGTTGTAAAACTTGGGATGAGACATTTCTTTAGAAGGACAGAGAAGTGTCACACTATATCAGTTGTTATCGGAAGCTATGCTAGATCATTTTCTATGAATACCCTATTTAATTTTTTTTATATATATTACCAATGATTTTGTATAATTTTTTTTAGTTGAAGCTATATTTAATAAATAATATAGCCAAAATTCATAGACAGTTTTGCGTGTGATCCGCGAGCTGAATATCATTTCATCTCGGTTTAACAACTGTCAAATTGTATACAATTTTGACAGTCTGAAGACCCAGCTCAAACTCAATTCTTAAGTACCTACTCAAAACTATCTAGGAATGTCGGCCGTAGACCGACCGATTTCGACGGTATTTATCGTGAGATCACCACGCGCACCGAAGTTTGAAAATAATTGAATATTCAATAGGTATACTTACAACACAATATTTTTGACAGAGACTCTGCAACAGCCTTTACCTTAACGTTTTATTATTACCTATCTACAAAATGGATTAATTTGTTTTATATGTCTGTGACTTCCATGTAATCTGACTGCTTGTCAGTTAATCACGTTTTAAAGGTTTAAAATAAATGTATTACCTACGCTCTACATTAAGCTCTACAAAGCTAAAACTTTTGAATCTGCTTTATGTTAACGTGTACTGAAATACAGTAATGAAAAAATGTGCAGTAACATTAATTAAGAGTTGAATTCCCGATAGATCGCGGTGAACACTGATCAACTTCAGTGTTCCCAAGACCTTGGTTGCATGCAATGCAATGTCACCGCGATCTATCGGGAATTCAACTCTTAATTAATGTTACTGCACATTTTTCATGTAGAAAAAAAAGTATATAATCACTGGTTTTTAAATGCTTATCTTTTATTTCAGTTTTAAATTATGTTTACATGACAATAGCGAAAATAGCCATAGAAAATGTATTTAAATGAAAATACGTTACTTTAAAAATAACTGTCTGATTTACCCTATAGTTAGGCAGCTGAGTAGAGCTGCTCAATTCATTCAGTCTACGTTCCAACCAATAAATAACCAGAAAACAACGAAACTCTCTTCCTATTCCACGATATGTTGTTGACATTTCATTTTGACACCCGTCCAGAATATCTCGAACTAACGCGCCTAATTGCCCCACCTTACCTAATTCCACACCTCGGCCTCAACTAATCCGTCTTATTTCTTTTTCAGAGACCGGAGACTGAGCAAAGGCGCATTATACTGTGAAAAACATCAAACGTTTTCAAGATGGCGTCGAAGATTGCGCGCCAAATCCCGCGTCACCGCGTCGGCCATCTTGTACCGGCCGATAACCGCTTCCGTAGTTTAAATAATTCGGATACGGACCGTTCTAAATAGTCACTCGTGATTTAACTGTGACACTGTCGGGTCGTGATGTGATATTTTTTTTGTTAGTGTTGTGTTTGTGTTGTGTAGTGTTAATAATGTCGGAGGAGAGGTCGCGGCGGCTGTCGCAGATATTCGATCCCCTGGCGAGGTTTGCCGATCACGCTGTGGCTGGCCACTCGGCTAGCACTCCGAATAGCCCACGGCTGATGCCGAGGAGGTCCAGGGAGCCGCCGCCTCCGCCACCTAGGTGAGACACAAAGACATGAGTACCTACTCCTGAGTCCTCACTACTCATCGAGTAGCGAGAACTCGGGACATCAGCGATCCCTGTGTAACTATTTGTTACCTATTTATCTCTCCATACTGTTTCAACTACACATTGATTCATACCACAGACCACTTACCCCATAGACATGAAGGTACAAATTTGCAAGCGATTTTTTTTGTCAACGATGAGCGCATAGAGACGAAGCGGGGGACAGGGGTTACGTATTAAAGAGATGCGTCCATGTCGATAATATCTCTAGGTTACATGTGTCGCGAAGCAATTTTGCGCTCATGTGGGGGTAAGTGGTCTTTGAGTCATACTTATCTGCCCCCTAGCCAAGTAGTAATGACTTTCGTTACCGCTAGCAGAAGAACAAAAGGAAGAAAAATATACTTATGGGATTTACATTTGCTTTTACTACTTTTGTTAATGGCAGTGTATCAAGTCATAGAGTACATTATCGGCTGGCAAGCTATTCAATACGAATAAATTCATTTTGTAAACTGTGGTCGAAGTACGCTAAATTATACTCGTACCTACATATAAAAGAGTCTTTCGCTTTACAAGTCAATAGCAAATGCATTTCATATTCATTGCTACTTGCTGCAGAATACTTATACGCATGGCTGATACTAGGTTAATTTGGTTGATTTTCATAGTGAAATCTAATTTGAAATGAAAACCGACGTATTGTCTATTTGCCTTTGATAAATCAGCTTCTATTAACATTTGGCAAATAATTAATTTGTCATCGGAATTGATTCTTAAAAACACTACCGAGACCAAGGCCCGTATTAATAGTCTGAGCTCAAACCCAACTCAAGAGCGAATTCAGCTGATACACTCTCAAGACGTTATCGCCATCTCAAGAAGGGTCGTTCCCGCTGACTCCAAATCTATTGTTCTCGAAATTTTATAAATCCATACATTAGTTCCCACCGACTCCAAAAAGTAATAAAGAAAATATTATTTTATTCCCACCGGCTCCAAAGCTTATTTCATACATTTGTTCCCACTGACTCCAAAAGCATTTAATTAAATATTTTTGCCATTTATAAACAAACCAATCTTGAGGGCGTATCACGTGATGTCTTTCTCAAGTCGCGGTTCGCCTGCAATCAGCAAATACGTTCTCAAGTGTGAGTTTGACAGTTCTCTTGAGAACTGAGTTTTGTTTATTAATACGGTGTTGCTCACGTGATACGAGATTCCTAAACGCGCACCTAAGTGCCTTTTGAGCTGAGAGTGATCTATTAATACGGGCCTAAATCCTCTCGCTGCGGGAAAATAACCACTAAAATTTCACGTTGTACTCGTATATACCTATTAATTACATAGGTTACCATTAGTTTAATCATTTGTTCAATATCTATTAATTACCTGACTACCTGTTATGCAAGCTCATTTAGTAACGTACTTTCAAATTAATCATTCATTATTAATAACGGCTCATTTGTCCCTAGAATTAATCCCTTAATACTGTGGGGCGACTGATCGATATAAACCCGTAGCAACCTGCATCCGACTTTTTGTATCGTAATTGTAACAAGAGTTGTAAAAACATGTGACTGTGGCTAGAAAAGCCCAGAAAAGCGTTAGAAGTGCGAATGAGAACGCATTGAATTTACAATTCTTTGAAAAGATGTTATATCTTAGATGTGTTCTCGAAACGGTGAAAGAAAACTTTGTGAGGAAACTTCCATGGGATTGTATGTGGATGGAATACGGTAGGATTTAGAAAAAAATATGACATGTAGCTAGCCTATAAGAGACAGGTTTTGCCATCTGTTATCTTATCAATACGGAACTTGGCGCAAAATGGATTCTATTACAATAGAAAAGAGATCCTAATGTAATCTCTGACTGGCTCTTGAAGGGATGAATGCAATGAGACATTATGAGTGAGATTTTTAAAATATTTTCGGAAACCAATAAAACACAGTGAATTACAGAGTTTCAAATGCTTAGGTATTACACTAATATTTTTTATTATTATTAGAGCCCTCAATTACAAATAATTACATTTCACAATTATCTATTAGTGAAATTATTAATTGCATTAAGTATTTTTTGAACATTATTATTAATATTATTATCATGCTATTTTGTGAATATTAAGAAACGACGGAGAATATAATATTCACAAAATAATATGTATTTAATATTGCTTAAATAATTATTAATTAAATATATGCTTTACTTAGACGTTAATTAGCTTAAATTTATTATACCTAAATATCTACATTTTAAGGGGTGAATAACGTTATAACAACAATTGTTACAAGACTACAGTCGTAACAAGCCTCCGCTATTGATGTAGGTATGGATCAAGTTGATAGCTGGATGTTTTCATTTAAATTAATGAACTCTATCCGATATTTATGCCTCGATATGCAGCTGCGGTTGGCGAATGCATTTTTAAAGAGAGCTTACGGCGATGTTTTACGAGTTTTCAGGGCTGTAGTTACTGAAAACCCATTTGGGGAAGGTGATGAAAAACAAATGAATTAAGTAATACAACAACCAAAAAACAGAAACCGACTGGCATATCTCATGTCAACTTCGTAATTTTTAAGACGAATATAACGATATACAATAAGCCGTTTAGGCTAGAGGAGGTCATAAAGGAACCCATATAACTAAGTACCTACATTTGAGTATGTTAGTAGGATACATGCTAAAAATAGTAGGGAGTTGTAATAAATCGATATTGGCAAATTATTTATAGTAAACATAAATTAAAAAGAAATATGTAGGTAGGTGTAAACATGACTACAGAGGCTAATTTTGACAGTTGCTAAACCACCGATTTTGTATGGCGAAAACTATCGAAAATCCTTAAATCGAGGCTTAAACCACCGCTTAACTTTAAATCACGTTTGTGGCATAGCGCATGGGTTAATGATTTTCGCTGAAATTATACAAAATCGGTGGCTCAGCAATTGACAAATTAAACAACTGTTTAGCAGTTTTTACAGCTACAAGCATATTTTTGACCCTAAAAACTGCAACTATATTTAAAACTAGATAGGTTTGTGTTTACGTAAGCATTATAGTGATACGGACGTCACATTTTGTGTGTAGCTCATTTGCATTTTGCATGTCGAATTGCACATTCGTGTTGGTCACTATTTTAGAATACATTCAGCGTTGTAATTTAGTTATCTTTCACACGTAGGCTGCGACATTATTTTAACTCACAATACCATGTTTTTATTTTTTATTCCCGACGCAAAAAGGCAGGTCCCAAAAGGGTGAATGGGTTTTGATTTAGTTTTTTTTTTAAATGTGATTTAATTTTAATCGGGGGCGTTTAAAACTTAGTAGATCAGTCAGTCGCCATACAGTATGTCCCACCAACTCCAAAATCTTTATTTTCATGTCCTTTTTTTTTACTTGGGGAAATGCTTTTCGCATCTCACCGCGCCAATGAGGAGGGGCGCGCGGTGAGTATGTGGGACTCCTGCCAGAATGGTCCTATACCCACTAAAACCCCAAGGTGTTCAACGCATCGCGTTTGGAACGAGGTTGTGGGAACGCAGCGCCAAATACCACAACCTCGTCCGCGGCCGCCCTCGTGGGCATTTCTCGGGGGTCTACCCCTATACCTCCGCTTAAGGCGTCTCGGAACACAGGACGAGACGCCTTACAGCTCGGGACCTCTAAGCGAGCGCCGGACCCCCCGACCCGATGCCCGCAAGTCCCCGTTAGGGCGGCAGGCGGCGGACATACGCCCGTCGCCTGCGGCCCGCTCGCCGTCGGCGGATCGGGAGCGAGAGGGGGTTATTTTCATGTCCTACCAACTCCAATCGATTTTATTTATTTATGTAATATACGCGACGTTAGCACCTGAAACTACAGGCATCCACAGACCACTTACCCCATAGACCTGTAACAGGAGGGCGCCCGTGTCTGCCCGCACATGAGCGCAACATTGCTTCGCGACACGTGTAACCTAGAGATATTATCGACATAGACGCATCTCTTTAATACGGCACCACTGTCCCCCGCTTCGTCTCTATGCGCTCATGGTTGACAGAATTTTTCGCTTGCCAATTTGTACCGATTTCCTGTCTATTGGGTAAGTGGTCTGTGACAGGCATCGTACAGAACAGCTAGCAAAATACGTATACCTATAGGTATAGGTGCCAATTTCCAATAACTTTTTATTAAATTATTGTCACCTCTCGCAGACCACTCGCGCACTCGTCCCGCCTGGACCCCCTGGAGTACGAGCTGGTTGCAGCTGAGCTGGGCGCCGTCAACTGGCAGGAGCGCTGCCTGGAGCTTCAGCTGGAGCTGCACAGGAGTCGACACCAGGCCACCAGGGTCAGGGATATGCTGCGGGATAAGGTGGGTAGTAGAGGCAGAGAGGTTGAATGAGACTAGACTTAGAATAATATTATTATAACAATAGTAGCCCAGTTTCTAGCAATACAACCAAATTAAGTTTTAAGTTTCAATCTATGGAATAGTTTATTCACCTGCCGGGTATGTCAAAGTGCATTCAGATGCGCTCAGAAACAATTGCTAGGTGCAATACATATGCCTTTAAATTAAAGTTCTAATGGTCTCTACGCGTTGGAACTATGTCCATTGTAACCGTGCACGGTTTAGCCTTAAAGTTTTTTTGGAAACACGTGAAACCTTGGGAGATACATAATAATATATAGAAAAGACTGATCGCCGGGCGGCGCGGCGTACACTGATAAAACTGGGTTGCATGTAGAAGCTAGTATTAGCTACTGATTCTGAGTTAATTGTCAATTTAAATCGTCTAACGGTCAGTTAAGTTTTGATGAACATTGGCCGTAGACTCTCCTGTATATTTCTGTGTTTGACCGTAGAAACGAGTATAAAATAAATTAACATAGATACCTAAATGTAAAACGTATTTAAATTTTATTAAAACCAAACACTTTTTGGTGCTATTTAACGAGACACAGTACCAATGATACCAACAAACCCACAAAAGCAATTGCAATTTAAATTCCTTGAACATCCCTCAACATTTGAAATTATACAAGCGTCGTTGTCCCGTCTTGAAGGAAACCAGAAGTAAAGTAGGACGGTCGTCATCTGTTCTTTATAGCCCTGGATTTAATTTCGTATGACATTATTCACGTTTCCTGGTAAGTTTTTGTTCGTTTGAATATCCCGGGGAAAAGAGTTTATGATAGATGGCTGATCCATATTTCATTGCGTTCGAGTTTGGGAGTTTTGCCTTCTACTGCTGTTTGTGGATGTGTGCGTGTGTTGGAAGATTCTTTGTCTATGGTTTATGACGTTTTTGAGGTAAAGGACGTGGTACTGAAAAAGAGGATTAAAAGATAAGGGGGCTGAGCCGCGTCGATTTTTACTAGCGTCATTGTCAGATTTTTGGCGCAAATTAGTACAAAAATTTCGTTCGCGCAGGCTTTGACAGGACAATAAAGGCCAGCCGGCTAGCCCATTTTAAGAGGATTAAAATAAAAACTATTAGTAAGTAGAATTTAGTGTAGTTAGTGAAATACTTTTGTACAACTTGCCCACTTTTGAAATATACCATCATATTATACTTCATTTTTATTTTATCAAAAAATTATTGAACAAAAGTTGATCACCAAACACCCTCCGTTCCTTAGACACCTTGTATTACTCGTAGTTTGTGATGATTTCGAGTTAAAAGGCAATGGCCATTTTGATACTGAAAATTGGTGTTGGCGGCCACTTACAAGTATTTATCGCAATTGATAGAAATGTTATTTTTGAACATATTTTCCTTATATCAAAACTTTTGAAATCGGTACCTAATCTGATAAATGATACTTTCAAAAACTTGTTCTGCCTATTGTTTTGATCACTTTTTAAAAATTAAAAACGGCTATTTAAATAGTGCCATCCACATCTTATTTTTTTCAGTTCAATATATATCCATAAACTATAGGCATCTTTACGATGGATATCAGCAAGAAAAATCGTCCATTCAGCCCGAAAACCATTCCTCACAACCCCCTATCCTAACGTTGACCTAACGGGGCGTGGCTAATCATATGTCAAGGAGTGTCTATGAGAATACCATAAAAACTGATGAACCAGAATACTAACATAAAACGAAAACGAAAAAAAATCAAGAGAGTAAGTTGATGGAGCCGCTGGTAAAACTGGTCCATAAAAATGGTTGATATTTTGTGCGTATGAAGTACTTATATAATTGTAGCGATTCTAAAATGCGTACGATAATTTTAATTATCTCTAAGCGAGACGTCCCGCTCACTCTTGTGCAATGTAGCATGTGACAGTGAGACGACGTTTATACATCAATATTTATCGCGATTCGGATCGCGATATTGTGGTTTTTAAGGGATCTGGGATGGGTGCATTCAGAATTAACAGCCAAACAGCCAAATTTTGTGTCAAATTCAGCGATTTTGGAAATACGGAATCCAAGTTTAGGTGAAGTTATTTATAATAGTGGAATCAGAATCTCAAAAAACGCTGAAATTGCCAAGATATTGGCGTCAAATCGGTGGATTTCGTTGATTACTTTGAACGCACCCTGCGCATCGCGATAAATAAATGCCGCCTGACAGTTGCCTTTAGGCTAAGGATTACATTTCATTTTACATTAGATTACATTTACGCACACAAACTACATCGCACGAATTACATCTAGTACTGTTTTGTTATAGAAATTGTCCTAAATCAGTTAATGTTGTTTATAATTACAATGGCTATTGTTAACCGACTGATTATCTAATTACCATTTGTTTCAATTCCATCTTATTTGTCGTCTAATGTAATTTCGAGGTAGATTTGTGACACTTGCGAAAGTTACAAAAGGTGCCGTCGGAACTTTTAATTAAGCAAAGGGAATTCGCGTAAACGGCGTTCGGGGCAATTTATAAAGTTTTAACGACTGTCAACATCGGGACCGACAGACTGCTGATCGGTTCCGAAGGAGACTTTTTCGCTGACTTTTATTTTAAATTAGTTCGTCAAAAGTTTATCCTACTGAGTGTTTAAGGTTTCTGTTGTTTATTTTATAATTAATGGTTTAATATTTCGTAACGAGAATCAAAACCTTAAATAAATTTATAAAATTGTTGTCATTCTCTCAACAACTGCTTGATCTATTAACAATGTGTAAGCACTAATATATGTAATTATAAAACACAGACTACATGCGTACATAGACTACGCTAATGGTTGTCGAAGTGTCGACTCTAGACTCCAATTTGCCAAACTGCTACCTAATGTGTTGATCTCCCTTGTGGTAGCTGCCCACAACAAAGGTTACGTTTGCCGTAGCTTCACAAATCGCGTTAGTGCAGGTGTAACATAGAGTAACATTAAGATAGAGAGCACAGAGAGATTAGATGTTAGAGAGCTATTGAAAGTTTATAGTCACCACAAAATTCTAGGTTTTCTGAATTAGGTATTGTGTTTGTCGTTGTCTCTTTTTAACTTAGCTTTTGAAAATGTAGTTACCTACGTAATTATTTAAATTTTCTATTAATTTGAATATTGTTTACACAGTTCATCATCAATTTATGTCGAAAAAAGCGAAAAGTATTTAAATTTTGATACTTTATTTAATATAATGGGAAGCAAACAAGCAGGCAAGCCACATGATGGTAAACAAACATCGTCGTCACCTAGAATACACCTGCAACATCTGAGAGGTTGAACTGCCGACCTTGAAGAGATACATTCACGTTTATCTCGAAGCATCCCAAAGCAGTGCAATGACGAGACTTGTCAAATACTCTAATCTAATGGGCCTATCACACACACAGGCTTCACCACAGTTTTGCCTGCATAGGCCAGTTTGTACACGGAACACCGTACGTCTAGTTGGTAAAACGGTATCACGCGCCAATACCTACACGTACGGTGAAATACAGAGAAAGGTGTACAGGAGAGTTTTTAAGGTTGAGATTTTCTCAATGGCTACTTGACCTATTGCAAAAATTATTTCACTACTTGATAGATAAAAGTTAAAACTATGTAATTGTAAAAGAATTATTAAATTCGGTCCAGTAGTTTTTGAGAAAATGTCAACATTGTTGAAGCCCACTGTATACTTAGCTCTGTCTTCGATTCTACCAACTGGCCTGTGCAGGCAAAACTGTGGTGAAGTCTGTGCGTGTGATAGGCCCAATAGTCACATATGTTGTGTCTGTTCCCGTCGTACTCTGTGCTAATCTCAATAGGGCCGTACATCACTGGAACGCGAGCGTTGCCTCTACATAAATCAATCCCGCCCAAATAGTTGCCGACGAGAACAAATATTTTAGCCAAGGGATGATCACCCTCGATACTGATATTACAAATGTCAAATGTTGAATTGTAGCTGTGATACGAGGCGAATAGGCAAGTTGGTAGATACGAAAACATCGGATGTAAATATGTGTAGTTATGAAGAACAAAGGTTCTCCAGAGTTCTTGGTGACAATAAGGTTAGGTACTGAAAATGTTGGGGATACAGTTACCTTAAATATCTTAAGTTTAAGTAATTAAGTAATCCTTACTGTAACCTGTTTTTTGTTCCAACTAAATAAAAAAAAAAAAAAAAAAAGATGGATGGACGTTTTCGAAGCTTGCTCACGTTCTTACTGTCTAGGCTATAAGAACTGAAATTGTACTTCATTTGTTACATCATAGATGTGCTGTCATTGTTGTACTCTACAACTGTAACTCAGACGGAACTCAAATGTAACTCAGAGAAAGAAATCTTACAAATTCTAGACAAAATATTTGTAATTGTAAAAGATTTTCGAAATTCTTTTACATGTCTACAAATCTACTTTCTAAATGTGTGAAGTGAAGAATTTATACAACTTCCTGTTAAAGTCATGCATTTCAATATTGCAATAACCTTTTAATATGTCGTCAAGAATGATACTCGTTACAAATAGTATGTAGGGTGCAATTCCCCAAAGGCTTTCAAGCGATGGCCATGGATGGCCCATAAGGTTTGATAGGTTCCAGTCAGTGCAGCCGTTATCATATTCTGAGTCAGCTTACCGTTTCCGCTCCATTTCTGTGTCAGTAAATGTTTCTATCTCATCTTCTCTTGGTCGTTGAGCTGTTGAAAATATAGTCCGGGTTTTCCTATATTCTTTATACATCTTATTCACTTATACGTAGGTTAGGCAATACAGAGAGGGAATGCTGTCAGCCTTCTGGGTACAGTGACTCCCGCCTCCTAGCGACATATTTTATTTATAGATAGTTTTAGTTTTTTAATGTTCGATTTTAGTTATTTTATTGTATTTGTTTGTATCTACTAATACTAAAAAGTCTACATAATGATCCTTTTATACGATGTAACAAAATAGAACGCAGTTGTGAATACATAGGTTTGAATTCTAATATAAACCTTACCTCGTTATAAACATGTTTGTTAGATTTGTCATCGTCATCATCAGCCCGGACACTGCTGGACAATAGGCATCTTCCAAGATTCGCTCGACCTCTTGATTTCCGCCCTTATTCAATAGTGCGGTAGTTTTGCAATTTGTGACTAACTATACAGAGTGTCTTTGAATTCATTCGACAAATTGAAACTGGGGGTTTTACTCATGATAAATATTAAATTGATAAGGTTTTTTTAGTAAATCAAAACTGCAAAAAATGAACTAAGTACGTCACAAGTCACACCATGCCCATTAGGTCACATTCCAGTGAAATAAAGTGTTGCAAAAAATTTAAAATATCTTAAAATGTACAAACTCTAAAGTAAATTCAACGGTTTGTTCCCAATTCGACAGATTTCCAATATTACAGCTTCCTTTGTCTACAGATTTTCAATATTACAGGTTCTCGTATCTACAGATTCCCATGTCTACAGATTCCTATTTCTACATATACCCATTTCTACAGATTCCCATGTCTACAGATGCCCATTTCTACATATTCCCATTTCTACAGATTCCCATGTCTACATACTTTCATTATTTCAATTTCCAATATTACAGATGCCCATGTCTACAGATTCCTATGTTCACAGAATCCAATGTCTTCAGATTCTCATGTTTTATTTGTAAGTTGTGTCGTCTAGATAAATGTGGTTCCAGCTTTATCGCCTAATTTCCTCATTGCCTCCTTTTGCGTATTCTACCGCCTATACAATCCGGGAATGTTCCAAAAAATATTTTAAAATTTTACTGACGACGAAATTCTACCATAGCACGGCTCGCAATCGACTGGGAGTTCATTTGATGAACTAAGCTGGTGTCGTCCCGTTTTCTCCTTCATACCATTTCAAATACGCTTAGACTGGTAAGTATGAACTCCCCGTCACGGTTTTTCAAGCTATAATATTAAATTATTTACCATGCATTCTCTTTGCTCGGTTCTCTATTGCATTGAGTGTACTGGCTGGTTATTACGATTTAAATCCATAAATTATGAATTATCTTGAGTGTCGCGTCAATGCAATGCAATGTCATTCGGATGTCCTAAGAAGTTGCACGTTTCTATTTATAATTAATAATTAATCATAAAACATTGCCGTTGTGTTCATCAAGTATAAGTATGGATGAAAACAAGGAACTTTCTTTTCTGATTGGTGAAAGAGGAAATAAGGTTTTGATTGTTGGCTCTAACAAATATTACTTTGCCGTCAAAAATACAAATGGAAGCACAAACTGGAGATGTTGTAAAACAACAGAATGCAGTGCCTCCGTCACTATGAGTGCAAATAACGAAATTCTGCGTAAAGGTGTTCATGCATGTTTCTCAGATACATATGAGGCTAAAAAACGGTTGAAAGAAAAATTGATGGACGCTTGCAAAGAAAAGGTGTGCCAATCTATGGTTTCGGTCCAGCAAATCTTTGAAAGTGAAATAGAGTCACCTCAATATAGTGAGAGTAACATTTCACTCCCAGAGTTTTCTTCCTGCAAGAGTGCATTGTATAGAGCAAGGTACCGATACCTAAATATTTCCAAATCTACATCTGAAAATATTGAGGACCTGCAAATACCAGAAAATTTTAAAAAAGATTTTTTGATTTATGATGGTGCAAAGTCGGACAAAATTCTAATGTTTAGTACTTCTCTGGCTTTAGAAAGTCTTGCGACAGTTGATTCCATTTTCTGCGATGGTACATTTAAAATAACACCAAGGCCGTTTTACCAGGTATACAGTTTTCACGGGAATTTCTCCGGAAGTGACACTGAAAATAGATTTATTCCGCTTCTCTACGCGTTGCTTCCTAATAAATCCCAGGTTACATACCACAAATTATTCACCATATTGAAAGACAATTTCGGAGTAACTTTAAAAAAATTGAAATGTGACTTTGAGGTTGCCGCTATTAACGCCGTTAAAATGGTTTATCCGCAAGTAACAATAAGTGGCTGCTACTACCACTTCCAGAAAGCCGTGTGGGCAAAAGCCCGAGAACTTGGGATAGACATTACGCAAGAAGGAAAAAACATAGTCAAGTCTTACTGTATGTTGGCGTTTTTACCGGCTCAATTAGTCACTGAAGGACATATCAGCATTGTAAGTGAGTTGCCAGAAAACTTTTGTCATGAAGAGACTTTTGCAAAATTCGATGACTATTTTCTAAAGTACTGGATAAAAAGAATTACCCCAGATGTACTTAGTTGTGCCAATGAGAACGTGCGTACAAACAATTCATTAGAAGGCTGGCATCACAGAATTAATACAAAAATTCCGCGAAATCCAAGCATTTTGTTATTTATCAGCTTGTTGAAAAAAGAAGCCACATACCAAGACCGTAGAATACGCCAAAGCCAATTGCACTCACCAGCAAAAAAACGCAAGTCACATGACATTCAGAGGAACATTCAAATAAAACAAATTGTACAAGATTGTATTACAGAGAAAACAAATGTTAAAGACTGTATCAAAAGATTAATGGCTGTCTATTAAGTTAATATTTTGATACAGTCTTTAACATATGTTTATAATGGTTAATAGTATTAACTATTATTCCACAGAAGATTATTTTGGTTTTGTATGAGATAATTTTAGGTTTAATGTTTTTGTAGGTGATTGTTTTAAGTTAAATGTTAATGATGTGTAATAAGAAATAAAACCTTATTAAATAAAACTGTTGTTTTGTGAATGCCCTATAAGGCATTAAGTCCGCCTTTTGTACATATCAATGTTTCATTAGTGTGAATTTCAAATAAAATAAATAAATCAGTAGGGGAGAGTGGAGAGGCTTTGTCATCCCTTATTAATTAAAGTTATCATTAAAAATCTGTTGAGTTGGATTAGGAATCTGTAGTGCTAGAAATCTGAAGAATTGATAATTTGTGGACATAGGAATCCGTACGATTAAGAATCTGTAAAGTTGAGAATCTGTCGAATTTGGGGATCCGTAGTATTACGAATCTGTTTAGTTGGGTATCTGTTGAGTTGAGAGTCCGTAGAATTGGGAATCCGTAGAATTACGATTCTAAAGAATTGGGAATCTGTATATTTGGTAATCTGTAAAATTAAGAGTCTGTAGAATTGGGAATCTGTAGGGATAGGAATCTGTAAAGGGAATCTGTAGAATTGGGAACAAACCAATTCAACTATTAAATTTTTTTTTAATAGTTGAATTTATTGTATAATATTATTTGATTTTCCCCAAATTCACTTAAACGCTGTGCATAATTAATGTATGTCACAAGCCTAACCATCCATTTAAATTTGTCGAATGAGTTCAAGGCCACCCTGTAGTATATTCGGTGTTCTTCTTAACTCGCCCTTATAGAAGTTATTTAAGAAACAACTTATTTATAGAAGATTTTTTAGATAATCTAAATGTCTAAACATCTTTAGTTACCTGTAATGGAGATTACTAACCCACGCAAACAAGTAATTATGTAAATCTAAGGGATAATTTGAACTAAGAGACCTTTAAGCTTTTATGAAAGAAATTCCTACCTTAGAGGTAATATTCAATAAACTATAGCCAGGCCATCACGGAGATTCTAATTAAGGTCCCGACGCGACGGTCGGCCATCGAAAAAGCATTAGCTGCGCGGTAATTAAGAGGGCACGGGCGCAACGCCGCAGTATGGCCACAACGTATAAATTTGCATGCCCTGCGGTCAGCGGCGCACTTGGCGATGATAGTAGTGCAAGTCATGAGCGGTAGCGGAAATTAAAGTCGCCGGAACTGAAGCTAGAAAAATCTCGCTCTATTAATAGCGCACTCGGCGATTACAATAACGCGAGTCACAAGCTAAAGCGGGATTTATCGGTTCGATATTTGCTTAATTTTTTTATCTCTCCTAGATACCGACTAGTTGTATGCCCCTAAATCGTGAGGCACTTCAAAAGTTCAAACGTACTGACATTGTTAGATTAAGAGCTATGATGTAAATGACAGAATTAGCCAGGCCTGCTGTTAGTTTTTTGAGAATAAACTTTTGACATAATTAAAAGTAAGTACGTGTTCTATATTTCTCTTAACTTTAGTAAAGACAAAGATGTCAGTATTTCAGACATGCCAATTTTCACTTAGTTAAAAAATTATGTTACAATAACCATACCAGCAACTAACGTATTGGATTGGAAATCCTGCGGTCAGTTGAACACATATTATGGCTTTAGCTGTGGTCCAGGTCATGAGAGGAAGCGGTATATTATTTTTGCACTTTGATAAAAGCTTACACTAAGCTATTCGTTAAGTGACTTGTCTAGTTATTTTAAGTTAGTCTAATTGATAACTATTATGTATTTAATCAGGCCAATCGTTTATTTACCAGGAATTTGTAGTAACTTGATCCATAACCTAAATGGGTCTCTATAATGTACGAAAGGGATGAATTATGAATAATTTTAGCATTATTATTATTATCCATGAAGTTAAAATTATTCATAATTAGACCATCTCAGGCATAAATACCAAATATACATTCAGACGAAGGTTGAAGCAATTTTGGTTAAAAGTAACGATAATGTAGACGAAAGGTTACCTACAATATTTTTGGAAAGCAATTTTGTTCCACAAATATCAAAGGGAACTTTCGCTGCTGTTTTGATCGTTTTCATGGGAAATATCTATTTTCGTAGAGCTTTTAATAGATTGCGAGTTTATATATAAAAATCTGATTCGCGTAAGGTTTTATATACCTATATTACTGATGGATATATTTTGTAGTATTTTGATAAACGTTTCTGATAATTTGTACTCTTGCATGTGCAACAAAATTTGTTAAGTAAATCGTGGTATACTAAACGATTTTTTTTAAATATTTGTAGGTGTTTTGTTTTCAACTATAAAACTTACCTAATAATCTAACTACTGATATAAATAAAAAATATAAAACTATAACGAGGCTCTCTCGAGTCTAGGCGATGTAAAACATTTCTTGACCGAAGGTGGTGTAAATATTTAGACACCTAATTCCTTTTCATATTACTTATTTTATATAAAGACATTGACTGACATTGACTATATAAAGACTTTTAAGTCTGGCCGCCTGTAAAAAAAAACATTTCCTCAGGACCCATAGTAAAATACTCATATTCCTTTACAAACAAGTAGGCCAGCGCCGGTCGTTCAAGGCTTCATGAATAAAATTAAATAAAAATCTCACTATAAAGCTACTTTGTTACAATATGTTTCTATTTAAATAACACTTATCAGTAATTAATTAACGACTAGCCTGGCCACCCGCGACCCCCGCCCGCCCTTCACTCCGCTCATGTATGTGAATTATGAACACGTGTCCTCATGTAGCTGTCATGTCGTGTAATCGCGTAAAGATCATGCGATGAGCTCCGTGGGCTTACGTAACGATACACACGGCTACCAACGTTCAACAAACAGCCTGGGCTGCGACGATTTTCACTAGCGCTAAAGTCCCGTCAATGTCAGATTTTTGGCGTTATTACAAATATTTCGTTAGCGCAGGCTTTGATAGGTCTTGAGCGCCTAAAAAGGCTTGGCGGCTAGCCCCCCTGGGCCTCAAAGTACTGGGAACAAGTGCGAATGGGACCATTTGCGCATGCAGGTCCATTTGCGAGTAATCAGTTTGTCAGTCTCACCGTATGCTCAGGGGTATCGATGGTGCTATGGTCCGTCATGTCCGTAATTGAGTTTTGTAGCTGGCTACGATAGAGGAATTATTTTTCTTGTTTCGTAACCAGGTTATGAAAGGGGAATTGTTTCGATTTTATTTATTTCATCTATTACTTTAACTTAGTCTTATTACATGAACTATTTTATCTATACATTTTTTTCTACACAGTACATTATAATGTAGTCCTATTTCTAAGAATGATCGCCATTATCACCCTTTTATTAAGTAAACAAATCTAGTAACTCAATTTTCATCCATTTCCAAATATCATTTTAGGCTGATGATGACAATACAATGTTATATAATATTAGACTTGAAAAGTCTTCAAAACCTGATGTGGATCCTACATGTTCTAGGTAAAAGATAGAAAACTGAATCTCAAACAAAAGTTGTTCAGAATCCTGGGCAGTTACTAATTTGTGGTTTTGAAATTTGATTTTCGATTTTTTTACAACCCAGTAGCGGTTCGTTCTTCGAACATAAAGCTCGTGTGTCACATTAGGATTCCTCGAAATGGCATGACATACTTAATATTCACAGGGCGACATCACCACTGGAATACTAATTGTTGGTAAACTAAAGTTTTATTCATCGCTACGACCGAGTTTATGAGTTATGATTCTTATGCTTGTTTCTAGAAAGCATGGAAATTGTTTATTACTCCTGTCTATTTCTTTTCTTATATTTTATTATTCAGTGACGTCATTGCAATGACTGCCATAATACAGTGGAGAAGCAGCCCTATTTAGGTTGCATTGACTTTCGTTAAAGCTACTAGAATAGAAAATAAATATATGGAATAGAATAGATGGGTTCACCGGTTTTTCGTTAGCAAATGTCAATTCCAAGTCTTTTTTTTTGCTCCGATTTATTTTTTATTCATTATGTCACAGATGAAAAGGTCCCAGGTTCAAGTCCTGTCTAGGCTAGAAATTTTATACCTAGTATAAAAAAATCTATTGTTCGAGTGTTAAGGAAAGTCAATGCCACTTTGGCTAGGCATGGCATCTTGTATGGACAACAGCAGATCAATGGTAACACTTGCAGTACGAATCCAACTCTTATGACGCAGATAATAAGAATGGTCCAAAGTGTTACACTTGATCTGCTGTTATCTAGCTTATAAAATTCGCATACAATGTAATTTTTATTGAATAAATTGAAAAAAATAGCTGTACATTACTGAATGCTCTCAAAAAACGGTGAAGGAAAATATTGTGATGAAACTGAGAACGGTAAAAATATGTAAGGCATGTATGTGTAATCCGTCAATCCGCATCGGGCTCGCGTGGTGAATCATTGCCTGAGCTCTCTCGATGTAAGGAAAGGTCTGTGCCCCGAAAATATAAGTCGGATGGAATGACTCAGGGTAAACTTTATTATGAGACAGAATTTCTATAGAAATTTCAAAGAAAATGAAAATTATAAGGCAGCAATTAATTACTTTAGTTCATATCAAGGTGAAACTTGTCCTAAGCAATGTATAATAGCTAATTTGCATAGCATAACTTTGTTTATCGCCCGAACAGCTTGTTAAACGTTTATTTGTTGGTTTTAATTACTTGTAATTTTTTACTGTCGCGGCCAATGATTACGGTTTGATAAACTGTGGTTAGAGTCACGCAATTTGTTATAGAGGGTGTGACATAAATCGTGGTAGGTCCAAAGGGGTAGTGAGGGTGACGGCCCTTAACTAGACAGCATTAAGCTTGACTCACACAGCCGCGACCTAGCCGCGATCTGCGATCAGTTTAAACACATGCCCCGCCTCATTTTCTCCCGTCGTTACCTACTGTTTGCAGATCGCGACTAGGTCGCGGCTGTGTGTGGAGGGTATATTTATAAACGGTCTCAACTGTCAGATTTCATTAAAAATTTACAGTCGTAAGACCGAACTCAAACTCTGTTCGCACTCAAAACTGTCTATGAATATACATATTTAATATAATATAATATCAAATATGTCTAAGAATATTTATCATATTATAAAGAACTAAGTTCTTATTTGCCATAAAAAACATTTATCTTATAATACATACAATTTTAGTGTCACATGGACTAAAAGAATTAGGCCGATTAACTAACTATTATCTAACTGTATTAACCTATTTTTGTGTCACAATAGGCAGTCTTATCGCTCAAAGCGATCTCATCCACACAACCTTTGAGAAGAGAATTTGGCGGATGATTAGATCTATGGAATTGGAAGTTATACATAATATACCAGTACCAGAATATACTTGGAACTTATACAGCATTTACAATGCAATTCATAAAGACTGTTACATTTATCACTTTTTAAACTTACACGGTACGTACGTACGATAGGAGATAGGTCTACTCGTGACCATGATGGCTGTAATGCTGTCGAAATATCGAGACATCAATAATAAATGTTTAACACGGTAATTCACGGTAATTAACGAGTTCGGCGGCGCAGTGGTTGGGTCGATGGACTTGCAATACGGAGGTCCCAGGTTCGATTCCCAGCCAGGGCAGCCATGTACCAATGAGTTATTCTCGGTTTTTTCGACGGAAAAACTTACGAACATTTACCGAGTGCTCTCAAAACGGTGAAGGAAAACATCGTGATGAAACCTGCATGTCGTAGAAGAAGAAAAAAAATCTAAGGCGTGTGAAATCCACCAACCCGCACTGGGCCTGCGTGGTGGATTATGGCCCGAGCTCCCTCGACGTAAGGGAAGGTCTGTGCCCGAGCAGTGGGGCAATATAAATAGGCTGATGATGATGACGGTAATTCCTGTTTTATGTAATTAATACTGTTACATTTATCTGTCTATTGGGTTCTAAAGTGGACTTTCGTCACACTCTGTACATAAATCCACACCAAAGACTAGGAGAACCAGAGTTTGTACAAGTTGAAACTGTAGTCAGGCGCGGATTTAGGTTTCATATTAGAGGGAGGTCACCTCGTAGCATGGGCGCTGACTCTTATTTACAAAATTAATCTTGGTTAGCAATAGCCAAATTAGACAGACTACAGAATATTGAAATGGTCGGAACGTGGTTTTAATAGGTACATTTTATGGCACAACAAAAAATACAAATTTATCAATACCTACTTACTCACTGAATATGTATCGCAATTATTTTATGTAAAGTACGAATGCATAAGTAAGTATCCAAGTTTCAAGCTAGATTCAAGAGTTCCATTACCTACCTATGTACGTGCACTGTTTTACAGTTAAACAGTCCACGTTCATTCCTGAGCAGTTTAGTCACTTGAAAACCTTAGATGAAGCAGAAAACTTCAAATGCTACGTCCAAGGTTTTCAAGTTACTCTTCTGGATGAAGAAAAGAATCGTTTCAATGAATCTGGCAAATGACAAAGAAGTCCTTATACAAAACCACTAAAATATTCTCGAAAATTAAGAGTTTTCTCACTCAAGGAGTGCTGAAACAATTTATTTTCTTCAAAGGGGGGTCGTGACCCCACTGACTTCCCTAGTAGCTCCTGCACTGGATGTGGTAAGGCTTGAAGTTTGCCTTATCTCGCTCGGCTCCGCCCCCGGGTATGTCTGTGATGTAGACAAGTTGACAGATCCGCCCCGTACCACTAGTTAGACTCTTCCAGTTGTTGCAGTGTATTGTTCTGCGGTATTTGGGAATGTGAATGCAGTTTGATTAAATGGGGCGATAATTAGTATTGATTGTTTACTTATACGGGGTTTTCTTCGCTGTTAACTAGTTCCGGCTCATTATGAGCCTTCGAAAATACTCGAAATATTGAAAATCTAGTGCACATGTACAAAATTAACCAAAACTATAGACAAAACTAAATCCAAGAAAATCCCATGGTTGGTCCATTGGAGTTTCTTTCAGGGATTTCCATGTTTTATATAATTAGTGCGGAGCGGATAATGGCTCCTCACAAATACTTGGAATATTGACAACAAATACAACTACAGGGTGACCTTGAATTCATTTACTGCGCATCACTTATGGCACTATCTATGTTCACCGGAAGGATTGCTGCACCTACAACACAGGTTTCCCTAGTGTAGGTAGCCGCGACACCTGCTACAAGGCCTGATCGCATCAAATATTGTAACTACACTAAATAATGTACTGTAATAGTATAGATAATCTTTAGTATTAGGTTATAACTTCTTTTTGTTTTTGCTAAATAAATACATTATTATTACATTATTAAATACATTATTATTATTATTTGAGAAAATTAAACGGATGGTTAGGCTTGTGACATACATTAATTATGCACAGCGTTCAACAAAACTAGACAATTTGAGGAAAAAAAAACACATTCACAATAAATTATATTTTAAGGTATTTATTTTCTATTATTGGAATTTGACCTAATGGTCATTTCTGAGGACATTGTGATGTACTTAGTTCAATTTTTAAGTTAGTTTTTTTACTAAAATACCTTACCAATTCAATATTTATCATGAGTACAGCCCCCAGTTTCAATTTGTCGAATTAATTCAAGGACAAGGACTAGAAATATGTAACACCGAAGAAATACCCACATTTATTCAACTGTCTAGATGTAATCTGCTTTCTAATTGGGTTTAATTTTAGTTTCGGTACTTCTTATCACAACCGATCATTTGGCCCAGTTTTAACAACTGCAGAACTTTATTATTGTTTGTTTTTAACACTTTATTGCTAACCGTAGTTGCAAACGCAAATACATTAATTTATTTTATTAAAGGACTCGACAGTTCGTCATTTGCAAATGTCATGTTACAGATTATTCAAAATATCATGTCATCTTCTCTTCATCCAAGGGAGTCGCCGTAGCGTCTTCACCATGGGTATCCGCGTCTTGTCTTCTTGTCTTCATCCAGAGGAGTCGCCGTAGCGTCATCGCTCTGGACGAAGCAGCTCGACAGTCACGTTCACTCCCGAGCTCGTAGAGGGACTCTTGACCATAGAGCCAAACTTCAGATCCTGCATGAATCCTCCAATAATTTCACCATACTTTTCGCGAAAGTTTACTGTAGATTTTAAACTGAAAATTATCAAATAATTTCGCAACCGTCGTTTTCCGCCATTTTCACAAGCCTCAACCCAAATACTTAATAATAATAGAAGGAAATTCACACAACGGGCGAGTTTATGCCAATATAGATTTCTACCAACAAACCCGCGACAGAGGGAGTTATAAGTCTGTTATATCAGTAATGTATATTTCGAGGCGGATCGAAATAATAAAAGAGAAATACAGAATGATTTTATGAAAATAATATCACGTCTCTCCGTTAAGCTTTCGAGCTCTGAAATTCAAACTGCAATGGCATGGCGTCAACAGTGACACTGTCCCCCGCAGTTAAGGGCGCTCGTGTCGGAATTTTTAATTCAATTATGATAGCGATCTTGTTTAATGACCGTCTTCTATAGCAAAGAACGCGTTTTTATATCCTCCACCCTCATTCGCCGGGGTTCTTTTCATTCTTGAAATGGAAAAAATGCAATGGCGTGAAGCCTTAAATGCTTTAGAATCGTTTGAATTTTAATTAGTTTTATACAAAGTAGGTCGGGTAATTAGTTTCTTTTTATCATGGTAAATGGATGGGCAGTCGAAACTTTAAAATCATGATTAAGTTATGTTAAATGCGGGCTTCAATTTAGAAAATGTCTATTGAAAACATTGATCTCCTATAAACAACTAGATACACAGTCTGCCTTCTAAAAATGTCCGACCGCAAAGAAGGTCCAAACGGATGAATGGGCCCTCATTTGCTTTATTGGACATTATTTGGACGTTAACAATGGACCCTTATTTGGACGTTTTTTAAATTGTTTTAGTAAGGCCTTCGTGTATCTAGTTGTTTATAGGGGGATCAATGATTGAAAACAACTATAGTGCAAATCGAAATCATAGCGATGCCAAAAGGGATTAGACTATTTTTACTTACCGTTCAAGCCATTTACGACTTTAATACCTATTTTTACCACAAACAAAACCATCAAAACATGTTGTCACAAACTGAATTAGAATTTCAAATCTGAACAAAAACTGTGAACATTAAATTAAAACGCAAGACAACGCCATTCTTTTCGTAACAGTCACGCCATTCGCAACTTTGACTTTATACTTTTTTACGATACGAGGTAAATGGCCCAAAAATTCTACAGCCATAAATTTGTCGGGCAAGGCCCAAAAGTTTCATGTTAATTCAATCAAATGCCGCGCCTGGCTTATATTTGATGAAGGGAAATCTTCTTAATTTTTTACAACCCCTGTTTATTGGGTCAAATGAGCGGTTTTTAGGGTCAGTTTAGGAAATAATTTGAAAATTTTCTTTTGACGTTTAAAATACGGAAAAACTGGTAAGTGCAGGTAAATGTTGACGTGTTAACGGACGTATGGTGATCTTTTCTAGACATTTTTGCACTAATTCTCTAAATACATAGTTTCGCTACAAGTCCATTTATAGCTAAGAGTTTGTATGATTTTTTTTAGTGTGGTTTAGTTACCAATCCTATTTGTCAGAGTTATTCAGGCCGCCCTCTAATGTGGCCTAACGACTGCTGCCGAGCGACAGCAGGCAAGAAGCGGCTCAGATGAAAGTGCCACTAGCGGTCACCCATCCAGGCACTGACCTCGCCCAGCGTTGCTTAACTTGTACGATCGTTTTCAACGTGTACTTGCAATTGGACTACACATGTAAATAAGACGTGACATAAACTCTTACTATCTGATTTTCAAATGTCTGTAAATATGTTATTTTTCAACTGATTTTAATTAAGTTACTAAAGTTGACCTATTTTTTAGCTATTTAATCAAATTAACGAAAAAGAATAATTTTCAATACTTGCCTACTACCCTAGTTTGTCGCATTTAGGTACCTATACGTCGTTTATTCCAAAAAAATATTTATGCCATCGTCGCCATCTTTTAGAATGAACAATGGCTCCGGGTCGTCGTCATCGCCATGGCATTCAATGGTGTCACAGAATGCGCCCCCGAAATGGGGTCTGCTTTCTGAGGCCCTTCCTGCCCTTTTAACTTTTATCATTCAAAAGCGTCTATTGTGCAATCAGATCGTGAGGAGTCGGTCTTATTTTTGTAAACAGGATTTAGCTTGAAGCAAGGAACGGCCTATGGAGTAAGCAAAATATACTTTAGGCTTTCTCCATAGAGCGCGATTTTTTTTCTACATGAGATTTAAGATATTTGCCTGATTTTTTCATATTGAACAATTAACTTATCAATGATCTGAAATTCGTATTCATGTTGTTCTTATTTGATTGAAGGCTTTGTGAATACATTGAGCATAATTTTCATGTCAACTTTTTTAGAAATAACGCAACTTTACGCATTGAAATGAATATGGAAATTTCAGCGACATCTTTTAGGCAGGTTATATCTATAAGAAGAAGAATCCGACATCGATTGATTTTTTTTCGATTTGTATTTTCTATTTACTTGACTGCTCTAAATAACTAGTGAAATTAGCTTTTTAATAAGAGTATAATTAAGCTATAAGTAAAAAATAGATCAGGGATATAAGAATTTCAATTTTAATTTTTTATAATAATAAAAGTAAGGATAAAACTATGTACAAAATAATAATAAAAAACAAATAAATATATACTTATAACATTTTCTTAAACTCCAGCCAGGTATTTTATCTAAAGGCGCTGGCCCACCGACCGGGCTAATGTGTGCTATTAGTCACACGTCACTGGCCGACGGGTGTAATGCAGGCGGAATTGCCTGCGCTTCGGGAATATTCCGGGCTATTTGAAATATTGGAAGGTAACATTATAAGTCACAGCTTAAGCCTCTCGGAGAGGAAACCAAAAATGGCCAGTGCGAACTAGTTAGCTTTTCACGTAGCACACGGGATCAACCCGGCCCCGCCCCGCCTCGCCCTGCGCTGTCTAACAGTAGTCAAAATGCGAGGCGATGCCGTTACGGAGGCAATTAGTGTGCGTTGCAGTATGAAGTTTCATATAAAGAATACTAAACGACTCGGATTGAGGCGGCGGTTATCCCTTTCACCGGCGTTACAGTGTGCGACAAATCTCTAATTTCTCTGGATTTTAGTATCTCTGGTACCCAATCATCTATCGGCCTATTTTTATGTACTGCTCGGGCACAGACCTTCCCTTACATTGAGGGGCTAGAGTCATGATCGACCACCCGGGCCCAGTACGGATCGGCGGTTAGCTATTTACTTGTCTATACCATTTATTTTGCTCCAGGCTGACTCTACACCTGCATTTTGAAATAGGTTTTAGTTATAAAGCTGTGAAAAAACGAACTTTGCTTTTGACTTAAAATGTACTTCGACATTATAGGCATACCACCTAACAGTATTTTGTTCTATAGATACCTTTGTGTATAGGTAAATCCCAAGATCTAATTTAGATTATTCAGTCTTCCGTCTCCAAAAGAGCTTTGGGTCACTTTCCTCAAATCTAATTTAACATTTGACATTTTCAACAATTCCAAATCCCAAATGGAAATTCTCTCCGTTTCAATTAGGGCGAACGCTGGGGAACGTTCGCGTGCGCTCGTTTATGTTCGGCTTAGCGCAATAACAGTTCGGTGTGTAGTGTATAGCTACCTTTATACCTGACGGTGATTTCCATGCAGCGGCGTTTGATTGCACGTTTGACAGAAGAACGTGCGTATTTTGACTAGGAAGAGTTTACTAACGGAATTAATTGAAGAACGACAGTGTGGGTCTGATAGATGACTATTTGTACAATATCTATATTTCCAATAATCCTATAATAAAAAGTATTTTTAGGTAGTATTATTAGTTTGTTTAGTTTAGTTTTATTATATTTGTCCCTACACAATGTTAACCAAAATTATACATTATTATAATAATAAAAATGTCGGTCATTGAGTGTATTCAGATGTGCTCAGAGACGGGTCCCGCTAGGTGCATCACATTTCACATACCAATGATCTCCGTTTTTTATAGAAAATCAATGATTCATAACACATTGTATTGATTGAAGCTCTTTATGACCCATGTCCCCGTGCAAGCCTTTCAAAGGACCGGCTTTTTTAAAACCCGTGAAACCTAATAATGTTTAAGCCTAATAATAATTTGTTTCTTTAATTTCTTCTGTAGTAATTTTTATAGAAAAAGATATATAAGATCAGAATTAAATTTAAATCGTTTTATTATTTTAGTTTTATTATTTGTTTTTTCTATAATTTTATTAATTATTAGCCTTAATGTTATAAGAATTTTTTAAACTACAGTTGTTGCTTTTCCAATAATATAAATATCGACAAACCAAAAAGTAAGCACAGTGTAATGGTACAGTCGAAAATAAGACAGAGGGTCTTCAAAAGGTTGAGATTTTCAAAACAATTGCACTTGTAAAGAATTTTCAATAATTAATCAAGTAGGTAGGTACTTTTTGAGAAAATCTCAGCGTCAATGACGCTTCATTATAATTTCTAAAATAGTTTTAGCACAGAATTTATCAATAGGTAAGTACCTAACTGATATTTTTTTGTGCCAGCCTATTTTAGAAATTAGATAAATTTAAATTTATTTCACTAATATTATAAAATGTAATAATCATAGCTAAACAACTGAAGAGAGAGTTTCAAAATCTTCATCACAAAGAACCTCTCACCTCCATCAGCCGTATGTATAATTCCGGAATTTGCACGTCTCACGTCCCCATGACGTTTATGCACGTCTTAATTTACGATATTGAATCAAAGGCGTCTGTCGACGTCGTCGGCGTCACGCTTTGTTCTAACGTTCATTTGGACGAACAATGAACTACTACTAATATAACCATCACAGTGTGTACCTCATCTGTGACAGGGATTAGACGCGACTTAAGGAATTAGTTTGAGATGAAAGCATCTTGCAATATACATTTCCGTAGGTATAAAAGAAATTAGACAAAGAAAAGAGAGCTCGGTGGCTCAGTGGTTGGGTCAATGGACTTGCGATACGGAGATCCCTGGTTCGATTCCCAACCAGGGCAGCCTGTACCAATGAGTTGGGGCTAGTGTACAACGCCACGGCGCGGCGCCGTGCCGTCGCATGGCGCAGCGTGTTACGGCGTCCAGCGGCACTGCACGTTGACGGACGGCGCAAGTTACCGGCGGACGGGGTCGTGCCGGCGGGCGGCGCGGCGCCGTCCACAGACGCGGTGCAATGCGCCGGCCGGCGGACGCCGCGCCGTGACGTTGTATGTCAGCCTTTATCCTCGGTTCTTTCGACGGAAAAACTTGCGTACATTTACCGAGTGTTCTCAAAATGATGAAGGAAACCATCGTGATGAAACCTGCATGCCGTAGAAAAAATCTCTCACTAGACTCTTTACTGCAGCCAATAACCAAAAATATTTTACCTTCGGAAAAGAAAAAACAAACAAAATATCCTTCTACCAAACTCGAATTGACTTCTCCAACTCTTGACATATGTATTTATCAAGTCTAACAAGGCTTTATAAGCACTATCAGACTAATATACCACATTACAATAAGGACAGACATTATGGGATAATAATATTTAATAATTTTATAATAGCAAAAGCACAGAGTACACAATAAAACAAGTAGTAACCTAGCAACGTACTGCTGATGTCGTCACAGTATTCAACATCGCATGCAGGATGAAGTTACGTTTCAAGCACAATGTGCGAAAACTCTACGAGATTCAATTAAGGACATGCAGATACGAAGTCATAACTCTTACAAAGTTGGTTCCTTGCATCTACCATTGACGCATTGTTGGGGCTATATGCTAGTTACAATAGTTGTAAAAGAATCTTTGAAATCGTTTAAAGACTTACTACATGACATATAGGTTTTTAATGTCGTAAGTGATGGTAAATGTAGTGATCACAGGCTTAGATAAGTGATGGCATTTGTTACAAATTTAATTAAAACAAAAAATTAAAAAATTATAGGAGGATTAATACGATCCGTTAGTATCAGGACGCTACGAAGCTATGAAGCTACCAAGTGAGAACTCATGGCGTAGCTTCGTAGCGCTCTGATACTATGAAGTCAACTTTTGAGATATAAAATACAAAATGATATATTTTTACAATAATGAGACCGGCATACAGACCGATAAAGGACCACGCTGATGTAAAAGTGGTACCTACTTACCGAGGCGGTCTGTGATAGTCTACCTATTGAGTTTTGTCTTATTTAGAGTTCGATGAATTGATAAGTCGATGGTTTAATACTTCGAGTAATGGTGTTCGACCAAACGTGTGTCGCACAATCGGTATTCGATCTCGCGTAAGTGCACCGGTCTCTGCACGGTCCTTCTACAATTTAACACCAATTGTTACCATTACGATATCAATCTGTGAACTGCAACCGTGGTAGAGGCTTCTCGTCACAAAGGCGGCAGTGAATCAAAATTTTACATCCAATCTGCAATGCAACGCTTCAGCGTGCATCTTCGTCGCATTACCATAGCAAAAGCTCCAAGACTTGGAGACAGGAAGAGGGTTCTCGGGATTTTCATTTGGATATGGCATTGTTAAAGAATGAGACTACCAGGAATCAGAGAATTACCCAGGCTCCAATGTAGAGAGTGTGCCCCAGAAGTGTGGATAAATTAGGGCATTGATAATTCTTGAATTGCAGTACTAGTTTGAAAGGTAAGAAAGCTCTTGTAACGAGCTCACAAATGCATTGTATTTTAGACCTTATCAGGGCGATAAAGGCAATTGCAACTGTAGCGGAGAAACGCCACAAAAACCAATGTAAATAATAAAACAATAATCCCAAGGCATTATACATACCTACGAGTATATCCCGTCAAATCCGTTGGTGTTTTATCCATCCATGATGGATGTAATATATAGTTGGCAATAATAATAACGAACACCTTAGGAGGCTCCCGCTAGACAGTTGAATCCAGACGTAACAAAAGGCAGTGCTACTGGACACGGCAGGCATTGAGAGGAAGTTCATAATAACTACCACTGATGCTACCACCCCCCATGACGAGAATCTCGTGAAGGCCGAAAAGGAAAAGCTAAGTAAATACTTAGACTTGTCTCACGAGACACCTCCATGTGGGATGTGGACTCAACCATAATTGTTCCGATAGTCGTAACCGTGAACGGTTTAATAGCGAAGAGTCATAGACAGTTGGGTCAAGAGCCGGATGCAGAAGGCAGTGCTGCTGGACACACCACGTATTGTGAGGAGGTTCATCACTCTGGGATCCTAACCTCCGGCAGCTTGAATGCCCATGCTTCTCACGGCCGGCGGGTGGCTATTTTTTAAATACTTGTTTTTTAAATTGTTAAAATGTATAAATATTAAATAAGAATCAAATTGAATAAAAAGAATACTAATAAAACTCCGATCGATGTCACATCCATCACAGACCACATACTCTCATTCACGACATCTAGCCAATCCCAAACACAAGCTGTCGCCGACCGGCGTTATAAAAAGCTCTAAAGGCTTTGAAGCACATGTGATTGCACCTTTATTGCATTCAAAGCGTACTGTATGGACGCCTTTACATCGAGGTTAGCTTCCCCGAGACTTTGTAACGCTTTAAAGGAATCCAATATGTTGGTGTTTGAAAAGCTGCAAACGAAGTTTTGAACACCTTTCGGTCTAAAATACTTTTAGAATTTTTAGCGTACCAGATTCCTCGTGCATATCTTTTTTTAGATGACGTAGGTAACCACTATAAGAACGATGGATCAATAAAAGATTTCAAAGAAGCGTAGTTATACGTTCAGAAATTTCAATAAAGAGCATATTGTACAGTGCTGGCAAAATATGTCATAAGTTCGAAACCTTGCTAGAGTCTCTTTCAACAAATCGATAAATGAGGCTAATAAAAGTTTGTAACAACCTTACTTCCCATGTTACAGCGACGTTGGAGAACTAACAAATAATAGTTCGCCTAAGAAAAATGTCGATCTCTCCATAACTACAATGTTAAAAGTCAATAATCGCATTGGTAGGTACGAACGACAACAGATCAATGATAACTCTTGCAGTACGATTTCAACTCTTACGACGCAGATAATAAGAATTGTCCGAAATCCAAAATGTTCAAAGTTGATGTGCTTTCACGTAAACAATATGCAATAATTTCTTGTCAAAATCAAATTTCTTTATTGCAAGTAAGCACGTTGTGTACATTTATGCACGTCAACATATTTTTGAATTTACATTTACACCACTTGAATTTACTTAACATTTGCGAAACAGTTTCAAAAATATGAAATGTACTAGCTATGACGGATGCTAGATAAACTTCGCCTTTCACATATCCTTACATACCGGCATAACATTAAAGCCAGGCATACACAATCCACGTTTAGCTCCCTGAATCACTTTAAATGTCGCACTAAAATACGCCATGTACGTAAATCCGCAAAATATATCTCGCTGTGCTGCAGTGCGGGAAGGGGGACTAATGGACGATAAAACAAATTGCAGCTATTATACACTGGGGCTGAAGATGTTCAGCGGGTATGCATGGAGGGTCAAGCCAGCGTGATGACGCTTTTGGTGTAGTTGATGGTTAGGTGGTAAAAGTAAGGGCCTAGTAGAGAACCTTGAGGCACACCTACCTTTGTAGAAGTATTCGATAGTTAATGAACAGAAATTGTTTACATATAAGGAAAAATTCATGCCATTTGCGAGTCTAATATTATTTATACTCTGATTATATGTACAAATAATAAAAAACAATGTAATAATTATTATTATGCCTTATAAACCATCAGACCATCACTAAAACATACTAAAAAGTTGCACCTGTTTAGACTTTAGCATTGGAAGTAGATACCTATTGTGTCAAACGAATATTATTTTGAAAAATATTAGTTGTGATTTTTCCAATTCTTTTGTTTCTCTTTTGGAGTAGTAAAAGAATATTGACAGGGTTTTTAAGAAGAGATAGTTTAGACCTTTAGTCAACAGTTGCATTCAATCTCATGAATATTCGAGCCAGATAGAGAGTTCATCTATATAATGAATTTCTATCCCATAGTGTACAATCTCATGTCATTATGATCCTGTATGACACCATGAGTTGCCAACGTAAGTTCGGTTGCTAGCAAACCACTGCGTAAATAAGAGCTTGACAGATTTGTGTTGGACTTTTAGCGGTCAGTAGCGGAACCAGATTAGGGCAGCCGTGTCCGATCCCTTGCACGTCTGCACCAGGAGGGCCGGCAGAAACAAGTGGCGACGTGTTGTGAGGCGGGTCACTGCGACTGAAGTGACGACCACGACCACTCTGCCAGTGCAACGCCTAAGAAGAAGAAGCTGAACTAGAGTCCACCAATATCGGTCGTCTCATCGAAGGTAGCTAGCGAGGGTACTTACGTTGGCAACTCATAGTAATGGTATACTGGCTGGGATAAATTATTGCAATAGGTCAAGTAGTTCTCTCAAAATCTCATCTTTAAAAACTTTACTGTACACCTTTCTCTGTCTTCGACCGTACGTCTTTCTTTACGCAGACATCATGACATATTTCATATTTTCTCTCACTTCCTTCTTTGTCATCCCTCACTACCCCATCGCATTCACCTGCAGCCCAAACCGATACATCACCGTTGGGCCTAATGATCGATGCCATCAGTTGATTTAGAAGCACCTGCACCCCTCTCGATTGAGCCATTCTTTACAGCGCAGTGTCTGGTCATGTTGTTACATCGATGTGTCAACTTCTTGTCGCCTATAAATCTTTGTTTGTTTACTTGTAATTTTAGAGTAGTGTGATGGTTGAAATACCTAAGAACCAGTGTATTTCTGCTAGGAACAATTTGGATTTATATTTCGATCTATATTTACCCTCAGATCAGTATTTATTCATTGATTAGAGATTTTACCTTGTTATTTTGTGGTATCCTGTTTCTTTATGGGATCAATGACTTTTCATATATTGTGAGACTCGTCATAATAATATAATTGAATGAAATATGATACAATTTAGGTCAAAAATACGTCAGATTTTATGTAATAATTAAATGAAAACACGTAGGTATTTTTGTATTATTTGCTGGCGTTGTACATTTACTTGTTTTAGAGGACACCATTTTCTGCAATAAAGTAAAACAAACATTTTACGACGATCAAAAGTTACCTATTTCCCATAAATAAATAACGCCAAGCGGAAGGTAACCCCTAACGCATTACTTTATTAGGTGTTCAACCGCCGATACATCCGTCAAAGTCGGTGCAGCGGGGAAATTACCACCCATTTTACCGCTATTTGCAGTTGTGCCAGGCAGCCGTGGTATAAGTCATAAACAGAAGGCCTTTTGTCTTAAAGAAATCGATTTAGGTAAATGAAAATGACGACAGAATTGTACGAGCAACATTATTTTGTAATTCTTATTGATGACCCTAGCTATCTCACTCTTATTTAAAATACTATATATAATTATGCCTGTACAGGCCTTTAAACCGCTGGTATTACTGCTCTTGCCCCATCAAATGCACCGTCTAGAGGACACTTGCATCCCCCGGGAGTAGCACCGCAACTCACTGCAGTGTTCACTGGTGATTTGTCCCCCCTAGTGATTATATTATTTATTTATTTAATAGCCTGCAATGTCCCACTGCTGGACAAAGGCCTCCCCCCAACCCTTCCACTCATCTCTATTCTGCGCAGACTCAGACCACATATCATAAAAACGTCAAGAACTATATAGGTAGTGATTAAGAAATTGTATTTCTTGCTTTTTCGTATTTTTCACTGTACATATTTGTCATCTAGGTATCATATTATATCACTCGTATTTACCCGAATGCGCAGGCAAAGGAACGGCATTATAATTAGCCCTGTTTTGGACTGTTTTATATAATTATTTACATTTTATCATTCTATCCTAATTTATACAAATCCTCGAAGAAGTTAAGCCAATGAGGATATTTAAGAAACCGCTCATATCCCTCCACTTGCCCCATGAAATGCACCGTCTAGGGGACACTTGCATCCCCCGGGAGTAGCACCGCATCTCACTGCAGTGTTCACTGGTGATTTGTCTCCCCCCTCGGGCGATTAAGAAATTGTCCGCGGTAATCTGGCGTGGCGGGACGGTGGGTTGGTTCGTTACTTTACTGTTAGAAAAACAAGATAAACCCTTTTTATGTGGTGAACTTCCCTACTAATTGTTGATCGATGATAGTATAGTTGACAAAGCCAAACCATATTGATGTACGTTCGACTCTACGAGTGTATATTCCAGAAGATTACATTCTGTAGACTGTTTTTCTAAAAGATCGAGAATGAGACATTTCAAAATATTAATTTGAAATTAATTACAATAATTTAAGGAACCTTTTTAATTCCATTAGGCGCATCGTTCATTAGGTAGATCTGCAAGAGATTGCTTAAAGCTGTCTTTGTAGGTCAAAATTGTATATATATTTTTTGATGTTACTGAAACTAAATAAATTAACTAAGCATTGCTGAATGAAATCTCTCGTTATACATAAGCACAGCTATGTACCTACATAATTTTTCATAACTTTGTATGTCACATATACAATAAAGAATCATTTAGGTGAAATGTTTGAATCAAATCCAACCCTTGCTTCTAAACAATCATCCTCTTCAAACACAGCATTACCAAAATACGCCACAACTGTTTTATCAGAGTCTATAAATCCAAGTCGCTTTCAAATTGCATCAGCCATCAATCTAAACTGTGTTATGTAGTTACGCACCCCACTGTAGCGTAGTCGGCGGGGTGTGGTCACAATTATAGCGTAAATAAACAGATGGATTGGGAAATCTGAGGCCGAGATTCAAAGACAGTTTTGAGCGCAATAGCTGAGCGTTAGCTTACTCTTACAAACGTCAAATTTCCATAGAAGTTTGACAGTTGTAAGAGCGAGTTAAGCTCGTGCTAAAAACTGTTTATAAAAACTCGACGTGTGACTGATTCTGCAAGGTGTTCTAACTAGACAAATTGTTACACTAATGTACCCTAATGTTAATTCGAAAACACTAGTGGGTTTAATTAGTAGGACCACTAGTCACAAACCGATACAATATTAGTAAGCAGTACTCTAATTTGTATTGTACTTATTCACTGACTTGATGCTTGGTTGCAAACGCCAAACAGTAAACCAGTCAGTTGTATAAATAAATGCAGAAACTCTAGCCGCATAGAAAACCAACCGGCCTTATTTTGTATGGAAACGCAGATGGAGCATCCGCGTGTTACAATTTCCGCTATCCGCTTCTCCACATATAGATCCGTTATAAGTGGGACCCCACCTAAGAATTCACCCCCCAGCTAAAGACACTCGGTGTTTAGGCGGTTATTTCTCTTCGTTAGACAACGATTTGTCATGAATACTTTAGCGATATTGTTTTTAGATTGAGTGCAGTACCGCCTATGAATCCGCTGGCACTGGGGGTGAGGGTTGTAATGTTAACATTGTAGTATAGACGGAAAATTAATGATTGCTGTTCATATTTTGAATAGGAATATAAGTTAGGATATGTGTAAGACTAAAATGTCGTTAAAAAGTATTTGTAACCTTAATTCTAGCTCATAATCAGAATTAAGTAATTATTTGCGAAAAAAATGGCCAAGTGCGAGTCGGCTCTTGGACTCGCGCACGGAGGGTTCCTTGCAACTTCACCATAACATTTACTCTAACGAAAAGATAAACTATTCTTTGCGTTTTCGAAACTGATAACGGCAGACATCGACATAACACACTTCAACTGCAAATATAAGTTTGTAATTACAAAAAAATAATTATTTCGTGATGGAACCCCAAATTTACAGTTTTCGATTTTTTACCTTTACTTCTGATATAAGACCTTCTTGCCAATTTCATGATTCTAGGTCAACGGGAAGTACCCTACAGGTTTTGGTTTTCTTGCATTTTCATACAAATATTCGAGAAAATGCGACATAAACATTGATTGCGTTGATGTAGAAGGTTGATTTTTTTCACGGCTGCATGAGGTTGCAGACCTGAGTATTTGGTATTAATTTCAACTTAATCCGTCCACGCGTTTCTAAGATATAGGTCTTGAGATACAGACGGACAACAAAGTGATCCTATAAGGGTTCCTTTTTTCATCTTGAGGTTCAGAAGTCTAAAAACGGTTTAAAGACTTCACAAAATTTAAAAGGTTTACAATTTCGCTGCTATTTTAAAACTTAGCTGCCAGCTTGTACTGAATTTGTTATCTCTCATTTGCAGAATGCATTTAAAACTATAGTGCCTTTGGGCCAGAAGCAAATAGCGGCCACCACAAGCCAGTGCCGCAATGTGCATTGTGTGTGCAATGTGCATGCCCGGCACACGAGACACGGGGAATTCAATAAAGAAGGGATTATAGACATAAAGTGCGGTCCAAGGCGGAACTCGGGACACTATTTTCTATTTCAAGCATATTTGTTGAGAGAAAATGGGCGCAGAAATGACACAAAGAAATGCCGCTAGTGTTATGGTCTACTAGGAACGATGAAAGGAGATGTATAGTAAAGAATATGAGAAAAGCTTTTAATTTTCATTTGTGTATAAATTATTATTTGGTATCACGGTGTTGGTACACGCCCAAGGGTCACTGCGACCTCAAAGGTCTATTGTGGCCGCGCACCGAGTTCTTATATCTCGCTCCCAAGGCCAACGTCCCTCAGGAATCGTACAATGCACTTGGGTGAGAGAGTCTTGATATACTCGGGTGGCACCATGTGTCCACCCAAGGCTCGGCTTCTGCTGTGAATGAGCGCTTCACACTCACAGATAGTGTAGTTTGTGTATAGATAGGTATAGAAGATTTTCGGTGGGCATGGCGTGGCCTGTGGTGGCTCAGTTGGTAAGAGCGTGTCACGGAATGGCAAGGTCGCAGGTTCAAGTGCTGCCCAGGGCAAGAAATTTTTCATCATGTTCTAATTTGTTCACCGAGCAGGGATAATGCGTAATACAAATTCTAGGTAATAGCAGCACGTTGTTGTCCACATCTCACTTGTATTTTATGACGCAAAACAATAACTATCTATTGTCATTTCAAGCCTTGCTGTTATTATTGAATACCTACGTAATTATTTTCACATTAATAGATCGGATCACTTTACACTTTACAATCAATTCCTTCAGTGTTACACCATAAGAGGTAATTAGACGATCATATTGTTGCTACGTGTGATGAGGTATTCTTATTAACATTTTTGTCCGCCTTTGTACTGATTTTTTTTAAGTACAAAGGCGGACTCTATGGGGTGATCTAGCCAAGTGGCTCTTCCGGTAGCAAAAATCAGGCCTATGATACATTTTTCTCTATCGTTCACGTAAATTAAAGCAACGCTGAAAGTAGTATATTGGTTTCTTTGTGGTCTTTCGATGAATGAGGTATCATTACATTCGCCTTGATTAGGACTGACATAGGATACATTTTATTCTAAAAAAGTAGTCTTTTTACCAACGTCATTTATGTCTTACAGTTGTGGTACTTTTGTGGTAACTTCTCCAAGAGATACTCTAAGGCCCGTATTAATAAATCACGCTCAGCTCAAAAGTCTATCTTGAAAACGACTTCAAGATGGCGTTCCTATTAATAAACGTAACTTAGGTGCGCGTTTAGGAATCGGGTATCACGTGAGTAACGCCGTATTAATAAACAAAACTCAGTTCTCAAGATAACGTCAAACTCTCACGTTGCTGATTGCAGGCGAACCGCGACTTGAGAAAGACATGATTGGTTTATTAATAAATGACATACTTGAGATAGTGATCACGTCTTGAGAGTGTATCATCTGAATTCGCTCTTGACGGCGGGATTGAGCTCAGACTACTAATACGGGCCTAAGAACACCTTTTCTTTCTTCTTTCTTTTCTCGCGTGGTTTAATGACCAAACCTATTGAAGAACACCTAAATGTATAGTTTAGTTTCACATAACCCGAAAATAAAACTACAACTCGCATCCATGTTCCGTTAGCAATCGAAAGTTCCAGACGATTTACGTGGTGCCACGTGAGCGATGGGGCCTATTAGGACCATCCGTCTCGTCGGAGGTGAAATATTTATCGAGCACGATGCACCTAAGTGCAGCGGGGAAATATCGAGGGGTGATGCGGTCGGACCCCGCAATTGGGTACTAAATAGGCAGTTTGTTTTGATTCTGGACATTCAGTGGATTTATGATTGCAGTACTGGTATTTAGAACATGATGAAAAAATTCTTGCCGTGGGCAGGACAAGAATTTTTTCATCATGTTCTAAATTATTCACCGAGCATGAATAATGCATAATTCAAATTCTGAGTACTGGTATTATTTAAATGGACTGACTTTATGAGAAGTCACTCTTAATAATAATAATAAAAACTTGATATAACTTTAGTCATCTATAGCGCAACTCTGTTTTAGATATTTTATACATGGTGGCTCTGGATAATCAGTATCCGATATATATTTTAAATAAATAAAAAATTATGAAACCATCAGCTGATCGTAAAAAAATGTATGACATACTATTAATTAGATAAAACGGGAATTACCGTGTTAAACATTTATTATTGAGGTAATTCCCGTTTTATCTAATTAATATGTATACAAACCGTGAAAGTTTAAAAAGTGGTATGAGATACTAATTTATTTTAGTTTTATAATGATTTCTATATCGATTTTAGATTCTAACAAAGTCAAAGTCAAATCTCTTTATTGCAAGTATGCACGTTGTGTACATTTTTACATGTCCTTATATGTTTTTGGATTTACATTTACACCACTTTGCAAGGAAAAGGTGCCAATGCTGAGGAAAAAAAGTAGCAAAAAAATTCCTAGCAGCTTATCTTTTAAAATAATATCAACATAATTACTTAATAACTAGGTACATAATTAACTATTACTATTAATAGTAGTCCTTCATGCGGAACCGGATATCATGATACTGATTATCCAGTTTCATGATTTTTGGTATCAGACTGCCATCATCCTTTACATAAGCATTTTTTTTTGTTATTTATGCTAGTCTAAACTAGGCACCTAACTAGATCTAAAAGACATTGCCACATTTCAGTGGAGCTTTGCCCTACCTACAAAACTACGTGCCCAATTAAGCTGTACCTATCATTTTGTTGGGGACTTATTACAGGTTTCATATTGCATAATCATAATCAGTATCATTTTCTACTACTCTCGCAACTCCTATAGAAGAATAACAAATACAATGAATAATTCGCTTCGATTTCTTACTATTTTCTGAATTTTTAATTAAGCTGTTTTTTTCGACTGGCTAGATGTACAAAACTTTATTTTAAACCAATAATTTTAATAAACAAACGGAGATATTTTTACATTTATTCGTTATCTTGTACATCTAGCGGTTGATGGTGGGGCAGAATCTAGCATTGTCTTTTAGAATAGTTCAACAGCTCTCGCTTCCCTAAATAAAATTCCCAGCTCTGATTTAAAGACTGTCACTAAACCTCAAACATTCAAAAGCTATAAAGGTGACCCATGAAGTTGACACGCCAGCACTAGGGTTGCCAAATGCCAATTCAGTGGACCAGAAATATGGGAGCCGAATCAATGGATTTTTTTTATTTACAGATATATTTTATGCAATGAGTACAATACATTTCAATATTTAATTTCATTGAGATAGATATTACATTCAAATATGTTACTATAGTAAACTAAATAAAACATTACAAATAAAAAATTTCATTCAAACTTTGCCCACCCTGTGGTAGTGTGCCTAGAATGCTGGCGACGTTCCCCCGCTGAATAGCCAGGCTTATGCGCTGGCCGATATTTATATATTTAATTTAATTTAAAACATATTCAGTAAATAATTGGAGTGGTTCAAGGCGAAAAATAGTAATATGAAAACACTGATCATTAAACTACCTATACTTATAGATATTCCATCTTTTTACCTTTAGATTCACAGAATTCCGGGGGCTGTCTGTCTCTACACTATACCGCGGCCCAAATCAAGTGTCTTATTTAAATATGATCGTCCAATTACCTGTTATCGTGTAACGTTGAAGGAACTGATTGATCGAACCTGTTTATCATTGTGAAAATAAAGTGATCCGATCTAATAATGTGAAAATATCTATGCAATAATCACAGAACAGCCTAAAATGTTAGTAGGGTAGGGTAGTTTTTGTTTACAAAATAAGATACTTGATTTGGGGGGTTGTTGTATATTCGTCACAAAGTAAATTCGTCACTAAAAATAGTAAGTATTTGTAAATTCGCCACAGTTCTAATTTTATGAAGTGAATTCTTCATTTTTAATTTTAAACATTGTAAGTTCGTCACATTGTTATTTTCAGTATAGACAGCAGAAAAATCAAACAATAAGTAGAATAAAAACGTTATTTATATTTCGTCAACACAGCAATTTCAACAATTTAACCTTACATCTACATAAAAATCACAGTTGTCCGGTCTAGACAATTTGCTTTTATATTTATCTTCTTCTTTCTTATGGTGCCGTCTTCTTACGAAGGTTGGCGATCATTATGGCAATCTGCACTCTCGACAACGCCGCACGGAACAGAGACCTGGTACTCTTGCCGTACCATTGGCGTAAGTTCCTGAGCCATGATATTCTCCTTCTACCTGGCCTTCTTCTGCCCTGGATCTTTCCCTGAAGAATCAGTTGTAGAAGATCGTACTTTTTATTTGAATTCGAAATCCGTGGTTCCGCGGTTTTTATTTTATATTTATAACCGATGTAATCTTTTGTGTGCAAATGTAGTATATTTAATTTGATCGTTGACAACCCTATATACAGTGCACGGAAGAGTCGCGTACGCACGTCTAGTGCACATAAAAGTGGAGTGCATTAAGTGCATCGCAATCGGTTGCACGCTTACGGTTAGCACCCTACACGAGTGCTGCGTAAATAAAACTGTTTATACTGCTTTGGAGGACTTGTAGTTCGTGTTTCCTATACATGTAATAAGACTGTAAAAAAGTTCAACCTGTACATTGGATATTTTTGGTAAAGAACCATAAAAAGACATTGCCACATTTCAATGGAGTTTTGCCCCCCACCTACAAAACTACGTGACCATTTAAGCTGTACCTATCATTTTGTTGGGGACTTATTACAGTTTTAGAATTAAAACTATAGTGAGCCATTACTACAAATTATTATATATAAACGGATATCACTCACTTATATTGTTAAAGTCGGCAATTAGACCGACAGTTTCGACCGATTTCGACGGTCTTTTTCAAGGTGAGCGCGCCACGCCCGCGTCGCCGTTGACGTTTCTTCGCGCACTCAAAAACGTCCGCGAAGAAACGTCACCGGCGACGCGGGCGTGGCGCGCTCACCTTGAAAAAGACCGTCGAAATCGGTCGAAACTGTCGGTCTAATTGCCGACTTTAACAATATAAGTGAGTGATATCCGTTTATATATAATGACTTATTACAGGTTACATTATTATTTTCTTGATCTATTTTTTAGATCTGTGTACTCGTATGTTCTTGCATTCTAATTCTAACACAATTATGTAGGTAGGCACTCTAAACTGTGGCAATTTCGTATTAATTACTTAAATTAGAATCAATTGATCGTTATACATCATTGATTGACGCATAATTGATGGAATAATTGAGGCGACAAACCCAGCTGTTTAGCTGAGATCGATTGTAATTATCGAGAGTTTTCCAATTTCCTGTCGGGCCGCGGGCACAAAGGGGAAGGGGAAGAGAGACGAGTGGGGGGAGATACAGACTTGGTAGACATTTTTTTAATAGACAAACGCGTTTAGCCATTATGTTAGCCACACACGTTGCGATTTACTTGCGCAAATTTGGGCTTGCACAAGCAGAAGATACTTGCGCTTTCAAGCATACAACTTCAAGTATACTTGTGCAAGCCTAAATTTACGCAAGTAAATCGCTACGTGTTTGGCTGCCATAAGCGTGATTTAAAATTATTTCATGGTTTAAAAGCCTTCGGTACCTTCCCAACTTGACGTATAAATGAAGTGTGAAAAGGACAACGGTTAGAGAAGTGATGTTAAACTATAAGTATGTAGCTGAAAAGTAAGTTGTCAGGTGTCGTATTTACAACAGACTTAAAAGAAACAGCAGATAATTTTAAGTCTGTTGTAAATACGACACCTGACAACAAATAATTCAATAAGACGAAAACTTTAAAACAGTAACAACGGTGGCTAAATGAGTTAAAAGTCAGATTTTTTTAAAACAAGCTCTCGTATTTATAGTACCCTACATTTTGATATATATTTTGTATGATATTTTATATGATAACTATTTCGGTTTAGATATAATTTTCATTTTAAAAGACATGGAATGTTTGCGATTTTTTTCTATCGAGCGAAGTTTGTCCAATCCTATATCGGTATTCATTAGTCTCTAAATAGACACCCCAAGATTGCTATATTTTTTTTCAAACGTTTAATTTTAGTAGTTAATGCCTTCGTAGAAAAATTGAAAACACGCGCATACGAAGCCTTAAGAATGTGTTTCACATTCTACTTTAGGCAGGCCCGAAATTAAACTTCACGATTGTACCAATATGTTAGCGATAATCCCTCATAAAGGCGCGCACACACGCGCCGACCACTTGTCTATTCTCATTATGCACGGTCACATACGGACGATTAAGCGAACGTATTGCATTCGCCGATATACGGAGGGTACGCGGAGGTATGCCGAGTTGTTGACTGCTAATGACATTTTGAATTCTAAATTCAAAATGAATAGAGAGGTATGTCGACGTAACGGAAATGTTGAAATTTAATTGACAAGGTCTAAAAATCATTAACATCCTAAAAGAAAAATATCATTTCAAGATTTTTTCTCTCTGAAAACTAGACTAAACTTTTTATTTAAACAGAAATTTTTCGTAGATATTTTCGAAATGTTTTGTGTAAAATTAGACATTCCGGAAGTACTGTGGCTGTGACGTAGTAGGCAAAGGGAATCTAACCCATACAGCCAAGTAATACATTGTATATTTATTTTTAACACCTTTTCAATGCTATCTAGGTAGTCAGAATCATACTTGGCGAGCCCACAAGAAAAATGGCAATGAACACACTCCTACAAATACCGAAAACGATCGAAACATGGATATTCACCGATTTTGGAAAGACATTATTTCAGTAATGACGTCAGCGTCTCTTACGCCCTTTTTAACTTTCACGATCTTAACTTAATTTTTAAATAATGTAAACGGCTTAATTTGAATAAAAGAAAAAAAATGGGTCCCTTAAGTTTACGTAGGTATATGTTCATAAAAAAATGTTAAAAAAGTCCTTGTCCAACAATTGTACCAATTGTTTAGTTAGAAATTATCTTATCCCAAAATAACAAGCCAAATATGAATTTCTATTGAGAACCCAATAGAATAGTGGAACTGACAGTTCTTTCGTAATTGATTTTAATGAACAAATTAAATATAACAGTTCCTTTTTAATCAGATTTGAATGATTGAACTTAGTTTCAAACATAGATTACTTTTTCTCGTATATCCCATTACTTTGAACCTCGTTTCATGTATTAAGTTACGCAAGTTCGTTGAACTTAGCTGTGAATTCACGAACCTTGTTTGAGTTCCGTTCCGATAACTAAGTTAAAGCCAAGATCTGTTTTAAACTAAGTAATCGAATAAATGCAAACTGTAGAGCAACAAATTTTAAACGTCCTTGGGGAGCTATAGTACACCCTTCGGCAGTTCCGAATTAAACTCGGAAACAGGGATGTATTCGTAGAGGGCGATAGAGGCCCCGGCTGTTCTAGTTATGCATGTCAGTCCCTACATTTTGAGTCCCTAATCATAAGTAAAATACGTAGGTGCTCGTGGAAGAAAATGTTGGACAAGACAAACGTTCAACTCAAATTGCGACCGAAATTTTACCCTGAAAAAATCATTACTAACTTAATCACTTGCAACTGTTATAGTGTTTTAAGGTCTAAAACTCTAAAATTTAGACGATTCAAAGTTCCCCCATTCGATTGGTCCATTGTTATTTGTCATCTTAATCTTAAAAACTTATTTTGGACATGATCTCATCCCAGATATCGCTGGATTCCAGTAGACTAATAATCAGAACCGAATACATGGCGGCAACCTGTGTAAGTTCAGCAGATGAGTCTTTTCGTAGCGGACGGAAAGATTCACTTCGACTCGCTCTAAGTCAACGGAGTAGGGTCTCCTTACTTCATAGTTCAAAGACTTTGTCAAATATGCTCAAATTCGATGTTCATTGACGGCTTTTTAAACGTCGTAGTTATGGATTCTGTACAAAGCTTTCAATGGTAGGTAAAACTTTGCAAAGACGCTCACATGTCTTGCGCCCGCCTAATACTGTATAAGATACAAGAGCGGGTCCCAATTCTCCATAGGCTCCTACTGAGTACGGCCCCTGAAGGACTTAGGAGCTAATAATTCGAGAAGTTCGCAATATGTTGTTTCGCTTGACGAAACAGTTGCAACTTTGGAAGGGGACGGAGTTGGTGTTGATTAATTTGTTTCTATTGTGATTTAGCACCGTCTTAGCGATAATGTTTCGTAATTAGGGCGTTATGTGCTTCCGTGAACTTCTAATGATTTGTTTTGTTTGTAATAGTATACTTCCATCAGCATTCGCAGTTTCGCTACTAGTTTAAAAAGAGGACCTTTTCATGCTACGCAACAAAGATGATGCTATCATTGTTTCACAACCTTTTGTGAAATAAGATGCATGTTATTTTGACAATACCCTCCCTTAGTGCTAATATTTGACTTCGTTTCAAACTTTTGTGTTTCTTGTTGCTTAAAAGATATTTAAAAATACTTAATCATCTCATGTACTTCCAACAAATCCTGCCTGCCTAACGTGCCAAAAAGCTAGCTATATAGGAAAAGATCCCTGCAGCGAGTGTTCCTCCTAAATGTGATCCTGTCGAAAAGGTAGGGGGATCACTCATTCTGTGGAGGAATACAAGAAAATATATCCCCCCCCCCCACCCCAAATAACTGGTCTTCTTCACTTGACTTCTTTGACCGAACATCCCTGCACGCTTCCGTCGTCGGCGTTACTTCCCCTTATTTATCTTCCCCAATCGGTCGTCGCCCTTGCATAATATGTATACCAACGGTCTGGTTACCTCTACCTACGTGTTATCATTCGATATCCCAGTGTCCTTTGTCCCTGTCCAATGGGTGTGCCAGGACAGAGCCTGTGCAGTTTCCCACGGGCCACCACAAACACGGCCCCTTATTGAAAGTAAACACCATTACACTATGTAGCTTGAGGCGTTATTCTTTCTTGCGATATTTTTTTACGTTGCAACCCTGAAATAAGCGTTGAAATACGATATAACGGAACCGAAATTGAGACGTGTCTTATTTTGTAAACAGAAAGTACTGATATAGATTATGGCATAGTTATTTTTACATTATTAAATCCGCTCATTTTATTTTTGCAATGATGAACATGTTCAATCAATTAGTGGGTCTGGACCCATTGGTCCCCTAATATTCGTCCCCCGGATTAAAAGTTGTAGATTCGGCCCCTATATAGGTGCTCATTGGTCCCCCGGCAGGAGACGAGGCAATCCTTTAGTTTTACATCACAACAGACGATCATGTTTGTTTACAAAATGAGACACTTAATTTGGGCTTCGGTAAACGGTTTAACACAGAGAAGTACACCTTTCACAGTAGAGTTTTTAAGGTTGAGATTTTTTCAACAACTACTTGACAGCCTTTTGAAAAAGACGAAACTAACAATATCTCATATGTTAAAATCCATCAAGCTATTTAGGCTGCAGGGCGTGCCAAAGAATTAGATATACATACACACATCAAACATACACTCGAAAAACATAACCCTCCTTCTTGCGCAGTCGGCATTGATCTCCTACAAACAACTAGATACACAAAGGTCTTACTAAAACAATTTAAAAAAACGTCCAAATAACGGTCAATTGTTAGCGTCCAAATAATGTCCAATAAAGCAAATGATCCATTCATCCGTTTGGACCTTCTTTGCGCTCGGACATTTTTAGAAGGCAGACTGTGTATCTAGTTGTTTATAAGGAGAGCGACACCATTGTCGGGTAAAAATTAAATTCCGTTTCCAAACTTGCAGACTTCGTGGCTCTACCTCTATGATCTTAGCTGTTGTTTTTGTCGAGCGCTCGTGATTTTCAACGGAAAATAATAAATCTTTGTATGTAAGGAAATAAATTCTGAAATTATTATGCCCATCATAGTGCAATAAAAGGTTTTATAAAGATGCAATAGATGCTTTTAGATTTAGGCACAATTCTTAATTGGTAATAATTATAAAATGCCGAGAATAATCTCGGTATTTTACATCCCGATATTATTATCTAGGCCCTAGATAATAATATCGGAGTTTTAGAATTATTACTAGATTTTAGAGATATGGGTAATGGCGACAACCACACGACAGCGGCTCGACGTAGACAAAAATGTCTCCTTTACTGAATTGATGTCTTCCACGAATTTATATGATAAGACACAATCCTGAAGTGCAGACATCGTCATTGTCATCACGTTGTTGTTGTGTAGTAGTGGTCGATGTCTAAAGCTTCATTAACAACAAACTAGCAAGTTATCGACGCAATTTTCGCCGTGAAATTTTTGCAATATATTTCTCTGATTGGTTGAACGCTAAAATCGTGTCACCAAAATTGAGGCTTTTCAGCATTGGTCTCCTATAAACAACTAGATACACAAAGGTCTTACTAAAACAATTTAAAAAACGTCCAAATAAGGGTCCATTGTTAACGTCCAAATAATGTCTAATAAAGCAAATGACCATTCATCCGTTTGGACCTTCTTTGCGCTCGGACATTTATGGAAAGCAGACTGTGTATCTAGTTGTTTATAGGAGTTCAATGCTTTTCAGCGATATTTTCCAATGAGAATCCAGCTTTACTTATACTACTGTACTTAAGCCTGTAAATATGTACGAAAAATATATAAAAAGCAACTCAAACATAGTGTTTATACCCACCGAAGTCCGAAGGCCTAAATCGTAAATATCGTGAAAAATTCAGCGTTACCGCGGTCACATACAAATTACAGCCTTAGGGTGCTATTAATTACTCCTCTATTTCCATAATGTGACGTCATCGCTACGTAATGCTTGTTCGTTACAACAATTCGTGACAAAAACTGTGTTTAAATACGCATTAGATGTCTATTTTCGTTCGGTTCTGATTCCATGATTACGAGTATTCGACTGGTGTTCTACTGCAATTTTGTTTCTTTGAATATGGATATACAATTAAAATATCGCCAACCATTCTATGCTATGGTGACATTTATAAAATAAGAGACCAACTGGACGGTTTTAAGAGTCTTAAAAGCGACCAGTTGGTTCTCGCCATCGTTTGCAAACGACGGCCACTGTATTGTTTTATCTTATTTATTAATATAGATCATCAGTTTCAAAATGTGTTAAAACAATGATTTCTTTGTTGGTATTACCAGCTCCGACGACCTGATAAAAGTGACAAAAAGTCATCAAGTTATGGCACCGAAAAATGTCACAAAACAACTTGTCCATCCTATACAAGGCAAATTGACATGTCCCGAGGGGGCCTTAAATCAACTGGCCATTGTCCGTATATATTTCACTAAGTTTCCTCACCGTCTGTTACGAGGTACGAAGTTGTTGGAATGTTATTATTATTTATTTTTTATTTTATTAATGGACTCGACTGTTCGTCATTTGCCAATGTCATGTTACAGCAAATTCAATATATTCAATAGTCTTCTATCTTCCTCCAGGGTAGTCGCAGTAGCGTCTTCACCCTGGGTAGCCGCGTCTTCATGTCTTCATCCAGAGGAGCCGCCGTAGCGTCATCACTCTGGACGAAGCAGCTCGACAGTCACGTTCACTCCCGAGCTTGTAGCGGGAACTCTTGATAAAAGCTTGAAACTTCAGATCTTGCATAGGTAAATAATCCAATAACTCCGCGAACATTTTCTGATTAATTTAACGTGATAATAAAACACAAAATAGTCCCTGTAGACATTAAAAGGAAAATTATCAAATAATTTCGCAACCGTCGTTTCCCGCCATTTTCAAGAGAACCTGTTGGAATGTTCCTTTAACTGTTATTTGTTTAGTTTATTATTGGACTCGACAGTTCATCTTTTGCCAATGTCATGTTCATCATAATGATCAGCTCGTATCAGTCCACTGCTGGACGTAGGCCTCTCCCAAAGCACGCCACTCAACCCTATTCTCGGCATTCTGTAACCAGACGGCAAAAGTCAAAAAATAAACTCGCGAAAATCGAAAATCGTTCAGTTAACGACATAGAAAACCAACCTTTCGACTTCCTATACCCTTACCGTTACATTCTGTAATACAATCAAATAATTTTCCCGTCACGTTCCCGCTATATCGCCATTTTCAGAAGTTCCACATCGCAGTTCCACAATCACATCACAGTCCAGTAGGTTTGGGCGCGTTATGTACGCATCGCCAGCCCTTTATTCCGAACGTGAATAATAAATGCTACTGTATCTACGTATTCAGTTTACTGCTTTGCGATTACTGTTCACGTTGTAATGCTGTGTCGCAGGCATTCAGTTGAAGGACTAGCCAAGTGGCTTTTACTTTCATTGACATATAATAAATATAATAGACAGGAAGGGGTATTGACATTTGCTTTTTCATTAGTTAATGTAAATTTTTCTCTCTATTCTACTAGCGTTAAGGAAAGTAAAAGCTATTTAACTAGGCCCTCAAATAGGTCTTTCAGGTGGGGTTTCTAATGCCGTTCTATCGAATATTAGTTCTCGATAACTGTTGCTCGATTGTACGGACAGCAGCTGATCAATGGCAACACTTGCAGTACGATTTTAAATCTTACGACGCAGATAATAAGAACGGTTCAAAGTCCAAAGTGTTACACTTGATCTGTACCTACCTCTGATTGACTGACATAAAAAATTCCGCGACAAAATTGTGACATTGTTTCCATTATGTATTCAGCTTTATACATAGAGTCGCTTTAATTTTTTAGGTTTAAACACTTTATTTTACAAGACACAGATACACAATGAAAATAAAACGATTTGTTCTCGTTTCGACCAACTGGTTCGCCCAAGATTCTTGTTTCGACACAAGGAAAGCACATTGGCACAATCTTCAAGCTTATTCTACCAGCAAATCCGTTAAAGAAGGAGTATTGTAGTTCTGTCTAAAAAACAGTAGTTTTGTTTTGGTTTTGGCAGGAATTTTGAGCGATTTTCTGTGAACAGACTTGTTTTAAACGCTCTGTAACGCAATTACACTGAATATATTCGTTTACACACAGAATTCGACGCCTAAAACCGCGAGCCCGCCTACGCCTCGTAAAACTGAATTGACAATTTAAATTTAATCTACTTTATGGAGCGAGTGAAGCGACGCCTTTATATGCACTATTACACAGTTATTCCATTACATTTATATTTTTATTGGAACAACAGAAATATGAGCAGGAAATAATGAGATTTATTTACATCTCTTTTGGTTCCACGAGTTTTATAAATGTCGTTTTAAAAGCTTGTTGACATGTCCAATCGAGCCCCTTATAGGGATATCTATCTATATACATATAATCTATATATACATATAATAAGACTGTAAAAAAGTTGTGTCTGTACATTGGACATCATAATTCATAATTCATTTATTCCTTGCTTTATGTGGTAACATGGTTCTTCGGTAGTACAGTAAGTGCTCACATAAACCCTGTAAGGGCACCGCAACATTAGACACTTAAACATAAAAAATTCAAAATTCAGTTTTGTCAGTCAGTCAGTCAATAATACAAATAAATATTCAAGTAAATATAATAATTAGGAAGTAATTCTTATCCATGAAATAAAAAATTAAAATTGAAATTAAAATTGTCAACATATGAATTAATTTGCAAAATCATGTTCGAAAAACTCTTGCAGATTGTAAAAACACCTATCAATTAGTAATAATTTCAATTTTTTATTGAACACTGATTCGCCTTTTAAGTCCTGTAACCATGTTGGTAATTTGTTAAATATTTTTATAGACATGAAATATGCACCTGCACGTACAATTTGTAATGCATCTTTTGAAAAGAATAATTGTAATGTGTTTTAGGATCGATACTGATGCCAAAACACTAATTTTTAGAATTTTTGTCTGTTTGTCTGTGACTTTGTGCAAGTATCACGCCGTAACTACGGAAGGGATTTTGATGGGAGTTTCACTAGGAGATAGCTGAAATATCCGGACAGCTCATAGGCTATAAGATATGGCGGTATGTGATGTGGAAACAAGGATCCTGAGAGGAAGATCTCCTGATCTCCTCCACCCTCTCCATCCTCCTCCTCTACGCAATCGAAATTGCGGGGTACAGCTAGTAATATAATATATATATATATATATGCCTATATGATTGTGATATGTGATGCGCATGTAACGAGTATCACCTCTGACCGCATCCGAATGCACTAAATTTTTCCACCAGATGGAAAAACTATTTTGTGTGTATTGGGAAATAAAATGTTAAATTAGGCTAATTCACGTTGGTGGGTCAGCCTATCTGGTCTATAAATCAAGAATTCGAGACTGCATACAACTAACTACCATTATCAAATGTACCTATTATTCTTAAACTTACTTTATTCAAATTCTTAAGAGGCTTCCATCATATTTGAAGACCAACAACTCTTTTATAGCAGCACCTAGAGCCTTGCAAAAAATATATGTGATTTACCGACATGTCATCTATATTGTGTGCAAATATTTACTTTCTAGACTTTACCAAATCCACATAAAAAAAATCAGAATTGACCTCTGTTTCTACACATTTTATGAATAAAGTCTTTATTTGAACATTTGGCACATGGTAAATAAGGTGTTACAATTTTATATTGCCTTATAACATGTGGCATCCCTTACCTTATATTCTTTAACTTTCACACGAATAGCAAATATGATATCATTGTTCTTATTATTTACATTCTGTTTTTGTTACAGGTATCTATACTTAGCATCTGCAATTTTAAGAGTTATTTTCATAGTAAGTATATAAACTCAGTGCAAGGACATTTCTGCCTATTTATATCACATCCAACCCAAGTACCACAAAGTCTTAGCCACTGACTTCGTCTGCATTTGACAAATGTGGCGCCAGTGTTTGAGTCACCGTCCCCATGGCTTTGTTTGCTAATATTATAAATATATTATACTTCCGTGAAAGCTAGTATATCAACAGCAGATCAAGTGTAACACTTTGGAGTTTGGACCGTTCTTATTATCTGCGTCGTAAGATTTAAAGTTACCATTGATCTGCTGTTGTCCGTACATAGAAAATAGAAATATAATATATACGAGGTTGACATTTGAGTCGATTGCTTAAATAATGTAAATCATACAAAGGAATCGTTATTCAAAGAAATTATTTTCCATAAAATAAACATTCGAAAAATATGTATTTTTTATATTTCAATATTTGCTTTTTCGTTAGCAAATGTCAAACCCATACATTTTGCTTTCTATTCTACTAGCTTTACCGAAAGTCAAAGCCACTAGGGAAGCTAATTCAATTCAAATACACTTTATTGTACATAAAAGACACAAACAATTACAATACAGAGATTGAAAACAGCTTGTACACTTTTGGCGGCCTTATCGCCAAAATTGTACGTGCTGTAAATTTATTCCAGGCAACCAACTGTTGAGGGAATTTAATAATAGTAAAGTAAGAGAGATTTATTTATATTTATTTATATTTATCATTTTATAGATACAATAAGTATCTATAAAATGAAAAACAATTAAAAATTAAATGGTATTTACAAAGAGCAGGAATATTCATTATATTCCACTATATCACCTACATCACATTATATTATTACAAATCTGAATATTACACCATTGATCCCTTGCGGACTGGTCTTTTTCTTACTGATACTATTACTTGACCCCGCTATATATTGAATATGTCATGTGTGTTCAATAGAGCAATATTTGTTATCAATTTTCTTTACGGTTTTCTTCAGCTAACTCTACATGCATAAATCCATAGACTCCTGGCCCGAATGCCCCGTTTGCTCTACAATAGCGTCGCAAAATACTGTATCTGCCTGCAACTAACGACGTCGCCTGCGCTGTGTTTTACGATCACCCTGTATTTAAGACCGGTACTTCGCTTCTTGTGTTAGGTCTCTTATGTTATCGTTTTTAGACTACCTAGGTACCTGTTCTTATCTTTCGTAGCTGTAATGTGTTTTCGAGAACTACGTAGTTCTAAATTCTAAATCAAACCACAATTTATACTTAGTTATAAATAAAGTAAATATTATTTACTTATTTATTAACTATTTAAGTGAAAAGTATACAACTATACAATACTAAAAACTTGATCGAATAAGCCCCTTCTGATCGTTCCCGATGCAAAGGTGTCCATAATACCAGCGGCGTTACCGCGCTGTATGGCTATGGACAGCCTTTGCATCAGGAACGATTCAGAGCGAGGCCCGAGACCGAGGTCCCGCATTCGCCGCCCAATGCCACGCACAAACTCCCTGGCCTCCGCTCCCCAAGGACATTTATTTATTTACAATTAATTTGATGGAGCTATATGAAAGTTTTAGAAATGTTTATTAAATAGCACGAATAAAATAAATTCGTATAAGTTGCTAGTAAAATTAATGTCGCCAATTTAATACTCAATACCTACTCAATATCCTGTATATTGACGTATATTGTAACGTAAAGGGTATATGAAGCCGAAGGGAGGGTGTTCAGTATCGGCAACTGAACAACTCTTGTTCCACGACTTTTCGTTTTCGCGATTTTTTTTGACTTTTCATACATTCCATTTAACGATGCTTTATGCGCAGATGAAAGCCTACGGAAACCTCTATTACTTATCTAATGAAAACATTACGAACGCATACAATACAATGCGATCTAAAAACTATTTAACATATATATTTTAATTTACTATAAGACCCTTTCCTCTTGCAAAATGTCTTTGTTTTTTAAGAACGAAAAACCAACCAATAGAAACTTCAAATCACGAATTTATGTAAACCGCGCTTCCGACCAAACGCACAGGAAACTCGACCTACTTAACGTGACACCGTTAAAAACCCCATTTCGGCCCCATCAAAGTTGTCGGTGTACCATCATCTACCAATCAAACTTGTACGGTACACTGGCCACGTTGATGTACTTTGACAGGTGCTGGAAGAGACACAGTTTTTTTTAATATTTTCTTTGCCTGATATTTTTTTAGGTAGGTATTAATAATTAATTTCAAAACTTAAAAGTATCTTTGGTTTTACATAGGTAAATATATAAATGTGCTTTGTTTTAAGTCTATGTTCAACGACGCGGGAAGCAAATGTCAAGTTTCTCATTGGCACCTTTTCTTTCCGTGCAAAGCGATGACGTAGATAACTCTTATTGTTATTTATTTATTTAATAGCCTGTAATGCCCACTGCTGGTCAAAAGCCTCCCTTCATATTCATTCATATCTATTCTGCTGCGCATACTCAGACCACCAGTGTTCCTGCTATAAAAGTTCATGGTAAGGGGGCAATTCGTCTCGCAATCGTTTGCGGTGGCGGCCACATAAACTAGGTAAATGTAAATTAAAAAAAAAGGTTTTTTAAAATTCATTTTTAATGTTAGATACATGTGTGTATATTTTTGCACAATAGGTTATGAATCCAAAATTTGATAATAAATTCAAATTGTGTCAAATTGATTGAGACTTATTCAGTCGGTATATACCAGTCGGTATTCTGGTCGAGCGCCTCGATCTATAAGGTGTTATCCTGTCAATTTATATATAGTTGAATAAATAAATAAAAAATAAAATAAATACTTCGTCCAAATGTCAGGCAAACCGTCAACTCTCAAAGAGACGGTTCCATTTCGTCAACACCCGTGACCCCCTTCGCTGGAGTTTTATAGCGTCCGACTTCATTATGCTAATAGGGGGTTCGATTTCGTCCTCCCCTCGTTCGCCACTGATCACTAGTGATTTTTTAACCTCTTCCCTCCTTCAGTGCGGTTAACTGAAAAAAGTTTCCGGTATTTTTTCCCGATTTCGTATTCATTAGCTCGGAAATTAGACTTTTGAGGAGGTTTGGTTAGGTAGGTACCTACTTACTTAATTTAACTTAAACTTGAAGGGTCGTAGACATAAAGAATGCTAAACGGTGGCTTATTTTGACAGCTAAACCACCATTTTTGTGTGACGAAAACCAGCGAAAATCCATAAATCGTGGCTTAAATCACCGCCTAACTTTCACGTTTATGGATGATTTAGTAAAAAATATTGAAATAATAATTTTTATACATTTATAATTATCTATATATTTTTTTCTATTTCGACACCGTATTATCAGTTTTATTAGCATTTGAAATTTTTATTAATTGTTAGATTTGTTAGGTAATACAAAATGTAGCTTACACGAGTCTGTTCTACAAAAGACGGTGTCGAAGGATTTTTTTTATATCTATACCGCAGCCCAAATCAAATGTCTTATTGTCTAATTACCTACCTGTTGTGATGTAACACAGAAGGAACTGAGTGATTGACCCTGTTCATCATTGAAAATAAAGTGATCCGATCTAATAACGTTAAAATAACTATGCAATAATCACATAACAGCTTAAAATGTTAGTAGGGTAGGGTAGTTTTTGTTTACAAAATAAGACACTTCATTTAGGCTGCGGTATACATACTTAGATTATTTTAGGTCTAGTCTAGACATGGGCTCCCTGGGAATGTGGGTAAGGAGTCGATCTGTATTCATGCGTTTCGATGCGAACGGACGTGTGACATCAACTTTGTTCTATATTTGTGACATTGTTGTAGCAATTTATTGTTGTTTGATTTCTTCAATCTGTAGATGTTTATTTCTGTTACTATGTTGCTTACTTTATTTCTTTTACCATTTATTTTATACAGGATGTCCTTGAATTCACTCGGCTAATTGAAACAGGGGGCTGTACTTAATATTAAATTGGTAAGATTTTTTAGTAAATCAAAACTGCCAAAAAAGTGAACTAATTACTTCACAAGTCACAATGACCTTAGAAAAGACCATTAGGGCAAATTCCAGTGAATGAAATCAGTGCAAAAAATTAAAAATGCCTTAAAATGTAAAAACTCCAAAGCACAGTGTTGTGTTGTCTATCAGGGAACCAAAAAGTACCTGAGCAGGTGCCGAAGACTGAGCAGGGGACGAGTAGGTACCTTAAAAATAAATTAATATTGCCTCGTCTCCTGCCGGGGGACCAATGGGCACCTATATAGGGGCCGAATTTAAACTTTTAACCCGGGGGACGAATATTAAGGGACCAATGGGTTCTGACCCAACGATGCACATCAAATTAAAAAAAAATTGAAACTTAGTTGATTTATTTTTTATTTTTCCCTAAATTGTTTAACTTAAATTTACTTAAACGCTATGCAGAATTAATGTATGTCACAAGTATAACCATCCATTTAATTTTGTCGAGTGAATTCAAGGCCACCCTGTAGGTAGGTATATTCTATATACTCTATGCCAATACACAGAATTATAATGTGCATTCGTACAGTAAATCATCATTAAACCAGCATTTTACCGCATTGTGTGTTGTGATATATGTATAACTTTATGTGTGCCCGCTTACTTTCTGTGCATGAATAACTATATAACTTTTTATCCGCTGTGTATGAGCCGAGAACAGTGGTCCGCCTGCAGGTCGGTACGAAAGTGTGCTTCCGTGTTGGTTGGTGGCTTACGCTCTTTTTTTTTTTTTTTTTTTTTTTTATTTACGCTCTGAGTGCGAACTATTTTTACGGGACGATCAGGTGAGTCAAAGATCTGCATTATTGCCTCTAATGGGAAATACACCAGCCTGGTCATCATTCCGCTTTCCTTTATTCCGCTCCAAAATCATACACAGAAGGACACATAGACCTTTCTGGTTACATTTTCATAACATTCGAGCACAACAGGCAAACTGTGCCAATAACTTTAATTTTGGACCGAACCCAAATTAATTTACGAAATAATGAGAAAAAAAACTTTGGCAGAGCCGCGGGGGCCTACCACCGTCTACATTAGTTATGATATCGCCCGACTTGCCCCCCGACAATTTTTTTCACCGAATTTATAGAGAGCTCACACGCACAAGTGTGACTACGGACGGTTTGTCATTCTGCGGGTTGTTCGACTTGTTCGTTGTTAGACCGAGAGGTACGCGGCGGCAAGCGAGCCTCATCGAGTACGACCAAGACGGTATTAAATAGGCTATAGTGTGACCGTCTAAATCAGTCTTCGCCTGCGCGGTACAGGGATGCGGGGGAAGGCGACAACGGGGACCGAGAGAGGTGACTGATTTAGACGGTCATACTATAGTTGACAAGTCATCATCATCAGTCTATTTATATGCCCCCACTGCTTGGGCACAGACCTTCCCTTACATCGAGGGAGCTGAGACCACCACGCGGGCCCACGGCGGATTGGCGGATTACACATGCCTTAGATTTTTTCTTCTTGTTCTACGACATGTAGGTTTCATCACGATGTTTTTTCTTCACCGTTTTGAGAGCACTCGGTAAATGTACGTAAATTTTTCCTTCGGAAAACCCGCGGGTAACTTATTGGTACATGGCTGCCCTGGCTGGGAATCGAACCTAGGATCGTATCGCAAGTCCATTGATCCAACCACTGAGCCACAGAGCTCTCTAGTTGACAAGTATTTAAAATTAAATTATTATCATTACAAAATATCGAAATGACTGTAGAAACAAAAAGTCGAAATATTACATGAATACGAACAAAATAAATTAAAAAAAAAGAATAGGCGTTGATAGTAATGTTAGGATCGGCCTCTAAGCTTAGAAATATGGCAATCATATTAATTTAATTCATTGTATTGAAGGATTTAGTATATTATTATCTCTTATTTTTATTAAGTTTATAATTGCTTAATTTCATCTCTCATCATTTTTCATTTATTTAATAACTTTTAATTTTATGTTACCTATCAAATCAATCTAGCTAGAACAATCGTCAATAGACGTCAACTCAACGGTACGTTAGTAATCCTAAATATAAAAAATTACAATATAAAATGTATAAAAAGTCTGTGTGCTGTGGTACTCGATGAAGTAATATTGATAATGTTGACCCCTCGGTCTATATGCTTCAGTCGTACAACTTGTTCAATTTAGAAGGGGAATTTGGTGCGATTGTGCCGAAAACTTTCGGACTTAATTAGGGACTTTATTTTTGACGACTTATTTTTTGTATTTTTCCTGCGTTTTCATGTGTGAGGGATGTCATAGTGAGTGCTCATTTTAATATTTAATCCATGGATGTTGTTACTTACAACTGCTATCACAGACCGCTTACCCCATAGACCTGTAACAGGAGAGCGCCCGTGTCTGCCCGCACATGAGCGCAAAATTGCTTCGCGACACGCGTAACCTAGAGATATCGACATGGATTTAATATGGCACCCCTGACCCTCGCTTCGTCTATTGCGCTCATCGTTTGACATAATTTTTCGCTTGCAAATTTGTACCGATTTTATGTCTATGGGGTAAGTGGTCTATGACTGCTATTTTGTCTCTAAAATACCAAATAGTGAGGGGTCGTAGTGCAGATGCGATTACGGGTTAAAAATCATCGAACCAATGGTGGGTGAGGTACCTATATATGCCCCAAGTAACAAAAGTGTATAAGGTTCTCTTGAAAATGGCGGGAAACGACGGTTGCGAAATTATTTAATAATTTTCCTTTTAATGTCTACAAGAGTTATTTTGTGTTTAATATCACGTTAAATTAATAAGAAAATGTTCGCGAATGACAGTACGGTGAAGTTATTGGATTATTTATGCTAGATACCTATGAAGTTTCAAGCTTTTATCAAGAGTTCCCGCTACAAGCTCGGGAGTGAACGTGACTGTCGAGCTGCTTCGTCCAGAGTGATGACTCTACGGCGTCTCCTCTGGATGAAGACATGAAGACGCGGCTACCCAGGGTGAAGACGCTACTGCGACTCCCCTGGAGGAAGGTGAAGACTATTGAATATATTGAATTTTCTGTAACATGACATTGGCAAATGACGAACTGTCGAGTCCATTAATAAAATAAATAAAAGTGGATAACTGAGTGCACACTTTATAGGCCTCCAGCACTAATAACTCTCTCATAATGATTCTACGATTTCTTACCACGATTGTAATAGCACACACGGAGTTTGTTTAGCCTTGTAGTACATCTGTTCTTATACGTGAACTTATAGTTATTATAGGTCCTTCAAAGCTGTTTTTCTCCCATAAAATGGATGCCTAACCTACTTAAGTTTCAGTAGGATTTCAGAACATAATCCGCAAAAATATTTTTCCTACCCATCCGTGGCCGGGAAGGCTGGTAGGATAACGCATAATCCCGTAAAACTATTTCTTCTGTCTGCCTTGTCCCTGGAATCTGTGGCTCCTACTACACTTTTGCTTTCGAAGTTGTAACGATTGTTGTTGAGTCGATACTACTTCTTGTGACGTGACGACGTCTTTCATAATTACGTCGATCGTCAATGCCATGCGTTAAAGTTGTTGCAGAGAAACATGTCACAGAAAATATCTCAAATGCAACGTATTTGCGATAATATTGTCTCTGGTCGATATTGTTATTTAAATCCAAGTTCAGTTGACCTAAACTTGTATTGTCTACGAGTCTAACACATTTGCTGAGAATATGAAATTGGAACTTGGTAATTAATACAATTTGGTAGTTGTAAGTACGTATAATAGTAGCTAAAACCTTTCCTTAAAAAGTGGTGTAGATAAATATAAAAAGTCAAAAAAAATTAGCTTACCTCGGCCAGCGTATATCGCTGGCTATACAACGAGGTAACGTCGCCAGCCTTTTGGGCACTCTCCCGCAGGGTAGTGATTTGGCCTCAATTTTTTATTTATAAGTAAGTATTTTATATTGTCATAAAATAAGTTTGTTAAATAAATAAAGACTTAAAAAAAATTGGACGTGCAAATATGTACACAACGTACTTTGCAATAAAGAGGGTTATAATATGGATTTGATTCATTTTATTGTAGTACTATGACTAGATATACATCGTCAAATAGAGAGTTTCATCGTACACTATTAATGTCATAACTCATTAGTCAATTAAATTATTAAATTTAATTAATTAATAATTCTGTTAACAGTTTATGTTTTATAAGTCGCGAAAAGTAGTAGAATGTGACGAGTGTTGTTACTAGCGCACTTAACGAGCATCCGCCGTAGTAGTACTAACGACACGACAATATGCTTTTAGGCTCAAACGTGGAACGGCGTGAATTCTCCCGAGGTTTTTATGCTGTTTTTATGTGAGAATTATAGTAATTTGGGAAGACAGATGCTTTTTGAAATGACAATTACTTTTTTGTCTATATTTTATCATTTTTCTACTCTTTTTTTACTACGAAAGAGAAAACAAATCTTGTCCTAGTGTGTTTGATTTACTAATAAATAAATTAATGTGCATTCATCTGAATATAAATAAAATTAAATGTAGTTGTAGGTACTTAAATTAAATGTTCCTAATTAATTTTATGTACATCACTGTTCACAGTGGTGTACAAATTAAAAGTTAAAATAACTTAACAGTGATTTAACTACATTACCTAGATGATATCGAAAGTCGACTTGTTATAAAATCATCATCATTATCAGTCTATATCTATCTATATACCCATGCCCGACATACCTTCCCTTACATCGAGGAAGCTCGGGCTAATTGCCGATTGGTGGATAACACAATATCATTCTCGAACTTTGATCAAAGTACTAATTCAGAATTTGTATTACTCATTATACATGCTCGGTGAACATAAACATGATGAAAAATTTCTTGCCGTGGGTAGGACTTCAACCTGCGACCTTGTCATTCCGTGACGTTGTGTACAAGGTCGCAGGTTCAAGTCCTGCCCACGGCAAGAAATTTTTCATCATGTTTACGTCACATTTAATTCCATTATTGCGACGATTCTAGCTATCGTCTCTATAGGATTACGTGTTCCCCGATGCTCACTCTCTGTCATTCATCCCCTGCACTTGTCGTCTCGTCTATTAATAAAGATTTCCTCAGCAGTCGCCGTAATACCTCGAAGCTTGCTTCAGCAGTGTTGCCAGAAAATTACTGAGTTTGCTCTGAAAAATCCCGTGATTCTTTATTTTTCATCTAGTATGCTTTTTGCAAAGATACCTTGTATTCATGTGATATGAATAATAATAAAAACATTACCCTCCTTCTGGGCCAGTCGGGTAATAATGTATGTATATTCATAGGTAAGACGGTGGGGGCTGAAAACCAGTGCTGGTGATTGACTTCATCAGTGAAGTCATCGCCAGCAGATACTGAGTCCCTCGCCCATTGCCACTCGTAATGGTTAATAACCGGCCGCTAGTCGGAACAAGACGCTCCAGCTCTGCTTGGTCGGGCATGTACCTACTGTTTAAATTACTGTTACTTATGTAAAATTTTATGTGGCAATTAATTGATTTATTATTATTATAATACAAAACGCCAAGGAACCTAACCGAAGGCTGCGCAACCAGGCCAACACTATAGTATAATAGACATAGACAACCAAATTCAAGCACTTTTTATATCAATATTCCTGCCCCCTTCCCAAAAATTCTTATTAAGTTCTTAATAAGCTTACTTTAAGGTCGTCATGGTACGAAATAACAAAGTATTATTGAAGTAATCCTGCTATAAGACTGCATGGTAAGGCCCCTGTTAAAGTCTGCGCTAGAGAATTTTTGTACTATTCTTCTGCAATAATTGTAATTAGTAGTAACTAACTTACATTCTATCTTAATAAATTTTCTAATCAGGTTATAAATAAGCATTTAAAAAATAGTATTTATCGTAATAAACATTATGTACATAGCTTTTTTAATAAAATTGATTAAATTAGTAGTCATTTTGCTCTTCACGACCAGATTTTAATCGATAAATAGAGAGGATTATAAATGATTTACGACAGTAGTTTTAGAGTATTTTATCGACCACCCCAGAATTAGGCTGCAGAGTGCAACGAATCCAATAATTTATGTTGACGAGAAAGGTTCATGAATTTTTCTACTAAAGTTTACGACAAAATTCAACTTATTGCCGTCTTAAAAGAATGACATAAAGTTCTTGCCTGTGAAACTAGCATAGTAAACTGAATTTATTCTCAGTCTGCTATACTCAGTTTATTTTCTTGACAAAACAGAAGGGTAACAAGCTAATGAAATTCTTATTTTATTAGATTCAGTATAATTTACTTTATTGTGTATAAGTAGTTACCTACTTTATACGTATTTTTTTTAGATTTAAAAAGACATTGCCACTTTTCAATGGAGCTTTGTCCCACCTACAAAACTACGTGACCATTTAAGCTGTTCCTATCATTTTGTTGGGGGCTTATTACAAGTTTCTTATTGCATAATCAGTATCATTTTCTACTACTCTCGCAACTCCTAAGGAAGAATAACAAAAACAATGAATAAATCGCTTCGATTTCTTACTATTTTCTGAATTCTTAATAAGGCTGGTTTTTTTTCGAATCGCAACTTGTATAAAACTTTGTTTTAAACCAATAATTTTAATAAAAAACGGAGATATTTTTACATTTATTCGTTATCTTGTACAATTTGCGGTTGATGGTGGGGCAGAATCTGGCATTGTCATTTACTTAGAATTTATTTTACGCATTATGCCATGCTAGCATGACAGAATGACAAGGTCGCAGGTTCAAGTCCTAGGCTATGAATTTTAAATAATTTCAATTTACATTTAAACATTTTACATTTTAACACGCATGGAAAAGGTGCCATAGTTGAACAGAAAAAGTGGCAAAAAACTTCAGCAGCATATGTTTTCATAATAGTAGTATTACATACATTGGAATACTTCATATATTCGCCGCGATTCTGAACGTCCACTTACTAAATTTTCGACGATAAGCGAATCTTCCCTCCCGCTCATTCTTACGCGCATTGCCCGTGGTATATCTCCTTAGTTCACCTTGGTGGACTACGGAAATTTTTCCAATTTAGCATATGTGTGGCAGTTGCGTTTAGTTTAGGATTAGTTTTGTTACAATTAAAACTAAAATACATAATGCGGTGTTGGCGACACAAAATTATTTCGGACTTTTCATCACTGCGTTGGCAACACTGTCAGTTGCCCCCTTGCCACTTATCTGATTGTGTTAGTCTTGTTATGTTATTTACTCTATGGTTTAGTTTATGTAACTAGGTATACAAGGGGAGAGAGGGAATGGTTGCAGTGGACACTTGGACATACCCATTTCTTACTATGTTGAGTGTAGCCGAGATTTATAAGAATTAAAAGAGGTTCTCTTGAAAATGGCGGGAAACGATCGCGAAATTATTTGATAATTTTCCTTTTAATGTCTACAGTAATTATTTTGTCTCATATCATGTTAAATTAATCAGAAAATGTTCGCGAATGACAGTATGGTGAAGTTATTGTATAATTCATGCAAGATTTGAAGTTTCAAGCTTTTATCAAAAGTTCCCGCTACAAGCTCGGGAGTGAACGTGACTGTCTAGCTGCTTCGTCCAGAGTGATGACGCTACGGCGTCTCCTCTGGATGAAGACAAGAAGACGCGGCTACCCAGGGTGAAGACGCTACTGCCGAGGAAGATAGAAGACTATTACATATTGAATTTTCTGTAACATGACATTGACAAAAATGTACTCAACTTGTTTACGTGCAATTGCACGTAAAAATTAAATAAAATTTAAGTAGCAAATCTCTTAATTAAGAGATTTGATTTTCATTTGAATTTGAACCAAAATATTGTCACCACTTTCCTCAGTAAATGTCGGACACTTGGAGCTAAGAATATAATACCTATCTTCTTAAATCTCAGCGGTAGTGAGGTAGTCCCGGAGGACATTTTACTGTTATTGCCGTTGCGAAGGCGGAATGTATGGCCCGAGGTGGTCGCGCGAATTACGAGCGGTTTAAGAATCGCACTCGAATACTCAGCTTCCGTTTGGCCGAATTAGATGTGGTCAAGAGATAGCTATAGTCGTCTTTCAATACAAGTTGTTATCATACAAATGAAATGCATGCATGATAGGTAGGAAAGAAAGAATTATCTGCGGTATTAAGAGACAGCTAATTGTTTTCAAACTTTTGCTATTTGTTTTTCATATAAGCTAGTTGTACATTCTTTTCATCATCGTCATCAGCCCGTATCAGTCCACTGTTGGACGTAAGCCTCTCCTAAAGCGCGCCACCCAACCCTAATCTCGGCCCTCTGCATCCAGTCCCTGCCAGCCATCTTGCGAAGGTCATCCCTCCATCTGGTCGGGGGCGTCCCACACTACCTTTACCCGTTCGTGGCCTCCATTCGAGAACTCGTCTACCTCATCGGTTATCGGTTCTACGACAGATGTGACCAGCCCACTGCGACTTCAGTTTACTGATTTTATGAGCAATGTCAACCACTTTTGTCTTCTGGCGGATATGCTTTCTTTTATTTCATCAGCTCATACATAAGAATAACACATAGGCTATAATTTATAATCCTGCGCAGACGAAGTCGCAGGAAACAGCTAGTAATATAATAAATGAGAGAATATATAGAGATTAAGCACAACGAGAAACATTCGCCGTAACCTAAATCAAGCAAAGCTTCGCAAAATTCCGAATCCGATATTGGCATACCGATTAACCAATAGGAAATCTATATTAATAGCGAAAACGCAGCCGAGACACCCAATCCAATTTATTTTGAGCCCCATAAAACCGATTTTAGCTCTAAACCGCAAGTCGTTGAAGCATCCGGGAGCTCGGGGTAAAATGGTCACTAATGGCTGACCATGCATTTTCGGGATTATTATCTGGGGCGAAATTTACCGGAAAATCTCGGGATAACCGTCCCGGGAAGTTAATTTTGGAATATACGGTATTTGGGCTAAATATTATTGATATTGTCTACGACATTCTTTGGGGAAATTGATTTACTGAGATTCCTGAAGACTTAGCCCCAAGCAATACACAAAAATACGATGTATGCGATACGATGCCTGATACAGGATACATGTTCTTATTAATAAGTTCAATATCAGGGACTTGGGCATACGTATATATGCATATTAGCGAAACTTTATTTGTCAGAGGTGGTTTCTATTTTTTCAAAGAAATTAATTTTACAAAGGGTGTGAAGCTGTCGAAACTAATCATACACCGAATATAAGCGCCACTGTCATTGTCACTCATGCTATGCTACATCGCACAAGGCCGCGTTTCCGCCTGCAAAAAAAACTTCTGGCAAAATGTCGGCTAGTGTGTCCAACAGCAGCTTGTAAATGTAAACTCTGCATTTGCACTGTCCGACATTTTCTGCAGATGTTTTCTTCTATGGCTAAGGGGGAAGCCTCTTTTGCCGACGATTAAATTCGGTGTGCGTCAGTCAAGAACCGACATAATTATTATGATAGGTATTATATTACATTTATATATTAAACGTGACGTAACCAAGTGTTCCATAGTGTACCTAAGGCCGAATAAATGAGTACCTATAGTATGAGTATTGTTTTAAGACATTTATGCACCCGCTACGCTGTTTTGATACAATGTCTCCATCACCCGAAGGTTGCCTGGAAGAAATCGCTTAAAGCGATAAGGCCGCCTGTCTGTACACTAGCTAATTTTGGTTTTATATGTAACTGATGTATTTTCATTTGTGTGCAAATAAAGTATATTTAATTTGATGAAGTATATCTCAGAATTTTATCTTAGATTTTAGTTTATTATATTTATTTGTCCATCCAAATGATACAAGTTTTTATTTGGTGGGAAAGAAATATTTTCTAAATGCACTTTACTTTTCTGCGTCACAAAATAAGTTAAGTAGTCGCTGTTCCCTATAAGTTATAACTTAAAGTAACTTTTCAATGGTTTCTCTGTGAAACTGGTCAAACTGGAGTTGAAATCTCCACGAAGTCGGCGGTCAAACGTTTTAGGAACGGCTAGTTTTACGAAGTTAGTAGACGTTGATTATTTTTCTTCTTTGCCCAAAGTTAGAGCGTTTGAGACTTTATAGAACTCCAGAGACGGTCATTTCTCACGATAGAACATGCTACTAAAAACTCGGATAATATCTTGAGAACAATAATAATCTTGATGAATAGGTAGGTCTTTCTTTAATAATTTTCTCGTTCATTAATGTGTTCGAGAGACAAAAGAGAGTCTAGTACTTTTTTTTTTTAAATTTTAAAAATTTCGGGGGTAACCCCAATATATTTAAATCAGGAGGGACATACAGTTCCTCCGGTTTATATTTGGGGCCGAAGGGGGGGGGGGGGGGGGGGGGGGGGGGGGAATGGGGTTACACCCGAATTTTTTGACCGTTTTATGATGGTTTAGGAAATGGTCCGATGTACCCTGATTTCCCCTATATTCGTATTTTATAAAATATTGATAACTGAACCTCTGACATGGTCCAATGATTGCTTTCGAACGATAGCAACCGGGATCTACTTGCTAACGTGATACCAACCGGGACCTACTGCTTAACGTGCTTTCCGAGGCATGGATGTACTCAGTGGCGTAACAATAGGGTGGCATGACGGGCAAAATGCCACGGGCCCCGGGCCTGAGAGGGCCCCCAGAGGGCCATGAACAGAAGAAGGAACCTAAAATTGTATTATTTCAAAATTTAGTTAGTAAGCTAACTAAAAATGTATCGCGATTTGAACACATTCAGAAGCATAATTCATTTTGTTAAGTAAGTTTTATTTTGCTACACCCAAGATTGGGTAAAATTGTATCGGCACTTTATTAAATATATGTATAAAATCTCTGTATAATAACCTGCAATTGAAGGCAAATAAATGAAATGAAATAAGAAAACTTCGCTCAGTTTTAGAAATCGCGTTTCCATGGAATGAATGTAATTGTTCCCAATTTCAGTATCTTGCAACCTGCAAATGACAATGCCAGATTCTGCCCCACCATCAACCGCAAGTTGTACAAGATAACGAATAATGTAAAAGTATCTCAGTTTTTTATTAAAATTATCGGTTTAAATTAAAGTTATGTACAAGTTGCGAGTCGAAAAAAACAGCTTAATTAAGAATTCAGAAAATAGTAAGAAATCGAAGCGAATTATTAATTGTTTTTGTTATTCTTCTATAGGAGTTGCGAGAGTAGTAGAAAATGATACTAATTATGATTATGCAGTATGAAACCTGTAATAAGTCCCCAACAAAATGATAGGTACAGCTTAAATGGTCACGTAGTTTTGTAGGTTAATTAAAATGTGGCAATGTCATTTGTTAAATTTAAATGACGCCAATTTATTAGAAAAGACTTTAGAATTTATTGATATTTTTAGAACATTGTTTTTTTTAATGAGGAAGGGCCCCATTCCATTAATTTGCCACGGGCCCCCGACAGTGTAGTTACGCCACTGGATGTACTTAGACGAAAATCTCACTAGCGGTCACCTATCCGGTTACGGACAACAGCAGATCAATGGTAATACTTGCAGTACGATTTTAAAACTTACGACGCAGATAATAATAACGGTCCAAAGTCCAAAGTGTTACACGTGATCTGCTGTTAGCTGTACCAACCTCGCCCAACGTTGCATTTTTAACGCGTACTCACAACTGGACTACGATTCCCTCGGCTCTGTAACTCAAACGACATTATTGTTACTGTTCCAACACAAACAATCGTAATTCCTCAGAGATACAGCAATCCACGAACTGGAATTCGACAAGACACTCAAATTGATTTAGTTACCACAACTAACGCAAACACCCTCTAAAACCAACTCTAGCAATATTGAAATAGAGTTTGTAATTAAAAGGTGAAGGTGTAAGGACATCACTTCATCCTAACGTCCTATTACATTATTTCAGTAAGACCTTAGTTTGTCCCAAGATTTTGTACAAGTCTGAGATTACAGAAATTATGAGATATTAGTGTTCCCTTGGCAGTTGGTCGTGTCTGTTGAATTTCCAGTATGAATCACATATTTTCGTATAGTAAAAGGCAGCTGAATGTGTTAAATAAACGTATAAACTTATAACTTATCCGCGGTAGAAAACCTGTTTTATATAAAAATAAAATACTTTCCTCAACCGTAGCAATTATGGAATCAGAATAGTGCTTTTTATTGCAAGTAAATAACATTGTGAGATATTTACGTCAACATTTATATCACTTTGCTAAGAAAAGGTGTCAAGCGTGATACTGGCCGACAAAAAAATGACGATCATTCATTTTATTATCGTCGTCATTTAAATAAATTTAGCCTTCTAATATGAAACGCAAACGTTGAGACTTCCACAGCCAAATCGAGCAGCAGTATCATCTAGATTCTTTGATCCTAGACAAAGACCTCATATTTACCCAGTATAAGTTGACCCTCCTTGCCCTCACTAATGTATTGACATTCGTTATATCAAGGGGCATCGCGATAGTTTCTCAGAGGTCACAGACAGAAGGTGATAATGTACTATCGTATCCCTGTGGGACGTTTAACAGAGAATTCGGGTCTTAACGCTTAGCCCCCGTAATTACTTGGGTACTGTTTCTTGGATTCAGTAAAATACGGCACAGGCTTTTGTTGTGGGGGGAAATTATGGGGAGCGTAAGGGCCAGTTAATTCTGTTGTGACATCGGGAACTGATATAGATTATCATGGTTAGGTACTGTAGATAGATTATAAATATATAATCATCTTCCAAACGAAATAAAACATGCAACAAATGAAAAAAACATTCACACGACTGCTAAAACAACACCTACATGCTAAATGCTATTACAGAGTAGATGAATTTCTAAATGAGAAAATATAATAAACAATCGCTACCTTCTTAGTTACTGCAAATTACATTATATTTGAACAATAAATGTCGTCTCTCTCTTGTATTGCTGTGCCTAAACAAGGTCCATAAAGAACATTGTAACATTTTAATGTTAAGTATGTGAACATCTGTATTATAACTTATGGAATGCAATAAATATATTGAGTATTGAGTCCAGACTTCCAGAGTAAGTGGCAAAAATATATGGAGAGAGTCTTAAAGTGTATTTGTTATGGGGACGGTTTCCTCTATGGTGTTTCTTGCTTCATGGCTGACACTCTATCCTACTAATCCTACTTCCTACTAATATTATAAACGCGAAAGTTTGTATGGATGGATGAATGTGTACTTCCCCATACCTTTTGTACTCCTTGAAGATGATCAGGTCCGATCTGCAGCTCATGGGAAGGAATCTGTAATCTTTTGGTTCCGGATAGGCTAAAGTCGCATTTCCATTTGCAAGAAAACTTCTGCGAGTAACATCAGACAGTCTGCAGCTGCTTGCAAGTAAGATAAGATAACATTTATTCATCCAAGATGTCGTATGCAATACATAAGTGTTTATGTTATATACATTGCTTCAAATTGAACTAGTCAAGTTTTTCTTAATTCTATAATTATAATCATTTATAACTTTATTTACTTAATGGTAACGTACGCAGTATATCTCCATATAATTGGAGAATTGTGAACAGTCTTTCTCATGGTACTTTTGTACGTAATTAGACATGGTCAATTAAAATTTAATAAACAAATTATATACTTAAGTATTACATCTTTTTTTTGTAGTCTGTTTCCTGGCATTTATCATTGTATTCATTTATTATATCCATTCATTATATACATTCGTATTCAAGTGTAAACAGCCCTTAGTACACAGTTTACACTTGCAAGCTCCTAACACCAGAATATTCTCATTCGCTTGTTTAAAACTACAGGCCGTATGCTTGCATTATTTAGATTTATCATTTGGAATTCCCGATACGAAACATTAATCCTCGGCTATGGGACGGGAAGAGGAAGGCTGTGCCATGTAAAGCTCGAGTCAGCGTCGCGTGAACGTCGCACAATGATTAATAATGCCAAACGAAAGTAAACGGAATTTGATATAGGCGGCCTTTTACGCTTACCTCTGCCTACGTTCAAGACATTGCAAGAGGGTTTTAAGGATTCCCGTGGTCATATCTTCTCGTCTGCAATACCATAATGCCCGAAAGTCTTCAACTAGAGCCTACCACGAACTACGGAGCCGAAACGTGGACCGACAGTGAGCTATGGAAATAGCTCTATAATTGTCCACTATATAAATTAGAACGGGGATCGGTTAAACTCTATTGCTGTTATTCATAAACCGAGGTAAACCTCACTTCCCGTAAATCGTGTATTCACACTTCGTTAAAAAAGGTTAAGATGGAAAGGGACAGCGGTTTCGTAACTTTAAATCACGTTTATGAATACGTGCCTATCTGTAATGCAAGCCATTCAGATAGTTTAACCCGACCTTTTGTACAGTCGAAGACAGAGATAAGTATACAGGGGGCCTCAATAAGGTTGAGATTTTCTCAAAAACTACTGGACCGAATTTAATAATTAGTTTACAGTTACATAGTGTTAACTTTTATCTATCAAACATTGAAAGAATTTTTGCAATAGTTTTTGAGAAAATCTCAACCTTAAAAACTCTCCTGTACACCTTTCTCTGTGTTCACCGTACACATTGTTTTATTTAAATTATATTTTATTTTATATTTTTTACGATACTATTATAATAGTTATTGTTATAAGTACTCATACTTACTGTTTTTATACCAAAATAAAGCATTGTTTACTTTATAAATCTAATATATCCAGGATGTTATAAGGTCGCCAGTATTACTAAAAAGCTAGGTTAATTTTTCCTTCCTGCCTTCCTATGTCCCTTATATTCTTAGATATAGTTTATCCCTAGATACTACCAAAACGCTGTTCCACCCTCAGGTTCCACCTCTGCTTACGCATCCACGTGCAAATGCCCCACTGAAATCCTTAACACGTAGTTGAATTAAAATGCCCCGTGACCCTTTTTCATTAATAAGAGATCTTCGCCCCACACTGAATATTTATGCAGGTGATCAGTGGCTTAAGATATGAGTGGAAAGCGAGTGTATAAAGTAGGTATATAACATTTTGCTGCACATATTTCTTCTACGATGTAAACCAGAGAAGAGTATGAAAGCCATTAAGTATTGATCAGAAACAATGAACGGATATTTAGGGACGGATCCCTCTCAAAAGGAAAAAAAATAACCCTTATAGGATAACTTTGTTGTTCGCCTATCCGTCTGTCGGTCTATCAAGGCCTTTTTCTCAGAAACGCGTTGCCGTATCAAGTTGAAATTAAAACCAAATACTCAGGTCTGCAATCTCATGCAGCCGTGAAAAATTAAACCTTCTACATCAAAGCAGTCAAAAGATATGGCCGTTTATGTCGGATTTTGCGCCAAATTACGGGGATAAGTTGCGTTGCACGGAACCTTCGGTGCGCGACTCCGACAGTCGACTCGCACTTGGCCGTTTTTTACATAATTTGACAGTTTCGTAACATTGTTTTAAGGGTTGTCCCAATGGTCACCTCACCTTTAATGTCGCTTCAACGTTTTGTCGCCAAAATGTTTGTCGATCGTCTGTTGCTTTCTTGAAACGACTCATTCAAAAAACCCTCCTTCTTGCGCAGTCGGGTAAAAATGACCTTAAGTTTATAATTTCGTTCATTTAAATCAATAATATTTGTGTCGTTTCTTGATGGATGGAAATTAACGATTTTGTGAGACATTTTTGATTAATAAGTTTCGAAACCAGTAAATTATAATTTGATGAAACTGAACAATGACCAAAAATCGAAATTTGAAAGTCGAATATTTTAATATCATTAGTGGGCTAAAACAGTCACGTCTCAGAGGACCCACTATAAGAGCCGGCGTACAACGCCATGGCGGCGCGGCGCCGTGCCGTCGCATGCCGCAGCGTGTTACGGCGTCCAGCGGCACCGGCCACCGGTGCACGTTGTCGGACCGCGCCGTGACGTTGTATCGATGCGCCGGCCCTTAGGGACATACTAGTATTCAGTGACCCATCGGTGGGTCTGCTTGGTGCTAAGATGGAATCTTATGCTTTACACCACACACATATAACCGGGAGAGACGTTGGACGGCGGTTACTTGATTTTTGTGATACATTTTCATGAGGCTGGGAGCCAGGCCGGGCATTGTCGACCCATTGTTGGAGATTGGACCCCTAAACGGATTAGCAACAGATTCTCAGCAACTAGTGTCTGTCGGCGAGCAGGTTTCATGTCGATGTATGTTCTAGATTGGAAAGTTATCAAAAACAAATTCCACTTTTTAAACTTACACGGTTTGTATACATATTAATTAGATAAAATGGGAATTACCGTGTTAAACATTTATTATCTCCTGCGAACTGTCACGAACCATGATGGCTGCAATGCTGTCGAAATATCGAGACATCAATAATACATGTTTAACACGGTAATTCCCGTTTTATCTAATCAAAAGAAATTTGTCCAGAAAAGAGTTTTCCCAAAAACTATTAGTCTACGATTGATTTTAAAAATATTTCACATATAGATAGTTTACCTTGGGGACCGTGTAATTTTGAAAATCAGTCTAGTATTTTTGTGTTAAAATTTCAACCCATAATGCATCCTCATGTTTTGTTTTGGAGAGCGTCGTTAGAATACAAAACAAATATAACTTCAAACAAAGTAGTAAGAGAATTTCCAAAACTTACTCACAGTAAAGTTGTAATGCCGTAACCATACAAAGTAGTAAGTGGGTAATTTGAACTGGAAACAAAATCGCATCGACACTCGAGTAGTGTGATTTTGTTTCTAGAACGTAAGGGCGGTTTCAGACTAGCGTTTTATACGCGCGTATAACCTCGTTTTTGGAAGGACGCGTACACTGAGGTAGGGCGCGTAGGTCTTTTACTACACGTGCAACTCATATGAGCGCTTATAAGCTCGTAGGGACAACCAGCAGATCAACGGTAACACTTTCAGTACGATTTCAACTCTTACGATGCAGATAGTAAGAACGGGCAGATAGTAAGAAAAGTGTTACACTTGATATGATTTGATGTGTAGGTCATATTGCTACTGACTGTCTGTCCACCACTGGTTCAAGCGAACAAGTATTTAACACCTTCTATTAACCACATTTTAAGCAAATAAAAATATCTTATCTTATCTTAACACGCCGATATTAGCCCGTATACGCGACTTCGACTATTTGAAGCGCGAAATGTAGCGTGCATTTAAGCGCGTATGCCGAAACTACTGTATACGCGCAGAAAAAATGCTAATGTGAAACCGCTCTAACCATGGCGCAGTCAGACACAGAAATAAATAGGTTAACGCGGCGAATCCAGTTAGCGAGTTTAAACAGTTTTGAAACTCGCATTTATTGGTGACACACGGACTAACCATGGTTGTATTATAATGAGCTACCATTACCACTATTTGATGTAGTAAGTTTCCTCGATAGCAAGTGCGTAAACACGCGTAGGCTTGTCAACGGTTTTTTTTGGTTTGTTCCACTGGCCGCTAACAACAAAAAATCGCACCAATCACAAGTCTCTTTACTACGGCGTTACCGAACTAATTATTACTACAGCAACTACTTGACCATGTATTATGTATTATTTGATATCACGTCGTTGGTTCACGCCCAAGGGTCACTGCGACCTCAAAGGTCTATTGTGGCCGCGCACCGAGTTCTTATATCTCGCTCCCAAGGCCAACGTCCCTCAGGAACCGTACAATGCACTTGGGTGAGAGAGTCTTGATATCCTCGGGTGGCACCATGTGTCCACCCAAGGCTCGGCTTCTGCTGTGAATGAGCGCTTCACACTCACAGAGGACATGCATGGGGGTTTCCTCGGCTTCGCATCACAATCTACAGGCAGTGGTGTCAGACAGGCCCATTCTGTTCAGTGTACTTGACCATGGAATACTAAATTAACTCCTTCAATCTGTATGGTATAGCATTGTATTGTTTTTATTGAACAAAAACTGTTCAGTTACCGATACTGATCACCCTGCCTTCGGCTCGTAGTACCGGTACATTTGTTTCATGTTTTTAACATATTTTCTACAAGTTACATGAGAAAGGTATTTATTCATAAAACAATAAAAATTAAAAATAACTATTATAATATTAACCTAGAATATATAAACTAAACTAAAAACTCTTATATACAATAGGTCGGTTGAACTATCTGAATGGCTTAGCATTACAGATAGTTCAACCGATCCCCGTTGTCCGGCAACGTGCCCAAGTTACATTGATTGTCTTTCTTCCTGCAAATCAGGGCGTGTGTATCGCCTTTATGCGGCAGGAAAATGCGATTAGGAGTGACGTATTCGCATCAAATGACTTTTGTTACTGAAGTTTCAGGCTTTGTTAGGCCTCTTAAGGCGTCAAATTCTGGCAAAGGAGAGACCGTGGTCATTTTAAACGGCATTAAGGGTTTTGTCAACATCGAATCAGTATTTAACTTTGTACGATATAAAATTAAGATGGAGTAATGACAGGATTCCTTAAAACGTATGGTTTAGTGACCAAACCTATTTGTCACGAGTTATTCAGGCCGCCCGTAGGCCTCTGACATGGCCTAACGACTGCTGCCGAGCGACAACAACCGGGACCAACTGCTTAACGTGCTTTTCGAGGCACGGAGGGGCTCAGATGAAAGTGTCACTAGCAGGCACCCATCCAGGTCCTGACCTCGCCCAACGTTGCTTAACTTGTACGATCGTATTTGACCTACAATTTTCGTTGTTACGGTACAAAGTTCGAACAGAAATGAATGCTTGGGCATTTAAAAAATATCTGGTATATATTCGGAAGTAGTTTCAACTTTTTCAATGCAAAAATATCTCGTATTCATGAAGTAGGGTAGTGGGTTTCGGCCATATTTTAAAATGGACTGTCTTTTGAGCGCGTTCCAGATAGTTCCTGGGTGTTTCTTTGTCGGAGAGATAAAGTAGGACTCGGTCGCTTTTCCATTTGTGTAAATGACTGCAGATATTATGAGGCGGTCGATTTTTTATATTTTTCGTCGTTGTAAGATATTTCCAGCGACAGGTAGGTATATTATTTCTTAGAGGAGATGAACAGGTGATGATAATAAAAGCAGCATATATAACAGCAAGGGGTGACGTGCTTTGGGAGAGACCTACCTATAACCTTACCATGAACTCTAATTGCAGTATTACTTCAATATTACTTTGTTACTTCGTACAATGATGACCTTAATAAGCTTACTTTAAGTTCGTCATTGTACGAAGTAACAAAGTAATATTGAAGAAACCCTGCTATAAGAGTTCATGGTAAAGGGGCAGCAGTGAACTGATACGGGCTGATGATGATGACGAGTGATAAGAATCTCCGGGTGCTGCCAGAGGCTGCCAGCTGCAACTGTAGATGCTGACATTGAAATGGCAGCATGACATGACATTGAAATGAGATAGATAGATAGATAGATAAACACTTTATTGCACAAAGAACAATAACATACATTGAAAACAGCAAGAGCAATGAGCTGTTTAGAGCTGTCGTATAACCGAAATTATTATGTCTGAGCCAGCTAGAGCGATCGGCGTAATGATGCGGAGCTATCAAACTGACGTTATTATAAAGCCGCATCTGCTGCGACGTGTTACTACGAAACTCTGCAGAGTTAAGATGGTAACCCACGGCCTGCTTTCTCACAGACCTGTGGGGCTATTACGGTTCTCAAAACGATCAAATCATACCATGTCATAGCGCGCATTACAGGGACAGTGCTATTGTGTTGGTATAGCGGCGTCTCTGTTCGGCGCGTCATGACATGGTATGATTTCGTCCTTTTGAGAACCGTAATAGGGCTGCAGATTGCTACAGGCCGCGACAAGCGCCGTCACGCCCGCGCCGCACTTTTTAACTTACCGACTCCCGACGGATCGGACAGACGACAACAGGCCCCACCGGATGCGACGACGGTTGCCATGGCCTGTCGCTCTGGCCTGCCGCGATCTGACTTATGAGAAAACAGGCCGTGGGAACCCAGCTTGACGCTGATCGCTACCGCTGTCCCGTTCTAGGGCCAGCAGTTGACTGGTACTGATGATAATGATAATTTAAATCAAATATTGCTACATATACATACGACATTCGCTAGTATTCATATATGCGAAATGTTTGCACCAAAACATTTCCCATTCCCTGAAACCCTTCAACATCACTCATTGCAGACAGAGCACGTGAGACGCAATAATTGCTGTTCCGCTACACGCCGTATATTGCACTAGTCAGTATAGCTACTATACAGGATGTAGCAGAAATGGACATTTTATAGAAGTTTAGGTTAAAACTAAAGGACTTATAGAACCTCACTGCCCATAAACCGTATTTTGTCACTTTCACGCTTCGATAAAATACAGTTAGAAAGAAACGGTGGCTTAAGGCGCTATATGGTTGTCAAAAGCAAGAGTGAGACACAAGATGCTCTGCAGCGGCGGAGTGAAGAGCACGGCGCAGTGCCTCGATATTCGTATTTTTATGAATTATGGCAGGGAAATAAAAATACGCCAGTTACATTTATGATTATCAGCATCAGTACTACGAGACACGAGTAGTACCTACGAGTATACTTAGGCTAGATCATAATCGAATAAAGTGACATATGGAGACTAAATAAAAAAATATTTTTTGGTCTTTGATTGCCACGAATTCAGTGTCACCGCATTTTAAACAAATACACAAATTCAAATCTTATGTAATACGTAATTAAATAATAAAATATTTATTATTTAATTATCTATTAAGAGCTATATGTAAGGTTGTAATTCTTTAAAGCTGCAAATTAAACAAGGTGTAATGGATATGGTGTAGTAAGCCGAAGGTAGATTATTACAGTATCGATAACTAAACAACTATTGTTTTACCGATTATAAAAATCTCTCATATAAATCTATGAAAACTTTAAAAAATCGCGAAATTCGAAAAATTATAGAACTTTAATATTTTTGTTATCTATACCTACTAAACGCCTCCCTTTCGGAATGCTACACTTTTCCCGTTACACCCTGTATAAGCCATTTACATTTCAAACACATGCTCTCCTCATCAAGTTCCCGGTGCCATATGAGATTGTAACTGACGACGGTAGGGAATTTATATTAAGAGTTGTCTACGTATATTAGATGTTGTCGTCGATTTTCGAAATAATAGTTTCTTATCGATGTAGGAGTAATATTTACAAACGCAAACATAATAATGATGAGTTTATTTATAGGTAGTTTTAGTTTTTAGTTATTTAATGTTAGTTTTTAGTCATTTTATTATTTGTAGTAATTTTAAGCTTTATTAATTATCCAATAAATCTAGTCATAATGATGAGAATACTTCTGAAACTCAAAGAATTTTGGTTTACAAATTGTTATTTTGTCTTCTTCTTCTCAAAGTTCCTCTTCTCATCGAAGGTTGGACAACATGATGGCAATTTTCTCCCGACAAGGACTCGGTGCTGCAGCCGAACCAATAACGTAAACTCTTTAGCCAAGAGTGTCTCCTCCTGCCCAACGCTCCGCTTTCCACAAATCTTGCCCTGGATAAGATAAGATAAATATTCTTTATTGCAAAGTAAAAGGAATTACACAAAATATGCTAATACAGTTAGTATCACAATTGACGGTCTTATCGCTTAAAGCGATCTCTTCCAGACAACCTTTGTTTATTAGGGAATTCAGCGGATGAATAGGTAGCTTGTTGAGCAATAATTAAATATATATCGATACCTAACTGGTACCTACTTGAATACAACGAAGTAACAATTTACATGCTACTTAAACAATAATGTAATATAATGTGATATTTTGTACTAAAATAATATTAGATATTAAAACACGATTTTTCAGAATCCCGCACTTTAGAAATTACTGCAATAGGCACATTGGAACTTCAAGTGAAATAAATAAACATTTAGGTAAGTATTAATAAAAAAAGGTGCCATGCTATTTTTATTATTATGTAGAGTCCTTTCTTACCTGATATAATATGGTTGTAAAAACAAAACAAAAAACCTGACTCTGTTTTTGACCCCATCATCATCACCATCAGCCCGTATTATTCCACTTCTGACTAGGTATTCAATTCATGGTGAATAAATCAGAACATGATGAAAAAATTCTTGTCGTGTCACGGAATGACAAGGTCGCAGGTGCAAGTCCTGCCCACGGCAAGAATTTTTTCATCATGTTCTGATTTATTCACCGAGCATGGATAATGTGTAATTCAAATTCTGAATATTCATGGTGATAATAATATTCAACCCGATTCTTGGTTTTTGCATCCAGTTTAATATAGATTAGGTTAACGGTCTCGAGTTATACAAATGCTATTAGTTCAGTAAGGACCTCAACGTAATTAAGTAACTACATAATATTCTTATTACTTTGGTACATTAATAATCCCCAATTTTTCCCCCAAAGGAATTATAGTGGGTCATTCTACAAGCAAGATAAGGAACGCAACCTTCAAAGGGACCTATTTGCGACAATTGACTTTCGCTGTATACATTAGACCGAGACTCGGAGAATTTAAAAGAGAGGTGCTTTTGCGTTGATTTCTCGAAAGGAAAATTGGTTTGACAAGTGACAGACGAGTAGCATAAAGCAACATTTCTCCTAACACTATATGAAATGAAATGTTTATTGTTGTTGACAAAAATATCATAGTACAATAATATTCCTGGCTCCCGAACTAGGATTCCCTGTGCTATGGGAAGCCAGGTCTTTCGTCCTTAAGACTATTGCAGAGGTACCTCCCCGTCCATAATGTCATCCGGCTTGCCGCTCGCACCATGCCGAAATACAAGCCATAAAGTTGAATATTCTAGAACTTGGTATCTAACGAACAAAATTAGTGGTATTGACACAAAAAATCGTATTGATTCCTAGGGTCGACTAAAAGTTCTCTCGCCTGTGGTCTTATCTTGTCTTGTCTCCTCTTTTTCATCACTGAGCATGCCAACGTAAAATGGGACCACTGTTACGTGTGAGTACACATTTATGTATTTTCAATTTTTTACTTTGCAACCCTCTTGTCTCAACATAATAAATTATGGTATTACAATTTATAGTAGGTAGTACACACACTACTTACTGACAATGGTAACATATAATTCTGCTTACTTAAAATAGTTTTTTTTAAACATACTCTGTATAGGTATTATTCGGTCATGAATAAATGCTTTGAAGTTTCTACGAGAGAGTGTTATTTAAGGTTTCTGTTGGGGAAATTGAATGGAAATTGAGAAAGTACACTGCCAGTTACCTCTTTACTCCCATTTCTGGTCTTTTTCATGGTACCCTGGTTTCAGCAGTCCACAGGCGATCCCAACGACTGGCTTAGGTTTTGTGTAGACGATTTGCACGGGTTTTGACCGAATTTGATTGGGTTTTGATTTATTTAGAATTTATTTAATGGCAAGCGGTTCGCACAACAGTAGTCTAGCGACGGGTATAGAGTCGTTCTCATAGGCTGCGGCAGGGGGCAGCACAATCGGCAAAGTGACAGATACTTTCCTTAGAGTTAAAAAGAACGTTACATTTGAAAGCTGGTTTATGCTAACATTATGACAAGCTAAAGTACGGAACCGTCTCCATACCAAACGCTCCAAGAACCGAGATGGCGTTTCAGAGAGGTCGAATACACAGGAAATGAGAAACAACGCATAAATATTCAAGAGGAGCATTTACCTTCTAATGAAAAAGCGGGGGTTTAATTCAAATTCATATACGGAAGCCTTTGCGATGTATGTTGACTGGCATTGTGTCGCTACAGTGTTGCGGTGCCTTAATCAACTGGGAGTGAACGCGCCTTAATAAAGATTATCTGACAAGGTACGAGACGAAAGCTCAATACAGGGTGTACCGGAAAGTTGTGAAAGAAAACGTAGTGAGGAAACCTTTATATTATAATAATAATAATAATTCTTTATTGCAGGCATAAAAACCCATAAAAAATACAAAATAAATAAAATAAAGCTTACATTTGGACCTAATGGTCCTTACGTCAGTCTTAACTTACTTTCGGTTCTCGCTCCGGTGCACAGACAGCCAATGACGAAATATTGGGCTGGAGAGGTCGTCACTCACCATCATCAGTATGCTATATATATATATTACCCGAGAACATTAAAAATATAAATGTAGGTATAATTCACCAATCAGCACTGGGTCTGCGTGGTGGAGACTGCGGCCCCCTCGATTTAAGGATATTATAGGTCTGCGTGCTACAATTAGGATGGGGACATAATAATACGCTCATGGTGATTATTATATGTACGAGTATATTAATTATCCCAAAAACAGTACCCTTTTCATGCGGCAATAGGGTAAAAAATCCTCGCAATAACATAACAATCTGTGCAATTACCTACCTAATGCAAAATGCACATATTTCCACACCTAGTATGAAAATGCTTGTAATAAACGATCTATAATTTCCGCCCGCTAGATGGCGTTGAGATCGTAAATAAAATGGCCAATATGGCGGCCAACTTCCGGTGTATGCGCCACGGTGCACGGCGCGCAACTTCCGGTACAACTGCTTCCGGCGCGAAACTTGCGTCTGATAATTGGAGATTGCTTTTAAAATACGAGGGTAATCTAGTCGATTTAAGTATTTGAAAATGTTACAATTATGTTAAATTTAAGCATAATTTTATTATTTAAGTTTCTCTAGTATAATTAATACTTGTTTGCTTTAAATATTAAAATTTTACAAAATTATAGAAAAATGCAGGGAACATCATTAACAATGAGATTTTCACAAAAACTGCTGGTCCTATTTTAATAATTCTTTTACAGTCACATAGTTTTAACTTGTATCTATCTAAGAGTGAAATAATTTTTACAATCGGTCAAGTATTTTTGAGAACATCTCATTCTCAACCTCAAAAATCCTATTCATTTCTCTGTGTTATACCGTAGTAGGTGTAGCTAACAGCAGATCAAGTATAACACTTTGGACCGTTCTTATTATCTGCGTCGTAAGAGTTGAATTCGTACTGCAAGTGTTACCATTCATCTGCTGTTGTCATCATTGATCTCCTATAAACAACTAGATACACAAAGGTCTTACTAAAACAATTTTAAAAACGTCAAAATAAGGGTCCATTGTTAACGTCCAAATAATGTACAATAAAGCAAATGAGGGTCCATTCATCCGTTTGGACCTTCTTTGCGCTCGGACATTTTTAGAAGGCAGACTGTGTATCTAGTTGTTTATAGGAGATCAATGCCACCAATACATAATAATTGGGAATCAGGCGTGAGTTTATAAATACTTAAATAAATAAATACATAATAATAAATAAACAAAATCCTTTGTATTCCAACATAACTACGATCTAATTTAGTACCACCATCATCTTATGAATATCCCAAAACTTCTCCGAAGACAAACCAAACTTGTAGCGCAACAGACAATAGCCAAACAAACGATCCCTGTCGACGCATTCAATTAACCACCTAGTACTCGCCTCTGGGGAGACTGGGGTTTAGGGACGCTGCGAAAAAAAATATAGTCTCAGGACCAATATCGTCATCATTGTTAACGATGCAACATCTCTTTAGAGTGCAGATTGTACTTTGGTTTTTTAAAAATATTTTAAATTTATTTTTGTTTCGAGTGTTTGATTTCTATTTTGTTTTTATAGGGATATTGTTTTAGTTGTATTGTTTGAGTCGATTACAAGGTTCCATTGATGCAAGTCGTGTTTCATTTTCTCTAGTCAGGCACTGGTCTTCCTATCCTCATCAATCACCATCAAGAGTCAGTTACACAATAATAGTTTCTCGAACGCGTTCAAGCGTGAATATCAAGCAAGTATGTTCTTACCAAGTGTAAAAAAAAAACGTCGAACGAACGAATCGTATGAAGCGTACTCGCAAACGAGAATGTCGTTCGAATATCGCCCACATCGTTCGAGAAACTATTCTTGTGTAAATGTCACTTTGGTCTATTTTTTGTCCCCACTGCTCGGGCACAGACCTTCCCTTATATGTAGGGAGCTTGGGAAATGCATGACCCACCAGTTGGATTGGCGGATTACACATGCCTTAGAGTTTTATATACGTCATGCAGGTTTAAATATATTTTAAGAGCATTCGATAAATGTACGTAAGTTTTTCTGTCGAAAAAAACCCGAGGAAAACTCATTGATACATGGCTGACATGACCAGGGGCGAACCTGGGACCTGTATAATCCGGAATAACTTTTATCTGCGGTTGCCGCAATTTTGCTTTTAATACATCGATGAAAATCTTTATACTTAAAGTAACTAATGTAGCGACAGGTTTCCATGGTCTTCATGTTATTATCGGAACAATTTTTTTATTAATTTGTTTAATTCGACATTTATATAATCATTTTTCTAAAACCCATCATTACGGATTTGAAGCTGCCGCATGATATTGACATTTTGTAGATGTAGTATGATTATTTCTTTATGTATCTATTTAGGTCTCCTAAAAAAGGTATTAATTGTAATTAATTTAATTTTGTATTACATTCATAAACTTTTTTAATGAATTTGAAAATACACCCATAATTTTTAAAATTTTGCAACAAACACAAATTTTTCGAGGATGGTAAAAACTTATCGTTGGTCCATCACTAGCACGAATAAGAGAACCAATTATCGAGGGGACTCACCACACTTGGACCAACGCTCATTCTTCCCAAGTTTCGCTATTAACGCCTGACATTTGTTATGAATGGCTTGCAAGGTGCAACAAAGGTTGGTTTAATTAAAAAATATTAGGGGAGGTTGGGGTAAACGGTGCAAGTTTTGTAAGTGCATGAATTTTTCTAGCAGAGTGCTGGGATTAAGATTTCTGTAATAGCTCAAGTGGGATAACTTTGCCTTTTTGAGAGATGGCTCACTTTGGTCGGTGTTTTACGATAGTTTTAAAAATTCTGTGTTTTTGTTTGTTTGTAAACGCTTTATTTTACTTTATTTACATAGATGCAATAGAGAAACAAGAATAGTATATTGAAATGTCTGTATTTTAAATAACTATGTTAATCATCATCATCATCAGTTTATTTATGTTGCTCGGGCACAGACCATCCCTTACATCGAGGGAGCTGGGGCCATCATCCAACGCGGGCCCACTGCGGATTAGCGGATTTCTCATGCCTTAGAATTCTTTTTCTTCTTCTACGGCATGCAGGTTTCGTCACGATGTTTTTCCTTCACCGTTTTGAGAGCACTCGGTAAATGTACGTAAGTTTTTCCGACGAAAAAACCGAGGATAACTCATTGGTACGGTGGAACACAGGAAAGGTGTACAGAAGAGTTTTTAAGGTTGAGATTTTCTCAAAAATTATTTGACCTATTGCAAAAATTATTTCACTGCTTGATAGACAAAAGTTAAAACGATGTAAAAGAATGATTAAATTCGGTCCAGTAGTTTTTGAGAAAATCTCAACCTTATTGTACAGTCGAAGACAGAGATAAGTATACATTGGCCGTATACTTATCTCTGTCTTCGACTGTACATGGCTGCCCTGGCTGTGAATCCAATTCTATGTTAATAATTATAATAAAATATATTTAATTCATCTATCTTTGTTACAGGTAAGGACTTTCTATTCCAGTTTAAAGTGAAAAGTAAATATTTTTGGGTAAGTAGTAAGTTATTTACGTCAAGCTTATGTAGGACGAAACCTTGAATTTGGTGAGAAGTTCAATCTCACACAAACCTGTAGTTTCATTGTAAACTCAAACCGAATACTTAGGCCCCTTATTAATAGTGTGAGCTCAAACCCGCCCTCAGATGTCTTTCTCAAGTCACGGTTCACCTGCAATCAACAAATACGTTCTCAAGTGTGAGTTTGACAGTTCTCTTGAGAACTGAGTTTTGTTTATTAATACGGCATTACTAAGTTACGTTTATTAATAGGAACGCCATCTTGAGGTCGTTCTCTAGATTGATTTTTGAGCTGAGAGTGATTTATTAATACGGGCCTTAGTGTATTTTCCAGTATTATCGCAATCTTCCATCGCCATGCATTTAACCTATACAAAACAACGAAGTGATCCTATAAGATTTCCTTGTTACCATTTTAGGTAGGTACGGTACCCTAAATATTTAACAGACAGATGAGTTCATAATTCGTATCGTATACCGGGAGCCCAAATCAAGTGTCTTATTTTGTAAACAAATATGATCGTCTAATTTCCTGTTGTGATGCAAAACTGAAGGAACTGATTGATTGAATTTCTTCATCATTGTGAAAATAAAATAATCCGATCTAATAATGTGTTAATAACAGCTATGCAATAACCACAGAGTAGCTTAAAATGTTAGCGGGGGAGAGTAGTTTCTATTTACAAAATAAGACACTTGATTTAGGCCTCGGTTTACATAGTCTTGAGTGTGATATGAGTTTGAGCTGACGTTAAGTTCGTGCTCCAAACTGTCTATGAATCTCGGCCTAAGATCCGTTGCCATGGCAACGTCGTCTGGCCTTTAATTTTGCCAACAAAGGCCGTCGCGACGCCCTGCCACTAGTTATTGTTGTGCTCATTTGTGCTGTAGAAAGCAAACTTTACAGGTTACAGGCGAGTAAAGGCTTTATACTGTAAGGCTATATACAAGGCTATTGTATTTCACAAAGAGGTTTTACTTGACATAAGGTAATATACTCGTAGCTTCTTAGAACTATGTTGAGTAGGTACATCTTATAGCTACTTGCTCAACAATAATTATGATAATCGTTTTCTTACAAATCGTTAACACAACTACAATAGTTATTGGAAACAAAGACAGTATTGTACACATCAAGGCCAATCAATTCGACTTTGGACCGTTCTTATTATCTGCGTCGTAACAGTTGAAATCGTACTGCAAGTTACCATTGACCTACTGTCCGTACATAAATGTCGTCAAAAAGTAATAAAATCTTCAAAATGTAGTATACACGGACCCTTGGTGATAACAACTACTAAATGGTGGCTTAATTTAAGAGCCTTCATATAACCAACTAGCGCCGCCAAAAATAAAAAAATAATATCTTCCAATATAATCTATTTACAAAATGTTTATCACGATAAATACTATTTTTCAATATACAATACATGGCATAATTGCGACAAGCTAATTGTAGTTCACAAATGTGCCAAAAACGGCCGTTTTTCGCAATTATGCGAACTACAACTTACCGGCATTGAATCACGTTATAAATAAGCATTTAAAAAATAGTATTTATCGTAATAAACATTTCGTAAATAGCTTTTTTAATAAAATTGATTATATTAGACGATATTATTTTTTTAAGATTGGCGGAGCTAGTTGGCTCTATGAAGGCCCTTAATAGTGAGACTTCCTTAATTTAATGCTGAACCACCGGTATTCTGTAACCAGGGTTTTCTTGAAAATGGCGGGAAACGACGGTTGCGAAATTATTTGATAATTTTCCTTTTAATGTCTACAGGGACTATTTTGTGTTTAATATCACGTTAAATTAATCAGAAAATGTTCGCGAATGACAGTACGGTGAAGTTATTGAATTATTTATGCAAGATCTGAAGTTTCAAGCTTTTATCAAGAGTTCCCGCTACAAGCTCGGGAGTGAACGTGACTGTCGAGCTGCTTCTTCCAGAGTGATGACGCTACGGCGACTCCTCTGGATGAAGACATGAAGACGCGGCTACCCAGGGTGAAGACGCTACTGCGACTCCCCTGGAGGAAGATAGAAGACTATTGAATATATTGAATTTTCTGTAACATGACATTGGCAAATGACAAACTGTCGAGTCCATTAATAAAATAAATAAAAATAATGCTGAACCACCGGTATTCTGAAACCATGCTTTAAACCACCGTCTAGAAGTTGCGTTTACGAGTATCGCTACGAGCAAATGCGACCAGTGTTTGAAATTTTATTACCAAAGAGATTTAATGTGGTGGCATTTATTAAATTAAGAAATTGTGAAAATAGCTGAACTCGCCCAACTTTTTCTTGGGATTTTTCTTTGGTTTAAATAGCGTGTAGCATGCCATCGTTACTGCAAAACCACAAGCGAAACATTTTTACAAAAAGTCTAATAAAATGTTGCGATTTACGTAGATGTCGGCAGTTAAAAAGGAAATACTGGTTTTGAAGGGAATTTATTTACTTAGTGAGGTGTGAATAAAGTGAAAATAGTTTTTATTTTAATTGTGTAATGCTGGGTAGGTAATAAAAGTAGTTGTGCTTTGTTTAAATTAAATGAAAATACCGTTCTGTAACCGTCTCTGAGTTGTAAACATATTTCGTTATTTTGAGATTTTGTTTTATTTAATTATATTAATCAACTCAACTGTTTATGTCACTATGTTAAGTCAAAGAGTAACATATATATAGATACTTATACTTTTTTTAATAAGTAAGGACATCTATTTATTTATTTAAACAATTACAATTATACAAATTAATTTAAAAAAAAAATACAAATATATATCTACTTATAAATAAAAAATTGTGGCCAAATCGCTGCCCTACGGAAGAGTGCCCAAAAGGCTGGTGACGTTACCTCGTTAGATCTTACTTAATTATTCTAAAAGGTCGTCTAAAAAGGTACCCTGGACGCAATTCTCACACGCAATTCCAATGTCCCAAAAAACGCCCAATTCGCTAAAGGTCCAATTCGCGAATGGTCCAATTCGCTAAAGGTCCAATTCACGAATGGTCCAATTCGCGAATGGTTGAATTCGCGAAAGGTCCAATTCACAAATGGTCCAATTCGCTAAAGGTCCAATTCGCTAAAGGTCCAATTTGCTAAAGGTCCAATTCGCTAAAGGTCCAATTCGCTAAAGGTCCAATTCGCATTTGGTCAAACGCTAAGCGATATGGGACTTAAAGTCTTAAAATTATTTTGCAATTATTTTAGCATGCACTCTACATTATCAACTCTAAGTAATGTTTTTGTATGACAACTAAAACTTTCTTATATCGATCGTAAAGTATGATAAAATAAAACCGTAAAGAGTAAAACTTGGCACACAGTACGGTGCGGCTTCAAAACACACTGATAAATCACTCGAGAAACTTCGCGGATGCCTCAGCAGCCTCGGGCGAAACTGTGAAAGTGTCAAAACAAAACCTCTACGTATTATTCATATTGCAAGAGATAAGCCAAAATAGCTACTACTCTACATCTAAGCTCTTAGCCATAAACGTGACTTAAATTGGTGGTTTAAAGCCACGATTTAAGGATTTTCGCTGGTTTTCACCATACAAATGGGTGGTTTAGCAGCTGTCCCAATAAAGAAATAGCAATCTTTCAGCCCTAGATTTTACAACCTACTTTCATAAATAGATTTTTTTTAAAGGATTATACTCTACAAATTATTATATATAAACGGATATCACTCACTTATATTGTTAAAGTCGGCAATTAGACCGACAGTTTGGACCGATTTCGACGGTCTTTTTCAAGGTGAGCGCGCCACGCCCTTAATTTAAATAAGAAATTAATAATTAATAATAAGATAATTCTTTTAATTCTAAGATTATACTCTACCTGCGACTGAAATTCATTCATTCATTCATTCACCTATATCGATAATATTCGTGGGGTCGAATACCTCAGATTCGAAAATTGCCTGACTCGAACGTAGAATCGACTATTCGTTCAGTCGAAAATTCGAAATTCGTTGGCTCGAAATGTCATGCGGTCAAATACAGTACAGAGGTTGTGAAGGCCGCTTTACTTTTGACCCTACAAAATGTCTGAACCGATTAAGAGCATCGACTCAACTAATATTCGAGCCCATGGCATTTGTTAAGTCAAAATCATATACTAAAATCTCTTTCCCGAATACAGATACGTCATTAGTTAGTGTCGGTACGACCTCGAGGCGCCGACGACCCGACACGACCGAGATATTGATATTTGCGCCCTATGATAAATGGTGTCGCAAACTCGCGTCGCGTCGCCCGGACACTGCGTAAATATCGTCAATATAATGTTAACGACGTCGATATATCCTCCACTTTTACCCAGACGTGATGTTTTGTCGAGTTTTTCTTCCGTTGCTAAAATTGCGTCTTTGAGTAAATAAATAGAGCAGAGAAGGCCGTATCAAATAATTACACGGAAGTACGATGTTGACGAGTGGTTCGGTAGTAAGCGCATGCACTTACATACGAGTATTAATGGGTGACTTTGAATTGATTTAACTGACTTCACTCCTGTTATGTAACAACTTATGCCATAACGATATTTTAATTTGAGGCAAAATCATAGTTGTAGTAGCGAGAGGTACATTTTGTAATATTTTCATTAGAATGACCTTCTTGCTGAAAGACAATTCAACTGAATGATATAAAATGTAACAAAGATTAAATAAATAAATAATATAAAAACAGAAAGTCAAAAGTCTGGTCCTCTTTAATAGGTCGTTTGTTGTATGGTGTCCCGAAAACGCCCTCACTATGAGACACATCTGATTTCCCTTGCTTTTCCAGATTTTCCTGCCAGCTTGTGTCGGTTTCACCAATAAAAAGTTTGGAATGTTTTACGCCTCTCTCACGCCTTTCTACTCTAAATTGTGTTGATCTTTGGGCCTTGGCCTTGAGGTCATCTTAATGTGATTATTATGGCACCCAAACCAACACGACACAACAGCTTCACATTCTGTACTTCCTCACAGCACGCAATAAACGCACATAATACGATTTGTAAACCTATCAAATACAGCACTCACAAGTCGTTAGACAACTCGTAATCTCAAACCGTACTTACTTAACCCTTTAATGCAAAATAATGTCAAGAAGTATCGCTGGAATGTTCACAAAGTGCCACTTTACGCCACTTCTAAGGCGTAATTGGATATTCGCATTACCCTTTGACAGGTTGAGGTGTCAATTATGTGACGCTTTGTGTAATGGTTGGATATAGCTTGTCTCTCAGAGGCTCGCGTAATGAGGGTGGAAAATGATTTTAGCTGACAGTTTTATTATCTTTAGTTTATTTGTTTGAAATATATTTAAGTTGCTATTGTAAAGGAACAGGAAAAGTCCGCCGAGTTTATCAAAACATAGCTAATTTACCTTGAACTTTCACATGAAAATTATAAAGTGCTTTGTTCTTTCACGAGTTTGTGATAAACCAGCAGCCGACATTCCAAGCTTACTTAAGGGTGAAAATTGAACAGCATTAAAATGACCAGTCAACATAGTTGCTGCTCAAATCTAAACATGGTGCATTGTTAGAAATCGCATCGGGTTAAGGTACAGTCAACCTAGACAATATGACAAACCTAGGCCATGTTACCATAGATAGATAGACACACTTTTTATTGCACAAAGAAACAAACGGCAGCCTTATCGGTCATGGCGATTTCTTCCACGCAACTCAATACAGAAGAGAATACATAAAGAGTAGCATAAGCACAGACATTTACCCAATAGACATGAAATTGCAAGCGAAAAATTATGTCAACGATAAGCGCATAGAGACGAAGCAGAGGACAGGGGTGCCGTATTAAATAGATGCGTCCATGTCGACGATAATATCTCCAGGTTACACGTGTCGCGAAGCAATTTTGCGCTCATGTGCGGGCAGACAGGGGCGCCCTTCTGTACAGGTCTATGGAGTAAGTGGTCTGTCAGCATAAGATACCAGTCGAAGGCAGGTATGTGTAAGTTTTTTGTGGGCTAGTACAGCCCACAATGGGGACTGATCGGGCGCCAGTCGGGTCGCGGTTGTATCACAGTTTCCCGTGGCTCGGCAAGAATGGCACGAGGTGGAACACCCCAGGACGTTTAGTCCGTATGCTGCCCCTTCAGGGCGGTGAGCCCGACATAACCAACACGCTCCCCCGGGCGTGGTGAAACATGATTTGCATGTTTTACCTGGGTTAAAAAAAAAGGTACGAGTAAGTTTGAGATTTTTTCAAGAATTATACTTCAACTATTTGTATAAATTATTTCACTGTAAGTAGATAAGATGTAGCTTAAAGCACATACGAGTACTATGTGATGTAAAAGAATTACTTTTTGAGAAAATCTCAACTTAATAAACTCCCTGTAGGTATACTTTTGTGTCACTCGGTGTTCTGTCGACTGTACATTTGGACGACGAAGTTAATGCATTAAACTTTCCGCCGGACTGCAACTGGCTTCGGCTTATTCCACGAATATGGCTTTGTTTGACTCCATATTAACATCTAAATAACCTTTCGAACCGAGGGACAAAGGGGAAATTGAACAAAACCTATTTGTATCAGCCCAATGCATATCCCTAGTCCAGGCTAGTGTTCCGCAACTTCCACTGAACCAATTCACAGTAGCCTGTATGCAACCTACATTTGCGGGTGGTGCCAAAATTACAACACCGAACACATTCATATTTTTGCTTGTTATTCTGGCAGAACTTCTAATGCAAGTCTTCCAAATTCAAATTTTTTAAATCTTGGTTAACTCCCGCCCTGCGTCTTTATTTATTTATTTTATTATTGCACTCGACAGTTCGTTACTTGCCAATGTCATGTTACAGAATATTCAAGATATCATTGTCTTCTCTTTCTCCAGAAGAGCCGCCGTGGCGTCATCACCCTGGAAATCCGCGTCTTCTTGTCTTCCTCCAGATGAGTCGCCGTAAAGTCGTCACTCTGGACGAAGCAGCTCGACAGTCACGTTCACTCCCAAGCTCGTAGTGAAACTTCAGATCTTGCATGAATCGTCCAATAAATTCAATTCGCGAACATTTACTGATTAATTTAACGTGATATTAAACACAAAATAGTCACTGTAGACATAACAAAAATTATCAAATAATTTCGCAACCGTCGTTTCCCGCCATTTTCAAAAGCCCCCTAGATAGTATTATATTAACATTGCTATGAGATTGCAACCACAACCTATTCATACCTATTCGAATATTCAAATCTATTTATTCAAAGCATTCGCCAGCCAGCACCGCGTGCCGACAATAAAAAGCAAATAAACAGCGGTGTTGCCACCGCAGTTCGCTCGTTCTCAACTTACCGGAATATTCCGATATGGCCACATTAAACTTGCCTTGTTACTACTACGAATACCTATCTACCTGTAGACCTGTGTATTAGAACAAAGAATCACAAGCAATGGAATCTTGGTAGGGATTTATTTCAAACTATAAAACATTTATTTTATCCAGAATTTGAATTACGCATTATCCATGCTCGGTGAATAAATTAGAACATGATGAAAAAATTATTGCCGTGGGCAGGACTTGAACCTGCGACCTTGTCATTCCGTGACACGCTCTTACCAACTGAGCCACCACAGGCCTCGCCACGCCCACCGAAAATCTTCATCGCTTTATACATACTTAAAGGGTATGTTACGCAATTCCATCTATCGGACAATAGTTCTCTTTTATTTTATGTTAGGTATTGTACGTATATCTACTTATTTGTATTTTACTACAGTTTTACGATTTGGTTTACCTATTAATATTATTTTGGAACAGCTGGTGCTGTGTGGTATTATCTGTGTATAAAACTTCTTTGTAGATTTAGAAACATGCTGGCCGACAAGAAAAAAAAAATACTAAGAAGGTTTTATGCGCGGTTTCAAATGCGCATAAAATCTTCTTGGTAGAATTAGTAACATGCTGGCCGAACAGATAAAGAAATACCAAGAAGGTTGTATTCGCGGTTTCATCTGCAAATAAAACCTTCTTAGTAGTATTATAAACATGCTGGCCGACAAGAAAAAGATATTATTAAGAAGGTTTTATATACGGTTTCATCTGTGCATACAACCTTCGTGATAGAATTACAAACGTGCTGGCCGACAAAAAAAAAATTATCAGGAAGATTTTATGCGTGGTTTCATCTGCGCATATAACCTTCTTGGTAGAATTATATGCCGGCCGACAAGAAAAAAAAAATATATCAAGAAGGTTTTATGCATGGTTTCATCTGTGCATAAAACCTTCTTGGTAGAATTAGTAACACGCGTTGGCCGAAAGGATAAAGAAATACCAAGAAGGAATTCGCGGTTTTATCTGCGATTTTTGGTAGATTAGTAAAGATGCTGGCCTAAAAGACAAAAAAAAACGGATGACAGTTGTTATACAAAATGGTGAATGTAATTTTATTGTCGTAAAAATATATTGTCCAGTAAACCTGAAAATTGACGCTTCTCTTTGTTGAAATTGTTGAACTAATTCATTGTCATGATGATGTTGTAGTAATAAACTAAATATTAGATAAGTATTAGTTTATCTTATCTCTTCTAGATTCTAGATAGAATCTATATCTCAGACGACAACTAGGTAACCTAGCTGTGTTATTTCAGAACTTTTCCCGCCTAGTTTCACATTATTATCTTTTACAAGACTCCTTTTCTCAGGCAAATATAAGTTTTCCTTTCTGTTTATTGCTGTTTTATGCTTCGTTTGGTGTTTATGTCCCGACAGCCTAAACTAAAAGCCCTGTAATAAAACTACAGAGTAGACAGAGTGGCATATATTCAAACTTAATCCAGTTATCAATCCCAGCCGGATTATTATTAAAATGGATATTGATGACTCAAATCGAGCCATTTTATTTTTTATTAATCTTGCCCATTTATATTTATATTAATAATGAGCATGTTGAGATTAATAAAAAAAAAAAAATGGCCCACTCCTTATTGTATACAGTCGCGCACAGAGAAAGGTGTACAGGAGAGTTTTTAAGGTTGAAAGTTTCAGAAAAGGCACTCCAACCGATTTAAATTCCTTTTACAATTACATAATCCGCGCCCGAAGCCAAATATTTACATTATTTACATTTGCAGTGCGATTTCAACTCTTACGAAGCAGATAATACCTAAGAACGGTCCAAAGTGTCACACTTGATCTGCTGTTAACTGTACCACAAAGGCGAACTTAAGCACAAGGGTATTCCAGTCAACTTTCGAACATTATTAATTGTCAATCTTTTAAAGAAAATGCATGCGGTTAATATGAGGGTATTTAAAATACTTATGAGGTAAGCAATGAGCAAATTCCTCTCATTTTCAAACCGAAATGATAAATGATACTTTTCCCAACGATCAATCTTAAATTGAATGGTTTCAACTTCCCAACGCGACTGCCGTTGAATGCCAAATGATCTGCGACTTTTAACTCCCAGCGGTTGAAAAGTGAATATAATTTCAAAATGTAGGTACTTATATAGCTTTATACTAGTAACTATTGACTGTTTACAAGCGTGTTAAGTTCAATAATGATTTCTTATGAAAATGGTAAACACGAAAGAGGATGATTAAATAGTTAAGGTCACGACCTCACGACGTAGACAGAGAGGAGATTTAAAAATTTCACAGAAACACTTGTTATGAAGGCGTATTACAGAATAGATGTCTATTTAAACGATGAACATGCATGGTGTGTGTCGCCGGTTGCGCATGAAGGATAGAGTTTAGATTACTAATAATAGTAATAGTTAATTATGTACCTAGTTATTAAGTAATTGTGTTGTTATTCTTTTAAAAGATGTGCTGCTGAGAGTTTTTTTGCCACTTTTTCTCCTCAGCGTTGACACCTAAAAATATGTTGACGTGTAAAAATGTACACAACGTGCTTACTTGCAATAAGAGATTTGACTTTGACTTTTTTAACTTTGATCTAGCGTAGGTAGTAGCATACTCGTATACTTTACGGACGCCTTTGATAGTTACCTAAGCTACTGAACTTTATAATATTTCTCTGAAACTGTTTAAATTCTCTCAATATTGGAAAATTTAATAGTTCAACCAAGGAATTAAATCGTTGAGGTCAGTACTTACCCAGGCGAACTCTTGACTGATGAGTCCTTTAATCATCAATCTTGTCGTAATTGAATGAAAATATCCCAAATGACCAGATTTCCATTAGAACGTTTTCTAACCCCAGACCTAGCGATCGTTAGCTCCCCTTTGCCAATAATGCATGAAGAAATACCTCCTTCTTAATCAGGGCGGAGATTTGCCATTGCAAATCCCTTATACAGTTATAGGGAATACAGATATACAGGATGATAAGACAATCGAAGATATGTATTTAGTAAATATTATTTAGCCCTTTTAAAACATAGGCAATTTGTTATACAGACCAGTTCGCTGATTATCGCTTTGTTTCGAAGAGTCGAAGACTAATTCAATTAACCAGTGAATACCTACTTAACTATACAGCGTTCCCTTGTTTTCCTCTATATGAGCCTGTTTGTTTTATGAGACATTCACAGTCCCCGTACAAAAAATGTTTTGATTTGTAAGTCCCGCCTATTATTTCAATCTCTATACAAGTCGAAATACATTGAATTTGTTATGTCAGCATTTCAACACTGGGTGGAGCACTCTGAGCACTCTTCTGAAGACAATAGGACGTGAATGGACAGCAGCATCCACCAAGGACATCGTATTTACTTACCTTCAGAAAAAAATACCTTTAGTGCGGATCCTTTGGTAGGCACATACTTTTTCATCGTGCCACATATGTGGGGCAGGTTTCTGAAGCTAGTTCGTCGTGCTCCATATATGAGTCACTGGACTGTGAACGTGTTAATCGTTCATTTCTGATGGGCAAGTGGCTGGAGGAGTGTTGACAGAAGGTGACACTCTTGGCTATAGAACTTGCGTGATTGGTTCGGCTGCAGGACCGGCTTCTTGTTCCGGGTAATTTGTTGCAAAATCTTCTCTGAGAAGAGGAACATGCAGAAGAATGAATGTAATGAATGATTTATAGTCAACGCTACAATAAAAGTCTGTAGTTACAATTAATACGCCCTGTACATCATCTGCCACCAGTAATACATGGTGTTTGTACACAACAGAGCGCAGCAGTAAATCCCTAACCGTGGGGGATATCTCATTACCAAGTTTTGTGAGCAGAGGTTAAGTTAAGCGACTTCCGCTACTCGCTTGTTATAAGTTGCACTTGTTTATCGATAAGTTTTCTACTTATGTTACGGTGGTTACTTACTTATATTGTCAGTTGATGTAGTTTATTGAGTCGAATGTAACGAAATATTGAAATGCCTAAATGTTGACATTTCGAAACAATTGAACACATAGATAAAAATACTGGGGGTCCTCAAAGTTGAGATTTTCTCAAGAACTGCTTGGACGATTGTAAAAATTCTTTCATTGGTAGATAGTTTAGAGCGCAGACTATGTATGGCATAAACAACCACAATTACATTTCCGATGGAAGGCGTTAGTAATCCGTCATACAGTTTTTAAACTAGTACGGATGCTATCGTTTCTACATTCTTGAAACAAATGTTAGTATAATAATTGCTAAAAATGTATAAGTACCTATTTTCAAGAAGCACTGATCATTATTTTGTGTCAATAAAAATCTTTTTATCTTTATCTTTGTGTAATGTAAAAAATGGGTCGATTATTTTTTTAGAAAATCTCAACCTCAATAATGAAAATGAAAAATGTTTATTTTCGTTAACCTAACTTAATGTTAACATTACAGTTAATGTTACAGCTTGTTGGGACACTCCTTTTGAGTAAGTGGCTCTTCCAAATTCGTAAGTTTAGCATTTATATAAAATTAACAATAAAGAATTTTCAGTGATAACATTTTAAGAGTGAGAGAATATTAACTCCTGTTACTTTTTGTAGCATTGGACCATACCTCCGAAAACATAGACTTTTTTTCATATTTTAATTTAGCATACGTATTCTAGAATCCGCACAACTAGTATTAATAATTATTGTTATAAATAAATAATAAACGTAGGTATATGTTTCTTTAGTAACAACAATGACTATCCTTAAGTACTACCGCTAACTATAATTCAATTTCTATGTCAAAAACGTTCTTTCCAATTCCCAAAGTTTCAATTACCAAATTCCCAGAAGCGAATAATAGCGTGACCTGACGTCCGGAATCAGCCGAAATTGCCTCCATTCTTGATGATAATTAATTTTGCGACATTTCACCGGCCCTTCGATGGCAAATTAGAAAAGTTAATAGGCGTAAGGTGACTTCAAAGAATTCTGTAGGACCAATTTCCACCGGTACCTAAGTATTATAGGTACAGTCGACAGCAGATCAATGGTAACACTTTTTACTTTTGACAGTTCTTATTATTTGCGCCGTAAGACTTGAAATCGTACTGCAAGTCTAAATGATAAATGGAGAAAAAATTTCATCACGACCGGGATTCGAACCCGGGACCTCGCCATTCCGGCACGCAGACGAGAATATGGAGACAAAATTCACGATTGGGATACGAATCACGATGGCTCTGTTGCAATAGAGCGTTCCACGGAATGGCGAGGTCCCGGGTTCGAATCACGGTCGTGATGAAAAATTTTCTGCATTTATCATTTAGACTTGCAGTACGATTTCAAGTCTTTCTACGTTTCGCATAGCGCATATGCAAGAAAATGTCAAAACGTACTGCAAGTGTTACCATTGATCTGCTGTCGACTGTTCAAATTTATATGCGACTACTAATTATTTTCTGCAGTACCACTGTCTTATACTGTACATATGTCATGTATATTTCCTTTCGTCTTGGGTTGCCTAGAATAAATAGTTCTGAGCGATATATATATATCTATTTTCTTCAACCAAGAATAAGTAAGTACTTACCTACTTATTATTTTCATCATTTTTACAAAATCATTTGTGTAAAATGAAACGTACCTGTCTATTTTCCTATTTGTAAGTAAGTACTACAAATGTAAAAGTTGGAACTTTTGGAACAATATAAAAATAAGTAAGTATAAATATAGAATAAAACACAATGTTGTAGCATAGACCCTTGCAAAAACTCAACTACTATTAGAAATGTCATATTTAAATCTTTTATTATAATCATTATTACTGATAAGTGACTTCAATTCGCATCTATTCTACATCCTTTCATCGCTGGCTATTGTGAGAAACTTCAATAAAACAAATGCTATGTCGGCATTGTAGCCATTTCAAAAACGTTTTCCAGTAAAGCTAGTGAATGGAAATGCAACGAACGAGCAGTATTTTCATTAAACACCACCGACTAAACGGCGATTGCCGCCCATTGGAAACTGGCCATATGTAACGAAACTACCCTCAATTCAAAAGCTCTACCTCCCCTCCCGCTACCAATAGCTTTGTACACCCCCGAGGGGGACAACCGGTAAATACCACAGCTCATGAAAGAGTCCTGCAATAGTACAGTAATATTGCATTCGCAAAAGACCTGAAATGGTGTGTTTACAATTTAAACAGTTTACAATTTTGATTCCAACAGGATAGAGTCGAAACTCGATCGGTAGATTTCATATGCGTCTATAGAACTCTCATTTTGGGAGAGGTTTCGTTTTAGATTCGCGTTACAATTTTCAATTTGCGACGGTTCAGAAAAAAAAAGCTTTTGTTTTCAGCGCAATGTTTCGTATTGAATATTTGGTTGATAGAGTTGTTATGTACATCTGGCATTATATACGGTCTAACACAGATAAAGGTTTATAGGAGTCACAAAGGTCGATATTTTCTCAAAAAAGTACTTGGCGGATTTTGGATTTTTTTTATATAATTAATAGTCTGCCAGTAAAATAATTCTTATAATTGGTCAAGTAGTTTTTGATGGAATCTCAACCTTATTGAGACCCCCTGTATACTTTTATCTGTCTTCGTGTGTTGACATCAAAGATCAATGATGTTATTCATAAAGCTAGTTAAACCTCACTTCCCTTAAATCGTGTTGCTATCCCTTTCACACTTCGTTAAAAAATTACAAGGGAGGGGGGGACTAAACGGTGGTAACTTTAAATCACGTTTATGAATACGCACCTAAGTATAATATTATTGTATTAAGATAGGTATGTATATACGTATGTTTAAGTAGATATACTTACCAGTAAAATTTAATTTTACTCTTGCTTCCGCATATACGCTATATTTTGACCTTTTCAAAGGTTGACTGGAAGAGATTCCCTGCGTGGGATAAGTCCGCCTTTGTACCTATTTTTAAGTTTTCTCTCTTTGTGTTTAGGTTTGTAAGGAATAATAGTATAATAAAGTGTATACAAACAAACAAGGTGTAACAATTTGGAATTTAATCCGTTCTTATTATCTGTGTCGTAAGAGTTGAAATCGTACTGCAACTGTTACCATTGATCTGTTGTTGTCCGTACCAAATCTAGAAATCATCACACGTCACTGCATTACACCACCACTTTTTCTTTCACTTCAGTAATGCGAAAAATGTGTCGACATTCGTACCAGGGGTGTGTCCATCATAAATCACACAGCTGCAGAAATGCGGTCGCCGCACCAAATCCGTCCCTGGGGAGGGATTTTCAAATCGTTCGAAAAATCTTAGACGGTGGTCAACTGACCGATTTAAGAGCCTTCATAGAGGCAACTAGCGCCGCCAATCTTAAAAAAATATAATCAATTTTATTAAAAAAGCTATTTACAAAATGTTTATTACGATAAATACTATTATTCAATAAGTATACAATACATGGCATAATTGCGACAAGCTAAGTTGTAGTTCACAAAGTTTTTCGCAATTATGCGAACTACAACTTACCGAAATTGAATCACGTTATAAATAAGCATTTAAAAAATAGTATTTATAGTAATAAACATTTTGTAAATGGCTTTCTCCATCAGTGTCAGCTTCGTTTTACCAGTGCTAAATTCGTAGCCCTCTACATCCTACTTTTGTATTTGTATCCTGTTTTTATTTAACGTTATTCTGTCCACATTTCATGTTAACACCACTGAAAATAAACTCTTGTTTGCAAACGAAAAATACCAGCTGAACACCACATACCTACCGCGTTTTATTTTGCGAACTACCTTTGTAAGACCCATACCGTTTTACTAAGACCTCCCCTGTTTCCCTTAATGTTCTTTTTTAAACGTTAAGGGGGGCATTAAGTAAGGGCGTAGAGGTCACTTTAAGTTGGTAGTGTGAAGCACAAGTAATAACATAACTAACCATCAAACACCCCCGCGTACTTAGAATAAATTTTCAATACTCTTCAGCCACGGGTCGTTAGTTCTATTCAAGGGTTTTTGTATATTTACGCACTCTGCTCATCTTCTATGGTCCGTTTACAACGCAGGTTTAAATTCAATGCCAGTAGATTAAAAATATCGCAGGGTCCAAAAATATCTCAAGTAATATCCGACAGTGCATTCTCTCAATCGTGTATCGCTCGCCGCTGTTCACGCGATGTCTAGAAAGTGGGCATTGAATAGCGGTAAAGTAAGCAACACTGTTCTATTTTTATATTGTATAAGTAATATAACCGATAACTTAATCAATCAATCAGTCGCGTTTCCCCTATTTGGGGTCAGCCCTTCTGATACGTGAACGCAATTCTGGGTGACTGCGTAATTTCCAGCGTTGCGCCTATTGCCGATTTTAATTTACAATATGTAATTTAATTATAATATTATTTAATAGACAGTGGGCAAAAAACCTCCCTAACTCGACCAGCCATCCATATTGCTAGCAGACTCGAGCCACGATATTTTAATTGTTAATTCAAATTGACATGTAAATGTAACAGCTTTTTTACGAATTGGTCAACCGATACTGAGGCTGTAAAAGCAATGGCCAAGAAAAGAATTGCTACTCACCTACGCCACTAGCTAGCACAGTCTCTACGTGTAAACAGAGCTTTAAAGATAAACTGACTGAGCTCGCGACGTGCATGAGTGTACAGAGTAGACAACAACACAGAGACTGTCGAATGAGTTTCGTAAAAGTTTTGCGCTTAATGTCTTTTTAATACTTTCTTTATAGGCCTTTATCTCGATAGATTTGGTTTTGATCGATTGCCGACTGTATTGAAAAGGTTTGTGCTTGTTTAGTAGCTTATTGTATCACGTCGATAAGAAACAGGAACATATTTTAAAACACAATTGAAGCTTTTATTATGTTTTCTGTTCAATTTAGGTAGGTACCTGCGCACCGGCTTCGCAATTTTTGGTCGTGAGAAACTACATTGATATATTTAAATCTTTACAATAGTTACACTTTTATTGTACATTTTTAAGGCTCACAAAATATTCTTTATTATTTTTATCCTTAGTGATTAGTTTTGAGATACCAGACCGACTACCGTTATGACGCGTTGTTAATATAAGAACTTGCAACGCTATTGCAAGATTTCTTTCACTGTTAGACAGATAAAAGTTAAAAAGAATGATTAAATTCGGTCTGGTAGTTTGTGACAAAATCTCAACCTTATTGTATATCTGTCTTTGTGTGTACCGACGAATGTAGAGTAGTCCGATCTTAAAACAACCACAGAAGCACACATACAAAAAATCAAATCAATCCTAGAACGCATTGTGCTTATAACGAACGGGCTTCGTAACCCTCGAAGCCCGTAGGTCCCGGGCGAATGATCAAAAGCCTCTACACATACATATTAGTCTATGCACAGGTGATAGCTGAGGTGCTAAACAAACGGCCGCAGTTTCCTTAGCGATAACAATATTTCGTACATATAGCGGCAGGTGGGTGCGAACTAAACGCACCGCCGTTTTACCTGCTTGGAACGGTAGCAGCCTAATGAGAGACTTAGATTTTTATGAATCAGTAAAATAAAAATCGCGACATCTAAAAATATATACTTAGGTAGGTATAATAATTTATCAATTCGTCAAAAGAGTTAAGTATGAATTGGAAATTAAAGTATTTAATATGTAACAGAAATCGCAGGTTTTCTTGGAAATTAAAAGATGACTTTCTAAAAGTATGTTCTCAGTTAGTAGTTTGTTTATTTACTATAGATATGTTATATTTTGTTGTAGAGCCTTTATAACTTGATGTGCTGGTCGACTGTACTTATTATTATTTACACTCAACGCATCAATGGGAAAATTATTAAGTACGATTTCATATCTTATGTATATTATGACACAAATGCCTACTGTCTATTGCTGTCAAAGTAACATTTATTTATTGCAAGTAAGCACGTTGTGTACATTATTGCACGTCAACATATTTTTTGTTTTTACATTTACACCATTTTGCAAGGAAAAGGTGACAACGCTGTTATTCAACAACTGTTATTCTTAAACGTAGTTTAACCTCACTTCCCTTAACCGGATTGCTATCCCTTTCACAATTCGTTAAAATATGTTAAGATAGAAAGGGACAGGGGGCCTAAACGGTGACGTAACCTAAAATCTATAGGTACAGTTATGACGCCGAATTAAAAATAATTGCACAAAATCCAAGCTGTTACACTTGATTTGGTTTCGATTGCACATAAGATTTAGTTACCAGAATGTCTATAGAAAATATATTTTCTGAGACTGCGCCTAGTAAGAATAGTATGCCTAAGTTATAATCTCACCAGACTATTGTGTGGTAGCAATATATAATTCATGCGCCCACATTATTGCATCTTGGCATGCACTGCGACTATCATGCATTGTTATGGGTTTAAACTACATACAACATACACCTATGCTATGTACAATAGACTTATGATAGCACCGGCGTTGTTGAGGTTTGGCAACGTATGGAGAGTTGGAGACTCAAATAAATATACAGTATGTCGGAATACTACTACTATTGTCCGATAGATGGAGTTGCGTAACATATAATACGATGAAGATTTTCGGTGGGCGTGGCGTGGCCTGTGGTGGCTCAGTTGGTAAGAGCGTGTCACGGAATGACAAGGACAATGGAAAGGTCTACTCGTTGTATCTATCCAGCTACTGCTGCTGAGAGTTTATTTCATCAAAGATTTTTTGTTATTAATTATTTATAAAGTTACTGCCTAAGATGAGAATATTTTTAATAACCTATAAATCGTCCCAACAGTGGGAACTCTCCCTCTTACTCAACTGATCGCTGTCCTGAACCTCCTCAAACCATCCATTCCTGTATATAGTGAAATCGTCTCTCTACCTTCGCGAGATAATATTAAAAAATGCCCCAATCTGCACTGGATTCACTTGGTGGATCGTGGTCCAAACTCCTTAGAAGGCATGTTCTATTTGAGGACAAGGTTTAATCGGCAGTCGCTCTATTTGTACCTTCATTCAGCTCATAGAGTTATCTTTATTTAGTTGTTCGTTCAACGCAAACAATAAAACAAAAATCTATGAAAACACACAATAAAGACACCAAATCACCACCAAAATACTCTATTAATTTTAAAAGCGTACTTCGTAGATACATTTTCTACCACAATTAATAACTACACAATGCACTAACGAACCAAACAATACTGCACGTTTGCGAGCAACCCATTGCGAATGTAATAACGTCCCTGATGAGAATGCCCCCCTCCCTAGCCGACGCAAATCCCTAGAACCTTAAAGCTAAGCTAAGACCTAACCTAAACCTAATCTAAATCTAGACCTAAGGTAAAGCCTAGATACCAAACCCCCTCAGAACACCTAAACCTATTGATACCTAAAGTCGAAATACCTAAAGTCGTGAATGAAGATCTAAATAATCAATAAAATGATTAGTGGCGTGATCGTCTATAAATATTATTGTTTAATTCAAAGTCCGTGATCGTCTTAATGCTTTCGCTCATAAAATAAAATGTATTACAATTGTATGTTTGATTAATTCAATTATTATTACGCGTTTATTAACAAACGCAAAACGTCGAAGTTGTTTTAATACGGAATTTATGGTGGTATTATTCGCATGTAAAGGCATGCAACTAACCTGTTGGGGCAACTACTGGGTGATTCTCCGCTAGGGCACATGTCTCCGACAGGTGTCTCTCTCAGCGTCCTGTAGATTTAAAATAACATTGCTAACCAAGTTCCACTTTCAAACAAAGGTGATTTCATCGTAAAGATGAAATAGAAACATAATAATTATAAATCAAAATGAGTATTATATAACATTTATAATATGCTTGGGATAATATAGGATCTCTAAAAAGAGAATATAGGATCTCTAAGAAGAAAGTTGTCAGATTAGAGTTCGTGATAGTCAGGTAAATACTCAAAGTAACAGTCAATGAACAGCTAGGGTACGTTCCATTCATAAGCTCACGGCACGCGCGAGTATATTTGTTGTTGTATGGCGCCAATTTCGGTACAATAGTTGTCATGCTTAAACAGGTAGATTCCTTACGCTATTGTGTCACTTATATTAACAGGTGTCAGCCTCGGCGACTCGTAACTGAACATCGTCTCGTTCAGATAGCTGTAAGGGCGAACTTACATAGGCCATTTCGTTTGAATATAATTCTCGCGATTTTAGTATTTTCCCCAATACGTATTCGGCGTACGTCATGTGTGATATTGTGAGTTTCTGTATAGATAGATTGTCAGAGAGTCTTGGCTTACAGTACCTATAAAGGTAGTACGTCCCTGTTTGCACGCGAAGTGCGGAGGGCGCAAATAATAAATAAGTATGTGTTCCATAGGTATTCCAGTTTCGTAGGTATTCCAGTTCCGTAGGTATTCCAGTTTGTTGGGGCTTTGCCCGGTTTTGCTGCCGCCAACCTCCCACTATAGCGTGTCGTAGGTGCAGGGGTACAGCTTCGACTACATCTGACGTGTATCCCTAAGGATAAGGCAAGGTGCTGGTTACAATATAAAAGTGTTTGTTATCTCCTTCCATAGAGGTGTGATTGGCATTTAGAGTGCGCCTCATTTGGGTCGTTCACTCTCGTTATATTAATACATATGATAGATAGAGTCGTATCTCAGAACGTGCATCAGTTTACCCTCCATACATGAGCGGTTACAGAAGGCTGGAACCGCTTTCCTAGGACTATGAATCGGCTCTGTGCAGACAAGATGACGAGAGTACATAGATAAAGTATATAGTGTAAAGTCTTGTATTTTTACCACACCTCTTACTTCAATATTTAAAAATGAGTATGCCTTCGGCAGTGTTGATGTGTATGGCTTATGTTCATTCATACATATTTCATGCGCAAGTCATGCAAATACATTAAGCTTCCGTGTAGCTGTAAGGAAGGATTATTATTATACATATACAAGGCACTCAGCTGTCGTAGCCTTATGAATGGTTCGTTTTGGTAATACTTAGGACGGTGTCCACTGTGGTATCGAATTGACCTTGTCATTGTGGAGTCATTAAATCCACTTGTAATAATATCATTAAGTACGGGTATCGTCGTATAAATCGTTGTTACATATTAATTAGTTGTCTGTATGATATTGCATAACGTCAAGTATTTTGGTCAGGTAGTCAGTTGCGATATAAGATAAATATAAATAGTACAGTTCGATTATATCGTTTGGATAGATCATGTGGTCGTTATAAAGCAGCTAGTTTAACATAACATCAATCTGGATTCATTGTCGTCAGTAGAAGCCGAATTTACACTATTTAGTGTGAATAATAAGTTATAGGGGTACAATAGATGGGTATTGTCGTCAATAGAGCACTACTTAGTTTCATAAATAGACTTTTGTCATAGGCAGAACACAGGTACTTAGTGTAAAAGGAAATTACATAGATGATAGAATGGACTTTTGTCATAGGCAGAAAGCGGCTAGCACTACTTAGTGTCAGTATAATTTATTCTAGTTGATATCGTGAACTTTTGCCATCGGTGGAAAGCGGCCAGCACTACTTAGCTTTAGATCTCCGTTGCGATGAGGTTTCCGGGCTCCATCTCCATAATTACAACACTCACTTTGACACAATACGTTCGTTATAAAGATCTCATCTTTATATTAATTAATAAATAATATTGTCACTAATGTAACTAAAACTGTAACTTATAAATTTATACTTTCACAGTAGTCCGACGTAACTTTTAACCAACTTATCGAAAGTTATGCGAACTTGACCACGCTCCGAGACAAACTAACTAGATAAATTCATCCCCTAGTGACGCAAAAGCGTCTGCGCATCCATGGCGTCCCCGCTTTGTGATTTAGCTATTGGTCAATATTTGATCTGCAAAAAACCTAAAGGCGTCGACATTATCTTTAGGGGTTCATTATTGGTTGATTAGGTTTTGGGTGGAGTTTTCCCATGAACTGTGAAAAAGAGTATTTTTAAATTATAGTAGATTTTTTGTCGCGCCAAATGTTGAAACCACTTACTTTGTCCCCAATGTTTCAATAGATCTCTCAATTGGCGTCTTAGGTTACAACTTTAAAATAACAACGTTAGTTTCTAAAGAATAACCCTAATAAATAAAACAATTGAGTCTTCGAACTGACACTTTTAAATATCGCTTTTAAGAAACACACTTTTAGAGAATTTATCGCCTTTCAGAAATACTTAGGACCATAAAATCCATTTCAAAAAAAAAGGAAATAACCTCCAGTATTTTTGGAACTGATTCTTGTCCCTTGAACGCGTCTGTCCAATATAATTTGTATTAAGTACGTAACTGCCATTGCAGTGTACCTATGTCATATTAATTATAATTAGCTCAGTACTTTTTGATTTCCTGCGTTGGGGTGGGTAGCGGTCCATTACATCCCCCTCCCTGAGCATGTGTGGAAATGTGACTAATATTTACGCTCATGTTCACAATAGGTAGGTTTGCTTTCTGAAATTGAACTACCCTTTTACTCACGAATATTCAATAGGTTCTAAATTCATAACATAAATAAACTCACGCCTGTCTCCGTAATGGTAAACAGAGACGATGAAATCAATATGCTGCGATTACTGATACAGCTTCTCCAAACGCATCGTATCTCGCATTCGTCCACGTACATTCATTTCAGTAAAATGGTTTGTCGCCGACGACGACTTTTCCCTTCACCATGTGTCAAACCTTCTTTACCATCTCTTTAGATAATTCCATATTTATTTGCTCTCTTGGCGATCCCATTAATACGCGTATGCCTCGTCACTACAGACGATCGTACCAAGACATCAAGGTAAATCCGACAGAAATACATCGATAAATTCGAACTCATAGCGCTTTGGCTAAGACGCTTGATTTCCGTTACGTAGGCCCGAGTTCGATCTCCAAATTAACAATGAAACAATGATGTTTCCTCGTTCCTTCTTTTTCACCGAATGGAAAATTACGCACATTTATCGTTATCTCTAAACGATAAAGGAAAACATCGTGAGAAAATCTACATGTCTGAGGACAAAACAAACCCCTAAGGCACGTGTATTGTGTAATTATCAATCCGCATTGTGCCTGCCTGGTGAATCACGGGCTCAGCTTCCCCGATGTAGGCATGTGCCTTAACAGTGTGGACATTCAAATAGGCTGCCGCTGCTTATAAAATTAATTAATTAGTAATAGCCATAGGCTCTCCTAATTTCTTACTAACAAATAATCATTGCCTATTATGTGTCAATTTAACCGACCACATTATTATAATAACCATTTTCAATCAATACATTAATCATACCATTGAACCACAAGTTCAAAGTCGCTCAGCGAGCTATGGAAAGAGCTATGCTTGGAATTTCTCTGTTTGATAGAATAAGAAACGAGTATATCCGCCAGAAGACAAAAGTGGTTGACATTGCTCATAGAATCAGTAACCTGAAGTGGCAGTGGGCTGGTCACATCTGTCGTAGAACCGATAACCGATGAACCGATAGACGAGTTCTCGAATGGAGGCCACTAACGGGTAAACGTAGTGTGGGACGCCCCCCGACCAGATGGAGGGATGACCTTCGCAAAATGGCTGGCAGGGACTGGATGCAGAGGGCCGAGCTTAGGGTTGATTGGCGCGCTTTGGGAGAGGCCTACGCCCAGCAGTGGACTGATACGGGCTGATGATGATGATGATGATGACATTAATCATTTGAATCAGTATCATTTAGCATGGAAGTACTCTTCCCTCCCAGACTGTAAAATCCTGTAAAACCCCGTAAGTCAGTGCATCGCCATCCCAAACTATAACTGTTACAACCAGAAAAAAACTAATTGTTATTAGTTCCTCCATCAATGAACTGAGAAAGAATGTAAGTACTCTCCCCTCCCAGACTGTAAAATCCTGTAAAACGCCGTAAGTCAGTGCATCGCCATCCCAAACTACAACTGTTACAACCAGAAAAAACTAATTGTTATTAGTTTCTCCGCCAATGATCTGAGAAACCTGAACTATACAAAGCTTAATATGACGCGTCGGCGTCTCTCAATACAACCAGTCAGTTAGTTGCACACCCTTCCCATGCCTCATAATACCACACCATATGATTGTAACTTTTATTTTACTCAACTATTGTTTACGACAAGACTCTTTTAAGATTTTACTCAAACTATTGCCGTCATAACCATAAATGTAAACTGTTTTACAATCGTTTATTTTATTGACGTTTTATTTTGAATAGAGGTTCAAACTCTCTCTATGCAACTATTGCTTTAGTGACGGGGTAATTAAGTAATAGACGCGCGTCAGACTATTCTTTCTTTCCTCAGCAGATGGCCCAGACCCTGCGCAAACTATTGTAAAAACAAAGGAGTGACAAATTGTAAAGCAGTGTTCACTGCGCAACCGTAACAATGTTTTATCATCTATTATTATTTCCCGCATTTGTTGCAAGTTTTATTTAAAGTCCAAATGTTTTATTTTATGAGCTATTCTTTATATTTCCTACGTTGTGTATTTTTTTGGTTGTTAAAATGTATTGAAATTAAACAATAAATTCTACGTTGTGTTGTGTAGTAACCCAAACCCTTTTATCTCGTTGCAAAAATAATTTAACAAATTTTTATCTACTATTTCGATAGACAAAGTAATCAGTCAACTCATTAGTGCATTTAATGACGAAATCCTGGGACACCGGCAACAGATGAGAATGCCCCCCTCCCTAGCCGACGCAAATCCCTAGAACCTTAAAGCTAAGCTAAGACCTAACCTAAACCTAATCTAAATCTAGACCTAAGGTAAAGCCTAGATACCAAACCCCCTCAGAACACCTAAACCTATTGATACCTAAAGTCGAAATACCTAAAGTCGTGAATGAAGATCTAAATAATCAATAAAATGATTAGTGGCGTGATCGTCTATAAATATTATTGTTTAATTCAAAGTCCGTGATCGTCTTAATGCTTTCGCTCATAAAATAAAATGTATTACAATTGTATGTTTGATTAATTCAATTATTATTACGCGTTTATTAACAAACGCAAAACGTCGAAGTTGTTTTAATACGGAATTTATGGTGGTATTATTCGCATGTAAAGGCATGCAACTAACCTGTTGGGGCAACTACTGGGTGATTCTCCGCTAGGGCACATGTCTCCGACAGGTGTCTCTCTCAGCGTCCTGTAGATTTAAAATAACATTGCTAACCAAGTTCCACTTTCAAACAAAGGTGATTTCATCGTAAAGATGAAATAGAAACATAATAATTATAAATCAAAATGAGTATTATATAACATTTATAATATGCTTGGGATAATATAGGATCTCTAAAAAGAGAATATAGGATCTCTAAGAAGAAAGTTGTCAGATTAGAGTTCGTGATAGTCAGGTAAATACTCAAAGTAACAGTCAATGAACAGCTAGGGTACGTTCCATTCATAAGCTCACGGCACGCGCGAGTATATTTGTTGTTGTATGGCGCCAATTTCGGTACAATAGTTGTCATGCTTAAACAGGTAGATTCCTTACGCTATTGTGTCACTTATATTAACAGGTGTCAGCCTCGGCGACTCGTAACTGAACATCGTCTCGTTCAGATAGCTGTAAGGGCGAACTTACATAGGCCATTTCGTTTGAATATAATTCTCGCGATTTTAGTATTTTCCCCAATACGTATTCGGCGTACGTCATGTGTGATATTGTGAGTTTCTGTATAGATAGATTGTCAGAGAGTCTTGGCTTACAGTACCTATAAAGGTAGTACGTCCCTGTTTGCACGCGAAGTGCGGAGGGCGCAAATAATAAATAAGTATGTGTTCCATAGGTATTCCAGTTTCGTAGGTATTCCAGTTCCGTAGGTATTCCAGTTTGTTGGGGCTTTGCCCGGTTTTGCTGCCGCCAACCTCCCACTATAGCGTGTCGTAGGTGCAGGGGTACAGCTTCGACTACATCTGACGTGTATCCCTAAGGATAAGGCAAGGTGCTGGTTACAATATAAAAGTGTTTGTTATCTCCTTCCATAGAGGTGTGATTGGCATTTAGAGTGCGCCTCATTTGGGTCGTTCACTCTCGTTATATTAATACATATGATAGATAGAGTCGTATCTCAGAACGTGCATCAGTTTACCCTCCATACATGAGCGGTTACAGAAGGCTGGAACCGCTTTCCTAGGACTATGAATCGGCTCTGTGCAGACAAGATGACGAGAGTACATAGATAAAGTATATAGTGTAAAGTCTTGTATTTTTACCACACCTCTTACTTCAATATTTAAAAATGAGTATGCCTTCGGCAGTGTTGATGTGTATGGCTTATGTTCATTCATACATATTTCATGCGCAAGTCATGCAAATACATTAAGCTTCCGTGTAGCTGTAAGGAAGGATTATTATTATACATATACAAGGCACTCAGCTGTCGTAGCCTTATGAATGGTTCGTTTTGGTAATACTTAGGACGGTGTCCACTGTGGTATCGAATTGACCTTGTCATTGTGGAGTCATTAAATCCACTTGTAATAATATCATTAAGTACGGGTATCGTCGTATAAATCGTTGTTACATATTAATTAGTTGTCTGTATGATATTGCATAACGTCAAGTATTTTGGTCAGGTAGTCAGTTGCGATATAAGATAAATATAAATAGTACAGTTCGATTATATCGTTTGGATAGATCATGTGGTCGTTATAAAGCAGCTAGTTTAACATAACATCAATCTGGATTCATTGTCGTCAGTAGAAGCCGAATTTACACTATTTAGTGTGAATAATAAGTTATAGGGGTACAATAGATGGGTATTGTCGTCAATAGAGCACTACTTAGTTTCATAAATAGACTTTTGTCATAGGCAGAACACAGGTACTTAGTGTAAAAGGAAATTACATAGATGATAGAATGGACTTTTGTCATAGGCAGAAAGCGGCTAGCACTACTTAGTGTCAGTATAATTTATTCTAGTTGATATCGTGAACTTTTGCCATCGGTGGAAAGCGGCCAGCACTACTTAGCTTTAGATCTCCGTTGCGATGAGGTTTCCGGGCTCCATCTCCATAATTACAACACTCACTTTGACACAATACGTTCGTTATAAAGATCTCATCTTTATATTAATTAATAAATAATATTGTCACTAATGTAACTAAAACTGTAACTTATAAATTTATACTTTCACAGTAGTCCGACGTAACTTTTAACCAACTTATCGAAAGTTATGCGAACTTGACCACGCTCCGAGACAAACTAACTAGATAAATTCATCCCCTAGTGACGCAAAAGCGTCTGCGCATCCATGGCGTCCCCGCTTTGTGATTTAGCTATTGGTCAATATTTGATCTGCAAAAAACCTAAAGGCGTCGACATTATCTTTAGGGGTTCATTATTGGTTGATTAGGTTTTGGGTGGAGTTTTCCCATGAACTGTGAAAAAGAGTATTTTTAAATTATAGTAGATTTTTTGTCGCGCCAAATGTTGAAACCACTTACTTTGTCCCCAATGTTTCAATAGATCTCTCAATTGGCGTCTTAGGTTACAACTTTAAAATAACAACGTTAGTTTCTAAAGAATAACCCTAATAAATAAAACAATTGAGTCTTCGAACTGACACTTTTAAATATCGCTTTTAAGAAACACACTTTTAGAGAATTTATCGCCTTTCAGAAATACTTAGGACCATAAAATCCATTTCAAAAAAAAAGGAAATAACCTCCAGTATTTTTGGAACTGATTCTTGTCCCTTGAACGCGTCTGTCCAATATAATTTGTATTAAGTACGTAACTGCCATTGCAGTGTACCTATGTCATATTAATTATAATTAGCTCAGTACTTTTTGATTTCCTGCGTTGGGGTGGGTAGCGGTCCATTACACTGTGTTGCCGTTTAATTTTCAACTATAACACTTATCAATAAAGTTCAATTTTCGATGGCTACTCAACAGGTGATTACGGTGCTAATTTAAGTGGTAGCTACAGTGTATAGAGAAGGAATCACGGGCGGGTAGTTTTCAATTGATAGTATAGTTTGCGGTCTGCAGTGTACCCTCGCTTAGTGTTTGTTCCATGCAGGTATTGAAGGTGGATTGTGTGGGGAACCTCTTTGTTTAACATATAACGGTGTTGTTTACTTGCTATGCTATTGTTACGGGATACATAGTTTGAATAGAATAGAAACTATAGAAAGTAAATGTATTGCCACACATCCAATTACATCACGTCTTCATCAGATATATAATGCTATTCAGATAAGCAGGTTAAGTATTTTATTATGCTCATACTTGCCTAAGGTACTGGTAAGGCAACAGTCTTGGGAAATGTCAGTCCAGAACCGACATTTAACCTATCTCGGATAAATGACGAGGTACCTACGTATATGACGACAATACATTTACCCATAGAGTAACTGCATTTACCGCCGATTATTATTAAGTACTATACAGGGTGTAACGTAAAGGATACATGAAGCCGAAGGGAGGGTGTTCAGTATCGGTACTTAACTGAATCAATTTTGTTCTACGACTTTTCGAATAAAAAATCAGCTGACCGGTACGAAATGTATGAAAAGTCAAAAAATAAATTCGCGATAATCGAAAAGTCGTCGATCAAAAGTTGTTCAGTTACCTTGTATAATATATGTATATTGTTGATGGTAAAAACTATCAACAAATACCTAGATAGTAAATTAAACAAAGTAATTCCACCGGTTGTCAGAGAAAGGAAATACGAGGGTAGTATAAATCACAAGGACAATTCACATTTGATGGCGAGCGGCGATAAAATTGCAATTTGGAATGCACAAAATGCATCGTTAGGTTATCTGGGCAAAAACCGCGCTTATATACAGTTGACTGCAATGCAAATAGTAGGCAGCATATAACGATATGTTATATATTAATCTGTACAAATACATATACTTAGGTAATATTATTTTAGTTCAATTATTTAGCCTTTACTTAAATACACCGTATAGGTAATATTATGACTTTAACTAGAACCAGGATTCAAATTAAACCTATGACCTATTTAAAATTTACATTAAGTAATTAGATTTTTTGATGTGGTTTATTAAAGGCGACTTCCTCATTATTTTATGTAAGTACCCAAATAAACAATAATAGCACACTAAAATACTGTAAGTATATTGCAATAAAGTGTATGCCTGTGTTGTCGATGTTACTTACTAACTAATAGCGCATTGACCTTTAATATATCACGGAGAAAATAATAGCCAAAAGACCTTGAACGCAGCCTCGACTATAGGATGTCATTATTCGAGAGTGTAACATGACACCTCCATTAGCGGCAACTTGTAATAGATGGCGCTCAAAACGCCCCGGTGCGGTGACGAGGTAATGGCGCTCGAGTGTGGGGATAAAAAATTCGTAACGGTAATACAGGGATGATACGTAATACTTTAACCGCTCCACTCCAGGTGCGACCAGGAATGTGATCTAATGTGCGCCAGGAGCGTCGATGCCACGTAATGGTTTTGGTGATGACTTGCAAAGATTTTATTATGTAGAGCTTTGGGTTTTTGCCCTACAATGGCTGTTGATCTCGGAGAAGTTATTATCGCAAAACTCTTAGGAAACCTTATCGATACTTATAGGTAAGTTTGAAAAAAAATTACCTAGTTTCATAAATACAGTCTTTAAGAAAATAAATATAGTTGTTCTAGACAGAATAGATATTGTTTTGATCTGATATTTTGATCATCAGAATATAACATCATCTTGGCCTAGCTAGACAAAGTTTTCATAGTACATGTAGTTACATAGTTTTTGATAAAATCTCAACCTTAATGTTGTAAGTATGAATTTATGTATTCTTAAATAGTATTTACCATTATTCCAATGCAATGCACTGAAGTTACATAACCGCAAACGTGCTGTTTAAGCCCTAAGGGCTTGGGGAATCCTATTAGCATATTGATTGTTTACATACGTGTCCGAGCATGTTTGCAGCCTCTCTGTCCTCAGAGGGCCTTTCGTGGCTGAGGGCAACTGCTGTATTGGGAGCATGGAGGCAGTGTAGTGGGTATTTTTGTTTAATTCATTATATTAAAGCATTGTACAATTTTTGTTATTTTCTAAAATCAAAATTATCAAAAAATTTACAGTCAAGGTCCCATCATTTTCAAATGTCCGACTGCGACTTTCATTGTTATCGTTACTATTTTGACAAGTATAAGCGAGTACTACAATATTTTGTCGTAAAAACGATGTTAAACGCGGTCGGGCTGTTTATTACAAATATTAAAACTTATTCAAGGAGGTCACAAAAGTCACAATCACAGTCAAAAATTTCAAAATGGCTGAACCATCTCGATGAAAACAATATGAGACACATTCCTTACTAAAACACAAATTCGCAGAAATGAGCACCATATCCCTTTTAAATAGTATACCGAACGTTCATTTAGTTCCATGGACGCCTCAGGCCTACGTTAAAAACATCTGCCTTTTAAAAATGGTTCAAAATTTCATAAAATTTTATTTCTCCTCCACTCCCCATATTGCAGCTATTCTCTTTTTTTCTATTTCCCGCACGTGCTTCCATTTTGACCGTTTAAAATCCAAATGTAATTGAGAGTTATGTAAATTCGTCCTTTCGGCTAACCGTTTGCAGTCGGTGTTCGGGTGCATATTGGAGGGGTTTTGTAAAATACGAGATTCAAATAACCTGCCGAACCTATCGACCAGGACCAGCGATATACATGTATAGTTAGAACTGTCTATGATTTTTTATTTGAAGATATTTCTAGTCTTTTCATCATGTGATGCAGTAATCTGTATTATAAATATGTAGATTCCCGAATTCCTGTTCGTCCTCATTTGAAGATTATCCTCGTGTTTTTTACATATTACATACATAACGATGAATGCTAATTTCATAGCAAAGATGCCTTAGTTCTTTTCAAAAATGTCATTTAGACTTATCAACAGTTTTTATGCTTATTTTTCGTTTATATTAATAGATCTACGTAAGTAGATAACTTGACTTTCTTTGTGTGTTTAGGTAGGTATTCTAATTATTGCAGTAAGAAATTTAATGAGCTCATTAACAATTTAGCAGACCGTAAAAATATTCACATTAGACTCCCTAGGCTGGAAATTAATTTCGGTATGTAAGCGAAAACAATCCATAATTCAGCAGCATTATCACCAGTTTCTGAACCAGTGACCACATCGTTTCCATCTTACGAAGACCTCACACACTCCTAACTTTGCTACTCTACTCATATAAATTCAGAGCTCAAAGGATACTGGTTGTGGCTGGTGTCCAATTTTCGAAGACCCCCAACTCCCTCCTCTCGCTGTTGAGGATTGGTTGTATGCGGTCAGAATGATCCAAGTTTCAGAGGTCAAGGTAAGTGGTCGTGTTTTGCTAGGTGGTTGTATATGACGTGGTAAATGAAATGGAAGTGATAGGTTATTGGGAATGGACTGTGGAGCCGTCAGTTGCAGGAATCATGTATTAGGCCAGATAACGTCCATTTAGTCATGATGAATGTTTTGTCATTGGTCCATCTGAAATCTGGATGCATAGGTACTACGCAGTGCGCACTCATTAGTGATTCACTTCACAGTAGGCTAATGTAATAAAAATGACATTTTCAAAAAGGTACCTATTTTTAATAAGTACATAGTCACAAAGTACGTAAATAATCATTGTCTATCGACGATACAGATACAATCAATGTTGAAAAATAAAGTAAGGATCTAACGGACATCCAAAAAAATAATTATAATCCGACATCAGGAATTTAAAACGGATTTGAAAAATATTACGAAAATGTAGATTGTCCGTAATTGTAGCTAAAATAAATGAGCACGTAGACGCATGTTCTATAAATGGGCAGACTTTTTGGGATTCCGTTTTTGTTGTTTAAAAAAAATTGTGCTCATTTTTCTGCCATCTCTCCACATGCGACCAGTCCAGCGAGCGTTTCACATTAAACCCCGTGTAAAGAGATAAATCTTCACACCATTACCCCGAGGGGGACAGGTGTTGGTATTTTTACCCCGGAAATTGGGAGCCCACTTTAATTTTGGATACATTACTCTGGGACATGCATCCTACGGCGTGGACGGTCGTATGTTGAAAGGGAACAGCCACGAGTATGTTCAAGAAAAATGTTCAAATAAAATTCCTTCAAGCGCGCTAGAGCGAGGAATTTACAAAAGTGGTTTGAAAATGCAATTTTTAAAAGTCACTGAATACCGGCTAGTTCTAGGTACTCTTGAGAATACTTATAGTTTTCGCCCGCGACTTTGTCTGTGTAGAATTTCTAACCCAAGGAAATTTAAGAAAACAAAGCCCGAACCTTTTCTACGATTCCTACATTAGAGGCTCTGCGTTTTTCAGCTCTGTTATACTTATTGACGTTTCCAGAAAATACTATAAGAAGTCTTTTTTTATCATACTCCATAATTATATTTTACCTAATGTTATTTATATTATTTTAAAAGCATTACCGAAAACACGCTGGTCCATACATTGCATAAACTCGTTTAGCTATGTGAAAATGGCGCATGCAAGTTCGTTTTTGGGGCAAAAAACGTGTCGCGTGCTCTGCTTAACCCTTATTTCCTATTTAATTATGTGAAGATGACATTTTTGGGATATCAACCCTACTGCCTGCAGGCTTGTGGTGGACATTCTGGCTTCGCTTTAATACTACACATTAAAAAAAGTTGAAATATGTACATGAAGTCTCACATGTACCTTACTTGACTGTAATACGGAGCAGTTTGCAATGGGTTTGTATTGATTTGCTGTTTACTAATCTAGCAGTTCCGGGTTATCTATAAGTATCTATATAGGTATATTCGGATGCTTATTATATGATAACATTTAATACCTATGTCAATTTCATTTAATATCGAACAAATAAAGCTAAGTTATTTATTGTAAACTTTGTAAAGCTAATTTGAACAATACAATGAATATGAAGTTCGCTAAACCAACTCAGAGAAAAAATGTACACTCGACAGCACATCAATGACAACACAACGAAGAACGATTTTTAGTCTTATAGCACAAACAAATAAGAACGGTAAAAAGTCCAAAATGTTACTGTTGATGTGTTTTCGTCTGTAATTAAGTAAGTAGGTACATTAAAAGCAATATAAGCTCTGTCTTCTGTAGTATAGATATCACAAGTTATTATAACTTACTACAATCAAAAAACATTTTCCTATACGATAATGAAATGGATGACGCAACGCAAGTCACTGATTGCGAGTGCTACCGCCATGGTGACGTCAGGAGCATGCGTAGTTCTATTCTCGTGCGACGGCTAGTGAACGGTAATTTCGCCACGCTCGCCAAGAGCAGAGTGGCGCAGTGGAAGCGTGCTGGGCCCATAACCCAGAGGTCCGTGGATCGAAACCACGCTCTGCTATAAACATTTTTTTGTTTTTATTTAATTTTGTTTTTTAATTTTTTTCTAAATCAAATAATATAATTTTAAAAAAAATCGTGACAACTGTTTAGATAAATGTTTTACGAGCAGCCAGTTGCCTAAACTTTTGTTCAGTTATTTTTAAATATTTTTTTTCTTGGCCAGATTGTTGTAAGTATAATTAATTACAACTTATCTTAATCTAATCAGCGCTACTTGGCCACGTCAGGTTACGTGCAACAAGGATTTCTTTGTACGGACAATAGCAGACCACTGGTAACACTTGCAGTAGGTACCATTTCAACTCTTATGTCCCAGATAATAAGAACGGTCCAAAGTACAAAGTGTTACACTTGATATGGTGTCGAATGTACAGCAAAAAGCACATCAAGTGGACAACTGTGGTCTGTACAATATTATCTGCTTCGTAAGTGTTAAAATCGTACTGCAAGTGTTACCATTGATCTGCTGTCGCTCGTACTAGCCGTTATCATTATTTATTATGACTTCTAAGGAAGAAGAATCTCATTTAATTATTCGTATTTCGTTCCTGATGCAAAGGCTTGTTGAATTATTTCTAAACGCATCTTATTATGTCACTGTCATGTGTCAGCTGTCAAGTTGTCTATTGTTGTTCTTGCTTCTTACGTCAGCCATTGCTGTGACAATATGGTCTCCGTGAATAAATCGAGTTAAATCTATCTATATATCTTTTCTTTTTGCCTAAAAACCCATCAGGTTATGGGCCCAGAAGACGCTGTACACGGGAAAAGTGTTATTTTTGTAAAATCATTATTATTTCCGAAATAAAATAAAACATAACCTCTTCCGCCATGAGTTCCGCCGCCGGTGGTACACACGTCATGCAGCAGGCAATCGAGAAGTTGAAAGGTATTGAAAACTATAATACATGGAAATTTCTTATGAAAATGATATTAATTCATGAAGAATTATGGGATACGATTGATGAAACCTGCAAGGACAAGAAAAGAATGGAGAAAGCTCTGGCAAGAATCTGCCTTTCCGTGCAACCGATGGCATTTCCTCACATTAGAAATAGTAAAACGCCGTATGAGGCATGGCAGAATCTTCAAAATGCATACGAGGATCGAGGCTTGAGCAGACGGCTTGGTCTACTACGGGCATTGTTTGCCACCAAGTTGAACGAGTGCGAGGGCATGGAGGGCTATCTGAATAAAATCATCGGAATGTCACAACAACTGAATGACATCGGAGCACCTCTTGATGACGATTTTATTGCCGTACTAATGCTGAGTGGTCTTTCGTCGTGTTATGATCCACTAATTATGGCATTGGAGAACTCCAATTTGAAGCTGACCAGTGAAATTGTCAAGGGTAAGCTGTTACAGGAATATCAGCGCCGTGATGACAAGGGTGAAGCCGTGACAGCCTTAGCAGTGAGAAGAAAACTACTCAAGTGCTTTAACTGTAAGAAGCAGGGCCATATGAAGAAGGACTGTCCTAAGTTGAACAACAAAACTGACACAACCAGTAAGGATAAGGCGTCCAAAGGCCTACTGACCGCGCTATGTGTGAGTGTTGATCGTGATGTCTGGTACATAGACTCCGGGGCAACGAGTCACATGTGTAACGATAGGAAAATCATGAACACTTTTGTGAGTGAGAAATCGTTAGAAGTTAACGTAGCGAATGGTGAAAAATTGTTGACTGCCGGTCGTGGTAGTGTGCAAGTGCAATTGAAAGACTGTATAAGGACAATTAATGATGTTTTTTATATACCTAAACTTTCAGCTAACCTATTATCTGTAAGTACTTTGATTAAAAGGGGGTATAAAGTTGTATTTAGTACAAGTGGTTGTCATATTTATGATGCAGGGGTAGTGATAGCTAGTGCTACACTAGTACATGGTGTTTATCAACTCGATACCATTAGTACAAACCCTATGTTATGTAGTATGGTCTCATCAACTGAGACAAACTGTATAAGCTGTGTGGGGTCGGGCAACTGTGAGTCTTTACAGCCTCTGGCCAGTGTGCCCAAGCCACAGAGAGAGTTAGTCGTGTCTACTTCATTGGCTACCTCATCTGACAGCAGTGTGACAGCATCACAGGAGGAATGGCACCGCCGTCTTGGACATCTCAACTCCAGGAGTATGCAACTTTTACAACAAGGTATGGTAACTGGCATTAATTATGATGATACTAATTTTCGAGTTTGCATTGCATGTATTGAAGGAAAACAAAGTAGATTACCTTTTCCAAAGAAATCTCATAACAGAGCAAGTGAATTATTAGGGCTAGTACACACAGATCTGTGTGGGCCCATGCCAACTAATTCATTAAGTGGCTATAAATATTTTTTAATATTCGTAGATGATTATTCTAGAAAAACATTTGTTTATTTTCTTAAAAGAAAAGAAGAAGTTTTTGAGAATTTTAAAGAATTTAAGGCTTTAGTGGAAAACCAAACAAACAGAAAAATTAAAGTCCTTAGAAGTGACAATGGAGGAGAATATATTTATTCCAAATTTCAGTCATTCCTGAAGGCTAGTGGCATCCGTCATCAGACAACGGTCCCGCACTCCCCTCAGCAGAACGGAGTAGCAGAGAGGGCGAACAGGACCATAGTTGAGAAGGCGCGGTGCATGCTACAGGGTGCTGGCTTGGACGGGAGGTTCTGGGCTGAAGCTGTCAATACAGCTGTTTACCTGAAGAACCGGTCACCTACCAAAGCTGTGATGGGAGTCATTCCTGAAGAAAAATGGACGAATAAAAAGGTGAACCTCAGTCACTTACGTATATTTGGTTGTCTAGCCTACGTTCTTTCACATAATCGAAAGAAATTGGATTCGAAAAGTAAAAAGTATATATTTGTGGGCTATTGTGAAGAAACCAAGGGTTATAGGTTATTAGACCCTAACAGCCCATTGAAATGTGTGAAATCTAGAGATGTCACATTTTTAGAAAACCACTTTTTTAGGAAATTGTCACATGATGATACTAATGAGGACATGCAATACATGTTCGTACCTATACTCACTAACAGTACAAGTAAAATTAGTACTGATAGTACTAGCCAACCATCTGAGGACTCTGTGCTCTCAGGGCCATCTGATGTGAGTGAACAATCTGATGACATAACATTATCACAAGATTTTTCACGGGGACCTTCACAATTGGAAAGTCCAATCACTGGAGATGACACTGAGAGCTGGAGCAGTCCTGAACGCGGTAATTCCTCGGATGAAACATACATTCCAGATTCATCATTCCTCGAGTGTGAGGATACCAATACAGAGCTGTCGGAGTATGAAGATACATTAGTGGAGTCTGCACAGCTGGTGAGAGGCATCTGCAGCGAGGGTGATGAACCAGATACCGTACAGCAGGCGCTGACGGGTCCTGAAGCGAATGAGTGGCGGGCTGCAATGGCAGATGAGTATCAATCTTTCATTGACAATAATTGCTGGACTCTCACAGAGAGACAGAAGGGACAAAAAGCTGTAAAATGCAAGTGGGTTTTCAAGAAGAAATATGGAGCAGATGGTGAGCTACTAAAATACAAAGCTCGGCTGGTAGCCAAGGGCTGCACGCAGCGGTATGGCATAGATTACGAAGAGACGTTCTCTCCTGTAGTAAGATACTCTACGATCCGTACATTGCTAGCCATTGCCGCAGAGTTTGATATGGAAATTGATCACCTGGATGTTAAAACTGCTTTCTTAAATGGGGATCTTCAGGAAACTGTGTTCATGGAACAACCAGAAGGCTTCAAAGCTGAAGGATCTGAAAATAAAATCTATAAATTAAATAAAGCTATATATGGCTTAAAACAGGCCTCCAAATCCTGGTATGATAAAATAAATGGAGTTTTAATGAAGAAAATGAATTTCATCAGATTATCTTCTGAGCCATGTGTATATTTTAAAAGACATGAAGAGTCTATTATCATCATAGCCCTTTATGTTGACGATATTGTATTTTTTAGCTCATGTACACCTGAATTAAAAGCTGAAATAAAAGGAAAATTGATGAAAGAATTTGAAATGAAGGATCTAGGTCCAGTTCATCATATATTGGGCATGCGGGTTTGCAGAGACAATGAAAAAATCACTCTTGATCAATCCCGGTACATACTAAATATACTGGAAAGATTCCACATGAGTGAATGTAAACCAGCAGATACCCCAATGGTTTCAGGACAGAAACTAGTCAAAGAAGGGGAGAAAAATGAAGACTGTGAATATAGGAATTTAATTGGATGTCTTATGTATGTTGCAGTATGTACAAGACCAGATATCTCCCATGCTGTGAGTACACTGAGTCAGTTTAACAACTGTTACACCAATGTACACTGGAAAGCAGCAAAACGTGTACTACGCTACTTAAAAGGTACTGTAAACTATTGTTTAGTTTTTCAGAAAAATGGCCTGGACGTCACTGCTTATGTGGATGCCGATTGGGCAGCCAATGAAGTAGACCGTAGGTCATACACAGGGTTTATCTTTAAAATCGGCAACTCTATTGTTTCTTGGGAAAGTCGTAAACAAAAAACAGTTGCTCTGTCCAGCACAGAAGCAGAGTATATGTCAATTTCTGATGCTTGTAAAGAAGCTATCTTTATTCGTACCTTTATATTTGAGACTCTAGGTAAACATTGTAAAATAACTATGTACAATGATAATCAATCAGCACAGAAGTTATGTATCAATTCAATGTTCCATGCTAGAACTAAGCATATTGATGTCAGACATCATTTCATTCGTGATATTGTAAAGAAAGGCTTTATTGATATAAAATACCTATCAACTGATGAAATGACGGCTGACGTACTCACAAAACCTCTAACAAAGGAAAAACATTGTAAATTTGTAACTGCGTTAGGTTTAATTAATATAAACATGGTTTGATGTAATACATAAGGTAATTGCATGTAGTATATAACACAGCCTGTCCAGTATAGATAGTAAATAGTATATTTCTGTATGTGTACAAGTTCATAAGTTTATTATGTACATTGTGTTCATTAATGTGTCTTAAGTTGTAACATTGTTATATACAGCTAGTATATAGTGATAGTTGTAGTCAACTTGTCAGATCGTTGGTTTAAGGGCAAGTGTTGAATTATTTCTAAACGCATCTTATTATGTCACTGTCATGTGTCAGCTGTCAAGTTGTCTATTGTTGTTCTTGCTTCTTACGTCAGCCATTGCTGTGACAATATGGTCTCCGTGAATAAATCGAGTTAAATCTATCTATATATCTTTTCTTTTTGCCTAAAAACCCATCAAGGCTGTCCCGTCCATAGCCATACAATCGCGGGTACGATCAGAGGAGGCTTATTTGATTAGGTTAATTTATTTTTTATATTTTATCAGGGATGGGTGTCTGGAAGAGTCTCAGGACAAGGATGGATAGCAGAGGAGGGGGGAGACCTTTGCCCAACAGTAGGACAACTTATAGGTTACAAAAAAATATCATTTTAGTTATTTGTTTTTAATAATACCGTATTTTGAGTCCACAGACCACTGTCTGTATGGACATGAAATCGGTACAGCTAGCGAAAAATTCTGTCAAACGATGAGCGCAATAGACGAAGCGGGGGGCAGGGGTGCCATATTAAATCCATGTCGATATCTCTAGGTTACGCGTGTCGCTTTTTTTGCGCTCATGTGCGGGCAAACACGGGCGCCCTCCTGTTACAGGTCTATGGGGTAAGTGGTCTGTGTTTTAGTCTTATAAAAAAAGTTTAACTTTAACTATTATTTTATTGTAAACACATTATTATTACAATAAATTGTTACTAAACAAAACACAACGTTCAGCCCCGATCTCGGTGCCATATTTGCCGACTACAGCCTTCCGCAATATGTTATAGTCTATAGTAGCTAAGCACTAGTGGCTTATAGAGGCACCAATTAGCCTCCCTGGGCGCTATTAAGCCTGGTTACCTGCTTCATTTGCCGAGGACAGCTTGAAATACTGTGATGGGCTTTTAATTGGGTAACTTGAGCTGCTTGAGGTGGGGTTTCATTAGTTCAGTCTTTGAAGGTTTAGAATCGCTTAGAAACGTTTGCTGACAAAGTTAATGATGCTAGAATATTCTAGTCTATTTCTTTTTAAATTATGTATGTTAAGGGCCTGGTATGAGCCAACTAGCGCCGCCAATCTTGAAAAAATAATATCTTCCAATTTAATCAATTTTATTAAAAAAGCTATTTACAAAATGTTTATTAGGATGAATACTATTTTTCAATATACAATACATGGCATAATTGCGACATGGCATAATACCGAAATTGAATCACGTTATAAATAAGCATTTAAAAAATAGAATTTATCGTAATAAACATTTTGTAAGTAGTTAGTACTCATATCAGGCCCATAGTTGGCTCATATCAGGCCCTTAATAACACATAACAATTGCATAATAGAGGTTATAATTTATAATAAAACAAATAAAGAAAAGGGTAGCAATGTCAATTTTGTTAAAATAACATTTAGCTTTATGTAAATTACGATACCATTTAAATACCTAATTGAAAAGATCTAATTTTTTTTACCCCCCTTTAATCTTATTCGTTATTAGTATTAATTATTTAATTAGTATTAACATACGAAAAAATTCTACGTATTCAGAGATACAAAATCTTGAAATCGTATGTTTCTTTTAGGATCTTAATAATCTTTAGACCTTGTCTACTGTATTTAATTGTTTTATTTACTTTGAAATGTAGAGAAGATCAGTAAAATTATAGGAACGTGCGATTTTCATGAAATGAGTACTTAGTAGAGATTAGAAATGGGTTTCCTACATAATATCGAACACTTTGCATCGATTATCTTGTAATTGAAAAAAATGCCTCACCGATGACATTTTATAACCATGATTTTTTGAATTGCGTAAGTATTTCGATTTAGTGCAGTCGAAGACAGAGATAAGTATAAAGAGGGCCTAAATAAGGTTGAGATTTTCTCAAGAACTACTGGACCGATTTGAATAATTTTACAGTACATAGTTTTAACTTTTATCTATCAAGCAGTGAAAGAATTATTGCAATAGGTCAAGTAGTTTTTGAGATAATCTCATCCTTAAAAACTCTATTGTACACCTTTCGATTAGTCTTCGACTACTTATTACAAAATAGAAACATACAAATCGTGCGCAAAAATTTTTTAGAGAACGAAAATTCATGATTACAAAAACTCGTTAGTCAGATCACCTTACATTACAAGAACCACGTCTCTTCCCGAATACTCTGTCAATAGGATTACACACCACATACCACAGCCAACTAACAAAGAACTGTGTCTTACTGTACTTATCTTAAGCATTTCAAAGACACGAAGAGTTCTAAATAAAATGGTTACGTTGTAATCCTTAGCAAAGGGTGAAAATTAGAAAATTTATTGAGCGTGCCGTCGCCTAGCAACGTTCTGACGCGGTTCTAAGGTGGCTTTTAAATAATAAAGATCTTTGCGGAGGAGGCTCTGTTTGTCTACATAATTACCTGACGAGCTATGTGGGTAAGCGCCTATATACCGGAGCCCAAATCAAGTGTCTTATTTTGTAAACAAAAATGATCGCCTAATTACCTGTTGTGATGTAAAATTGAAGGAACTGATTAATTGAATTTGTTCATAATTGTGGAAATAAAGTAATCCGATCTAATGATGTATAAATAATTACGCAATAACAACAGAATAACTTAAGATGTTAGTGGGGAAGGGTAGTTTTTGTTTACAAAATAAGACACTTGATTTGGACGATTTCAACTCTTACTACGCAGATAATAAGAACGGCCCAAAGGCCAAAGTGTTACACTTGATCTGCTGTTAGCTGGTAGGTACCTACAGCTACTACAGTCGACAAAACATCAATGCTGTTATTCATAAACCTAGTTAAACCTCACTTCCTTTAAATCGTCTTTCAACCGTGTTGCTATCCCTTTCACACTTCATTTAAAAAGTTAAGATAGAAAGGGACAGGGTGTCTAAACGGTGGCGTAACTTTAAATCACGTTTATGAATAACAGTCCAAGTGTAACAGTCGGGTTAGCGTCGGAAATACAGTCAGCTTTATGCCTTATGCACACGAGAGCGCCTTGCACGTGCAAATTACGCAAAAATATTGTAGAAAAGTTTGCGCAAATTAAACTGTACGGCGCCCATGCGATAACTTGGATAACACAAAGGTTTGAAAAATTGTTGTAAATATTAATTTAGAATAAGTATTCTTGAAAAAAATGATGTGTCTACGTTTGGCGTAGTCTACGACGTTTGGGGACATTTTCCTTACCATAAACAACAATTTTTTTTTTTAAAAGAAATGTTCGTTCCTTAATTACAAAACCTTTAACAATACCTTATTTAAGTATGTTAATTTTTTTGGAATATATAAACTCACTGATTCCCGTAAGGGTATGAAGAAACGATGGACTTCTATCTGTTGCGATCCTGTCACATAACTCTCGCTTCCTTCATACTAAAAAATGCGTTACATAACATTGAACTCTACGAGTACAAAAACCACTCCCAAACTTAACTTGGTAAATGTTCAACCACTGCATCCGTACCTTCCAAAAACACCATTGCAAATGTACAATTAAAACAACTCTTATTTTAAACCACATAAGCGTAGTTTTAGTTTTTGTTTTTGTAATATCACGAGTTGGTCGCGAACGAATAATGACAGTCATTAACATTAATTGATAAAGTGCAGGAAACCGCATTCGAGTTGTTGTTTGAGTGTAGTCTTTATAGCGACACAGTTAAGGTCCTACTACAAGTGGCGACCCCAACCTTTAAAAAAACCTTCTCTTAAAATAAATATTATCAAAACACTACTTACCTAATCTCTATTACAATAAATGCTATTTTCTAATATACAAAATATATCATAATTGCGATAAACCAAGTTGAAGTTCGTAAAATTGCATTGTCTATTTTTATGAAATCGGTCCAAGCGTCTTCGAGTAATCAGGTAACATACATAAAAAAAATATATATTTCGACGAATTGATAACCTCCTCCTTTTTTTTGAAAGTCGGTTAAAAAATGGAATTCTTAAAAGTATTTTTGCCACTTATTCTCCTCATAGTTTGCACCTTTTTCTTGCAAAGTGGTGTAATGATGAATTCTGAAGAAAAAAATCTTGACGTGCAAACATATCTTCTTCTGTCGTGTTCTTCAATACTGAAGGTCGTGTTTGGATTGGAAATCCCTCTTCGAGCTGTCCACTCAATACTCAATTATTTATTGCATTCCATAAGTTATAATACAGATGTTCATGTAATTAATATTAAAAATGTTACAATGTTCCTTATGGACCTTGTCTAGGCACAGCAATACAAGAGAGAGGATGACTATTTTTGATTAAATAGAATGTGTAAAACGTAGCATCTAAGTATGAAGTATGTACTTCAATTTCAACACTCAAACTCCTCCATCCAAATCTGTAAGTATATTTACCTAGATACTTGAAATAAAACGGATGATTCGCGTTCAGAACGAGGTTCATTCACAGAGTTTGTATTATTTTTAATGTATGTAGGTACATTTTAGTCACACGGCTTGTCTGTCATACGAAACGCATGATTTACTCAAGGCCTTTACCGGTATGCGTGGGCGCACGCGTTGCGTTCATTCATGGATTACTGCCTGCGACGTGCTAAGTAACCTAAGCTTTATCTCGAAGTCAATAGAGTTTAAAGCGTGTTAGTGGGCGGTAGATTAGATAATAGAGCGGTGGGCGCTAGACGGTTTAAAGGCATGAGTCAGTTGACCTAGTAGTTTTGCAATGGTATGCCACGGTTATTTGATTAAAAGTGAAATGTTACTTGAGTACCTATTCTTGTAATATTTTATTCCACCTAACCCGTAAAATTAATATACTTTATTGCACGTGGAATAAATAGGTACAGCTACGACAGCTAAATTGGGCCAAAATGGCGGCGAAATTGTAGACAAAATCTTCATTCGGAAAGCAAGCACAGTGTAACATTTTGGACTTTGGACCGTTTTGACAGGGAACTGTACATTGTGTACATTCTTGCACGTCATTTTTTTAGAATGTTCGATGGAACACAGAGAAAGGTGTACATGAGAGTTTTTAAGGTTGAGATTATCTCAAAAACTACTTGAACTATGGCAAGAATTATTTTACGGTTAGATAGATAAAAGTTTAAACTACGAGTATGTACTGTAAAATTTAATAATTATTTTACAGTAAGTGGTGTAAATACACCACTTTGTAAAGAAAAAGTGCCAACGCTCAGTAGAAAAAGTTCAAAAAACCTTCAGAAGCAAATCTTTTAAAAATATACGAGTTACATTGTTAACTAAATATTAACTTATTACTTATTAGTATTCCATACAAACACCGATAAAAAATACTTATAAAGTAGGCTTTGTTATATTCGTAATAAAACAATAATAAATTATGGAAGTATCATATACCGACGATACATGATAGACGGAGAAAGCTAATAAATTATTACCGTAGCATAAGAACTCCTACATTATTTGGTAGAGATCAATAGAAGCCCGTATATTTTCGTAGAAATTAAGCCTCTTACAGCTTATAGGGTACCAAAATAAACCTTTCAATATCGACAACCAACTTTATTTATGATGTATTTTTCTCTTTTCTTATATTAATTTACACCTACCTGATTTTTCACATAATTGCATAACATGCTAACATTGTATTGTATTAATTAAAGTATTTAAGTATTTATTTATTCACGGCATTTTAGCTGAGCCAACTTCAGGCCCAGCTAAAATGTTTTTCTTGTTTTTTTTGTAAAATGTAATAGGTACAATCGACAGCAGATCAATGGTAACACTTTTTACTTTTAACAGTTGTGGTTTAAGATCTTTATTCATCTCAAGAAATTATTACATTTCACTTAGAGATAATGATTAATATTAATAACAAATTGGCATTCTACCAAACATGCTACCAAAATCTATTTGATGTTCAAACATTCAAACATTAACAACAACAAAAGTGGGTAAGTGTGAAAATTTGTCAGTATTGCATTTTTGTTGCCGAGCGCATTCATAGGAAACAGGTTAGTTGTTCAGCACAGGGCCGGATCTCGGCTGATGTTAATTTTTAGTTTATTTTTGAATACATTCAAACTACCTGTCTCCCTTAGCTCCCTCGGCAACGTGTTATAGATCCGTGCTCCTTCACAAGTTATGTTTTTGCTACCAGATTTAGTGCGCGATTTTGGTATAGCTAGATCATTATAATTACGTAGCCGTCTTTTCCCTTTTTCCCTGTTAGTTTGAAAGGTAATATTTGTATGTATTTTTTCGTTTATTATTTTTCTTATAAGAACGCATGTGTTGTATTTGTATTGTTGGTTGATATTAAATATTTGAGTTTCTTTATATATTTTGCGCGTTGATGTTAAAAAATCGTAATTGAAAAGTTTTTTAATTAATTTATTTTGTGTAATTTGCAAATCTTTCAGATTTGTTTTAGCAGCAGACCCCCATATTTCGATAAGATAGTCTAAATGTGATTTTATTAATGAATTATATATTGAGAAACGAACTCTGCGTGGCAGGCATCCTACAAATCCCCGTATTGAGCCATGTAAGGATGACAGCTTGGAACGAACTTTATCTATGTTCTTATTATTTGCATCGTAAGACTTGAAATCGTACTGCAAGTGTTACCATTGTCTGCTGTCGACTGTACGATGGGATTGACATTGTTACTATGTGTACAAATATCAATAAAGAAAAAAATAAAATATAAATTTCAGTACCTACCTAATCGGGATTTCAATATTCATTATACTTCAACCAGGTATAGTTTTTTGTTTAGAAAGGTAACAGCTGTTACCTATTCCTAGTATTGTCTTCATGTATTTTTTTTCTTCATTATAATATAATGCTCTGTTTCTTCCTACAGTATTTATTTTACAACTACTTAAATGTATTTTATAAGTATGACATATTATATAAAAAACAAATACAAGTATAAATACTTACCTATATCTAGCCAACACTACACCTCGTCTAGGCCCGTCCCGCGCGGCAGGGTGCCCACTGCCCAGCGCACTGGCCACATTGCCCCGCTGTATAGCGAGGCTCAGGCGCTGGGCAAAATACTTCCCAGCTCTGAAGTCCCCCGAGGCGAGGACCAGACGAATGGATATTTCTTTTATAATTTTTTTAGTGTCGTACGACCACGTTTCCTACAGTTAGACAGTTATGTTGTCTGTGTACACCAAACCTCATGATCTCATCAACTGTACTCGCAGTCATTAACCCTTCCATTCACTAATGAATTTTGGCCCTTAAATCTGTTTCCATTATCCGCAGGCCGGTTAATGCATAGTTAAGGGCGGCAGACGGTATCGGCTCCTTATTAAGGGCTTCATGATTAATGCAGAGCCAATTTGTCACTACATCTGAGCGCTGGGCCGCGAGATTACTCGACAGATGGACGGATTTTGATTTTATGTACATGTTATAGTGAAAGGTCGATATGTAGTCCCTCCGTGGAGTTGTCAGTCCTAGGTTAGACCAACGCCTTTAGGCAAACCCCGAATTAAATTCTTATTTCTGTAGTAAAATAATTGATACGTAGAATGTCTCAAGAATCAAGATAAAGTGTAGGTATATTCCACGGCATTTTAGCTGAGCCAACTTAAGGCCCAGCTAAAATGTTGTTCTCGCTTTTTGGTATAATTTAAATAAATACATTAGAATAGTTACGTATTAGAATTGTGATTATAATTATTTTAAACACTGATAATAACTGAGATAAAGAGATTGCACAACCCTACTTAGGATTGCAGTGCCTCGATATTCGCATTTTTATAAAATTTTGGATGAACTTTGGCAGGGAAATAAAAATACGCCGACTAAAATCAGATTTTTTTAAAACAAGCTCTACAGTAGCACCCTACATTTTGATATATACTTTGTATGAATAACTATTTCGGTTTAGAGATAATTTTTATTTTAAAAGACATGGAAGGGACATGGATGTGTTTGCAATTTTTTTCTATCGAGCGAAGTTTGTCCAATCGTGTACCGGTATTCATGTCTCTAAATAAACACCCCAAGATTGCTATATATTTTTTTCAGTCATTTAACTTTAGTAGTTAATGCCCTAGCCTTCGTAGAAAAACTGAAAATACGCGCATACGAAGCCATGCCTAGGGCCGAAGTTTTACTTTGTAATGTACTATATTGGCTACACATGCTTGTCAGTGGAGCATTTCTGGTCATATTGGTTCTAGATGTTTTACTGTCATGACTGACACGACATGTAGATAGATGGATACCTAAAGACAAGATTTCACACTTCACCGCAAAATACCGCACGTTTTACCAAACATACAGCCTTCATAAAACGATAACCTGAAACATGAAATTCATACACAAGTAAATCATAACCATACGCGTAGCCCCGTAGCTGGCAGCTACGCCGTAGCCGGCGGGTGCTATAGTAACGGACCAGTCTGAGCCGCGGCCTCGCTCCGCGTAGACGTGTGCTACGGGGATTGCATTTCCGCTTTTCCAAGTGCATTTTCCGACGTATTTTTTCCGCAAAAAGCAAAATAATTAATGTGGTGCGTTTTTAAATTTTTTTAATTATAAAGACGTGAGTGAAATGCGAAATGGTTTTGAGTCTCAGATTTCAGTGTTTGTGTTTTTTTGCGAATTTTCTGTTGTAACCTTGGTAGTGTGCAGGATTATTATTAAGTCGTTAGTCTTTCTGAGAGCTCACGTTTGTTTGAGCTATGTTTATTATACTGGAGCTTTCTGAAGTGTCGGTTTTTTTCTCAAGCAATAAAGAAATGGAAATTAAGGTTATTTTAAATAAAATTAGTAATCTGTAAACTTCACACTTAGGCTAGTCCTGTCCTGTGGAGGTTTAAATAATCGTTTAAATGAAAAAACAACAGATTATGAAGTTTGTGAGGATTAATTCTTTATTGCACCATAATTCACTTAGTGCAAAAGGCATAGGCTTACAAATTACAATAGGCGGCACTACACCTATTCTCTTACATTGAGGGAGCTTGGTCCCATAATCCACTACGCGGTGCCATTTTGTATTGGTGGATTACACGCGTTAAATACATATTAAATTTTTCTCATATATGAAGATTTTAAAAGTATTTGATAATTGTACGTAAAATACATTGCCACATTTCAATGGACATTTGCCCCACCTACAAAACAACGTGACCATTTAAGCTGTACCTATCATTTTGGTGGGGACTTATTACAGGTTTCACATTGCATAATCACAATCAGTATCATTTTCTACTACTCTCGCAACTCCTATAGAAGAATAACAAAAACAATGAATAAATCGCTTGGATTTCTTACTATTTTCTGAATTCTTAATTAAGCTGTTTTTTTCGAATCGCAACTACAAAACTTTATTTTAAACCAATAATTTTAATAAAAAACGGAGATTTTTTTACATTTATTCGTTATCTTGTACAACTTGCGGTTGATGGTGGGGCAGAATCTGGCATTATCATTTTAGCTGCCTTGTTGCTAAAAGCGATCTCTCCTATCCTCTAGATTGAAAATTTATCCATAGGGAACTTTTCTTAGAAACTATCTATCTTCATAGTAGCATATTTTGTATAGGTACAGGTTTGTGGTTCGTTTTCACCAAGTAAGTTTTGACCAACACACACATATCATATCATACCATAGACACTTGGCAGACTCCCAAATATCTTGTTGTTCATATAACCACTGACAGTTAGGGGTAGTATACCTATACCACAGTGAGTGTCTTATTTTGTAAACAAATATTATGATCGTCTAATCACCTGTTGTAGTGTAACAATGAAGGTACTAATTGAAATAATCGGTGTAAATAAAGTGATCCGATCTTAATAGAATAGAATAGAAAATATGTTTATTGCCATACACCAATTACATAAGCTTACAAAAAATCAATCAAGTAGTAAGTTATAATCTAATATAGTTATGCTAAGTGGTGTGGCAAAAGGTGCATGTTTCAGCTGAGCTGACACCGAGGTGTGCAGCGCTGTTTTTCGACATGCACCTCTTCCCTGCCAGAATATATACCTGATATACGGTATGATAACGAGCTTGAACTAAGATAGCCTAGTGCTATCTTCCCTTTGAACTATAATAGACTGGGTGTGTAGGTGTGAAAGGTGGGTGAGTATTTAATAATTTGAATATAACTTATGGTTCGTAAAAAATACCTCCCTGATTACAATATTCTGTTTAATAAATGTTTCTTCAATGAAAATTTGAATTATTACATTGCAATTCATTTCGGTTTGTATAGTTCCAGCGAAAGACTGCTCAACAGTTTTACGCCAAGTATTCTGATATTTGTATTAAAAATCAAACCATTGTATTCCAGGGAGAGACTAGTCCCCCACAACGCAGGGAATCCTAGTGTGGGAGCTAGCGATCACCAATATAGTCTAATTCTAGCCCTAGCACCTTTAATTGAAGCTGTATTGTTGAAATGCTCAAGTGAAATAAACAAAAGACATTGCCACATTTCAATGGAGCTTTGCCCCGCCTACAAAACTACGTGACCATTTAAGCTGCACCTATCATTTTGTTGGGGACTTATTACAGGTTTCATATTGCATAATCATAATCAGTATCATTTTCTACTACTCTCGCAACTCCTATAGAAGAATAACAAAAACAATGAATAAATCGCTTCGACTTCTTACTATTTTCTGAATTCTTAATTAACCTGGTTTTTTTCGAATCGCAACTTGTACAAAACTTTATTTTAAACCAATAATTTTAATAAAAAAGCGGAGACATTTTTACATTTATTCGTTATCTTGTACAACTTGCGGTTGATGGTGGGGCAGAATCTGGCATTGTCATTTATTTATTTATTTTCTTCAGAGATCTTTAATCTACACTTGGACATAATAAGATTAGTGATGCAGATCCTACAATAATATGTCATTATATTTTCATAAAATGGTAATCGTTTTGTTTACATAATAAGACACTTGATGTGGACTTAGGTATACATAGATACACCCGATAAACATTACCATTCTCCTTGCGTCAGTCGGTTAAAAAGTAAGTAAATAAGCCTTATTCTACCATTAAATCTAATACTAAACCTAAACACAACTGAAACTGTCACTAGTATCCATTGATCTCCTATAAACAACTAGATACACAGTCTGCCTTCTAAAAATGTCCGAGCGCAAAGAAGGTCCAAACGGATGAATAGACCCTCATTTGCTTTATTGGACATTATTTGGACGTTAACAATGGACCCTTATTTGGACGTTTTTAAATTGTTTTAGTAAGACCTTTGTGTATCTAGTTGTTTATAGGAGATCAATGCTAGTATCCTATAAGAGTTATCGGGACGCTAAGTGTGCGACGTTTTGGAGTTGACGTAAGTAAACACCAACCCTAACAAAAGCTAGGTCTAGACCTGTAGGCGTGTGTAGGTCGACTACTAATCCAATAACACAAGATGTTATCACACCAAGTTGCCTGTTTAGCTCAGCCTTGATATTTCGAGTGATGTAACCTAGCTTTATACCTAATACCGGTTTGCGTTACGTAAGTGTTACTTTGAGTGTTACTTAGGGGATTAGTAAGCTAGTCCAAGGAGTAAATATAAATGTTGTTTGGGTTTCATTCGAAATTAAATCAATTTGTTAATTGTGATGACATTTTTATTATTATTTTATTAATGGATTCGGCAGTTCGTCATTATGTTACAGAATATTCAAAATATCATATCGTTTAATCTTCATCCAGGGAAGTCGCCGTAGCGTCGTCACCCTGGGTATCCGCGTCTTCTTGTCTTCATCCAGAGGAGTCGCCGTAGCGTCGTCACTTTGAACGAAGCAGCTCGACAGTCACGTTCACTCGCGTGTGAATTTACAGAAATCGTTTAGTCGTAGAACTAAAGTTATACTTTTACACTCTCTTTTAGCTTACTATGCTCTCCGTTATATAAAGGTTTCTTACTTCAAAAGACATTGCCACATTTCAATGGAGCTTTGCCCCACCTACAATACTACGTGACCATTTAAGTTGTACCTATCATTTTGTTGGGGACTTATTACAGGTTTCATATTGCATAATCATAATCAGTATCATTTTCTACTACTCTCGCAACTCCTATAGAAGAATAACAAAAAACAATTAATAATTCGCTTCGATTTCTTACTATTTTCTGAATTCTTAATTAAGATGTTTTTTTGACTCACAACTTGTACATAACTTTAATTTAAACCAATAATTTTAATAAAAACGGAGATACTTTTACATTTATTCGTTATCTTGTACAACTTGCGGTTGATGCAGAATCTGGCATTGTCAATTCATTCATATGTTTTTGTAGAAACGGGCTTACAGCAAATAGATGTTAATATGATGTATATAAGTTTCTCCGAATCTTGCCCATTTAATTAAACTTTTATTTTCGTCGATTGGTATTGGTACATATCCAAAAGCCTTCGTTAAAATCGATCGCACTACGTTATATCCACTATACAGCCTGTATTCCCATTGAAGCTAAATAGATTCCAACTCAATCAAAATCTGAAATCTAAACTTCGTTAATCACATTCGAGACCTCGTAAATTCATACAGTCTGTTTTAACCGTGTAGTCTCTAGAGCCAAACAAAGCGATCACTGTTCAGAATTAGTTATAAAATATGAATTGATAATGAATAAGTACTTAAGAGCCTTCCATGAGCCAACTAGCGCCGCCAATCTTGAAAAAATAATATCTTCCAATCTAATCAATTTTGTTAAAAAAGCTTTATACAAAATGTTTATTACGGTAAATACTATTTTTAAAATGCTTATTTATAACGTGATTCAATTTCGGTAAGCTGTAGTTCGCATAATTGTGAAACACGGCCGTTTTTGGCACATTTGTGAACTACAACTTAGCTTGTCGCAATTATGCCATGTATTGTATATTGAAAAATAGTATTCATCGTAGTAGTATTCGTAGTAGTTGAAAAAAATGAAATTGCAGTTTTAGAGAAAATCTTGTGAAGAAAGTTTTCAGCAGGCAAACTTTATTTTCATCATCAGCCCGTATTAGTCCACTGCTGGACGTAGGCCTCTCCCAAAACCTATACAACTCGATGCCAGACTTTTTGCATCCAGATTCTACCAGACACAATGTACAGGTCATCCCTCTCTCCTACGCTCTGGAATAAACCCCTTGAAACTTTCGGTAGACTGTAACCATAGTCAAAGAGTACAATCTCTCTTTGTTAGAAAGGTCTTTGAAAAAACCGGGTATCTTCGTTTGTCGAAAATTTCAGCGCGTCCTTTTATTAAGATAATTGCGGGTTGTCCCTTTGTTGCGTCCGCCTTTTGTCTCCGTAATACGACGAAAATCATTGGAATATTTCCAATGGACGTTTCATTTAGATTATTGGGTCTGCGATCGACAGATCGAAACATGGCTTGTAAACATTGATCTCATATAAACAACTAGATACACAGTCTGCCTTATAAAAATGTCTGAGCGCAAAGAAGGTCCAAACGGATGAATGGACATTTATCTGACCTCATTTGCTTTATTGGACATTATTTGGATGTTAACAATGGACCCTTATTTGGACGTTTTTTAAATTGTTTTAGTAAGACCTTTGTGTATCTAGTTGCTTATAGGAGATCAAAGTTTGTAAACGAATAACTCCAAACATGGGAGGTTCTGTTAATAAAAGAATGAAGTTGTGAGTCGTGAGTTATTTGTTGCATTCGACCTAAAACTAACGAGCGACAATGTCGCCTTTGTACGGACAACAGCAGATCAATGGTAATACATACAGTGCGATTTTAACTCTTACGACACAGATAATAAGAACGGTCCAAAGTTTTACACTTGATCTGGTACAATTATATCTAAATATTATAATAATTTTAGGAAATGTAATTCATTTGTACATTAAACCATCTATATATAATTATAACATACTTTACCGAAGCCTAAATCAAGTGTCTTATTTTGTAAACTAATATGATCGTCTAATTACCTAATGTAACATTGAACCTGGTTCATCATTGTAAAAATGAAGTGATTCGATCTAATAATGTGAAAATAACCATGCAATAATCACAGAAAATCTTAAAATGTTAGTAGTTTTTGTTTACAAAATTAGACACTTAATTTGTGCTTCCGTATAACTATACTTATTGTCAGTATTCAGTCTATAAAAATATGTATTACAGTTAAAAAAAAGTCTAATTAAATTCTGATTCAAACATGTCCGAGGTTCTTTTCTGTTAAAAATTAAGATTCTGTAAAAACTGAACTATCTCGAATCAGCAAACTTCAAGATTGCTTCCCCGTCCATTAATTACTCTTTATAAATTCGCAGACGGAACTGCTAGAGTTACTAGACTGAAATAATTAGTAAGAAAAAAAACTGCTTCACTTAAAAGTTTCCTCGAGTTGGCAACAAAGGGTTGCTTCGTTCGAGGATCCTCAGTGCACCAACAATTTGCGTATTTCTGTAAAAAATATTGGTGTGGAACAAAAAACCTTGCTTATAAAGTACTCTAGGAGTGTGATTTCAAAACAAATAAAACCTAACAAAAACAATTAACTGTCAGTTCGTAATGGTATACTCTTGCGAACTCTTCTGTCAATGTTTTAAGGTCAAAATGTTTCAGTAACTTAAATTCATGTGCTTTCTACTGTACTATTATGTACCTAGCTGATAAAAAAATCTTAGATCAAGATAAACATTTTCCTTAGATTAAAAATTAGTTTATTTCAAAAAGGTACAATATAAAATAAAAAAAGAACCTGAATGGTGGAATATTTAAAAACCTAATCTAAAGTATTTAAAAAAAATTAGTTACAAGAAGAGTACCCAAGACACTGGCAGCGTTACCTCGCTGAATCGCGATGCTAAAAATTAAATAGATTGGCCACATTTGATATAAACAATCTGCTAAACCATGGCGAAGTGCAGCGAAAATAATTTAACCGTGGCCTAAACCACCGCCTAATAAGGTGCGTTTATGCCTACCAGCCTAACTTCTTCAACAATGGTTTAATTTGACAGAATGAAAAAAAACATCTAAAAGGCGAAATCTCATAAACCATGACTGGTTTACACCGCGTAACTTTTAAACTACATTTATTGATATAAATAAGCCTTTACACTACAAGCCTTTACTTTTAAACTACATTTATTGATATAAATAAGCCTTAGACAGAAATACGCATAGATCCAGTGGCAGTTTTTATTAGTATACGCATGAGAATATAATATGCATAGATACGTGAGAAATTTCACGTTCTTTCTGAATTTTTAAAGTGAGAATTGCAATTTTTGTGTTACTTACCTACGTTCATTCTGCCTCACAAAGACATTCCACTATTTTTAACAAAGAGGGACATTTCAAAGAGTTGGATGAATTGGGGATGGTTGGAGGAAAGAGCCTTAGGCGATTCCAAGTCCTTTTTGCACGGTGACAAAAGGGAAGACATAATTAAAATTCGGACTATACAGTCGGTAAAGAACCCCGCAGTTTTAAGAAAGAAAAGACATTGCCACAATTCAATGGAGCTTTGCCCCACCTACAAAACTACGTGACCATGTCAGCTGTACCTATCATTTTGTTGGGGACTTATTACAGGTTTCATATTGCATAATCATAATCAGTATCATTTTCTACTACTCTCGCAACTCCTATAGAAGAATAACAAAAACAATGAATAAATCGCTTCGATTTCTTACTATTTTCTGAATTCTTAATTAAGCTCCTTTTTTCGAATCGCAACTTGTACAAAACTTTATTTTAAACCAATAATTTTAATAAAAAAACGAAGATATTTTTACATTTATTCGTTATCTTGTACAACTTGTGGTTGATGGTGGGGCAGAATCTGTCATTATCGTTTAGAATGTTACGAAATATATTCTTTACTCTTGTCCTCTAGCGTTTTGCTTTATGGTTATCAAAACTTTTAATAAAAAGTTTTGATAACCATAAGTTCGATATCCATAGACAATTTTGACCACGAGCTTAGCATTAGCTTGATCTTACGATTGTCAAAGTTGTATGAAATCTGACAGTTTAAGACTAAACTCAAACTGAGGTCGCACTCAAAACTGTCTATGAATATCTGCCTTAGGTTATTAACCATACTACACTACGTACGTATGTACAATACGTGTGCTCAAAAGCAGTCATATTTTACCTAATAATACGACTATATCATTATTATCACATTTGCAGTGAATTCTACAGAAGTATGCTTGCAAACCTTACAAACAGTCACATACAATGTAATATGCAAAGTATAACTATGTGCACAGTACGGTAGCGTAATATTCACGAATACAAGATTCACAAGCGATTCTGGCACGCGACCTAAGCGCATGCAAAATGACAATTTATTGTGTGCTACGAGTGTACACCGTTCAAGTCGTTGTTTTAAATAGTTGCTAATTGAAATATCGAGCCATCTTGAGCCATTTATTCGTCCAAATCTTGATACAGTTATTTCTTCTTCCATATCCTCAAACTGGCATTCTGTCTTCTCGTTCTCTCAGAAAACATCTGCAAATTGGAGAATCTGCATTATAATGCTCTGTCGGGTCAATTGACTAGAATCCTTATAAATATTTAGAAAGGACAAATGGTAGAAGACTTGCAGTATTTTAGTCTCGTTACACTCGATACACGTTTTGTTGTTGTGTTTATACCGTAGCCCAAATCAAGTGTCTTATTTTGTAAACAAATATGATCGACTAATTACCCGTTGTGATGTAACACTGAAGGAACTGATTGATCGAACCTGTTCATCATTGTGAAAATAAAGCAATCCGATCTAATAATGTGAAAATAACTATGCAATAATCATAGAACAGCTTAAAATGTTTGTAGGGTAGGGTAGTGTTTGTTTACAAAATAAGTCACTTGATTTGGGCTTCGGTTTATATTTTTTGTCCTCAGCGTTGGCACACTTTTGCTTGCAAAGTGGTGTAAACAAATGTATATTCTTAAAATAATGTCGTGAAAAATATACTTACCCAGATGTTAGTTTAATAATGAATGAAACTGAAAACCTACTGCCACTATCCTTTCTGCAGAAGTGTTGACAAGTATCCATACTGCATATATCTATACTGTTCTAGAACTTCCGAAGTGCCTAGGAAGTTTCGCGTTTGCTAACAGTAATTGCACTGAAAGTTTTATTCCCTTAGTTCGCAACGTATTTATTTTATGCCCTCGAGACGATTTTGAACTTGTTTGCTTGGATGTTGAGGTTTAATTTTAAACAAGAGCACCGTGGTTTTGGTTTCATAAAAATCTGGAGAATTAAAAATAATATTAATTTTGTAGATACTAGATAACTCTCTAAGTCCAGACCAAATGTCTTATTTTGATTTTGAAAATAAAACGATTATAATTTAAGCCCAGGTTTAATCTCTATCTAATAATGATGAGTAAAAGTTAATAATTAACAAAAATAACTAAAAATCTACTGTTTTCTGGTTGTAGTTGTGATCGTGTCTGTGTATGTCTGTAGACACATAGGACACTACTTTGGGTCATGAATAATGTGATATGATAATAATAATGATATAATTTAATTGATACTATAACGATGCAATTAATGATGAAATGAAATGTACAATGAATAGGTAATATAACTGTAATGCTATACTTCTTAATGACTAAATAAAATAAAAAATGAATGACGCCGAGATTTTTGAGTGTGAGTTGAGTTTGAGCGCGATCTTATAACTATTTTTCTGGCCAGTCGTAAGAGCGAAATCACGCTAAGAACTATCTATTAATCCAAGCTTGTATTTCATAGCAAGTCCCTACAAATGCGATACAGTACGTCTTTTGTCTTTGACATCTTGCCACCTGAAGGTGACGACTGAGTTCTGCAGTTGTCGAACAATAACATTACAGATGCAAGTCATTCGAGCGGCGGATGTGTGACATCCTGCCGACACGTGGACTGCTAATCATTGCTTGTTGTCATTGATTGGCAGGCTTGATGCGATCTTGTCTGCTGTTTTATATCATCATCAATAGTCTATTTATGTAACATCTAACTGAGACAAAAGTATAGAGGTAATCCACACATTCAACGCCCACGGAAATTAGCCGTCTGCAATTTTGAAAATGTTTTTTTATTTTATTTTTAATATTTAGTATATAATATCTTTATGCATTAAAAATGTAGCTTGCCACGCGGAGCTGCCGCTCAATGGCCCATAGGCCGTGTTGATCAATGTAACCATTTTCACAAAATGTACTTGAGGTCCATCATGCAGATTATACAGGTTGTCCTTGATCATTCGACAAATTGAAACTGGGGGTTGTACGGACAACAGCAGATCAATGGTACACTTGAAGTACGAGTTTAACTCTTACGACGCAGTTAATAAGAACGGTCCAAAGTCCAAAATGTTACACATGATCTGCAGTTAGCTGTATATATCAAGAATTTTTACAATATGTACTTGATGGTTCAACGGATTTAATAAGATACGTTCTGTTATATGAGTATCAAGAAAATGTCTTGTTAAAGTTCATCTCCTCCTTGAACGTATTATTCAAGCAACGGTCTAACTAAGGCAATCTAAGGCTTGCTCTCACACTGTCAAAAGTCGATAAAAAGACATTGCCACATTTCAATGGACCTTTGCCCCACCTACAAAACTAGGTGACCTATCATTTTGTTGGGGACTTATTACAGCTTTCATATTGCATAATTATAATCAAATCATTTTCTACTACTCTCGCAACTCCTATAGAAGAATAACAAAAACAATGAATAAATCGCTTCGATTTCTTACTATTTTCTGAATTCTTAATTAAGCTGTTTTTTTCGAATCGCAACTTGTACAAAACTTTATTTTAAACCAATTATTTATCTTGTACAACTTGCGGTTGATAGTGGAGCAGAATCTGGCATTGTTATTTTCCAGTGTCCACAAATAGAGTAATTTGACTTCAGGCTGCTGACTTTGTACTGATTCAATAAAATAAAGGTGCAACTCATTATCAAACAACTTATGATCACACGTAGCTGTATTATGCATGTATTCAATCGCCCATTCATCAACCTACGCATTGCTCAATGAAGGTTTATGTGAGGTCACGTTGTCTGGTTCGGGCATCGAACGCCAGACCATTACCATTCCCACCTCGTATGTGTGTCACGTCTGGTGTTAATCGCGTCGTGTCTTATGTTATGTAACAATAGCTAGAAGTGTTGTGTTGTCTATTCTATAAACAATTTGTATGCGTATTAGATTTAGAACATGATGAAAAAATTCTTGCCGTGGGCAGGACTTGAACCTGCGACCTTGTCATTCCGTGACACGCTCTTACCAACTGAGCCACCACAGGCCACGCCGAGCCCACCGAAAATCTTCATCGCTTTATACATACTTAAAGGGTATGTTACGCAATTCCATTTTTTTTCCATCATGTTCTAATTTATTCACCGAGCATGGATAATGCGTAATTCAAATTCTGCGTATTAGATTTGTTTAGAAAGCATACTAGGTTTTAGACACGGCAACATAGGGAATCCTAGTGACTTACATTTTCTCTCTTTATAGATTCACTAGTGACCCGCCCCGGCTTCGCACGGTAAAACAGTAATTGCATAATATAGTAATTTATTTACGACATCATATTAGAAACCTCTAAAATTATCAGTGTATCTTTACTATATTATGCATGTATTATGCATATAAACGTTCCTCTTGAATCACTCTATCTATTTTTAAAAGAACGCATCAAAATCCGTTGCGTAGTTTTAAAGATTCATCGGATACATATGGACAGACAGACAGCGATAAGCGACTTTGTTTTATACTATCTAGTGATAATAGTTTTGACTGCAAGCTGAGTTTGAGCAATTTTGACAGTTCTAAGAGGCTCACGCTGATTTCGTGCTCAAAACTCATTATGCTTGCCTTAGAGCGAATGTTGGTAGAAGAGTCACCATAGGTAGACCGGTAGACTGGGAATGATTGGCGATGTTTTTTTTTCTAAAAAGGCCGTCGACAAAACCAACGAGCGTACATGTAAATATGAATGTAGACGAAGCGAGAGTGATGTGCCAAGATCACAATAGATGGATTGAAGGTCATTGCCTCAGTCTACCGTTTTTAAATCTTGATAGTACCTACATTGTACAGACAATGGCTCGTCAGCGTGTCGCGTTTCCTTTTTAGTCGTTTGACATTCATACTGAATTTAGGCGTAAAGTAGGCGGCACGTAGGCACTGCTACATGTACCTAACAAGGCATACAATGCGTAGTAAGTACTACTTTGGTGCAAATGGATCGTGAAAATACATCCGTAATAGGAACTATTTAAAGCCGAATATTCAATACTTATGCCAATGAATAATGAAAATAGTAAATTAGGCAAATGAGTTCCAGAATCATGGAAACGAGTTTTTAAAAAATATTGAAGATATTAATGTTTTTTTCGAGTGTATGTATGAATATAGATTCCTTTGTGGCCTATTTATAGTCTGAAAGAGCTTGATGGATTTTGAAAACGTAATTTATATGAGGTATGTGGTACGTGATTTTTTTTTGATATTTTTTTAAATTATTAACTTCTGGATTTTATTATTATTAAGTATATTACCTACTAATAATATTTATCAACTTATTAGAATCTTGTTTTTCCTCCCAATTTATTATTGTAATCAGGTGAACTTCTTTTGTGGCGTACTAAGTATTGTATTTGTTATATATGTAATAATTGACATTGCTGTGAAGTTTATAAAACAATAAATAAATAAAATAAAGTATCGTTAGATTAGTTTGATCATGGGACTGACACATTTTATGCCAAAAACAGAGGTTTTTGTAATACCTAATTTCCTTTTTTTAACACTTGTTCACTATCAATTCTCTTCGATACACTTTGCATTATTTCTCCTCGTTGTGCCTAAAATTTTCAATATTCCATACGGGTTAACACAAAGAAAGGTGTACAGGAGAGTTTTTAAGCCAGAGATTTTTCGAAAAGCAGTTAGTTTTTAATAAATCTCAACCTTATTGAGGTCTGTAAACTATTCTGTTTCCAAAATCCGTTCACTACAAAGTGTACCTTAGTTTGGTTTATGCACAGTATTGTAACTATGCCTACTGCATCTAGAAATGCACAGTCTCTATGTCCGCTATGCAGTCGGTCGGCGCACTGTGCAACGCACGGGTCAACGCCCCTTGGCACGGGATGACATTGTTCCGACGGCATTCACCGACCAAGGCCGGTAGAGTTCGTGTTATCAGTTGACAGTGTTATGTGCAGTTTATTAGGTAATTGGGCTTCCTTATTCAGGCGCTGACATGAGCCAACTAGCGCCGCCAATCTTAAAAAAATCATATCTTCCAATATAATCAATTTTATTAAAAAAGCTACGTTCACATTGTTTATTGCTATAAATATTATTTTTTAAATGCTTATTTGTAACGTGATTCAATGTAGGTAAGTTGTAGTTCGCATAATTGCGAAAAACGGCCGTTTCTGGCACATTTGTGAACTACAACTTACCTACATTGAATCACTTTTTTTAAGATTGGCGGCGCTAGTTGGCTCTAGGAAGGCTCTTCAGGGCTAATCGTGAAAATCATTTAATACCATAATCCCCTGTATTTATTGGCGATCAGAAACTGCAGTCAGTTTCAAGTTCTTTGGTGTGGTGGATCATAGTCTGAGCTCTAATAATATTGGAAAAGACTTGTGCTCCCATGATGGTACGAACGACAGCAGCAGATCAATTGTAACACGATTACGAAGTACGATTTCAACTCTTACGACGCAGATAATATGAACTGTGGTTAAAGCCTTCGGTCCCTTTCTAATAACTAACGTTTTTTAACGATGTTTGAAACAAAAACAAGGTTTAAGGGAACCGAGATTATACAAGGTTTACACACACCTCAGGACTCAGGTGCAGGTCAGGCTACATCATTAGTTCTACATGTATAACTTCAATCAACGATGTGATTCAGTCGTTGCCGTCAAATCTAAACCTAAACTTTTACTGTCACTCATATGCTATATCGTGTAAGAGTGAGTGGGACAAATACTTCAAATACTCTAGAATCTACAACCTCAGTAACAACCACAGAATACATATGAGATTGATACTTATTCCATTACCGTAGGAAGCGGCAGTATTCAGTTTACCTTGTTTCTAAAACACAATTTGTTTTGTGCAAAATTTAGTTTCGAAACATGAAACTGTATTGGAAAGCCTACCGCCTCTCTAGCCGGTTTCAACCGGTTCGCGCTGGTTCTAGCCTAAATTTGAGCCACGCTAGGCTTGGTTAACCACACTTGTCTCGTGCAGGCTTCTAGTTAAAATCAAGCCTGTTCGTTAAAAGCTAAAACGTCGGTAACAGTCGACTAAAGGTTTATTTACGTTAAAATATATGATGGAGACGGCACAATAAATATTTCACATTCTCTTTTTACCCGACTGACCCAGAAGGAGGGTAATGTTTTTGTATGATGTATGTCCATTCCTTCCTGCCATCCTGTAGCCTAAACGGCTTGATGGATTTTAGTGTATGAGGTATCGTTAGGTTCGTCTCGATTACGGGAGTGTCATAGGGTATAAAAATTTAGTCAAAAGAGAATAGTATTTTTGAAGTTTTGTTATCGAAAAAATTTCTGCTTGTTTAATGCTGATTCACATTACTACTATTAAATCCCATCGTTGGAACTAGTTAGGCAACGTTAGGCGGAGCTCAGCACCTTGATGGGTGACCGTTAGTGAAATTTTCATCTGAGCTTCGGAACGCTCTTTAAGCAGTTGGTACCGGTTGTTGTCGCTCGGCAGCAGTCGTTAAGCCATGTCAGAGGCCTACGGGGTTGAATAACTCGGATAGAATTGGTCCCTAAACAGCATATGAAGAGAAGAGACTGTCATTAAGGAGGGTTTTGGGAGAAGCAACATGCTGAATTGAAATATCATCGATATTGATTTTAGAGACTTAAAAAAATCGCAATAAAAATATTGCGAAGAAAAGAAAATAGGCATACGAAACTCGTAGCTTATATTATAATAGAACGTTTCTTCAGGGGCGTAGTAAAATTATGCAAATATATGACAACAGTGATATGAAAGATCCACTTTTCTCAAGAGCCAAGTTCATCTTTCCGCTCGTCTTGTATAAGACAAACAACCCTTTGCTTCAGTCGGGTTGGCAAAGTAAATACAATTATCTTGTGCACACAAAAGAGATTCTTCGCGAAGGCAAACTTTTTAGATCACCTGCGCATAAGCAGGAATTAAGGGGCATGACCCATTTTCTTTTCTTATACAAAATTCATACTTAATTGTATTTATTTATTGTTTCTTTGTCACAGCTATGTCTATTACAGTTAAAAATATAGTAACCAGTAAATAAATTTCACAGTTAAAATTGAAAATGAATTGTGAGATCATCCTTGTTAATTTTTAATGTTATTAGTATTATAAACAATGCTAGAAATCAACAAGGAAAATCACATAGGTATTATTGGAATATGTATTTATTTATGAATATGATATAAGTACCTATGTAATGTTATAAAATTCACAGTTCTTTAGTTTTAGTACTGTAATACTGTGAAGTGTAATTTGAAATAAATAAATGATTAATATTAATTAGATAAAACGGGAATTACCGTGTTAAACATTTATTATTGATGTCTCGATGTTTTGTGTCACCCTTCTGACGTTTAACACTCACCGACTTCAGTCTACTCGTGACCATGATGGCTGCAATGCTGTCGAAATATCGAGACATCAATAATAAATGTTTAACACGGTAATTCCCGTTTTATCTAATTAATATGTATACAAACCGTGAAAGTTTAAAAAGTGATAATAAATGATTAAGTATAGTAATTCAAAAAGTATACAAAATGACATTATAGAAAAAGACATAAATACTCGAATGTTGATAAAAGGTCGATGTATGTGTTGTTTATTAGGTCATTAAAACATTTACCTTAAACGTTAGGACTAAACGTTTTATAAACTGATGATTGCTTCGATTGTATCATACGTTTTTCGATAAAATAGATAGATTCACGGACAGGTATCGATGCTACCGTCATCAATCTTTGTTGTTCGAGTTACGAGGAAATTATGTTTACCTTCGATGCGGCCGAAGGGTTCTAAATTTAATTAAATTTTTCTGTTTGCACCGTTTGTTCCGCGTGTTTTGTTTGATAACAATTTTGATGTTGATGTTAGAAACAAGATGTTAGCGTCCTTTTACATCAACAACATAATTTAATGAAATAATGAGACTTCGTTTAGAACCTTCAATCTGTCGAAGTAGAGGTCATTCGAAGGTGTGTGTCGTGTAAGTATTGTCTGTCGAAGCAATGACTTGTCGATCTATGTGTTTTCGGAGTTCGGAACGTGTCGAAATAATGTACTGTCGAAATACAGTCCGCAAGTCTCAATTTTCATCTGAATGAGACAGTTAAACATGACTATTTACTTTTCTATGTTTACATGTCATTATAAAACATTACAAAAGACAGAGGCGAGTAACCATAAATGTGATTTAAAGTTACGCCACCGTTTAGGCCACCTGTCCCTCTCTATCTTAACCTTTTTTAACGAAGTGTGAAAGGGGTAACAACACGATTTGAGGTTTAACTAGGTTTATGAATAACAACCTCGATGTAAGGGAAGGTCTGTGCCCGAGCAGTGGGGCAATATAAATAGCCTGATGATGATGATGAATAACAAATTAAGATGTTAAAGTAATACACATGGATGCTACGCCTTATAGTATAGGAGGTGTGTTTATACAAGTAAGGGTTTTAGTATTTTGAAAGTGCCGCCTTTAAAATTGCTAGAAGAATATTTTATAAACTTGTAGACAGTCAAGTCCTATTATTTACTTCGACGTAGAGTTGTACTAACACATATGGACTGTAATGATTAGTGATTACTTTTCTATTTATCTGCCCATTTTACTTTAATCTAAAAGACATTGCCACATTTCAATGGAGCTTTGCCCCACATACAAAACTACGTGACCATTTAAGCTGTACCTATCATTTTGTTGGGGAGTTATTACAGGTTTCATATTGCATAATCATAATCAGTATCTTTTTCTACTACTCTCGCAGCTCCTATAGAAGAATAACAAAAACAATGAATAAATCGCTTCGATTTCTTACTATTTTCTGAATTCTTAATTAAGCTGTTTTTTTCGTATCGCAACTTGTACAAAACTTTATTTTAAACCAAAAATTTTAATCAAAAACGGAGATATTTTTACATTTATTCGTTATCTTGTACAACTTGCGGTTGATGGCGGGGCAGAATCTGGCATTGTCATTTAATGCGATTTGAAGGACCTGTCTCTTCCCTAATTTTAATTCTCTACCAATATACGGAAATATACAGAAACAGATACAATTTAAAAAAATCATTTATCTCTATTTGGGTTTACGCTAAACGTATGCGTAGTCACACTCACGCGTGACTCCCTCCGCCCTTGTCTATGGACAGTGGGGTCCTTACCTATCTGTGTTTGCCCAGACATAGCAAAGAGGATGACTTGCTAAACATATTTCGACTCTATTAACCAAGATTACTTTCTTGGTTAGGGTGGTTGATGGTAAGGTTTAGACTGATTTCGAAAGTCTTTATCAAGGAATATGTGCGCCACGCCTGCTTCGCCATTGGCGTTCCGTAATGCACTACGCTGTAAAGTGCCAATGTTATGGCACCGTCGACGGTGCTCGTGACGGCTGTAGATGCGGATTCGCTAGTCGATCTTATTTTTCGTTTCTTTTGTTGCAATAATGATGTTGTCTCGTAAGGCTGTATTCATAAACGCGATTTAAAGTTACGCCACCGTTTAGGCCCCTTGCCCCTTTCTATCTTAACCTTTTTAACGAAGTGTGAAAGGGATAGCAACACAATTTAAGGGAAGGGAGGTTTAACTAGGTTTATGAATAACAGCAGAAGAGTGTAGTGTCATGTGCATAAGACTTAAAATTATTGTTTAGGCTAATGCAACAAATTCGATTTTTGTCATATTTCAGTTTCTTCAAATTCACTTATTATTATTTTTGCATATTGGCAATGATACCGAATTGAGAGCATCCAGACACCTCACGTGTTCGTCTCACCATTGAATTTCGAGAATTCCATCCTTGACCGAACAATGTTCATTGATATTTGATATGCTCTGGATTCAATCACACCAACACAGAGTGAAGGATATCCTAAATTGCTATATGCATCAGCTTAACATATCTGTCGTCCTGTGTGAGTTTAGACCGTTCTTATTATCTGCGTCGTAAGAGTTAAAATCGCACTGCAAGTGTTACTATTGATCTGCTGTTGTCCGTACCTACCTACGTTATTTCATTGAGATACCTTTAATAAAACATGCAGTTTTACTTTACATGAAATATATTGTTGCTTTCTTGCGATTATACAGTTTCAATCTTTTCTTTTTTCATGTGATTTAGTGACTAAACCTATTTGTCAAAGTTATTTAAGTTGCCCCTAGGCCTTTGACGTGGCCTAACGACTGCTGTCAAGCGACAACTGGGACCAACTGCTTAACGTGCTTTCCGATGCACGAAGGGGATAGAAGATGAAAGTGTCACTAGCGGTCACCCATCCATGTACTGACCTCGCCCAACGTTGCTTAACTTGTACGATCGTTTTCAACGTGTACTCGCAACTGGACTACGAGCCCCTTTTTTAACAATTTCTTTAACGTTTCGTCATTTACTTACCCTCCTTGTTCTATACAAAGCAAAAAGTCTTCTCTATGTGCATCAACATCGTTATTTTCCATGCTCTTCTCCTACACAGTCTCGTATTACATAACCAATTATGACCATTTTCCTTTGTAATATAAATGCTTTATGAAAATAGTACCAAGACCGAAATGGTTCCCTGGAAATTCTTAGAATGCCCGACGTTTGTCAAGGGATTGTGTCACAGTAGACGTCTGTGGAATTCTCTTTTGTACAAGGATCGTTAAATTTTTATACGTCTTATATTGCCGTTCCATTGCTTCTGTCGACTTTGTTGTTTCAACGGCACTAAAGGGGCTCTTGTATTAAATTATTTCTACTAAATTGAAGGAAAATATTATTACATTTTCTAGTGCTTTGTTTCTGTTATCTTTGTTTGCTTCAATTATCTTTGTTAGTATTTCTTTAGATTTTTTCCTCGGATGATGGGAATTTAATTTAATTAGAATTAGGTACTTAGCTTACGATTACAAGTTCAGGGTCATTCGATATAGGTTTGTGTTATTTATTATTAGATAGTGTACATATTTATTTTTTACGTTATAATACATTTATTTAAAATATGTACAATAACAGAAACTTATAAAATAATAGACATAAAAACTAATTAAATACAACAATAATAAACTCTAATAATAATAATAAAACCCTAATTAAAATCACACAGACATACCAGCTCCATCTTCACATTCTATCCCTCGCACTCTTCGTCTTGTACCCCTTAATCTAGTCGAAACAGCCCTAATTATTGATATTTGAGTCTTGACTCTGAGCCAGCCAAGCACTTGGGAATAGTTTCTAGACCATTTTATAGACAGGCGTGATGCGATTCTTTTTTTTCTTTCTTTATTATTAGATATGTTTTAACTTGATCATAATCGCGAAAAAACAGTTTTTTGTTTTGTTTTTGATCAAAGTCTAATAAGCACGTAAGCACGTTGTGTACATTATTGCACGTCAACATATTTTTGAATTTACATTTACGCCAATTTGCAAGGAAAACATATTTAATAATAATGATGATAATTAACTTGTTAATTAATCATGGCTGGGTTCTTGTACATGAATTTTAATTTTAGTAAAGAATCTCAGCCATGTTGATCAAAATTTGACTTCATTGCCATTTCTACTTGCCACTTAAAGAAACCTTTATATTAAAGCGATACCTGCACAAGTGACTCAACAAAACATTGTCTTCCTAACGTATTCTAGTCTAAACTAGTGTAATTACTCGTGTAAGTGAACTAAACTAGTCAAAACGTAAAATATTAACAAAGTGCCGCTTATATACGACGAATTAAAATAGAAGTGCGATCGACTGAAAGTGAAGTGGCGGTGCATATAAGTGTAATTCTCATGTATCGGTGTGCTGGTTTGTGGGGTGCGGCTCACCTATGACGAACAACAATAACGGTGTGAACGGCAGTGCGGGCGGCGAGCCCGCCTCCGCCGACATGGATTCGCTCGAGGAAATGCTTCGTAAGGTAAGACATCACTTACCCAATAGACTTTAAAACTCGATATTAGAGTTATTTTTCGGTAAAAAGGGCATGCTAAACCTAATGTTAAGAGAGATTTTCATTTTTGGGACCACAATAATATTGATTTTAATAAGCAGATCCTAAAATCGGCGCTAAATTTTCGTCATGTTAACGGAAAATTATTATAACAAATCCCAATATTTATTTAAAAGATAGGTACAATCTATTTTTTAGCATTCACGCAATGCCTTGTCAGTTTATGTACCTATTTTGTAAATTAAATATGCATAGATAATATGCATATATACACACCACAGATTATTTTATTCATCTACGATATATGCTATGAAGATAAGTACATAAGAAAATATGTTTTGAAAGCGTATCCATTGTATAAGTACCTACTCATAATTGCATATTTTTGCATTTCTAACATTGATCTCCTATAAACAACTAGATACACAATATGCCTTCTAAAAATATCCGAGCGCAAAGAAGGTCCAAATGAAGGTCCGAAGGATGAAGGACCCTCATTTGCTTTATTGGACATTATTTGGACGTTAATAATGGACCCTTATTTGGACGTTTTTTTAAATTGTTTTAATAAGACCTTTGTGTATCTAGTTGTTTATAGGAGATCAATGATTTCTAAACCTATATTTAGTAGGTATAAGCACCTACTATTTAATAACATCAAAGCAAATATTCGAAGTTTCTGAGTACATAATGTCTGCATTATTAATTGCCTTCCATTCAACAATACCCGACTACGGCGTAATAACAAATGGGGCCGTTGTCACTATGTCATCTGTCACTGCGGTAACATGCAGCTAAAGTGCGTGTCACCTGCGCCGAATTAATTACGCTGACTTACCTATTTGTATTAATTAGGGAAACGCCTTAGTAGTTTGGTGATGAGCTCCGTACGGTATATACAGGGTGTAACGGAAAGGGTATATTAAGCCGAAGGGAGAGTGTTCAGTATCGGTAACTGAACAACTTTTGTTCTACGACTTTTCGAATAAAAATAAATTAATGTCTTATACAAATCGATCAGCTGACCACCGGTACGAAATGTATGAAAAGTTGTTCTGTTACCGATACTGAACACCCTCCCTTCGGCTTCATACACTCTGTATAGAAATACCCTTCACCGATGGAACATTTCGTCGAAATCAGTCTTTGACGACGACGGTTTGTTTAACGAAAAAATCATTCATCACCTTTTGTTGCTTGGCCGAAAACATTCTTTGCCGACGGTTGATTTAACGAAAAAGTCCGAAGTTGGTGGTTCTTGTTTATGAAATGCTTATAATAGTAAAAATAAGTACACTACGAGAAAAAAGGTCTTGACAAACCGACAGACAGACAGATCTACAGACAGACGGACAACATAGTGATCCTATAAGGCTTCCTTTTTCCATTTGAGGTGCGGAACCCTAAAAACAATGAAAACAAATCAAATCAACAACGGCTGCACAATATCACTTCAGGACTTGCTGACCAATTTAGTTATTTTTCCGACCACTGAAACTCTGCCACTCATTTGCTTTTCCATTGCTTGAATTTTCTATAGAAGTCGAACATTTATAAAACAGATGTATCCTGCTACTCATACGTTAGAAAGATACACCAGAATCTGTTCTTATATGTTGTATGAAAGGGACAACAAGAGTTACCTGTTCCCACACGTTCATGGACAGTGGCGGCATATGCCGTACTTTGAGTATTCGGAAAATGACAGTACGGCGTATGACGTATATTTTGATGCATTTAAAAAGACACAACGGCATCTCCCGCGGCGTTCGTAGGCGGTTTTCTTTGTGGAGCGGTCCCACTGTCATTCTGTGTAGAAAATAGGTATGTGTACTGTCAAAATAAAGGTTGTAGGTACATTTTTGTGGTCTTGACACGCACATACTTAGAATCCCCCACGGTTATGACAGTAGTTGAGAATTTTCACTGTCATTTCGTAATTTCTACTGTCCATGAACGTGTTAAATACACAATAGGCAGGCTCTCTCCACAGAGCGCAACGAATTTTTTCCCTTCATGCATGCAAACGTGTACTTTTTGTTACATTTGCCATAAAAAAAAGCGTGAGCACTCAACGCCAGTGGAACGGATACGTCAGCGCTGTTCAATATCCTGAATTCCAGAGCACTCGTTATAAAATGAAAAATGTCGCGCGGAAAATGCGAGAAATATTACACGAGTCGTGACGACGCGACGCCGACGCCTGGGGGCGACTCTAGTTTTTTTAACATTCGTTCACGTTGAAGTTTCACATTTTATTTGTGTAGTTTTAGGATTTCTTCAGTGTTACTTTGTATTTTGTAATTTGTCCGTGAACTCGTCAGTGGCCCTATACTCGTTAGTGTCCCTATACTCGTCAGTGTCCCTATACTCGTCAGAAAGAAACCAGCGTCCAAGTAGCATACTCTAACCGAGAGTAGAGGTGGAGATGGAGAAGAGGAGGAAACGAAAGGAGAAGGAGGCTAACCTGGCTCTTAGAGATAGACTGCCCGAAGGGACAAAGTGCGGCGTATGCGGGTCGATAATAGGGCTGCTGAACCACTCCAACACGCACGGGTCGTGACTTGGAGGGATAGATCGGCGGAAGTCATCCTCGAACCGAGGGACTACCAAGAAGAAGAAGACTCGTCAGAAAAGTTATGCAAGAGGGTCTCACTAAAGTTGACATTTTCACAAGAACTACTTCACCGATTGGAAAAAATTAGTCACTAGGAGATAGCTTAGAATGGGGGACTACGTAATTATAAACGAATTCTTAAAATAGGTCAAGGACTTTTTGAGACAAACGTAACTTTAATGACTGTCCTGTATATTTTTCTTTGTGTTAGAGCGTACGAAAACACCATGGGGATCTCATGGAAGTCAGTGACGCCTAATTGTTTTTCCATAAACTATGTAAACGATACTTATATTTGTCAAATAACCTACGTATTCTACTATTCTTTCAGGTGTTGTCTTAAGAGTGAAGTAAAGGTGTTGTCTTTGTGAACTAAGATAAGATAACGTTTATTTGACACACACAAACAATGCACAATACACAAGAAAAAGAATAGACTAGTACAACACAAGGTGACGGTGCAGTGGTGTGGTGCCAAACCGGTCTCCAGCTCAGCGTGTGCTATAGTAGTGGTACTACTACAGCGCTGGTTTTCAGCGGGGCCGCGGGTGCAGTGACAACTACAACTGAGCCTGTCGCAATTATGCCATGTATTGTATATTGAAAAATAGTATTCATCCTAATAAACATTTTGTAAATAGCTTTTTTAATAAAATTGATTAAATTGGAAGGTATTATTTTTTCAAGATTGGCGGCGCTAGTTGGTTCATGGAAGGCCCTTAAATCAAAATTATGCGTTACGTCTAATACTGGAAAACACAAACCTAATATTTAGAAAGACGTTCCACAATGCTGTTATTTTTAAGGAGATACTAATTAACGGTAAAGTGGAAAACGTCCCTATGCTTTTAGCTGATGAGGCAGTATGCATCCCGGTGCAACAGCGTAATAAGCTAAGTAACATTCAAGCTATAGTGCAAGATGCTGTTTTAATAAATTAATTGTAAATACCAATGTACACTCAACCGCATACTAATGGTAAACACTTTTAAAAATTTATTTCAATATATTATAACGTTTACAATTCATTGCTTAGTGCCACTAAACATATTGCGTATCGCGGCACGGCACATCCGTGTCTTTTGTTCTTATATAAGTTAACAATAATACTGCGATTTGTAAGTAAAATAGGTAGGATGATATACATCCGACAGCCGTCTCGACATTTCGTTCGGGTAGGCAGGTACAACAGGCCGGACCAACTTAAAACACCGGGTACATCTTGGGGTACAATTTTAATTATATTTCAAAAATCATAGCTCCTTAACACTTTTCATTATTTAAACATTATTATAAAAATGTGAACTGGATGAAAAGAAAAAGGTAGATCAGTTAAATAGGTTCACCTTGGGAATGCAATTTAAATTTTCGTATTACCTCTTCAAATAAAATACAATACAGGGATAACACGCATTTTTTAGGAGGGCCGATTTCTATGGTTAAAATTGTCTTTTTGGTCTCTAGTATTTTGAATTTAATTAATCAATTTCGAAGCAGGGCCTTGAATGATGATTCCTATATCCAAAATAGTAGTACCACGAAGGAAACAGTCAAAATATCCTGTTACTAAAACAAACATACTTCCATACATAAACAGGACGAACTGGGAAACCTCGTCATCAAAAAACTCGTGAAAGCGTAATTAAAAATTAATTGCAGGCGCGCGGTAACGTATGAACGGGAATGGGGTCCATCGGGTACAGCTGGCACAGCCTACCTCAAAGACAGGTACAACGTGAAATTTTAGTGGTTGCTTTCCCGCGGCATGATTTGCCCTCAGTATTGAATTATAGAGGTTAAGGGCCTGCAAAAACAAATTGATATTCGCGAACATTTTCTGATAAACACGCTGGGGCACAACCTCGCTGATTAAGAGCCTTCCATGAGCCAACTAGCGCCGCCAATCTTGAAAAAATAATGTCTTCCAATTTAATCAATTTTATTAAAAAAGCTATTTACAAAATGCTTATTACGATAACTAATACTTACTGGACATAAATTGAAGGTTAACTGTGGATACAGAATTGAAATCAGTTGAGAATTGAAATAATTACAGGCATTTGAAAGTTGGGAACTTTCTAATTCAACTAATTCAATAATTGCTCAGTTGGTAAGTTCGTGTCACGGAATGACAAGGTCGCAGGTTCAAGTCCTGCCCACGGCAAGAATTTTTTCATCGTGTTCTAATTAATTCAAAATAAGTGAAAGATTTTTTACAATTTGTCCAGTTGTTTTGGAGAAAATTTCAACTTTAATGATTCAACCTGTATACTTTTCTCTATGTTAGACTGTACTGTGGGGCATTGGGTGGGATATAGTGGGGCAATGGGGCATGGGATGGGGTATGTGGAGGGAAAAAGTAAAAATTTACATGCAAATAATAGACCGGCTGAAAAGTTACGAATCACCCCGCTGATTATTCTGTATAACAGCGATGTTTGGATTCTGTACATTGTTTCTGTGTCGCTTTTTGTTGCTATCACGGAACTATATAAACTACTGGTTTTTTTGTGACATATTAGTTTATAGGTTTAGGACCTGCCGAGTATCGGGACACTGACGAGTATAGGGACAACTAGTTACCTTATATTACTTTTTAAATAATGAAACAAACTATGTTATTAACAAAATTTTAATCGAATGGGAATTGAGCTTGTCAGCAGCTTATACCCAGTCCGACTTTATCGATCCTTTTCTGGCCGTAGATAAGCACAAACGTTTTCGTCAAATTCAATTAAATATTTAAGGTAACATAATTATCTATTTTTTCAAAATCGACTTCATTTTAAGCATAAAACTATGTACCTACTTATCCTATATCGGTTCCGTGATCAAGACTAATCTAGTTCATTAAAATTCCGCATGATATTTAAGAGTTAACGAAGGAACCGGCATACATACTCCAAAAAACATTAGCATCCTTCTAGCGGCAATCGAGTTTTCCATATCGCATATAAGACTATATTATCAACCCGAATAAGGACGTATGTATGGATGACATGTGAATCGATTTTCAGCTTAAATGAACGCTTCACGACGACTCTACATAATTAAAATATTCAATTTGTATATTCATTACACGAAAACATTGATTAAAATTGATTAAAATTTTCGTTTCTGAATATTTCCACAATATTGGATTAACGCTACGAGTAATCAACTTAATTAAATTGTACATTATTGATATTAAAATGTAGTTACCAAATATGCTGCGGAATTATTATGGTAATTGAAAATTCAGTTTTGAACTGAACGAGAATTTTGTGTGGCACGAACAAAGAATTATGCAATTTTTTTTTTATATAGTTGTATCAAAATTGCTTTCATTATTCTCTCAGTGAAAGTACAATAAAATTACTAATTATTTACCTATAGCAATTTAATTCTTCTTCCAAACACCCATCCCTGTATCTAACGATATCGTCTCTCCTACGCCGAGGTCTGCCCCGACTCCGGCGACCGTCCAGTGGCACCCATTCTGTGACAGTCCGGGCCCATCGGTCCGTTAAAAAAAAGTTATTATAAGTCCGAAAATATTAAAATAATTATGTCTTATCTACAAGGTATACCTATCTATAGGGTATAACTGGGTGTTCACTATCGTTAACTGAACAACTTTATTTCCACAATTTAAAAAAAAAATACTGGTCAAGTGCGAGTTGGCCTCGCGCACGAGGCTTCCGTGCAACGCAACTTAACCCAGTAACTTTGATCTAACGAAAAGATGATAACCTAGATTTAGATACCGACTTATCTGTGCCATTATTAAAATATTATGTCCATACATCGACAATACTCCTGATTAGTTGATCATATGATATGAATCATTTGGAATCATTTGGAATTATATTATGAATTTTATTAGAAGTGTATTGAATTATCTACCTATATATTATTATTAGAATCATATTGAATAAGCATGACATGATAATTTTAAAAAGTATTTTATATTTCTGTTAGAATTGTGTTAAGATATCAGTTTTGCAATGAACCTAAACTGTTTTTGCATAGGTGTAATGTACATTTTATTTGCGAAAAATAAATGATATGATATGATATATGCAAATATAAGTTTGTAGTAAAAAAAATGTTTTTTGGGGGATGTAGTTTCAAATTTACAGTTTTCGGTTTTTTTCCTTCATGATTCTAGGCACGTGCGATTTTTTTTTGCATCCAATATAGTTTTAATTCTAAAGTTGAAGTTTCCTTATTTATTTAACACTAATTCATTGGTTCTACGAATTTTCTTAACACAAAGGAAAATTGTTATAGGTAGGTAGTTACTTTACAATATTGAACTCCAACAAAACATGGCGGATTATTAAAACTGCCACCCTGTTCAATATTGCAGGAAATTGGTTTACTTATTTTGTAGCTATGATTTATTTTCTGGTGTTATTCTGTACAGAATCGTATTCTGGTGAAAGTTCGCTATTTTGAATGGTATTTCTAAGTATTTAAATTAATATTTTTTTTGAACATGATGAAAAAATTATTGCCGTGGGCAGGACTTGAACCTGCCCATAATATTTTTTTTACTATTTACAAAATTGCCTGTAGGTACCTATATATCAGTACAGATTATAATTTAATAGTGGTTCAATTGTATAATAGTAACTAATAAATAAAATAAAAAAGCATTTAATTTCTCAACCATAGATTAGAAATACAATTTGATTTAATATAATAATAACTGGGGGTAGGCCTTTACCCAGCAGTGGGACATTGCAGGCTAAATATAAATAAAAAATAATAATAACTATCTAATGATAATCATAAAGGCGTAAAAGTAAATTAAAAAAATATTATGTTGTTTAAAAATCTAAGTTATAATTTATGTATTTGTTATACTAGCAATTAAGGTGACTTATGTTTGGTGACGGTTTAATTTAAGCTATGGTTTTAGAATTTTCGCTGGATTTCGCTATACTAAATCGGTGATTCAGTACTGTCGAATTAGACCGCCTTTTATGCACTTTTTACCCGACTGCCCCAGAAGGATTTTATTAGATTAGGTATTAGAATTTTCACTGGATTTCGCTATACTAAATCGATGATTCAGTACTGTTGAATTAGGCCGCCTTTTAGGCACTTTTTACCCGACTGCCCCAGAAGGAGGGTAATGTTTTTCATGTATGTACGACGTACGTATGTATGTCCATTCCATGCCATCATGTAGCCTAAACGGCTTGATGGATTTTTGGTGTATCAGGTATCGTTAGATTCGCCTTGATTACGGGAGTGTCATAGGGTATAAAAAAAATAATCAAAAGGGGACAGTCTTTTTGCAGTCGGGTTTTTTGTATTTTGAAATAATTTCAGCTTGTTAACCCAAGTCTTCAGTGACTTTGTTGTGGTCCCGCAGTCGTCACGCCCCCTGTCGTCAGAACACAACATTTGTATTAAAAACTTCCGCCACGAGCCCCACAGGAGTAACTCAACCGGGTTGCCCGCTTTATTATTTATTGCCGGGCATAATAAGTTTCACCCTGGTTTCACCCGGTCTCACCCGGTCTCGCGCCCAGGCCTTTTATTTGTTTTCCCAACTCGTTACGAGAAGATTTGGCCCAAATTCTAAAACTCGATTATTTATTCATTTAAAACGCGTATAACGCTCAACGGGTTGTATTGTTGTGATGTTTGATGACAGCGAATTGAATTTTGTTTACTTTGCCGACTTTCAAAGACAATATTGAGCGCGAGCTAAGTTTGAGTTCGCTCTTACAAAAATGTGGCCATATTCTATGCTTTTTGATAGTTATAACAGCCAGCTCACAACTCAAAATCTCAGCTTTATAAACAATTTTGATTGGCATTTCATTGGAGCTTTGCCCCACCTACAAAACTAAGCGACCATTTAAGCTGTACCTATCATTTTGTTGGGAACTTATTACAGGTTTCATATTGCATAATCATAATCAGTATCATTTTCTACTACTCTCGCAACTCCTATAGAAGAATAACAAAAACAATGAATAAATCGCTTCGATTTCTTACTATTTTCTGAATTCTGAATTAAGCTTTTTTTTTCGAATCGCAACTTGTACAAAACTTTATTTTAAACCAATAATTTTAATTAAAAAAAACGGAGATGTTTTTACATTTATTTGTTATCTTGTACAACTTGCGGTTGATGGTGGGGCAGAATCTGACATTGTCATTTTGAACGTGATCTTACTGTGAGCTTCAAATTGTCTATTATGCTTTTCAAACCAAGTACTTACTTACTCCGCTGACTCTAACCCGAAGTGGAGCTTGGCCTCCTCAACGAGAAGACGCCAGACGTGCCGGTCCCGCACCGCCTGCCGCCACGTGTGTCCCTGCAGTCGGTGCAGGTCCTTCTCGACCTCGTCCTTCCAGCGGTACCGAGGACGCCCGACCGGCCGACGAACCAAGCTACCTTTTAGACTGTCACTTTTTAAACATACACGGTTTTGTATACATATTAACCGACTCATCGACTTCAGTCTACTCGAGACCATGATGGCTGTAATGCTGTCGAAATATCGAGACATCAATAATGAATGTTTAACACGGTAATTCCCGTTTTATCTAATTAATACCTTTTAGACTGTTTAAATGAATTATAAAAACACAATACAAGAGAATCATTTCAAGACGAATCTATAACAATATCAAAATCCATCAAACCGTTTGTTTCCTACAGGAGACCACAAATTAATTTGACATACATACTGCATACTAGGTCTTACATGCCCTCGAAAATCATCTATCTTTCGGCAGTCGGATAAAAAGTATCTACGGTAAATAAACTATCCTAAACAATACCTAGTTCAATAAACAGTTTATTCGTTTAACGATTCGGAGCGTTCTCAACAGTTTAACAATCCAATAAAAACCTTGAACTGTTAAGAAAACGGGTCGTCCATTTAAAGCTTTCCATTTCACTTTAAACACTAATAAAAACGATTTAATTGTTACGGGTTTCGTAAGTAACAGAGTTGCCTTAATTTTTAATTTGAGGAGTAACGAAAAAGCTTTGGCTGTAAAACCTTAACATAACGGCTATTCGAAGCTTTTTAAACAAGGATGCTGCCCCATAAAAGTTGTTAAAGCTACCCTCGTTGGATGGAACCGGTCTATATTAGTAATATTGACAACTACGACTTTGGGTAGTTGTCAATCTTACTAAAAAAAATTCAGGGCTGCGTGAGATTGCAGACCTAAGTTTTCGGTATAAAAGACATTGTCACATTTCAATGGAGCTTTGCCCCACCTACAAATCTACGTGACCATTTAAGCTGTACCTATCATTTTGTTGGGGACTTATTACAGGTTTCATAATGCATTATCATAATCAGTATCATTTTCTACTACTCTCGCAACTCCTATAGAAGAATAACAAAAACAATGAATAATTCGCTTCGATTTCTTACTATTTTCTGAATTCTTAATTAAGCTGTTTTTTTCGACTCTCAACTTGTACAAAACTTTATTTTAAACCAATAATTTTAATAAAAAACGGAGATGTTTTTACATTTATTCGTTATCTTGTATATCATACGGTTGATGGTGGGGCAGAATCTGGCATTGTCATTTCAACTTGATACGTCCACGGGTTTCTGAGAAAAAGGTCTTAACAGACAGACAGGCAGACGGACAACTAAGTGATCCTATAAGGGTTCCTTTTTTCTTGTTAAGGTACGGAACCCCAATTATAAACTGTATGGATAGAATTAAGTACAATTTGGCTGAAAATTGCATTCTGTCACCATATGTTTTATAAACCCCATTACAAGCGCACAATAGAGAAAATCGTCCCCATGCCATAATAGGCAATTATATCAAAATTAAATCCTGGTTCTACGCAGTCCCTCTCTGCAATGCAGTTCGAAGGGGTGTGGGGGAATACAGGCTGTCGTCAAATATCTGCGGGGCTAGCACGAGTCTCGATTGCCGCGGAGCTGTCAAACTAATGTTAAACGCCTAGTAATAATGTCATTATGACAGCTCCGCGGCGGCAGCGCGGCGCGGCGTTGCGTCGATCGCTAACGCTGACTCGTGCTACAAGGGCTGATCTGTGAGTGATATATCTGTATATATCAGAATTAAATAAAAGACGTGCTGCTGGGAGTGTTTAGCCACTTTTTGTCTTCAAGAGAGCGTTGACATATTTTCCTTGCAAAGTGGGATAAATGTAAATAAATAAAAAATGTTTGTTTGACGTTCAAAAATATACCCTTTATAATATTATTTAAAGGCATGAAGGAAAAAAAATCTCCTCACTCTATGGAGAGAGCCTAAAGTATATTTTGTATGGGGACAGTTCTCCGCCCTTGTTAGCACTTTCACTCTCATCGTCAGAAAGATATATCTGTTCATAATATAGTATGTTCGACTCCTATTGAAAATTCAAACAATGGATAACAAATAAATGTCAGAAGAAAATCATGCAAGAGGGGTGTCTGTGATGTAAATATGGCTTACCTCATATCTATGATGTAAATATGGCGTTCCTAGCTTCATGTTTAAAGGATATTTGATATTTATTATTATTATTAACACTTTATTGTACACAGTGGTGTAAAAGGGTGTAAATGTAAATTCCAAAAATAAATTGACGTGCAAAATGTACTCAATGTGCTTACTTGCAATAAAGAAATTTATTTATTTAAAGTTTACAATTACAGGTTACACCTAATTATATCGTAATTTGACTCTGACTTTGACTTTTTTACACACTAATACATTATAGTAACAAACAAAAAAGACATGCACAAAGGGCGTAACTTATCTCTATGATAACTGTCTGAACATAAATAAATAAATGTATAGGTAATACAATATTAAACTAAATACGAATAATATTAATAATACATAATAAATACATATAATATATTTATAATAAAATAATAATAATTGCATAAATAAAAATACATAATACCACTAATACTATGACATATTTAAACAAGAAAAAGGTAATGTTCTGGGACGGATTTTTTGAAAGAACACATGGGAATGACTTTCTGAATTATATATGAATTATAATTACCTAATTTGTACCTAGAAAATGGAAAGCTTGTGTACTTTTACCGATACCTTTCCCATTCTGATTCCTATACTTATATTACACCATGTATATGGCTGTAGAATGCGCAGTCGGCGCTAAAACCGATTAATGTCCTCTACGCACGCGACTATGCAGTTAGACGGAAAAAATATTCGGTTATATAACTTGTGGTGTAACGCTGTAACTCGTTAGCAACCTCCAGCGATATAAAGCTATTTAGGATAACTTATACCAAGGATTATCGCTTAACTTTCTTATTTAACCCGGGGTTAAGAAAAACGAGTTTCAGATTTCTTTTATTGCTAGTGGAACTTATTGTTAGATTCCTGTAAGCACCAGTAAGGCCGATTTTGAGCTATCATCGGATATTATTTTTTTAAGATTGGCGGCGCTAGTTGGCTCATGGAAGGCCCTTAACACACCAAAATCCATAACGAGCCTCAACGTATAAGTTTGTTGGCTAGTTTTCCGTTAGTTTAAATCTTGATAAAGAGGAACCAGCAAAAGTGACTCATCATCGTTATAATAATGATGGCCTGAAAACTTTACAATATATCGGACGGGACGATAATACTCAAATAACGTTATATAACGTTGCTACCTACTGTCTAACGCTAGAGAAAATTGTATGGGATTGACATATGCTTTTTCTTTGCTGTCAAACTGAAGATTGAGATAAAAGATAACCCGCAGCGGCGGAGTGAAGAGCACGGCACCGTGCCTCCATATTTGTATTCTTATGAATTTTGACAGGGAAATAAAATTACGCCAACAATAATCAGATCTTTAAACAAGCTCTCCTATAATTTAAAATTAAACGAACTTACCTGTTGTGAAGTTCAATTATAATTGTACATGCTTCGTCACGATATGAATATTATTATTGTTATTACTGGTAGTACGCCAATACCATCGCGTCTCTGCCGCAAAATTCAGAGTAAAAAAAAAACAACAACTGTCAAGTTTCGCCGCCATAGTCAAATCTCCATTGTAGTTCAAAGTATAAGGACTGTTTCATGACTAGTTACTAGGGAGTGTTAGGGGTGGGTGGGATTATTCATATCGTGACGAAGCATGTACAATTATAATTGAACTTCACAACAGGTAAGTTCGTTTAATTTTAAATTGTACAATGCTTCGTCACTGAATGAATATTATTATTGTTATTACTGGTAGATGTTGAAAGTATCATCTATCATGAAACAGGATAAATATTCTAGGGCAACTATGTTGTTTTAATTAGGTATTTGTTATGTTTACTTCTTCCGTCATAATGCAATATGGTCGTTGACGACACAAAAATTATGAATTATTATTATATGAATGTATGCCCATTTGCACATCAATCAATCTGCGTTATTAATTGATAGGTATGAACCCCTGTAAGTTCCAATTTAGTAGCGTACCACATTACACAGCATGAAGTCACTGAACCATTTAATATGATATTGTGCTGATCAAGTAGGACCTAATGCAGTAGCATGGTGTATAAGCTAGGCTGGGATTAACAAGCTCTGGCAATTTGAATTATTGGAGTCCAATACGTCTCTATCATAAAATTTAGTGGATGTGTACATCTAGACAACCATTAATTAAAGTTATAATCTAATTGAATATAGTATGTTGATGTCAAGCCATTTCGCAGCTGATGTCTCAGCATGTCTAATGCTTTGAGCAGTAATTATAGAACAGTTCACACCACCAAGGTATATAATTTGATATATCTGCTAACAGATTATGAACCCTATGCCTGTCAAGGTCTCTTTTAACTTATTATTAGTATAGTATCAATTTACTTGTGAATTGAACGCGTTTATTTGAAATGGGTATGCAATGACTATACCTAATAGGTATGTAAGCAATATATAATATTAGCAATATTTCTGGATTAAAATTAAAAATGACATAAGTGAAATTTAGATGAGGTTATATTGTTATAGGAGTGGAACTATTACTTAACAATTGGTTAGGCAGGGTTTCAATGATTTACACCCTTATTAAGGTCTGCACCTGGAGATACTATAAGGAGTATAGTATAAAAACTACTCATTATTAGCAAGAATCTCCAAAGGTCTCCTCATTAGAGAGAAGAAGAAGAAGAAAAAAAATTAAATGTTTTAGTCCTGTGACTGGATTCTGTATCCCAGGCAATATGTTGCTTAGGTAAAGGTGACATACTGAAGAATCAACCTTAAAGAAATACTTGATTAAGTCTACCCTACTAGGTCTACTTACTACTAAGTCTACTCTATAACGATAGCTTATTTGTGGGTGAGGTAACTTGGGTAGTACTGGGCTTTTGCACAATTTAATGAGCTAAGCAAACATACAGCATATTTAAAAGTGATCTGTGAAATAGAGGTATCATATGTATCCTCATCCAGAAATGCAATATCACATGCCGCTTGTCAGAGGCATGTATTGTACTGTTTTATACATATATGGTACTGCTTTGCTCAGAGTAAATCCTGAAATATATGAAGTACTTGGCCGATTACTTCCCATCAGCGCACCATGGGGTTATGGTTAATCCAAGGTTATGGGTAAATAAACACTGGGTCAATAAAATCATTTTCCATAAATTAATAATTGACAAATAAATAATAAATAATATTTAAATTGTATGTATGTATGTACACATGAGGCAACAAATTGATTTGATTTGTAATCTTTGGAAACAGAGTTTGTTCCGAAATCATATTTTGATTGATACCTAAATAGAAAATAACGATAATAAGTAGTGGAAATGTAGGTACATAATGATATCCCATTTTGCATTGTTTTGATTGTTGCACGTTTACGAATCCGGTTTGGTGTGCCTGTTTTCGGCTGGATTCGGGGTCTGATTCAATATTTTCTTTTGATGACATTACATATGTATGTCACACTACATCTTTGTGACCGCTGTGACCCCTGGGCTTACACCAATACCTCAACATCAAATAATACGGTATGTAATACTATATGTCACGTATTTCGCTCCCTTGCCACGGTAGTTTAATATGTGGTTAAGATGTGGGCAGGTCCCTAATTGTGTACCTGCCATATAAGGTTCTGAGCATGCTATGGTAAAGGTACTGTGAACATTAATTTGCATCTAGACATGTGTCCAGCATATGTTTTTATAGAAAGATTGAAAGGATTTTTAAAAATACCTAATTGGAAATCGCGTAAATACGCGTACCTCAGCGTGGCAACCCTACGTCATCTATTTTTTATAATATTTAATAGGCACAGAAACTTTTTCTGATGAACACTGACCTATTTATTCAAGTGAACTCATGTCACTAGTCGAACTCATCTTGTAACTTAAATTTAAAAAGTGAAGTGAACTTATGTGGTATACCTAATTACATGATAATTATCTTTATATTATAGGAGACTGTTGTGATTGGTCCATTCAAATATCTTTGTATAATAGCCAGCCAGCTATAATAATTTTGCAATGCATGCAACGGTTCATGACCCAAGTCAGACCAAAATCTCATACTTTGGATTTATTTCGGTTATAAACCCATTATAACATTATGTCAGTACTTAATTATAGCCGATTTCCTTGTGGAAGGCTAATGTGGAATCACCTCAGATACTGGGTTATGCCCAAGGGCAGAGTTTTTGAAGCCATGAGACATCAATTGTTTGTATTAATACTTAATATAAAGCCAAATTTCCTAATGCTTTAGCTGTCATTACGGTAGCTTTATTCAAATATTTTGTACATAAGCATCCGAATATTTAAATTTTAATTTATTTAATTGCATACATAATGTCAAAATGTATGTATGTTACTACATTATTAGGTCTTTAGATATGACATACACAACACACCCTGAAGGGCACAGCGATATGAAATGATATAGCCATTTCATACAATTACAATAAGAGAAATATTTATGATTCCGAATAAACTGTAGAGATAAGACCTAGTGATCCTAGGTAACATATCACTCATTACATAATTTTGTGACCACTCAAGGAACTGTATTTGAAACTGAAGGAATTTCCGGTGTCTTTTAAATATTTAAGTGTATGCAAGCCATAAATACAATGTCTGTTCATTAGCTTTACAAGTATGTATCTAATTATTTGAGATACCTATTTATATGTATGCATTAATAAAAGCATTGAAAGTGAAGTAGGTTAGAAGAATAGGTTTACCCTTTCTCTATTATATTTGGTATTAACAAAATGAAGGAAAAATTTGGCCCGGAGTTGGCCTATGCAACTTGTACGGCCGGGGAGTGATTACCCCATCAGTTGAAAGTTATCCTATAGGCAGGTGAATTTCACACCTCGCATACGATTGTATGAAACGACTCGCATAACTAGCGGATATGCAAGAAAAATTCAAATGAATAAATTCACGTTTTTGATTTATTAACATTTAAATATGTATTATTGATATTTAAGTATGTAATACATGGCAGATTTATCTGTAATATCTACCTGCTGTTTAAGGGGTATTTTATAATCCTCAAGTCATGACAAGGTGGTCTTGTCATTAATAATAAAATATTATATAAATCATGTATATAACAAGCACATATACCCGTGAGCCTACCTTTGGGTTAATGCGGGTAGGACTACCTTTGGGTTAATGCGGGTAGGACTGGTCTGGTGCCGTCCTTGCTTCTGTGTTCCATCCAATGCTGGTGGTAATACAGGGTTGCTGGTCTTCGTGCTAGGCTGTTCTGGTGTACCTAGGTTCCACAGAAGATTTTAACAGATTCTTGTTGAATTTGTTGGCTAGGTATAAGCAGGTCACGGAAATTGAAAAGTTTTGATGTTGGTATAGCCAATATACTGTCTTTAGAAATGGTCGCACAATTGCTTTGCATTCATTCAATTTATCAGACAAGTTATATTCAAATGATATTTATCAACTGCATCTGTGGTACAAGCGCCTATGCTAGACACATTTGTAAATGTTATCAGTCATACATATAACAGTTAGCCGGCATCACTGATACAATGGTGTTCAGGACTTTAATCGTTCCTTTTAGGACGAGATTAAGAGCAGTATCCACTGCAAAAAGAAAACACAGGCCATATGTTTCTGCTATATTAAATCATCATCAGTCTATTTAGGTATATGTCTCCATGTTCGGGCACAGACCTTCTCTCACCTCGAGGGATGATATTTATTAAATATTTAGTTAAAATTAAAATGTATTTATATTATTCTGACATCACAGCCTTAGTATTTCAGTTGGAAATAGGAACAATGTATGGCAAGTATAAGATTTCTCTGGATCAGGACATCTTGTTTCATTTCTTTATCTAGTGGCCGAGGTATTTTTCCCCATGGGCACCGCTGCGAGAATTCCCAGAACATTCTCTAATGGGTCTGTCTGTTATAGACGTTGTTCAAGAATCGACTGTGACATGTCGTCCAGTATGTATTGTAAGAAGGTACATAGTCATACGATCTACTGTACTTTGCCTTTCTATGATTCATTTTAGGTTAGATTAATACTTATCTGTTTAAACGCCAGACGTGACCTTCCTGAGGCAATACATATCGATTGTTCGCATGTATATCGTGAAAGGAGCCCAGGCTCTCAATACAGCCTCTCGCTGGGAGTGATAGATACGCATCAAATTGTTTGCACGTATGTTCGTGGTGGAAATATCATATATATTCCTCACCCGAGTTTGGACGTTAGACGTCACAACTATCACTCCAAATTACAACCCATCGCATGGGTGTACACTGTACAAGCATCACTAGAAGACACAACTCTTCATCACTCAGGTTATTCGTAAACTTCACATAACCTCACTGCATTTGTTCGATATCTTCTTCTCATCTTCCCCAGGCGATATCAAGCCGTTCGAACCAGTTCTAATAACTGATCGAGTACGAATTTTTTCGTTTTCAGCAAAATTTTCCACAAATTGTAGGAAAAACACTCCCGCGGCATCGACGCAAAGATTAGCAATGGAGATTTGACTATGGCGGCGTAACTTGACAGTTGTTGTTTTTTTTTTTACTCTGAATTTTGCGGCAGAGACGCGATGGTATTGGCGTACTACCAGTAATAACAATAATAATATTCATTCAGTGACGAAGCATTGTACAATACCCTACATTTTGATATATTTTCTTGCATGAATAAGTATTTCAGTTTAGACATAATTTTCATTTTAAAAGACATGGGATTGTTTGTAATTTTTTTTTCTATCGAACGAAGTTTGTCCAATCGTGTATTATTCATCGTACACTAATAAATAGACACCCCAAGGTTGTTCAGACGTTTAATTTTAGTAGTTAGTGCCGTAGCCTTCATAGAAAAACTGAAAATCCGCGGACACCCAGCCTTAATAAATGTCAATCCCTTACAATTTTCTTTACATTCTACAAGCGTTAACGAAAGCTAAGGGTCAGTACTAGGTATTAGGTAATATCGATATCAAATAAAATCGATAATAACAGTACTTCACACGATTCCGTAAAGATTACGCGATAGCCGTAAAAAAGTTAATAGTCGATTCGATTTATGTGACTTTTATACGTGCGTTCCGTTTTACGGAAACAAAGTGCAGTTTGTAATTTTGTCGCTTCAGGGTGGTTTTCGAACAATGGAACGTTTTTGGAGTTTTATTCGGTGCTATAATCGTGATCAAAGGAAATGGCTCAATAAAAATGGTGCCTCGGGCTAATATACGCATTTAATATGTCATACCTACGGTCTAACACAGATTAAAGTCTACAAGGGAGACATTAAGGTTGAGATTGGAATGAGGGCTGAAAAATCTCAACGTTATCTAGGCCTCCTGTCTGTATAGGACATGTAGACCTAAGGGCGGAAAAACTAATTGTCATTGTGTGATTGTCGCAATATATTTTGACATTATGAGTAACCATGATAGGTGACCATTATTTTTCTGCTGTAATTTGACACCTCGAATATTCGACTCTGCGTATTTCGACCGAAAGAATTGTCGAATTTTCAATAGAACTTATAAATATACATGGTCTCTTTCCGACGTATGTGAGTGAAAGTGACAACAAGGGTGGAAACCTGCCATAATACTTTCTCCCTGGAGAGCGGTCATTTTTTTTCTTCATATCCGTAATATTTATATACTCCGAATTTGTATTACTCGGCGATCAAATTTAAACGTGACAAAAAATCTAAATTTTAAATATTTCTATAGTCAGTACTAACTTTACAAATTCATAACAATAAACTAAAAATAATAAGTAAATAAATAATATAGTTTTTTATATTATAGACAGGCTAATTTAGTTCTAATATTTCTGAACAATATAGGTTATCAAAATAATAGAGTTAATTCGTTCGAAATTACTGGTATTACCGTATCACAAAATTGATCTCCACTAGGTAAAACTGTAATAGCCTTGATAAACAATTTTGTAATCGCTTCTTCTCTATATTACAAAACAATAGTAAGATTCAATGTGTTTGCAAAATGCTTGTAACTTATATTAGGAATGATAAATGGAGAAAAAATTTCATCACGACCGGGATTCGAACCCGGGACCTCGCCATTCCGTGGCACGCTCTATTCTAACAGAGCCATCGTGATTCGTATCCAGATCGTGAATTTTGTCTCCATATTCTCGTCTGAGGGACGGTAGCGACATCTATCCAGTAATTGTGCAATTACTCAAATTCATGTCTAACATTGCTGTTAGAAATCATGTTTTTAATTGATGACGCGTTCCTTTTTTCGTTTCGCATAGCGCATATGCAAGAAAATATCAAAACATTATATTGGGAAGTCAAATTAAACAAGAATATGTGGTAACAATCCCAATTTATCGCAAATTCCGAATAAAGTCATTCGTTTTATGCCAATTTCCGTATTTCCCAGATTGATACCTCCTCGTAGAAACCAATTTAGTTTCCTCCTTTGCGTTTTTCAGTGCACTAAACCGTTTCAGTTGAATTCCGTACTTGTCGACATTGAGCAAATAAATCGGCAGATTTAGGAGCTCGTAGTCTGTGCTCGGATCCCGACAGTCCCGACGAAAGGCGCACCTTTAGCTAAGGTCCAAGGCATACGATAATAGCGGAACATATGAGGCGACCTATTTCTGAATCTATATTTCCAGTCATCATATGGCTGCCAATCCTGGCGACTATCTAAAATCCAGAAAACGCCATGGGCACGACCCACAGACCACTTACCCCATAGACCTGTAACAGGAAGGCGCCCGTATCTGTCTGCACATGGGCGCAAATTTGCTTCGCGACACGTGTAAACTAGAGATATTATCGACAGGGACGCATCTTTTTAATACGGCACCCCTGACCCCCGCTTCGTCTCTAGGTCATCGTTGACTGAATTTTTCGCTTCCAAATTTGTACCGATTTCATATCTATTGGGTAAATATTAATGGAAATGGGCAGGACATACAATTATGACAAGATAAAAAATAAATATATCAAAATCCGTTCATCCATTTTGGAATCTACAGTGCCACAGAGTCACAGAGATACACACTTTAATTAAACTGATAACACCTCTCTTTCAGCGTCAGGAATTCAAATGACTACCACTTCCGATTGGTAAATTGATAGGACTAGCTACCTATTTTTTTACCCTATCCCTCGTCTCAACTGATCTTGAAAGGGAGGCTGTATGAATTAACTGATCCTTTGCCTACTGAAAAACATCAACACGATAATGTATTAAGCCGCCATTTCTTGTAATTTAAACGCTTAAAAATACCGTCGTCCGAGCGTTGCCGGTAATATTTTACCGGTACAAACGAGCGGCGCCGGGTGGTAAACGGTAACTACGGTAACACTCTGATTGCTGGCTTTAAGCGTAATAATTTAGAGCCAGGAAGCGTCGGATTAAGACTTTAGTTCCACTCCTTAGGTGTGAGAAGTGTTTATTTTCTCCTCGCGTGAGAGTATGAATGCTGGGATTTTATTTGTTTTTGGAATTTATCTAAGTAATATCTTCTTATTCTTGCGGTGCCTCTCCACTACTAAACACTGGCCGTCAGCTCCGCATTATCTTCCTGTCTGAAGTCAAATGGAACAGCTCTTCGACGCTGCCTATCGCTACTTAATTGAGTGAGTCACATGCTGAGCTGGTCTCTTTTGGCGCTGCATGCCGCACCAAGTACCGCTGTTTTATGTGTTTCATGTGTTTAGAATTCATGGTGTATGTATTGTGGTGTCAAATAAATATTTCTGTCTTCCTTAATTATAGAAAAGTTTAATTTTTATGGAGGCAGGTGTATAGACCGACAATTCCGAACGGTTTCGATGACGTTTATTGAGGTTATTGCAGTCGGTCACCAGCCGCAAACTATTTGCCTAATAGTAGGTCCACAGCCTAGCCTCTAAGGATATTATAATATATATGTTGTATATTTATAAGATGCCTTAGGAGCGCCTCTAGTGGCAGTGGATATTACGGGTACGTGACTATTGAGTTGGACGTGTGTCGTGTACATGTCCTTGTTTGTCCTGATTCCACCGGGACTGCTACCGAAGGTACGATGTTGACAGATGCAGGTTAGGTAAACAGTGTATTGCTGTTTTTGCTATTTGTTTCCCTAGCTTGATTGGTTATTGTTTACAGTTATTTGTTCTATGACCGACAAGACCGTTGTTGACCGAAGTTGTTTTAACTAGAAATCAATTCATTCATTCATAAGCTCACGCATACATCATCCATATAGCACACATACCTCATTCAAATATCACACATCCCAATATCACACATACGTCATTCAAATATTATACATCCCAATAGCACACATACCTCATTCAAATATCACACGTACCTCATCCAATTCTATCTAACATCCCTCGCCGTACATTCAATGCAGCAAACTATCCACCCTCCGCTTTTCGCCACTGCGTGGGTCATGGCGTGATGGGTGGCGAACCTCATCGCCGTCTCTGAGCACATTTAACTAGAAATCAACAATTAATTTATCCAGAATTTGTATTACGCATTATCCATGCTCGGTGAACAAATTAGAACATGATGAAAAAATTATTCAATTCAATTCAATTCAATATATTTATTGCATTCCATAAGTTATAATACAGATGTTCATATACTTAACATTAAAATGTTACAATGTTCTTTATGGACCTTGTTTAGGCACAGCAATATAAGGGAGAGACGACATTTTTTGCTCAAATACAATGCAATTTGTAGTAACTAAGAAGTAGGCAATAATTGTTTATTATTTTTTCTCATTCTCATTATATTTCATCATGTTCTAATTAATTTATCCAACAAAATGATTGTAAATTAATTAAATCGGGAAGTTCTATCACAGATAGCAATTCCTAAAGTTAACCCTGCAATGCACAGTGGGGTCTAAGAGACCGTTCTGCATAAATGACAGAGGAGGCTGCGTGGTTCAAATGCAAATCAAGTGAGACGCGCCGACGTGAATTGTTGATGTTCCATCTAACGACCTACGAACTGCATACTGCGAATTAACCTTTGGGAAGTTCCCAAGCTGTTATAGGGTTGAAGCACTGTGAAGCTTTTGTAGAAAACTATTCGTGCTTTATCTTTTCAAGAATTTGTGAAGCTGTTTGGTTTCATAAAATGATAATTATTGGTTATTTTGGTGGTTTTGTTTACTAACAAAACTTAAGACCAGTTCTCTCTTGAAGATGGCAAATAACTCAAAGTAAAACTCTAATGTTAGTAATTTTAATTTAAATCAATAGGTAATGTAGCTAAATATTGTATTAAATTTCGTATTATCCAGCTCTTAGTAATAAATCTAATAACCGAAGTTAGTTGTCTCTTAAAGATGGTAAATAACTCAAAGAACAACTCAAATGATAGTCATCTTAATTTAAATTACTATTGATATCTAGGTAGAGTAGGTACGGTGGAACACAGAGAAAGGTGTACAGGAGAGTTTTTAAGGTTGAGATTTTGCTCAAAAACTACTTGACCTATTGCAAAAATACTTTCACTGTTTAATAGATAAAAATTAAAACTATGTAACTGTAAAAGAATTATTAAATTTGGTCCAGTAGTTTTTGAGAAAATCTCAACCTTATTGAGGCCCCCTGTATACTTATCTCTGTCTTCGACTGTACATGGGTACCTATAGAGAATTACTGAGTAATCCATAAAACTCGAATGAGCATGTGCGCGGATATCCGGAGTCCGGATAAAACTCGGCCTCGAGCGGTTATATCCGGAAACATCCTCTTAATATATTCGCTGCACGTCGAACGACAACCGGTAAAATCCGGTTAAGGTGAAGATATGCCCCGGTTAATCTCCGGGCACCCTTTGATTTATAACCCGCGACATTTCTTTGTTACAATGTTAATTCGGTTGTTGTAATTAGATAATGTTCAGTTGAGATCGTTTTGATCCTTATCTTTGCCTTGCTAAAATCGAGTGTACCTACTAATTTCGATAGGACAAATAGTCGACTTTATAAAATTGGAATGCATGAATATTCGAGCAAATGAATGTCGATTATATAGGTTACTCGAGGTTTTCTATGATAGACATTTTAAAATCTTCTGCTTATTTTCATTTTTCATAAATACGACACCAAAAGAGTCTAATTTGGTGAACAAATATGATCGTCTTTACCTATTGTAGTGAATCTTGAAGGAACTGATCGAATGAATATGTTCATTGTAAAAATAAAATGATACGAATTATTATATATAAACGGATATCACTCACTTATATTGTTGAAGTCGGCAATTAGATCGACACGCGAAGAAACGTCACCGGCGACGTGGGCATGGCGCGCTCGCCTTGAAAAAGACCGTCGAAATCGGTCGAAACTGTCGGTCTAACTTCAACTATATAAGTTTTATACATAATAATTTGTAGTAATGGCTCACTATAGTTTTAATTCTAAAATAAAGTGATACGATTAAATGATGTGAAAAGAATTATGCAACAATCACAACAAAGCTCAAAATGATAGTCGTTCTCTTTTACATAATAATAAGACTCATTTTTGAGATGAGGTACTCAGATACCTATACCGCAGCCCAAATCAAGTGTCTTATTTTGTAAACAAATATGATCGTCTAATTACCTGTTGTGATGTAACACTGAAGGAACTGATTGATCGAACCTGTTCATCATTGTGAAAATAAAGTGATCCGATCTACTAATGTGAAAATAAGTATGCACTAATCACAGAGCAGCTTAAAATGTTAGTAGGGTAGGGTGGTTTTTGTTTACAAAATAAGACACTTGATTTAGGCTTCGGTTATAGTTTCATGTTTTGTTTATTCTTCGGTTTTATCCAACGCAAACAAGAGTATTGGTAGAGCATTATACTTATAGTATAGTTACCTTGACGTAACATCTTATACCTTAAGAGAAATACGATAATATTCCGTTATAATCTTACCCTGCCCGGGGCGGTAACTGACAATGCTGTGTTCTTCGGAAAATCCGGGCGAACGCAAAATCCGGGCCATTTGATCCGGCTCCGACATAATGACTACGCTCTGCAAGTATTGATTTATTAGCTCAGCTCGCAACTTTAGGGTTATTCACAAAATTATAACTCGTCTCCGATTTAACGCAAAAGCTGGGTATTAAAGCTCGGGTTAATTTATTAGATTGTGATTGTGGGAGAGGTGTCGCTATAGATGTATATTTTTTATTTTTTAGGCAAGGTTTTTTTTCTAGTATATACTTGTTTATTTCAAAAAGGTACAATATAAAATAAAAAAAAACCATTCAATATTTAAAAAACCTAATCTAAACTAGTTTTCTAGTTTTAAAGTATTTTAGGTATTTTTAATTTTTTTAGTATTTAAAATATTTTTAAGTAAGTATTATTATGATATAGAAATAATTTTTTAATACTTACATAAAGAAAAACTTAGACTACAATAAATTAGTTTTATTTATTTAAACATCTAAGTATAAATGACATTAAAGCAATCAACGGACGGGTGTAACAGAGAGGTAGTACCGACAACAGCAGTTCAATGGTAACACTTGCAGTACGATTTTAAATCTTACGACGCAGATAATAAGAACGGTTCAAAGTTCAAAGTGTTACACTTGATCTGCTGTTAGCTGTAGCTAAGCCGAAAGTACCTTGCTATTATAAATATTCTGTGCCGAAAGTGTTCAATTTTGTACCTAAATAACTTTTGTTCCACGACATTTCGATTCACGGAAAAAATTGTTTTATTCATAAATTATACCGATTTGTATTTTATTTGTATTTTTATTCGAAAACTCGTAGAACATGGGTATATGTATACTCAGAGTAGTAGTAATTCAGGCGTGCGTTTTTTAAACTAACCTAAATCAGACAGGTCTAAAATGTTGCCTTCCTTTCCTACACCAAAGTTATTAAAATGATGATGCTACTTTTAGAACTATCTAAGTTAGCTTAAAATTAGAAAACACACGACAGAATCTCTACTGTTTCCTATGTTACATACTATACTATTTCCTATGTTACTCTACTATTTCCTATTTTACTCTACCTATTCCTATGTTACTCTACTATTTCCTATTTTACTCTACCTATTCCTATGATACTCTACTATTTCCTATGTTACTCTACTATTTCCTATGTTACTCTACTATTTCCTATGTTACTCTACTATCTCCTATGTTACTCTACTATCTCCTATGTTACTCTACTATTTCCTATGTTACTCTACTATTTCCTATGTTACTCTACTATCTCCTATGTTACTCTACTATCTCCTATGTTACTCTACTATCTCCTATGTTACTCTACTATTTCCTATGATACTCTACTATTTCCTATGTTACTCTACTATTTCCTATGTTACTCTACTATTTCCTATGTTACTCTACTATCTCCTATGTTACTCTACTATCTCCTATGTTACTCTACTATTTCCTATGTTACTCTACTATCTCCTATGTTACTCTACTATCTCCTATGTTACTCTACTATCTCCTATGTTACTCTACTATTTCCTATGATACTCTACTATTTCCTATGTTACTCTACTATTTCCTATGTTACTCTACTATTTCCTATGTTACTCTACTATCTCCTATGTTACTCTACTATTTCCTATGTTACTCTACTATCTCTCTACTATCTCCTATGTTACTCTACTATCTCCTATGTTACTCTACTATCTCCTATGTTACTCTACTATCTCCTATGTTACTCTACTATTTCCTATGATACTCTACTATTTCCTATGTTACTCTACTATTTCCTATGTTACTCTACTATTTCCTATGTTACTCTACTATCTCCTATGTTACTCTACTATCTCCTATGTTACTCTACTATTTTCTATGTTACTCTACTATCTCCTATGTTACTCTACTATCTCCTATGTTACTCTACTATCTCCTATGTTACTCTACTATTTCCTTTACACACTGTATCAGGGAAAACTTTAAAGCTTGACACACACAGCCGCGATCAGCGATCAGTTGAAACGCATGCCCCGCCTCATTTTCTGCCGTCGTTACCTACTGGACGTAGATCGCAGGCCTCAGATCGCTACCTACCGGACGTTAAAATGCCCAGAAAATTAGTCGCGGCTGTATGTGGAGGGCATAATGCTCTGCATAAATCTCACTATATGCACTTCTGACTATGCATGTGTACAAACAAATGTACGCAATAACAAGAGAGACTGATACCCGGATTATATCCGGGCATTATATCCGGCTCCCGCCATAATGAGTGCCACGTACTGACTCCAGTGTACTTTATTGATTTATTATCCTTTACCTCCTATTAGTTCGGCTTGAGCATTACTCTTAGTTACCACCGGGCTGGTGCTGACACTTTGTCAATCGTAATTGATGGTTTGCTGGAGTGTCCGAACTATTTTGTGAGCCATCCTTGAGCCAACTAGCGCCGCCAATCTTAAAAAAACGTAGATTGGACGGACATTGCACAGCCCCCTTACCTTGAAGTCTTATAGCAGTATTACTTCCATAATACTTTGTTACTTCGTATAATGACGACCTTAAAGTAAGCTCATTAAGGTCGTCATTGTATGAAGTAACAAAGTATTATGAAAGTAATACTGCTATAAGACTTCAAGGTAAGGGGGCAGTTCTTCAAATATGAAATGTCGCAATCAGGTTTTACTGATATAAACATAGATAACCTAAATTCAACAGAAATCGACCAATATGTTGAAAGTATCACCGACTTAATCCAATCTGTTAATATAACATTATTTACATTATATTGTAGTATTTAAGTATTATTTTTTTATTTATTTTCGCCCGTATTTTTTAGCGGGGTTATTTATATATATAAAAAATAGAAAAAAATAATATCTTGCAAATTATTAATTTTTATTAAAAAAGCTATGTACACAACCTTTATTAGGATAAACACTATTTTTTAATATACAATACATGGCATAATTGCGACAAGCAAAGTAGTTCTCAAATGTGCCAAAAACGGCCGTTTCTCGCAATTATGCGAACTACAACTTACCGACATTGAATCACGTTATAAATAAGCATTTAAAAAATAGTATTTATCGTAATAAACATTATGTACATAGCTTTTTTAATAGAATTGATTAAATTGGAAGATATTATTTTTCAAAGATTGGCGGCGCTAGTTGGCTCAATTAAGGCCCTTAAAATCTACTCTAGTAATCTACGATATTTTTTGTAACACTTTGGACTTTGGACCGTTCTTATTATCTGCGTCGTAAGATTGAAAATCGTACTGCAAGTGTTACCAGTGATCTGCTGTTGTCCGTACACAGTCGTGCAGGGAAAAAATCCAACACTGACTATCCTGGTGTGAATATGAACCAGGGAACTATGGAGTAAGCGATATTTACATCGCTGGTACGGCTCTTGCATGACTTTTAGCGTCTCCGCCCCTATTTTTTTCCATTGTTTTCAATAGGCGGTCAAACATATATAAAAGAGATATTATCTCTTTCTGTTGAGACGTGTCCCCATAAAAAATATACTTTAGGCTCTCTCCATAGAATGCAGCGATTTTTTTCTTCATGAGTGTGAATGATAGTAAAAATAATTCTAGACGATCATACTTAGCTTTCTATGAGTTAAATTATTTAGTAAGTAGCCTAAAAAGAAAACTAAACATCTCATTTTTCTGTTATCTTATATCCATTTCTCTTGTTATATGCAAATAAACTAATTGCATTTCATTGTCATCCGATTAAAATAAACTGCAGCATGGTAGTCAGGAAATGACTGTCGGTAAATAAACAATAATCCTCACTTTTTGAATAGTTTCATATTCGAAATGTTTAGGTAGATACCTACTTCTATACATAGGTATAACAACTTTGTTCGTGGATTGATTTTATAGTGTCGATTCCGGAAATGTGGAATGATTCAATTCAATTCAAATATACTTTATTTGCACACAAATGAAAATACATCAGTTACATATAAAACCAAAGTTAGCTAGTGTACAGATAGGCGGCCTTATCGCTTTAAGCGATTTCTTCCAGGCAACCTTCGGGTGATGGAGATATTAATGATATTATGAATGATTTTAATGGTATCCTTTTTTCAATCACGCAAAATTGACGAAAACCTGTCATGTGGTGCCGGCAGAAGTTTTGAAATGTCATTCAGCCTAATCCGAGCCACGATTTGAGCAAATGGCATTTTAATCTGCCCAAAGCCGAGTCATTATCTTGCAAAAACATAATGAACGGCCGAAATTCGAAGACGATTTTTTAAAAGAAAATAGGCCACAGGAAACTTAACCTTTGACGACAGTTTTAAATTACAATCAATCGATCCACCCTCAATTCCTCTCATAAAAGTTAAGGCTGTATGGTTCAGTCCTTTGCCTGCCCGACTATGCGTATCTAATATCATCATTTATTTATTTATTACACAATTATATACAGCGCAACTTTATTTCCTAACTTTATTTTCTATTTTGATCCACATCAAAATAGAAAATAAGATGTATGTGTTTACTGTAAAAGCCCGTATGTTGGTTAGTCTTAGGTTTAATCAAAATGAGTTGGTAAATGTAAGGATTTCTTTAAAAGGGATGATTTTTTCGGAATTTTGCTATTAGAATTTAGTTCATGCTAGGGTTAATGACGGCTAGTAATGTTAGTTTAGTGGGAATATTTTGTTTCGTATAATATCTTATAAGTACTTAAGTAAATACTGTTTTTATTCGTTATCAATTTAATAACACCTTTTCAATGTTATACCTAACATTATTTGTATTTCATTTTGACTAAGTTATTTATTGCTATTTATTACCTGACGATCATTTTTACAAATATGACAATAGTTGACCTATATTATTGTGTAGTATTTTATTATGTAAACATGAAATAAATAAATCTAAATCTATCACTAATTACATAAACATAATTCACTAAAACTCAAACACTCAATTATATGCAAGTCTAATGCACCATTCTGTAACATTAACCTCCATAAAAAGTTGTCACAAGACCCCTCATTGAATCATTTAAGACGAGCCATGGAATGTAGATCCAATTTAACAAAATTTCCATTTTTCAAGCCAGCTTGCCGGCTTTGATGTTTGATGCAAATGGAATTAGATATAACGAAGTAAAGAAAAACTCATTTGAAACTTGCCTGAACTGGGTTTCCGCCTTCAGGCTGGTCTTTGTACGTTATTGATTTATTTTGAAACGTTCAGTTAATTTTAGTTTGTGTTTGTGAAACAATCTTTTGTGTTTGTTGAAAATTGTTGCCTGAAAACCCGTCAGGAGCATAAACTATAACATTGATTGAAAATTGTAACTTAATTGGGGATATTAAAGCTAAAGGGTGCTCGGTGGCTCAGTGGTTGGGTCAATGGACTTGTATTCTTGCAATATGGAGGTCCCAGGTTCGATTCCCAGCCAGGGCAGCCACATGGCTTAAGTAAGTTTTTCCGTCGAAAAAAACCGAGGATAACTCATTGGTACATACCAATGAGTTATCCTCGGTTTTTTCGACAGAAAAACTTACGTACATTTACCGCGTGCTCTCAAAACGGTGAAGGAAAACATCGTGCTGAAACCTGCATGCCGTAGAAGAAGAAAAAAATCTAAGGCATGTGAAATCCACCAATCCGCACTGGGCCCGCGTGGTGGATGGTGGATCATGGCCCGAGCTCCCTCGATGTAAAGAAAGGCCTGTGCCCGAGCAGTGCAATGTGGGGGCAATATAAATAGACTGATGATGATGGGGCTATTGGTTTGGGGTGTTGGTGGGTCAGTCAGTCTGATCTATGGCGAGAGACATCGGACACCTGCCATGATCACATTGTCTCGAAGTTATGAAAAAATTGGCACGGTGACTCGCCTCTCACTAGATAGGCACATTAATATTATAACCAGCCTGGCCAGTAAAGCCGTGTAATCGAATGTCAACTCCCAAATGACAGGCGACTGCATGGGAAATGGAACGGAAATTGACCACGTGGCGGAGCCGGATGTGACGTCATCGAACTTGATACGAACTAGCCAATCAGAGGGCGCTCAATTATGGACCCTTCTTCATTCACTTGGGAACAAGATGTTTGAGTGCTAAATGGATTTATAGTTTGAGCTTAAATCTTGCGAAATCACCAAAAAAAAATTCTAAATTCGTTCAAAGCTTTATTATATCTATGGAAATACTGGAAAAAACACGGTTTTCAAATATTTTATTACAGACATAATATTTACCCATATGGGTTAGTTACAAAAACTTACAACTATGTTACACTTATACGTTAGACATGAGTATAGAGAGTATCTATAATCTACATGCTTCTAAAGGGGCGTATACTTTATAAATGACTAAATTAATTTGCGACCTTTACCATATTCAAATACGTTTGTATAGGGCCGTTGTTGGCGCCAAACTATTGGCAAATATGCGAATTATTCTAAAACTTCGGCATGTTTCTAAATCGAAATATTTTTGTTTCAGGTACGCACGAGACACGAGATGAATACTTGGATTGTCATCCGTTTGGTAAGATGATACGATTCGCTCAACTCTTCTTAAGCTAAATACACACAGACAACATCGCGTTTTATCGCCAAAATTTTCACGCTCGCCAATCAGCGGACGGTATTGCCAAAGTTTCAAACCATTACGGTAATCTGTGATGTGACTCTATATTTATTCGATTCAAATTCTAACGTCGAAATTCTTCTATAATCAAGAATGATTTTTTAAAAGTTAATATCTGGGCCTGGTTGCAAGACCTTTGGCCTTCAGATTGAGTGTAAAGCTTTATACTTAATAACCTGATTAAAGGCGCAAACATACTGTTAAAACGCCACGTGATGCGACCGGTTATCAACAAATCATATCGTTAAATTTTCTATGGCCGGTATTACACTTTGAACACCCGAAGCTAACGAAAAATGTTCCGTAAACAGTGGGGTGACCGCGACTTCCAATCGTTATCGCTTTCAATTTGACACATGTACGCTATACATTGCTGCTATGTTTTTGCAAGTTTCAACAAACGACAACGAAACGCAGCAATGTATATCGGCCAAGTGTCAAAATGAAAACGATAACCATAACGATTGAAATCGCGGTCACCCCCCTGGCGTCGCATCGCGTCGTGTTAACAGTATGTTTGGGTCTTAATTCCTATCTCAAACAACGTCCCCTAAAATGTCGTGTACAAACAAAATTACCGTCCCATTACCACCAATTCCCTTAAATTCCCCACCACTCAATGGGAAATGCATTACAAGCAATCTATTCCGATGTAGGTAGCACGTGGTCCGCTGAAAAGGTTATTATTGAATTGGGACACACGTTCCTTCATTGAGTGCTTGCGTTGCTCGCTCGTAAATTATTTAGAGGATTTTTGGAGTAAAAATATGTTCGTAGAAGCATTATGCTACATTAGGATATCTTCTATACATATAGTAAGACTGTAAAAAAGTTGTGTCTGTACATTGGATATTTTTTGAAAGAATAATTGTAATGTGTTTTAGGATCGATACTGATGCAAAAACACTAATTTTTAGAATTTTTGTCTGTGATTTTGTGCAAGTATCACGCCATAACTACTGAAGGGATTTTGATGGGAGTTTCACTAGGAGATAGCTGAAATATCCGGACAGCTCATAGGCCATGGCGATGGCGATATGTGATGTGGAAACAAGGATCCAGAGAGGAAGATCTGCCTCCTGATCTCCTCCATCCTCCTCCTCTACGCAAACGAAGTTGCGGGGTACAGCTAGTCTAAAATAAAATGATTTATTAAGTTATATAATATTTCTGAAAAAATCCGCCTGATTTGAAAACAAATCATCAGGTTGATCATTTTATTATAACTTTTATAACCTACTAATTTGTTACGCAAAAAACACTACCTAATTATAAAGGGAAGTGCTGTCTCCGTTGAATGTTATCGAACAATAATCATTTAATTTCACCATATAAAAGAATCTAATGCTATTATTCATAAACCTAGTTAAACCTAACTTCCTTTAAATCGTGTTGCTAACCGTTTCACACTTCGTTAAAAAAGGTTAAACGATGGCGTAACTTTAAATCACGTTTACGAATAACAGCCTATGTGAATATGATGAAATTCTAGATCTAATTTGTAGATCAACTGAGTTGTCTGTTTCTAAGTAGGTATTATTTATTAAAACATTTTATATCCCCAACAAATTCATTACCCGTTGCCATTGATCTCTTATAAACAACTAGATACACAAAGGTAGATACACTTATTAAATAAATTAAAAAAACTTCCAAATAAGGGTCCATTGTTAACGTCCAAATAATGTCCAATAAAGCAAATGAGGGTCCATTCATCCGTTTGGACCTTCTTCGGACATTTTTAGTAGGCAGACTGTGTATCTAGTTGTTTAGAGGAGATCAATGCTTTTCAGCGATATTTACCAATGAGAATCCAGCTTTACTTATACTACTGTACTTAACCCTGTAAATACGTACGAAAAATATATAAAAAGCAACTCAAACATAGTGTTTATATCCACCGAAGTCCGAAGGCCTAAATCATAAATATCGTGAAAAATTCAGCGTTACCGCGGTCACATACAAATTACAGCCTTAGGGTGCTATTAATTACTCCTCTATTTCCATAATGTTTATAGGAGACCAATGCCCGTTGCCAATAAAATCCAAAAGCAATTTACCCAATGAACAAGCAAACAGAATGAAACAAAACAACAGCGCCAATCTTTTAATTACTACGACAACTTTGAAACCTCCTTATCTCGCCACCAAACAAACAAAACAAAATCATTCTATACTTACTTCATTTGTCTTTTCACTCTGGCCGAAGCACCGAAGGAGCGGAAATCTATTTCCTAGAAATGGGTGAAAATTTTCAAGCAGACCTCCGCGCACTGAATTCAGAATGTGGCTCGGATTGTTTATTAGGGAAGTTGGGTCTTGCGTGGTTTTTCCAGACTTGGAGAAGTGTAGGTCTTTTCGAAATGTAAAGTCTAACTCATACTTAGATTGAAATACAATTTTAAGCACGATCCTTAAGCTGCATATTATGATGAAATGAAGATGATGATGGTCATAAAAGCAAGAGTGATACTTTTCAAGCTTTCTAATGAGTCTAGAATTATATCTGGCAGGTAGATGTCTTATTTTGTAAACAAATATAATGGTTAGTAAGCAACTCGCCCAGTATCATTAAAGCATGTGGGCCAGTTTACTACGTGAAAACTTACAAAAGGGAAACTCGCCCATGGACCAGATATTTTGTGGGCGAGTTTGCGACTAAGCCGTCTAATTACCTGTTGTTGTGATGTAACACTGAAGGAACTGTACTGATTGCTCGAACCTTTTCATCATTGTGAAAATAAAGTTATCCGATCTATTAATGTGAAAATAACTATGCGATAATCACAGAACAGCTTAAAATGTTAGTAGGGTAGGGTAGTTTTGTTTACAAAATAAGACACTTGATTTGGGCTTCGGTATACACAAGAAAACGAAATATTCTAGCGCAGGTTTCAGTAAACATCAAAGTACATCAAGTGTCCACACTTTGGACTTTATAACGTTCTTATTATCTTCGTCGTAAGAGTGGAAGTCGTACTGCAAGTGTTACCATTGCTGTTGTTCGTACTATAAAATGACACCAATTATGGTTCGTAAAAAGCACGGTCAGAGAACTCCGCTCAAACATTGCTCTACTTGCTAAAGTTTTCAAAACAAGGTCGACTGGTACAATCAAAAACTATTTTAGTTGTACAAGAGTTGAAAACGTGACGTCCAGCGGTCGATAACCCTCATTAGCATTCGTACCTTCACCTGAATCCCACTGCCCGAGATCTGAGCAGGACTGAGAATTGTCACACTACCCACCGATTCGCAGACAGTCCGTTGGGGCGATCCACAAATTACGGGTGATTCTAGGGAAATATTTCGGCGGCAAAACATCCGATTTGATTCTATAGATTTTTATTTGTTTATGGTGGCGTTTTCCCACCATAAACAAATAAAAATAAATTTTTTTTTAGATTTAGTGTAATTTGCTTGAAAAATGTGTTCTAAATGACAATGCCAGATTTGCCACACCATCAACCGCAAGTTATACAAGATAACGAATAAATGTAAAAATATCTCCGATTTTTATTAAAATTATTGGTTTAAAATAAAGTTTTGTACAAGTTGCGATTCGAAAAAAACAGTTTAATTAAGAATTCAGAAAATAGTAAGAAATCGAAGCGATTTATTCATTGTTTTTGTTATTCTTCTATAGGAGTTGCGAGAGTAGTAGAAAATGATACTGATTATGATTATGCAATATCAAACCTGTAGTAAGTCCCCAACAAAATGATAGGTACAGCTTAAATGGTCACGTAGTTTTGTAGGTGGGGCAAAGCTACATTGAAATGCGTGTCTTTTAGTGTAATTTGCTTGATAAATGTGTTCTAAATGTGAACAATATGGATAGTAATCGAATATCTTCTTTACTCGTGTGGTTTGGCCGCCCGTGGTGACCGTAGTTCTGTGACGTGGCCTAACGACCTGCCGAATGACAATAACCAGGACCAACTTTACGTTCTTTCAAAGGCACGGAGGGGCTCAAATGAAAATGTCAGTAGCGGTCACGCATCCAGGTACCGACCGCGCTCAACGTTGCTTAACTTGTACGATCGTTTTCAACGTGTACTGGCAACTGGACTACGTGCATTTTTCGAACCATACTTGGTGTCATTTTATAGTACGGACAACAGCACATCAATGGTAACACTTGCATCGAAATGCACGACCTCGGTCTTACGATGGTCGAAATTGACTGAAATCTGACAGGTTGAAAAACCTCCAAATAACGGTCCATTGTTAACGTCCTAATAATGTCCAATAAAGTAAATGAGGGTCTATTCGTCCGCTTGGACCTTCTTTGCGCTCGGACATTTATAGAAGGCAGTTTGTGTATCTAGTTGTTTATAGGAGATCAATGACTTCGAGTGAAAATTTAGATTCTGATTAGATTAAGCTTTCACAAGCTTAAAGCTAAGTTAACACAATCAACGCGCAATCTTGATAAGTTCCAGACCGGGGCGTTCGATGGATTTATCTAATGCATAGCGTCTAATGCACTTTGCTGCAGACCCAGACAGTAAGTTACGTAATTACTCGCTAACTTAACTATTGGGAAGTGTTTTCTTTGCTGTAAAATGACAGTATGTCTTATACAGGAATATCGTTAGCATAGCAAAGGTGATTCAAAACTCCGAGAATCATGTAGAGTAGCATTATTTAAAAAAAACGGTAAAGTGCGAGTCCTATCAGACTCGCGCACCGACGGTTCCGTGCAACTTCACCATAACATTTGCTCTAACGAAAAGATACTCTAGATTTAGAGACAAACTTATCTTTGCGTTTTCGAAACTGATAACGTCATACATCGACATACCAGGCGAAAAACGGTCAATTACTTTTTGGTAAATCTCTACCTTATTGACTTATCAAAATCATACACGTTGTGTACATTTTGGCACGTCAAATTTTTTTTTTGGAATTTACGTTTACACCATTTTCTCTGTGTTAGACCGTATATACTTTTTGTTATTGATTTATGCGTATGTATGCCTAAAATCATAAGTGCCATTCTCTTGCACGCAATATGAAGAGGTTTACTGACATTTTTTACTAGCGGTCGTTTATTATAAACTTTATGGTGGTATAAAGCATAAAATAATGGCGTATTTTTATAACCCGATGCCGTAAAACACCTTTTACGTTTGCGATAACATCTTTATAGAAATGCTGGGCTTGGGTATTGCATTAGGGCCCGTTTTGGCTAGGTATTATACTAATTTTTTATGGGTTACTTAATTAAAATACTGGGGCACCTATTTACTTGTAAATAGAGGCATTTAACTGTAGACCTCGGTGGCGCTGAGGTTATAGTACACTGGACTTCTGTTACACAGAGGTCAGGGTTCGAACCCCAATAACGAAACTTTCACATTTATTTCTTTATTCATTAAAATTTTATTACAGAATATGTCCAATACAAAATTGTGGTCATCCATATCAATAAACTTAAAGATTAACATAATTAATAATAAGTAAACAATACATAATACAAAGTGTCATTATCTACAATTTATGATTGTAAATTAAATATCAAATGCTTATACTTACTTATTTTTTAATATTATTACTGACTAGGTAATTAATTTATGAAATTATTATTAGATTTTACATTGTAAATGTTTATTTCAAAAAGGTACAATATAAAATAAAAAGAACCATTCAATATTTAAAAAAACCTAATCTAAACTATTTTTAAAAAATTTAGGTGCAGGAAGAGTACCCAAGACACTGGCAGCGTTACCTCGCTGGATCGCGATGCTAATCCGTTGCGCGAGGTAGATGCCAGCTCTTGGGTCACCAGTGGCATCTACTACTCGTGTACATCTACTACTACTTATTATGTAAAATAAATTATGTATGACTTGTAACATAATGTTACCAATAATTTTTTTCATTTTCTACCACGTACTTACCTACATGAGAAAGATTTACAATTCATCAAACCAATCCCTGTAAATACACAATGTAATCAATTTGTATACAGATTAGGGCTAAATTGAATCTAAATCCCCCAAGTACCTGCAGGTGCCTAATATCTATGTTAATTTTAATTGAACATCGATTCCACAAACTCCGTGTTGTATCAATCGATTATGGAACGGCTTAGGATGCCTCTCTATGGTTACCTAATACAATATAGTACGTATCGGCTTTTTGAAAATGGCGGGAAACGACGGTTGCGAAATTATTTAATAATTTTCAGTTTAATGTCTACAGTGGGTGTTTTGTGTTTAATATCACGTTAAATTAATCAGAAAATGTTCGCGAATGACAGTATGGTGAAGTTATTATAGAATTCAAGCAGGATCTGAAGTTTGGCGCCATGGTCAAGATTCCCACTACGAGCTCGGGAGTGAACGTGACTGTCGAGCTGCTTCGTCCACAGTGATTGACGCTACGGCGTCTCCTGTGGATAAAGACAAGAAGACGCTGCTACCCAGGGTGATGACGCTACGGCGACTCCCCTGGAGGAACATAGAAGACTATTATACATTGAATTTTCTGTAACATGACATTGGCAAATGACGAACTGTCGAGTCCATTAATAAAATAAATAAAATAAATAAAATAGTACGTATCGAAGACAGAGATAAGTATACAGGGGGCCTCAATAAGGTTGAGACTTTCTCAAAAACTACTGGACCGAATTTAATAATTATTTTACAGTTACATAGCTTTAACTTTTATCTATCTTACAGTGAAATATTTTTTTCCAATAGATCAAGTAGTTTTTTTAGCAAATCTCAACCTAAATGACTCTCATATGTACAGTGATACAAAGAGGCGAGGATTTATTAAAAAATCTTTACAGTTACATACATTACTCTAAACTACTACCTTACTATCAAGCAAGTCCTACAAAAGTGGTTAGGTCTCACAGAGAGTGGGAGGGGGAAGGTGATGGATGAATGGATTACGCATTGTGGGCTAGTACAGCCCACAATGGGGTGCTCGGGGCGCCATCGCGGATGTATCGCAGTTCCCGTGGCTCGGCAAGAACGAGGTGGAACACCCCAGGATGTTAAGTCGGTATTCCGCCCCTTCAGGGCGATGAGCCCGACATAATCAACACGCTCCCCCGGGCGTGGTGGTACATGGTTTGGCATGTTTTACCTGGGTAAAAAAGGTCTATTCCACTAAAAAAGGTCTCACAGAAAAGTATGTACCTATATCAGTATACATATACATGACTGATTTTGAAAATCTATTTTATTTACAATTTTGGGAAGACCAACAGCTATATAAATAAGTAGACATGAAAATAATAACAGCCAATAATTATTTCCAAAAACTATCCTCGCCTGGCCAACTCAAGATAACTCGGGTTACGCCTTGTCTGAACCGAGTTAACTCGAATTGGAAAAAACCCGAGTTGGCACATCTATACCCTGTACACCTTTCTCTGTTATCGACTGTACACATAATATAAGATTAATTTTCCGTCAAAATGCTTTGAAGGCTTTCCAATTCCCAATGCACCCCTGTTTCAAGTGAAGTACAGATTTTTGTTAGATATTATTATCAAAATAAACCCAATCTGGAGATCAAAGCAAGGGGTGGGGCAACCCTCTGTTTTGGAGGAAATCAGCTTCGTTAAACATTTACGAGAATATGATATGAAGTGCTGTATTTTATTTTTCTTTAAATGGGTAAGTATTCAGTGAAGGTTTCTTCATATTTCTTTCTCTGTGTAAAGTAGTCTCTCTCTCTCTCTCTCTGTGTGTGTGTCTGTGTGTGTGAGGGTGAGTGTGTGTGTGGGTGTGTGTTAGAAACTGTAGGACCTAAATTGACTTTTAATATTAGTATTTATTTCTCGTGTCTACTGAAACTTTATCATTAAAATATTTACAAAACCAACATGTATGTAATTGCTACAATTTACTTTTGTACAACAAATATGTCTGTATGTCTGTACATTGGCTTATAACTTCAGAGCTACAGATAGAGAGTAAGACAGATTTTAGCGTGTAGTATTTAAGGGCCTTCATAGAGCCAACTAGCGATGCCAATCTTAAAAAAATAATATCATCCAATATAATCAATTTTATTATAAAAGCTCTTTACGAAATGTTTATTACGATAAACTATTTTTTAAATGCTTGTTTATAACGTGATTCAATGTCGGTAAGTTGTAGTTCGCATAATTGCGAAAAACGGCCGTTTTTGGCACATTTGTGAACTACAACTTAGCTTGTCGCAATTATGCCATGTATTGTATATTGAAAAATAGTATTTATCGTAATAAACATTTTGTAAATAGCTTTTTTAATAAAATTGATTATATTGGAAGACATTATTTTTTTAAGATTGGCGGCGCTAGTTGTATGAAGGCTCTTAATTTAATCATTTAAATCTACTCTTATTCTTTTTTATTTCACAGTATAGTGTTCATTTGGTACAGTAATTAGTTAATTACTATTAAACTATCATGCGCCATTCTCCTATTTCAGATTTTTTTAATACAGAATTTAATTAATTCCCACGGTAAAGTACCAGGCTTTCCCGAGCGAAACTAAGGGCGTAAGCTTGTACCTTTATAAATCATTCATATGATTTTTATCAAAATATCCTGCGTTTCGAACCCAACAAAAATATCCGATGAAATCACGAACGCCGATTTTTCTCTTCCAAAGGAAGGCGCATTTTTTCGAGCAAAACAGGCGGGGGTACATATATTTTTCACGGGTACCCGCCCATTAATTCGCTGTTAACTTATACGCTATAAAGTGCGGAAAACGCGAAAGGCGAAACTTCGTAAAGTTGCGGCGCAGGTGTGCGGGTAGCGAAAAGTGGCCAGTTTTCACTCGAAAAGTTTGAAATTTACGATTGATTGTTACGCGTGTTGCGGTTAAATTCTTCTACTTTTGTATTGACAATGAGTTTCGGTTGCACCGTAACATAATTCATTACCGTCAGAATGGCGCGGACGAGCTCCCAGGTCCTCGAGACCTATCCTGGACTGATGTACCGCTTAAGCTAGAATTAGTGACGGAGTCTCATAATTTGTGACGCAATAGTTTAAAAGTTATAAGCCTTTGAAGGAGGCCGCGCCAACCTGACGCTTGAAAATCTGACTGATCAAAATCAAATTAATGAACCCTAAGCGGTACATCAGTCCAGGATAGGTCTCGAGAACCTGGGAGCTCGTCCGCGCCATTCTGACGGTAATCATAATTCACGTGTTGCCTTATTGTGTAGCTTATTGTATTTTCTTCGCTGTGTACTCAATTTTAAGGGCACTCTATATAGTGCTAAGTAGAGTTGTCTTAGAGAGTAAGAGAATTAGCAAAGTGGCTCAAGTCTGCAAAACTTTTGTGACATCTAAACAAGTTTAAGTTAAGTTCTTAAGTAACATAAAACATTAGGTATCCAGCTTTTGTAAACAAAAGTGTTTATGGAGACATTGTAGATGATATTATTTGGATCGTATTCTGTTCAATTACATCTGAAATAAATCTACACCTACACGGATGAAATATAAATATGTATTTCGCGTTTTAAATATAGAGTATTTGTGTTATTTGGAGACAGTACCTACTGTCGAGGTATTTAGTTGAAGTTGAGACTTTTTTTCAATTTAATTGTGGATTGAACTTAGTGAGACTAGCACGAGTCGCGTTAGCGATCGACGCAACACCGCGGAGCTGTCAAACTAATGTTAAACGCCTTGTAATAATGTCACTTTGACAGCTCCGCGGCGTTGCGTCGATCGCTAACGCTGACTCGTGCTACAAGGGCTGCACAGTACACTTAATAAAATTTTAATGTATGCTTACCATTATAGAACCTTACTAAATTAAGCAATTCCTACAGAAGTCATTAGGCTCTATTGAACATTGTACATAATACTTTGATAAGGTCTAGACACCAACCAATCCGCTAAAGATTTAAGGGTGTCCGTAAGAACCTTCGTAGCTTAAAGAATCTTCCTCAAGTGCGGTTAAATCCAGTGTAATCCGGTTCAGTGCGGTACTGTCTGGTAAGTGTGGACCGGCGGGGGCGTGGCAACGCGTGGCCGTGACAAATGGTCAGCCCGGCCTCGCGGGATGACGCCATTGACACTAATGGCCCTCTATTGGGGGTAATCTCGACGGTAGATTTCTTCCTTCCCCCAATATCCCGATAGGACGGGTTGGCGGACAAATTGGAGGAGAGTTTTTAGGAGAAAATACGCTTAGTTTACTAAGCGTTTAGGCTTGGTAAAAGGTTGGCGATGTAAGCATGAAATCAGCATTTTACTTTCGAATTTCGATTAAAATGTTTATAAAGGTTGGAGTCTGAGCTGCGAAGATTTTTATTAACGCTCAAGTCCCGTGAATGTCAGATTTTTGGCGAAAATAGCACAAAAATTTCGTTCGCACGGACTTAAATTGCGGCTAGCCGTCTTGGTTCAAAAGTCTCCTATTTTATTTAATAGTTTCTCCTTTTATTAAAGAGGTAATTTAGTCAATGTCAAGTTACTTATTCAGAGAAATAGAAAATCAACTCGCCATTCCAAAATGATGGATTTTTGGGTCCAAAAGTCATGCAAGAACTGAGTGCAAGAGGGCAGCTTGGCGTGGATTCTGTTAGAATCGTAAAAATACTTATAGAACCTATGGCTAGCCCGAATGCGTATTATTATGTATAAACTTACGTGATTAAATTATCGAGACTGATCAATAATACTATATTAAGATTTAATACCATCCTTGCTTTCTATCTTATAAGGAAAACTGTACCTTTTTATGTTCCGTAACCTTTAATTTACATTTCTTAATTTTTGCCAAATATTCAGTATTCTAAAAAAAATATTTGAGTTGGTAGTTTATAAACTTTAGACGACAGTCTTTCACCCAAGTGTCAGACCAAAATATGCGCAAAATTAACGTAATGAAGTCGCGAAACAAACTCGCTTAGGGTGACTTAAGTGAGTACATTATGCGTAAAAAAATTACACGAGAGTAAGTGCGCCGCAGTTTGACCCACTTTTTAGTTAATTCGTTTTGCACGAGGGATGTGCAAAGCTGGTAAAAAATAGGCCTCGTTATCTGGACGTGAATGTTGCGACTTACTTATGGGCATAACCGTTGTGAGCTAAGTATGTTGGGTGCTTTAAGCTACTGGCATCAGAATGTGGTCCTGGAAGAGATAGAGAATATAAAAATATATAATCATCTTCCAAACGAAATAAAAAATGCAACAAATGAAAAAACATTCATACGACTGCTAAAACAACACCTACATGCTAAATGCTATTACACAGAGTAGATGAATTTCTAAATGAGAAAATATAATAAACAACCGCTACTTACTACTTCTTAGTTATTGCAAATTACATTATATTTGAACAAAAAATGTCGTCTCTCTCTTATATTGCTGTGTCTAAACAAGGTCCTTAAAGAACATTGTAACATTTTAATGCTAAATATGTGAACATCTGTATTATAACTTATGGAATGCAATAAATATATTGAGTATTGAGATCTGTCGCTCCATAGGTACATCATAAATTAGTAATTTTTAAGAAAAAAAACAAAATAAAAGGATGATCCAAATTCAACCCTCTACGGTGGGAGTTTGGTGCATTTTCGCCGTGCAACTCAATCGGCCCAGCCCGCGGTCTAATTGTGTATGTGACAGTGACAGCAAGCACTTCTATACACCAATGCTGGCTTTCATTAGTAACATAAAAATCCTTTTTAAATACCCCAATTGTGGGTATTACAGTGATCGCAAGCCCATCCCCATGTCTATAATCCATTGCTCGGTTGCTGTGACAATAATTTTTATGTTACAATGAAATCCAGCAATGGACTATAGAAATGAGAATGGTCTTGTCTTTCACTTTCGGATCCATGTTTAGACCGCAGTCTATAGTCCTGTAAAAGTCTACGCGAACGAACTTTGTGTTCTGTTTTTGGCAAAAATTTGACTTTGACATAAAAATCGTTGATGCCCACTACCAATGCCCTTGCTAAGTTAAAAAAAATGTCGAACCAATAACGCCATCTATTAGCTTCCCCCATAAAAGTGACATTACCGCCCATTAGGCCCAAAACAGCGCACAAACAGCGGACGATCGGCGCTGACAAATGCTCAGCGATATATAAAACAAAACAAAAGAATAGACAATTATTTAGAGAGCGCTTCAGGCAACAAGCCGAGCCGGGACGAGATCTGTCTCCCGGAATAAATTGTGGGTGGCGACGACGACGGCGACGAACGGGGGAATTCTCAAAAATATCGGACCAACCGCTTCGCATGCAGAGGGTTACCTAATTTTATATTTAATTGACAGATATGTAGATAATACATAATTGTAGTTAGATGGATAGTAATAGTTGTGTAATACCTAGTTGTTAAGTAATTGTGTTACCATTATTTTAAAAGATGTGCTGCTGAGAGTTTTTGCCACTTTTTCTCCTCAGCGTGGGCACCTTTTCCTTGCAAAGTGATGTAAATGAAAATTCAAAAATATGTTGGCGTGCAAAAATGTACACAACGTGCTTACTTGCAATAAAGAAATTTGACTTGGAGATAAATAGACAGGTCTTTTCCGTACCGACCACTTGACTTTGTTCACCTGGGTAATATCACCTGGGTAAATTAAGTGGAGTTTTTAGTGAGGTCACTTACTAAAAACTTCACTTTATTCAGCCCGCTGTACAGTCGAAGACAGAGATAAGTATACAGGGGCCTCAATAAGGTTGAGATTTTCTCAAAAACTACTAGACCGAATTTAATAATTATTTTACAGTGCATAGTTTTAACTTTTATCTATCAAACAGTGAAATAATTTTTGCAGTAGGTCAAGTAGTTTTTGAGAAAATCTCAACCTTAAAAACTCTCCTGTACACGTTTCTCTGTGTTCCACCGTACAAAGCGGAATAAACCTAGTTGGTTAGGTTAGGAATAAAATATTCTTAACTAGACAACTTGTCCACCTTGCCTGTCAGCCGTAGTGTGAGTTTTGGCGAGCACATTTACTTTACTATCTCGTTTGAATCACGGCGGACGTTAGGGCGTTTGCGAACCTCCTCTGTTTTGTAAGTCGGTTACAAAATTTGGAACCACAACACACCGAGACTTGCCTTTTATTTATTTTAAAAGCGCATGGCTGCATTTTCTTTTGCAGGCATGCCTCGTGCGTTTTCCTTTCAGTTAAATTCAACATTAATATGCATTTTTGCAGATTACCCGCCCAGCGACGCTTTGTTGTTATAGCGGAGCGTTTAAAATTCAAATTACCCTCATTAGTATACGCTTTAGAAACTAAATGAGTTGCAAAACATATGCAGTAACCGTCATAGACCTAGGCTGAGTTTATATTAATAATCATATAAGTATACGGTTATACACTTTCACACACGGATAAAATAGAAATTTTTAACCAAGTTAAACAATTCCTGTATAAGAAAAACTATATTTACATGGTTGAAGAATGTTATTTTGACACAACCTCTATCCAATACTAGAATTTCAGTACCTCTACCTTTCCAAAAAAAATCCCATTTATTCATTTTATTTTATTTGGGAGGCTTACAGCTACAGTGCCTTCATTGCCCACATTTACTTAACTATCGTGTGTACATCTAAGATGTTTGTATAGAAAGTTAAAGCTTCTCCTATACCCGCCAGAGATGAGAAAGATTTTCAAATTGGGTAATTCGTCCAAGCTTTCAACTTCTTCCATATTTTGGCGTACAGTAAAATGGGCTCATAAATCACAGCTCTGTCGAGCATATCACTTGTCATTCTCGTGTCTTCTTCATCTTGGTGTGGTTTAGTGATCAAACTGTTTGTCAGAGTTATTAAAACCGCCCGTAGGCCTCTGTAATAGGCTAACAACTGCTGATAAGCGACAGAAACCAGGACCAACTGCCTAACGTTCTTTCCGAAGATGAAAATGTCTGTTAAATGTTTGTTTAATCAGCACGCAGATTTAACAATGTCACTAGCGATCACCCATCCAGCTACAAACTTCTGCCGACGTTGCTTAACTTGTACGATCGTTTTCAATGCATACTCGTAACTGGATGTGAGATCGGGGCTCGTAACCCGATCTCATATCATTCTAGTAAACGTTATCAAGATTATAATCGAACAAACGAAATTAGCAGCCTTACTTATAATCTATGATTAAAATTAATACCACGTTAAACAATCGTTTTAAAAAATGTTTACTTATAAATACTATTTAAAGTTAATAAACTCCTGAAGAACCGAATAAGTAGCTGTCAGTTTAAACAACGTCGTATGCTTAATTAACAAAATGGCGGACCGAATTCGGAACAGCTGATTCCATTTGATACTGCTGATTACTTTTTTAAGGACTTTGGAATAGGCATTACCCCAATTTAGGCCATATTTTCGTTCTTTTTTTGAATTCATTCAGCAGTGTTGCCGTACCTGAATATTTTTTGGTGTTTAAAATGACGATTAGCTAATCACTGCTTAAATAACGTTTATATGTAAAAAACGTTAATCACTTATTAAGAGTTTAAATAATGATAAATTAATATGTTTCTCAGTGCTTGATTAGTGTTTTTTTATAAGTAAGAGGGTAAATCTCTAGTTCCCCCTGTGTTTAAACTTTCCTCGAAACTAGATCACATTCGCTATCCACTCTACACTTAGCCATAAAAGTTACATTGTATGTAACTGGTGTTAAAACTACCCTCATAGTGCTGAACTTCAAGCGTCATTACCCCCTCATATATCTCTGGGTAGAGCTTCATTTCCACGCTTGTGAGGTTTAAACTTAGTTCCGAGATTAGCTTGGTTATCAGTTTTACGTTTTATATGCAAGTTGTTTTAATTCGTTTTGAAAGTTTGGTATAATTTCTGTCTTGTCAGTGAGATTCTTTTCTTCCTCCAGAGGAAACAATTTCAACTCTGGAGTCCACGTTCACTTCTGAGCAATGTAGTGGGACTCTTGAATCTAGTTAGAAACTACAGATACACATATTTAAATAAAATATAGGGAAGGCAAATAGTCTGCTGCAAACAATTTGTCTAATGGGTCTACAGACAAGGAAATGCTTCCTCATTTTTAGACCTGCAGGGTTACTCTCACCTCTTATGACGTCAAACGTCATTGTAGCAAATTGTCAGTTTAGGAACCTAAACTGGATCGCTAGAAGAGGTGAGAGTAACCCTGCAGTACACATAACTTCCATGCATCGAAATTGGAATTTCCCTCGGCGACATGTTGATGCATCGCGCCCATTCGTTGATTGGCGGTCGAGCAGCTTTTATACTTTTTGTAATCGTTGGAACCGAAATGCTGGAGACAGATTAGAGTGCAGCGTTTTGAAATTGGAAACATGTCGGGTGCGGGATTTTAGCGATGTCATTTTTTGGGTTAAATGAAAACAGCCTGTAAGTGAATTGGAAACTTCGATTACTTTATTCATAATTCATTTATTGCACAATCTATGAGTAGGTAGTTTAACAAGATGTAAGTTGTTTGAATAGTATCACAGTTCAGACCTTGTCGGTATAGCAATTAGTACAGTCGACAGCAGATCAATGTTTAACGTAGGTAACTCAGAAAATACTCATTTTCGACCCCTCGTTAATAGGGCCTAATTTGTTGCAAACCACCTCTAGTATCACCCCTTTCAAGGAATGTATCTAATTATACCCTTTCAGTTGCAATTAAAGTTCGCTAGAAAATGTAAGTATAATGACTATTAATGACCAAAATCTCCGTCACAAATCAGTTCTTATACCGAACATATAAAAACATTACTTACACCTACTAATAAATACCCACGACCGTATAACCCGGTAGAGCTACGCGCGGGCACTGAAGAATAATTTATTAAAAGCCTCTCCAGGCTGCCTTTGTTGAACACATGTGTGTAGGGTTGCCAAAACCAAAATGTAGAGTCAATTCCAATTTATTAGTTGTGGCTTGGGCTTTTGAAAAATTATTTGTTAATTCAGTTTAGTGTCTACAGTGGGTGTTTTGTGTTTAATATCACGTCAAATTAGTCAGAAAAATGTTCGCGAATGATAGTATGGTTAAATTATTGAAGAATTCATGCAGGATCTGAAGTTTGGCGCTATGAGTGAACGTGACTGTCGAGCTGCTTCGTTCAGAGTGATGAAGACAAGAAGACGTGTATACTCAGGGTGATTACGACTCCCTTGGATGAAGAGAAGACGATATGATATTTTGTATATTCTGTAACATGTCATTGGCAAATGACGAACTGTCGAGTCCATTAATAAGATAAATAAATAGTTGTGGCTTCATCATTTGTCGATGATGCTGCCATATTCAGGGTTCAGGATGATTAGTAATTTAGTGGTACATTACTCATCATCTCCTGCATTTCAAAATCATTGCATCTTTTATTGCGTGATAAAATGATAAACAAAATAATTTAATAGTACCTTCAATTTTACCTAATCTGAATTTGCCACCGATGCTATACACAAAAACAGTGAAAATTATACAGGGGGCATCAATAAGGTTGAGATTTTCTCAAAAACTACTGGATTTTACAGTGACATGGTTTTAACTTTTATCTATCTAACAGTGATGGAATTCTTGCAATAGGTCAAGTAGTTTTTGAGATAATCTCAACCTTAAAAACTCTCCTGTACACTTTTCTCTGTGTTAGACCGTACAAGATGATTCGGGAATACACTTCATTTAATATTACTTCTGGGATAAAGTTACTGGGATTGTTCATAAAACGCAATAAATAAACAATTGAAATATTTTTTTCTGTGGATGTGGCAACCCTAGCGGTTATATCAATCATGCCACGTGTAGACGGCGTGTGTGTCCCTGTTGCGGTTTCTACTAGAACTATACCTCATGTACAGTCGACCACACAATTGTTACACCCAGACCATAACATCTGAGATTGCAATGGTTTTGTGTATGTTTACGTTGTCGACTGTACCTGTTTATACGCAGTGTAACGTAAAGAGTATTCAGTATCTGTAACTGAATAACTTTTGTTACTTTTTTTTTGTAAACCTATAAATTGTCCCACTACTGGGCAAAGGTCTCCCCCCTCCTCTTCCATCCATCCCTGTCCTGAGCCTCTTCCAGCCACCCATCCCTGTATCTAACGATATCGTCTACTTTTGTTACTTACGTTTCGTTTTTAACGAAATAATAACCGACTTCAACAATATAAGTGAGTGATATCCGTTTATATATAATAATTTGAAATACATTGTGTACCGTTTGACCGATCGATATGTATGGGACATTGATTTGTAGATATTTTTTTTATTCTAAAAGTCCTTTCCATTACACCCTGTATAAAAATCAATGTAAATTGCTCAAAGATTAAAGATAAAGGGTGTCCCTATGTTCACAAAATAAATTTAAATTCGCACATTTTCACGACGGAAAGTGAAGAAAATCTTGTTAATAACTTCTCTCCTCGCGGCGGAAAAACATCTTAAATTTTTGCCTTTGAAATCAAATTTACACATAAATTGGTAACTTTTAACCTTCGTTAGATGGGATTGTCAAGTTTTCTACCTCTTAAGAAGGGCAGGTGACGTCACAAAATATTATCTAAATAGCATGTACAGACAACAGCAGATCAATGGTAACACTTGCAGTACGAATTTAATTCTTATGACGCAGATAATAAGAACGGTCCAAAGTGTTACACTTAAACTGCTGTTAGCTGTACATTATAACAACTGCCGCTGCCGTTCCACTGATGTCGCTGATGTACGGTGACGGCCCTTAAAGCTGTTGCAATGGGGCCACCTGTCAATAAAAACACTTTATTTTTACTTGACCGATGCGCAAGATGGAGGGTTATGTATGTATGTGAGTAAGGGTATGTATGTGTACAGGCTATAAAATTTCATCATTGGAGCTTAATTGACAGTCGTTTTTTTAAATATTTCTGTTTGTTGGGTGTAACAACTTTACACCAGCATGTGCAAAGTGAGAAGCGGAAACTTTCGTGTAATTTCCATATAACGCAGGTGTAAGAGAAACTCGAAGTGATTTCGCAAACTTTTTGAATGTTTCGCCGCCCTGAGATTTCAGACTAACTGTGAGCTATATGACCTGAGTACCTACATACTGAATTCAGGCTACTTTGACATACCTTTAGTGAGATAAGTTTTAGTAATTTTTGCGCTACTGCCGTAACGAGGAGATAATATTTTTTTACAAATGTATGGCTTAATGAATTTTGATGCATAGATTCGTCTTTATCACATGACTAAATTAGTCGTCATATACTAAAAAAACCGGCCAAGTGCGAGTCTGACTTGCGCACCCAGGCTTCCATGCAACGCAACTTAACCGTAACTTTGCTCTAACGAAAAGATAAACTGGATCTAAAAACCAACAAAATTTTATGTCCATACATCGATATACTCCTGACTAGTTCATCTGCAAAGTATTTCTGGGGAGATGTAATTTCAAATTTACAGATTTCGGATTATTTTCCTTTACTTGTGCTGTAAGACCTAGGTTCTTGCCAAATTTCATGATTCTATGGCAACGGGAACTAACCTATTGGTTTTCTTGCATTTTCATACAAATATGCGAGAAAATGCGACATAAACGGCCATATCGTTTGATTGCTTTGACGCAGAAGTTTGACGTTTTCACGGCTGCATGAGGTTGCAGACCTGAGTAGTTCAACTTGATCTGTCTACGCGTTTCTGAGACTGAGGTTTTGACATAGTGACAGACAGACGGACAACAAAGTGATCCTATAAGGGTTTCTTTTTTTTCCTTTTGAGGCACGGAATCCTAAAAAGCAGACAGGATTTTATTTTTGTAATAAATCAAATCAAATAATAATAATAGGTGATTAGGTATACTCTATTTACATATAAAATCAAAATTAGCTAGTGTAAAGTACTATAAAGTATATAACAATTCGTTTAACAAACAACTGTATTAACTCCCAAAATGAACTTTCCATCCAAAACCTAAGACAATTATTTCGGGGAAGTAGGTCGCCTTACTGTATTATAATACCCACCACTATCAATCAGGCCTCAACTATTACGATAACAATTTATACACAGCGGCCCTTGCTACCCCGTCCTTTAAAAGTAACCACGTTAACAGCGCGTCATAAAGGACCTATATGGTGCAAAGTATGTGCTATGCGCCCATATGAAAAATTAATAAGGCAGTAAACTCAATTTTGAAACCTCTTTACAGCTGTGCCGGCGTTAGTTAATATTTTATACCACACTCTCTTGTGTCGCATACGAAATGTATGTAATAGGAGTTAATTTAAGGTTTTAGTAGTGACGGTGAGTCGGTGACGTCATAACAGTTATATTATATAAGGTGCTAACCTTCCACGTCGACGTCACGAGGTAGAGGCCAGTCACAGCTGGAATACCGCGTCCAAGTAGGTACATTTTTAGAATTTTATTTTTTAAGTATTTTATTTTTCAATTTTTTTTATCATTTTTTTGTTTATGTAAATATGTTATTGATTTGTTATAAATAAAGTATATTGAAAAGTTAACCTTCCATGAGCATAACCATGTTTCTATAATATGAATGTACACCCATTGTTCGAATTGGTTCTATCGATGATCTCTGGATGGAATATTTCTGGGGTCGAATGCCATATAGGTTGGGTTGATAAATGTATAGTCGACTTATTCATTCAATCGAAATTCATGGGGTCGAAATGTTATAAACTCGAATATTTATTCAGTCGGTAAACGTACTGTCGCGATGTTACGTACAAACCGTAGCTGTGCGATTTTTGTAGCGCCCCTAGCGGCTAGTAGCAGAGCTAAAATAGTACCAATCACAAACGACGCAGCTAAGATTTATACGTACCGGTCAGCGAGCGTACTTAATACAGCAACTTATGGTAAAATAAAGTACTTACGCATAATTTTTGTGGTGACTTAAGAACAGACAGATGAAATCGTTGCCTCATGAATAGAAATTCGATCGGAAATACGAAACCTTAAAAAGCAGTCTACTGACAGTCACTGAAATCCTACACGGAATCGCTTATTTAGAACCGAACAATTACATACCACCTAAATAAAATCCCTGTCCTATAAAATGTGTACTACCAGGTTTAAAGCTTAGCTACATTGTACACAGGTATATCTTCAAGTCACAGTAAAACCAGAAACTCACGAGCTAAGCAATAAACCGCTACATTTGTATAGCGATAACGCGGGTAGTTAGTTAATATTTAATCGTGCTCCGTCGTCTTGCGTAGCGAGAGTCATTCATTGTCCGGCGCCCGTGGAGAGAGGACGTCTTACGACTTTCGCTGTAAGCGTTATTGCCTTGGTTCTTGAGGAAAAGTTTAGACTCTTACGTATGAGTTATCTACGAATTTTAGGTTTACATTTTGCCGTTTTTAAATTGCTAGACATGGTACATATTTTGTCGTAGAACTGATAACCTATGGGGTGTATGGATTCTGGATTGTACATCATGAACGTAGTATAGGACACCCCCTGACTAAATGGAGAGATGATCTGCGTACGATGGCTGGCAATGACTCGATGCCAAGTGATAAGAACTCCAAATTGACTTACTTTTAATCCACATCTCTAAATATTTTCTGCTTCTCCCTGACGTTCTAATCTTTGAAACATCATTTAAATAAACATCCATACAATATACAGAATTTAGTATACTTACATTGTATAATCCCATTACATTACATTGTATAATTATAGTGTATTGTCGCTTTATTTCGACGAATGTAAAATTATAACGTTATTGTAAATCAAGTCTACATAAATGGTATATTATCGCTATAGGGATAATTATTAACACAGATATTAAATTCTACTAATGCTATATGGTCATGTGCAGACTGTAATAAAATTATATTTATTTTATTTTCCTCATTACTATAAAATTGCATGCAGGTTTGTTTACTCCGACGTCTTCCATAAGCAAGAGCTCCCATCATGATATCGGCGCCCAACATGGGGTCAGTGATACAAGTTGATGGTCTTGTGTATTTTGCATATGTAAAATGTTAGTAGGTAGGTGAGAGCCACAAAATAAACTTAACAATATCTTTAATCCATATTTGCACGAACTTGATGGATTGTTATTATGATTGATGCATCGCCATAACGACTGGGGGCGGTAATTATGTTATCACATTTGGCCAGCTCCCACGGGCGCCAATTACCTAAATAGCGTTAAATGTGACCAGTTACGGACAATTTATTGACCACAAATGTATAATTATTTCGAAATTAATTACTTAATCCAAACTTTACGTGTATTAAAGTACTAATGAAGTTGTAAATAATTACCTACCTACCACTTTTATTGCCTTTGGCACTTTCGACAGGAGTATGATTACAGCTCTTATGACGCAGACAATAAGGGCGGTAAAAAGTATAGAGTGTTTCACTTGACGTGCCTTCGGTAGTATTTGAACTGCAAATTGTAATAATTACTGACTGAATTATGTATGTTTACTTTGACTAAAGTTTAACTAAAGTAATTAGTCTGTCATACACCATTATGCTGTTAATGATGTATAACAGACTATAATTATTTTCCTTATATTTTTGTGGAAAAGTTCTTACTTTAATATCAAGGAAACCTTATCGTCACATCGTCCTTATATCACATGGTTGTACATTTATAATTTATAACTTGTAATTGAGTTAACACTTGTCAAACAACATGTTAACACCTACGTAAACTAATTAAACTTTCACGTTAGTGGGCCTAGATAAAAGAAGAACATGTGTCAGGAAATTCTGTCAAAAAATATGATTATGCCATTATCAAAGATCGTCGGATCATATTATAGGTATAAGTCCAGCCGATAGCCTATCCGGTGTATAATCAAGAGTATGTGAACTTTGTATAATTCTTATAGCCTACATAATAAGAGCTGTAATCATACTTCTAGAGCTACTGATGTGCCGTCAATCCGGTCCAATTTTCTGCATCGTAGCAATCAAAGATTTCCAGTGAAGCGTTGGAGTTAGGAGGGCTTGCCTTTGGCGGTCCTTTGCTACGGAAATATAACGAGTCGAGACAATGTTGCCACATGGAAATAGTGAATTTTCTACTATATTTAAATATTTTAAAATTCACAGTCGGTCTGATGATTGATTTCTTCGATGAATATTTTTTCAAGTATGTAAGTAAATTAGTGATTCCAGAATACTAATTAAAAACTTACATAAAAATTTAATGATATACGACAGCATGGATGAGCCAGGAAACTATATTTATAAAATAAATCATGCAGTTCTTAGCTCTAAAATCGAGTAAAACAAATTCCTCTATTCACTGATAAAACTTGTAGTCGGTATTCTATAATAATGACATGTTTTACAAACAAGCAAATAAATGACATTGCCACATTTCAATGGAGCTTTGCCCCACCTTCAAAACTATGTGACCATTGAAGCTGTACCTATCATTTTGTTGGGGACTTATTACAGGTTTCATATTGCATAATCATAATCAGTATCATTTTCTACTACTCACGCAACTCCTGTAGAAGAATAACAAAAACAATGAATAATTAGCTTCGATTTCTTACTATTTTCTGAATTTCTTAATTAAGCTGTTTTTTTCGACTTGCTAGAGGTACAAAACTTTATTTTAAACCAATTATTTTAATAAGAAACGGAGATTTTTTTACATTTATTCGTTATCTTGTACATACATCTAGCGGTTGATGGTGGAGCAGAATCTGGCATTGTCATTTACAACGGACGATACCATTGCTGAAATAGGTAATTTAATTAAATAATTTAAAACATATCTTTTTGTAGAGACGTAACCAAGAGTGTAACTTTATGACAGAATAATAGGTAATAATAATAAAGGTTTTTATTGCCTTAAGAATAAATGAGTAGTAAGGAGTCTGCACCGACTCCTAAAAAGTGGCCAATTTTTTGTGTAATCCTCCAAATCCATATAAAATGAAATAATTCGCGTTTCCTGGCAACATTGTTCTGCAGTCCTTTGGCATGGAAGTAACGAGCTGGGGTTTTAGTGAGCCAGAACTAAGTAGTTTGTATGTGCATGAAATTCGGACTACAGTTTGTTACTTTGATCTTAGCTCGCTGCGTAGCTTCGGTTGGCTACGCGAATTCGTTTGCTAACTGAAGGAGGTTTTGGGGTTTCTGAATACATCAACGGCACATTAGTTATAAAACATACACGGGAAAAAAAGATTAGAAGTTGTTGTTAAGTATTTGCAACTACAGTTAAAACCAATTATTATATATCAACGGATATCACTCACTTATATTGTTGAAGTCGGCAATTAGACCGACAGTTTCGACCGATTTCGACGGTCTTTGTCAAGGTGAGCGCGCCACGCCCGCGTCGCCGGTGACGTTTCTTCGCTCACTCAATTTAAAATTTAATTCTTAAATTGCAATTAAAACCGTTACAAGCTATAGGGGACAGTCATATGTTTTGCAATTTTTGCTATTTGTCTTCCTAGATAGTTTGATTTGTTATCGATTCAAAATCGAACGGTCTAAATTCCAAAGTGTTACACTTGATCTGCTGTTAGCTGTAAGTACCGAGTGATCGTATCTCTGGACAAGTATACCACATAACCAGTATGTAGTAGATTTATTTATTTTATTAATTTATTTATCTTTACCTCAGGGCTGTAATTGTAGAGTCTAAATGTGGATGTAGAGTCGTCGTCAAGAAGGAAGAAAAGGGTAATTACTTACTTGAAGTACGATTTCAATATATTATAAATAAAATAAATGTAATTTATTTCATAGAATACAATTATATAATTGTATGTATGTCAAACATTTTACAATTACAATTCGTTATAAACAGTTGGTAGACAAAACGGTACAAAGTCGAAAGTGTTACACTTGATTTGGTACTTTCAACTCTACGAACTAAATATGGAGTGCAGCACTAAATCCATCGTATACAACAATGTCAATAAAACTGACAATCCTCTGCAAGAGGTCTCGTCAGTCTGTGACCCAAATGTGTCATTTACGAGCTATAAATATATCGTGACCACTCTATATAGAGCTACCGCGCCCTTTTCTGGCCCTTCAGTGCCATAGAGCTTAGGAGGAAGTGTTACAAAACGAGGGAGCTGAGTGACTGGTTGTGTGTAAGCGTGGTTTGCCATTACCTCGATTTAGTGGAGATATGTGACCTCAGGCGAAGTCACGTGCTAGGAGTAGTCTAGGAATTATTAGTTATGGATTTATGAATGTGAGTGGTATTACCATTACCATGAATTGCTATAGGAAAGTACGTAAAATCGGTAGCTACAACGTTCGTGTTTGGCGCTTGTTGTGCCCCTATCATCAGTGTAACGGAACTAGAGTCTAAAAGTTTTTATGTACCTACTCGGTAGCGAACGAAGTTACTATAGCGATCAATGGTATTTGTACGTACAGCAGATCAATGGTAACACTTGCAGTACGATTTCAAGTCTTACGACGCAAATAATAAGCTGTCAAAAGTAAAAAGTGTTACCATTGATCTGCTGTCGACTGAAAAAAAAATGAAAAAAAAACGACGGCCAAAAATAGCCGCTTTGATTAAATTTTTATAGTCTGTCTACAATCAAGACGAATCTAACGACACATAACACACTACATACATACACTAGAAAAACATAACCCTTCTTCTTGATATATAGTTCAATTTGGCTCTGACTTTCGCTACCGGTAGGAGAATATTTTTCGTTCTATTTTACTAGTGTTAACGAAGTAAAGAGATTTCAACGTGAATTGCGATAACAACTTATATAGAGCGACAACTCACGGTCTCTTAAATGTCACACTATAAAACGGGGACAGTATTTCCAGACAGAATCGAAGCAAATAAAACTTCCTTTTGACGGCTGAAGCGAGTTTGTTTTGATTTATTGCATATCCGCCAGTCCTTTGACGTTCGTATTGCACTCAGGTACACGGTAATCCGAGTGTTTATCTGTCTCTGCTATAGTTATAATATAACTAATATTAATTACTCGCAGCCTACACTCAGTGGCAGCGTAAGACTAAACTTCGTATACCGCAGCCAAAATCATGTGTCTTATTTTGTAAACAAATATGATCGCCTAATTACCTGTTGTGATGTAACACTGAAGGAACTGATTGATCGAATCGGTTCATCATTGTGTAAATAAAGTAATCCTATCTAATAATGTGAAAATATCTATGCAATAATCACAGAAGAGATTAAAATTTTAGTAGGGTATGGTAGTTTTTGTTTACAAAATAAGACACTTGATTTGGGCTTCGGTTTAGTGGGCGAAATGAGTTTTGCGAGGCCCCCAATTTTGCCTTGTGATAGCTTTCACAAGGCACATTTAACTAAACCATTTCTTTGAAAATCTCTCATTCACGATCTCTTTACCACAATTTGAAGTAAACAAAACGTGTTAAATTTCATACAATTTAATAATCAAATTAAATAAAGGTTATTAAATTACAATAAAAGTTTTTTTTTTGCTTTTCGTCTTACTAAAATCTCTACTAATTTTAGTAAAATTATTTATTTATTTTTAGACCTTATAGACCTGAGGTTCTCAAACTTGTTTCGTCTACGGCCGGCTTTGAAAAACAATTAATTTTCAGCGCAACCATAATTTTTATTTATTTTACCACAGTTTAAAAACCACAATGACATTTATTACTTTAATAAATTTAATTTGTGTTACATTAGGTATATTAGTCTGGTCTGGAGTTTAAACTTACATTCTAAAATAATTCTGGAGCCCTTACCGCCTAGAGGGCTTCAAGCGCCCACAAGTGGGCGTTATTGCCCACTTTGAGAAAGACTGTTATGGACTAAACTTATTAGAGGTCTTGCGAGGCTCCTTGGAGCGCGAGGCCCTGGCCCACGCCTCTCGCCACCACTGCCTACCTACACTACTGCCTGCAGTTTACTGTGAAGATTACTCTGCGAGTATGAAGCTCTTGTAGAGTCAAATAGTTTTTGAAAAAGAAATCATAGATATCTTTCACTTTGAGCCAGTGCGGTGACCGCGACTTCCATCGTTATCGTAATTGCTTTCAATTTGACACATAGACGCTTTACATTGCTGCTATGTTTTTCAAACGAAAACGAAACGCAGCTATGTAAGTATATCGTTCAAGTGTCAAAATGATAACGAAAACGACTGATGTCGCGGTCACCCCCCAGTTATTTTACCTGCTAAAACACGGTAAATATCACTGTGTACCGGTCCGATATATACCCCGATATACCACGGTCTTTATCTCTCACTCAAACAACAGGACTCCGGTTTTCCGTAATGACTAATGAATCTGCGTTTTCCTTCATGTTATGACTCTTTTCATGAGTCTAGAGACTATGATAATAAGATATAGTACGATATGGTAAAAGACCTACAAATTATTCATTGGATTGCAGCATTTATTTTTTTCTGGTTGAAAAGATCTGATGAAGCAGATAATTCATAATGAGAGTATTTTCCCACTTTTTCTCCTCAGCGTTGGCACCTTTTCCTTGCAAAGTGGTGTAAATGTAAATTCAAAAAATATGTTGACGTGAAAACATGTACACAACGTGCTTACTTGCAATAAAGAGATTTGACTTTGACTTTTGATACAACCTAACGCTAATCCAAATTAAATCAACGTATCAATTTACGTGACTGCGTATTATGGGTGAAAACAGTTGCAGAAATAAACTTGAAATAAACCTTTCAAATACAATCTAACTCCCGTTTCAGCACGCGTTATATCACTGCTATAACATTTGCAAGTGGCGGCGTAGTACCTACCCTTTAGCGAACCGATTCACCCCCGCACCACCCACACCCCGCCTGCGCCTCAGAAACCGCACGCATACTCTCTTACATAACAATAATACCTTTTCTACAGCCTCCCTGATAAATAGCACGGTATACATTATACATGTATAAAATAGTTCGCTCTGCAGACCACGTGGTTCAATAAAATATGCGCAGCTTACAGCGCCATCTTTTGGGTGGTGCTGGAACTACGCAGTTTGCATGTAAGCTTGAAAATGTTAAGAGAACAGTGGTTCGTGTCGAAACTTTTGTTAGGTTGCGTGCCAAAAGTTTCTTGCTAAATGCCGATAGATGTAGGTAGTAGTTTCGTTTGGAAATGAATACTTTTGCTCCTTCCTTTGTGTGTTCATTTTGTGTAAAAAAAATACATATTTGTATGTTTGTTTCAGCTCTCGGAGCTCGAGCAGCGGGTCCTCGAGGCCGAGGGCAGAGCAGAGGAGGCCGAAGACAAGGTAATTTAATTGTTTATTACTTAAGTTCTTTATTTATTATTAGGTATGGCATTGGATCCCACGCACGAACGAATATTCATCCAAGAGAATGATTTTTATCCCATGGGATTTAATCAACATAGGTAAACTGTTTATCAAAGGTATAATTGACATCACACATACCTACATAAATCATAAGTAAGTAACACCTAAGTAGGTATAAGTACCTACTTAGGTGTTACTACTTAGTGAGATAGCTAAGGATAAATAACGGTAATAAGTAAAGTACTTACATACCTATATGGACAGAAAACACATCGCCTTTCCTTATTATTTTTCCGTAAGTATGTACCTATCTTATCTACATGAATCCGTAACAAAGAATGATAGAGAGAGGCAGGTACTTAGGTATAAGTATTATAAGTAATATTCTTTACTGAAAGTAGATACCTACCTACCTATATCAAACGTTTTTCAATTTTATTTGAAAATATCGCCAATTACTCATTACTCAATAATAAAATATTTATATCAATCTTTTTCTTTGGTAAAAGCTGGGTGAAAGTTATATATTTTGTATGTTTCGTCCATTCTCAAGAAAGTTTTTCTTTCAATTCCATTTATCTATACCTATACGTAAGCTTTTCCCATCACAAGCACTAAAGCTCGACCGCCACGTTTTATTTTTCAATCACGGAAGCTTTCCGTGAAAAAAAAAGCTTTTCTCTCGAACAAAACACTCTGCAGGGATGTGCAAGTCAGGAGGGTCAGCAGAAACATGCCATTAATCTGGACCTGACAGGCTTTGTTTGACAGTACCTTCGTCACGGTAACACCCCCGCTAATATACCTACTTACGTATCTACTTAGGTACATAACTAGATACAAAGGTAGACATTAATGTTTAGTAAATTTTTATGCCAAAGTTGAGTGAAATATTTTTCTTAAATTTTTTTTTCTAGTTATAATAATAATAATAAAATCTTTATTGTAAACTGTTACATAAACATACTTTGTGAAGCCCTGGCGCCTAAGCTAGTTTTATATAGGCACTAGTGTCTTCCCGTAATGTGTTCACGTCAGCATAGTTCCGTAATGCTAATGATTTATTTTATATCAATGATTTTTTAATATGGTAGACCAATATTCGTAAACACTTGACAAAAAAATCAGAAAAATAAATGTTCTTTAATGTGTGTTAATGTTAACTCGAAAATGATGTCTTCACTAAGGTATTTTTTTCTCTGGCAGGACTCTATCTTCCCCTTAAGTTTGTCTTGCTATTTACGCTGTATTGTATAGATTTTTTCGATTAAAAAGAAAATCAGTAATGTTTTCACGTTACTAATTTTCTCCTCAACTACTCCAACAGCTAAAAGCTCTATAGCAGCAGCCACCGCAGAGTAGTCGAGAGGGATCAATCAAACCTGCGACGACGTTAGCGCCGCAGCTATTCTGTGGTTTGTCGTCCCTCTTATCCCAAAAAATGATTCTTGTTTTGGTTTTTTTAACCATTTTCCCCTAATCTGAGTGACGCCTATCAATATCCTAACGAAGTTGGCTACAATCGGCGATGCAATTACAACACAATTATATATTAGCGATTACAGCTGTAAATTTTATCGCCGTTAAGTTAGATGTCCTGCCCCCTTATCATAAACTCCTATAGCAGGATTACTTCAGTAATACTTTATTATTTCGTACCACGACGTCCTTAATAAGCTTACTTTAAGGTCATCATAGTACGAAATACCAAAGTATTATTGAAGTAATCCTGCTATAAGACTTCATGGTAAGGGAGCTGCTTACAAAAGTGAGCAGTAGCGTAAAAACGCTATGTAGCAAAGGAATGACAGTGGCATTAGGTTTAGGCTTAGATTTGGCAGGTAACATGATACTACTCCTACTCGATGACGTACTTAAATGTATAACATTGTATCAAGTTACTAGCACGTCATAACATAGAGCCACCCTTGTCCCAGACATTTGTTGGAATACGCGCTGACATCTGAGAAATAGGGGGTTGCGTATTAAGGATTTAGCCCCGGGGTTATGGGTACTGAGTACATAAAAGTTCGCCCGATACATAAAATGTAACAAAGATTAAATAAATAAAAAAAATAAAAATTTAACCAAAAATATATAGCTATAAGTTGTTAGTTTGTTGTATAAAATCTATAACAAGGGGATTCATGTGATTCCTCAATTCTTCTTTTTATATTTACTTTCATGCAATTACTTAACTCCTACTTAGGAAGTAGTTTAGGAAACTATCCAATTAATATCCCGGTTCGAACTTTATAATTATAACAAATAAAACATTTTTATACAATATATTTTATCCAAATATACAACTTACTAGGTCCCTAATAACTATTTACAGAACGCTGAATAATTAATTATGTTTGCGATAGCCGAGTTAGTTTAACTTAACATAGCTTTAATTGCATAGGTTAGAGCGCTTGAGCAGAAAATAAGTAAGTATCTCCTTAGGCGCGTATGCCACTGTTTAGGCCCCCTGTCCCTTTCTATGTTAACCTTTTTTAACATTGAATTTAAGTTTAACTAGGTTTATGAATTGTGAAAAGGCGGTTATAATTTTATTTTCCGATAGTGATTGTTTTGCGTGCTGTACACAAATGAGAGCGGTGCACACACGAGTGCAGGGATCTCGGTGGAAGCTTTATTGATTTTCGGAATTGCTGGATTATGACTCACTCGGGGCCGTATTTATATTTTCCCTTCAGATCTCGTGCAAATAGAGCCTTATTTGTTAAATAAATATTACACTTAGGTAGGCTAACTAGGTTGGCACTAGATAAAAGTGTACAGGAGAGTTTTTAAGGTTGAAATTATCTTTAAACTACCTTATATATTGCTAGAATTCTTTCACAGTAAGATACTTAAACTTTAAACTAACCTAACTTTGAGAAAATCTTAACCTTATTGTGGCCCCCTGTAGGTATAGTTTTCTCTGATACAACTTTGAGGTTGATAGTCATTGACAGTTTTGAGTATGAATATGAGTTCGGTCTTACAACTGTTAGTTTGCATACAATTTTGACAGTCGTAAGTGCGAGCTCACGCTGAGTTCGTATGCAAGCTGTGTTTAAGGTCGCTTTTACTACAGTCAAAAGTATATGAAATCAGACAGAACAGTTGTAAGATCGAACTCAAACTCATATCGCACTCAAAACTGTCTCAAGCTAAGAGTGATCTAACGCTAAGCTCGCGCTCAAACTGTCTGGATATCGGCTCAAGACCATTTTGATTGCGAGCTTAGTGTGATCTCAATCTTACCTTGTTTCAGATTCCTTGTTTCACATTAAGAGCGAGGTCACGCTTAGTCTAGTTATAAATATCTGCCTAAGGGCCTGACATGAACCAACTAGCGCCGCCTATCTTTAAAAAATATTATCTTTCAATATAATCAATTGTATTAAAAAAAAGCTATGATTGGCGACGCTAGTTGGCCGTTGGCTCATGTGTTATTACTTATTCAATGCGATAAGTATACTTATGTAGTTTAGTTTATCAGTTCGTCATCTTTCTTATTTCAGATGAATTTTCAGCATGATCACTGGGGATTGATTTATGCAATATTTTTTAGTCAACATTATTACATACTTAATTATGTCGAAAAAATGTTACTGGTTAACACCGATTGCTTAAGGGCCTGATATGAGCCAACTAACGCCGCCAATCTTGAAAAAATAATATCTTCCAATTTAATCAATTTTATTAAAATACCTATTTACAAAATGTTTATTAGGATGAATACTGTTTTTCAATATACAATACATGGCATAATTGCAACAAGCTAAGTTGTAGTTCACAAATGTACCAAAAACGGCCGTTTTTCGCAATTAGCGAACTACAAATGCTTTTATCAACTATTCAAAGGTTGACTGGAAGAAATCCCCTGAGCGGGATAAGTCCGCCTTTGTACTGATTTAGTCTCTGTCTGTAATTTGTCCAGTGTTATTTCTGTAAAAAATTGTACAATAAAGTGTATACAAACAAACAAACAAACAAACAAACAAACAAACAAACAAACAAACAAACAAACAAACAAACAACTTATCGAAATTGAATCACGTTATAAATAAGCATTTAAAAATAGTATTTATCGTAATAAACATTTTGTAAATAGCTTTTTTAATAAAATTGATTAACTTGGAAGATATTATTTTTTCAAGATGGCGGCGCTAGTTGGCTCATATCAGGCCCTTAAGTCTTTCATCAATTTGTATTTTTCAACCCTAAAATGCAGGTGGATACATTTGTTCCCTATTTACCCCATTTTATAATCAAATCCAGTATCAAGGCTACTGCATCACGTAATCGATGACAGAATAACAATAAAAAACACCCCCTTGCGGCGTGCTTTTTGCTCCCCTATAAAACCTCAATAATAAATCTATTTTCAACTCTATATCCATGCACGCATGCACTTATATTGACTATCAACACAGATAACTATGTTAATCGCTGCAATTTTTTATATCAAAAGTCTGGCAACAATAGAAAAGTCACCCTTCGCAGCCACCCTTCCGTTCCACGCATGCGCTGTGACTCCAACCAACTTCAAACCAGTGAATACCAAGCCACCGAAAGCGACAACTTCGCACCATTATCTGTATATACAAATACATAACAAATCCACATTATTTTAACTGTTAAACTAAAATAAAACCTACAAATCCGTCTTTTAACCCTAAACTAACTCCGTGCCGTGATATTTCCTTGAATAAACGCGTCTGTCCCATATAGTATTGAGTGACAACTGAATCGTTCCGAAAAGAAACGAATACTTTTGATCAATAGAAGCTCTTTATTAATTATTTGTGTTGGAGCCAACGCGTCGCTATTTGCTATAAACTGTGTGATAACTTTAATATAATATAATAATTCGGCCTAAGTGTTACAACGAATAAAGCTTTACATGTCTGCTTGAAGCAAGAGTGTTATTTTCGTAATTCGATCGTCAATTTTGGTGTAAGGTTTTTGTGATTTTCTGGTTAGTGATTGTAGTTTTTACTATGTCGAAACCAAACACGTTGAAGGCGCATAGACTGAGTGCAGAGTTTGCCGAGAAAAGAAGTCAGCTTAAGAAGAAAACTGATCCAACCAATTCATAGCAGCCAGCCGTGAGTATTGCGGTTACATTATTAATTTTACCATAAGCCTACCCTAATTTGGCTATAGGTGTCAGTTAGAGTCGTTGGAGGGTTAATTTTTCCTTTTAATATTTGTAGAGATCGCATTTTAGGTGCCCGCTATGAGAACGAACCAATTAAAATTTTAAGAACACCTTTTAATGATGTAAATTAGGTACAGTCACTTTTATTACTAAGGCAGGACACTTAGGTATTTTCCTTTGGGTTAATAATAATATCGAAAGTACTGTAGCACTACGAAAAGTTCACATACTTAGGTCATGGTGTCAAATTGACTACTTACTTACTAAGAAAACGGTATAAAAAGTATCGTAACTGTCCTGAAAACTCTAGTAATTTCCATTACCTATACAGCCTTTAAAGCGCATTTTAAGTCAAAAAACTGTGTCAAAATTTCTATTTTAGATAAATTGAATCTGTGTCGAATGTCGACAAACCACTTGGGTGGCTTGTACTAAGAAGGATTAGCGCTTTACCACTGAATGAAGTAATCTATCATATAATCAACGAGCAATAAATGAATTCCCAATAAAATTACCTGCCTACAATGCAAGTAGAGATAGGTACTACCTAACTAATACTATTTACAAAGAATGGACCCAATATTTACTTAGCTATAACACCGTACCACAGAAACCGCTTAGATATTCATTAATTGCATAGTATCGTAGGGTGTTTCCTCCCACCTTATCCTCCCATATAAGTTGGCCCCCAGACATTCCCCCACTTAGACCGCAATAGGAAAGCTAAAAGCACATGCTACGAGATTCAACATGGCCGCCACAGCTGTTCGTTACCGTACGCATGCGTAATGAATTTCCCGCCATCTTTGTACCGTCGATATCACGTCAACATACACAAAACCATTGCAATCTCAACCGTAGTAGTACTGTAGCTTGTGGTATATGTGAGTAAATGCAATAGTAGTCATTGAATGCAATTTTAAGTTGCCGGTAAGAGTACTTCCGGTTTGTAGTAATAGGATTTTCGTAGGAAAATCTAATTTCCTGTCCAATCACGTTTGGAAATACTGGGTTGGCTAAAGGTGTATAACTAAGTGAACGGGATCAATTAAAAATAAACACTGTAAAGGACGTTTAAAAAATACGTAAAATTAATATTTAATATAATTTTAATAATCAAAGTTTTTTAAAGTAATTTGGTTAAATGTAAAAAGAGTAAACTCAGAAATTATAATTTAAAAAACACGGAATGAACACACTTTTGGTGAGCATTAAACCGACAGTTAGACACAGATATAATTTTGACTCTTAAGACTGTCGAAATTAATTGAAAATAAAGACAGTTTTGAGTTTGGGCTCGCTTGGTCTTACCAAGCGAGCCCAAACTGTCAGATTTCATATAATTTTGACATTTGTAAGAGGAAGCTCTCTCTATGCTCTTGCTCAAAATATAATCTGAATCTCGTTCCTCAATAGTAGAGTCAGTAACCTTAAATTTTCACCTTGAAAAAGACCGTCGAAATCGGTCGAAACTGTCTGTCTAATTGCCGACTTCAACAATATAAGTGAGTGATATCCGTTTATATATAATAATTTGTAGTAATGGCTCACTAGAGTTTAATTCTTAAATTTTCTCTATAAATATTTATAAAGTTCACTTTTTTTCTGACTGTAATTTATGTGCGTTGGTTCTTTTACCATAATTATTTCGATATACACGCCCTGCCTATCCAGTACGCCAGCCTAGGTACTGATTAGCAGCAAACAATGTTAACTGTGTAGTAGGTCAGTAAGATACTTATCTACTACAAGATTGATGACATTTTACCCTATCAACCCTCTGATAACAGTACCAAACTCTATGACCCCTTTTTGCAAACCCCTTACATTAAACTACGGTTCTTGGATATTGGTTTGGTATTTTAACCAATTCCAGTGTAATTAGATATGTAGTAAGCTTTTGGGATAAGCTGGATAGGGATCTTAGTAAGTTGGTTAATTTAAGGTCTAGCCATTGTTCATTTCATTGCCAGTAGATATGTTAATTATTGCAGAAAACACGCGAGTTTTAGACACGCTTTTTTTACACTAAATAAAGAAAACTAAGTGTACCTCTACCTGTATAAGTAGATCCTAATAGAATCTCTGGTTAGCCCGCAAGGAACAAATGTAGCGGGATCATATATGAGTCCTACTGTGTCTCCTAGTTGACACTCCTAGTTAAAAGTTAGGACCTACCTACCTACGACTATATCTAGTGAAGGAAAGAAGGATTGTCTTGATCTGAGATTATTTTTTCCGTATTCGTGGTTACGAATAAGAAATGAACCCAATTTTACAATAAAATGCGCCATCAGCATCGATGCCTCCTTACGATGGTTAGGTTCCATATTGTAGCATATTGTTCCACATTGTAGCAGGCTATATTATAATCAAGGAACGGTCTATCGATGGATTACGCGATATATACATGACTAGTTCCTCTCTGCCTGACAATTTTTCGTGTGTCCCGACACTCTCTTGTTTTTCCATAAGTCGCACAATAACAGATGTGTTTTCTAACTTAATGTTTTTAGCAAAAGACATTGCCACATTTCAATGGAGCTTTGCCCCACCTACAAAACTACGTGACCATTTAAGCTGTACCTATCATTTTGTTGGGGACTTATTACAGGTTTTATATTGCATAATCATAATAAGTATCATTTTCTACTACGCTCGCAACTCCTATAGAAGAATAACAAAAACAATGAATAAACCGCTTCGATTTCTTACTATTTTCTGAATTCTTAATTAAGCTGTATTTTTCGACTCGCTAGATGTACAAACTTTATTTAAACCAATAATTTTAATAAAAAACTGAGATATTTTTACATTTATTCGTTATCTTGTACATCTAGCGGTCGATGGTGGGGTAGAATCTGGCATTGTCATTTGAAAGTGACAAAAACACTGTGTAAGGGAAATGAGTGGAAGAATATGGGTATTGCTCTTGGTCCTATTGTTAGGGAAAAATCATCACTATAGTGTCATAAATCTTAACAACAAGTGTTAAGTTAGCTCAATTCAGCTTAACTGCAAATCGATGTTAGTATACGAGGCTACGAGCATGAGTCAGAGCCTCCGAGTGCAGTGACCTCGCCAGACGGATGGCACTTCGGCCCATTCGGAGGATCGCTGAGTTACGCTTCGTTTCACTGACATTTCAGTGCCTCTACTTAGGACTTCAGGATTTTCCAAAGTCAAATCTTTTATTGCAATCTTGTGGTTATTTCTAGATTATTATGCAGTGTGTAACGGAAGGGGTATTGGAAGCCGAAATGGGATGTTCTAGTATCAACTGAACAACTTTTAGATTTTCGCGAAATTATTTTTTGACTTAGTATGTACTGGTCAGCTGATCGATTTGTATGAGACAACAATTTATTTTAATTTTTTATACGAAAAGTCGTAGAGCAAATGTTTTTCAGGTACCGATACTGAACACTCTCCCTTCGGCTCTATATCCTTTTCGATACACCCTGTATGCAATAAGCAAAAAAGTGAGTTTAATCCGTATAGCATGAAACTCCATTCTTTGCTTCAACCAAAACCAATTTGAAGTAATGGCTCTCTATAGTTTTAATTCTAAAATTATTTATGTCTATTAGTGGTAGGTACTAGATGACATATTATATTTACGGTGAACGCTTGTACAAAGCAAAGCAATGTTAGTATTTGCTAGCAACACCGCTACAGCTACAGGGCAACTACAAACTTTGACAGTTCCCAGAACTACCAAACTACGCAGTTCCGTAATAGAATGGGAATAGAATTGAAGTTTCCGTGTCCAACTTCGTCCATAGAATAGACAACAGTTCCGTTTGTCCAAAGTTCTGATGCTCATATTTGTTTCAGAACTTCAGAAGCACCACTGGAAGTTTGATCAGGGTTTGAGTTTATCATTAGGTTTCAATTTACAAGTTTGCCACAAAGAAAATCTGTTTTGTTACAAACAGAAGATAAGGAATAGGGTTGTCACCGACCTTAAAATATATAATATGGTCCAGGTTTCAATTAAGTTTTTCTTTCAATTTCAAGCAACAATTTCAATTTCAGTACTTATTTTTTAAACAAACCGCCTTCTAGCGATTTTGCGACCTCTCCCTATGTAATTTTGAGTACACGAGCTTGTACATCGCGGACATTGTGATAGATGAGTGGTAGTTTGGATTTGGCCACAACTGCACTTACAGTATGCGGTACTTCTTCTTCCTTAGCATACCGCAGCCCACTCCTGGGTATATGCCTCTCCATGAATCCTCCATGTGGCCCGATCCCAAGGTTGTCTGAGCAACACCGAGGCAGCAACTCTCTTGATGTCGTCGGTGGCCTGCCCACTCTTCTTCTACCCGTCCGGGGTATCCACATTAGAACGCACTTATTCCATCGACCATCGTTTCGGCGACAGAGCTGCCCCGCCCTGAATGATCGCTCTAGTTAGGTTCGTATTATTCGGACTCAATTTGAACCTATTGGCAATACTTTTACGTATTTGCACATAGAAGCACTAAGAGGTATCCTCTGCCATAGTTCTAAAAGTCCAGTAAAATCGACGGTAACAATTTGACCCACTGTACTTGTAATTGCAAATTATTACACTGGATCACACAACTTTCGACTTATTTTGTGTTTTTAGTGTGTATTCCATGATATGGGCCATAAAATCGTGGTGAAAAGTCTTTAACCCTTGCCGTTATAAGAGCATAGCACTGTAGCCTCTGGTCGACATTGAAAGGTGCTTTCATACCTCTTCCGTCACTAAAGCCAATGACAATGCGAACCTGTACATCCAATAAGTGACACGAAAGTGGCAACCCTTCAAAGGGTATCTCCATAATTCATGAGCGTGCGCACAGTATGACGCATTGCGCATTTGCATATATTTCCGAGCGACCCTCTGAGGCCAGGACCATCGGACGCAGCTGCTGCTCCAATACATTTTAAATTGTACGTGTGTACTCTCCTTTAGATGGGAATTCTCTTTTGTACTGTACGGTCTAACACAGAGAACTAACACAGACAAAAGTGTACCTACCAGGAGAGTTTTTAAGAATTTTTTCACAATGATGACAGATTGAATCATTCAGTTCCTTCAGTGTTGCACCACAACATGTAATTAGACGATCATGTGCTTTAAAAAAAGTAAGAAAATGATCACTTGCAACTGACATCCCCGACAAGGAGGTAGAATGGCCCTAAAATTTGGGAAACCCAACGACAAGTTGTTGGAAATTTATAGGAATTTACGTAATAAAAGACAGAAATAGTGAAGACTGCTGAAGAGTGACAAGAATGAAGATGAAACAATGTAATGCTGACCGTCAGATAGAAATTGTAAAAAGAACTATAACTATAAAATACATGCCAATATTACAACACAAGTTTAGCAAAACCAGCAAAACTGTTTATAACGACATAACCACAAAAGATTCTGACACAAATCATGGACATCTCAGGAAATCACGTCCAAAATTGACACAGGAAACTCTGACGACCGCTTCCTTCGTGTTAACACACCTTATCTATATTCGTCGGCTGTCTGCTCGTCAGTCCAGTCGCACACATCGATCGAGACGTAATTACCGGCAATTTAGACGTGCTCCAATTTTGGAAGTTACCATATAGAGAAACGTTTCGATTCGATGGCTAATTCTATTGTCAAGAAACGATTGTTAAAAGCTGTGCCCCGATTAAAGGAGCATGAGAGTATTTGTTTGGGATCAAGTTTATCAGAATGCATGGAGAATCTCGTATGACATTGATGGTCTATACGGCTTTATTATCGAAAGTCCATTAGCAAAGGCTTTTTTTTAAAACGTGTGAGACTGCTTGTCAAATCTTCAATTAGCATAGTTCAATAAATTATACTTACCTACTTACAGATTACTGCTACGTGGACATAAATGTCGCGGATAAATCACCTACTGTAAAACTGGAGGTTAGGGTATGGGTAATAATCATGTGGAATCATCAATTAATCAATATCAAGGTCAGTGGCGTACTCGCAGGTTATATCATGCTCATATCGTCATGGTTTGTAAAATTCCTTACACAATAGGTTATGTAATATCGTAGTTCTTTGTTAAACTAATTTAAAAAAAATTATTTAAAATTAGAGTAAATTGCATGGGACCGAAATTCATTCTATCGGTGAGCGCTGGCTCGAATATTCGTGGGGTCGAATACCATAGGCTCGAATATTATTATTAAGTAGTGGTTACTTGCAAAAGGTTGATTTGCTAAATAACTTCCGGAGCTTTAGGTGTCTATAGACTAGGCAATTGTAGAGCGAAGTTACACTAAGCCCACGCTCAAAATTGTATATGAATTAGGTATATGTTTTGATATTTTCTTGCATATGCGCTATGCGAAACGAAAATCTTTTCTCCATTTATCATTTATATATGAATCTCGGTCTAAAATTCTAAACTGCCAATAACCTTATCTGGCGTAACGTGGTGCCAGTCGCAATGGGGCGGTCACTTGATGAGGCATCAGGACGAGAGACTGAGCTCATGACTAACCGTGTATTCCCATCCTCCCCCAAGCGTTCTTCCCGCACGTGGTAGGATATATTTTTTTTCCATTCACCTCCACATCCATACAATGGCGACTTCGAACTGGAGTCAGGATACCTCGTTAGTCTGATTATCTACATAGAGTCTCTGGAAAGCAGTGGAATCGAATGACAGATAGCAGATGCGAATGGCAAAATTTAGGGCCGGCTTATAAGGGCTGAATATGATGAATGACCTTATCCGGAATATTTTCTTTCATCTCAGTAGTTTACTAATTCCACTATAAATCGCTCATTACGTTAATTAGCAAAACACCCATTGATTTGTTTACCAAAGCATTGTTAATTGTGTTCAGTGAAGAATTCGCCTTTGTTACCATCAGTCCATTTCGCAACGTCCACGTAAATGGAGAAAAATCTTAAAGTGTTGAAAAACCCATTGTGGTCTCAAGAATATTATGATGGTGACGAAGAATTCCTTAAGTCGTATTCGTCACTTATATTGAAAATGTTGAAGATTGAACGTATCTTAAATGTGGTAAGTGCTATTTATAGTAAAGTAAAGTACGAATATTTCAAAAAAATAGATTTTTAAATATTTGTACTTTTGAACCCGATAAAAGAAACGGCTTAGGCTGCAAAAATCTCACCTATGGGTGAGATGCCACCTTTTAAAATTGTTAGTGGTAGATTCATCCAGCACCTGGGTGAGTTGACTATTTCCAAAATGTGAAGGAGACTCTGTAGAGTCGCCGTTTTCGGGCTCTAGTCTTAAAGATTGTTAATTGCTTGAATTTAATTAATACTTAGTGAGGTAATGCGACTATTACTTTTTATAATTATGTAAGTAATTTTCATAAAAAAGAAACATAACAATGTTATCTAATAAGTATCGTTTTTTATGATTCTTTAAAGTTATCTAAAAGAAACAAAGGTTTTCCTTCAACCACTCCAACTAAGCTAAATACAGTCGCCGCCGTTTTGGGTAAACTTAGCTACCGATGTCTGTACTCGTATGTAGGTGTAATGTCAAAGGATTTTATACCTCTCCTAGATATGAGACCCTGTTAAAGAAACGCGTATTTCAAATTCCGAATGATGGTAACAGAATCTCCATCTTCGCACACAAATCACTCAAATTCTTGCAGCCTTTCGTTTACAATAAAGTTGAAATAAACTGTGGTATAGCTCGATTAACAGTTAGGCAAGTAGTAAATAAGGTGAGAACTTGGCTATTGTCTTTAGGCTACAACCGAACTGAAGAGATTCTCAACGTACTGGTCTAAACCGGTCTCTTAACAACGAAACACACACACACACACACTCACACACCCTCCTTACCCACCCTAACACATATACACACAGACACACATTAAATATCACTCAACGTAACGAATCATATTTGTCACAAAAGAAAACACAGATCACTAAATTGTTCAAATGTATTTATTGCATACCACCATCCAACAAGTTTCTGCTAATGAATAGCTCGCCTCAATACAGGCATCGCCTAGTGAGGAGGGCTATGAAACCGATTGGAATTGTAAATTGCTCATTGTGTAAAATTAATTAGTTTAATAAGACATTAGTGTATATATAGTTTGGTAAATAAACGAAAATTATTAATTATTATTTCTTTTGGGTTATTTTTGCCCCTTTCCTTTACTATTTGTTTTAAATTCCAAAACACGCACAAAAGTTTAACCCGTCAAGAACAGCCATTTAGAAGCTCCTGTGTGAACCTATCTATTTGTATTATAGATTTGTACACGAAAGTTTCCATTATGATATCGCACGCACGAGTTAGAGCCGTAGACATAAACTATAAAGTGTATCTGTTTTTGGACACCCGCCAGACCGTGACTCCGGCGCCTGCGACGGTTTTGCCCTTTTTAGCTTTACACGACTTTAGGCTGGGACACATTGGCTTGTACAATAAAAGGGATTAAGTAAAATATTATATGAGATATCATGGTAAACAAAAAGTAAAATAATTTTGGAATATAATGAAGTACAGTCGACAGGATTATATCAATTATATGAGTGAGTAACTCGCAACCACTTTAAGCAATGATAGGTATACGTACTAGATTGCAACGGTATATTGTGTAGGATAATATGCTGTCGAGTAAGACCTTCTTGTCTTACAAGGAAAAAAATCACTATCGTTTACGCTAGCAGAATAAAAAGCAAAATATAAAGGATACCCAGCAATCTAACTGCGAAACTAACAAAGATTGGAATGTACGGACAACAGCAGATCAATGGTAACACTTGCAGTACGATTTTAAATCTTACGACACAGATAATAAGAACGGTCCAAAGTGTTACACTTGATCTGCTGTTAGCGTACAACGATCTGCCCCCCTAGCCAAGTGGCATTTACGCCAGTATTAGAATAGGAAGACAAATATCTGAGATTGACATTTACTTTTTCGTTCTGCACTTTCCTAGGGGGGCAGAATTGTTCATTCCAATAAACTAACTAAATTACTTCGAATTTCGACCGGTAGGTACATTAGTTTTGCAGTTATGTTGATAGACATTCAAATAATCTACCTTTTATTGAAGCAGCTCACGCAGCATACTATAATGAACAATTGCGATTTGAGAAGATTGTCTCTGCTTTCGATTGTAAAACGGGAAAACGAGTCACGTACAGTTTCGTGCAGTCTGTCCCCGCTTAAATCCAGTCCGCGTAGTCGTGTTAGTCAGTAGTTTGACGCCAGTTTATCCCCCGGGACAATTTATTCGTCGCCATTGCATTGCATTGGGTGATTCGTGAAACAAGTATACGAGCATTGCAATAATTGCAAAGACGATATTTCGTCTTTTGAATTCGTTTCAATAGAAATCGATTTTATCACAAGCCTTGAAAGCGCTGTCATATTTGTGATTGCAACACATGTGCTCTTCTCTTCATAAAGCGTTATAAATGGAGCGGGGCATGCGTTTCAACTGTCCGCAGGCCGCGTGCAGATCGCGCCTGTGTGTGACAGGCTTAATGACAAATACCTACATACATAAGTACATACTTATAATAATGTCCGCAAAAAAGAATAAAAACTTTAAAAGTCGTTCACTTAAGTCACTTCTAGAAAATAATTGAATAAGTATATATTTTAGTATGTACGTACTTACCTATAGCAATGTAGATATATTTTTTTTCTTATTTAAGTATAGGTAGATAGATTTTGGTCTCATAGAATTCGTATCATCCTACATTGTTTTTTCAGCATTTTCAAGCTCTATAATTTCTTAACTAAATTAATACTGGCAAGGTTAATTAGTTCACGTAAGTACTTTACCTATTTGATATTTTTTACGGCAAACTTATTATTTCAGATTCTGGGTTGTTTCAACAATTTATATGCGTCTGTTTCTGCTCCCCACTTCACAACAGTACAGTCATAATAAGTCCTAACACTAATTATAATTCCAAAACTAAATGCCACATAAAATATAAACGAAACTATAAAGTAACGCCCATAACGACTAAATCTTAGCCGTACACGGGTCTAGGCTAGATATAAACTTGGCTAGCACTTTAGTTTAGTAGTCTTGTTAGCCTCGGGCGGCATTATTTATGCCCTCTTGAGAACCGAGGGCTGAGGGAAAATGTTAGTTACTCTACCCTTTTATAATAATAAAAATAAATACAGGATGTCACTTGTATCTTGTACCTATTGTAAACAGTACCTATGTGCGATGTTAACCACTAAACATGTATGCGTATTAAATCACCACTCAATCAGTCCTACAATTTAAAAAATTGCTTGCCCCTCTCTATTTGCTGATTGTAATTATAATATGAAAAGTTAATTTACTTCGAGTACTCTTATTTATTTATTTTATTAATGGACTCGACAGTTCGTCATTTGCCAATGTCAATTTACAGAAAATTCAATAATCTTCCTCCAGGGGAGTCGAAGTAGCGTCTTCACCCTGGGTAGCCGCATCTTCATGTCTTCATCCAGAGGAGACGCCGTAGCGTCATCACTCTGGACGAAGCAGCTCGACAGTCACGTTCACTCCCGAGCTTGTAGCGGGAACTCTTGATAAAAGCTTGAAACTTCAGATCTTGCATAAATAATCCAATAACTTCACCGTACTGTCATTCGCGAACATTTTCTGATTAATTTAACGTGATATTAAACACAAAATAGTCCCGTAGACGTTAAAAGGAAAATTATCAAATAATTTCGAAACCGTCGTTTCCCGCCATTTTCAAAAGCCCCTCGAGTACTCTTATGGAGGAAGATTGAGTAAAGTCTTCATTTCGGACAAGGCCCATAGACCATAGATGTTAGTATACTTACTCGATATTTGATATCTCCATAAACATAACCTTTGGAGCGGGGTGAGTTGATCACTAACAATTTTGAAAGGTGGCATCTCACCCATAGGTGAGTTTTGGAGGGTGAGTTGCCACCTAAGCCGTTTTGCCAGAGTTACGGAAGCTCTGTTGGAAAAGAGTGTGCCACGGAATGGCGAGTTCTCTGGTTCGAATCCAGGTCGTGACGACTTTTTTTCTCCATAAAATATTTTAGATTTTCGCTTCGCATCGTAATGAAAGAAAAACTTAAATGTTCCTTCAAGGTCCTTCCTTCTTCAAGGTCATTATTTCTCCTCGAATACAATCCACCTAGGCCCGAATAAATAAATCACTCTCAGCTCAAAAGTCAATCTTGAGAACGACCTCAAGATGGAGTTCCTATTAATAAACTTAACTTAGGTGCGCGTTTAGGAATCGGGTATCACGTGAGTAACGCCGTATTAATAAACAAAACTCAGTTCTCAAGAGAACTGTCAAACTCACACTTGAGAACGTATTTGCTGATAGCAGGCGAACCGCGACTTGAGAAAGACATCACGTGATACGCCCTCAAGATTGGTTTATTAATAAATGACATACCTACTAGAGATGGTGATCACGTCTTGAGAGTGTATCAGCTGAATTCGCTCTTGAGGGCGGGTTTGAGCTCAGACTATTAATACCGGCCCTACTCTCAGTAGTTTTGGTTGCTTTATCCGGTACAAAACTTAATGAGATCCTCTAAATCTCATCTCATCAGCCAACATTAATCCTCTTAAACAATAAGTATGCCTTGAAAAGACTTTGTAATGTTATTCAAAGCCTCACGTTCCACAGGATTTGCCGACTTTTCGGCAAAGCTTTGACAAACATTCGAAGATTCCGAACTTTTGTAACATTTAAAATACTTTCAAGGCACTCCGTTGTTCTCTGTGTGACTGTGAATTTCTCCTTGCTGTGCCATGAATATCAATTGGGTTCCGTTTTATTATTATTATCCATAAGAAACGACAAACAATATGGCATGCTACCTGATGATACGTAGTCAATGTCACCTGTAGACACCACTCCAAAAGAGTTGCCAGATGCCGTTGTTGCCTTGAGCATTGATGACTGAAGCCTGTATCAGCTAAAAGCCACATTTCAATGGAGCTTTGCCCCACCTACGAAACTAGGTGACCATTTAAGCCGTACCTATCATTTTGTTGGGGACTTATTACAGGTTTCATATTGCATAATCATAATCAGTATCATTTTCTACTACTCTCGCAACTCCTATAAAATAATAACAAAAACAATGAAGAACTATTTTCTGAATTCTTAATTAAGCTGTTTTTTTCGAATCGCAACTTGTACAAAACTTTATTTTAAACCAATAATATTTTTACATTTATTCGTTATCTTGTACAACTTGCGGTTGATGGTGGGGCAGAATCTGGCATTGTCATTTCCTTAGCTATTAATTTCTAGCTGAATCGACTACGGCCTTGTCAGTCAGGGCCAATAATTTTAAACAAAATCCAATCAATGTGCCCGAATAACGCTGGCTGTCTTACCTTTCAAACTAGAACACAGTAAATGCAGCATTGCTATATGTAATATTAACGGCAGTAGGTAATCGGCGGAAGCACGGCGTCATCAATTCAGTTTTCTCTATCCTCTGTCACCTATTTGACAGAGTGGTCGTCGCTTCAGTGGCACAACTCGTCTCTGACAGCTGCCCTCCTCGTGCAGATGTGAAAAGAATCGGTCACAGTTGCCCTAATAGGGTCCATCACATCAGTGACCTAATGTCAACTTTGCCTTGCACTATCAGACGCTCGATTGATCAATTCAGTTTAGTATTTCAAAAATTCGCCTCACTATATTCTACCTTAGTCATCTAGAAACAGGGTTGGATTAATTATGGGGTGACGGGCGATGTTACTCATCATTTCCCCTTACCTGACAAACCCTTGTTTTCTTTTCGTCCAATTTTGTCTTATCCGTCCTGTCATTGTTTAGGTGTGGTGTAGGTAACGCAATAAACGATTATGCTGTTCGACTTTTGGAAATATTTATCTTTAAATTATTTATGAAAGGAACTTGTTGTATTTATTCACATAATGAAACCTTAAAAACAAAATATAATAAAACTAAACAAACTAATAATTATATCTAAACTAAAACTAGAACCGGCGTAGGTGGAGAGACGATATCGTTAGATACAGGGATGGGTGGCTGGAAGAGGCTCAGGACAGGGATGGATGGAAGAGGAGGGGGGAGACCTTTGCCCAGCAGTGGGACAATTTATAGGTTAACAAAAAAAAAAACTAAAACTATCTAAAAAGCAAACTTACTATATATAAAAAATATTACTCGTAGTAGATTTCTACTTGACATCGATTTTACCGCGTTACCGACATATAATTAAACTAGTATGGTTGTTAATTTGTTAATTAAAATCAGAATGCTCTCGTTGTTATTCGTTTATTCTAAGTAGGTAAGTACTTTATGTATTTTTGCGCTTCTTTCTTTGGAATTTATAAACACGGCATTTCCCATTCCATAATAATAATAATATTCCCAAACCGTTTGTTCCAAAACGATATCTCCTAGGGATATTTCAGATCGAGAGAGACATATAATGTAGGTATATATTTTATTTCGTTTTGCTTCGTGATAATATCTAGGAGCATCATATGAGAAATCTTAGCCTAGTCGGCGCCATGGTGCTGGCTGACGCTATATCGTAGGTTAAGGAACGCATTAGTATCCTCAAACAGTGCTCTGGCGAAGCGGCTTGAGTTAAGGCTCTATAATGTGGCTATTTCAATTCAGGAAGCTGCACTTTGATAAAGTTTTAGTGGCTATTAAGATCTAAGTTAGGAAGTGAAAATCTCAGCAAGTTTAAAGAGAGTAGGATACACCTGTGATAGTTTAGGTGGGGATACAGATGCCTAACCTAATACATGCCGAGTCACTCGTACGGTCGAAGACAAAGAAAGGTGTACAGGAGAGATATTTTCTGAAAAACTACTTGTTCGAGTGTAAAAATTATTTTACTGTTAGATAGATAAAAGTATGTAACTGTAAAAGAATTATTAAAATCGGTCCAGTAGGAGAAAATATCAACCATATTGAGACCTGTATACTTATCTCTGTCTTCGACTGTACATAAAACCATTCTCTCATGTAGGTATCTTTATTATCATATACCTAATATTGTCCAATAATATCCACTGCTCTTCAGTGTTTTTAGTTTCATATTCTTTTTGAATAAAACTGTAAACCGTTTTCATGTCAACAATATTAGTCCGCTAATGATTTATCAACGAGCGTCCATAGAGATACGCATATATGTGTTGATTTACTTCCGAAATGTAACCAAAATTAAACCTTTCAGTTATTTGATACGGTAGGTTAGGTACGTTCTAAATCAAAGCACAATAATATGAGCATAAACGAAACACGTAATCCTCTAGGCGTGACTTTATTCCAATTTGAACTGAATAGATTTTCTTTCCTTTGCCAGTAAGTAAGCTTTGTGCTTCAAAGGCTGGAATAAATTAAAATACCTACTTACCCCTCTTTAGAGGCTTAATTAAACATTTCTACATAGGCATTTCTATTAGGTATTTGTTTCTATAAAATAAAATACCATTGGTTGATGGATCAAAAAGATTTACATTGTACCAATACTTTGGTAAAGAAACTTATCATAGCACATACTTTGAACAAGTTAGAATAACCTAATAATATTCATTACAAGTCAAGTTCATTTAATAAGTAAGTAAGTACATATCTTTTATCCTAATCATTATTATTAGTCATCGGAAAAGATGACAATCAAAACAGTACCTATCTATTCTTAGATTTACATGGTATAAATAAGCTCAAACGCAGGTTTAAACAAAAATGTAGATAGGTAGGTATTATCATAAAACGAATCTGTGATGGATTTTTTGGAAGAATCAATTCATGGGTCTTGACTTATTCATATGGCCTAGATCTATTAGAATATAAATCGCTATCAATCTGGAATAAGATCTTCGAGGTTTCTCCGCTTATGCCTGCCAAGCCAACAGATTACGTCAAACCTAACAATTCCATTTTCTTTCTATTCTATTGCTGTTATTCATAAACCTAGTTAAACCCCATTTCTCTTAAATCGTGTTGCTATCCCTTTCACACTTCGTTAATAAATATTAAGATAGAAAGGAACAGGAGGTATAAACGGTGGCGTAACTTTAAATCACGTTTATGAATACGAGCCTATAAGTACAATTTTGTTAGCTTTCGTAACACTGCTGTTTTCCTTTAATAAACTGCAACTTCTTTCATCAAGCTAATGGCCAAATATTTGATCAGCCAAGGCAAGTGCGTCCATTAACTTGATGTCTTTCGTAATTGAATTCTATCATAAAGCGACACAGGATTCAAAATTCGTTGACATGTGATCAGAGGGTCTTTGGGTCCCTTCGTTTCATATGAGTCAGTGGAGCGTCCACCAGGCAAGGGTAAACTGACCCACCCTCTGTTTTAAGGGTTGAATTTGACTCATTAATCGATAGTTTTACTCCAAATAAGGTTAGTAAATGCGGTATAATAATGTTAGTTAGTTAAATAGGCCGCGACCTAAATCTAATCAAAGGTGATTTTATATAATTATTTTAGTGATTAGTACAAAAATTCCTTTACTTTATTTGTGCCAAAGATACTTGATTAAACCTGTCATTTCAGTGATTGCACTTAGTTAGGTACCTATCGATATTAGAGTAGGTATTTTTGCAAAAGTAAAAATTGGTAATTCACGTCAGTTTAATGGTTTTCGTGATCTAGTTCTTCGTACGAAAGATAATTAGACTGTTCATTCATTCATCATTGTAAAAGTATAACTGCTGAAAGTTTATGGCCTCTTCTTCTAATCAGTGAAAAAGCACCTCGCAAAAATTTCTAATAGAAAACACGTATTTGGTATTTTGAAGTTGAAGTATTTTACTGTTTGCCTCATAATAAGAATATTGATTCGCAGAAATTTTTACAATATGGATTCAATGGGAAATATAGAAGAAACGGAAAACCGCGAAAAACGTCGCAATGTTGAAGGCTGGTATTTTAAAATTTCATTGAACGAACTGCAGTAGAAATAAAAGGCATTTCACACTGCCTTTATTCTTCTCGCACATGGCTGATCCTGCCTATTCACTCGGTTTAATCCAATTACCTACGCCTCCGTAATAAGCATTTACTATGTCGCTGTTCAATTGCTTGATCCAATAATAAAGAATGCTCATTTTTAAATACCGATTTGTGTCGCATTTTCGGGTTTGTAAATGAAGAAGTATTTTTGTAGTTACAAATAATCCGTAGTTCTTTGAGATGCTTTACGAATTGCGATAAAGAATAGCCACCAAACAAAAATCTATAAACATAATAAAGGAATGAATTAAACGAATATTATGACTAAATGAACCTTTTCTTAATAATTTTTGAATTGTGATTATTTCTCTCATAATTAAAAAGATATAACTAAATGTAATTATCGTCTCGATCATCGTTTTATTGTTATTTATAATATCAGTAGTTACTAATTCACCAAAACGAAATTTACCAAATAATATTGTAAAGTGAGACTAACTCGGAATGTTATCGCATTTTCACACGTTCGCTAGCCATTGACCGAAAATTGTGTGCAATGCAGCTTAACTGGCGCATTGACGAGATCCTCTATCCTGGAAGCCTTCCAAGATGAAATTGATACTTTATCGCCGGATATAATATTATTTCAAAAAATTCTTAACCCAGAAGCTTCCTTTGTAGGTGGATATTAGGAAAATTCTATTCAATATTCGCCCAGATATTTTATCATTATCATTCAATGTGCTGAGATGGATGAATGGATTAGTTCCCGTGGCTCGGCAAGAATGGCACGAGGTGGAACACCCCAGGATGTTTAGTCGGTATTCCGCCCCTTCAGGGTGGTGAGCCCGACATAATCAACACGCTCCCCCGGGCGTGGTGGTACATGGTTTGACATGTTTTACCTAGGTAAAAAAAAGGTTGAGACTTGAGTGGTATGCTTTGGGAGAGGCATATGTCCAGCAGTGAACTGATACGGGCTTGTGCTGATGATTAATTTTTATTTTATTTTATTGAGGGATAAATTAGAATAAGTACTTATACTTAATAAACACAAAATTATATGGCCATATTTAATATGATCATTTTTTAATTATGTAGAATGTTATTAGTAATCTTTGTAATGTATGGATGGTTTTTGCAAAAAAAATCGTGACAATTAGTGACTTAAGAACTAATTACCTGCTAAGGAATATCCACATTTGATTTTCAACATATACAAGACAAGGCTATGGTAATTAACTTGACCTGTGTACTCTTAGCATAAGTAGGTAATCCTCAAGGAAACAAGTCCAACCTCTCGGCAACCGAAGTACAAATCGATTCTCCACTTTTCCCAAATAAGAAAAACGGAACATCCCGAGTCATTCGCATTTGGCATGAAATCTGGTTGTTTTCAAGGCAATGCTACCCTTGGCAAAGCGTGTCCTCGACTCGCTTTTGGATCCTGTCCAAGATGTGTCATCCCATGGTCTCCATAATATATGTATATTGTTAACGCGTCGCGACTTGCAGCAATAAAAATGTGATTTAGAAGTTTAACTTGCGATTTTAGACTAGCATTTTCCCCATAATCGTTAGGGTTTGCATCTGACATTTATGTGTAACTACCTATACATATATTCGCATTTGTTTTATATGGTGTGCTGTCTGACTAAATGTCTGTCTTTCTTTTAAATTTTAGTAGCTTCTGCCCGCGACTTCGTCTGCGCAGGATCTTTATAAATTAGCCAATAATTTATAAAGACTTCCGAGTTTATATATTTTATCGGATGGGATGGGATAAGAGTTCCAATAGGTTCCAATAGGTCCTATCTCCAATGGGTTTACTTAAAACCAATCTAAGTAGGTAATCTTTACTAGATTCATGTTTCTTTTTAGAATTTGGTCATTTTCTTTAAAAATAGCATGGTCTTCAACAAAGAACAATAAATTATGGCGAAAAGTATACTGCAAAGGTACAAAAGCTGTGAGATATTGCAAATCGAAGCTATTTCAATGGTAATTTCGTTTGCTGGCTCAATGTAGATATTTTATTTGATACTTTATAGTAAGTACCTACATCATTGATCTCCTATAAACAACTAGATACACAGTCTGCCGTCTAAAAATATCCGAGCGCAAAGAAGGTCCAAATGGATGAATGGACATATGCTTTATTGGACATTATTTGGACGTTAACAATGAACCCTTGTTTGAACGTTTCTTTAATTGTTTTTGTTAGACCTTCGTGTATCTAGTTGTTTATAGGAGATCAATGACCTACATCATATAAAGTATCAACTTACTTGAAACTTATATGGCTACATTTGTATCGGTTACAGAATGTAAACTTTTTTTTCCATAATTATTTTTGTGAAGCTATGTGCCACCGTGCAAATTAATTTTTTTGTAGAAATTTTCGTAACTTTTAATTACAAACTAAGTATAAGGTACGTAGTTAAGGTAGGTACACAATTTTACTTCTAAATCAAAATATAAGTGAATACATCAATCCTAAACCAAATAAATTAGAATGTACGGAGCGTAGATTACAGTTTCTTCGCTATGAATGTGGCGGTGTTTGGTATGCGCAATGTTACTCGCGAGTCTAACTTGCTTGGGACTTCTTTGTGACTTGGCTCGGGTAAAATCTTGTAGATCTAATAATATAAAATTGTACCCGTAAAAGTTTACGTAACCTTAGTAGCGTTTAAAAATATTTTTCTTTGCTCAACGTGCCTTTCACGGATGGAAATAACCAGTTCCACATTTATTCAGTTTTGCAAAAAAAGCAACGCTTTCTTATTTCCCAGACAAAAACACCGCCACATTTTATAAAAAACTTATTTAAAAAATCATACCTACGACGTTAGCGGTTAAAGTAGTTAGTGTTTTTATAAGAATTAAGTTTCACTATGTAGTAAGGTTTCATTACGAATTACTTAATTTAACAAAGTTAGGTACGGTCGAAGACAAAGAAAGGTGCACAGTAGAGTTTTTAAGGTTGAGATTTTCTCAAAAACTATTTGACCCATTGCAAAAACTAATTCACTGTTTGATAGATAAAAGTTAGAACTATGTAACTGTAAAAGAATTATTAAATTCGGTACAGTAGTTTTTGAGAAAATCACAACCTTATTGAGGCCCCCTGTATACTTATCTCTGTCTTTGACTGTACACTAGGTGCAGATCAATTTCCCTTATTATTATATCTATCTCTAATGCTGCCTTTATTGAAATGAAACCTTTCGTTATATCGATTAGTTAAGCCGTTAGTCCGTCTTCTTTGAGCTATAAATTAAATTCTAAACAAACACCAATAGTTGCATATTAAACGCAGTATGTAAATATCGATCCTCATAGTGTAAACTCCGCACGTCCTGTAGAATATCCGCGCCTCGGTTAGTTCGTTTCCGCGTCGCTTGGAGCGCGCACGTCGCGTCGGTTCCGCATTGAAAAATATTTTCCGTGAACGGTTTTGACTGGCATTCGGTAATATTGGAATTCGATTAGTGTGAATGTGTCTTTATGAATATGCAAATTCGGATGTCATTTTTCGTGCGAATTCGGGGATTTTAGATTTTTTGTGAAAATTGGTGTTTAATTAAAAGTGATAGGTGTTGAAAGACTTGGAAAATTTCGAGATTTGCGAAATATTACAGGACACGTTTGGATTCCTTACAGAAAAAAACTACAGTTTTCTATTTTAGCTTGAGTGTTTAAGTAAATGATCATGTATATTAACTATTAGTTTAATGTAGATTTAAAGGGATACTTACCTCTTTTTTTGGCAATTTTCTTCAATATATAAGCTAAATAGGTACCTATTTATTAACTATGCCAATTTGTTATGTGATGTGAGTAGCATTGGATAATACCTAAATAGGTGCAGAAAAATCATTAAATCATTCAAATATACTTTATTCGCACACAAAAGGAATACATCGGTTAAGTACATAAATTAGCTAGTGTACAGACCGCCTGGCCTTATCGCTTTAAGCGATTTCTTCCAGGCAACCTTCGAGTGATGCCCTGTGCCCACGACCGATCTTTAATTTTTATTTAGTTAGGTTAGTCTGCGCTACTAAGTTATTTTAGGTACTACACTAAAGTACCTAAGTAAATATAGGTAATAAATAGTTTTAGTACTTATAGTGATTTATATTTTATTACTTACCTACTTAGTGAAAGAATTTTTACAATCCGTGAAGCAGCTCTTGAGAAAATCTCCACCGTAATAACGTCCCCAAACTTTTTTTGTTGTCGACTATATTGCTATCGCTTAGTATCTTGATCTAAAAACATCTTTTTTATCCGTGTAAAAGCAAAGTGTTACCTGTTTCAATTTACCAACTACTCCTTAACTACTCTCTAACTATGCCACCCCGGGAGTCGAACCTCGAGCTGCTAATTTATTACCCCGGTGCTCCACTGCGGTAGAACTCGCCTCGAGTAAAGTTAATTAGAACTTGAGAGCGACTTGTCTTTTAGAGTTTGAACGAGAAGGAGTAACGTGTTCTATCTCTGTTTGTTTCTTTGTCTTTCGGGAAGTGCTGAATTTTGATGCGGTTTTTAACTTGAGCGCTAGTAAAAATCGTCGCGGTGCACCCTCCTCATACAAAATACACTAAAAAATATGCTCTCTCTAGGGTTCTCTTGAAAATGGCGGGAAACGACGGTTGCAAAATTATTTGATAATTTTTGTTTTATTGTCTACAGTGGTTATTTTGAGATTAATATCACGTTAAATTAATCAGAAAATGTTCACGAGTGACAGTATAGTGAATTTGTTGAATAATTTGAGCAAGATCTGGTGTTTCAAGCTTTTATCAAGAGTTCCCGCTACAAGCTCGGGAGTGAACGTGACTGTCGAGCTGCTTCGTCCAGAGTGATGACGCTACGGCGTCTCCTCTGGATGAAGACAAGAAGACGCGGCTGCCCAGGGTGAAGACGCTACTGCGACTCCCCTGGAGGAAGATAGAAGACTATTATATATTGAATTTTCTGTAACATGACATTGGCAAATGACGAACTGTCGAGTCCATTAATAAAATAAATAAATGCTCTCTCTAAAGCAAGGTCTCCTGCGACCCGATTTAGGGGCGTGGCGTGGCGTAACAATTTTCCTGTGTAAAATCGGTTACCGAAACATATTACGCGCGGTAACCTTCACGTGGCTATTCGTATTTGCGTATTTGTCATCATAATTGCCATGTGTGGTTGGTATTCTTGACAAAATATCCGTTTACGAATAGCCAAGTGAAGTGACACCATAAAAGAGCGCGGCGAAACTTTTTCCTTCATGGTGTTGGGGACAGAGTAAATGATATCTTATTTATTATTACTTACTTAGAATATAATGCCTACTTGTTTACTTGTACTTTTTGTACCAGTTTCTCGATACTACAATCACTCGTCCTGAATACGAGGAACTACGGATGTCTCACATCCACTTCCAATTTGAGAGACTTTGATCTATTTTTGGCGCCAAATGGAGCGTGTCGCTTCTGCCTTGTAAACGTGGATTGATTGCGCTACTATTGTAAAACAAATAAACACTCATTATTCTGCCGAAATGGTTAAATACGTGTCTGCCTTGAAGAGGTTTTTAAAACTTTTCGTTAAAAAATACAAATTTTTTAAACTTTTTTACTATTACGTTTTTTTTACAAATAGGACATTATCTACGAAACAAAACAGCAAAAATATTACCTTCCAGCCCCCTTACCTTGAAGTATTATAGCAGTATTACTTTCATAATACTTTGTTACTTCGTACAATGACGACCTTAATGAGCTTACTTTAAGGTCGTCATTATACGAAGTAACAAAGTATTATGGAAGTAATACTGCTATAAGACTTCAAGGTAAGGGGGCTGTTCTTTCTTCAAAACAGACAAAAAAAATACTTCTTTCTTTCGTTGCCTTGAGTTTTGAATTTGAATAAAATATAGGTAGGAAGGATCGTAGAGGGAGTATCTAAAAGTAATTATTAGCACGACTAACATTTGACTGTACATTACATAACTTGATATTGTAATATTAATAGTATTCATAATTACGATTTAATTAAACATAGTTTGTAGAATGTAGACTGAATTAGTTTTATAAATAATTCACAAAATAAATAGACTCGAAACGACGACTGCTCATCCGGTAAAAGTCCGGTGGCGCTTACCGGTGCGTTCAGTGGCGTTTTATTTTGAAATCGTAAATCACTCGAGGCGGGGCGGCGAGTGGTGTGGTGACTAAATAATAACCATGAAAAATGTTGATTAAACTTTATTTTCGACCGTACTTATCCAAAGCAAAATCTGTTTTATAAATAGACACTCCAAAATATATTATACTTGTGCGTTTATTGGGCGCACAATATCGTTAACACCTCGTCTTTATTACTTACTTCCTATAGACATTACAAAATTAACTATCGACGGTTCTGTAGGTAGAGAATGCACATTGGAAATGGAAGTTGGGGTTGAACAATTCATTGCTGTCAAACGGTTTAATTAGATAGAGCATAGTAATCTACTGAATGTGGTATCTACTCTCTCTCTCTTGTGCGCTATTTGCATTAGACGGCAAATTCAATTTGTGAATGGATTATAAGCAAGTTTCTTTGTATAATTTTTGTTCATTTCATTGAATTTGGATTTTAGTAGAGGAAAATTCTCGAGCATAAGGCCTAGTGATATGTTACATACAACCATATTATGAGTAGACAGTGTCGATATAGGCGTCAGGTGGATCAGGAGAATAGTAATTTGTTGACCCTTGTCAAAAATAAATCTTAATCCTAAGATACAGGGGAATGACCGCGAAGTTCAATCGTATTCGTAATCGTTTTAACACATGGATGATACAATTGTGTTCATTACCTGTTTCCTTATCATTTATTAAAACTTGTATAAATATTGCAGTAATATCATTCGTCAAAATGAAAACTATTGTTGTAGAAACAATAGCTATGATTCTATTTTTATCTCAGAGCTTGGAAAAATTGTTAAAGTTAGATCTTCCAAAAGTTCAACTCTTTCAAAACTATTTATTGTGCAAACACCTTATTCTTTTTTGCCATCGCTTATTTTTCTTGCGTCCGACTGACATCTAAGTGTTACCAGATTTAGAATGTTCCCGATATTCGTGGCGTCCCCTCTGACGTGACTCAGGCAAATTACTGTGCATGTGATTAATGTATGCTATTCCTGGGTGTATCCTTCGCTACTCATTTTCCTTTGTTCTGAAAAACTCGCCTATTATAAATCAAGAATGAAAAGCGTATGTAACTTTTACATTAATGGGCATAGTTCAAGCAGATTGTGGTCATTAATTAATTTCACTTCTCCACTTTATGGTGTTTGTAATGGCGAAGTATTTTAAAAGTTTTATGCATGAGGATGTATTTCTTGAAACCCCAATTCACTTATTTGGCAGGTCGTTGAACTAAGTGCGTCTATTTACACCATTATTTTTATTACTCCTGTAAAAATGTATTTATGTGTACGTGATGGGGATTATGGACTGTAGAAAGAAGTCGGATGATTCACCATCGAAATACTGAGACGTGAAGCCGTCGAAATGTCGGCAACTCTATATGCGGACAAATGTGAGTATAAAGTGGTGTTTATGTTATTTATTTTTATAGAATAAACTATGTTCCTACTTTCATTTCGTCGTGTGGTTAACTGGTTAATTAATGGCATTTAAACAGGATTATCCCACATGCCTCTGATAAAGATCTCAGTTCGTAGAACAACCAGGGACAATCGCATATCATGATGCTTCCCAAGGACCGAATAAAGCAGAGGGCCTCAGATGAAAGTGTCACCAACTGTCATCCATCTTTATTCGGCATGCGGCCAACTTTTACGATAATTTTGTGTACTTAACAAATATCTGCATTTGTAGTGCAACAAAGAGAATTGATTTGATTTGGTCTATACTCTCTTCTACTAGTACTAGTAGACTACCTACTTAATATGTTATTTGACTATATTTAAGTACTGATTACTTACTTAGATTGTTTTGCTTTGAGCGATAAGACCGCCAATTGTTATACTAACTGTATTAGCCTATTTCTTTTGTGTAATACTTTTTATTTTTTTTGCAATAAAGAATATTTATCTTATCTTAGATTGTTTAGTACAACTCTACCTCTATGATGAATACGGTGATACTTGTAACTATTCAATTGGAAATAGTCATCGTAGAAATATTTGTTCCACGTTCGCAGATAGAGAGGATATTCCATTTGCTTCTCAGAATAAATAGATTTTCTTGCGACAAATCCGAATATCATTTTGCGCTCTTACGTTTCACGGGATTCTCTTTTCAATTCAATTTCATGTTTATGTAAAAAGTATTTCTCTTTGATTCCGGAATAGGTACAGGAAGTAAGGGACATTAATATTCATCATCATATTATAGCACTCGTACATAGCACAAATATTTTTGTTGAGATAATATTTGACGCTTATTATTTACTTCGTATTTATGAACAGTCATATTACATAAAATCCATGAAAGGAGGTAGGTACATGTACAGTCGAAAACAGAGAAAAGTGACAACTCCTTATGGTTGAAATAATCTCAATAACTATGCTACCGATTGTAAAAAATCACTCGTAGCTAGGTTAGAGCGCATACTATATTTGTAATGTAAATGAATTTTAAAAATGATTACTTTTGATTAAATCACAACTTTAATGAGCCCCCTGTATATTTTTCTTTGTGTTAGACCGTACAAGACAAGTAGTAAACTAATATTTGGAATTGACTAAGTAGAAATAGGCAGGTAGTTACGTATTTACCTACCATGAAATTTATTTAACATGGAATGTGGCAATAATCCCTTTCGTTTCGGATTACTGTCGCGTTGTGTCAAATTAATCCTGTAATTCATATACATAATCGGTTTTAATTCCGTATGTACGAGAATGTACTCGTATAAATCATCAGTGATGTATGGGGATTTGGGGATGTGATTACAGTGTGAATCCTTATATAATCATAAATCATCCTAACAGAATGTATGGCTATCCCGCAAGAGATTCTGTTATTCGTTGCATAACTCTAAATAAGAATATTTTAATAATTTGGTCAAGCAAGGAGCATAGTTGGGATGGGATAGGTCTGAATCTAGACGTACGTAGTTTACTTTACCGACTATAGGCAACCGAAGCTTTGTGCAGGGGTCTTATTGGGAAAATGGGAAAGCCTCAGTAGCGCGATCTATCTAATCTGAAACTCGCGTTTTGTCATTACTTAGTGCCCTCTATAAAATATTCGGACCACCGTTTGTACCCACTAATCCTTATACGTACAGTGTGTGGTTACAAGTATAGGATAAATACCACAACAACCAAACAATATTACATTTCTATCTAAACATAATTATCTTGAATAACAGGACATATAGTGGTTAACCAAGAAATGGAACTTGTCACCGCAGTTGCCTGTAATATCTGCTACGCGAATATTACTACAACATATAACGATACGAGTGGGCTTTAAATCCCGTGGCTTTGTGTCGCCTCAATTATGCAACATTGTGGTTTCACGTTGTAGTAGGGGAGAATTCATATTAAACTTTATAAGCTAGGTAACTCGACAGCACTTTAGCTATGCATTTTGGATGTAAAGTCTATTTCAATGGATAGGTTTTGAAATGTTAAAGCGGTTCAATAGTCCATGCTTCGAGTTAAATAATATTTAATACAGGGCTGGGGTGGATGGGAGTGGGGGTTTGCTAGGCTCGTTTCGTTTCCACTCTACTTACTAGGTAGGATATATTTTATTCTGAAATAATTATGTAAGTACCTGAAAGTAGATACGCAAATGCAAAACCATTAAGTCTCTTATCTTAAAACCTAATGTAATTGCTAGTTTGTAATTAATAATTTCTTTGTTCCAGGTCCGCGCTATGGAGCAGCGGTTGTGCGATTGGCCGGCGGCGGCGGCGGCCAGTGACGTGGCACCCCGCGCCATTACGCGACTTGAGGGCCAAATCGAAGAACAGGTAAATAAACCTTTATTATTATGGGAATTGGATCAGAGAAGCATAATTTATTAACGTCGGATACTGCAATCTTGCTCTCACTCGCGATCTTAGTTAGCTCTCTTGCTTTTGTAGTTTTTCATCACTCACTTCGCAGAACTTCTCATGAACAGCGATGGATGACGCCGAAGTGATACATACGACTTATAACAAGATTGCACTTTATGGTCCATCCATTAGTGCAATATACAGGACCCTTGCATCTATAGTATTTTTAATCTATAGTGGGGTTTATGAAAGTATTTTGGAACGCATCCATAAAAAAGTTTTAGGGTTGTAATCGTGTGACGTCATAACCGGTTTACGAAACGTCAAAGTTGTCAAACGTCCGTCCGATAATAAATAAAATGTCAAATGGTTGTGGATCTTTTTAGTTTGTTTACGAGTGTATTTTAATATTTATTCTGAATTATTAAATGAACAACTGTGAAAAAACGATGGTTTACCAAAGTTCAAGTAATGCACCTGCAGTCGATATAATTTTCGAGCCAAGAAAGGGTGGAAACATGTTTTAAAATCCTCGGAAAATTGACTTGTTTACAAAATGCAGGTAAAATTGAAACTTTTATTCTCATTTATTTTCTGTATTTAATTGCTATGACCCTATTTTATTGGTATCCACAACTCATTACTATGCACTGTTAATAAAAGAAAATAACAACAAAATTCAAACGCGAATAGCTCGTTGGATTGACACTTTTTGTGAGTTCGTAACTTCATAGGCGTTATTCATAAACGTGATTTAAAGTTACGCCACCGGTTAGGCACCCTGTCCCTTTCTATCTTAACCTTTTTTAACGAAGTATGAAGGGATGTGAGGTTTAACTAGGTTTATGAATAACAGCATTAGAGACTAGTGCAATTTCTAGCAATCGTATTTTGTTTTGTTTTTTAAAGTAAGTAATTTCTGTTTGTTGAAACTACAGTTTATCATTTTCCCCCAGAAGCAGCTGCGGCTCCAGGACGCGAAGCAGGTAGAAGCGAAGGCTGCGCGCATCAAGGAGTGGGTGACCAACAAGCTCAAGGAGTTAGAACAACAGAACCAACAGCTACGGGAGCAGAACGACCGCTGCAACCAACAGTTGGAGCTGCTACGAAACCATATCGCTACACAAGGCACAAGGAATAGTGCTGTAAGTAAGGCAAGGAAAACTTTTATACTACTCCCTCCTCATCCTCGAGTTGTATTAATTAGAATCTGAATTGTTTATTGACCCTTTAAGGTATAATAAAGCAGCAGTTACAGCTTGCACTTTCCTGATTAAAAAATTATCGTCAAAACCAAAGTCAAGATAAAAAGAGAGTCAAGACTCCTCCAGTCACTTTATCTTTGATAATGGCTAACTGATTGCTGTCCTCTTCGAGATCATTAATGCCTTTATGAAATAAGTACTTAAACTTTTTTTTTAATATTTTAATACTTAATGTCTCATAAACATATGAAATATGAATATATTTTTATCGTTTAATAACATTTTATAAATCCGTTTTAAATTCTATTATGAACTATACTGTGATTATCCTAGTAATGGTGATCAAATTGCCTCCCAATGTTACATTTATGACTCACCCAGATTTCAATATTTTCATATTATTACTTAATTGACAAAACAAAAAACCCGACTGCAAAAATACTATCCCCTTTTGATTTCTTTTTCATACCCTATGATATATTGCTCAGCAGCCTTCTTGGACATATCGCAGGCGTTTGATCGCGTATGGCACGAGGGCCTCCTATTCAAGATCAAGAAACATTTACCGCACAATTACTTTGTTTTTCTAAAATCATACCTAAGCGATCGTCTATTCCTAGTGAAACAAGGAGAAGACACAACGGCCCTCAATAAAATACAGGCAGGCGTCCCTCAGGGCAGTGTGCTCGGACCAACCTTATATCTGCTATATACGGCTGACCTGCCACAGACAGATGGAGTGGTAATAGGCACCTTTGCTGATGATACTGCGGCTATGGCTGTAGATAACTGCCCTCATGAAGCATCTGCTAAACTACAAAAATGTCTTGATGATATCTCACTGTGGCTTAGAAAATGGCGTATAAAGGCCAATGAAACGAAATCTGTGCAAGTAACATTCACTACGCGGCGAGAAACTTGCCCGCCAGTCAAACTAAATAATGTAGAAGTACCACAGGCTTGTGAGGCCAAATACCTTGGTTTATACCTGGATCGTCGACTAACCTGGCGGAAACATATTTTTACTAAAAGACTGGCATTGAGTCTACAACAAAGGAAAATGTACTGGCTACTGGGACCTAAGTCACAACTGTCTCTGGAGACTAAACTTCTTCTCCGTGGTACATCACAAACAAGCAACTGCATCATGATTTAAGAATCCAAACAGTCTGTGAGGAGATTACAGCAAGAGCCAAAACCTATGCAACCAGAACTGAGAACCACCCAAACAGTTTAGCAACTGGCCTAATGCGCAGTAGGAGAGTCTTCAGGAGATTGAAGAGGAAAGCTCCACAAGATTTGCTGCGAAATTCAACAGCGGACTAGTCACTGGACTCGTACCGCGCAAGACAATGGATAAATTCATGAAGTGCAGCTGAATGTCCCTGTGACAGATTGCGGCAAGAAAAGAAGCTTTAAAAAAAAAAAAAAAATACCCTATGATGTTCGGGATATTAATAAAAAAAGCGTTTACAAGTACAAATTGTGCCTTTATTATCAAGTGACATTAAAACGAAAAAAAACGAAAGACGATCCTTTGACGTCTAATTTCTTCTTCTTCTCAACATCTTCGGGCCCCTTGAAGCCTCAGGAGGCTTTCAATAAATTAAACATTCGGCAGACAACATATCTTCACTACTGGTCTCTTCATTAAGCCAGTAGTTGTCTTAACTGTGGCCACACGAACCACGCCGTCCTGGCCTGGATGAAGTTCTACAATCCGGCCTAGTCGCCACTTCAGCGGGGGAAGGCCATCTTCTTTAAGAACAACCAATGTGCCAATCATCACATTGGTTTGAGGTTCTATCCATCTCGTCCGTTCTTGAAGTTGGGATAGGTATTGCGAGCTCCATCGTTTCCAAAAAAATTGACGTAGCCTTTCAATACGATGATATCGTGGCAGGCATTCTATATTTCTGTCGTTTACTTCAGGCATAGGGAGTGCAGTGAATGGACGACCGATTAGAAAATGGGCAGGGGTCAATGGATTAAGATCGTCAATAGAAGATGACAACGGAGTTAAAGGTCTGGAGTTGAGGATTGCCTCAATTTGTGATAAGGTGGTATATAGCTCTTCGTAAGTTAAATTACACATACCTACTGTTCTTTTTAGATGATACTTTGTAGATTTTACAGAAGCCTCCCATAGTCCTCCAAAATGCGGAGCGTTTGGAGGTATAAACTTAAACTCAATGCCTTCATCACCAGCATAGTTCGAAATGAGGTTTTGAATTTCATGCCAGGCTCCAACAAAGTTAGAACCGTTATAGCAATGGACACGAAAAGGTTTACCACGACGGGCTATAAACCGTTTTAAGGCTAACAAAAACGCATGTGATGATAAATTCCCCACGAGTTCTAGGTGAATTGCCTTTGTGACAAAGCACACAAAAACGCATATGTAAGCTTTCAGAAGTTTGGCTCCACGTCCTATCTTCGAACTTATGTGTAAGGGTCCCGCGAAGTCTATCCCCGTATTAGTAAATGGAGGTCTAGGTTCTGTTCTGTCTCGAGGTAAGTCGCCCATAATTGGATTATTGGTTTTAGCGGATAATCGCACACATTTTACACAACGATGTACTGTTTGTTTTGCCAAGTTTCGGCCACCTATTGGCCAATAACGTTGTCGAATTACACTAAGTAAGAGCTGTGGACCGGCGTGAAGTGTTTTAATATGTTCGGATTCAAAGATCATTCGCGTCATGTTATGTTTTGCATGAATAATGACAGGATGTTTCGAGTCGTAATTTAAACGTGTGTGTTCAAGACGCCCTCTAACTCGTAGTAATCCGTCAGCGTCCAAAAAGGGACTAAGTTTCAATAACGAACTACCCTTGAGTATAGGTTGTTTAGAGTGAAGTGTATGTAGTTCTTTATGAAAGTGATGTTGTTGCGCGTGCTTTAGTAGTAATTTGTTGGCCTGTTCAATTTCTGAACTTAGTAACGCACCCTTTATTTTAGTGTTGTTTCGAGTGTTATGTACGAAGCGTAAAACATAAGCCCAGATGTGACGTATTTTCTTAAGACTTGATATCTTTTCGATATGATTTTCAATGTCCGTGTTAAATGTCGATAATTGTGTTACAGCTGAAATTACAGGTGTTTCTACTTGTTCTGGAATAATCTCAGTTGTGTCAATAAGAGAATGCGTGGGCCAAGCAGTATCGTTTTTACTCAGGAAGTCAGGTCCATGCCACCAAAGTTTCGATTGTGTCAAGATGCTAGGCTGAATTCCTCGAGAAATCAAATCGGCTGGGTTTATTTCCCCAGGAACATGACGCCAGTGGCAATCAGCAGTTATCTCTTGAATTAATGATACGCGATTGCGAATAAACGTTTTGAATTTGTATGGATCCAAACTCAGCCAACCTAGAACGATCGTTGAGTCTGTCCAAAAAAATATTCTCTCAATATTAATACGAAGAGAATTTCGAATAAACTTGCTCATACGAGCAGCTGTGAGTGCACCACATAATTCTAGTCGCGGAATTGTTGTAGGCTTTAAGGGTGCAACTCTACCTTTAGCACAGAGTAGATGAATGTGGACTGTATCATTTTGGAATGTTCTCGCATATGCACAAGCACCGTAAGCTCGTTCAGACGCGTCGGAAAATACGTGTATCTCTGCATTATGGCTGTAAAGAGCTTGTCGCGGTATAGATAGTATATTCAAAGATTTGAAAGCTTCTAAAAAGCTTAACCAACGCAGCTTTATCTCTTGAGACACTGGATCATCCCAAGATAGTTTTTGAAGCCACAATGACTGTAATAAAACCTTCACTTCCATGACACACGGACTGACTAAGCCCAATGGGTCGAACACTTGTGATATTATGGACAAAATAGTCCGTTTAGTAGGTTGTTGTTGCTCTTCTACATTTACTTTGAAATATAATGTATCAGGTATATTGCTCCAAAGCAAACCCAATGTTTTTGAACATGAAGATTCACTTATTTTGTGATCAACAGTTTCAGCTATGTCCGCTAGTTGTTCAAGTACCTCAGGGCTGTTGGATCTCCATTTTCGAAGGGGAAAACAGGCCGACTTGAGTTCTGTGGTAACGTCACGAGCTAATTCAATTGCTTCATCAACAGATGGTGCTCCAGAAATGAAGTCGTCGACGTAAAAATCTTTTGAAATGGCTTCAGCAACTTTTTTGTTCCTGCAATCCATTGATATTTGTTTCAGACACCGAATAGCAAGAAAGGGTGCCGATGCAGTTCCGTAAGTAACCGTATTTAGTTCAAATGTTTTAATATGTTCTGTTTCGGTATCCCGCCATAAAATTTGCTGGAGATACCTGTCCTTTTCATTGACAAGAATTTGTCTATACATCTTTTCGACATCTCCGGTAATAACGATTTTGTGTTGTCGAAATCGAAGTAATATTGACATAATATTATCCTGTATAGTGGGTCCAACCATTTGAAGATCATTACATGACATACCGGATGTAGTTTCGGCAGATGCATTAAAAACTACTCGAAGTTTCGTTGTGTCTCTATCTTCTTTTAAAACGCCATGATGAGGGAGATAGTATGGCGAGTATAATGATTTCGGTTCATGAGACGTTATTTCAGTCATATGACCTAGTGTTTGATATTCAGTTATGAAGTCCTGATAACGATACTGTAGAGTTCTATCGCGCAAAAATTTCTTCTCAAGTAATAATAGCCTTTTGCGAGCTAGCGTGTACGAATCACCCAATATAGCTGGAGAAAGCTTGAGGGGAATGGCAACTATAAACCTACCGTCAGGTTTACGTGAGGTGGTTTCGACGAAATGTTGTTCGCAGTTTTGTTCTTCGTGTGACCAAGTCGGAGCATCAGGAACGTTTTCGAGTTCCCAAAATCTTGCGACTTGTTGTTGTAATTCTTGATCGGAAACAGAGGCATGATAGCTAACCTCACGTGACGGCGAGTTGTGAGTGGATAAAACACTACCAGCAACTACGAACCCGAACACGGTTTGTCTGAGCGAGGGCTTGTTGTGTCCCAAGCTTAGTTGTTGCGATCCCAATAGGTTCCAAAAATGTTCCCCGCCAATTAGAATATCGATTTCCTTTGGCTCAAAATACAACGGATCTGCGAGCTGTATGTGATCAGGTATGCCGAACTCGCTAAAATTGACACGATACGATGGTACCAACTGCGTTATTTTTGGTAGTATTAGGCAACAAATCTGAAGATTGAATGAGTTTATTCGTGAGTATATCGTGAGAGACGACTTGCTTGATATACATGTACTGACATTATTGATTCCAGAGACAGCGCCTTCTGTGGCTGTCCTAGGAAGGTTTAATACTGTCGCGATCGATTCGGTGATAAAACATGACGTGCTTCCGCTGTCTAGAAGAACACGAGCCTCGTGTGCAACACCCTGTGCGTCGTAAACGGTAACCAACACTGTTGACAATAAAATTTGTTTTATTGGACCAACTGAAGAAGACGATAAAGAAACTTCGTTAGTATTTTGTGTTTGAAAGTGGTATTGATGTGATTCATCATCGAGGTGCAGAAGCGTATTGTGTTTAGTAGTACACTTCTGGCAATGACTACGCTTACACACCGACGCAGTGTGCCTAGGTCTCAAACAGTTCATACATACATCGAGCCTTTTCGCCATATCGATGCGCATTTGTGGTGAAAGTGCACGAAATTCGTCGCAGAAAAACAGTCTGTGTGCCCCTTTACACATAGGACACTCAAATGATTGTGTTTGTATCAGGCCCTGATAGTTTGGCTGAGTGACTGCAAGACCGTAATGTTTACTCAAGTGTGGAGATTTTTGTGTGGTAGTGGTATTTGTGTGATATTTGTGCGACACTAGTTTGTTTGACTCTAATGTCTCTAACAATGTAGCTCTGTTATTTATGAACGTGACTAGCGAGTCATACGAAGGTGCTTTCAATAGTAACTTAGCTTGCTCCCATTCTTTGGCAGTGGACGGATCGAACTTGGAACTAACCATGTGAATTAGCAGTGTGTCCCAGTATTTGGTCTGCTCGCCAAGAGAAGACAGTGATCGTAAATTTTGATTAAAAATATCGATTAAATTACGCATTTCCGCAGCTGATTCAAATGACATTGGTTTGATGCTAAATAGAGACTTGACGTGATTAGAAATGAGCAAACTGTTGTTATTGAATCTTCCCAGTAGCAGTTCCCAAGCTATGGCGTAATTACTTTTCGAGAGTTGAATAGACTTTATGACTTGGGCTGCGTTACCTTCGAGACAGGCGCGTAAATAGTGAAACTTGCTCATGTCGTCAATGGATTGATTTTCGTTAATCAATGATGTGAAAGTGTCTCGAAATTCAAGCCATTTACTAACAGATCCGTCAAACTTTGGTAATGAGATGGTTGGTAATTTAACATTTATACCTTGAAAGTCCGTGGAGCCACCTTTCTTACCCTGTACCGTTTGAATTGTGGCGGGTTCGTCATCACCATGGTTTGAACGTGAAAACCGTCGCGAGAGTTTAGTGCTGACACTGTCACAGTCGCCGCCAGTAGTCGAAGCGAGCAGGCGCTTAGCGAGAGAAATCGTCGCATAGAATTCATCTTCAAAATTTTCCCGCTCCACATAACGTTGGTTCACCTTCTCATCATCCTGTTCTAAACTTTCAATTTGAATCTGAAATTCATCAAACTTAAACTGGAGTTCTTGAATTTTTGAAAGACGAAGCTTTACTTCAGTTATGTCTATTGGAGGTGCGAGATAATTAATGAATTTTTTGAAATTAGTCAATTGAGCTTTGATTGAACCTCTTTTACGAACTAGGCTACTAATTTCGTCGGATGGGTTGGGCTCAGTTGAGCATTTTCATTTGCCATATTTTCATGGAAATAAAGAAGCTTGTTTGATGATAAATAGGCGATATTGGTATCGTATTTACGGCAAATTAGATAAGTAATGATAGTAATGAGAATGGAAAACCTGACCGGTCGACACACTGTGCAACCCTAGCCCGAGTATTGACGTGCTTGTAGTATCGGTGAGTGCTACAGATGACGGAGTCCGATTATCAGGTGGTTTCGTATTCGATGTTCTTGATGGTGATGTTCTTCGTGTTAGTACGACGTGACTCCAGCAGCTGTTGATGCGGTCGCCGCAGATACCTGGACGCTGTGCTCGAGAACACGTCGATTCGTCGTTCTTTGTTGCACCAATGAGCGGCGGAGATTTACTAGATTAGCACTCCGCTCGCACTCGCTGGTGTGCTCGACTTATATATCCATAGGTTGGTTTATCCGGTTCACAATGACCATTATGTTCGGGATATTAATAAAAAAAGCGTTTACAAGTACAAATTGTGCCTTTATTATCAAGTGACATTAAAACGAAAAAAAACGAAAGACGATCCTTTGACGTCTAATTTCTTCTTCTTCTCAACATATAATTAAGACGAATCTAACGATACCTCATTCATACACCAAAATCCATCAAGCACTTTAGGCTACAGGATGGCAGGAAGGAATGTACATACATACACCCGAAAAATATTACTCTCCTTCTGGGCAGTCGGGTAATATAAATACTACTTGTCATTCAATATTTTAAGAATCTACACATCTATCTGTACATTTAAAACTCCACTCTAAACCTATAACAATAAGGTAAACGTCCGATAATTTCTCCAGTTCCTCCCTTCCCGAGCGAGCCTGTCCCTCGAAGTGAGGACAGAGGAGGGCTCCGCTCGGGCATCACCCAGCCTCTTGGCCTCCAACCGGAGGAGATCAGAGAGCCTCGAAGGGCCACAGGTAGAATGTCCTAATGTTGCCCTTAGGGTAGTAGTTTCTCATTTTATTATAGTTTTTCTGTAGGCATGATTACAGGTTTACTTGTTTTAAACTACATGTGGTATATTTTATTTTTATTATTTAATTTAATGTTCTAATCCATGTTGTTGGTTCACTTCAGCACTTTATAGCACAAGCAATATATTTTCAATTCTTGTTTTTGTCAATGTCCTTTTCTAAACTATCACACTAGATGTTTTTTACAAATATATCACCATTTAACACTTACAAAATGCAAGTAGGTACTCAAAGTACTTACTATAACTAACAGCAGATCAAGTGGACACTTTGAACCGTTCTTATTATCTGTGTCGTAAGATTTAAAATCGTACTGCAAGTGTTACTATTGATCTGCTGTGGTCCGTACATGAGGTCTCATTAATGTCGAGATCAAAAAATATTTCAACAATTATGAATAATCTTTAGCTAATAGATAGAGTGAGGGTTGAAATTCAAAGTCAATTTTGTGAGCCAGTGTGCTCTTACAACTGTCAATTTTCATACAATTTTAACAGTTTTGTATAGTTTTATGTGAATTACACATAGGTTTTTAAAAGAAATTGATTGTTATTACAGGTCGCCGTAGCGTCAACCGAGCCCCACTACAGCACCCCAGTCCGGCACCGACGTAACCTGTCCATCGGTACTACCAACATCGCGAACACAGTCAGTGTTGCCAACCCACCCGCGCTGAACACCATGAATCGTACCATGGACGAGAGAACCACTGCCAGCTTATTGGCTGACGATCTAGCGGTAATTGATACTCATTTAAATAAAACTTGGTAGCTGTGGTAGGGTAGACTTCTGTTCTATAGGATCAGGTTCAAATCTTGGGTCGGCCATTTAACAATGAAGCTTTTAAATTATTATATTATAGTCTATTTTTGAAAGTATTAATTGTTGGGGCGTTTATAATAAAATAACTCATTGTTATGAAGTTTATACAGCAGCTTTTTTCTTTTCTTTTCTCGTGACCAAACCTATTTGTCAAAGTTATTCGTAGGCCTTTGACGTGGCCTAACGACTGCTGTCAAGCGACAACAACCGGGACCAACTGCTTAACGTTCTTTCCGAGGCACGGAGGGGCTCAGATGAAAGTGTCACTAGTGGGTCTAGTGGCCATCCAGGTCCTGCCCTCGTCCAACGTTGCTTAACTTGTACGATCGTTTTTTCAACGTGTACTCACAACTGGCCTACGAGCCCCTCTATCACCAGCTATGAAGAACACTATACAGAATAAAAACTAAATACAGCTCAGTAACGATCTTCTTTTGGAAAGCCAGCATAATGGAGACAGGTTCTCGAGTAGAACAGAAACGAGTAAACGCAATGTGGGTCCATCAAACAGATAGAAAAATAAAAATAAATCGTGTTCCTCCACCTAAATAGGAATACGCGTAATTAATTTTAATTTGTATTTATATTAAGCTATATTATTTTCAGGCGGCTGTAGAAAATCTTGTTGTGTTACCGACGACGCCAAACACTTCAACTGACGGCGACACCACGCACGATTATGCTGAAATCTATACACCAAGCAGAGGTATATATTATAATTCACAATGTCAATTTTTTTTACTTAATTTATTATATTTTTTACGAAAATATAGGTAAAATTAAGGAACCCATATTTTTTCTTTTATTAATTTTAATAAAAGAAAATATATGGGTTCATTTTTATTAAAAAAGCTGTGTACACAATCTTTATTAGGATAAATACTATTTTCCATTTACTATACATGGCATAATTGCGACAATCTAAGTTGTATATTTTAGAACATATGCCAAAAACGGCCGTTTTTCGCGATCTATCACTTAGCGAAATTGAATCACGTTATTTATATACGAATGCTTATTTATATAAGCATTTAAAAATAGTATTTATCGTAATAAACATTTTGTACATAGCTTTTTTAATAAAATTGATTATATTGGAAGATATTATTTTTTTAAGATTGGCGGCGCTAGTTGGCTCATGTCAGCCCCTTAACTCAATATGTAATTGTGTAATGTCTTCGTAGAACGCACGCCCGCCTGGCAAGGCACAGTCAACGTGATAGTCCAAGGCAACAGCCGCGGGGGGTCCTCTACTGGAGACAGCTCGGTTTCCGACCAGCCCAGACCCCCCACGCCACCACTGCACAGGTTCCCAAGTTGGGAGGCTAAGATATATCAGGTAACATTGAGTAACTTTAAATCTACAAAATAGTGATGGCAGTAGACAGTTTAATTATACTGTAGCCCAAATCAAGTATCATTGATTGGTTCTTGTGTTGAAAACGGATCCCGGGATCGGTGGAGACAACCCCGTCTTATTTTGTAAACAAATATGATTGTCTGATCACCTGTTGATGTAACACTGAAGGAGCTGATTGATTGAACCTGTTCATTATCGTGAAAATAAAGTGATCCGATCTAATAATGGTGAAAATGACTGCAATAATCACAGAAAATACATTTGATTTGGGCGTCGGTATATATCCGCACTGTAGGGGAAACGGTATTCCTTGGATCGAGGAAGGTTGCTATTTATAAACCTAATTATAGTATGACCGTCTAAATCAGTCTCCTGCGCGGTACAGGGACGCCCGCGAGTACGGGGACAGAGAGAGGTGGAGGGGGGGGGGACGCATTTCTGTCCCCCCCCCCCCCCCTCCCGCACCTCTCTCGGTCCCCGTTGTCGTCATACCCCCGCGTCCCTGTACCGCGCAGGAGACTGAGTTAGACGGTCATACTATAAACCTCACTTCCTTTAAATCGTGTTGCTATCTATTTCAACATCATCATCAGTCTATTTATATTGCCCCACTGCTCGGGCACAGACCTTGCATCGAGGGAGCTGGGGCCATGATGGTGATGATCACATGCCTTAGATTTTCTCTTCTACGGCATGCAAGTATCATCACGATGTTTTTCCTTCACCGTTTTGAGAGCACTCGGTATATGAATAATAGCCTAAAGATTTTGTTGCCAAATATTAAAAAAATATTTTATTTTAAGAAATGTACGAACTTGACAATGTAAATTGCTAATAAATGAATATTAACGCTTTTTTTCGTGGGGAAATGCTTGTGCATACCCGCCGCCGCAGGGGTAGCAACGGGTTATGTCGGACTCGCACTAAACCCCCACGGTGGCCTCCTCCGCGCATTGTGGGGAACTCTGGGGTCTCTGTTGAACTACACCAGAGTTCCCCACGCGCTTGCTATACGCACTCCCCGGGCCGCTCCAGGCGGGCCCAGCACGCCCGCAGCACTTGGCTGCAGCGAGACAGGACCACTCAATTCGGGACAGGAAATTGCTAATGAAAAAATGTTTATTCTTAACAGTACATTTACATATATCAAAGCTTACCGCCGGCTAAATATTTATTTTTATTTTATTTTATGGTTTTATTGGGCAGTCAACAGCGTAGTAGGTTTTATAACAAAGATAATTTTACATAAAGTAAGGCAAATAATAGACTACCACATTATTACAAAACAATACACGTGATAGATAAAATAATGCTAAATTGAATACAAACATAACCTGTAGGAACGAGCAGTAGTTAAATATAGGTATATTATGTTACTTATAGATAAATAAATAAGTGAGTAATAATAATAAATTGTTTAATTACTAAATAAAGAAAAAAATAAACCGAGTAAATAAATGCACTACTAATATTATAAATAATAATGATAAAATTAATAAATGAACAAAAATTAAATAGATATTAGATAAACATATAAATGAAGGGATAAATAAGAGATAAATATATGAATAAGAGAAAAAATAGTATCTATAATAAATGAATATGAACGCCTAGGTGGCCGACGACGGTCTGCAGCAGTCAGTGGAAGAGGAGCTGAGCCCGCCGCCGTGCCCGCGGCCCATGCACGAGTCCACCAGCTACCAGGACATATCGGTGCCAGTGTACGCGACGGTTAAGGGGGTGAGTGAGAAGCAATGCATACCTATCTCATTTATTATTTTAATTGCATAAATCAAATGACATTGCCACATTTCAATGTTCCCCACCTTCAAAACTACGTGACCATTGAAGCTGTACCTATCATTCTGTTGGGGACTTATTACAGGTTTCATATTGCATAATCATAATCAGTAGGAGTTGCGAGAGTAGTAGAAAATGATAACAAAGACAATGAATAATAAAATTCGTTTCGATTTCTTACTATTTTCTGAATTCTTAATTAAGCTGTTTTTTCGACTCGTTTCATGTACTTTATTTTAAACCAATAATTTTAATAAAAAACTGCGATATTTTTACATTTATTCGTTATCTTGTTCATCATACGGTTGATGGTGGGGCAGAATCTAGCATTGTCATGCCCTGCCTATATTTCCAGAGAATGTCGATATAAATGAAATATAATTAACTAATCATCGTAATAGGGGCTTCAATTCCATGTTTTGTTTCAGCGCGCCAGTCAAATCCGATCGATGCCTTTCACCGGCGACTCGTCGGACGACTCGTCGGACGGCGAGGAGTCCATGGGGGTCACCGTACACAATACACCGCACCATAACCCAGTTTATGGTGAGTACGAGTACACCTTTATTTAGTAGCTGGGTGGCCCAGCTGGCTGAGAATGGATGCTATTTGTTCTTGACCGGCCTAAGGGCTGACGTACAACGTCACGGCGCCGCCCGCCGACACGACGCCGTCCGCCGGTAACTTGCGCCGTCCGACAACGGTGCACACCGGTGGCCGATGCCGCTGGACGCCGTAACACGCCGCGCCATGTGACGGCACGGCGCCGCGCCGTGGCGTTGTACGCTAGCCCTAAGGGAGGCGGTTAAACAACGGTGCCAAAGTCAACACTACAGGGTGTCCTTGAATTCATTCGACAAATTGAAATTGGAAGTTGTACTCATGATAGGTGGTTAGGTTTTTAAGTAAATCAAAATTTAAAAAAAAACTACTTAGTTTTAACGTACTTACGTCATATGAAAATAATTACCATTAGGTGAAATTCCTGTGAAAGAAATCATTGCCAAAAATTAAAACTACCTTAAAATATAAAAACTCAAAAGCACAGTAACGATGTACATCAAATTAATATTTTTTCTTGACTGTTAAATTTATTGTACATATTTTTTTTATATTTCCCCAGAATCTACTTGAAACTATTTTCAAAAATAATGTATGTCACAAGCCTAACCATCCACTTAATTTTATCGAATGAATTCAAGGCCACTGTATAAGAGATACGCCGTTCAAAGGTTTTTGCCTGGGAACAACCCGTTCGGTCCCTGACTGCTTCCTAACCTACCCCACCAGGCGCCTCATCCACCCACATGCCGATAAACAACGTGAACCTAACGGGCGCGCTCCCGGCAGCCATCCAGCAGACAAGCCACGGCCTCGTGCTGAACAACACGGCAAACGGTCAATGCAGCTCATCAGACACCAGCCTGAGTGCCAGTAGCCCGTCCAAGAGTGTTAAGACTAGTTCCAGCTTGAGTCCAGCCAAACGGTCGAGTAGTGGGTCTCCTAGTAAACAGAGCAAGACTAGAGGTAAGGTTTTTCACGTTTTTATTTAGTTTTTTAATGGACTCGACAGTTTTTTGACATTCGCCAGTGTCAAAGTATACTATAGTACGTACGCGTTAAGAAAATAGTGAAAAAAAGAGCACGTCTATCCACGGTTGACAAATTAGATGACTTAGACAAATGTGCCATAAGAAGGAAAGATGAAATTTTTTTGTTATTGAACTTTCCTTCTTATGGCACATTTGTCTAAGTCATGCTCTTTTTTTCACTATTTTCTTAACGCATACGTAGTACTATAAATAATATTTTCTTGCATATGCGCTATGCGAAACGAAAATCTAAATGATAAATGGAGGAAATTTTTCATGACGACCGGGATTCGAACCAGGGAACTCGCCATTCCGTGGCACGCTCTATTCCAACAGAGCCACCGTGATATCGTACCCAGATCGTGAATTTTGTCTCCATATTCTCGTCTTACGGAGACGGTAGCGACTTGTATCCAGTAATTGTGCAATTACTCAAATTCATGTCTAACATTGCAGTTAGAAATCATGTTTTTAATTGATGATGTGTTCCTTTTTCATATGTACATAGTAATAATATTATCGTAGACTGTAGATATCTTCATTTCTGAAGCGCCTTTAGCAACCCTGGACGAAGGAGCTCAACAGTCCACGTTCACTCCCGAGTCTTTCTATTCTCGTGCGGTTTAGTGACCAAACCTATTTGTCGAAGTTATTCAGGACGCCCGTAGGCCTCTGACGTGGCCTAACGACTGCTGTCAAGCGACAACAACCGGGACTAACTGCTTAACGTGCTTTCCGAGGCACGAAGGGGTAAGATAAAAATGTCACTAGCGACGGCGGGTGAACCAGTACGGTGGTACACAGAGAAAGGTGTACAGGAGAGTTTTTAAGGTTGAGTTTTCTCAAAAACTACTTGACCTATTGCAAAAATTCTTTCACTATTTGATAGATAAAAGTTAAAGCAATGTAACTTTAAACAATTATTAAATTCGGTCCAGTAGTTTTTGAGAAAATATCAACCTTATTGAGGCTACTTGTAGGCTATTGTATATTATCTCTGTCTTCGACTGTACCTAATTATTAACAAATATCTCAACACATCCCCACAGACACATCATTCGAATCTGGCATGTCTGACGACTACGCCATCCCTCCCGACGCCGTGTCGTGCGACAGCATGGCGTCGCCGTCGCTCGCGTCGCTCGGCCGCGCTCCGCCCGCCGCGGACTCGCCGCGACGGCACGACGCACTGGAGAAGAGTGGACACCTAGCCAAGTTAGGGGGCAAGCTCAAGACTTGGAGGAAGAGATGGTGAGATATTATAGAGACTCGACACCATTGATCTCCTTTAAACAACTAGATACACAGTCTGCCTTCTAAAAATGTCCGGTCCAAACGGATTCATGGACCCTCATTTGCTTTATTGGACATTATTTGGACGTTAACAATGGATCCTTATTTGGACGTTTTTTAAATTGTTTTAGTAAGACCTTTGTGTATCTAGTTGTTTATATGAGATCAATGTTGGACACGGAAGGTGGGAGTTTTGTATTATCCCCGTGATATCCCCAATATATATATATATAAAAAATTCCACCCGTATTGTCATCTCCACTGTTGCATATTTCCTGATGTCGGAACACTTATATCCGTTCTTTAGGCCTAGCTTTTACTTTGGTTAACGCTAGTAGCTAGTAATGGTAGCAAGTGTCAATCCCATATATTTTACTTTCTATTCAGTGGAAAAGAGGGAAAAATAACGGTGTAACGGAACGTATATGAAGCCGAAGGGAGGGAGTTCAGTATCGGTAACTGATCAATTTTTGTTCTACTAGTTTTCGATTATCACGAATTTATTTTTTGACTTTTCATACATTTCATACCTGTCAACTGATCGATTTGTATGAGACATTAATTTATTTTTTATTCGAAAAGTCGTAGAACAAAAGTTGTTCCATTACCGATACTAAACACCCTCGCTTCGCCTTCATATACCCTTTACGTTACACCCTGTATTACTAGCGCTATTTAACAAAAGGAAAAACCACTGGCTGACTCATTTGTGAGATCTATTTTGTAGTTTGATACTTCCTACGACAATACCGTACTTATTTATTTAATTATCGAAATTAAATGTCTGTACAGTCGACAGCAGATCAATGGTAACACTTTTTACTTTTGACAGACCTTATTATTTGCGTCGTAAAACTTGAAATCGCACTGCAAGTGTTACCATTGATCTGCTGTAGACTGTACATATAAAATTTTATTCAATTGTGATCACAGAAATTGTCGTCACTTTAAATGACAATTATAGCTGTTTATACCATGCAGGTAAAGGCTCGTTTTGCTAAACAAAGATTGGCTTAAATGCCTGGTGTGAAGGAAGACGATTTTATTCACCGACCAAAATTTTCTCTGACAGGTTCGTTCTAAAAAACGGCACCCTATCCTACTGGAAGTCGCAGTCTGAAGTGACCCGCAAGCCTCAGGGTCAGATCGGGCTTGGGGAAGCCTGCAAGATATCAAGAAACGAGGGGGCAGCTACCTTCGAGATCTTTACGGGCAGCAGAACATACTACCTGACCGCTGACAGCATTGCCACTATGGAAGATTGGATTAGAGTTTTACAGGTAATTGTTTTGTTTTAGTAATCATGCAAGTATATTTTACAGCGAGATAATTTAATAGAGAATAAGTTTATTGATAACAATAATCATCATCAGTCTATTTATATGTCCCCACTGCTCGGGCACAGACCTTCCCTTACGTCGAAGGAGCTGGGGCCATGTTCCACCACGCGGGCCCAGTGCGGATTGGCGGATTACACATGCCTTAGATTTTCTTCTACGGCTTGCAGGTTTCATCAAGATGTTTTCCTTCACCGTTTTGAGAGCACTCGGTAAATGTATGTTAGTTTTTCCGTCGAAACCGAGGCTAACTCATTGGCTGCCCTGGCTGGGAATCGAACCTGGCACCTCTATATTGCAAGTCCATTGACTCAACCACTGAGCCACCGAGCTCTTAGCACCAGGATAATCCCTATTAAAAACTACACCCGATATTTTCAGAATGTCCAAAGGCGGAACGCCACCAAACTCCTGCTTAGCAAAGAAGACAATAAGCCCACCATCCAAGGCTGGCTGACGAAGGTCAAGAATGGCCATGCAAAGAAGAGCTGGTGCGTTCTTATTGGCAAGATGTTCCTGTATTTCAAATCGCCTGGAGATCAGGTAAGAAGCGTATGTACTAATGATTTCACATTATATTAGACATAATGAACAAATAGGCATTTAAAGAAATGACATTGCCACATTTCAATGAAGCTTTGCCCCACCTACAAAACTACGTGACCATTTAAGCTGTACCTATCATTTTGTTGGGGACTTATTACAGTATTTATATTGCATAATCATAATCAGTATCATTTTCTACTACTCTCGCAACTCCTATAGAAGAATAACAAAATCAATGAATAATTCGCTTCGATTTCTTACTATTTTCTGAATTGTTAATTAGGCTGTTTTTTTCGACTCGCTCGATGTACAAGACTTTGCTTTAAACCAATAATTTTAATAAAAAACGGAGATATTTTTACATTTATTCGTTATCTTGTACATCCAGCGGTTGATGGTGGGGCAGAATCTGGCATTGTCATTTATGGAACGTACGGACAACAGCAGATCAATGGTAACACTTGCAGTACGATTTTAAATCTTACGACGCAGATAATAAGAACCGTCCAAAGTGTTACACTTGATCTGTTGTTAGTTGTACTCCATTGTAACCTATACAACCTTTTTTTATTACAGAACCCAACAGGCCAAATCAACATGCGAGACGCCAGAGTAGAAGATGTTGAACACGTGTCAGATTCTGATTCTGAGGAGAAGAATGACGACACTCGCAACCATCTGACGGTGGCCATCTACCCGCAGCACCAGGTAACTGGGGTTAGTGACGACAACCATACCTTATACATGTTTAGATTGTGATTGTGGTAGATTTGTAATTTAGTTTGAGTAGATCGACACTGGCAACCATCTAACGTTGGTCAAACTGACACTCGCAACCATCTGACGGCGGACATAGTTGATGACCAACATAAGCAAGCTAGTATTATAATAATAATAATAAGATTTATTCATCAAGAAATTAAATTACTTATAGACAGTTTACATCTTAGATGGTACTTATAAATATATTTTTTTTAACCCGACGACCGCCATAACTTGCCCTTTAATCAAAACTTTATTCAGTATAACAATTAAAGTATTTTTAACAACTTATATCAATTATTATTAATGAAAACTCTGTCCATACGCCTGCATGTACAAATATAACTTATTTACATGCCCTGTGTGAATATTCCAGGGTCCAACATATCTGTTGTTGGAGAGTAAGGCCGACAAGGACTCGTGGCTGTATCATCTGACTGTGGTTAGCGGCGGAGGACTCAGTCAGGGCACGCACTTCGAGCAACTTGTGCAGAAACTGATGGAGACTGACGGGGACCCCAGTGAGTATTACATTTTGAGAGTAAGGCCGACTAGGACGCGTGACTGTATCACCTGACTGTGGTGAGAGGCGGAGGACTCAGTCAGGGCACGCACTTCGAGCAACTTGTGCAGAAACTGATGGAGACTGACGGGGACCCCAGTGAGTATTACATTTTGAGAGTAAGGCCGACTAGGACGCGTGACTGTATCACCTGACTGTGGTGAGAGGCGGAGGACTCAGTCAGGGCACGCACTTCGAGCAACTTGTGCAGAAACTGATGGAGACTGACGGGGACCCCAGTGAGTATTACATTTTGAGAGTAAGGCCGACTAGGACGCGTGACTGTATCATCTGACTGTGGTGAGCGGCGGAGGACTCAGTCAGGGCACGCACTTCGAGCAACTTGTGCAGAAACTGATGGAGACTGACGGGGACCCCAGTGAGTATTACATTTTGAGAGTAGGTCCGACTAGGACTCGTGACTGTACCACCTGACTGGTGACTTAGTCAGGGCACGCACTTTGAGCATCTACATAGTTGATTTATACAATATTTTTATCTAATATTTGCAACCCTATTGTGTAGTATCAGTATTAAAAGTTATGCTGCAAACATGAAAATTTAGGAATAGTATGGAACATCCAGAAATCGGCCAGAGAACGTTGACATTGCTCATAGAATCAGTAAACTGAAGTGGGCTGGTCACATCTGTCGTAGAACCGACACCCGATGGGGTAGCTGAGTTCTCGAATAGAGGCCACGAACGGGTAAACGTAACGTAGGATGCCCCCCGACCGGATGGAGGGATGACCTTCGCAAAGTGGCTGACAGAGTCTGGATGCAAAAGGTCGAGCATCGGGTTGAGTGGCGTGCTTTGGGAGAGGCCTAAGTCCAGGAGTAGACTGATATGGGCTGATGATGATCCAGAAATCCCTATTTCTTTTGACTGTAGTTTAACATCACTCCCCTTAAACCGTGATTTTGTCTCTTTCACGCTTCGTTAAAAACTTAAAATTAGAAAAGGACGGAAGGCTTCAGCCATGGAATAACTTGAAATCACGTGTATGGCTAACCGCGCTTGTGTTTACTTTTCAGATTGCGTTCTATGGAGGCATCCAACCCTATTATATTCCAAAGAAAACATCACATCACCTCTGACATCTCTCAATTCCGAGGCGTTGCAGGCCGAAGCGTTGAAATTGTTTAAGGTATTGTATTTAATTTATGCTCTATGTAAGGGTTTATGAAGGGCGACTTTCCACTGGTATTAAACCGGCCGACGGTTAATGCCATAATACGCAAAAGGGAGGGGGAGACTCGCTCCTGTTCTTGTGTCTTCGTTTGGTCGAGCCTCATTATATATAGTGTACTACATAATGTACGTATAAAAATGTACCAAAATATGATTTTTATCTTTTTATCTTTATCTTTAAAAGAATGGCCAAAGTCAAACTTTCTTTCTTTGTTATTTTCTCGTGTGGTTTAGTAGCCAAACCTATTGTCAGAGTTATTCAGGCCGCCCATAGGCTTCTGATCCAGGTACTGACCTTTTTTTCGGGGGGAAATAATCATTATTATGATACCTCCTCGCCACGGGGAGGCGAGGTTGGTTATTTCGGACTCTTACCGACTAAAAACCCCTTGTGTTCCGTCTCGCCGCCCTATGGCGGAGTCACGAGGAGACTTGCGAATTACTTCCGCAACTCCCCCAGCGTGGGTCCACGGGGAACACATGCACGCCAACCAACTCGAGGACCTGTTACCGAGTGTTGGACTACCCCGTGTCCACTCGCCCGGAAGCCCTCATTATGGGCGGAGGTTTCGGACATACGCCATTTGGCGTACTGACCTCGCCCAACGTTGCTTAACTTGTACGATCGTTTTCAACGTGCACTCTCAACTGCACGACGAGCCCTTCAAAATGTCCAAATGTTTATTTGCCAAAATGTTCTCTGTACATCATCATCATAAATACTACATTACACTGTTCCAGTGCGTGCAACTATTCATGTCAGTGGCCGTAGAGCACGCGGGCATAGACTACCACGTGGTGCTGGCCCAGAATGCTCTGCAGCAATGCCTTGAGGTCACCGAGCTGCAAGACGAGCTGGTCTCCTGCCTTGCCCGCCAGACCGCCCCACACACGCACACCAAGCACGGCGTGCAGGTAACACCGCTGACGGCACGACGCAACGCAAAGCTAAACGTAAAAGCTGCCAGGCTTAAGAATGTAAGTTGGATTTTTTTCGGACGGCCCTCGGGAGGTTTGGGGGCGGCCATCGATGAAGGGGGGAGGGGGGGGGGGGGGGCGTATCGTTAACCAATCAGATTATTGTAGTAGATAGTTTTGGCAGTAGACTAACCGTCACTTTTTGGAATTGGGAGCGAGATATAAGAACTGGGTGCGCGAGCACAATAGACCCTTGAGGTCGCAGTGACCCTTGGGCTTCTACCAACATCCTTATGTCAAAATATAATAATAATAAAATAACCCTCATTTGCAATAAAAGAGGTATAGTTATATATGAGTGTATACATGAGAATAGTTATATAGGAGAGTATAGTTTGATCGCAAGCACTGTACCGCGCCTTGGGTGTCAACAGACTTACGGGGGATGGATGGTAGCGAGAGCGAGAGAGAAGTAAAGTGTGAAGCGGGATGAACCCCCCGCGTCTCGCCGCGCAGCTACCGGTGCGGTACAGCACTTGTGGTCAAACTATTATTTGTAAAATAAACAAAGATCATCTTTACAAATACTCTTACAATTATTTAGTCTATTATCTTAACTATCTACTTATTAAAAGATTTTTATATTTGTAGAGTCGTTTTTGAGAAAATTCACAAAACGACTTGAGTTTAAAGTTTTAAACCAATGAATCGATTGCCGCCCTTACTATACTCCCAGGCTTATATTTAGAGTGCTCCTAAATGAAAATTTATCGATTGACCTGGAATATTGTTGAATTGAAATAAAATCGCTAAGCAAACAAAGAAAATAGGAGCATTCTAATTAATTTATGTTTTGTTTGCTGTCAAATGTACGTATAGCTTTTATTACCAATGCGAGACAAATAGGTAACTTCAGTGATACTAAATTATAACGCCTCAGACCCGGCTTCAAAATCCAATGAGCATCAATCTGTCGACAATTGATAGTAAACTTTGTTGTTACTATTATTATAGTTCAAACTGGTACTATATGATCCGAGCAGAATTTTGTGTATTGGTATTAAAATAATCGATTGTTATGCATAGTATTTTGTAGACGCTTGGTTTGTGGCAAAACCAACTTTGTCTCGTATTGGCTAAGTATAAAAGCTATTCGTAACTAAATGTTACTAGAAGTAGCATGGCTTTTGATGTTACTTAAAGTAAAAACAACATACTTCGAAAATGACAAAAATTGTCGAAATAATAATATAATAACGGAAATAAAACAAAATAAAATCTAACACAGATAGATAACATGATTGGTTTGACCACAGTAAAGAAATCATACAGTATGGCAATGCAAGTGCAAAAACGGTAAGAGGGATATCTTCGGTATGGTAGTATAGCGCGCCGGGACAACGTTGATGAACGCGTCGAAACTATAGACAGTGTAATTGGCCGACAATATTATTTATGAATAAGTATGTTATAAGGAAAAGTTTCGATCCCAATAGTGGGTAATTATCCCAAGAAATATGCTGATAATGATGAGTATTATTTTTTGTAAATACTGGTAGCTGTAAGAGTATTCATATTTCATTCTGCTGATGGAACTCGCGTCATGTTGATACAGAAATCTCGATCTTATAGCGACGTATCGGCAAATTTCATGTAGCGACATATTTATGCATCTCCAGGGGGGTGACCGCGACTTCAATCGTTTTCGTTATCGTTTTCATTTTGACACTAGAACGATATACATTGCTGCGTTTCGTTATCGTTTGTTAAAACTTGCAAAAACATTGCAGCAATGTATAGTGTCCATGTGTCAAATTGAAAACGATTACGATAACGATGGAAGTCGCGGTCACCCCACTGGTATGATACTTCCTGTCCTACAGCGCGCTTCATCCGTTGCCATACTGTAGGGAATTATACTGTGGTTTTACTACAAAAAATATATCCATCGCTTTATATTCGCAACGCTGGCTTAAGCGGTACGCTTCTATGCTTTTCTCATATGTAACCTCATTACTCATTAATAAAATTATCATTATTTTATTTAAGCACCGGTTTGGTCACGGGTGTTATTTAATTTACCGCTCACGTTTTTGTAAAAAAATACTTTATTTTCGTATTATGCTCTGATTAATTCAGTAATTATTATTAATATAAATAAAACAGTACGGTATGCTTAAGATATATTTAACGTAGCTAGATAGCTATTCTTCCATAAGAATTTACATGTCCTTAAATATTGACGTGGAAAATATATTCAGACATTCGCTATTTAATTTCCTCTTTAATATTTTATTTCACATAGTGAGGGACTTCTGCCAAGATATGTAAATGTCGCAGTCAACTGGTTTCGCTGAAGCGTCGAGTAGCTGTAGTGTTGAACGTTGCGTTCAGCCACTCCGCTATTAGGCACATAGTTGTTTGGTTGGATGGCGTCATTCAATTAACGTGCTAGCTGTTCAATCAAACGTCTATTTAAACCAGTTGACTGCGACTTGAATGAGTCTAGCTATCTTGTTACATTATATATTATTTACTTAAGACCGTATAAAAAATCTAATAAAATTCCGCTTTTATTGTAAATATACACTAACAAACCATAACGTATATAATATACTCGTAGAAAAAATGTAACGCTTTGTGTGTGGCTATAAAAATAATAATAAAAAAACGCTTAAGTCTCGTGGTTGATCAATTTGGAATTGTGTATGTGAAAATAACATTTTATTGGCTTCCTGAAAATATGCTGAACATTGGTAAATTCACGGAATAATGAATTATAGTTGGATTATCGAAGGGACCGAAGTTCAGTGACAATTTGACAGTTCTATGGCCGATAGTCATAGATAGTTTTGAGCACGAACTCAGCGTAAGCTCACACTTAAGACTGTCATTTTTTTTGATATTTTCTTGCATATGCGCTATGCGAAACGAAAATCTAAATGATAAATGGAGAAAAATCCCGGTCGTGATGAAATTTTTTCTCCATTTATCATTTAGACTGTCAAAATTGTGTATGAAAACTGACAGTTGTACGGACAACAGAAGATCAATGGTAGCACATGCAGTATGATTTTAAATCTTACGACGCAGGTAATAAGAACGGTCCAAAGTGTTACACTTGATCTGCTGTTAGCTGTACATCCATACTCACATACACACAAAACTGTCTATGACTACAGGCCTAAGAGCGAACTCACACGAAGGATGAGAATCAGAAACTATTTTGAGCGCGAGCTTAGGTTTTGCTATAAGTGTCATAATGATACTAAAAGCACTAAAGTCTTGCGCTCTTTATGTGTAAATCTCGGTCGGTGTCGTGTGTCACTTTTGTGACGTCATCGATCTATACCAAAGCCCAAATCAAGTGTCTTATTTTGTAAACAAAAACTACCCTACCCTACTAACATTCTAAGCTGTTCTGTGATTATTGCATAGTTATTTTCACATTATTAGATCGGATCACTTTATTTTCACAATGATGAACAGGTTCGATCAACCAGTTCAACAGGTAATTATATTTGTTTACAAAATAAGACACTTGATTTGGGTTGCGGTATAGGCGAGGATACTTTAGGTCTATCTTCGATCTACCATTCTGTTATGAGAGTTGGTATGTGAGAAGTGAAACTACTCCGCACTATAATTCATTACTTCGTGGTTACTACTAAATTGTAATAATAGCGTTTAACGGACTGGTAAGACAAAAGTTGTATTCCAACTTGATCGTCAGGTTTTGGCAACATTGGTTACAAGCAAATAGTAAGGCTATCAGGATGATGTTCGAAAGTCGATGGGATTTTTGGATTTACGAGACTCGAAATCTTTAACCACAGAACAATTAGTCTGTCTATAATACCCCTCCATATTCATTAAAGATTTTGAAAACATAATAGCCGAAATATAATTTTAAAATCTTAAAAACGTAGATGAAAGATAATTTTATGTAATTTTGATTCAAAGTAGCATTTCTAATCTAGTAATATTTCTGGATTCAAAATACTATAGAATTATTTTATCTTGAGAATCTTTCATCTACAAAAACTCGGTTAAAACAATGTTGCCACAACAAAAAAAATGCTGTTTCGTTGCAAATTCAAATGGAATGTTGGTGTACATTTCCCCCAATTTTTTTAAACTTTTTACTTCCAAGAATGTTTGTTCCCCGCCCCTAGACCTAGGGAATGACTTTTATTTTCGTTTATCTATCATATTCTATCATAGCATAGTCTCTTGCACTGTTCCTATGTAAAAGATTGATATTGTTCGTAGTCTGTTACCCATATTTATTCAAATAGTTAAATATTTACTGGTAAGTAATATGTATTTTTAAGTCTTAATTAGCTGCATAATATCACACCCAAACAAAAAGAAGATTATTTTTAAATTCAAATTCGATTAATACAATTGTTAATACATTTAAACTCAATATATATTATACCTAATTGCAGTTCATAATCTTTAAAGTTCTCTTACGAGCTATTTTTGTATAAACCCAAGAAAAAAACCCTGAAATATTCCAAACATGTACATTTTTTACTATATTACCGTATTTCGATATTATGCAGTTACATTCAAATAAATCTTAAGCCCCTTCCACACTGTACTTATTTATCACAGGGATATTTTTGTAAATATTTTACTGAGGGAACGTTACCATGGAAACAACATCTATTATATGTCGGGTACTTTCGGATCTAATTGGCACTACATCAGCATATTGCACTAGCACTAACAAAGTCATGATTAGATTTTCAATATAGGATCTGGTTTTAAAACGACGGGGACGGAATAAGTACGGTGGAACACAGAGAAAGGTGTACAGGAGAGTTTTTAAGGTTGAGATTTTCTCAAAAAGTACTTGACCTGTTGCAAAAATTCTTTCACTGTTTGATAGATAAAAGTGAAAACTATGTAACTGTAAAATAATTATTAAATTCGTTCCAGTAGTTTTTGAGAAAATCTCAACCTTATTGAGGCCCCCTGTATACTTATCTCTGTCTTCACCTGTACATCTGTGTTTGGATATGTCGATATTGAACAGGCAGAGGAAAAGTAAAGCATCCGATGGTAAGTGAGCGATCGTCGATAGATATCTGATATTATTCTTCTTATTGTCTAATGATTTAGTGACCAAATCTATTGTCACAGTTGTTCAGACCACTTTGACATGACCTATCGATGGCAGAAAGGAATGGACATACATACATACACCCGAAAAACTCCCTCCTTCTGGGGCAGTCGGGTAAAAAAGTTGTACCAGCGTCCTTGAAGAGATTGATGAATGCGGAACCAAAAGTGGTGGGCCAGGATCGCAGCAGACGAAAAGCCATTGTGTCTGTCTACCCTTTCGGAAAACAGTCGTTTATATAGTTAATTAGAGTAATATGTGTGATTATAATGGCGCGTATTCATAAACGTGATTTAAAGTTGCGCCACCGTTTAGGCCCTGTCCCTTTCTATCTTAACCTATTTTAATGAAGTGTGAAAGGGATAGCAACACGATTTAAGGGAAATGAGTTTTAACGAGGTTTATCAATAACAGCAAAAGTGTTTAATTAGAACAATAGAGCTTAGTAACGTCCTGCAGAACTTGCAGGTGTCTACAGGTGACGAAGATCGCTCGCTTACCATCAGATGACTACATCGCTGCCACCTGCTGTCGCTTCTTAGTGACACAATGTTGAAAACCCTATAGATATAACTCCAAAAAGTCCCCTCACTAATGCCTCTCAGTAAATTTGAAAGCCAAATTCCTTAAAAAAAGTAGTTTAATTTAGATTTTTAAATGATCGTAGTCCGATATTTTATGCCAAGAGGCTCCGCTCTTCGTTATCCAATGCCCTTAGTGTCTTAATATGTATATATTATAGATTTACTCGCATAACATTCATATAAAGTCCCCCCACGCCACGAAGCCCCCTCAGTCCTACCTGGGCGCGAACACCAACATTTCATTTGTCCAGCAACTGCTGCTGTGCGCGACACAGTCGTTGTTCACGTGCGACACGGGCGCCGCGTCCGTCGGCGGCGACAGCAAGTCGGACGCGCCCACCAACGCAGCCGGGTCACCCAGCTCCATACAGGTATGGGTGCTACTTTGACGACATGCTACTTTGACGACATGCTACTTTGACGACATGCTACTTTGACGACATGCTACTTTGACGACATGCTACTTTGACGACATGCTACTTTGACGACATGCTACTTTGACGACATGCTACTTGGACGACATGCTACTTGGACGACATGCTACTTTGACGACATGCTACTTTGACGAAACACTTTATTGATAAAACTTTGACGAAACGCTTCATTGATAAAACTTTGACTAAATATTACTTTACCTCACCCAAACCAGCTGGCCAACAGACTTATGAAGACCCTATGACAAGTAGGTTGAGACGTATACCTAATACGGGAAGACAACTTACTCCTGGACCAATGACCCATTCCTGTGGGGCTATTACGGTTCTCAAATCGATCAAATCATACCATGTCATATCGTGCGTGACAGGGACAGTGCTATTGCGTTGGTATAGCGGCGTCTCTGTTCGGCGCGCGATGACATGGTATGATTTTATCGTTTTGAGAACGGTAATAGGGGTGGTCAGTCACGGACGCTACTTTGCCTAAATACTTATTTGAATGAAATACTACAGTCAACAAAATACTACTCAGACTACAATCTTATTTGACGATACGTGTAATTAATTCTTTTTACAGACTTGAAAGTGCAACTGATATGTAGTAAAATTGAAACTTGAAGCCAATAAAATGTATTTTCACTGCATCCATTTCAGGGAGAAATCATATGAGAAAGGCAAGATTGTGTACGAAATCGGATACTAACTAAACGTGTGAATTAACAAAAATTCGCAGTAGATTGATCCTTAGTTATATTACTAAAATATATTTACTCAAAATTTAATATGGTGTCTAGGATCGCGTTCCAATATCATCTGCTTGGTGTCAGGATATTGTTATTTCAAGCACGAGTCATTAACTTAACCTTAATTAAAGTACACCTACATGAATTTTGAGTGAATATATAGATAATAAATCTGTCATATTTGGCAAAGTTATCATTACTATGGACTTACGGTCGAAGACAAAGAAAGGTGTAGAGTTTTAAGGTTGAGATTTTCTCAAAAAATACTTGATTGATTTTGATAAATCTTTGCAATTACATAGTGTGTACTATAAACTATCTACTATAGTACGTACGCGTTAAGAAAATAGTGAAAAAAAGAGCACGTCTATCCACGGTTGACAAATTAGATGACTTAGACAAATGTGCTATAAGAAGGAAAGTTGAAATTTTTTTATTGAACTTTCCTTCTTATGGCACATTTGTCTAAGTCATCTAATTTGTCAACCGTGGATAGACGTGCTCTTTTTTTCACTATTTTCTTAACGCGTATGTACTATAGTGAAATAATTTTTGAAATCGATCAAGTAGTTCTTGAGAAAATCTCAACCTTATTGAGGCCCCCTGGATACTTATCTCTGTCTTCATGTGTACCCATAGACGACTTAATTTTCTGGACATCAAATTGGTTAAACCAAAATGAAGTTCAATAATTTTAGTAGTCACACTACACGTCTTTGAATTTTAGTAAAGGTGAACACGCACTTGTTCGCGTAGCACGCAATTCTTAATTTGACATCGATTTGAAATACAAAGATATTATGTAAATAATCTTATGTGCAGGTCCTTCAAGGGCGCGTTCACCTTTTCACCTAGCTTATCTTACATTAAGAGTATTTGTATTGCCAATATATTAAAAGACTTGTTATATTACACAGTGTGGAACATTCCAGGCTCCGCTGCTAGCGGTGGACTGTAAAAGCAACCCCCCTACGTACAGTTTCGTTCAGGGCTGGCAGCTGTTAGCGCTCGCTGTCAGCCTCTTCGTGCCCAGGAATAACAGGCTCCTGTGGTACTTGAAGCTGCATCTCAGCAGGCATGCTGACTCCAAGTAAGTGAAATTGGAATTATATTAGTAATTATTATTCATATTATACAGACAAAAGTCGAGAATCGGATTGGGAGAGGCATCCTACGAGGCTACGTCCATAGGCTGATGATGATTATTATTATTCAAATTCATAGAACCATGAAATATCTATATAAAGTGAAATTTTAGTGGTTGCTTTCTCGCGGCATAATGATTTGCCCTCAGTAGTACTATTGAGTCGGAATTTAATGATTCTTATACAGTTATATAGTTTAACCTTTATACAGGATGTTTGGAAATTAGATACATTCCTTGAACGGGGTGATACTAGAGGTGGTTTGCAACAAATTAGGCCCTATTAACGAGGGGTCGAAAATGAGTGGTTTCTAACTATAAATAAGTGGTATTTAATTAGTTACGGTAGTTTTAATTTTATTTACATGTTCACCAAAAAAAATTATGTTAAAAAACTGCTCCACTCTGAGCATTGAAATAATACTTTTCTGAAAGCTGATAAAGTACAGATTACCTTAAAAAAATGCATGCCTAAAATTCCCCTTAACTCAAAAATAAGGTCATAAATCACGAGGTTTGAATTTTTTTCGTTCTCATTTTCGACCCCTCGTTAATAGGGCCTAATTTGTTGCAAACCACCTCTAGTGTCACCCCTTTCAAGGAATGTATCGAATTTCCAATCTGTATATATAACAGTGAAAGAATTGTTGCAATAAGTCAAGTAATTTTTGAGATTACCCCAACATTAAAAACTCTCCTGTACACTTTTCTCTGTGTGTTTGGCAGTACCATATTCCGCATTTCAGATCTGAATGCGGCAAATATGCAGCGTATTGCTCGCGTGCATTGGAACGCACGATACGCAACGGCGGACGGGAGGACAAGCCATCGCGCATGGAAGTGCTCTCTATACTGCTCAAGAACCCATACCACCATTGTCTGCCACACGCTATACCCGTGCATATGCTCAACAATACCTATCAAGTAAGTACTATTGTTGAACGATGGCAATTCTGCCTTGCGTTTTGTAAAACTAAATTAAATCTGACAGGTATCCTTCGAAAGGAAGGTGCACTAAAGTTATGAAAAGGATGGCACTACTTATAGAAACTTAGAAATTCTAGCATTTATTTATATATTAGAAATAGTACTAAACAATACCTAATAATAAAAACATAGAAATATACCAATAAAAAATTAAATTAGATTTATTTATTTATTTTTCGTATGGTCACGGCGACGTGACAGGAGATCAGACCGTGAGTATCTAGCCACTCAATCACGTTCTCAATTAAATTAGAAATTGGGCGACATAATGTCTTCCAATATCTTAGTATAAAAGGTTCCATTTGATTCCTTTTCATTGTCAAAATCGGTCGAAATTGTCGGTCTAAGTGCCGACTTCAACAATATAAGAGTGATATCCGTTTATACAGGCTGTCCTTGAATTCATTCGACAAAAAAGAAACTGGGGGTTGTACGGTGGAACACAGAGAAAGGTGTACAGGAGAGTTTTTAAGGATGAGATTTTCCCAAAAACTACTTGACCTATTGCAAAAATTCTTTCACTGTTTGATAGATAAAAGTTAAGACTATGTAACTGTAAAAGAATTATTAAATTCGGTCCAGTAGTTTTTGAGAAAATCTCAACCTTATTGAGGCCCCCTGTATACTTATCTCTGGCGTCGACTGTACTCGTGATAAATATTAAATTGGTAACGTTTTTTAGTAAATCAAAACTGCAAAAAAAATAATTAAGTACGTCACAAGTCACACAATGACCTTAGAAATTGCCATTAGACCAGATTCCAGTGAAATAAACCATTGCAGAAAATTTAAAATAACTTTAAAAGTTAAAAACTCTAAAGCACAATAACGATGCACATCAATTAGATAAAACGGGAATTACCGTGTTAAACATTTATTACCTTTTTGGTACCTGCAAATATCAACAACTTTTCTCAACGCAGTCAGCGAACACGAAAGAGGGTAGATCGTTTTGTATCACCCTTCTGACGTTTAACACTCACCGACTTCAGCCTACTCGTGACCATGATGGCTGCAATGCTGTCGAAAATCGAGACATCAATAATAAATGTTTAACACGGTAATTCCCGTTTTATCTAATTAATATGTATACAAACCGTGAAAGTTTAAAAAGTGATGAACATCAAATTACTACTTTTTTGATAGTTGAATGCGACACTCGTTTAGCGATTAACTAGAAATATGTTGCCGAGCGAGTATCGCTGCGTCATTTCATTTCATTTATTTGCCTTCAATTGTTTACACCGAATGTACTATATATTGTACGTTTTTTGCGCGAAAAAATAGCCCATAATTACTCGCTTACTCTCCGGCGGTGGGACAACTGCCTAAGTTAAGATTGCTTTCCTGACTTGCAATGATTGTCTTGCGATGATTTTAGATTTCTTCATAATGGTGCACATTTAGATTAAATGGTTCTCTATCCCCAGGTGATCAGTTTCGACGGCTCGACGACAGTGGAGGAATTCCTGACGACGCTGAGCACAGAACTTGGGTGCAGAGAGTCAGCGCAGTCAGGGTTCGCCTTGTTCAGCGACGATCCTATTGAAAAGGATTTGGAACACCATATCAAACCAGACAAAAAGGTACGTAACCCACCAATTATCTATTCTTCTATCATATATATGTTGAGAAAATGTTTGAAACAGAAAAATATTATGTTTTTACGTGTTATTACGATCTGTAAAATATCTTTGCAAGGTGGTGGGGGTTAACAATAATTTACGACATGAAAAGATACTTAAGTATACAATTTTATGACATAAAATCTCTTTGCATCTCATTTTAAAACGGTACAATCTCTACCCAAATTGGGTACAAGTTTTCAATTTCTGAAGATAATACTAAACTTCCTATACAGGATGTAACGTAAAGGGTATATGAAGCCGAAGGGAGGGTGTTCAGTATCAGTAACTAAACAGCTTTTGTTCTACTACTTTTCGAATTTCGCGATTTTTTTTTGACTTTTGTATTATAATATTGCAGTCGCTAATGTAGCAGTTTTATTGGAATAGCGTCATTACGTGTCTAAAATATGTCTATCGTTTTGTTATATAGGTACCTTTTTTTCTCTTGTCAAACTTGACAATCTCTGATCCAAACCGTGGGTCTGTTACGGATCTCAGAACGATCAAATCATACCATGTCATATCGTGAGTGACAGGGACAGCGCTATTGCGTTGGTATAGCGGCGTCTCTGTTCGGCACGCCATGACATAGTATGATTGATTCTATTTGAGAACGGTAATAGGGAACGGTATTGGGGGGATGATCCCAAATTGAGCGGTTCTGAAGATACTCTAGGATACAGACAGACAGACATACGATAAAGTCGTCTTATGAGGATTCCATGCTCAATCAACCGAAAAATAATACTCATAATACTCATTTATTATACCTTAGGTACTCTATGGAACACTTGGTTACGTCAATATTATCCATAACATAAATTAATTCATTACATTAATAACAGAACCAAGGAACAAAGGCTAGCTGAACACAGAGGCATAGGGATAAAAGCAGGCCCTTCGTCAACAATGAACACATTGTGGTAACAAATTATCGAAACAGTAATGATGTCTTACTGGGTACCAATACCAATGTATAAAATACAAGATAGCAGCTTGGAAAAGTTATGTTCAGAACCAAAAATATATTTCTTTCTCCTAGCTATGCGACGTGATATCAAAATGGGAGACGGCTCTTCGGGAGAAAGGCTCGGGCAAGTTCGAGAACTCTCGGGTGATCCGACTGACGTATCGAAACAGACTGTATTTCAAAAACTCCATTCGCACGGAAACTGACAAGGAGAGACTGCTGCTTTGTTACCAAATCAATCAACAAGGTAAGAGTTCTTTTCATGATATTTTTATTGCAGGTTCTATTTCTTTTGAGTTCTTAAGCAATGTTCCCTGCGCCGTGTTTCCGTGTTTCGAAACGTTTAATATACAATATATATACGCGTAATATACAATATGTTTTTAGTCCCTTACGTTTTCATACAAATATGCTTGAAAAAACGGCCATATCTTTTGTTTGCATTGACGTAGGAGTTTGATTTTTTCACGGCTGGATTAGATTGCAGACTTGAGTATTTGGTATTAATTTCAACTTGATCCGTCCATGCATTTTTGAGATATAGGTCTTGACAGACGGACAACAAAGTGATCCTATAAATAATGGTTCCTTTTTTCCTCTGAAGGTACGGAACCCTGAAAATGTATCTAAACCTTTCTGAATAATAGATTGTCATATTTAATTTCCGGTCTAGTGGTCGCCGGCCGATTCCCCGTGACCCGAGAGCTGTCAGCGGAACTAGGGGCTCTAATGGCCCAACTGGACATGGGCGATTATTTGGCTTCAAACACACAGCACAACCAGCCACTGGCGCACAGGTTCTACCCGTATCGCTATAGAGCCGGCTTGAGCAACGATGAGCTGAGGTAAGATAACGATGAAGCAGAATTAAACTTAAGCGATACTAACAGCCTTACTTATAATCGATGATTAAAATTAATACCTCGTTAAAAAATAAAAATAAAAAAATAAAAATTGTTTATTTCGGACATGGTCCATAGATGTTAGTAAAATACAATAAAATGACTTACAAACTAATGTTAGTAGGTACAAAAACAAGTAACAAAATTTAAAAAATAGGACGACCCCGGACACAATTTTAAACAATTAATGTTAAACAATTGTTCAAAAAAAATATTACTTATAAACTATATTTAAAGTTAATCAACTGCTGAATAACCGAATAAGTAGCTGTCAGTTTTAACACTGGCGTAGGGTTGTTTTAACGTAATGGCGGACATAATTGCACACAGCTGATGACAATTGACACTGAGTCATCCAATAATTTCACCATATTGTCATGTGAATTGTGAAAAAAGTTAACCACTGATTAACGGTTTAAATAATGATAAGTTAATATGTTCAGTGGTTGATTAGTGTTTATATATATATATATATATATATATATATATATATATATATATATATATATATATATATATATATATATATATATATAAGTAAGACTGTAAATCTCTAGCCCATAGGTTCTACCCGTATCGGTATAGAGCCGGCTTGAGCAACGATGAGCTGAGGTAAGATAACGATGAAACTAAGAAGACACAACTGTGAAGAAGCGCGACGTTCCCAGTCGTCTAATGAAAATACTGCTACTTTTGTTTATTAAAGTTATAGTGTTATTATAATAATGAATTTGTAATTAATATTGTATTCAAAGACATTCATGAATTAAATAAATTATCTTTTTATATGTAGGGACGTGGAGGAGAAGCTTCGGTCGAAGTGGATAGCGCTCAAGGGACGGAGTACAGCTGACTGCGTACGGATCTACCTCAATTGTACCAGGAAGTGGCCTTTCTTCGGCGCCACGCTGTTCCAGGCTAGGGTGAGTGGAATTATACCCTAATTCATATGTAAGATGGTATGATTTTACATATACCAGCAGCCTGATGAAAGATCTACATTCTATACTGCAGCCCAAATCAAGTGTCTTCAATTCAATTCAAATACACTTTATTGTACATAAAACACAACAATTACAGAAAAAGATTACAGAATAATACAGACATAATGTACAATTTTGGCGGCCTTATCGCTAAAAGCGATCTCTTCCAGGCAACCAACATGTGTCTTATTTTGTTAACAAATATGATCGTCTAATTACCTGTTGTGATGTAACACTGAAAGCACTGATTGATCGAACCTGTTCATCATTGTGAAAATAAAGTAATGTGATCTAATAATGTGAAAATAACTATGCAATAATCACAGAACAGTTTAAAATGCTGGTAGGGTAGTTTTTGTTTATAAAATAAGACACTTGATTAGGGCTTCGGTATAGATATATTTTTTATTTATCAAAATAAAATATTTTTATGAGAAAGTGGACTATATATGTATAATTGTATAAGCATAAACATTTTGTAAATAGCTTTTTTAATAAAATTGATTAAATTGAAAGATATTATTGGCGGCGCTAGGTGACTCCTGGAAGGCCCTTAACATAAATTATCTGTGAAATAAATAAACTGACCTTAATTTTAAGTCGATTTTGAAAATAATTCAATATTAATACTTGCTTATATTTTCAGATAAAACAGCCCGACTTATCCATGGCGTGGCTGGCTGTATCCGAGGACGGCGTCACTGTGCTGGAGCTCGCCTCCATGTCCGTCATAGGGCGGTACGCGCTCAACTCAATAGGACTCTTCGGCGGTTTGCAGGTAACAGTTTAGAGTTATATAACACTTGTTTATCTATCTATGACATAAATTATTTCTAAAAACAATAGACTGCAAAAATAGACATTGCCACATGTCAATGGAGCTTTGCCCCACCTACAAAACTACGTGACCATTTAAGCTGTACCTATCATTTTGTTGGGGACTTATTACAGGTTTCATATTGCATAATCATAATCAGTATCATTTTCTACTACTCTCGCAACTCCCGCAGAAGAATAACAAAACCAATGAATAAATCGCTTCGATTTCTTGTTATTTTCTGAATTCTTAATTAAGCTGTTTTTTTTTCGAACCGTAACTTGTACTAAACTTTATTTTAAACCAATAATTTTAATAAGAAACGGAGATATTTTTACATTTATTCGTTATCTTGTACAACTTGCGGTTGATGGTGGGGCAGAATCTGGTATTGTCATTTAAATTTTTGTAGCCTATGTCACTCCTACAATCAAGACGAATCTAACGACACCTCATATGTTAAATCCATCAACCCGTTTAGGCTGCGTGCTAAAGAATTAGACATACATACTCACATACATACATGCCGAAAAACATAACCCCCCTACATGCGCAGTCGGGTAAAAACTAGCTGTACCTCCACGAAGAAGTTTCTATGTACTGGGAGGCAGCTCTTCCTCTCTAGTTACGTGGTCTAAATCTTATGTATCATTGTTACACAGGACGACTTGATGATGCTAATCGACGCTGACGACGCGACCAGCCCCGTCCACAAGATGCTGATTAGCCTCAACAAGCCTAAAGTAAGCATTATTATTATGGTACACGCCAATCGTTATAATATGGTCTAACGCTTGAAATTTTCTTTACATAGTATTTATTTATTTATTATATTAATGGACTCGACAGTTCGTCGCTTGCCAATGTCATGTTACAGAATATTCAAAATATCATACAGTCTTCTCTTCATCCAGAGGAGTCGCCGTAGCGTCATCACTCTGGACGAAGCAGCTCGACAGTCACGTTCACTCCCGAGCTCGTAGCGGGGCTCTTGACTATAGCGCCAGACTTCAGATCCTGCATGAATCCTCCAATAATTTCACTATACTGTCATTCGCGAACATTTTTTGATTATTTTAACGTGATATTTATCACAAAACAATCACTGTAGACATTAAACTGAAAATTATCAAATAATTTCGCAACCGTCGTTTCCAACCATTTTCAAAAGTCTCCTTTACTCGAAAATATCTACTAGTAAACGAATTTTAGTAGTTCTTGAGAAAATCTCAACACCTGAATACTTTCCCTGTATACTCTTCTCTGTTTTCGAATATATGGACAACAGCAGATCAATGGTAACATTCGCAGTGCGATTTCAGCCCTTACGACGCAGATAATGCGAACGGTCCAAAGTCCAAAGTTTTACACTCGATCTGCTGTTAGCTGTACCTTAAAAATCGACCCAGAAGTTTTGAAGGAAATCTCAACCTAAATACTTTTCTTTTACCTGGGAATCAAACCAAACTCTAAAACTCATCTCTCTTTTCAGATGGTAGAGCTAACGCATCTAATAGCGGACTATAAAAACGCGATCCTCCGCCCCTGCGGCACGGGCACTCCTCAAATGAACTCCCTGACCCGCAACGGGAGCCACAGGTCCATCAGAAAACCTACCTCCACCCTACCGCATTCCAGCCCGTCAACCCTGCCGCACACCCATCAGCTAAGTCAATCACACCACACTCATCACACCACAGGGCATAATACTCTCAACTCTCACGCAACGACCATGACGTTAGGCTCAGATCGAAACGCAACACTAACTCTAAGTTCACACACGTCAACTTTTAACCAACATGTCGAAGCGAGAGTCCTATCCCACGGACAACCAGACATACTCAAGTCAACGCCAGATCATCACAGGAGCGAGAAGAAACGAAGCCACACCCAAGACAGTGGTGTCGCGTGATTTAGATTCTAATTTAGTTGTAATAAAGGTGCGATTTCAGTGGATTGTTTGTGCGGAACGCGACTGTTAAGTGATTTGAACTGTATGTGTTTGGAAATATGTAAAATCTTTGAAGCGGTCGTGTTAAGGTTTTTGAGAGGCAATTTTCTATGCAAAATGTTTTCACAATACATTATGACATGTAACTTTACGGTTATCGATAGTCAAACAGTTATAAAGTAAATTGCTTTACAGAAACGGAAACATCTTTTTTAGCCTACACAACCATATATGATATCATTTTGTGTACACGATACAACAAAAGTTTGAGTTTCAATCAAATATCTAACATATTTTTCATTTGTTGTGCAACTAAAACTAGTTTTTCGTTTATTTTTCAGTGACTTTCGACTACCGATCCGGTTTAATTATGTAATGTGAAGACATTTTACTTAGGGCCGATTATGTAATCGTCAGATAAAGTGTCAATGAGCATTTTTATACGAGTATGTTTAAAAGGGGAACGCATGTATTAATCGTTACACAAATGCCAGTTTTGATAGGAAATGGTCAAAATCACTCTACCTATCGAATATTTCGAATTTATCAATAAGTAGTCGTTATCTGACGTATTCGTTAAATAACGGCGTCAATAATAATTCAGTCAGATAAATTCATTGAACAAGTAACTGATTCTTTATCTGACGATTTAAAAATCAGCCCTTAGGAAATTAGGGCTACAAACGCCTTAGGAAATATAGGTCCAAAGTTGTTCGAATGTCATACCATTCCACCAAAACTATGTGTATCGAGATAACGAAAATAATTCTAAATATACCTCATATTTTGTAGCGTCGGTTCAGCCTTTTTATATTATTGGCTTACAATAGTAAATAAATAGTTAAAATAAGATTTTTTTTGTAATTTATTGTTTAACTTTAAATGGTCGCTGTTTTTACATATTTTTGTGCTTCGAATTGTAGATATTTTTTATGTATGGACGTGTATTACTAATTTCGTGTAAAACTGTTAGCAGGTGACTCCACTCCATAGATAAACATTTGCTGTCAAACCTTGATCTATGCTGCCATACAATAACCCTCACATGTGATCTGTCGTGAACACGCAACGTAACTGCATTATCTGTGCACCTGATTTTTATTATTTTAATAACGGTACTACGAGTATGAGATATCAGTACCGCGAAGAACAATAATCATAACGGTACCTCATACATAAAAATCCATCAACATCGCCCAGCCCCCTCACCATGAACTCTTATAGTAGGATTACTTCAATAATACTTTATTATTTCGTACCATATATTTTAAGGTCGTCATGGTACGAAATAACAAAGTATTATTGAAGTAATCCTGCTATAAGACTTCATGGTAAGGGGGCAGTGGCATATGATAGTGGTTCTGTCCTGCTCTTTGCTCTCACGTCACCCAGCCATGTGATCTGAAATATTAGTGTAAAAATATCATTTAGTTCTGTAAAAACGTGACGTAACCAAGTGTTGCATAGTTTACCAAAGGTCGAATAAATAAATAAATAAGAGTATACACCTGAAAAAATTACCTTTTTGAAAATTTCAGATATTTGTATGGCCAGTCTAAAAATTTTAATCCAACTATTGGATTAAAATTTTCCCATTACAAAACCTAGTTATCAAACAGTAATTTTTCCTGTGCGAAAACAAACTGGTTATCTAACTGGTCAGGAACATTTAGGTCAGCAATTTTAGATGATTTAACATAGGTTTTATATCGATATTTTTTACTTAGGAAGCATCACAGGAGTTGGAGACCTCTTAACAGTTTTTACATGAATTCAGGGTGTCCCTGTATGTATATAGGATGTAGCTAATATTTGTAAAGACCATTAACAGGGTGATATACTTTTGAGTTCATAATTTTTGGTTCTAATTTTAGAAAACACGGTATATTTGTATTTAATAAAATCATCCTGTGTGTGAAGGATTAATACAATTATTTAGTTACATCCTATATAATTTTATGCGTGAATTGCGTGATATCGCGAACTTTACATTTACGTAGCATTTATACATTATTACATTTTATTATGTGCAGGGTATAACGAATGCTATATAGGAAACTGTACCCCAAATATATCTACCGTCAATATTTTGTAACAGCTTCATAGGGCTCAATGTTGCCACAATATTATAATAGCAGAAGGTCGACCACGATTTACAGTTTTAATTTTGACAAGTGCCCGCGATACATTACTGCAATATTTTCGCGTATTTTAATAAACGATAAAAATATTCAGTAATGTACATCGTACATGTGTCAAAATTAAAACGTAAACGACGAAAGTCTTATTCGACTCTATTTGATTATGAAAAACAATGTATGTCAGATTGCGAAATCCCTCCAAAGTAAACTTATTACATCACGAAAATAATCACAATTATTGCTGGTTTTAGAATAGCGTAACATGGCTTGTATAACAGCGTTTTAGGCGTACAATCGACGATAAAACACGAGCACTCTACATGGTGGAAATACGGCCCAAATTACAATGGTTTTGTATAGAGAGCGGTCTTAACTCTGACAATAGATTTGGTGACTACACGATCATAACGCTTTATACGATCATGCTTTTCTAAAACCTGCAGTTGTATATTTCTAGGTCCAAATGGTAAGAAACGAAGCTTTTTATCGATTGGTGTCGTAATGCTAAGATCTCCAACGAAACTAAACTAATGTGGTTCTAGATGTAGTTACGTGCTATCGGGTGATATAATACTGAGGGGTGTACAAAATATTCGTATTGATGGTTTTAGGTCCAAAGTAAAAGTTACTTTTCACGACTCCTAACCTAGCTTTTACTTAGATACTGTTGTTAACGCTACTAGAATAGAAAGTATGGGATTGAATTTTGCTTTTTCGTTAGCAAATGTCTATTCTATACATTTTTTCTTTTTATTTTACCAGCGAAAGTAAAAGCCACTTGACTAGGCCCTTAGACCGTGTCCAGATGAGGCGTTTTACGCGCGAGTGGAGTCGCGATAATCACATTGCGGTTTGCGAGCGACAGTAGCGTGATTGGCTACGCGCGACTCGACTCGCGCGTAAAACGCCTCATCTAGAAAAGGTCTTATTGGCTGAAATGTGATTGTCGCGCCTCGACTCGCGCGTAAAACGCCTCATCTAGAAAAGGTCTTATTGGCTGAAATGTGATTGTCGCGCCTCGACTCGCGCGTAAAACGCCTCATCTGGGCAAGGTCATAGACAGTTTTGAATATTAGAGGAGTTTGAGTTCGGTCTTACAACTGTCAGATTGCATACAGACAGTCGTAAGTGCGACCTCACACTGAATTCGTGCTCAAATCTATCTCTGTTAGTTGTTACGTAAACTAAATAGTTTTAAAACATATCTTTCCTAATACGCACATCGCATTTTACCTTGGAATCATCCGAGGTCAGAGTTAATACAGCCAATTACTGAGCCCGCATGAACTGGTGCCAAGATTGAGGTCAACACTAGTTTTAAAGACGCGTAAAAATAAGTACCGTGAAACGTCTTTGGCTGTGAGCTGATAATGAGAAAAATAAAAGAATTATATCGTATGATTAAAGTCTGTGAATGAACTGGGAAGCCCCAACACGATAAAGCGAAACAGTTTCTTTTAATTGAATATGAATTACATAAAATATGAGCATAAATTACTCATGGGTGCATTGCATACTCAAAAAAATAAACGCGAAGTAAAACTTATTCCACGTAGTGTGGGACGCCCCACGACCAGATGGAGGGATGACCTTCGCAAGATGACTGGCAGGGACTGGATGCAGAGGGCCGAGAGTAGGGTTGAGTGGCGTCCAACAGTGGACTGATATGGGCTGATGATGATGATGAAAAGTTATTCCACGCTATATTTTTTACTCTTTTTAACGAGGTGTGAAAGGGACAACAATTCTATCGTTTAAGGGAAGTGAGTTTAACTATATATGTCATAGGTTTATGACTAACAGCCATAGACTATAATTAGTATTCCCACAGTCCCACTGCTATGAGTTCCGAGACAGACAAAGATAATCACATATCTCAGCTAGTGGTTATACCTTAACCATATAAATCTAAAATAAAAAGAGGAATTATAAATATTGAACTGAATCCTAAAACGTTCAATACATATATTTTATTACACCCTATAGCAGTAAGTACTAAATTAGATTGCTATATAGTTGACATGTAAAGAGCTAGGTATAGTTTTCTATACTGTAGATATCCTATTGTATATGACAGATGATGACTCAATGAATTCAATTTGATAACCATTGCTGGGTCGCTATGCACAAAATTGTAAAGTTAATAATCAAACCCAGCAATGATCATTAATAATTGACATTGTCATCTGTCATTTACGCAATATTTGGGATGTGTCATAGACGCTGAACGTTTATGAGATTCCCATTTCGTCGATTCTATTTGGTAACTTTCTCTGAAACAAAAGACAGTGGTATTTTATTGAGCAATGCCACTTGACTTCAGGTATAACTTCTATTTTAATCAACAAGTTTTATAACATTTAAAATAATGTTAATTTCAGTATAAAATCCACCAGCACACTTTTTTCATTAAAATGATCATTAGCAATCTGGTTGACCTAGAATTGACTAAGTGGGAATCTATTTTGTTTTAGGCGTAATTACTTAAAAGGTTAGACCAAAAAATGTACGAGTACTTGACATTTCTATAGCTATTTTTATTGATTGATATAACATGACGTAATTAGGTGACGGAACGCCTGCCAATTTAATTATGTGTACTATTTTGACCAATCGCTTTTATATGTCCAATTTAGTGCAGACTGTTAAAAATGTGCGCAATTATAGATTGAATATTGTTCGTGGTGAAATAATATAACAGTAGGTTTTTGTATTCTATTCTAATTTCTCATAAGTCGGTCATAAAAATGTGGAGCCGAATTACTTGAAAATTCATGGACGTTTTTTAACTTAGTAAAGTAGTTGTACACGCCGTTAACAAGGTCTATAATTGCGCATTCCATAGAAAATATCAGCCTATATTATTATTATAGTTAATTAATTAATTATTAATATAAAAATGACATTTGGATTGCACTTTTTGCATTACACTAACTGTTGATATAATTGTGTATAGATTATAAATTATTATGTATATTTTACATTAGATCTGACGAATTTTTTAATTCATTAAGCGAATTTCATTTAATAATTTATTCATAATTACGAATAAGTATTTATTTTGTTCTGTAATTGGTTGTTTTGTATAAATTAATTATTAATTTAATATGAAATCAGTTTTTGTTTATTTTGTTGTGGCCTAACTCGAAAGACTAATCTTTGTAGGCCTAAATTTTGTAAAATTATGATTTACTGAATTCCTTTTTTTGTTTTGACGATGCGAGAATAAACATGTATTACTGAAATACGAATTTTATTTGCAATAACATAAAATACATAACCCATTGATGCTGCACGGCAACTTTTAACATTCGTGATCTCAACCTTCTTGGTATAATATAGTCACTCACCCTGCCCGCTGCCTTATCTTCCCCTCTTTATCCTTCCCCAGACGGCAGCGCTTATAAGCGCTCATACAAAATATACTTAAAGTCTGGGGTATGACTTTGTACTGCAACGCGACCCGTGACTATATTAACACGTTCACAGTCCCCATACAAAAATGTTTTGATTTCCTTGTAAGTCCCGCCTATTATTTCAATCTCTATACAAGTCGAAATACATTGAATTTGTTATGTGAGCACTTCAACACTGAGTGGAGCAGTCTTCTGAAGACAATATGACGTGAATGGACAGCAGAATCCACCAAGGACATCGTATTTACTTACCTTCAGAAAAAAATACCCTTAGTGCGGATCTGGTAGGCACATACTTTTTTCATCGTGCCACATATTTGGGGCACGGGTATGTCAAGCTAGTTCGTCGTGCTCCATATATGGGGCACTGGACTATGAACGTGTTAAGATAAAGATTGACCCGTGCCTATTTTATATAGATTAAAAGGTGAAGTTATTCTTTGGTCAAAATCATCTCTTCGTATTTCACATCCAAAGCTTTCAGTATAGACTCCGTGTCGTAGGGCACATCTGGAAATATACAAAGAACAAAATACAAACTAGACAAATTGAGAACCTTCCTTTTAGAAGTCTGTTAAAAACGTAGTAGTAGGTATATCAAGAGTCTCATAAGTAGTTTTAAGTGATGGTATTGGATCGTAATTGCAACTGGTTCACCTGGGTGTAACACGGGCAAAAAATCCCATTTATTTTATTTATTTGTTTATTTGTTTGTTTGTTTATTTATTTATTTTTTTGTTTATTTGTTTGTTCACCCTGGTGAACTACGTACGTGGACCACGGGCAATGGCCCATATTTCTAATTTATAATATTCAAAATATAATAATATTTTATAATATTAATAATAATCTTTATTTCAGGTGTAAATCCCACAATAATACAATACAAAAAATAATATACAATATAAAATAGAGACAAAGATATTAAAAATAGATAAGACAGTTATATTTCTTGTTCGGGTTCCGGTGGACCGAAAGCCAATATTTGAAGATAGGACTCGATAGATCCTCTGACACAGCCTGTAATATGCCGTTGTGAGATCCCCGCAATCTAGGTATCCCAGAAGGACGCTATGCGAGCCCTCACAACAGCAAAGAAGTCGGGCACCCTCGCCTCGGCGAACATGCCGGACGCACTGCAGTAGCGTGGATGTTTCACAAGGATGCGGTATGCATCCTTATACTGCACCCTTATGGTGCTCAGCGCTCTTAAATTAATTAGGGTCGTTTCTACATCTGGGCTACATTTAGAGAACCTCCGCGCCAGCATGTTGCACCGAACCGAGAGTGCTCTCCTTTCTCTTTTACGATGAAAGATAAAATGTTATGTACTTAATGTAATCTCAATATTTTTATGTAGATGTTAAGTGTACCTATACGAGTACCTACTGTAGGTATACAATAGTTATAAGACGTGCATTTTTAAAGATCCAATTGGACAGGTTTAAATTTGATGCATCATCTTCCTATACTAAAGTTATGGAAAGTGTTACTTTAAGGTAAAAACTCAGAAAATATTAAAATCAGAAACTGCCCGTCGGGAATGCTACCTATGTATTCATTAAAGAATAGAAAACGTTCAAGTCTCACCAATATTGATCCACAAGGCGGGATCATATCCGGAATCTTTTCGTGATTCTGTGATGCACTTTCGTAGCGCATGAGTAATGCCGTGCGCTGTACAGATTCCCATCTCGCCTACAGCTGAAAACAAGAAAATTATGCAACTTTCTCGATCGTTTAAGAAGATATATTTAAAAAAGCTTACGTACGTTTCCTTTCGAAAACAGCGAGGAATTCTAGCCGGGGAATTGGAATCTGGGAGCTCCGTATTGTGGGTCCGACCGCGAAGTTCAATCATATTCGTTATCGTTTTAATTTTGACAAGTGGAGGCGATCACAGAATTTATGCTGCAATATTTTCGCAAGTTTCAAAAAAGATAATGAAACGCAGTTATGTAGGCGCATCCAAGAGTCAAAATGAAAACTAGTAATGTACCTAAGTATGTGATATGAATACGATATAATTTTGTGGCTAGACCCGAGATACGGAGGTCCCAAGTTCGAATTCCCGGCTAGAATTTATCGGTGTTTTCGAAGGGAAAATCCAGTATTCCATACACTGCTTCATAATATATAGTTCCAAATAGCAGCAAAGACACTTGAACCAACCAACCTTTCGCTCCCAAAACCCCTTTCGGGTTCTTGGAGTTATACCGCAGCTGGACCCTGAAGTCTGCCGGAATATCGAGGGCGAGTGGCACGTGGTAGTTCAGCGAACGGTTGGTCAGAAGGCGTCCGGTATGCTTGTCGTACACAAATTTCTCCGTCGTGAAGTATCCTACGCCCTGAATGTAGGCGCCTTCCACCTGTGGAAAGATTGTGAATGTGAAGCCGATTTTCGCCGATGAAATGAGTCGTGACGATCAACTGTAGTGTCCATCAAAAGTTATGTCGGTCATACGTTGTTCGGGCAACTGTTTGTCGATCAAAAGTTTTAGAATCTCTGATATGACGGCCCTTGTTCAGTGTTGCGTTTTTGGCACAGCTGACAAGATTCTGAGGCATTTGCTTCAAGACAATAGGTGTCTAGCCATCAACCCTAATCCCAAATCTAAACCCACATGTCACTGTATATATTATGCTACATCGCGTAAGAGTGCCTGCGCACTTTGTTATCGACACGATTAACATACGTATATCTTTCCGGTAGCAGTAATCCAATTGTAACTCCGATTAACCGAACAAAATGTGTCCTGCGTTTGCACAATCATCGTGCATCGGCGGAAGTCATGGAAATAATCGCCGCCTGCCGGGACCGGTCGTTCTTTCCTTCATTGTAGTTAATAGTAGTATTTCTTTTATGCAGAAACTTATGCTAAGCGCGATTATTGTCGTAGAATGTAGGGTCTATAGCTTTTATGCCTTTTTTGTAGATTCAGTTAAATTAGTATGACTAGTTCAACTGACCTGACCAATATCAATGTCAGGGTTAGCACTCAACCCCGCGTCTTCCAAAATATCTGCTCTCAGCATCTCGTATCTACCAGTAAGGACGTCCAGCTGTGTTTCTAAAATGACTACAGCGAATGCACTGTAGCTCTGCAAGTCTGGCTCCTTTTCAGTCATCATATACTCGGCTACCAAATCTATCTCTTCTTCTCCGGCTTTCTGGATCAACTCTTTCCAAGTTGGATTAGTTAATGTCAGTTTTATTGGCTCTAATCGTTTCTTTAGTGTTTCACAAGCTCTGATGATGGAGTAACACACACTTTCACTTACAATACTTGAACCTGAAAATATGTTATTTGCTGCTACGAACGAGTAACTAGGAAGAACCGAGACGTGTTCTATAGGAATGCCTAGTTCGTAGGCACACACTTGAGCAGCTTTAGTGTTTACGCCTTGCCCCATTTCTATGCCACCAGTAGTGACTGTCACTGTCGCGTCTCCTCTGTAAATCGAAACCATAGCACTGTAATTTCCATAAAATTCAACAGGAAAAAGCATAACACTGATTTTAATAGTTTTCTTCATCCATCTATTTGCGAGATTGAAATCTTCTATTTCTTGAGATCGCTTGTCGTAATCAGCCGTTTTCTTTAGATCTTCAATGAGGCCTGGCAAATCATTGTCTTCAGTCCTCATGTTCGCTAAGCGGACGTCAGTTGGGTCTTTTTGTACGGCATAGGCTATGTGCTCCATTATATGTTCGATGGAAGCAATACCTTCATTGGTGCCTGAAATATTACAACTATTAACAAATATTACGTACTTAATTTTTTTTAAATTGTATATACTTATGTAGTTTTATTTAGTAGTTAAAATATTTAAGATTAAACATAATAAGAAACCTAAAATAATAATAAAATGACTAAAAACTAACATTAAAAAACTTAAACTACCTACATATAAATAAAATATGTCCTGTAGGAGGGCATCGGGAGTCACGGTTCCCAGAAGGCTGGCAGCATTCCCTCTCTGTATTGCCAACGCAATACGTTGGCAGAGGTAGCTGCCAGCCCTCTGGTCGCCGTACTCCTCGACCAGCCGCTTGGACAGCTCTTTAACGAGCTGTCGAGCGTCTGGCCCCCACGGCCCCAGTGTCTCGACCCCAAACGGCGTAAAATAAAATTAACTTAAAATTCTTAAATCAGTACAGATGGTACAGAATTTATACCACCTTACCTGGTGCTCTAGCAAAGGTATTAGACGGTAGATCAGTAAGAACTGCAGCAGTTTTTAGTTTAAAATAATCTGTGTTGTAGCAGTTCGGAAATCCTCCGGCGGTGTAGTCTAGAATATTCTCGTTGTGAGAACATCCATCGTCTTCTACTAGGGTTGCGTCTAGATACTGTATCTTGCCATTTTCGTCTACGCCAACCTAAAAAAACCATTTGATGTACTTAAGCACTATTGCTGTTATTTATAAACCTAGTTAAACCATACTTCCTTTAAATCGTGTTCCTATCACACTTCGTCAAAAAAGGTTAGTAGGGTATTATTGGGCATTTCAAAACACATTCCATTCCTTCGCAAACGTTCGTTGACACTCACGTTGCTCGGATGATCATGCGTTTCGAAAAACCCAAAAATACGCTACCGTAGTGTGACAATTTTCACGTTGAAAACGCTAATGCACAGTATCGCAACATGTCATGACTGTCTGCAGGTTAACGTAACACAATAAGACAATAAAAATACAAGTACATAACGGATTCGTTATGATTTATAAACACAAAATTCTTATCTAATGTATAAAAACATTCGGAAATTTACACTCCCATCATTTTGCGTAGATCATCAAGCTGTTACGTACTTAATTCACGTAAGCTATCTGTTTAAATGCAAACATGAAATTTGTGAAACAACCTCATTCTTTGAAGCTGGAGAAAATTTGTGTTCAAGCCAACAGAAGCATAGCCCGTCATGGAAAACTTTTACCTAATTCAATTCGGTGTATTATTTCTGGACCTTCTAACTGCGGTAAAACTAATTTAATGCTTGGACTACTTTTACATGAAAATGGATTACATTTTCGAAACGTGTACCTGTATTCCAAGACTTTATTTCAACCAAAGTACGTGTTTTTAGAAAAGGTGTTCCAAAATGTATCAGAGATATCTTTTATAAAATATCGTGATAACGAGGAAGTTTTGAGTCCTCATGAAGCCGCTCCTAATTCAGTTATAATTTTTGACGATGTTGCATGTGAAAATCAAAACAACATACGTGATTATTTTGCTATGGGCAGACATAAAAATATAGACTGTTTTTACTTAAACCAAACCTATTCAAAAATTCCGAAGCAGTTAATTCGTGACAATGCTAACCTCGTTATTCTTTTCAAGCAAGATGATGTTAACCTTCATCATGTATACGATGAACATGTTAATACAGATATGACATGGACTCAGTTCCGAGATATGTGTTCGGAAATATGGAGCAACCCTTACAGTTACTTAGTAATAAACAAGGACTGTGAGAAGAATAAAGGCTATTATAGAAAGACTTTTGATACATTCATAAATTTTCAATAGATGTTTATAATAAACATGTTATGGTTTTTACGGTCATTGATAATTTCAACGCTGTAAAGTATAGTGCTAAAGTATAAAGTATGAACGAAGAGAAGGAGTTGAAAAAACAGGTTCTGAAATCTACCCAATCACTTAAAAAGAAAATTCAAATAATGCGCGACATCAAAACTAATAATGATATAGTCATGGAGTCCGTTTTAAAACCGATAACAGATCCATTAAAACAGTTATCAATTAAGAATTCTAAGACATGCGATGAAATAGTAACTCCAAAAATAAATAAAATTATGAAGAGAAAGGTCAGTCGTACCCCTACACATACAGTAAAAAAAGGTGTTCGCTATCACGTATCAGAAGATGATGATTATCCTTATGATGGAAATAGTAGTTCTAATGACAGCAATTATTATGATGCTCCTGTAAAAGGTAATACGTCTGATCTTCAAACTGAGGAGGATGACGAGTTAAGTGATAGTGATGATTCCAAACATGATACAAGCGGTACATCTTTCAAAACTAGCAAAAGTATTAGTCCACGTCCTTCATCATGGTCAATGTCAGATATCGTCGATGAAAATATTCCTTTCGGTGTCAGAAGAGAAAGAGGAAAACTTATGATGGGAATGTCATCAGTGTCTTTAAATGATTACCATATTATAGTTGGTGGAAAACCATACGTTAAAACTTTAGGGCTAATGGAACTGTTATTTAAAAAATCACCAGATTTAAGTTTAATAAAAGAAGATGACAGACTTAACTATAAGAAAATGTTAATAGTTACTAATGCTCATCGTCGTGATTACGATCCCTCAAAACCAATTAAAAGTAACAAGGGAAGAAAGTATACGCAGATAATTAGACCTCTATTCATAAAATTAGCTAAAAATTGTGTTAGCACGGAAAGCATGTCGCAAGGATCCGGATTGTCTGTAATTAAGAAACTTAATCCAAACGTGGATTATGTTTATTGGGATGATCCCAATGAATTGGTTAATCGGTTAAAGTTATTGGTAGCTTCTCGAGATGCTGGTAACACTGGATTAGATAATGAAATAATATCCATCATTGAAGAATTACGTGAAAGTGGTTTAATTAAATAAATATTTATATGTCGGATTTTTCTATATTAAGACAGTCAACTATCAACTATCGGTTAATGCAGTTCTGAGGGGAATGAATATCGATAAATTCGGTCATCACGTTCATAAGCGTTTGCGTACATCAGTACAATTGAAAACTGATGATTTATTAAAAATCGAAGATGGCGAAATTAATATAAATTCAGTGAGATTAAAAGGAGTTAGCATCCCATTAGAAGCTGACGATGCTGTGAATAAGGAATATGTTGATAAATTTATTAATCAATTTTGGACAAGTCAGAAAATAGTAGACGAACTGAACAAATTAACATTTACAATCAAAAAATATCTGCAGACTTACTATTATACGAAATCTGATATAGATTCAATCATTAAGATCACAAAAGTGTAGGTAATGAAATGAGTAAACAACAAGTTGTAGATGAAATTCATAGAGCAGCAAGAAAAAACTTCATTCGACGGTATGTGTGTTTAAAAGGTATTGATGATTTATGGCAAGCTGATTTAATTGATATGCAAAGTTTAGCAAAGGATAACAAAGGTTATAAATACATTTTAGTTATAATAGATGCCTTCTCTAAATTTGTTTGGGCAATGCCATCTAAAACGAAAACTAAGTCGGAAATTTCGAATTTATTTAATATAATACTTGTTTCTTCTGGTCGAATACCTGTTAATTTGCAGACTGATTTAGGTAAAGAATTTTATAATAATATATTTCAAAATCTGATGGCTTCAAACAAAATTAATCATTATTCTACATACTCAACTAAAAAAGCTTCCATTGTGGAAAGAGTGATTAGGACTTTGAAAGGCAGGCTTTATAAGTATTTTAGTTATATTGGTAATTATAATTGGTTTAGAAAACCTTTAGAAAACATTGTTAACTCCTATAATAATACTGTACATCGAATAACTCACTATAAACCTATAGACGTAAACTACAACAATGAATCTACTATCATGAGTAACATTAAACTGTCACAGAAGATGTCTATCATAAAAAAATGTAGTAAATTCAATGTTGGAGATCATGTTCGTATTAGCAAATATAAAGGAGATTTTCAAAAAGGATATACTCCAAATTGGTCCGCTGAAATATTTACAATTACAAAAGTAAACAATACTAATCCGATTACTTACCGAATTGAAGATCAGCGAAAACAAATGATTTTGGGTACATTTTATGAACAGGAGCTTCAAAAAACGATGAATGGTGACATATACTTGGTGGAAAAGGTTTTAAAAAGGAAGGGTAATCAATTGTTTGTAAAATGGTTGGGTCTTAATGATACTGAAAATAGTTGGATTAATAAAAAATCTATTGTATGAAACCTATATAACGTGTATGTATTTATTGTAAGATCATTATATTTGATGGTTATTGAAGGAGGAGGACTTCTCAATAGTGTAATTAATAATTTGCCATTTGAATTACATTTACCTGGATACAATTATTGTGGACCTGGTACTAGACTAAAAGAAAGATTGTTACGGGGTGATAAAGGTATTAATCCGTTAGATAACGCTTGTATGCAACACGATATAGCATATTCCAAGTATTCGAATTTAGAAGACCGTCATAAGGCGGATTTAGAACTACTAAACATGGCTAAACAAAGGGTTAAGTCGAAAGACTCACGCACAGGAGAAAAAATTGCCTCGTGGTTAGTAAACAAAGTAATGAAAACTAAATTAAAAGCAGGTGCAGGTATTACGGGATTTAAAACCGCCGTATCAAAAATACGTAAACAATTACGAAAGCAGAAACCTAAGAATCACAGATCTGCTATAAAATATGCATATCTTGCAGCTAAAAAACTACTTTCAAAAACATCAAGAGTGAGGTTACCTCGTGTAATACCCATTCCAAAAACTGGAGGTATACTACCTTTAATCCCCATATTTGCTGGTTTGTCGGCTTTAGGTGCGCTAGCGGGAGGTGCGGCAGGTGTTGCGAAAGCTGTTAATGATTATAAGTCATCTAAACAGAACCTAAGGGAATCGGAACGCCATAATAAAATGATGGAATCTATTGCCTTAGGAAAAGGTCTATATATCAAACCATATAAAAAAGGAAGTGGATTATTTCTAAACAATTTAAAAAAAAACTGAATCATAGGCTACCTAGGCGTGCTCTTACTAATATAGATATTATTGAACATGCTACAAAAATCCCATACTTTAGAGGTGTTTATATGAGAGATAAGTTGCCGCATAAACCAAAGAAAGTAGAGTGTGCTATCATCAATTTAGATGATCATAACAATAATGGAACGCACTGGGTAGCCTATGTTAAACTAAATAATTATTGCGAGTACTTTGATAGTTTTGGGGATTTGAAACCTCCGTTGGAACTTGTTAAGTATTTAGAAAATATTAGTGACATCTTTTATAATTACAATAATTACCAAAGTTTCGATTCCGTCAACTGTGGTCATCTATGTCTAAATTTTTTAAAAAACTTTTGGAAAAGACATTTAAAATGAAGTTATCATATTTATAGTTATCATTACAAAAATGAACTTCACGCTATCAATATCTGACACCAAGTCATCTTTGACAACTAATTATTCCCCTGCTTTACAACTCGATGGTGATTATGAGTGCGGTCTTTTATATTTTTCGGCATTCAACTCAATACCAAATATAGATAGCAGAAATAATAAAGTATGGTATGGTGAAAACGGAGTCGTAGAAATTCCAGAAGGTTCGTACGAACTTCAAGATATTAGTGACTACTTAAAGGAACATATTAAGGATTGTGTATTTAAATTGAAATGCAATAACAACACATTAAAAACAACTATTTTTTGTTCAAAAGATATACATTTTGAAAAGGAAGGATCGTTAAATAAAATATTAGGTTTTGGAAAAGAAACTCTAAAAGCTAATATAATACACGAATCTAGTTATCCGGTATGCATTCTGTCGACAACCGTGCTGAGGATTGATTGTGATATAGTTAGTGGATCTTATGTGAATGGAAAAACTAGCCATATTATTCACGAATTTGCACCAAATGTTCCTCCAGGTTATAGAATTATCGAAGTACCTAAAAATATAATATATTTTCCTGTAAATCGTAAAAACATAAGCTCTATCAATATTAGAATATTGGATGTAAACAATAACTTAGTTAATTTACGAAACGAAGAAATTCAACTCTATTTACATCTCAAAAAAAACAATGATCGATTTTCTTAAATACTCGCGATCTGTCATTAAAAAATATAGTACAAATAGTGCTGTTGAGGGAATAACACCTTCTAAACAAATTAAGAAAAATATAAAACCTAAAAAAGGTCTTACAAAAGAAAACGTGAAATTTCTCAAACTTATTGGTTTAAAATGAGTATCCTAAATATAACAGAGCAGCCAACTTATGACAATTCCATCGAAAGTTATGAGTTTCATTCGTATAATCCATACGTCACCAGTTTTAATATTAACGATGAGATCCGCATACCCATTAATCAGCAGGACTTATATGTTTTACCTTCTGCCAGTACATTATACATAGAAGGAAATGTACAGGCTTATAACAGAGAATCCAAAGCAAAATTAAGTCATATTAATTTTACAAACAATCATGTACTTTTTCTTTTTCAATCGATTTCATACCAAATCAATGGAGTTGTAATTGACACAGTTCGCCAACCTGGAGTTACTACGACTATGAAAGCTCTATTGTCAATGAGCGAAGGGGAATCTAAAATATCTAAATGTTGGGGGTGGAATATCGATGGATCATCAAACTCGGGAAATAAATTTGCGGTATCATTACCTCTTAACAAAGTTTTAGGTTTCGCTGAGGACTATAATAAAATAATTATGAATTGTAAACATGAACTCATCCTAATTCGTAGTAATACTAATTTGAATTGTTTAAAATTAGGCGCTGGAGAATATGTTCATGATATTGAGATTACTAAATTAGTATGGCGTGTTCCTCACATAAAAGTTTCCGACCGTGAAAGAATTAACCTGCTTAGACATTTAGAAAAGGACCGTGCAATTAATTTAGTATTCAGAAATTGGGATTTGTACGAATATCCTTTATTACCTCAAACTTCAAAACATACTTGGTCGATAAAAACATCTTCACAGATTGAGAAACCTAGGTTTGTAATTTTAGGCTTACAAACTGATCGTAAAAATCAGATACTTAAAGATATGTCTCAATTTGACCATTGTAATTTACGTAACGTTAAAGTATTTCTGAATTCAACTTATTTTCCATATGAAAACTTAAACATTGATTATGCTAATAATAATTATGCTTTAATATATGAGCAATACGCAAAATTTCAACAGTTCTATTATGGACGTCGACCTGATCCGTTGCTAAGTTATAACGATTTCAAAACTAAGGCACCCTTATATCTAATAGATTGTAGTCGACAATCTGAAATAATACAAACAGGAAGTGTGGATATACGGTTGGAATTGGAAACAGATACTCCCTTACCAGATCAAACTACAGCTTACTGTCTTATATTAAACGATTGTATTATTGAATATAAACCCTTAAGTAATATTGTAAAAAAGATATCATGAATCAAGATTGCATAATTGTTGATATACAAGGTTTTTCTGATTGCAATAATAATTTTATAATTAAAGAACTGGCTCTGGCTACACAAGAATATACCCAGGTATTTCTAGTTAAACCTCCTTATTCTTTTTGTAACTTATCTTGTGAAGAAAAAAAGGGTATTCTCTGGTTAGAAAGAAACAGAGGTATTTTATGGAGAGAAGGTTACATCGACTATCGTGAGTTTAAAAGAATAATTTCACCTGTATTAGCTTATAAAAAGATAATAGTTAAGGGTGAAGAGAAAATTAAATGGATTGCTGATTTATGTCAAAATTGCTCAATAATTACAGACGTGGGTGAAAATGGATGTCCTAATTTATTAACGTTGCATAAAAAATACTGTAATTCTACAACTTACTTAAACTGCTTAACTCATAAAAAATATTGTGCTTTAAAAAATGCAATATGTATAAAAAAATGGTGTATTGATAACAATTATCTTTGGTAAATACCAATATTGCATATTATTATGTTTAATGTAGCGTAAGTTTAACTTTGTATGTTTTCCTATATTAAGTTAAGTATAGATAATAAAACCAATTTTTTAACAACATTTTATTTCATTTAAGTGAACTAAGAAATTACAATTACCTCTTACATTTTTTACTAATTAGTTACTACAGAATATCACTTCATATTAATGCTAATGTCGAACTATTTTTTTTCACACTGCTGTTCGTAGACTGTGGCTACCTGAAACAAGAGATATTAACAATTACTATATAAAACATTACAACCCACATCGCTTCATATAAAAAACCTGCAATAGCATCTATAACAATACTTCCGTTATTAAAACAAGTTAAGTTTAGAAATAGGATACTTACATAGTTGCTGTCTGCACGTTCTCCCAATTCCCTTGTTATTAAAAATAACGTATGCGTGGCGGACTGCATTACTTGGTCTTCGTTATCGTAGACGAGGTAGTTGGCTCGGGTTACGGTGCGGTCTTCAATAACTGTTTCCTTCTCCGTGAATTTGCACACTTCAATCTTTATAGAGAACTTAGGTAGTCTTGTATCTGACAGTGTTGTTATATAGTTTGCTTTTGGATAATAGTTGCGAGTTGAGTTAGCCGACATTATTAATTATCGTCTCTCTGTATCGTCTCTTCGAGTGTTAAATATTGACTACTTAAATTAATTTATTAGCACACACCAATCGCGCGAATGAGCTTCGTCATCAAAAACTTGTCTAGACATGCCAAGGTACTCGCAGCGAGGCTCTTCGCAAAGCGTCAGTGATTTTATTTTGATGTGGTTTGCAAATTATTGTTGTGTGTGATTATATTACTGAATGTCATGAATGGTTTAGAATAGGTTTATATAACGAAAAAAAATACTGAGTACCCTTTAAAATAATATATTTATCAACCATATTTTACATTATTTAAGTAATACTTATAGAAATCTTATCGTTAAATTAAGTACTTATAATTATTATAGTCAATTGAATACAAATTTTGTGAACCAATCAATTGCTAGAATAGCCATTTCTTTTTCAACCAGTGAATAATCGTTAGTGTAATAATCCAATAACGTCTCAATATTGGATGGCGATAAATACGTATTCGTAAGCACAGATTGAATTTTGTTCACAGTTGGCTTTACCTTTAGGTATTCTATTTCTAGACTTTTCAATCTTATATCTATACAGTGACCATACATATTAATAGCAGAAAATACTTGGTGTACATAATAATCAGGACATCGTTTATCACAATACATGAGTCTATACAACTTATACTGACATGAGTCATAGTTACTTTTATATTGTCCGATCATTTTAAACTCATTATAAATAGTTTCCCATTCTTCTGGAGACCAAAATATACAGTAATTTTCAAGCTTCACATAAATTTGTGGTAAGAAGTCATTAATTGGCCAGAGTCCGCTTGTTATTTCAATATTAGAGTAATAATAAGAATGTTTCAGAATTATAATATCGGCTAAATATCCCTCGGCCATCTTAGATAATTATAATACAATTTTATTAGTGAAATACGTTAAGCGAATTCAAAATGTGCTCTGATAATGACCCCAAGAACGGGTCGACGTTTTGTTTTTTAATATAATGCGTTTATCATCGTTAGCTGAAAGCGCTATTTTATTTAATTCCTGTGTGAATACTTCATGCTTCAACGATTTAAAATAAATGTTTTTTCTTCTAATGACATCGTTGGTTTTTAAAACTTTATTATAGTCATTGTGTGTTAAACCTTTAACAACACATTTTTTTACACCCTTTGCTTTCTTAATCTCGGAATTTTCGGTTTTTATAGAATATAATTTGGATCGTAAGCCTACGAATTCAGCTATATTTTCTCCGCCGAACTCATCTTTAAATAAACCAGGAATTTTGTTGTTGTCACATTTGATTCCGTACAAATTATTAACCGAGTAATTACTGGTATCAAAATATGGTTTGAATTTCATGTTAATATCCTTATATATATCTTCTGTCTCTATAGAATATAGAAAGCTATCTGTATCTGTATAACATAATTTAATATTGTCTTTGTAGTATGGTTTCATAACAGTGTAATGGAAATCAAACATATGGCTTTTGGATAACTCTAGAACGGTGAAACCGATGTAAATCGGTTTGTCTAAAACCACTCGTTCAGGTTTCATTTGAACAGCTACGAAATTTTCTGAGAAAATTGTCACACTATGAAAATTCGGTCTCGATATGTATCTATTGGCTGTATATTGTTTTTTGGTGATATTGGTACTGTCCTGCCATTGATTGACTAACTTTACATCAACCCGATGTTCTACATTTTCCAAAGTTTTGCCAAAGATACTATTATTCAATAATTTAAAAAAGTCTTGTTCGAAAGCCGAGCGTGCACTTTGCCTTAATTTTGTATTTAGATCAATATATTCCTTCAAATATGGACTTTGCTTGAATTTTATTACCCTGTGTATTTTTTTTAATATTAATCCATTTGCTATACACGTTTTTAAATGAATATAATGAATTACGTATCTATATTTATCGTATAAATTTGGAATAAGTTTAGAAGAGTTTGAGCCTGGAGGTTTGAATTTTTGTGGGCAAAAAGGAAAATCATTATGTAAATTATGGAGGTATTCTGGATATTCTAAGTCCACTTCTAAAATATAACCATGCATGGAATCATTTGGCACTGTTAGAATGTTGAGGTTATTAATGTCTAACTGGTTCATTAAAACAAAATCAGAATGTGGTAAATAACCACACATAGCAAATCCATATAAATTATTGCAGTCTATGTATATTAAGTAGCTACTACGACTGTCCGGGTCATAGTGAGATAAATATTTGTTATTTGCCTTAGCATACCGAGTTGAACATAAACAAACTCCTCCGCGTATACCGCTCTGTATCATACGAATTATCTCTAAATCATCAATAAGATGTAATTGAACTTTAGTTTTAAGTAACATAGCATCAAAACTTAAACTTGGAGCTGTTAAGTAAAACGATGGGTCCAATTTATAATTTTTTGTGCAAGTTTTCCTGAAACTTTCGAAGATATCTGTTAGTAATAATACGTCACTTTTTAAGTACAAATCGGTATATTCGCCTAAATTGCGTAAACCAAATATGTTCCATACATTCAAGGCGTGTTTATAGTCAGACTCAGGTATATCTTCATTCATTAACTTATTAAAGAAACGTTTTCGCGGTGGTAGAGAAGTTTCTTTGTATATGTTCCAGCCAGTTATATATTCATACGGATACACCCCTTTACATCGCATTAAATCAAATTGCAGTGGATCTGAAAAAAATCGTGATAGATGTATAAAATCCTCTTTGTTTAAATTTTCTGCGAGTTTTTGTAAACTAGTAGCTAAAAAATTGAATGAATCAACGAAACGAACAGGTACTAGCCCTCCGTCCTCTGTAATGAATAGTTTTGTAAACGATATGTACTTTTCTTTATTTTTAGCTACCACTTTCAATGGACCTTTCATATCACCTAGTTCCTTTATAAATAAATGACAGTCGTAGCCTGATAGGTTATGAAAATAGACCGGGATGAATTTAGGTAAAGCAAATCGAATGTTACAGTAGGTGTGCGTTGCGCCTCTGTACACCCCTGTCAGGTGACAGTGATCGCGGACTCGTTCGTCAAAAAGCATTTGCGAACATATATGACAGACTTTTGCGTTATTAAAATTTTGTAAATCGATGTCGGTAAATACAATTGGTTTGTTAGTGTTCAATATCTTATGAATCTTTATAATATCGATTTGAAGATACTCAGTGAATTTTTCGGCACAATTAAGACCTCTGTATGATCTGTATCGGTTGAGGGTATTGTCATATGAGCACACAATGTAATAACCAAAAGCTGCTGGAACATGTTTTTGAGTTGTAGTTGTGAATGTAGAGGTGGAAGTGTCGCTCGTACAAGGCTCTAAAAATGACTCGAAGTCAGCGTAAATAACAAAAGGTATATGCTGCATCCTTTCAAAATGCTTAAATTGAATTATGGTCCCCTTGTTCGGAAGAACTGTCGCGACACTACCACATACATGTGAATTTAATTTACATTCGCTGTCAAAAAACATCAGACAGTCATCGCAAAAGTATATTTTACCATGATGTTTAGTTAACTGTGTTCTCAATAAAATGTTCAAATGTTTAATTAAACAATAATGTGAACGAGATCCGTTTTCTAGCAGTAATAAATTAACATGATGATTTTGCCGACAGTGCGTTTTGTAAAGCGGTCCGACAATATGTTTGTTATTACTAATACCATACACGTTCACACTCACATTACGATTATTTTTTTCGAAAGTTTTTATATCAGAAAGGGAAACCGGAAAACTCATATTTTGCACATTTAGTATATCCTTAAAATGAGGATAAGAGGATACTCTATTCGGGTTATTTTTTGCAGGAAAAAGAGATGCTATCACACTCCATAAGAAGCAGAAATTATCATAATTTTTTATATTGACACATGATCGCTTATGTTTTAAAAATTTCGGCAAAGCGATAAAACTAGAAGCCTTCAGCGGAGTGTATTTGTTAATATTTACTTCAAGATACAGATTTCTTAGAAAAGTCCAACCGCTATCTCGTTGTTGAAACTCATCCATTTTTTTACAAATAATATTTTTCATGTTCCGAAATACTTCTTTAAAATCATAATTTCGACATAGAACTATATTTTCCGTATTGAAAGACTTTGTTTCCTTTGAATCATTTTTTGGTAAAGCGTATTCAGAAAACAGCTCTAAATTTACCTTTATCGCATTGTAAGAGCTGATTCTAGCGTCGAATAGCTGACGTACTAACGAACTGAGTTTATTTAGATATTCAACTGGCAAACAACTAGTTGTCTCGTTCTCACTCCCACGTCTAGTAGGTGATGGATGTCGCAAACGGTATGATGCAATGCGATTTCTAAATGCAGATTGAATTTTATCAATGTTTTCATTTATTTGTACAGCATTATTGTTCTTATGTTGTATGCTTTTTAGATGACCTGAAAAAGCCTTGCTTTTAATTGATTGATCACAAACCGTACAATAAACGGATTTGTGGGCCATAATGGTATAGGTTTAATATAATGATATTATAATGTACAAATAGTATGAAGTAATATTTATTTGAATTTTAATTTATAAATACTTGTACGGAAATATAAATTATAGTAATTTTAGAGTTCTTCATCTATTTTCGATCTGCAAAAAATTTTCCTTCTTCCGTAAACTTTTTCTTCACTTCCTTCAAAAAGTTTCTTAGTGATTCCAACTCTAGGCTGTCATCACTTACGCGATATTTTAGGCTTACGCTCGCTTTTTCGTGTCGGTTCCTAGGGTCCACTTTCGCAATATCCGCGGTGTTGTACACCCGAACCTCGACAAACAAATTGCCCTCCAGTTGCTGGTATCTCCGCAGAACCCCGTCGGCAACCCTCCGCGACAGCGCTGACGTAAGGTTCGCTCTCTCCAACGCGATACTTCTCGCACTCCTCGCCTCACTTTCGTCACCGCTGTCAAAGACCTCGGTGAAGGCTTGTCTTTCGTTGTCAAGGGTAGCACGTTTAGGAGCAGGAGCAGGAGCGTTGCTTGCTTTTGATTTCCGCTTCGGAGCAGCAGCGATCTTCTTTGTCACCGATTTAGACTTGGGTGTTCCGCGAATGCTTCTGAAAGGGGTAACAATAAATTAATTAGACATAATGGATTCGAATAGAGCATATCGAAATGATGATCACGTAATGTTTACATTAACATAGCACCTAATATATTTAATGTAAACTTACACTCGTTCATCGTCATCGGAGTCGAGGGTTGCGAACCGATGTGCAGGTTCTTCGTGGCTTGACTTCGCTGTGTTCACGTTCTTGCGCACGTAATATTCAGAGTCAGACCTGTAAAATGAAATAAAATGTAAAATAAATAATTTAATCTCTACATTCAGAGAGGTGCTGTGTTTTATTAGGAATATCAGTGTTCGATCCATGAGTTATCCCTGATTGTTCGTCAGCGACATATTTACAAGAAATAAAAAAATAAATCAGTAACAGTAGTAGGATTTACGTACTTACATGATTTAGATGCACCGGATTCTGAGTTTCACAAAAAATACTTAGTTAGGTAGGTACTAGGTCGAGCACTTCTTCACTTTAGGGTAGAGTAACCTTGCTGAAGTTCACTTGAAGACAATTTGGATGAGCTAATTCGTTAGCACCATTTAAACACGAATTTCGGGTGACGCTGACAGGGGTCGTCAACATTTTATTGATCATACTTTTTTTAAGTGTAACACTTTGGACTTTACATCGTTCTTATTATACGCGTAATTTTTTCTGCGTTTGAATGGTTAATTAACTCAGGGCAGATATTACATACGAGTTTGCTAGCTAGAGATTTATTAGGATCTTTTATAATTCTAAAGGGATGATCCACTTTGTAAAAAGTCCAACCCTATTTTGCACGCACACAAGAATATGCTGTGTTTTGTTGGTTTCCTCACGATGTTTCCTTATGTCGCAATAACTTATTGATACAATATTCATTTATAGGTCAACATAGAGCTCATTAATAATATTAAGAACAAGTAATGAACAGATAAACGTGTTATGTTACAACCGTATATCGTAACCAGTCGAGTAATCTTATTCATTCGTTTCTACTTCTTAATAATTCATTTCTAATATTTTAATTATTTTGACTTTGACTTTGACTTTGACTGAATTCATTTTTATGAATAAAAGGTTTACTACACCTTACATGGTGCTAAATAAGCATAATTTATATTTTAAATATATTTAAGGAAAATGTGTCGCAATGACCTAATTAATTTGAAACCGTACACTAAACGCACATCGTATTGCACTTCCGTCAGCGTTTTCTTTGAGGATACAGTCGAGCACATAATTATGTATGTATAAAATATTAAAATAATATATTATTTATTTATTTATTTATTTAATCTTTGTTACATTTTATGTATCGAGCGAACTTAATGCCTTGCGGCATTTTCTTCCAGTTTACCTTAAGGCATGCAGAAATTGTATATTACCTATTATAGATCTATTAGAGAATTCGTGAAATGTATTTTATACTTTTATCGTCACTAATCAATCTTCACAAATGTTTCAAACATGACTGTGTTATTACCGAAAAATTATATACAGTCCTTTGAAAGACTTTATGAAACAAACATTATTGATAGGTAATTAATTATAGAAGAATTTGTGTCTGCATTTGAATAACCTGAATAACAATAAAAAAAATTATTTTGCAAGAATGCTATAAAAAGATTTTATGTTTGACTGTACTTATAATATGTTGCAATGATTAAACCGTTTACATATCATAACATGAATACCTAAGGGATATCGCACATGGTGATGCTATAATATTTTATGTTACGATAATATATTAAGAAATCAGAAACAGATAATATAAGATAACAGGTATGAAATCTTATCAGTCTCTTGAAAGCCTGCTCTAATACGCTTTTTGTTTGATTTATAGTATACAGGTATACCGCTTTACTATTAGATGCATTAGACAGCTCATCAGATGATGATTCTGTTCAGCAAGATGAAAATGTACATTGTCTTCACCATTTATGCGATGATTCATGTGGATTGTATAGTAAGCGATATTTTATCTTAAGGTAAAAATAATTATAACATCCGCTGTACAACATGCTTTATGCATAACCTTTTACTTAGCAAAAATGGTTTGCGCAACATGCGTGGCAAAAGGTTGTCGCACATGGTGATGCTATAATATTTCTGTTACTATATATTTTAAGTATCACAAACAGGTAAGATTATGTTAATGTATTATGAAATCATTTCAGTCTCATAAAAGCAAATACTACTAGTACAAACTTTTTGATCGATTTATATAAATACAGGTAATACGACTTCACTATTAGATTTATTAGACAGCTCATCAGAAGATGGTTACTTACTTTCTGTAAGATGAAAATGTACAATTGTTTTCACCTTTTATGATCTATTTAAATCCTATAGTAAGCTATGTATCGTATATAAGTATATTATCTTAATGTAGACATATATTATAGCACCCACTGCACGACATGATTTACACGTACCTAACACGAGGTGCGCCAATGTTGATGCAGCAAAAATAGTATAGGCAGCTTACTTATTATAATGTCTGTCAGCAATTTTGATCTAAGGATGTACAGTCAATTGGGAAAATATGTAACCTTGTAATAAAAACTCAATGTTTTTATTTAACTTTTTGATTCATTTTGATTATTATTATTATCACACTTTAAATGTCAAGCATAAAAAATACTTTCTCTGTGGGAATCGCGCTCAAGACGTTCAGCTTATGCGCAGCCTAACCTACCGCACATTTGGTTAGGATAGGTCTGATGTTATGAATCTAATTGAGTTTACTACTTCATAGTTAACTCTTTGCTTTATATAATTTAGTGGTGAATGGGTGAATTGTAATTAATTAAGTTACCATCGTCGACTTGGGTGAAAACCTGTAAAGGCGCTGGGATTTTGATCTTTAATGAAATAAATAAATAAATATTATTATTACAAGTATTATTGCAAATATACATAATACATTTATAATGATTTTAAAATGTAGTCAAATAAATTGTTGTATGTAGTATATACTCGTATTCAATTGAAAATGTATTCAACAATATACCTTGTTTATACATTTTTACGTTTGACTGTACTTAGAACAATCGCTGACAAATTGTTGTTGTCAGTGACAATGCTTACATTAACTATAGATGTAATGTTAGGGAGCTGGGGATAGTATAACAAAAATTGCACTCCAAACTCTGATAGTGCAATCTACTTGTCCTAGTACATATCAATGTGATGCTTGTTACAGCTTTTCAACATTCATTTTTGCAGATTTTCGCATTAATGTCGATGGCATACAATTTGAGGACCCTCACATATACACAGTAATATTTTACCATATGTTTTAGTGCAATGTTCAGTGTGCTAATATCTATAGTGTTTTTAGACAAATATTGTATAAAACGTTCACGCAACCAAACTGGTTATTGAATCGTATTTTTAATTTTTCAGTGTATAGTCCGCTTACAAAGTGCAGTTAACTCAGGATGAAGAACTTAAAATAATAATTAGATAATTTGAAATGTTTGTGTTGTATGACTAGAGTCGACGGTCTAATCATAACCAATTCAAGAAGGTGATTGTATTTGAGGTTGAGTAGTTCGATGGAAGTCTAGATATCGGCAGATCGAGTCCGTGATGGAATGATCCTTTATTATATCTAGACTATCCGTATTCTAACGAAAAACTAATAAAATAATCATCGACTTGGGTCTCGGTCACATTATAGACATTGTGAAAGATCTAGTGAAACAAAACAGTTATGTTATACGAATAAGACTATAAAAGTGTGTGTTATGTGATTAGAGTATAGGTCTAACTCTTCCCAACTCGAGAAGGTGGTTGTCTTTGAGGTAGTCAGATGGAGTTCTAGACATTAACAGATCGAGTCCGTGATGGAATGATCCTTTATTATTTCTAGACTATCCGCATTCTGACGAAAAACTAATAAGATAATCATGGACTTGGGTCTCGGTGACTTTATAGACATTCTGAAAGATCTAGTGAAACAAAACAGTTACTTTATAGAACTCTAAACTTTGTGTTGTGTGACAAGAGCAGAGTTCTAAAACCAACCAACTCGAGAAGATGACCGTCCTTGAGGTTGAGTAGTCAGATGGCGTTTTAGACATTGGCATATCGAGTCCATGATGGAATGATCCTTTGTTATTTCTAGACTATTCGCATTCTGACGAAAAAACTAATATGGTAATCATCGACTTGGGTCTCGGTGACTTTATAGACACTCCATCTAGATCGGGGAGTTTTTAGTCCGTAGGTCACTGAGTCACCTTCTCAGTGAAGTCGGGCATGCTATCGCGTACGGGCGCGGTGTATCCATGAGGATTTTCTCCTCGCACGGAAAGCAAAAAAAAAAAAGATCTAGATGTTGTAGTTATGAACTTGTGAATCAATCAGCAGAGAAATTTGGGTATGTTAACATTTTATTTATTTCTATCACCTATATCCTACAACCAACACGTCTGTTAACAGTGTTACGTTAACGAACATGTTCCATAATAGCGTATGCAACGCAAACGATATCCGTTAATCTGCAGACATTCGTAACATTTTTACGATCCCATGAAAATTGTCATACTACGGTAGCGTGTTTTTGGGTTTTTCGAAACGCATGATCATCCGAGCAACGTGAGTGTCAACGAACGTTTGCGAAGGAATGGAATGTGTTTTGAAATGCCCAATAATACCCTACTAAGGTTAAAACGGATAGAGACATGGCGGCTAAACGGTGGCGTAATTTTAAACAATGTTTATAAATATCCCTATAAGTATAATGTGGTACGGACAACAGCAGATCAATGGTAGGTAATACGATTTTAAATCTTACGACGCAGATAATAAGAACGGTCCAAAGTCCAAAGTGTTACACTTGTACCGCTGTTAGCTGTACATACGAAGACAGAAATCTCTTAAGTATACAGGGTGCCTCAATAAGTTTGAGATTTTCTCAAAAACTATGGACTGAATTTGGTACTTCTTTTAAAGTTACAGGGTATACCTCAAGACCCGCACTTCTCCCCCGAGGTTAGGGGTGAAAAGGCCCGGTCGTTCGTTAAAGTTACATAGTTTTATCTAACAGAGAAATTATTATCGTAATACTTAGGTCAAGTAGTTATTGAGGTATTCTCAACCTTAAAAACTTTTCTGTACCTACACCTTTATCTGTGTTAGACCGTACGTAATCTTTGATTTATATTAGCACTAGTCGTAAAAATCCAACGGATTTCTATTCCATTGTATGTCAAGGTTTTTGTAGCAACATCTTTTTAATCTTTTTAGAGAAGTTACAGCTCGCTAGTTACCCGTACTTACTTTCGATTTCTATCTAATAATAAAATCAAATCTATCTTAGTTTTTTATTTTATTCACGAGCATGATCCACGATCTTTACGCAAAATTTACTTGCTGTTTATTTCAATAGCTTTTATTTGGTATAGCTGACTTATTATATCAATGTTTAGTTCTTACTATGTCAGCCGCATAATGCACTTAACGAATTACCTACTTTAGGTATGCTAAATGTGTACGTAATACTATAGAATTCTATTGTATTACTATTGTATTACTACATTTTAACATGACATTGTAAACAATTTGTGTAAAGTACATTGATGTTCTATTGATTGCATATTATGTATGACCTCATCATATCCTAATAGTTACCTCATAGTCGCATTGAGTAGGCATTCTCCTACCAGCTATGGTCAAGTTAGTTTGTATCGGTAGTATGAACCGACAAGGACGGTCCATTTTACTGGCCACCAGAGCACACGCCGTTGCTGCTTGCACTCCCCGACTGATTTTCCCTCCGAAACCTCCTCCTAAACGACGAACTCTCACTAGAACCCTGGAAAATATCAAATGGCTTGTTGTTCAGTTATTCTGTTTCCAGAATTGCTCTAACAGAATCGCTGCCGGGATCTGTGTTTCCCGTAACGTATAATCTCCAAGAATAGATATTTACTCGGTTCTCATACTCATCTACTCAAATTTATCCATATCAGGGATATGAAATACCTCGAAATGTGGTCAAACGGTTTAGTCTTATTTACAACTACTTACTGACTCTCATTTATATTCAAACACCTCGCAATTGCAATCTGTGTCAAATCGATCCATTGAGTTGAATCATATACTTCCAATCCTTTATCCACAGGAACAACCACGCATGTAATAGGCTCCATATAATAGTGATACTGTGCTTCAATATCATAGACACCTTTTATTATTTTCTGTACATCAGTTCCTCTTCCCTTAGGTTCAATCGAGGCGTCTCCTGCTGCATACCGTTTACTATCCTTCTTGGCTTGATCAATAGTTAGCACTGGTGGTTCAGAACTGACATTTTTGTAAGTAACTTGAACCATTTTAGCCACATAAGCAGCCAGTTCTTCGCTTTCAGCCACAACTATGGCCACTGGTTGTCCATAATATTGAACCTGACCAGCGAGTATTTGTTCGTCTTCAGTTTCTAGTTGGATTCCGGGGAAAGTGAAGGAATTTTTGCCGGGAATATCGCTTACTGTGTACACAGCTAGCACGCCAGGTATTTCCTGCAATTAGTTTAGTGTATTTTTAATACATCTGTGTTATTTTGGCACTTGTTTCGTAACACACTTCATCAAAACTTACCAAAACTTCTTTAGTATCCACGCTAGCAACCTCTCCAATATGTATTGAGGACAACACGAAAGCTCCAAAGACCTCCCTCGGTAGCGGAGGGATGTCATTACTATACTGCGCCTCTCCTGAGCTCTGTATCAAAGCCTCCAATTTCGGCATCGGCTTGGTCAGAGGGTACTGCTCAGGGTGGGTAGGGAAAGACTGAGCGCCATTCGAGATGGGACGCTTGATTAAGGATCCTCCAGATTTGTAGCGAGGAGATGGTTTATTGGTTGGACAAATGCTGAGGATGAACTGAAATATTTTTGAGATTTGATTAGTAATCTGAAATTCTGAATCATAGTGGTACCAAAAATGAATGGGTGTTGTTATCAAAAAGCTTTATGCCGATGGGATGAGGTAGATGCGATCTCAGACCATTTTTTTTATTTAAAATAAAAACATACAGCTAAAACAACATATATAGATTAAACAACTAAGCGATACAGAAGCCAGTGAAGTTTTCACAAATAACGTGAACTACGTTGAGGCTAAAACATAAAGTCGCTTCGCTAGACAAATTAAAGCTAGTAATTATGCTTTTGACTGCAGAATATTGGACATATTCTGCAGTCAAAAGGTGCACTTTTGTGCACCTGGTCGGTCTGCACTTTTGTTATATTTATCGCACACCTTTACAAAGTGGAACCAAAAACAATCTCATGTAACGGAGTGAATGTTCGGGCAGTTAAAAGAAATAATCATGTAAATAATCTTATTCACTGATTGGATCTGAGGATATGTAGTCGCCTACATATGTATCAATGCACTACTTTTATATCTAAACTTACCTTATAGAAGAGTCCAATGGCCAATTTCTTCCGACATTCAGGCGAAGGTTCAGGTGGATTATCCATCGGCATGATTTCTTCGCGCAAAACTTTAATAGCACCTTGCAGTGTTTCGTTGTTGAAAACATACTTCCCTCTCAAGAAATTCTCCGTATGTACGGCGTAAATGAAATCTGGTGCTATGTTGCCATAAACTATGGTGATATCTTCAATTGTATTGTCACGAACGTTTGGTTTCATTAGAAATGCTGCGTTTACTATCGCTAAGGCGTTTTGGCTCCTTGGCATTATCTGAAAATGTTTATGTCAAAAGTCTGCCAAATCTTGCTGTAGATAGCGTTAGATTTTTCAAGTTTATTTAGTTACTAGAATTCTCTAATACCTTGATATTGCTTGATAGGGTCCGGCAAAATTAGGTACTACAGTTGGCGTAAAAGAGGAGACATCCACCATCTAAGCATCTATGGTGGAGGTAACCCATTAAGAAGGATCTTCGAATACTTCAGTCACTTTGCTAAGAAGTGCATCTCGCCGGGGACAAATATATGGTGTACCGTCATCGAAGACCATGTGAATAACTCCAGGAGTACTCCTCAAAAAGGCGGAGGCAATCTCTAGAATCTTTCAGAATATCCGGTAGTCAGATACTTACTTTGTAACTTTTAAAAACATGTGAACAGCTCAATGGCGGCAAATATATGTTCAGCATTAATGCCCCAGTCATGTCGCATTTCAGAAAATCCGTCATAGATAACATTTTGGTCGAGTTATCGTGTTGTCCTGAAATTTTGGAAAAATAAATATTTGGGGCATTTTTAGGTAACAATCTTGCCAGTTATAAAGTTTTACCGCAGTTCCAATACATATATGTCATTGACGGGTCCAGGTTATAATTGCGAATAACATTTGTTCGACTAACATTAGTTCGACAAGTTTTTATTTCGAATACATTTTATGTCGACCAACGTTATATCGTTATTAACGTTACAGATGGTGTAATTACTTCTAGAAGTAATTGCATAACAACCTTCTGATCTAGTCAGTAGTGTGCCTGACTTCTGTGCAAAGGATCCTGGGTTCGATTCCCGATCGGGTATAACCACTTTTCTTGAGTCTAAATGTAATTTGTGACCGTACATATTTCTATATTTTCTGGACTCACAGCACAGGGAATCTTTGTTTGGGCCAGTGTGATGCCTTATAATTTTGTAGCACCTGGCTACGACATATAGGTAGGTATCTTTATTTCCTGTATAAATTATAACAACTGCAGCAGCTATGTAAATAATTTTTATTTTGACGAAAATTTTCTACCTTATAAATCTAGATACAAAATGCCGCCAAGGACGAACATGGAATTGAAACGCAAAAACCGAAACTTGTCGCTTAATTCGTAAGTATAAATGATACAACCAGATGGATGGATGGATGGATGGCGGGGACAGGATGCAGAGGGCCGAGAGTAGGGTTGAGTGGCACGCTTTGGGAGAGGCCTACGTCCAGCAGTGCACTGATACGGGCTAATGATGATAACTTACGGATTTCAATCGTAGCTCCAACAGCTGCGAAGAGTAGAAACACATCCGATTGATATGAGGGCATAAAATATTTAGACATCAGGTTCCCAGCTAATGAACCAATCTGAAAATAAACTGGGAGTGAGAACAATCTAGCGATTTTCTTTCTCTAATAGACACGCCAAACAGATATCGATCAAGTATCCTGTATTTCGCCCAAAGAATCAGCTTGGCTAATCAAGGGGAAATGCCGTCAGCATTTTGGGCACGTTGCCGGACAACGGGGATCGGTTGAACTGTAATGCAAATTGCAAGCCAGATAGTTCAACCGACCTATTTTGTACATATATTTTTTTTAGTTTAGATATATTTTAGTACTTTTAGAATCCATCAGTTTCGAATCTTCTAAGTTTTGAATCTAAACCTTCGAAACTAGAAGGTTATGTAGATTGTTGTTTTAACTACTTAACCCATTATGCCAGCAGTAAACCAATGCATATGAAACTACCCGTATAGGTAGCATTTTATAAACCCATCCTTTTCAGAATATGTGAGCTAATAAAAATCGTCACTAAGCTAGGCGACCCGCTTACTTTTAAGCGGGAGTGACAGTGACAGTTGTATTCAGGTTAGATTAGCGGCACGATAGATTCACACATATAATTTCTCTGTTCTACTGACCTTTCTTACTGGAATATGAGCAATCAAATCAAAATGTTCAGCGAAATTCTCTAGATAAGCAAATTCTTCGTTCCTTGTCGTCGCTGCGTCTTTGAATATCGCGATACAGTCTTCTAACGATATATTGGCACCAAGTACCAAGTTCTGGTCAAACGTGAATGTTTTCAGCGACCTCACATCACTGATGTCTATTACCAAACGTGGGTACACAAAAGTCTCGACCAGTCCTGCAAAAATTTGGTTAGTGAGTTAAAACTCACTTGTTTTAATGTAACGGTCTAGCCTCGTTTGATCTTTCGGAAATGTCAGTTTGATTTCAAGATATTTTGTTGAGGGGCTGCCAGCTGTCAAACTCAAGCGCGAGACAGAAGATGTCCCGCAGCGGCTGAGTGAAAAGCGTACCATGCTTGCAGTGACTCCATATTCGTATTTTTATTAATTTTGGATGAATTTTGGCAGGGAAATAAAAATACGCCAGCAAATATCAGATTTTTTTAAACAAGCTCTTGTATTTATAATGCCCTATTTCGGTTTAGACATAATTTTCATTTTAAAAGACATGGAGTGGGGTATGTTTGCGACTTTTTTCTATCGAGCGAAGTTTGTCCAATCGTGTATCGGTATTCATCAGTCTCTAAATTGACACCCCAAGAATGCTACTTACTTATATATTTTTTTCATACGTTTAATTTTAGTAGTTCGTGCCGTAGCCTTCATAGAAAAACTTAAAATCCACGCACACCCAGCCTTAAAATGTGGTTCTTAGTGAGATCTCACAGATTTACCATGAATATTACTTACCTTTAGCCGTATTCCCATCAACAAGTATATACGAGTCGATTCCATAGCTATTAAGAACTTCAAAGATATGATCCTCCTCAAAAACTTTAAAGAACTTATTCTTTCCGAAGTCCAAAGCAATAGTTTCTTCAATTCCAACTGATTTGATATCTACAACACTCCAATCACTCTCTACACTGTCTGTGGAATATTTTCTTTGACATTTCTTGCTATTAAAGCAGTTGGCCTTGTTTTTGTTACAAATGGTTGTGTCTTCAATATCTTGAATGCGTTGGCATAGGTTAATGTCTTTGTGAACGTCTGAGCCAAAAGATTTGATGGCGTCGAGGATAGGTCTAAATCCAGTGCATCGGCAGGTATTGCTTCCGAAAGACCTTTCTAGTTGTGCCATCATCAAACGTTTGTCCAGTAAGCTGTTGGGATAATTAAAAAAATATTGCTTTATATACCTAACAATGAACTTAACAGAAATCGCCGTACTTTGTGCCCCTGTCTCTGAGCGCTTTCAGATGCAGTCAGAGCATCACGTATCCCATTATATTCAAGCTTTCTAAGGGGCCTCTACGCTTGGGACTCTCCGCGCAAGTCTTTCAAAGGACCGAGTTTTTTAATAAGTGAAATCTTGCTCCTGTTCCCGAGGTTCAACTGTATGGTTTTTATTTTGGTATTACTCCGTGAACTTTTATCCAGTTGGTTCGAGCAATCGAACTATGTGAACTATTTCCTATTTGTACCTTTTAATCTTTTTCTCTTATTGCATCCATTATAGAGTCGACCAACCATATAATTGTTTTAAGAAGATACAAACGACTGGTATCTTATGGTACTGGTATGTCCTACAGTCTGGTTGGTCCAATCTATAATCGAACCAATAGGAGAAAAAGATTGACAATGAGGTGAATAATGTAGTTAATAGCAATAAATAATTAGTAAATTAGGTTGAGCCTAGATAACCTTCCATAGATAGGTAATAGTTATATACCCACTGACCTGTTCAAATGCATGGCCCATCCCGGCGTGCAATAGCCGCATTGCGTGGCGTTGAAAGCAGCCAGCCTCTTCTGGATGGGGTGGTAGCCGTCCACGCGGTTGCCCAGACCCTCAATCGTGGTGATCTCCCAACCATGGCATGAGAACACGAGCACCAGACACTGATGCAATATTAAATCATCATTATCATTTTCAGCCCCTATGAGGCCAATATTAGATTTGTGTGTATTTTGTATGTTTTCTGAGTGTGGGGTGAGTGTTTTATTTTGAGTAGTTTTTGTACTTTTCGAGCATTAGAAAACTATACTTTTGCGGGGAGCAAGTTGAGGCATTTTGCGTATTTAAATCCACGTTTGTCACGGGTCGTTTGTCGTAGATTATCTACGTAATTTCTCGAATGGGCTTGTACAGCTAATGATAATTATGTCACGGGAAAGAAAATCCCTTATCCACTAGTTGGTTGTGTCACGAGTACACCGGAAATTCACCATCCGTTTCTACTGTCTGTTATTCGATTCCACTGCTTGCCAGCGACTCTTTGTACATTATCAAACCAACGGGCCTATGGTCCTTCAGACATCAATAAATAGATAATCTCTTGTAAATGTTTGTACTCCAATAGAAAGTCAACAAGTATTGAAAATCAAAATTATTTCCAGTAAAGTCAGAGATAAATTTATTGAATGTGGAAATAATCGATAAATAAAATAATTACGAGCATTTGAAAATTACCTATTGCTTGCGTTAACTATATTTTGGATGTTAAACATTACTTATCAGTATAATTATATTTAGTATGTAATAATTTAGATTAAACGTGGTTGCATAATTTAAGACACGCAAGTGTATAATACGAGTATATTACTCATGTCTAACAATAATAACAGTTTTGCATATTTTTGCTTTAATCTTCATTGTTCGTGTGCCAATCATATCTATTATATTTTATAGGAGTAAGTAGGTACCAATAATTTAATAACATAACAGAAAACAACAGGTCATTCTGGATTGATCGGAAAAATATGATAGGAAAGAAATTTGAAAATTTTCAGGATATTTGAACGTATTATTGTCGTCGGTAACTAAACGAACAATTACTCGAAAACAGATAGGTATTATTTTAACATTTGACCAGGCTGTGCCAACTAGGCCTTGCCTTTCCCTCTGGGAAGAATTTTATTATTATATAAAAAAAAATGTTCGGTTCGGTAGGCAATTGAAGAATATTCCATAATTTTCTTTAGTACTACAATGTGTAATGTTATGGACCTTCTGGTGTACCACGGGATTTTTTTTCCTGTGGACCACCGAGGTGAACATCCGAGGTGGACCACGGGCAGTCTAAAATCCAAACGAAAGCTTCGTATGTCCTTAATACACGGAATGAAGTATCCTTTAGTCACTAGTCCTATAGTCCTTACAATTCCTCCACATTTATCTGACGATAGCCTTTCTGGTCCGAAAGTGTTGGGATCGTTCACAGTTGACCTAATATCTTCATCGTCTTATATACTGTGCTCCATCTTATCTGCCCTCTCGTCGACGCCCATTATGGATGCTAACCTCTGCCTAAATACCCCTAATTATGCTGGCTCAAAGAGAGTAATGAGTATCCATTAGTCTTAGTAAGTATTCATAATTAGGTAGTCGCCACTACAGTCAAACGATGGCCTTCCTGGTGCAAAAGAGTTGAGTTGGGATCGTTCACGGCTGACTTTATACTTCATAGCCCATCCATAAATAGAATAGAATAACATTTATTGCCTATTAAGTATATACATATAAGAAATAAAAACAGTCTTAATAAATTACAATGACAATTAACAAACATTCTGATACGCCAGCAGATACTGAGTCCCTCGCCCATTGCCACTCGTAATGGTTAATAACCGGCCGCTAGTCGGAACAAGACGCTCCAGCTCTGCTTGGTCGCTGTTACTTATGTAAAATTTTATGTGGCAATAAATTGATTTCTTATTATTATTATTAACATATAACTTAGGCAAAAGGTTTAGGCTTCAGCTGATGCTGACTCAGAGTTTGTCAGCACTGGTTTTCAGCCCACATCCATCTTATCTGCCCAAGAAGCCTCGTCGACGTCCATTAGGACGCGCGTTTTCAGAATATATCCTTACCGAGTTGACGGAGAATGTCTCTACGCGTCCCGTGGTGTGCCTGCGCGCGCGCACGGTGACGACGCACGCGCCGCAGCCACCCTCGCGACACATCGCCTTCGTTCCCGGCAGCGCCAGCGAGTAGCGCAGGTACGCGTTCAGCGACGTGGCGCGCGGCGTGCTCGTGCACACTGCAATAGTGCACGGGGGTATTGAAATATTGCACGGGGGCATTGAAATATTGCACTGTATCATTGAAATATTGCATTGATTCAATGATATATTGCACTGGTTCATTAAAATAGGTACCTATTGCAATGGTTCATTGAAATATTATGTGTAGGTACTGGTTCATTGGAATATTTTACTGGTTCATTGAAATATTTCTCTGGTTCATAAAATATTGTGGGTAGGTACTAGTTCAGTGAAATATTGCAATGGATCATTGTATCGTTGTTGGATCATTGTATGTTGATCATAACACTTTTTCATTCAAATATTGTAGGCAGGTACTGTTTGATTGAAGTATTGCACTGGTTCATTGATATATTGCTTTTGGCTATTATTCTGTGCCCGAGGCAGATCGAGGACCCTCTACCTCCCGAGGATCGATGCTTTTGCTTGTTGCTGTGTAACTGACCGATGCAGATCATAATGGGCATGAACTTAATTTTTATATCCATTGCAGACATAGGTATTGTGCAAAAAACTTTATGGTACCAGCATTTTTGATAACCCAGCAATGGTTATCAAAAATCAGAAACGTTTATATTGTCATTTGCACTGCTTCTTTTATATTACTAAAATGAAACGCTGGTTCTTTGATTAGTATATTCTACTCGAATGTACGCTAGTTTAATTAATAAATGATAAATATTATATAAATATGCTTATTATGTAAATATTTTGTAGGTAAATATTACTTTTATTATTTGTATTATTTTAAGTTTTTATATTAGTATGTAGGTATTTGTATAGTTTATGATAAGAACATTTTGTTACATTGTACATAAAATATAGATATTTGAATGTCAAAAAAAAAAATGATAAATATTAAATTGGTAAGGTTTTTTTGTAAATCAAAACTATCGAAAAAAATCAACTAAGTACCTACGTCACAAATCACTTAATGACCTTACAATAATATAGCTCATACTTACTTCTTATATTCATATACTTAATCGTATTGGCTTGTTTTATTAATGTATAAATTCAACTATTAAAAACAGGGTCAAAATAGGTATAAAATAAGTACAGGTACTAGAATTTTAACAAATTATAAAATAATATACTTATATATAAATAAATTATATTAATAAATAGGATTAGTTCATGGACTTTTGTTTACTGAAATATAATTTTGGTTCACTAAAATATAATTTCGATTCTTCGGAATGTCACTTGCTACATTTTAATTGATAGTAGGTAAGTAGCCTACAGTCTGCATACAGCACATACTGGTACTCTATGCGACAGTAATTATGATATAGATTGCAATGATTTTGTGTACGTTGATGTGCTATTGACTGTAAGTAATTAAATCAAGTGTTAGTGCGTCTCTACCTAATTATAACCTTAGTTTACTTATGTACTTGGCATACCAGCTACTTTTTATGAAATTACCTGGTTTCCACAGGAAACCTTGGATCTCGACTGCAATTACAAGTACGTGAGATACCCCACTACATGAAGGAAAGAAAATTTCGCTCTACGGAGAGAGCCTAAACTTTAGATAATATTTATATATTGTATAAGGACAGGTCATCGCCCTTGTCACTTTCACTCTCATTTATTACATCAGAAAGTGACATTTTTACCCGACTGCGCAAGAAGGAGGGTTATGTTTTTGGAGTGTATGCATGTGAGTGTGTACCTATGTCTAATTCTTTGGAACGCCCTGCAACCGAAACGGCTTGATGAATTTTAACAAATGAGGCGTCGTTAGATTCGTCTTGATTGTAGGAGTGACATATGATATAAAAATAGTGAAAAGGGATTTATATGGGGAATTATTAATAATTAATTATTTATCTTTTCGGCACTCTGCCTATAGAGGGGGACCTGGGGCAGGTTTTCTATCTTTAATTTAAATTTTTTATTATTAGTTTGTTATTATTAGTTGAATGTTTATAATATAATAAAGAACTTTGTACAAATAAAAAGGGATTAAACGTTTTGCAGTCGTTTTTTTGGATTTCTGCTTGTATTGACAATTCAAAAATTGAAAAACAGTGGTATAGAGACGCGAAAAATTGTCATGCAAGAGCGGAGTCTACGATGTAAATATGGCTTACTCCAAGCCGTTTCTTGCTTCATGGGCCACAACAATGCCACTTCAGTACTTCATAGTAGCGAATAGAAGCAATCATTTTGCCATAAGGCAACCATTTACGTAACAAATATCACATAACGATACTCGTAATGACAAGTTATTATAATAATAACCTTTATGAGGTCATAATGTAAATTGTTTAAAAAAATATTCGTGGCTGCTAGCAATTCAATAAAAGAACAAAAAATAGTGTAAGGTTGGTTGGCTGGAAGAAATCGCGAAAAATTATAAGTGTTGTTTCTCTGTTTGCAGAATAAAATGAAAGCTCTACCTATAATACCTATTATGTTAAATATCTTAGTGCAAACCGCAATAATAAAGTTAAGTATTCGTAAATAATTTAAATATAACAATATTTTTTTTAAATATACCTATATTGACGTCACATAAAATAAAATAAAAAAAATTATAAATAACAATAGAATAGGAAACATTTATTTGACACACACACACACAGAGCACAGTAGGTACAAGAGATCGTAAGAGATACATAGTGCGGTGGTGTGGTGTCAAACAGGTCTCCAGCTCAGCATGTGCTGCAGTGATTGGGCATTACTGCAGCGCTGGTTTTCAGTGGAGCCGCTGATGCAATGACGTACGGACACTAACGAAGATACGAATACAGAGGCGGATTAAATGTCGACAGCGCCCTAGGCTAGCACCTCATCGGCGCCCCTCGGTTTCTATGTCTCACCAACTTCTGTTATGGAATCTGGCGATGTAGGTGTAATGAAGCAGACGGGGCGGACTTAGGAAGCTCTAAAGGTGGATTTAGAATCACAATAGAAACTGATAACGACATAATATTAGCGAATTCGTGGCAATGCGTGGCGTGAAAACGCAGGGAATACCAGAGTCCGAATCTTGCTTTATATTATGATTTATTTTATTTTATGTAATTACTAAAAATTTTATGTAATTACTATTTATTTTGGGTTTTCTTCAACTAAACACCTTCCGTGTGCGCCCCTTTGTGACCTCGCGCCCCTAGGCACGTGCCTAGTTTGCCTTTACTTTAGGATAATCCGCTACTGTACGAATTCACATATGAGAATGCTATATAGTAATAATATAAGTACATAATATCAATACATGTTAATAAAAGCTATTACAGAGAAATAATACAGTCGACAATGGAAAGACATTAAAAGCAATTTGGAATATGATTTCATCCTCCTCAAAGAAGCAACATACAATGACATTATATTGTACAAATTTGAACAAGGATATCGTTTATACAAAACTCGTAATTTAGTGAGACTTATTTTTTCAACTGACGTAATGGCAGTAAAGCGATAAACACCAGCTGCATTACTATGTACACAAGTAGGTAGGTACGATGTTCCTGATACCCGGTACACGAGAGTGCAATATACCTACTCGCTTATAACATTATAATGTCCTTCAGAAATACTAAAGCCAGTGAATATGATAATATTGTTGCCAAACTGTTGAAGTCGTCTGTAGCTAACCTATCTCGTCCAATTTCACATACCTACCTACCTAGTAATTTTCTTCCGCACTTAGTTACTTTCCAAGTCTATTTCAACTAAGTATCTATTAGTAAAGGGTGTTGCGGAGCGAGCGGTTTATTAAAAAATAGGGTAAAATGGGTATATTTTATTTTAGTTCAGATTAATTTTATCATTAATACAAGTAGTAAATTCCAATATTTTTCATCTCCATCCGTCATATATAAGTCACAGCTTTTCTTTTTTTAAAACCTTCTTACCATTTAAAAATTTAGGCGGCCAACCACAAGATGCGGCCGAAAGAGACCGCATCGTAACAAGGGTAGTAGTCTATTAATAATGTTACAAGGAAACTTTGACGAAAGACTAATGAAAAGTTTCAGTTCACAAAAACTATTCACTTATGTGATTAGTTAGATGACGTTATAGTCATCTTTTAAAAAACTAATGAATTTAAAATTATTTATTTAGACAATTAATCACTTGACAAGTAATTCATTACTTAATTACGTTATTATTTTGTTAAAACTTTAACTTAATTTTTTTGTGTAAAGTTTGTTGGTGTGGTAGATACTTTACAACAGAAGTATTTTATAATAATATATATACCGACCATAAGTAGATTTTTTAAATTTATTTATTTATTCACTATATAAAAATATATAACAGCATGGTATTTTGGTTATTCTAATAAGTATATCTATTGAGTATATGCATGGAGAGGGTTGGGGTTTCCGCTATTGGATACGTATACTCCATCCCCCTTCCAAATTAATACGAGTTTTTTATTACCTAAATGACTAAATAAAAATTATTTATTTTGACAATTAATCACTTAGTTTTAGATTATTTTTCTTATGACTTGATAATTAGTATAATATTTGTAAGTCGTAGTACCTACATCTGATAGGTTACGAGGGGCCAAGCGACGACGATCATGTTTGGTGCCTATGCACCACGGCACGAGCCGAGCGAGCGAAACGAGCGTGCTACGGTAGCGGCCGCTGAATCGGTGTAAAATATGTGGATTTACCACAAGTAAAGTAAAGTATTTATCAAACTCGTTATTTTTTAAACGACTTCAAAAAAAAGGAGGAGGTTATCAATTCGTCGAAATCTTTTTTTTTTAGGTACCGATACCAAAGTCGATACTGCATAAACTTTAGGATACTTCACGTTTTATCCTATAGATATAAATATTACATATCGGTAGGTAACGATTATTTTATATAAAAGTAAATTTGACTTTCCTGAAAGTATTTAGATGCTACTTACTTATCTGTTTTCTAATAAAGCTAAAAAAACATACCTAGTGATAACGAATCTGACGTGTTTTCTAAAAAATTAAACGCGGAGAAAGGTATTGTGATAGGTGGCTTCATTATAAGACCATAAAAACGATACGATATTAGCCTAGGTATTTATTTTGTGTAATTCTTTTCTATTTTGCAATAAAGAATATTTATCTTATCTTTATCTTATAAAAACTGTTTGATCGTTGTAAAAAAATATTTCACTATTATTTTATTAATAGACTCGACAGTTCGTCATTTGCCAATGTCATGTTACAGAAAATTCAATATAAGTATAATAGTCTATCTTCCTCCAGAGGAGTCGCAGTAGCTCTTCACCCGGGTAGCCGCGTCTTCTTGTCTTCATCCAGAGGAGACGCCGTAGCGTCATCACTCTGAACGAAGCAGCTCGACAGTCACGTTCACTCCCGAGCTTGTAGCGGGAACTCTTGATAAAAGCTTGAAACTTCATCTTGCAACAATTATCCAATAATTTCACCATACTGTCATTCGCGAACATTTTCTGATTAATTTAACGTGATATTAAACACAAAATAACCACTGTAGATATTAAAATAAATATTATCAAATAATTTTGCAACCGTCGTTTTAGAGTGTAGTAAAAGTATTTTTTTTTTAAATCGGCCCTCTGGATTGAGACAAAAGCTCGTTACTTATATTATACGACTTTGACGTATACAGGGACTCGACTATGGAACTGCGACAACACCGAACTACAGGATGTCAGTCTGATCACCGTTGCCTTTATAATCTAAACTAAAACCGATATAAAAATGCCATTCAAAAAAACGGCCAAGTGCTAGTCGGATTCGCGCACCGCTTCCGTGCATAGAAACCAATTTATCTTTGCCATATTAATAAAATTTTATGTCCATACTTCGATATACTCCTGATTGGTTCATCATCTGAATATTTTTGGGGAAATGTAATTTCAAAACAGTTTTCGATTTTTTCTTTTACTTGTGCTTAAAACCTAGCCCTAGACCTTCTTGCCGACGACGTCTCGCTCTATAGACCAGACTGACACGTTTCGTGAAAGATTCACTTCTTTTGCTAACTGTATCACACGTAGCGAGAAGTTGATATAGAGAGACTCCACGTAGCGAGAGTTGACGTAAAGAGAGTTGCGGTAATGGGAAAGCGTCGTAAAGAGAGATGCGCTCACGGGAACGCGAGGTTACGGGAATGAATCCACTAACCAACGCCCCAACCCAATAGCCCCAATTAAGCTTTAATTTCCAATCACTGCAATAGTTTATGCACCTGACGGGGTCTGTCAATGAGTGCATTCAGATGCCCTCAGAGACGGGTCCTGCTAGGTGCATCACATATCCCTTTAATTTAAGCTCTCTAAGATTGGACTCTACGCGTTGGACCCAAGTCCCCATGTAAGCCTTTCAAAGGACCGGGGTTTTTTGAAACCCGTGAAACCTTGGTAGATACACATTGATATCCTATAAGATATACAAAGGTCTAAAACAATTTAAAAAAACGTCCAAATAAGGGTCCATTGTTAACGTCCAAATAATGTCCAATAAAGCAAATGAGGGTCCATTCATCCGTTTGGACCTTCTTTGCACTCGGACATTTTTAGAAGGCAGACTGTGTATCTAGTTGTTTATAGGAGATCAATGGAGATGCATAATAATAATGTTAAGTTTTTAATATCGGTTTTCAAATAGGTAATGGCAGGTAATTGATTTGATTATTCAGTAGGTATAATACATATTATACTACCTCCAACATACCTGTACATTTTCTCCCATTCACTGTGAACTCCACGCGAGACATATCTTCGTGGCGACTACTTTGCAACTGACTGAAACCGATTTCAGGTTGTTTACAACTTACCTAAAATTACCAGGGCCGCATTCCGCATTTCATTTGCAGTGCCCCCGATTCTAACTAGAGCCTTTCCTAAATGCATATAAAGTGGTGTGAATGTATATTAAAAAATGTTAACGTCCAAAAATATACGAACTGCATACTAGCGCACAGTGGGAATCCATACGTACGTCCAGAATCAGAAAATAATGGAAGGATTTTGAACGATTACCTACTACGTCTAGCAGTGGTTACAGACTGTATCTCCATAAAAAAATATTGTTGGGTTCATTTAAGATAGTGAAGAAACCTGCATGCTAGAGAATAATAAAAACATCCAAAGCATGTGTAATCCACCAATCCACACTGAGCCCGCGTGGTGAATCATGACCCGAGCCATGAATGTGAAGGAAAGTCTGTGCCCTGTATAAAAAGGCTGATGATAAAGGTTACCCTAAACGTGTTGATTATAATAGCTATCGTACGTGTTAATTAGTATTTATTTATTTATGGTTTTGTTGGGCAGTCAACAGCGTAACAAGTGGTAAATAACATACTTACATAAAATGAGGCAAATAACGGACTACCGCATAATTATAAAACTATAGACGTGAAAGTAAAAAATAATGCTGGCGCCAGAACATTCTGGCGCATTTTTTTTGCAAAGACGCTCACATGATGTATTTATTTGTCTTTGAAAGTGAATTTACAAACAATATATAGATGGATTAGTACTGTGGTATTAGTATCCAGACATGTTACGGATATCGCATTCGCAATCACGGAACGGAATTTCCGCATTCACTTTCGGAACTCTTGCCGTTTCATCTTCTGTTTCTTGAAATCGAACGGATAGGGGGCGGACGGATATGAAGCCCCCGTTGTAAAGACCGTGTGATGCCTGCGACCGGACCTGTGCTGGCCATAATTGTCTAGAATGCCAACGTACTATATACGTACTATATATTTCTAAAAAAGAACTGTAATCTGTCTGTCTCGCTGTCTGTCTATGTCAAAGTATTCGTACCTGTAGACATTATACATAGTGGTATTATTAGTATTGTTGCAATCCGTATATGAACATAGCTCACTTTTTAATTCTAAAAAATGTTAGTTTCTGAAGGCCAAAATCGAGTAAGTACCTAATTAATAATAATAAATGATACCATGTAATTCAACGTCTGTCTGTATATATTAGCTTATAATAGGTTTAACATAAAGAACCATTGAAGTTGAAGTCCTAATGAATTATTCATTCAGGCGAGAGTGCTAATTAAATATATATATATATATATATATATATTATTGGCAAATACGACGACAATTAAATTACTGCCATTTTCTTTAGGTAGTTGTTGTTTTTATTTTTACAGGCATAGGAACTCCAATTGATACAGCCTCCATTCCAAGGTTGCATGCGCGGGTGAAACCGCGCGAGCGCACTAGTTGTAAGTTGTAACCTTGCAGATGCAGTGTTTCGGTTCAATCAAATACTAGGTAGGTATAATACGCACCATCTTTGTTTCTTTACTAGCAAATGTTTTTTTTATACTTGACATACAGTATTATTTATATTTATAAACTCACGTCTGATTCCCGTAGGGGTAACATGCTGTATTAATTTTAATAAATTATGAACAGGCATCATTTGTCAATGTATTGACCTCCCGATTCGCTAACGGAGATTTGTAGGCGTCGGATCGGGGGTTTGGCGTCCGCTTAGAGGTCCTGAGTCCTGACCTGATCTGTAAGATATCTCGTCCTGTGTTCCGAGACTCTTAAAGCTACGTTTAGAGGCTTTTGAAAATAGCGGGAATCGACGGTTGCATTAATTGATAATTTTTATTTTAATGTCTACAGTGGTTATTTTGTGTTTAATATGACGTTAAATTAATCAGAAAATGTTCGCGAATGACAGGTATGGTGAATTTATTGCACAAATTATGTGCAAGATCTGAAGTCTCAAGCTAATCAAGAGTCCCGCTACAAGTTCGGGAGTGAACGTGACTGTCGAGCTGCTTCGTCCAGAGTGATGACGCTACGGCGAGTCCTCTGGATGAAGAAAGGAAGACGCGGCTACACAGGGTGACGACGCTACAGCGACTCCTCTGGAGGAAGATAGAAGACTAACATATATGGAATATTCTGTAACATGACATTGGCAAATGGCGAACTGTCGAGTCCATTAATAAAATAAATAAATAAGTTCGTTTACATCTACAGACAGGCACGTGCCGTAGCAGCCATAATCAATTCTAGACAACGTGTCTACCCGTGTCGGCGTGGTCGTGTATGGGCGCTTTTATAATTTATCGTAGCACGGCACGGTACGATTTTATCGTCACGATACAATAGGAAGGCAAAAAGTATGGAATAGACGTGCACGCCATGACGTTATCGTAGACGGAAATATAAAAGCGTCTTCATACATATATATTCCATACATTTTGACTTCCTTTTGTATCGTGGTGACGTTCTTGACAAAATATCTCAACCTTATTGACGTACAGTTACCGAATGCTCTCCAACCGATGATGGAAAATATCGTGAGGCAACCTACATGATGGAGAATTTTAAAATCCAAGACATGTGTAGTCCATCAATCAATCCGCACTGGGCCCGCGTGGTGTAATATGGCATGTCCTCCTTCGATAAAAGTACACACTTGTAGTACTTGTAATAAGTACCATTTCCAATGAAATAAATATAGTGGCCTCGACAGAGGTTACATATTTGTGCCATTTGGGGTAGAGACGCTGGGTCCGCGGGGGCTGGGAGCGCTGGAATTTTTTTAAAGATTTGTCGGGGCGGCTCGTGGAGTCCACGCGTGACCAAAGTGCTGGCCTTTCGCCCATCAGCCTAGCGATCCAGAGAGGAAATGCCGCCAGCATTTTGGGCACGTTGCCCTCCTTTCGACAGTCGGGTATGTAAATGCCAAAGGAGGTGCAAACTTACCCAACCTACGTTCTAACGTGACGCTAATCGTCCTTATTGTGACTAGGTAGGTATGTAAATTAATAGAAGTACCTACCTATTCAGCAGACTACATTATTATCTATCTTACTTCCTTTGCACTATCTCCAGTTTTACTTATTGCCTACTTTTTAATTTAAATTAAAAACATGCAATGCCTAAAAAGTTTAGTACTCATTATTATTACACAGGTGGTGAATGATGCAGAGGCCTATTAAGGCCGATAGTCATTAAACAGTTTTGTATATTTATTTATTTCAATTTTTGTCCTACATAACGGGGTGGTTGCCCCAAGGATTAGGACTGTCATAGTTACTTACATTATAAAAAAACGTATACCGCAGGCTAAATCAAGTGTCTTATTTTCTAAACAAATATGATCGTCTAATTACCTGTTGTGATGTAACACTGAAGGAACCGATTGATCGAACCTGTTCATCATTGTGAAAATAAAGTGATCGATCTAATAATGTGAAAATAACTAAGTATGCAATAATCACAGAACAGCATAAAATGTTAGTAGGGTAGGGTAGTTTTGTTTACAAAATAAGACACTAGATTTGGGCTTCGGTATAGGTACAAAAGAGGCTTAGAATATTAATTATACAATAGACGAATGCAATTTATAGTTCTTCTTACAATATCTAGCACACTCTCTCACTACTCTCCTCAACCAACTATCAGAAAACAAGTCACACTCATGTGCTGATTCTAGGACATCATCGATCGCCCACTACTGCGCCACCGAGCTCTCTCTACAATATTGGCCGAAAATCTACAATATAGGCATGAAATCGTAGTAATACCGTCCGCTGATTGGCTGGCGTGAAAATTATGGCGGGCGGGGCTGAGATTTCAATTTTGTATTTTATGTAAGCACCTATCTAAGTAGTATTTCAGCGGGCGCCCCTTTGTAACCTCGCGCCCCTAGGCTCTTGAATAGCTTCCTAATCCGTCACTGGAAAAAACTGCGAGATCGAGGAGATGGTGGCCGAGCCCAGCGACGGACTGGCCATATAGTCGAGGTGACATTTGCCAGCCGGGCCCCAGCCTGCGCGGGCCCCCTACTATACTTATATTTCATTATTTTCCGATAGTATTCCATCTACAATTGTCCAGTCTCGGGCCCCGGACTTGTGAGCCACCCGGAAACTGCCGGCTAAGTCCGGCCCTGTCCGAGCCTAACATCATTGGAGAAACCAAAGCAGCCTGACTCCGTTGGCTTGCGGAGATGTTGGGAGAGGAGCGCGCAGTGGAGCGAGCATAATATGTCGGAAAGCCCAGCGGACGGCGGACGGTTGGACGTCCCAGATACCGCTGGGGCAACAAGGTAGGTGCAGAAGGACCTGCGAGAGCTGCAGTCGCCCGACTGGCGCCAGACAGCGCAGGACAGGCTGCAGGCGCTCTTTGGTGTCGGAGGCCAAGATCCACTTTCCAGCGGAGTAAGTAAGTGATTGGAGTGGTGTTACATTTGCTTGGGATATTTGTTATTTTCTTTCCACGACTTTTTGTTTTGTAGTGATTTGAACCCAAAACAAATTAAGTTCTCAAAACTAAACGATCAGCAGCCGTTATTACCGTTCTCAAAACGATGAAATTATACCATGTCATGGCGCGCCAAACAGAGACGCCGCTACATCAATGCCATATCACTGTCCCTTTCACGGCCGCTATGACATGGTATGATTTGATCGTTTTGAGAACCGTAATAGCAGCTCTGATCGGGAATGAAAGTCGTGTAAGACCCAGTTACACCCTGTATACATTATTTCTTCGGTTCGGTGATAATTAATAGATAGTAGCCATTAAACTGGTAGATATACCTATGTATTTGTTTGTATACATGCACTTTTCGGCTTATCGATACGTTTAGAAACCAGGTTTCAAAATTTTAAAGTAAGTAGGTACCTATTATAACCGCGTATAAAACTCTCTATTCCATGGTACACTCCTTTCTACAGAGCTATACAGGATGTAACGGAAAGGGTATATGAAGCCGAAAGGGGGGTGTTCAGTATCGGTAACTGAACAACTTATGTTCTACGACTTTTCGAATAAAAAATATGTCTGGGGCTTGAACCGTCCCTATTGTAGAACTGACAGGTATACCCATTTCAATCTATTGCTCGGTTGCTGTGACATGAATTTTAATGTTACCAATGTAACCAGCAATGGATTATTATTATTATTTATTTAATAATGGACTCGACTGTTCGTCATTTGCCAATGTCATGTTACAGAAAATTCAATATATTCAATAGTCTTCTATCTTCCTCCAGGGGAGTCGCAGTAGCGTCTTCACCCTGGGTAGCCGCGTCTTCTTGTCTTCATCCAGAGGAGACGCCGTAGCGTCATCACTCTGGACGAAGCAGCTCGACAGTCACGTTCACTCCCGAGCTTGTAGCGGGAACTCTTGATAAAAGCTTGAAACTTCAGATCTTGCACAAATAATCCAATAACTTCACCGTACTGTCATTCGCGAACATTTTCTAATTAATTTAACGTGACATTAAACACAAAATAGTCCCTGTAGACATTAAAAGGAAAATTATCAAATAATTTCGCAACCGTCGTTTCCCGCCATTTTCAAGAGAACCAACCAGCAATGGATTTTAGAAATGGGAACGGGATTGCTGTTCTGTCAGGTCCACGAAAGTCCAGTGGCACAGCACAGGGTCACCGACCTGTCTCAATTTATTAATTTCAATATTCATCATCAGCCTATCATTATGTCTCCACGAGTGAGACACATGCCTTCCCTTATAGGTACAGGATCCACCACGCGGGCTGAATGCTGATTGGTGAATGAATATATTAATAGATTGAAAGATAAGATAAATATGAATATTATTTGTTGCAAAAGCAGATTAAATATAATATTTTTTTTTGACTGAAGTATTACTACCTACTATTTATTTATACTATTTATCATTTGTACAAATGTAATTGTACGCGTAGTTGTATTGTTTTTGTAGACGTACTTATTCAGCTGCAGCAGGTGCACCTACTAATAATATTAGAATAATAAGATATTAATTGTTTAAATATCACGTATATTATACACTACGACAACCTTGCACTCAAAACCATGCCCCCCAGCAGTTAGCCTATAATATTGATTGAATCGATTTCATTGTAGTTACGTATAAGTATCTGTTAATTAAATATCAAAACATGTTTAATTTTTTATTTCCTGAATAAAAAAAAGGTCAAGACACAATATCCTAAAACTAGCTGTATTTAAGAGGTAGGTAAAATTAATCGGTAAGTTTACATTTAGATATAAAATATAAATATAATACTTAATGATATTGCTGAAAAGTCGCCTGTAAAATTCAGAAAAGCGCAGGATTCGGGAACGACAATTGTTTCCTTTGTGAATATTCTAATTTATATATTTCCCATGATGTTTAAATTTAGAATTGTAATGGATTGATAACTTGGACGAAATTAGCCGTTACTAAGCGAGGCGTTCCGCTCTCTCTTCCGAGATGTAGTATATGAAGGACAGTGACAGTTGCGTTTAGGTTTCGACTTGGCTGCTACAGAATTAGCTATATCTTGGAGTATCGAATATCAATGTCTTGGAGTTTTCAAATAATTATAAATGCGAGATCTACAGCTAGATTCAAAAGTCCCACTACAAAGCTCAGGAGTGAACGTGGACTGCTGAGATCCTTCGTCCAGGGTTGCATTAAAATTTTGATAACTCCTCTGGAGGAATAAAGTAAGACCATGATAGAATATTAATTGAAATTAGCAAGTAACAAAAACTGTCGAGTCTATTAATAAAATAAAATTACGCTGATTTCACACAAGTCTTGGAGACCGTGCGGCCCGCCTGCTACACGTAAAAGTTATGCAATTTGCTTTTTAGGACTTTCAGGCGCCTCACGTGAGACTCCGTTCTGGGAGCCTAGATCTGAACTTGTTAGAAAGTTTTTAGAAATAGATAACTAAACTAGTGGCATTTAATATCAACTATTCAGCCAGTACTTAATATAAGAAGAAATGCAGCTTCAAGAATGCAACACTACCTTTAAAATCATAACAGTAAGTGGGTCTACTAAAATAGTCACGTCTTAGAAGACCCACTAGTGGCTCTAGGGAGACATACTAGTCTTTAGAGCCCCACCGGTGGGCCTGCTTGGTGGGTCCCTGACACAGACAGACCACTTACCCGATAGACATGAAATCGGTACAAAAGACATTGCCACATTTCAATGGAGCTTCGCCTACAAAACTACCTGGCCATTTAAACTGTACCTATCATTTTGTTGGGGACTTATTACAGGTTTCATATTGCATAATCATAATCCGTATCATTTTCTACTACTCTCGCAACTCCTATAGAAGAATAACAAAAACAATGAATAAATCGCTTCGATTTCTTACTATTATCTGAATTCTTAATTAAGCTGTTTTTTTCGAATCGCAACTTGTACAAAACTTTGTTTTATACCAATAATTTTTTAAATTAATTAATTTAATAAAACACGGAGACATTTTTACATTTATTCGTTATCTTGTACAACTGGCGGTTGATGATGGGGCAGAATCTGGCATGGTCATTTGCAAGCGAAACATTCTGTCAACGACGAGCACATAGTGACGAAGCGGGAGACAGGGGTGCCGTATTAGAGAGATGCGTCGATAATATCTCTAGGTTACACGTATCGCGAAGCAATTTTACGCTCATGTGCGGGCAGACACGGGCGCCCTCCTGTTACAGGTCTATGGAGTAAGTGTTCTGTGGTTCCTGAAGACTAAGCGTACGGGCGGCTCGTGCGGACGCCGGACAGCTGTGAAACTAGTCTTAATGCTGATAAATCGCTAAGAGTGTATGTAATTGTAGTTTGGCGCGTACATGACGGCAGCCCGCAGCTTCTTGAATGCCATGAACACCACGATCAGGGGCAGAGCGTAGATTACTGGAATAAAAAAAACAAATAATGACATCAATAAACAAATAATTTTTTTTACAGCAGATTATGCTGACACTTGCATCGCGATTTCAACTTTTACGACGCAAGCAATAAGAACGGTCCAAAGTGACATAATTTGCTAGTAGCACATACCACTTTTTATTATTATTTGATATCACGGCGTTGGTACACGCCCAAGGGTCACTGCGACCTCAAAGGTCTATTGTGGCCGCGCACCGAGTTCCTATATCTCGCTCCCAAGTCCAACGTCCCTCAGGAACCGTACAATGCACTTGTGTGAGAGAGTCACAGACCACTTACCCCATAGACCTGTAACAGGAGGGCGCCCATGTCTGCCCGCACATGAGCGCAAAATTGATTAGCGACACGTGTAACCTAGATATATTATCGACATGGACGCATCTCTTTAATACGGCACCCCTGTCCCCCGCTTCGTCTCTCATGCTCATCGTTGACAGAAATTTTCGCTTGCTTTGTACCGATTTCATGTCTACGTATTGGGTAAGTGGTCTGTGGATTTTAACATAGGTATGATGTCGTTAGATTCGTCTTGATTGTAGGAGTTACATAGGCTAAAAAAAATTGACATTCGATTTTTTTACAATTTCTGCTTGTTATTTAAGGGCCTGACATGAGCCAACTAGCGCCGCCAATTTTATAAATGCTTATTTATGACGTGATTTAATTTCGGTAAGTTGTAGTTCGCATAATTGCGAAAAACGGCCGTTTTTGTCATATTTGTGAACTACTACTTAGCTTGTCGCAATTATGCCATGTATTGTATATTGAAAAATAGTATTTATCCTAATAAAGATTGCGTATAAAGCTTTTTTGATAAAATTGATTAAATTAAGATATTAATTTATTAAGATTGGCGGCGCTAGTTGGCTCTTGTCAGGCCCTTAAATAAAATCTCACCGATTATAGGAAACGTGACGGCCGCTACAATCCCGTCTTCGAGAGCCACTTGATACGCGATGGCTCCCACCAGCGCGACCGCAGTCAGCAGCAAGCCGAAGATGAAGTACGTCAGCACCAGCGCTGGCCTTTTCTGGAAACAAAACCGCCAAGGCCATAACTACCTAGCCTTACAATTTGGCTTGTAACTAGCATATAATATAATAACAAATATTGCATATTAGGAACAGAGGGCCTAGCCAACCATCTTTGAATTTCGTTATCTTTTGTTTAATTTCGCTTAGCCACGAGTGCGCTACGTGATACTTACCGAAATTATTATTATAATAATTTCATATTAAAAAAATAATCCTAATCTAAATCTCATTAAATTGAAATAATAAGGAATTAATATTCAAATTATTAAAGACAATATAAATCTTACAATAGGAGAAAAAATAATATCTCATATCGTTTGAATATCTAGGATACGTTTGCTCCTTTGTAAATAACAACGTATAAAAACGTATTTGTAAGTATATTCGACGTGGTTCGAGAATAGATGTTTGATTTAGAATAATATTCGAAATCTAAAGTCGACGACCCGAGCTTTCCAGTTACCGATAAACTCCTCCGTTCGGTTTTATACACTTTCCGTTACATACAACCGATATATAAAAGCGACAAGACCAACACTGTCTGGCCTATTGGTCGGATATCTATCAATATCGTTGGGCTGACTGACGAGCTATAGAAATAATCCGTTCTAATCATTGTCCTATTTTGAATAGAAATTTATATTTTTAACCTGTGGCGAACGCCTAGCCGTAAGGGCTAGCGTACAACAGAACGGCGCCGGCGGACGACGCCGTATACGACGCCGTTCGCCGGCACGAATGTTGTCCGTCTGTGACCGGCGCCGGCCGACATAGTGCACCGGTAGACGGTGCCGGCAGACGCCGTGACACGCCAAGCCATGCGGCGGCACGGCGCCGCGCCGCGCCGTGACGTTGTACGCGCCGGCCCTAAGCGCTGCGTCGCCCAGCGCAAGACGCGCGCCGACATCTCGGTAGTACTAAGCCGTTCCGTTTACGTACTTGCGTCAGGTTGACAGCGAGGTAATGAGGCGGGGCGTTACCGATACGGTTCCGGGTTGATGTAATGTGCGACAACCTTTCTAGGTTACTACGTTATTAACAGAAAGCCTACCTTAGTTACTCCTACGATCAGCAGTACCGCAAACAGCAGAGCAATGAGTATCACCGGTGTGATGATGAGGAGATGCACCAGCTCCAAGGCCAGCTCGTTCTCCGTGGCTCTGCGAGGCAGCAGCGGCTCTTTCTTGTACCGATCGGCCATCTCTATGCCGACATACGTTGTGAGGCCGAGGAAACATATGCTGCCTAGGCCTGCTATCACCTGAAAAGATAATTATTTATGTTGCCGTTATAGGTAATGTAATAGCAATATTTTTTTTACCTAGTAAGGCTTGTTTCAAACATACACACGAAGACAGAGATAATTAAGTATACGCCCGTCCGTCCTCAGAAATGCGTGGACGGATCGAGTTGAAATTAATACCAAATACTCAGGTCTGCAACCTCATGCAGCCGTGAAAAAATCAAACTTCTACGTCAACGCAATCAAAAGATATCCAGAATTTGTATTACGCATTATCCATGTTTGGTGAACAAATTAGAACATGATGAGAAATGATGGCCATTTATGTCGCATTTTCTCGCATATTTGTATAAAAATGCAAGAAAACCAAAACCTATAGGTTTTATATATTTTTTTATTATGTATAAGTATATATTTATTATATACTTTCCGTTGACCTATAATCATGAAAGGCACCTAGGTCTTATAGCACAAGTTTACTTGGATTTATTCCTTTAGGAACAAATCCGAAAACTGTTTTGAAATTACATCTCTCTAAAAATATTTTTTGTTTGTTATTACAGACTAATCAGGAGTATGCCGATGTATGGACATAATATTTTGATAATGGCAAAGATAAGTTGGTCTCTAAATCTAGTTTATCTTTTCGTTAGAGCGAAGTTCCGTTGCGTTGCGCGGTAACCTCGGTGCGAGAGTCCAACTCTCACTTGGCCGGTTTTATTAACATTAAAACAATTTTTTCATCATATTGTTGTGTTTTGTTGATATAGAGCCTCTATATTATACAGGGTGTCCTTGAATTCATTCGACAAAATTAAATGGAGGTTAGCCTTGTGACATACATTAATTCTGCACAATGTTTAAGTAAATTAAAAAATTCAGGGAAAAATAAATAAATAAAATTACAATAACACTCCCAATATAGTACACACGAAGACAGATATACGTATACAGGGGGCCTCATTAAGGTTGAGATTTTCTCAATAACTAGGTACTGGACCGAATTTAATAATTATTTTACAGTACATAGTTTTAACTTTTATCTATCAAACAGTGAAAGAATTATTGCAATAGGTCAAGTAGTTTTTGAGAAATTCTTATCCTTAAAAACTATACTGTACACATTTCTCTGTCTTCGACCGTACAACTCCAAATTTCATTTTGTTGAATGAATTCAACAAAATGAAATTTGGAGACACCTTGTAAGAGATTCCTAGATAGACATGCAACAAAGATGGACGACATAGTTAATTAAAATTAATAAACTTACTACATTGATGATCCCGTAGATCAAAGCGCCGGTTTCTACTCGGCAACATTTGTCGGCGACCTCCCTATTGTCGCTAAGAACCATTTTGCTTCAGGCGGCCTCGAGTTGCTAATAGTTTTATTTTAGGCGTTATGATGTCACTCCTTATGTTATCTAAAAACATGAAAATTGAAATCCCACAGCTAGTACAGTCAAAAGTACGGTCTAACGCAATGAAAAGTGTACAGAAGAGTTTTTAAGTATGAGATTATCTGAAAAACTACTTGACCTATTGCAATAATTATTTCACTGTAAGATAGATAAAAGCTAAAACTATGTAACTGTAAAAGAATTATTAAATTCGGTCCAGTAGTCTTTGAGAAAATCTCAACCTTATTGAGGCCCTCTGTATACTTATCTCTGTCTTAGACTGTACCAATGTTTAAGACATTGAAATTGATTGATTGATTCATTTATGATTACATTGACAGTTTAGTTAATTTGATAAATACTTTATATAAATTAGGTCAAGTAGTTTTTGAGAAAATCTCAACCTCAAAAACTCTCCTGTACACCTTTCTCTGTGTTCCACCGTACCTACCTGCCGATTATTTTAATTTAACATACATTTTATTATGTTAGTATCTTATTAATGATAGAGTTTTTTCTTTTATTTAGCGCTGACAATAGTGATATCTAATTAATTAATTACTTCGCGTACTTCGCTAACTCTACATTTCATATTTTTACGCAACTAAAAGCAAACCTAAATTTTGGAAGTCATTTACTTCCTATTTTCATTTTTACGAAAAGCTAGCATCAAAATACTAGATACTTAGGTACCTATTTTATTACTGTGATTAGAAAAAAATATAAGTGGGGTATAAGTACAATATAAACTTTAATAATGAGCTTTTAAAAAACATAGATCCATAGTTTAAACCTACTCACCTGCTATAAGGATGACTCAGAATCCTTAATTAAATCGATTACATTACTAATCCTTTTTAGATTAATCGAAATACCAATAAGTATAATAGGTGCTTACCTAATGTTTCTATTAATATACACACTCTATGGGGTCTCTACATGACTGCACTGCTCAAAACTCTTATTTGTTTATCATAAAATCACTACAATTGTCATTAAAAGCACGATTTCTCTTACAAAATAACTAATCTGAGTTCACGTCTTCTGAGTAGGTGTATCTTATTTATATTCTGTATTTGTTGTGTTTGTGGGCTGCGCACGCGTTCCTCAAATGTGCCTCGGTTTTTTTGGTCCGCAAGAACTTCACACCGGTCCTATGTATAGTCGACAGCACGCCAAAGTATGGAATTTTAAATGCGTTTCATTGTACTACTTACGCAATAACGATCAAAAGTTGAAAACAGTTCAAAAATAAAATAGTTAAGTACTTAAATAAGTTGCTGTAGAAGTTTGCTCTCTACGTAATGACACGCTACAAGGTTCATGATTAGTGCGATTTTGGTAGCACGTAAGAGGGTGCAAAGCTCTCTAATAGTAGATTGGACAAATAATCACTGAGGCGACGAATATTTTCCTAAAACATGATCTTTTTCGTCATCATCGTTAAAATCATCATCACCATCAATCAGAGCCCATATCAGTCCATTACTGGACGTAGCCTCTCCCAAGACGCACTACTCAATCGGATTCTTGCTTTTTGCATCCAGTATCTGCCAGCCATCTCGCGCATCCCTCCATAATCGGGGGCATCTCAAACTGCGTTATCTCCATTCAAGAACTCGTATACCCCATCGGTTCTACGAGAGAAGGGACCAGCACACTGCAACTTTAGTGTGCTGATTCTGGCGCGTATTCATAAACGTGATTAAAAGTTACTGTACTGTCCCTTTCTATCTTAACCTTCTTTAACGAAGTGTGAAAGGGATGGCAATACGATTTAAGGGTTTATGAGTAACAACATCTATAAGCAATGTCAACTACTTTTATTCTCTGGCAAATATACTCATTTCTTATTCTATCCATCAGAGAAACGACAAGGCATATCAGTAGCTCGCTGAGCGACTTTGAACTTGTAAGGGCTAGCGTACAACGCTACGGCGCTGCGCCGTGACGTCGCATAGCATGGCGTGTCACGGTCTCTGCCGGCACTGTCCACCGGTGCACGTTGTCGAACGGCGCAAGTTACCGGCGGACGGCATCGTGCCGGCGGGCGGCAGCGCCGTCCACAGACGCGGTACACGGCGCCCGCCGTGCGCCGGCGGACGTCGCGCCGCGTGACGTTGTACGTCAGCCCTTAGCCCACAGCCTAGCCTCACCGTAAGTGTTCACGTTTTTTTAAAATTTAATGTTTTCGAATTAAAGTAGAGACGAGTAGTAACGAGTAATACTTTCAGCAATGATAATGCCATAGACAAACGCTCCAGTCTTCAAATTCCAACAGGTCGTTACGCCGTTATCCCCATGATAAGATGACGACGACATCTTTTAAACTAGTGTCACTGGTAAATAACGAATTTGAAAGATACAATATTTTACCTACTATTTATTTCATTTACGCGCTTCCTAATAAAATGTTGACTCTATTACATCGGTCGACATAATAAACAAAACCATAGGAATAAGTCGACATTATGAGTATGTATGTTAGTAATACTAGGTTATACCTATGAGTACTATAGCTACACATACCACTTACCCCATAGACCTGTAACAGGAGGGCGCCCGTGTCTGCCCCACACATGAGCGCAAAATTGCTTCGCAACACGTGTGAACTAGAGATATTATCGACATGGACGCATCACTTCAATACGGCACCACTGTCCCCCGCTTCACCTCTATGCGCTTATCGTAGACAGAATTTTTAGATTGCAAATGACAATGCCAGATTCTGCCCCACCATCAACCGCACGATGTACAAGATACCGAATAAATGTAAAATTTCTCCGTTTTTTATTAAAATTATTAGTATGTAGGTACATCTAGCGAGTCGAAAAAAACAGCCTAATTAAGAATTCAGAAAATAGTAAGAAATCGAAGCGAATTATTCATTGTTATATTCTTCTATAGGAGTTGCGAGAGTAGTAGAAAATGATACTGATTATGATTATGAAACCTGTCCCCAACAAAATGATAGGTGCAGCTTAAATGGTCACGTAGTTTTGTAGGTGGGGCAAAGCTCCATTGAAATGTGGCAATGTCTTTTTACCGATTTCATGTCTATTGGCTAAGTGGATTGTGTATAGCTGTGTATCCTTAATGAGGTATTTCAGAATCTGTGCTAAGTATTATTACAACAACGGCATAATGCGTAGTTCTGAAAGCCATTGAATTGCATTTATGTATCATGCGACTAGTCCAGTGATAAATTAAAAGGGCTGGATACTGGATACCTATGTACTGAAAATATTTCGGTACAAAATCTGCAAAGATATTGTAATCATGAACAGAATTGGGTTCATTGTTCGGTAAAAAAAAATTGTGACCTCAAAAGCTACACAGAGAAAGGTGTATAGGAGAGTTTTTAAGGTTGAGATTATCTCAAAAACTAATTGACCTATTGCAAAAATTCTTTCACTGTTTGATAGATAAAAGTTAAAACCATGTAACTGTAAAAGAATTATTACATTCGGTCCAGTAGTTTTTGAGAGAGAGAGAGTTTTTAGTAACTCTAATGCATCTGCGAGCCCCACCAGTGCATCCGTGGCAAGGAGGTGTTAGCCGACGGTCGTCACGGCCTCAGCTGTTTGCGATCAGCTGGGAGGCATTCGAGACACCACACCATCAACGACATCATTCGTCGTGCGATGGTGTCGGCTGGTGTGCCGTGTATTCTGGAACCCCCCGGGCTGAGCCGCACGGACGGCAAGAGGCCGGACGGTCTAACACTTGTGCCTTGGCAGAGAGGGCGATGCCTCATATGGGACGCGACATGCGTATGCACGTACGCACCCTCACATCTGAGCCAAACCATTCGTGCGGCTGGTTCTGCTGCCGAGAGTGCGGCTCAGCTAAAACGCACCAAATATGTGAACCTCGCTCTGTTCTACGACTTTATTCCTTTCGCTGTTGAGACTGCGGGGGCATGGGGTTCTGATTCTTTAAATTTCGTCGCGAATTTGGGTCGCCGCTTAAGGGACAGTGGTAATGACCCCCGCTCCGGGTCGTATCTCGTCCAAAGTATTTCCCTCGCAATCCAGCGCGGTAACGCTGCTGGTGTGATGGGAACATTTCGACGAGACAAGACCCGAGACGGCGACTTTTATATTTGATTTGATACAAAAAATTTAGCAGTTACATGTTTTATGTTTAGTTTAGTTTATATATTTTTATTATAGTTACATTGTAGTACTTTCTAACAGTGTAAGAATTCTTGCAATACGTCAAGTAGTTTTTGAGATAATCTCAACCTTAAAAACTCTCATTTACACTTTTCTCTGTGTTAGACTGTACACCTTTCTCTTTTACCGTACCTGCATATTTAAGAAAATCTGAACCTTAATAAGTTGTATATTGTATACTCATGTATACCTATTACCTACCTACCTATCTACTTTTCTCTGAATTCGATTATTGGAGTAGGTAAGAGTTGTAACATTATACATCGCATCGCAAGAGATCGATTACAGTACATGTTTTGGTCAGACTTGTTTATGTTAGCAACGATTATGCAGTCGGAATATCCAAACACGCGGTTCGGATCTGCTCGTATTTTCCTCATACATTCTTATGTCGTGATTAATTTAATGGTACTACAAGCTTACCGACAGATGTCGCCACACGCTGCAATGTTTCATCACAAGACTATTAAAAAGGTCCCCACGATTGTTACGGAAGTTGGTTCCGTAGACAGGTAGAATTTAGAAATTTAGAATAGATTAGAAATAATAGAGTAGGTAGTTAAAAATAGAATTTATTACGAATAGTGCTCAGGGTCGAGGGTACTTGGTGGGTCTAGATCTTTAGTCTAGCTAGGTTGTAGATTGGGTAGAACTGGCCTGCTCTGTGCCTTTACATTGAAGGAGCTAGGGCCTTGATCCACCTTGCGATTGTGGGGGTTGATGGAGTACATATTCCATAATTTTTTTATTGTTCTCAGAAGTGCAGGTATTTTTTCGCGATTTTTTCCTTCATCGTTTTGAGAGCATTCGGTAATTGGACGGTTTTTTCCTTCGAAATAGAATGAGATATACTTACTCATTAGTACAGTCGAAAACAGAGCAACAGAGCATAGTATACAGGAAACCTCAATAAGGTTAAAATTTTCACAAGAACTACTTGACGGATTGCAAAAATTCTTTTACCAGTCGATTGTTGAGACACACATTATGTAATAGTAGGTAAATAATTTTCAAAAATCAGTCAAGTACTTTTTGAGATAATTTCAACCTTAAATAGCTCTTCCTTTTTCTGTGTTAAACCGTACATGGGCAACCTGTGTATCGAACCCGGGCCTCCTTAACGGAAGTTCAAGAGTCCTAACCACAACGCTACCGACTTACCGAGGTCTCGTATATCGGGCTCTAGAATCATATTTATTTAAATTGCAAGTAGGTAGACATGTAATAAATACATTGTATAAGAATAACTATTTTAAATAATACTAACCTAAACAAAATATAAACTATATGTACATAGGTTCGGCTGAACTATCTGAATGGCTTGTATTACAGATAGTTCAACCGATCCCCGTTGTCCGGCAACGTGCACAAAATGCTGCCAACATTTCCTTTGGGGAAAATACAAGCCAACATTTCGGTCACGTGTGGACTTTACGAGCCGCCATATTGTATATTTTTGCACGTCAACATTTAACTGCAATTGTTTACTTACTAGGAATTAGTAAATTGATATTAGGTATGTTTATTTAGAGAACGGAAATGGAGCGGAACATTGTGGCATAACATTGTAACAAAGATGCGTCATTGTTTTAATGCACAATTCATTTATTCGTTGCATTATGTGGTAACATATCGAGTAGGTAGACAAAGCTACTGTTAAAACTCCATCATCATCAGTCTATTTTTAAACAACTTCCAAAAAAGGAGGAGGTTATCAATTCGTCGATTTTTTTTATGTCCCCATTGCTCGGGCACATTGCCTCACATTCGTATAGCTAGGGCCATTACCACGCGGGCCCAGGGTGGATTGATGGATTACACACGTATTAGAATATTACTTAAACTAAAAACTTGGTAGATCAATATAAGTAGTAGGTAGGTATTATTAGAGACCTTCAATTCAAAAGTTTCATAAACTCAAAAAAAACCGGATGATGATGAAATAGAGTAAACGGACAACTTTGGAGCGGATTTACCCGAGAGAAAGTTCTAGTTTAACACGTATAAGTACTTAGGTATTTTTATTATAGTTTTAATGAATTTCTAAATTGTATTTTAATAATTTGTACTGCATAACAATAACAATTTTATTGGCTACCACTCACGGTCTGATCTCAGTTACATCAGTCGTCGATTGAGTCGTAACCATACAAAAACCAAATAGCTTTTTTCAAACTAGTGAACAGCCCTCTTACCATGAAGTCTTATAGCAGGATTACTTCAATAACACTTTGTTATTTCGTAACCATGACGATCTTAAAGTAAGCTTATTAAGGAGGTCATGGTACGAAATAATAAAGTACTATTATTGAAGTAATCCTGCTATAAGACTTCATGGTAAGGGGGCTGTGCTAATTCTAGATTGTGCACGCTAATATTAGTCCCTCTAAGCGAGGCGTCCCGCTCGCTCTTAGGCAACGTAGCATATGAACAACAGTGACAGCTGCGTTTAGGATTAGGATTCGACTTAGTGGCCGCTACAGAATTAGCTACAATAGAAAAGGCTATTAAGTATTATTTATTTAAGAATTTAATAAAAAAATATATATATTTCAAACTAAGTATTAATGAAGATGTTTGTAGTTCATCTGATAGACCTCTCCTCCGCTGAACTTCTTGTACACCATGAAGACCAAGATCAGTGGTAACACGTAGACCGCTGCAAGAGAGGGAGAGGACACAACAATTAATAATTAGCCTCCTTTTCTAACAAAACACGAACGTGACAAATTCAAATTGTGATGGTGGCACTTCACTTGGCTATTTGTATCCGTTATTGGATGTTTGTCGTATTTTCCTTAAATAGGTAGGTACAGTCGACGACAGAGATAAGTATACAGGGGGCCTCAATATGGATAAGATTTTCTCAAAAACTACTGGACCGAATTTAGTAATTCTTTTACAGTTACATAGTTTTAACTTTTATCTATCAAACAGTGAATTTTTTTTGCAATAGGTTAAGTAGTTTTTGAGATAATCTCAACCTTAAAAACTCTCCTGTACACCTTTCTCTGTGTTCCACCGTACCTATATCTATTCTAGAAGTGAACGCCAGTTTTAATTTATTCGATTATGGTTGTAAATAGAAAACAAACGATAAATGTCTTGAAAATAGTGCTGTATTCTACTTGTACAGTCGACAGCAGATCATTGGTAACACTTTTTACTTTTGACAGTTCTTATTATTTGCGTCGTAAGACTTGAAATCGTACTGCAAGTGTTACCATTGATCTGCTGTCGACTGTACAGTCGAAGACAGAGGTAAGTATACAGGGGGCCTCAATAAAGTTGAGATTTTCTCAAAAACTACTGGACCGAATTTAATAATTATTTTACAGTGCATAGATTTAACTTCTATCTATCAAACAGTGAAAGAATTTTTGCAATACACCAAATAGTTTTTGAGAAAATCTCAACCTTAAAAACTCTCCTGTACACCTTTCTCTGTGTTCCACCGTACCTACAATGAAAAAAAAATTTCATTTTACTTTTCCCAAACTTTTTATACAAAAAAGGTTGGGAAACCCTGGTGTATTGACTATCGGCCTAAGAGCCGGCATGAATCTCAACAAATACCTAATTAATAATATGAATATACATACCAATTACTGAGAACGCTAGACCGGCGATCGTCATATCGTAATCAAATGCAAGAAACGTGACGGTCCCAGCCAGGGAGAGCGCCCCCACTATTACTCCGAACACGAAGTATGTCAACAGCAATCCTGCCTTTTTCTGTAATAAAAACATATTTGCTGCTATTTATAAACATAGTTAAACCTCACTTCTATTTTTTTTTGTTAACCTATAAATTGTCCCACTGCTGAGCAAAGGTCTCCCCCCTCCTCTTCCATCCATCCCTGTCCTGAGCCTCTTCCAGCCACCCATCCCTGTATCTAACGATATCGTCACTTCTATTAAACCGTGTTATTGTCTTCACACTTCATTAAAAACGTTAAGGTAAGGGTAAGGGACAGAAGGCCTAAACGGTGGAATAACTTTAAATCACTGGTTACCTTGAATATATACCGAATCCCAAATCAAGTGTCTTATTTTGTAAACAAAAACTACTAACATTTTAAACTTTTCTGTAATTATTACATAGTTATTTTCACATTATTAGATCGGATCCCTTTATTTTCATAATGATGAACAGGTTCAACCAATCGGTTCCTTCAGTGTTATATCGCAACAGGTAATTACACGATTATAAATGACAATACCAGATTCTGCCCCACCATCAACCGCATGATGAACAAGATAACGAATAAATGCAAAAATATCTCCGTTTTTTAATAAAATTATTGGTTTAAAATAAAGTTTTGTACAAGTTGCGATTCGAAAAACACAGCTTAATTAAGAATTCAGAAAATAGTAAGAAATCTAAGCGATTTATTATTAAAATTATTGGTTTAAAATAAAGTTTTGTACATCAAACGAGTCGAAAAAAAAGCTTAATTAAGAATTCAGAAAATAGTAAGAAATCGAAGCAAATTATTCATTGTCTTTGTTATCATTTTCTACTACTCTCGCAACTCCTACTGATTATGATTATGCAATATGAAACCCAAAGTCCCCAATAAAATGATAGGTACAGCTTCAATGGTCACGTAGTTTTGAAGGAGGGGCAAAGCTCCATTGTAATGTGGTAATGTCATTTGTTTACAAAAAAAGACACTTGATTTGGGCTGCGGATAAGGTATCTAATGCATGCACGCTGGGTCGCTCCCAGAATAAGGCAGTTGTTATGTGATCGCAGCATAAATGGGTATTTCCCCTGCTCGCTAAAACGTGATCAATGCATAAACAACGCGTAGTTTCTCATCAACAACAAAAATCATGTTTATCTTTTTCCTTGTGTAAATAGAACACAACTGTAAATAAATATTGCTTTCTGTTAAATTAGCAATTGTACTGCATATACCTCTTTATTGTAAGTAAATAATACAGTTCGTATATTTTTACATTTTTTTTTTAGATTTTAGATATCATTTAAAACCACTTTGCAAGGAAAAGGTACCAAAGAGGTGAAAAACTGACAAAAAAGTTTCAGCAGCATGGTTTTTTTTCTCGCTGACATGAGCCAACTAGCAATGTAGGTAAGTTGTAGTTCACAAATGTGCCAGAAACGGCCGTTTTTCGCAATTATGCGAACTACAACTTACCTATATTGAATCACGTTACAAATAAGCATTTAAAAAATAATATTTATAGCAATAAACAATGTGAACGTAGCTTTTTTAATAAAATTTATTATATTGGAAGATATGATTTTTTAAAGATTGGCGGCGCTAGTTGGCTCTAGGAAGGCTCTTAAAAATATCCATGTTTTTCTAACACAGAGAAAAATATACCGGAGAATTTTTAAGGTTGAGATTATCTCAAAAACTATTTCACTGATTGGTAGATAAAACTATGTAACTATAATTTTTAAATTCGGTCCAGTAATTATTGAGATAATCTCAACCTTATGAGGCCTGTATGCTTTGTCCTGTCTTCGTGCGTACCTTCGCAACTCCAACGACCAGCAGTATCGAAATCAACAAGGATATGAATGCCAGGGGCAGCAGGAGTATGAGGATGAACAGGATCCACATCAACTGGCTGGTCTCGTAGCGCTGGTACGGCTCCATCGATACTGGAGATATGCCATCGAGGTCACCCAGGAGAATGCCCGCGTAGACGATCAGTCCCACGTTGCCGATACTGGCTAATGCTGTTACTAGCTGTAACGATAGACATCAATCAATCAATCATTATCAATCAAATATACTTTATTTGCACACAAATGTAAATACATCAGTTACATATAAAACCAAAATTAACTAGTGTGCAAACAGGCAGCCTTATCGCTTTAAGCGATTTCTTCCAGGCAACCTTCGGGTGATACAGATATTGTATCAAAACAGCGTAGCGGTTGCAAAAATGTTATAAAACAATATTAATAAATACTTATAATATTTGACAAAATATTCGTCTTATTTGCCTATTCGCACACAATGTTGACAAACATATCATATTTGATGCTCATGCACACTTCACTTGGCTATTAGTATTTGCGTATTTGTCATAATTGCCATGTGTGGTTGGTACCTATGCTTGACAAAATATTCGTCTTATTTATATGTAACACGACAAACATCCAATAGCGAATACGAATATATATTTGTCGACATATTGTGTGTCTAATAGGCAAATAAGACGAATATTTTGTGACACATACCAACCACACATGGCAAGTATAACAAATACGTAAATACGAAAAGCTAAATGAAGTGGAAGCTTAAGGAAAAAATTCTTCCAAATACTTACAGTATTGATAATTCCGTACAGTAACACCCATGTTTCCAACCTGCAACACACGTGTTCGTTTTCATTCAACGTCATTGTGTCTTTATGTGCTGTAGATAAAATGACGTCACCTGTTGAATGCAAAAATAATTAATATAAAGCACAGAAACGATCACAAATTCCACTCGGATACGGCAAAAATACTTAAAGTATACCTGATTAAGGTTGAGATTTTTTCGAGACTGACTACTTGACTTGACGGATAGTAAAAATTCGTTAAACCTCACTTCCTTTAAATCGTGTTGCTATCCCTTTCACACTTCGTTAAAAAGGGTTAAGATGGAAAGGGACAGGGGGGCCTAAACTTTAAATCACGTTTATGAATGAACCTTGCCGACAATATTGTACAAGAATTTTAAAATCGGTCAAATGCTTTAAAAAAAATTACAACCCTTTATTAGCTATCTGTACCTTTTTTCTGTAAACTATACATTAAGTACCTTCCTGACTGGGAATAGAACCACAGAACACTATTACCCTGAATAGAACTCAGAATCCGTTCAAGAAAAGGCAGTCTTTATCATATCGATTGACCGCGTTGATGTCAAGTACTAACAATATTTTTTTTTTGCATTTTAATCGATTTTTGATATGAAGCAGATGGTTAAGAATGTCCCCTTATACCATAGATAACCTTATTAGATAACCGGTTTTCTAACAGGAAAAATATATACTGGCTGTAAACTCGGCAGCGTCGGAGGCCCTCCGACTAGATGGAGAGATGACCTGCGCGATGTGACTTTCAGAGATTGAATGCAAACGGCCCAGAATCAGCCCCCCGTTACCGTTCTCAAAACGATGAAATTATACCATGTCATGGCGCGCCAAAGAGAGACGCCGCTACACCAATGCCATAGCACTGTCCCTTTCACGGTCGCTATGACATGGTATGATTTGACTGTTTTGACAACCGTAATGAGGTTACGTGACACAGTTTGAGTGGCTTTGGGAGAGGCCTATGTCCTACAGTGGACTGATACTGGCTGAGGATGATGATTAACTAGGTTTTTTAATGGGTAACTTTATTCAATAACCAAGTTAGATAACCAAATATGTTACTGGGGAAAAATATTCCTGATAGGGGCTTGTCACAAGGCGATAAACACGTTGCGTCGCCCGCTCATTATATCAAGTGAATTGTTACAAAAACAAAAAGCCAACTGCTTTTTAGCATACATTCTATCCTATGTTTCTATGGTAATCTTGATCAAGACGAAATTAACGACACCTCAATACATAAAAACCTTCTTTCGATAGTTATTATTTTGTGGCAAAACCAGAAAACTCATTGAAAGTTAAAGATTTTTTTTTAATTTAAAGAATGGCAACTGTGGTTTCGTGTGAGTCTTGAGGAACAATACTGCCAGTGTCAAGTTACTTATTCATGTGTAATAAAATAAATGGCAGAAATGTGCCAATAAGAAATAGCTTAATAATAGGTACTTATCTCACAATACTAAATATCAAAATAATTGAAAGCAATACTTTAGGTAGATAGTAGGTAAAATAAGTAGGTAAGTAATCAAGTTACCATTAAGTATGAGAACAAACAAACCCGTGTATTACTTTAGTGATATTGCATTACTTTCCGAGAAAACATTACTGCATTACATCAGCTGAAAGTCGGCAACGTTTCATATTCGTGTCAAATTTCTATACTTAGCGGGTAGGTATACCGCAGCCCAACTCAAGTGTCTTATTTTGTAAACAAATATGATCGTCTAATTACCTATTGTGGCGTAACACCGAAGGAACTTATTGATCGAACCTGTTCGTGTTCATCATTGTGAAAATAAAGTGATCCGATCTTATAATCCGCATGAGGGATAAAGTCTAGATTACTAACAATAGTAATAGTTGTGTAATACCTAGTTATTAAGTAATTGTGTATTATTATTATATTCTTTTAAAAGATGTGCTGCTGAGAGTTTTTTGCCACTTTTTCTCCTCAGCGTTGGCACCTTTTCCTTGCAAAGTGGTGTAAATGTAAATTCAAAAATATTTTGACGTGCAAAAATGTACACAACGTGCTTACTTGCAATAAAGAAATTTGACTTTGACTTAATGTGAAAATAACTATGCAATAATCACAGAACAGCTTAGAATGTTAGTAGGGTAGTTTTTGTTTACAAAATAAGACACTTGATTTGGGCTTCGGTATATACTTTTTGGATTGTAAATGCAGCTTCAATCGACATTTATTTAGTATCTACCTACCTAATATCGATGTGGAAGATTGTAGTGTATTTAAAAGCCAGCATAAACGAATTAAATGTATGTAAACTTTGTATGTGTATTTATAAAATCTATTATACCTTGTTTGTAAAATCCAGGCTGCAGTTTTCAAGTTATAAGCTACCTACTACAGTCCTACATACAACTACAAAACAACATACAGTCGTACAGGCGTACATCCGGCAACGTATCAAGTAAAGCGTAGTTACTTTATGCGGCGGAAATACGGCTTAGATTACAATGGTTTCGTGTCGGTTAATATGCGCCGACTGTACAATTTTATAATTACTTCAACAGAAAACCAGAGAAAGTATTTATTTAAATACATTTGTAAAACTGGCCTAATGCGCAGTAGGAGAGTCTTCAGGAGATTGAAGAGGAAAGCTCCACAAGACTTGCTGCGAAACTCAACAGCGGACTAGTCACTGGACTCGTGCCGCGCAAGCCAATGGATAAATTCATAAAGTGCAGCTGAATGTCCCTGTGACAGATTGCGGCAAGAAAAGAAGCTTTAAAAAAAAATTGTAAAACAAAAACCACACGAACAAAAGTGAAGATTGACGAAACGTATGTAAGTAGGTAGGTTTCAGTAGGGACGCATTTTTTCTAGACATTCACTAAATTCCAACAATCCTTCTAAAAATAGGTTTAGATAAGGAAATAACGTTACCATTATAAGAACATTTATTTGCTGGTTCATGGGCGTTTTTTTAAATAAGCGACAGCGGGAAAAAATGTTCGACATTGAAAAAAAATCATAGCATATGAAACCAAATGTACATTCGCTCTTATTTCAGTATGTATTTGGATTATCTTACCTTTTTAATATCCTTTCGTAAACACGAAATCACACTCAAATAACAGCAACAAGTTGCTGACGTGACGCTAAAATAAGACTGACTGAGCGACTATGTTTTGCTTTTGTACAACATCGAATCGAGTCGAGCAAGAATTGAATGTGGTGTGAAGTTCGTGCGAGGTCGTCATCATACTAACTAACATAGAATAGCATTGGCATAATGAAAGATTGACTTGAAAGGCCGCCCGGCAGGTCTTTATAAAGAGACTATACTATTGCTAGATCGAGCCATATTTAGATCGAATTGTAGAAAAGACCATGTCCGCTTTAAGCAAGAAAACGTCGATAGAGATAACCATAGGGCCCCAACAGACGAGCGGTAGCGCGGGCGTCGCAAGTTGCATCGACAAATTGCGTCTCTGCTACTAATTAGTTTCTCAATTACTAGAATCTTCAATAGAAGTCGAAAATACAATATAAACAGATGTCTCTTTCTGATTAATATGAGAGTGAAAGTGACAATTGAGGACGGAGATAAAATATACTTTGGGCTCTCTCCATAGAGCGCGGCGCTTTCCTTCGTGATTGGCATAGTCAAGGATTAAACGTTATATAACTATGGATAGAACAGCCTGTCTTTATGGAGAGACTAGAATATGAGAGAGCCGTATTTATTATTTACATCGCAGAGTCGTATGTCATAATATTCGCATGCATTCGAATACGATTCGAATATTCGAATACTCTCCCGTTTTCCATGACGAAGCAACTTCATGGGACTGACTGACAGTTCATTTTTAGAAGCCACATGACGCATCCAGATGCCAAATTACCATTTTCGACCGATCAACTGCATCGTGGGTGTCTCCCCGACTTGACATTGGCAGAGTTACCCAAATAATAATAAGAAAACAATACTATAACATTTATTTTATTTTTATATTTATCGATAAAAACAAAAACACCGATTTAATGGAAATAACTCTTTATTAAAACTTTATATTAGGTACTTTATTGACTAGAAAAGTAAATTAAGGTATTATTTATTATTCAAATTAAGAACAATTGAATATGCATTACTTAAAAATAATTTAAACATCCCTTTTATTTTGACTAGAAAATGTTTAATAAAAGAAGTTATATTTAATTATACATAAATAGGTAGGATTAATTTGACTAGTTCTCGTAAAGCTTAAATAAACGTTAGTCAGATCGGATCCCATAAAATTTATCTCTCGCATTTCTCCCTAATTATATCGCTTTCTGTCGCTAAACATTCGCTTGAACCCTTGGAAGCTATTTTTTCCTTGGATGCTTGCAAGCTGTCCAATTCCTTATGGGTAGCTCTTAAACCGGTACTAAGTCAAGATGTATGAGCAAGAGCATCTATGCATCGTCCACTGGTTCGCGATCGCAAGGCTGATACGGCGGTGGAGACGCCAGCCGTCTGTAGGTCAGCCATACAAACACGAGGGGTAGCGAATAAATTACTGAAAAAAAATCTTATATTACAAACAATATTAGGTGCTAACAGCAGATCAAGTGTAACACTTTGGACCGTTCTTATTATCTGAGTCGTAAGATTAAAAATCGTATTGCAAGTTTGATCTGCTGTTGTCCGTACAAACAATACACACATTAAATGATTGCCTAAAATTCCAAATTATTACAAAAACAAAAGAAACGACTTTTTTATTTTAGTTTTTTTGGCATTTCCTTCCATCAAGTATTTATAAAGAAATGATAATAAAGAAAAGGACATACATACAAGTATACTCGAAAAGCATAATGCTCATCGTTTCGGCAGTCGAATAAAATAGCCCTTAATAACATCGTCAGACTGTCACTTATATTCAAGAGTGAATTGGTTCTCAAAATCGTTCGATCTGGCAAACCCTTAGGGATAAAAACAGTGGGTCCATATTTAAGCCGTGTGAATACACTAAGCTACAAATATAATGATATCTTACCACTTAAACCCAACGCAATACCGCCCACGAGGAAGTCCAAGGTAAGGCCGAGATAAATAGCAGATCCAGCTATGAGTAATAACATCTCCACTAATCCAAAAACAAAGTAGGCTTTTACGCTGTTGTAACTTCTCTGTAAAAAAGTGAAAACAATATCTAATTATTCCTCTAATGTCGTTTTAACTAATATTGATAGTCTTTCTTCAGACCGGTTACTGCACCTAAAAGTCTGAATATTTGTTGACCACAAAAGTTAAATAGAACTCTGTATTTGGTGGTCATAGATACAGCGAGTTTGGATTAATTCATCTCAGTACGACATCCAAATTTACAATAACATCGTGACCAGAATAGTATGACGGAACTCATTGAATCGCTATAGTAACTATAGCGAGTTGGTGCTCATTCGTTTCACAAAAACGAGCAGTTACCACATCTAAGATTTCAGAAACTAGTGACCACAATAGTGGCACAGAACTCCATAAATCTTGATAGTAAATATAGTAAATTTGGACTCATTCTTCTTATCTAGGTGAGCAACGACTACATTCAAAGAACAGTGACGAAGCATTAAAATTCTTTTAAGCAAAACCCATTTACGTAATGAAATAGGCACTAACTTACTCTACAAACGCCTTTGACCAGCACCACACAAAAACTGAAGGCTATAGCGCAAAGTATGGCCAATATTACTAGTATTCCACTGTACAAATACAATGTCTTCAAGGCAAATGATGTGGTCGGCTGTTCTGTAGATGCATCAACGATCAATATCACCACGTATATCAATAATCCAATGCAGCTGAGTTCGCCTAATGCTGTTATTATCTGAAATTGATAAAAAATGATATCTTACTTACAATAATATTGCGTTAATAAAATACCAGGATCTGCCTGGCTCCTACTACGGGAATCAAGCGTGAGTTTAATAAAAATGGTGTATGATAAAAAAATATGAACTCGAAATGAATCTCGTTCTTTTTTATAAGTCAGCATCTTTACAGCCGTGTTAGGTTAGGGAGAGGAATAAGGGGCGAATTGTTCGATTGATGAAGTTCGATTTGCTTTTAGCGTCCAAATTGTGTATTATATTTTGTATTTCTGTTTTGCAAATTACATTGCCACATTTCAATGGAGCTTTGCCTCACCTTCAAAACTACGTGACCATTGAAGCTGTACCTATCATTTTGTTGGGGACTTATTACAGGTTTCATATTGCATAATCATAATCAGTAGGAGTTGCGAGAGTAGTAGAAAATGATAACAAAGACAATGAATAATTCGCTTCGATTTCTTACTATTTTCTGAATTCTTAATTAAGCTGTTATTTCGAATCGTTTGATGTACAAAACTTTATTTTAATAATTTTAATAATAACGGAGATATTTTGACATTTATTCGTTATCTTGTTCATCATACGGTTGATGGTGGGGCAGAATCTGGCATTGTCATTTTGTTTGTGTCTTTTATGTACAATAAAGTGTATTTGAATTCGATTGGTCAAGTTGATCTCAACCTTAAAAACTCTCCTGTAGGTTCCACTTTTCTCTATGTTAGACCGTACATGATATTGTTACTTACACAACTGAGAATCCCATATAATACGGCTCCAATCTCAGGACATCCAAAAGTACAGCATTTCTTATCATTCGCCATTTCCAATAATAATTAGTCTCTAAACTGATGACTTTCCGATCACATCAAACTGTCACAAAACAAAGATAAGAATGCGATAATTAAATATGTCAAAGGTTAATTGTTTATATTTAAAATCTACTTGTATGCAGTTATAATGTTGCGCAGTTGTAGGAATTTTATCAGAATAGATATTTCCGCTATTGATAACATGTCATAAAAATACTGCATTTAAATGCAAATTACGGTACAGAGCACAAAATATTATTTATTTATTTTATTAATGGACTCGACTGTTCGTCATTTGCCAATGTCATGTTACAGAAAATTCAATATATTCAATAGTCATCTATCTTCCTCCAGGGGAGTCGCAGTAGCGTCTTAACCCTGGGTAGCCGCGTTTTCATACAGAGGAGACGCCGTAGCGTCATCACTCTGGACGAAGCAGCTCAACAGTCACGTTCACTCCCGAGCTTGATAAAACTCTTGATAAAAGCTTGAAACTTCAGATCTTGCCTAAATAATCCAATAACTTCACCGTACTGTCATTCGTTTTCTGATTAATTTAACGTGATATTAAACACAAAATAGTAGACATTAAAAGGAAAATTATCAAATAATTTCGCAACCGTCGTTTCCCGCCATTTTCAAGAGAGCCAGCACAAAAGATCCCAATGGGTCGAAGTGCCGCCACATTGGCACCCAACCAAGATAAATTACAGTAAAACCATTGATCTCCTATAAACAATTAGATACACAAAGGTCTTACTAAAACAATTTAAAAAACTCCAAATAAGGGTCCATTGTTAACGTCCAAATAATGTCCAATATAGCAAATGAGGGTCCTCCGTTTGGACCTTCTTCTGGGACATTTTTAGAAGGCAGACTGTGTATCTATAGTTGTTTATAGGAGATCAATGATGTATGTACATACTATAAAGTATCAAATAAAATATCTACATTGAGCCAGCAAACGAAATTACCATTGAAATAGCTTCGAATTGCAATATCTCACAGCTTTTGTACCTTTGCAGTATACTTTTCGCCATAATTTATTGTTCTTTGTTGAAGACCATGCTATTTTTAAAGAAAACGACAAAATGGATTCCTTCGTTTGGACCTTCTTTGCGCTGTGACATTTTTAGAAGGCAGACTGTGTATCTAGTTGTTTATAGGAAATCAATGGGTGAAACATACATAATTAATTTAACTGTCTACACTTTACCGCTGATAAGGTGAGCATCACAATATAATTTTATCGCAGCACATGTGAAATTTGATCGGTAAGTTATTGTAAATGATAAGGGAATGTGTAGGTAATATACCTATACCGAATCACAAATCAAGTGTCTTATTTTGTTAACAAAATATTATGATCGTCTAATTACCTGTTGTGATGTAACACTGAAGGAACTGATTGATTGAACCTGTTCATCATTGTGAAAATAAAGTCATCCGATCTAAAAATGTGAAAATAACTTTGCAATAATCACAGAACAGCTTGAAATGTTAGTAGAGTAGGGTAGTTTTTATTTACAAAATAAGACACTTGATTTGGGCTTCAGTTTATACCTATCTACGCTTGGACTGTACAATCGACGCCACATAAATGGTAACACTTAGATATATATCAGCTCCCCTATTACCGTTCTCAAAACGATGAAATTATACAATGTCATGGCGCGCCAAACAGAGACGCCGCTACACCAATGCCATAGCACTGTCCCTTTCACGGCCGCTATGACATGGTATCATTTGATCGTAATTTGAGAACCGTAATAGCCCGGTTCTTCAGGGGTTGATAAAAAAAGCGATACGAATTTTAAAGTATTACATTTTATTTGCTTTCCAGTTTGATGAAGATTCATTTGGAACCTTTTAAAGAATAATCATTTATTTCTATTTAATTATAATTAGATTATGCTTACCCATATGTAAACAAAGTATTATATTTGTACTTATATTGAAACAAAACTCAATTTCACAAAAAGATACAAATAATCACGTCTCAACAACATGCGTAAGATTTTATACTGAGATGAAAATGTATGCACAGTGGGCCAAAATATCAACACAACAACAACCTGTAATAAACCCTCCACTAATGCTATACAGTTCAAATTGAATTGTGGATTCCTTGGATGAAGTGTGATATACAATTCGATATAGCGAATGAATGTGATGTTCGGGATATGGGATGAGGTCATCCTGTACAAGAATAATATAGCCAGTACCGGATTAACCACGTACACACGAAGACAGAGAAAAGTATACAGGAGGGCTCAATAAGGTTGAGATTTTCTCAAAATATTATTAACTCTATATTTGCATGCCATATTAGGGAATTGTAGAATGTATTAGGGGCTTATTATTGTATCATGACTATACTGACTATACATGACCTACATTCACGCAAATAAATGATTTGACTTTGAAAAACTACTGGACCGATTGTAATAATTTTTTTTTTTGGGCGTGTGTGGGGGGGTAAATATGTGTCACTTAAATAGGGTGTACTCGAAACTCCGCAAGTTTAAATTAAAAAGCAGTTGTAGAAACTTCATATTTGTGACATTCTTCGTCGGTTTGTTCGATGGGAATGGGAGTAGACTCGGTAATACACGGGGACTCAGACTCGTACTTCTTGTATGTCAGGCGAACCATCACGAGGATAGATGCGTATATCACTGGAATAAAAAAAAACTATTTACTTTTTAACTTTCTTATGACCGTTCTTATTATCTGCGTCGTAAGCGTTGAAATCGTACTGCAAGTGTTCACTGATCTCCTGTCGTTCGAACAGTCTAATTGAGGTTCAGATTTTCTCAGGAATCCTTGACCGATTGGAAAAATTCTTGAGATACTCGTAGCTTAGAGCGCTGACTATGTAACTGTAAAAGTATTTTAAAAATTGACAAGTATGGGTTTCTCGATTTTAAATCTATCTGTACTATCACATCAACCATATTACATAAAGCAATGAATAAATTAATTATGAATCTACACCTTAGAGTTTAGCTACACCTACACACTATAAATTTTCAAAAATTTGTCGAGTAATCTTTGAGAAAATCTCAACCTTAAAACCTCTTCTGTAGGTACTGGCCTCCCCTGGCCCTACCTGGGTATGCCCATTCCTATAACCAGCAATAAAAATCTTTGACAAGTGCGGAGTTTCCACTTGCAAGCTACCGTCGAATTAGTGTCGAATACAGTCCATGTTGTGATAGTCAATACTCACGGGCGACAACGGCGATGCATGTGAAAGTCTTTAGTAGAGATTCCGGTATGTCACTCGCCAGGCGATAAATGGATCCCAGTAAGTAAAGAACGTAAGACACCACGCCGTAAATATAATAGATCTTTACCAGTTTAGGCTTTTTCTAAAAGGAAAAAAAGGTTTGCATTATAAAACAAATAGGTGTACTATTTTAATTAATCATTAATTTAATTTACTATGAGTTTCTATAGTAAAAAAATACAGCATGAACTTAGGATGAGATCGCGATTATACTCAGTGGGATCGAAATTCACTGTAGGTATCGATGTGCGCTGGATTGAATAATTCAATCTCATTGAGTTTTAACAGTGCAGTGGGGAAAGTCTTAACGATGACGATGACATTACCATATACAGGGTGGCCTTGAATTCATTCGACAAAATTAAATGAATGATTAGGCTTGTGACATACATTAAACTACTTATCAAAAAAACATTAATTTGATTTACATCGTTACTGTGCTTTGGAGTTTTTACATTTTAAGGTATTTTAATTTTTTGCAACGATTTCCTTTACTGGCATTTGAGCTAATGGTCTACGGTAATTAGTTCAATTTTTTTCAGTTGATCTACTAAAAAACCTTACCAATTTAACATTTATCATGAGTACAGTCATGGGTAATAACATAGAAACATCCTTAAAATTCAAATTCATTCAACTTTAAATCGCAAAAATAAGTATGCAAAACTGTGGCCAATAATTATGTAAACGCTAAATTGTATCAAAATAAAGTACACACCCCACCAAGCAAATGTTGTACAGTCGAAGACAGAGATAAGTATACAGGGGACCTCAATAAGGTTGAGATTTTCTCAAAAACTACAAGACCAAATATATTAATTCTTTACAGTTACATAGTTTCTACTTTTATCTATCTAACAGTGAAAGAATTCTTGCAATAGGTCAAGTAGTTTTTGAGATAATCTCAACCTTAAAAACTCTACTGTACACCTTTCTTTGTCTTCGACCGTACAAGGGGTGGGGGGTGTACTTTATTTTGATACAATTTAGCGTTTACATAATTATTGGCCACAGTTTAGCATACTTATTTTTGCGATTTAAAGTTGTTACATGAATTTGAATTTTAAGGATGTTTCTATGTTATTACTCATGACTGTACAAGCCCCAGTTTGAATTTGTCAAATAAATTCAAGGATATTCCTGTATATTGTCTAGGGTCGATCCAAATATCATTGTAGAAACCAAAGCAGCCCGACTCCGTTGGCTTGCGGAGATATTGGGAGAGGAACGTGCAGTGGAGCGAGCATAATATGTCGGAAAGCCCAGCGGACAGGGGGACGGTTGGACGTCCCAGATACCGCTGGGGCAACAAGATGCAGAAGGACCTGCGAGAGCTTCAGTCGCCCGACTGGCGCCAGACAACGCAGCCCCCTTACAACGACGACCTTAAAGTAAGCTTATTAAGGTCGTCATTGTACGAAGTAACAAAGTAATATCGAAGTAATCCTGCTATAAGAGTTCATGGTAAGGGGGCTGGACAGGCTGCAGTGGCGCTCTTTGGTGTCGGAGGCCAAGATCCACTGGTCACTGAGCCAGCGGAGTGAGTGGAGAGCGTACTAGGAGTGATCTCACTATCAAAATTGTCTTTGAAATTGCCTAAGATCTCCGAATCTCTGAGCTAGCAAAGTAGGTATACCGCAGCCCAAATCAAGTGTCTTATTTTGTAAAAACAAATATGATCGTCTAATTGTCTGTTGTGATGTAACATTGAAGGAACGGATTTTCCTCTAGTTACATACCTTGATGACTCCATATACCAAAAGCACAGCAAACGCGAGGATGCCGAAACTCACAATCACCACCAATGCATCATTAATTGGCAGCACATATGATGCCAGGTATAGTGGATTCATCAGGTCCTCGTATGGATCGATGAGAAAAGGCAATATGGAGAATGATTCCGAGGTAAGTCCTAGGAAAGATATATTACACAGAACCGCCATGATCTGTAATGAATCAAAAATTCATTTTAGGTACCGTTTCCATTAAATAGGTTTATTTTTCAAAAATCTTCAATAACTATAGCTTCTGCCCGCGACTTCGTCTGCGCAGGATCTTTGTAAATTATGGCCTATGTGTTATTCTGTTGTAAGAGCTATATTATTGTAAAGTTTCATTACAATCCATTCAGTAGTTTTTGCGTGAAAGAGTAACAAACATCCATTTATCCATACAAACTATCGCGTTTATAATATTACCAGCTGCTGCCCGCGACTTCGTCTGCGCAGGATTATAAATTATAGTCTGTGTGTTATTCTGATGCTATATTACTGTAAAGTTTCATTAAAATCCAGTCAGTAGTTTTTGCGTGAAAGAGCAACAAACATCCATCATACAAACTTTCGCGTTTATAATATTATATTAGTATGATAGGAAGGATAGAATAGTAGGATATGAAGTAGGATTACAGTGGGAAGTGAGATGAGATAGTGGGATTATAATATTAGTGGGATAGTAGAAGTTGCTTTCTTTTATAAAAACTTATTTCAATGCATAAATATTGAATGAAATAACTTTATAGCGGGGCATACTTTATATTCAATTTCAAATTATGTAAATACCGCCTCAATATTAAATTTTTTTATCTGCACCACCAAAATTTTAAATGGTAGAAAATACCGGCCTTCATATTTAAAAATCTTTTAAAAACGTTTTAGGTACAAGCAATAAAGGACGGCATTGCTAAATTCCACGATTCTGGAATTAGGTATACCAGCTGAGATTATGAATTCATTTATTTTATAATTGATTTTCTTAAAGACCGCTGAGTCAGCGTTATAAGTATACCGAAGCCCAAATCAAGTGTCTTATTTTGTAAACAAAAACTACTAACATTTTAAGCTGTTCTGTGTTTATTCTGCGCTTTATTTTCACAATGATGAACAGGTTCAATCAATCAGTTCTTTCAATGTTACATCACGACAGATAATTAGACGATCATATTTGTTTACAAAATAAGACGCTTGATTTGGGCTTCGGTACAAGTACCTACTTACCACATTAAATATAGCGAAGATCAGAGTTCCTTGCTCGACTTTAAAATTCATGACTATAACAATTTGATTACCTACTACAAGATACAAAAAATTTAATCCGACTTTTTTACTCAGATTTATGAAAACAATATTATATAATATTATCTTAGGTAATTTGCGTACCAACGCGTTATTTACAGTTCGTGGTGAAAAAGGAAATAAGCGCTAAACTAATTTTTCATTTAACTGTTGTTATTTCAAGGTGTTTTAGATTTAAACTAATTAATAGGGACTGAGAGCTGTCGCCCTAAACGAGCTGTCATCGCAATGCACGATGGAACGAATGATTCTCGACTAAACCTGTAATCAAAGATTTAAATCATCCTTCATAGTATTTATTTTAATGGACTCGACAGTTCGTCATTTGCCAATGTCATGTTACAAAAAATTCAATGTATAAATAGTCTTCTATCTTCCTCCAGGGGAGTCGCCGTAGCGTCATCACCCTGGGTAGCAGCGTCTTCATGTCTTCATCCACAGGAGACGCCGTAGCGTCATTCACTGCGGACGAAGCAGCTCGACAGTCACGTTCACTCCCGAGCTCGTAGTGGGAATCTTGACCATGGCGCCAAACTTCAGATCCTGCTTGAATTCTCCAATAACTTCACCATACTGTCATTCGCGAACATTTTCTGAATAATTTAACGTGATATTAAACACAAAACACCCACTGTAGACATTATACTGAAAATTATTAAATAATTTCGCAACCGTCGTTTCCCGCCATTTTCAAAAAGCCTCCTTCATAGTATCATACTTTACAAGTTACCTACAGGGTGGCCTTGAATTCATTCGACAAAATTAAATGGATACATTAATTCTGCACGGCGTTTAAGTAAATTAAACAATTTGGGGAAAAATACAAAAAACATATTTACTTACAAAAAAAAACTACTTATAATAAAAAAATTTAATTTGATTTGCATCGTTACTGTGCTTTGGAGTTTTTTTTACATTTTAAGGTTTTGACTTTTTGGCAACGATTTCTATTACTGGAATTTGACCTAATTGTCATTTCTAAGGTGTGACTTGTGACGTAGGCACTTAGTTCAATTTTTTTGTAGTTTTGATCCAAGTTCTAAAAAACCTTACCAATTTAATATTTATCATGATGTAATCCCCAGTTTGAATTTGTCGAATGAATACAAGGACACCCTGTATAGTCCTACATCCACTGCCGAAGCCGCTGCCTTTTAGCTACTTGACATGTGGAATCGTAAAAAAGTATTTGTCAAGTTGTCATTTAAAGACGCTCCCTCACCGGGAGCATTCGCGTGTAATGTAACGTTACAGATTAATAATAATAATAAATTCTTTATTGGAGTTTAAGGTTACATGTACAATAATGCACGAGCTTGCATGTGGGTGTAGACTTATACTATATAATTATAAAACCAAGAGAACGAGTTTATCAGATCGTGCTGATGTAGTGCACTAGCACCCCACACTAGGATTCCCTGTGTTGTGGGGGCTAGAGAGTGGTAAGATAAGAATAGTACGCCGTATGTACGCGCGCGCACGCGTTTGTGTAAAAGTGTGAGTGAGAAGATGTGTGTGATAGAGGGTGGGTGTGTATGTGTGAGAGAGAGAGAGAGTGTGTCTGTGTGTGAGAGGGTGCGTTTGTGGGTGTGTACATGAAGGGTCATGAGTGGAGGGGTGTTGGGTCGTATGTATGCATGATTCGTATTTCGTTCGACTTTGAGCCTGAGACTTTGAGCATTACATTACAATACTACCTCCCTGACTGACGCTGTTTTTTCCCTCACTGATGTAATGCTCGCATCTGTAACATTACATTACACGCGAATGCTCCCGGTGAGGGAGCGCCCGCGCCTTAGGGCCGGCGTAGAACGTCACGGCCGACGCCCGTGCCGTCGCATGGCGCGGCGTGTGACGGCGTCTGCCGGCACCGTCTACCGGTGCACGATGTCGGCCGGCGCTGGTCGCAGGCGGAGAACATTCGTGCCGGCGGACGGCGCCGTCCACTGGCGCGGTACATCCCCCTTACCTTTAACTCTTATAGCAGTATTACTTTCATAATACTTTGTTACTTCGTACAATGACGACCTTAAAGTAAGCTTATTAAGGTCGACATTGTACGAAGTAACAAAGTATTATGAAAGTAATACTGCTATAAGAGTTAAAGGTAAGGGGGCAGGGCGTCGTCCGCCGGCGCCGTTCTCTTATACCTACACTAGTCCTAAAGGTACCATTTCGTAGCCGACCGCAGACGACACGTTGTTATGATAGTATTTTTTGCAGGGTGACCGCTCTCCAACAGTCAAATTGTTCATTAACAAATTATTGTAAGTACTAAATGTGACAAATATTTAGCGTGAAGGTCAGTGTTAATAACAAACGGTCGAGCGATAGTGCATTTGTCAATCCACCAATCTGCACTGGATCCCGCGTGCTGGATCATGCCAGCTCCCTCGATGTAAGATTAGTTGGTAACTTGATAGAGGGGACTAGAGACATAGAAATAGGCTAATAATGATATCACCTATAGTACGGTGGAACACAGAGAAAGGTGTACAGGAGAGTTTGTAAGGTTGAGTTTTTCTCAAAAACTACTTGACCTATTGCAAAAATTCTTTCACTGTTAGATAGATAAAAGTTAAAACTATGTAACTGTAAAATAATTATTAAATTCGGTCCAGTGGTTTTTGAGAAAATCTCAATCTTATTGAGGCCCCCTATATACTTGTATCTGTCTTCGAGTATACGGTCGCAGTCGCAGGTAGAGTTTTTAAGGTTGAGATTATCTCAAAAACTGTTCGATCTATTGCAAGCATTCTTTCACTATTGCATAGATAAAAATTATATTTAGGTAGATGACTCTTTTAGAGAAAATCTCAACCTTATTGAGGCCTTATTTAGGTATCTCTGTCTTCGTGTGTTTTCCTCTCTACGGGTTTCCTTCACCGTTTTTGAAATTGACATTCTGTTTCAAAAATGTAAGTAATTCTTTTCTGAGGAAGACTTTTTTGGTTAGGCTCCAAAAAAAACAATATTATTTGAGGTTTGGTAGGTATATTTATTCAGAAAATAAATTTTATATCTACTTATACGAAAAATTACATATTTACTTAAAATTAGAACACTAACTGTTTTGACCTTAAGACCGTCGAAATCTCGAAAGTCGGTCTAAATCCCAGGTTGAACCAAAAAAGTGTTATTCGTGTTTATATTAAAATAAATGGAAATACCTAATGGCTCAATAAAGTTAAATTCAAAAATATTTATTTAGTTACAAAAATATAGGAATATTATAATTAATTTAAGGAGTCTCCTACTTTCTCTCTCTCTAGCCAATCGATTTTAGGACCCCAGACTTTAAAAAACTCCTTACTTATTTTCATTTTCATAGCAATATCAGACCCTATTACAAAATATATTTATTTATTTCGTTATTAAAATTTTGTTAATAATTTTTTTACGATGGAAATCCCTCTATTTTTGTGCCTTATAGGAACCGGCGGGGCTAGCACGAGTCGCGTTAGCGATCGACGCAACACCGCGGAGCTGTCAAACTAATGACAAACGCCTTGTAATAATGTCACTTTGACAGCTCCGCGGTGTTGCGTCGATCGCTAACGCTGATTCGTGATACCAGGCCGGATCTTTGGGAAACAGACATATTTATGTAAGCGCCAAATAATTTGTTCTTTAAAATTTCATAAATGGAACACAAACGCAAAGAAGTTTGAATTTTATATTTCGAATTCAAATATTGTTCGATTTGCCATGTCGTCTGTGTTAATTACAGGCTGTTTAGAATTATCGCAATTTAAACAAAGGAGATTATATTCATTTTCTGTATGGTTCTATGGTGTCGTCGGCTGTACGAAGAAAAGGCAAAAGGCATCTTAAATTATACGTTCACAAATTTGCCTTTGCCCTGCACCAGATAATGCTGTGTCTCCATCAGCTTGTGCTTGTACTGGTCGGAGACTTCAGCCAGCTTTTTGTAAGCCGTGTGGATCATGGATAGGGTCCATCCATACGCAACTGGAAAGAAAATAGGTGTTACTTACATCAGTTGTTTTCAGTCAGTGTATTTGTCTTTTGCCAATGTCATGTTACATAATATTCAGAAGATATCATAGTCTTCCCTCTTCCTCCAGAGGAGTCGCCGCCGTAGCGTCATCACTCTGGACGAAGCAGCTCGACAGTCACGTTCACTCCCGAGCTCGTAGCGGGACTCTTGATTCTAGCTCGAAACTGCAGACATTGCACAAATCATCCAAAAAAATCATCATACTATTCGCGAACATTAATCACCATCAATTAATTTTGCAACCGTCGTTTCCTGCCATATCCAAAAGCCTCTCTATTAGACCCGAGTTATATTTTTGGTGCAAATGGCCAGTATCTATTTCAAAATACTTACAGCAGGTAAGCAAGGTTATGAATGCGACCGGGAAGTCGCCGGAGAAGTAGAAGTAGGCAAAGTCCGCCATAGCCACCAAAATGGTCACCACCACGCCAAAGACAAAATAGGCCTTGATGAGATCATGCCTTTTCTGAAAAAGAAAAAAAGTTAGACCCAATGCCACGAACAGGGGGCTAAAGTTCAATCACATTATGGTCTGGTGATTTTGTGACTATTTTTGGACTTTTGTGTTTGACTGAAAACCTTTCATTCATTTAATGATCTCAGTTGGAAAAGAACATGCTACGGAAAGTTAGGATCCTAATTTCGAATACTGGAGTTTAAAGCTAAACTTTATAAATTGCTTTTAGATAAATGTTATTATAAATTGACTGACTTCCTTGATGATATACTGTGACATTAATTCAATTAAATCTAGCCATGAGTGTTTTTTTAAATTTTAATATAGTAAATGTAGATATAATATGTTTGACATTTTGAATTGACTTTTGACATGTAATTAATAATACTTAGATTAAATTAAAATATTTTTGCTACTACAAATTTTGTACGCCTTAGGGCCGAATATGGTGATACTACCCACAACTGTATAATATCTGCATTAACCCATATTTACAAATAAATTTCATTTCATTTCTGGTCATAAAGAATCTTCTGTTCGCTTAGAATTAAAAAAAAAGATATCTTGGGATCGACACGATTTTTAACGCTCGGCAGCCATCCCCAGACCGAACCAGGGGCGATGGGAGGGGAGGGTGCCTGAACAACTCTGACAAATTAGATTAGGTCACCAAACCACACGCCAACAAGAAAAAAACTCACTTTAATAATTCCACGAGTCAGGATCACGGAAAAGATGAAGGCTACGTAAGCAAACATTGTCGTCACAATCAAAGCCACGCCACTGGTCGCTGAATCAACGTACATGTCGAACTGAATGCCTTCGTATGTATTAGAATAGAAGTTGTACGTTATAACAGCCCAGTACGCCAGGCCCACAGTCGAGGCCAAGGTCCCTAGACATACTGCCACCTGAAAATAACACAAATTTTTGAACAAAAATACCTACCTACCTTAACAACTTGAGTAGTAGCATTCCCGCGGCAGAATGATTTGCCATCTGTAGCACTATTGAATCAAGTACAGAGTTTAACTTAAAAAAGAAAAGGTCGAATTTTTAATTTTTCTTTTTCAACTCCTAAAGAGACGATAGTAACTCGGTAAACGTATGTATCTACCAAACCGCACCCCGCAATGCGCCTCGTCTGGTCGGATAAAAGATAGTACAGCTAACAGCAAATCAAATGTAACACTTTGGACCGTTATTATTGTCTGCGTCGTAAGACTTAAAATCGTACTGCAAGTGTTACTATTGATCTGCTTTTGTAACTACCCTATATTTGGTGGTTCCTATGAGTGGCTTCCTGAAGCTATCTATAAAAGTAAATACTTACCTACTAAACTCACTTTACCTTTGAAAGTAATTTAACTGGTTTTAGCAAGACAATTCCAGCCAGCCTCGATTGTTTTAGTAAAACTCAGACCAGTCTTTTTTGTTAATTATTATTTCTTCCTCCTTTCTAATAATAATAAAAGAGCTAACTTCTAATAATCCATAGGTCCACTTGTTATAAAAAAAAACGCAGTAGTTTTCAGTCTGAATATTTATTCAAAATAATATGCTTACATCTAAAGTACTATAAAACCCATAGGTAAGTGCCCCATTATCATAATTTACGAGTAAATAACTTTCTTATCTATTAATCGACTCATTATTTTATGTATTTGAATTGGACATAATTTTATTTATTTATTTTCGTACTTAGAGGTGAATGTCAGTCAGTTTATGTGGTACATACCTAAACATTTATCTGAACAAGCGCCTATTTGCTTGTAAAACAAGAGAAACAGAAATAATTGCTATGCCGAATGCTACCTATGGAACATAAACCATAGACAGACATTTACCGTAACATAAAACTACTTAGATCTAAGTTTTTTAAGATTCCATCACTTTTTATATACTAGGTACAGCTGACAGCAGATCAAGTGTAACACTTTGGACCGTTCTTATTATCTGCGTCGTAAGAGTTGAAATCGTACTGCAAGTGTTACCATTGATCAGCTGTTGTCAATGTCCGTACCTAAATATACTCAACATTTTTTTTTTGTCATGTTGCCAATAATTATTAAAATGAAGTAAAAAAAGTAACAATAATGATTATAGTATCGTTAACTTTTATATAATTTAATTTTATACCTTCTAGAGGAGCCTGAAGCAACTGTAAGATGATTTATTTATTTTATGATAATGATCAATAATGATGGCTGACAGTCAACGTCCAGTCGTCCACCCATGAGTTATGCGAGGAATCCTTGGATAAGAGCGTGAAATTTGACAAACAGTGTATTTTCAAACATTCTAATAAAACAGAACGGTCATTTCCTGATTACCTTAACGCTGATGAATTTTCGCAGGATAAACTACAATTAATGCACTTTCCAAGCATCCTGATCCTAATATCTATAGTAAAATGAATATTTATTAAAGTAAGGTAGGTATAAAAATTACGGCAAGCTGCCTTGAATTAAATAAACTTGTGACTCCATAAACGTCTGCTTGGCTTCGTTTTCAGCGGTTTCAAACTTCTTGTAAGTTCTGTAGATCATGATCAGGACCAACCAGTAGATAACTGAAAATAAGATATTTAGGTTAATGCGTGTCCTGAATAATTACCTTATTAAGTAAAGTACTGGATTTTTTTTAAATTCGACCATTTGAAAATCCTAATGGAGTTTCGATTATGTGTAAATCAGCTGATTTTTGTTGAAGGTGTCCAAACCAATCACTGTAGGTTGTAGGTATTATTTAGGTAAGTCAGTCTATTTTACAAAACCTAGTCTGTGTAGGTAATAATATTCTCAAAATACTCACAACAAACCAGTAGAGGAATGGAGATCCCTGTGATATAAAAAAAGACCGCTGTTCCCAGCAACGACACGTACTTCACCACAATTCCGTATATAAAGTAGGCCTTAATGTGTCCAGATCTTTTCTGAAAAATAAACAATTAATTGAATATGCGAGGCAAACTACATAAATAGGTATTAGCGTAGCGACTGAAGGAATGTTTATCCTGATAATAAACTAAAAGGACTCCACGCTTGCGATCGCATATCAACTAATGAAATCGATTGGTCATTTCGATTTCTATAGCCTTCGCATGCTGGGGTCCAATGGGCTCTCGGGTCATTTCATAAAAAAACCACAACATATGGACAGCCAATCGAAATTTAAGACTGGAAGTTTAGCCCGAACTATAAACTGAAGTCAATTCAAAAAGCACCTATAGAAACCTACCCAAAGTTAATACTAACCTTAACAATCCCATGTAACAGGACTATCGCAAATACGAAGGCTATGAAGGATCCAATCAGGGCAGTCATCACCACAATCCCCTCAGTTACGCCGAAAGTGAACCAGTAGTTAAACGAGATACCGCCGTTGAATCTGAGATTATACATGTACGTCCCAACGGCCCAGTAAAAGTTGACGGATATGGCAGTGATGCATGCTAGGGTTACCAAGATCTGAAAAAGATGCGTCAATTTGAGAATTAATACGAATTGAAATGCGACAAAACCTACACCAAATGTATAACACGATGGAATATTGTGATGGAAATACTAAAACTTTTATTGACCCTGTATACTACTGATAGACAGAGAATTCCACTAAATCGTGTGTCTAATGTGTCTTCAAGCATGTGCTTAGAACTTTAATGGACGAAGCAAAAAAGGTGGAAAATATAGGTACGGTGGAACACAGAGAAAGGTGTACAGGAGAGTTTTTAAGGTTGACATTTTCTCAAAAACTACTTGACATATTGCAAAAATTCTTTCAATATTTCATAGATAAAAGTTAAAACTTTGTAACTGTAAAAGAATTACTAAATTCGGTCCAGTAGTTTTTGAGAAAATCTCAACCTTATTGAGGCCCCCTGTATACTTATCTCTGTCTTCGACTGTACCTACAGGAAATGTCAAACGGAATGCGTCAAACGTATTATTCGGTAGAGAAATATGCATAAGTACGGTAAAATACTGTTCTCGGTATATGTCCGGATTGATATGTGAATGATGCGGATATTCGGTATATTGGGGTCCGCTTTGCTCCAAATTAAAGTGCAAGTTGCCATTCAACAATCAGAAGATCTCGGAAATTGAGAGGATGATGGTATATGTCCTAGCTTTGGTAGCTAAAGGCCCTTAGATTCGCACCCAAAAGGTGTTATTACAAGGAGAGCTCTAAGAGACAGGATCTTTTCTTTTTATGACCCAAAATTGAATCCCACCAGCTCCAGAATTTTAATGTGGACACAGAGGATCTTTCGAGATATCGGTTCACCCATAATGGGTCCTATGGAACTGCAACCGATTCAAAATGACGCTAATGATGAATTTTATAACAGAACAATTGTATCTCTCAATTGTACCGACCTATGTGAACAGGCAAGTGGGAATTCAAAACCAGTTTTGCACGCCAAAAGTTAATGATAATAATATTATACCACTTAGAAACTCGAACATATGTATTTTGATTCCTATAATCATTCTTGGACATTTTTCCTTGTATAGTCGACAGCACATCAACCGTTGCGAATTAGTAGTAGAGTTAGGCTCGAACAGTGGATATAGTGTATTCCGCAAAGTTACACTTCGTGTAATATCGACTGTACTCCATCTAATCGTTTATGCGAGATTCACAAACAATCGGGTAAATATGGTCTATGATTACTTGACCTGTGTATGAATCTAATTTCTTCTCGAGCAGTTTATCTTATAATTTTCCTCCATCGCCAAGCCAATGGGTGTGTGGTAAAACCAATAACGCATCGTTATTTTAATCAAAGCATTGATCTCCTATAAACAACTAGTCTGCCTTCTAAAAATGTCCGAGCGCAAAGAAGGTCCAAACGGATGAATGGACCCACCCTCATTTGCTTTATTGGACATTATTTGGACGTTAACAATGGACCCTTATTTAGACGTTTTTAAATTGTTTTAGTAATACCTTTGTGTATCTAGTTGTTTATAGGAGATCAATGAATCAAAGCCAATAATTGAACTGAACCTTTTGAAATATTTTATAGAAATATAATGTTTCAATTTGTTAATTATGCAAAAATTGACTATAACTTAGCTACGGGACCGATAATTCTAGACCGATAAGAGATAAACCGAAAACAGATATTTACTGCAACATAAAAATGCATTTAACTCGTACCTATACCCTTTCCATGTCTTGAATTGATGATGTCTAAATTGAAATAGTTATTCATACAAAATACCCTATTAGAATTACGAGAGCTTGTTTAAAAAAAAATCAGATTTTTGTTGGCGTATTTTTATTTCCCTGCCAAAATTCATCCAAAATTCATAAAAATACAAATATGCATGTGCCGTGCTCTTCACTCCGCCGATGCGGGAAATTTCTGTCTCACGCTTGAGTTTGACAGAATATGGTAGCGCCTTAAGTCATCATCATCATCAGTCTATTTATATTGCCCAATTGCTCGGGCTTAGACCTTCCCTTACATCGAGGGAGCGCCTTAAGTATTTCAAGTCAATTTATGCTACCACCGTTGATCTCCTATAAACAACTACATACACAGTCTGCCTTCTAAAAATGTCCGAGCGCAAAGAAGGTCCAAACGGATGAATGGACCCTCATTTGCTTTATTGGACATTATTTAGACGTTAACAATGGACCCTTATTTGAACGTTTTTTTAATTTGTTTTAGTAAGACCTTTGTGTATCTAGTTGTTTATAGGAGATCAATGGCTACCACTAATGAATTCGTGAATGTAGGTAACACAAACAAATCTAATATATAAACATACTTATTAAAATTAGTCATCAAAATAGGGTGTCGTAATTCTATAGCATTTAGTCCGGTAAATTAAACAAACATGATGATCTAATTTATTGTTTCGAAAACTGATGGATAGAAAGTAAATAATGTAATGTATTCTGAATAAGCAATTGTTCAATTGGATGTGGTAACTTACCTTCTATTTGTTGGTAAAATAAATCGCACACTTAATCCACTTCGTCAACAAGGCATTATTAATTTTAAATATTTATTTTATTTTGACATAAATTCAATAACTTATAAAAATTACAAAAGATGGTTTAATTTGTTTACTTAGCTAGACTTGCACTAACATGAGTTAATTTTAAACCTAGTTTTAGGAAACAAGCAGGTAGTAACAAACACCTAAATCACGTTCATGCAAGTCAGGCTTACCATGATTTAAAAAAAGTCTATTTGGCCGTATTAAACCGAGGTCCAAATGAAGTGTTTTATTTTGTAAACAAAATCTACCCTCCCCCACTAACATTTTAAGCTATTCTGTGGGTATTGCATAGTTATTTTCACATTATTAGATCGGATTACTTTATTTTCACAATGATGAACAAATTCAATCAATCAGTTCCTTCAGTTTTACATCACAACAGGTAATTAGACGATCATATTTGTTTACAAAATAAGACACTTGATTTGGGCTCCGGTATACGTATAATTTATTCATATTATTGGTACTATATATGACATTAATTATGGCGAGAATTAGAATCTATTATTAATTAATAGAAGATAAGTTACCTTCTATTTGGTAAAATAAATATCACATCTAATAATTATGCATTTATAATAATTAATCTCATTTACTGATAGAAGGTAAGTTACCTTTCATTGGGTAAATATAATGTCCGGCATTGAACAATGTCAACAACGCATTTTTCATTTTAATAATATCATTGACATAAATTTCTTCAATAATTTATAAAATTGCAAACGTTGGTTAATTTTTTTTCATGTAGTAGAGCAACTTAAAACGTGTTTTATTACCTATTTGTTTTGTCAGCAAAGAATATGCCAATAGGTGTACTTTAAGGTACATATTCGTTTAAGTAAGTTAATACTTACAACGTTGACTATGGCAAAAATGAGGGTGCCTGTCTCAACACTAACACAAGTGCAACTGCTTGGCTTTTCAATCATTTTGGATCTGAAATTAAAAGATTTTTTTTAAAGCTATTCACCGTACCACAATCACACTATATTCGCAGCTACAAAAAGTGGTCGATCGTGTATTGAACACGCGGTTGAAGTTGACGGGAAAATGTGGTTTGACTGAAGGCTTGATTTGCAATCAGTGGGCCTATAATTGTGTAAACTGAAAGTAAATTAAAATTCGCCATCTATGCTTAGATTATCGCAATTATGATAATACTAATTTCCATCACCACTTAAATCACTACTTAACTTTTAAACCGCGTTTATAAAAACAGAAAACCCGCCGTGTAGTAATGTGACGTAGGTATGAGGAAAATAGAGACGTAAACATTGTACAGTCGGTAACACAAGTCAGTCGCTGTACATCCTAACTTAAACCGCCCTTAAGCTACTCATGTGCTGTGGACTGTATATAAGTAATTGCTACCGATAAGAAAGTTTTACTGTTGGATAATTAGGTACGTATTCTATCAGAGAATGATCTCGTGCTAAGAGATAACCCCGTGTCAAATCTCAAAATCTGTCTTCTTGCGCTATCGATAACTCCAGTGTCAAGATTCAAGTTTGAGTTAACACTTGTCAAATAATGTTAACACTGGGTTAAATAGTTAAATATGTTAATATGATGTCTTTTTATTACAATTTTAAATGTAGAAGGAGAAATCTTGATTTTTTCTAGAAGTTACCTAGGTAGTCAAATTCTAAATTATTTTATATGCAATGGCACATAAAAAATGATATTTTCCTTTTTTCATTCCAGAATAGTTTTTATTATTGGTACTTGATGAGATAATAATTTACGGTGAGCGCCTGTTTCTTAATTTTATAATTAGGTAGGTAGGTACGATAACATTGAACTTGGTCATCCCGCCGGAATTGATTTAATTGTTATGGTTTTATTAATTTGCTTACCTAATCTTTGAAATTACCACTTCATGTCTACATATTTCCCAAATGTAACCTACCTTACCTACGAATGTTATTTTTTATTACCATTTAAGTAAGTACAAAAAAAATTTAAACCTAAAGGCCCATAAACGTTATTTAAGTTAGTTTAGCTTTCGATCCTTCTAAATTAAATAAACTTTTGTAACGAAGTGACAACGTGGTTTAATGTAAGTAGGTATAATTGCAAAAATGTTTTGCAGATGTTTCTTACTCATACCGAAGAACATCAAAATAAAAAGTAGGACTCAGAAAGAAAGTGGGTATATACCTATATGTATAGATAAGATTGTTTTTACGCGTGTCACTTTCCTAACATTGTCCTCAGAAGCACAACCACCCACATCTCCTTAGATCTCCTACCACGTTGCTAAAAAAAAGCGTATCACCGCTTTACATTTTAAACTTTATAATAAATAAGTAATAAAAATAATATTTATTATTTAAAAAAGAAAACCAATAAAAAAATACTTACTTGAGCCGAAATCACTCTAAATCAAATAATGCACCGCAAAATTAAACACGTCAGTCACCGAGCTAAACTGAGATTGATTTAATAACAAAGCAACTAACGAAGACGCACGAATCAATTCACACGACGCAACATAACTACACCTTCCAATCTAGACCGTATTACCGAAGCGTAAAGTGTCAGCGTTTACAGTGGATGTTCTGTCGACTGTCTAGTGCGAATGCAAGTGGAAGCAGATTCCATTGGCAGTGCTTTGGCGTGAAGTTCGAGCGGATGAGATGATGTCATGCTGTCAACAAGCATGAGGGCTCTGTGAGAGATTGGGTTCCGTAATTATTGTTGGTAACAGTGAGTGGTAGTCGATGGGACGGCCCTCGAAGTTGTTTAGTAGTACGCCTAATTAGTTCTGCCTGCAGCTAGACAGGAACAACTTCCAGAAGGAGATGGCTCAGGGCATCATTTGGGAAGTTACATACGTTATATCTTCTCCTCTTAAATACCACAATGCCTGAAAAGAAAGATCTTCAACCAATGTCCTGATAACTTACGGTGTCGAAACATAGACACTGCCGATGAGGCTAGTCCAAAAGTTCAAAGTCGCTCAGCGAGCTATGAAAAGGCATAACTCTTTTTGTCATCATCATCATCTCATTGACATATTTTTCTGGTGGATAGAATACGAAATGGTATATCCGCCAGAGAACAAAAGTAATTGACTTGCTCCTAAGGATCTGCAAACTGAAGTGGCAGTGGGCTAACCACATCTGTCGTAGAATCGACAACCGAAGGGGCAGACTAGTTATCGAATGAAGCCTGGAGGGCACGAACGAGTAAGTAGGTACTAAACCAGATGGAGGATGGAGGAGGATGGAGGGATGACATACGGAAGGTGGCTGGCACATCATGGAATGTGGCGTGAACTTGATGCAATGCAAATGATCGGAGATCGGGTTGAGTGGCGAGCCTTAGAAGAAACCTGCGTTCAGCGGTGGTTTGATACGAGCTGATGATGATGATTGGTGGTATATTATGCCACCTATAGAACTGGGATTAGAAGTCATTCTTACTAGTTTTCAAAAAAATCTGGATCCATTATTAATACCTAACTAAAGTGTAAATTCTGTTGAACCCTAAAATGCAGTTGTGAGCTGTGCCAAGCAAGAAACCAATACATGGATGCATATAACGACATAAGAAGGTCGATCGTGCCTTTTCGGAGAGAGAAAACAGTGGCGCCACTGTCATAGAATTATATTAGGTATGCTATGATTAGTTCAAATTTTAACCGCACGTTAGATGGGTGACTTTAGGGCGGACTATATTGAAATTGAATAGCTAGGTACGTAATTTCGCTTTGCTTGCACTGTGTGCAATGGATGTAAACAGACTCCATGCAGGATGTGTGTGTAATGCAGTACGATAACAATATGTGTGTGGGCAGCTAGGGTAGTAGGTTTCACTATTCCAAGAAATTATGTAAGCTCAACAGTGTACCTATTTCGATTTTATAAACAAGTAAAGCGTACCTACTTACATCATCATTATTAGTTTTATTAATGGACTCGACAGTTTGTCATTTGCTAATTTCATTTTGCATACTATTTCATAACATATTCTATTGTCTTCTTTCTCTTTCTACCTCCACAGGAGTCTACGGAGCATCGTCACCTCAGATCATTATTCCCTGATCTGAGATCGTCACCCTGCAGAGGCTCTCTCATCGTATTCATTTCTTCTTCGACGCAGGAGCGTCATCACTCTGGATATGAGCGTCTTCTTGTCTTCATCCAGAGGAGTGGCCGTAGCGTCGACCTTGGACGAAGCAGCTCGACAGTCATGTTCACTCCCGAGTTGGTGAGGGACTCTTGACTCTAGCTCGAAACTGCAGATCTTGCACAAATCATCCGAAAACATCCACATATTGTCATTCGCGAACATTTTCTGATTAATTTAATGTGATATTAAATACAAAATAACCACTGTAGACATTAAAATTATCAAATAATTTTGCAACCGTCGTTTCCCGCAATTTTCAAGAGTTCGGTGTTTTGTTCTTCCGATGCACGATGTTGTGAAAAACTATTTAAGTAGTAGGTACTGTAGTTCAAAAACTGATTGTATCGCAATCCGCTGTAGCGAAAGAGGCTGCTGAGAAAAAGTTTTTGAGTTTTCAAGTATTTTTTTGTTCTAGATTTAAAATTGTAAGCTCGTTGATGTCTATTGTAGCGTTCATTGCTTCCTATTGCTTCACATACAAAAGACATCAACGTGTTCTCTTTTTAGGAGTTGCATAGTACTAAAAATAGATTTTTCATTAAAAAAAAATAGACAAATAACCGAACTGTCCTAAAGAAACGTCAGTCTACGTAAAGAAAGCTTCAGAATTGTCCAGTTTTCAGAAAATGTCAGCAACAAATGTGACAACTGGACCTATTGCAAAAATTCATTCACTGTTTGATAGATAAAAGTTAAAACTATGTAACTGTTAACATTGATCTCCTATATACAACTAGATACACAGTCGGCCTTCTAAAAATGTCCGAGCGCAAAGAAAGTCCAAACGGATAAATCATTTGCTTTATTGGACATTATTTGGACGTTAACAACCTTATTTGGACGTTTTCTAAATTGTTTTAGTAAGACCTTTGTGTATCTAGTTGTTTATAGGAGATCAATGACTGTAAAATAATTATTAATTTCGGTAGAGTACTTTTTGAGAAAATCTCAACCTTATTTAGGCCCCCTGTATACTTATCTCTATCTTCGACTGTACATACATACTATACCTACTGAAACGTTAAAGACGACCTTGAAAACATCTGCTTTTATTCTCTACAATACAATACATTACGCAGACTGAAAAACAATACGTATAGATTAGACACAAAGAAAAGATATTAATTACAATACGTATAGATTAGACACAAAGAAAAGATATTTAAATTCAATTCAATATACTTTATTTCACAGAGACAAAAATATGTAAAAGTGATTTCTTCCAAATATCCTGTCAATTTAATGTACCTATTTACCAAGAAATGAACAAAATTAAATTTTAACAATTTTTCTCAGAATGAGCTCAGTCAGACAAATAATTTAAATCTAAATCTAAGAATCCTTAAATTACTTATTTATGTATTCTTATTTTTTTAATTTAATTTCTAAGATGTCGACCTTAGAAATTAAATACATGGCGTATATTCGCATAGTCGTCTGCGAATATACGCCACTTGCGTTCTACAAAGAGATTCTATAAAGATATTTTACGATTCTAATAAGACTATGATTCTGCGTACACTTGTTCTAACTGCTCCAAATCTCATCTCTCTCTCACACACTGGGCCACTGATAGATAACTTTATCATAGAGTTAAGCACACATAATTTAGGGGAAAGGTGTCCAAAATGATCCTTCCAAGGGAAAATCTAGCATTTTCCCTTATGGTGGCCACACACGCTACGGTCTGCCGGAGAGGTGTACCTGCACAGGTATGCCTGCGCAGGTAGACCGGAACGTGTATGGCCACTTGTGCAGTTTTTTTGAACCTGCGTAGGCGACCGGCGCAAGATCGAAAACCAATTCTTTCGAGTGACACCGTACGTTGTACCTGTGACCACTCCGGTACACCGGAACGTCCCCATACACTCGGTTGACCTGCGCAGGCAGACCTGCACAGGTAACCTCTCCGGTAGACCGTAGCGTGTATGGCTTACATTAGACAAATCAAATAGTTGGAACTAGTTGTTTATTGAATACTGTAAGAAATCATTTTACCTCTAGGGATCATTTTGTTCACCTTTCCCCTACATATAATTTGATATCATGTAACCAGCGTAATGTTATTTATTTTGTGTACTTTAAATAATTACAGAATAGGATCCAATTGGTGCCAAACTCATTCCTTATATATAAAAGGTATTCATTAGATACGTGTCTTGTCTATTCGACAAATACTTGCATATATGACTGTTGTAGAATAGTACCTACATACTGGCAACACTGCCTTTATGACACTGACAAGTAGAGTGACGCCGAATATAACCTATGTATCTAAAAAGTCTTTTAATTATTATTCTAATATCCCTCACCACAACATGGTGTCAGAAGTGAAACCGATAATAACTTAGTCAAGATACATGTCGAAGAAAACAGAAGTCGAAGAGAAACAGCCGAAAATCAAAGTCGAATCAGTCGCCGCCGCCGCCGTCATGGAGCGAAAGTCAGCAAACATGGCGGGCTGCGCACAATTATCGTATGCCGGTAATGTCACCGACAATTGGAAGAAATTCCGAAAGAGTTTCAAGCTCTACATGCGAGCGTCGAATCTCGAGTCTGAAGATGACGCAAGAAAAGTCGCAATTTTATTGCACACAATCGGCGAAAAAGGTATTCAAATTTTTAATTCATTCGCTGTCGACGAAGACAATGTAAAATTCGAAGAATTACTGAAGCTGTTCGACGAACATTTCGTTCCAAAAACTAACGTCACATATGAGTCCTACAATTTTTTCACATGCAGACAAAATGCAGATGAAACTATAGAGGAGTTCGTAACTAAGCTGAAGACATTGAGTCTGTCATGTCAGTTTGGAAACCTTCAAGATCGTCTGGTCAAGGATATATTCATATGCAATCTTAATGATAAGCATCAGCACATCAAAGAAAGGTTATTACTGGAAAAGTCTTTATCACTGGAACAAGCTATCGAATTTGCCAAAACTGTAGTCAACACTCAAAAGCAAGCTGTTAAACTGTCAACTGAGTCATCAGATAAATCATCGGTCATGTTTATGAAAAGGTCACCTAGTAAAAGTCAGCATCACCAGTCAAGAAATACGTCGCGTGGAAGGTCTCCATCGCAAGCATCATCGTCAAACCAGTCAAAACCTGTCTGCGGAAAGTGTGGTCAAGTACATAGATTTAAATGTCCAGCCAAAGGTGTAGTGTGTCGTTCATGCGGTATCAAGAATCATTTTGAATCAATGTGTCTCAAACGTAAGAATGTTCGTAACATTCAAGTCAGTGATGATAATGGACAGTCAGCCGATGTTTTTATTGGACATTTAAAAACCCAGAATAAAACTGGTACAGATTGGACAATCTCTATGCTAATTAATGATACAAATGTCAGCTGTGTACTTGATACAGGAAGTGATGCAAATGTCATGTCATACAAAGTCTTCAAATCACTTAATGTCAATGTACCTATTCATAAGTGCACAAGTAAAGTCATGTCATACAGTGGTGACACAATCTCTGTGATTGGTGAATGTGAACTTAAAATTCAATATAGTTTACAAAATCAACGCTTGTCTAATAAAGTAACTTTTATAGTTGCAGATGTCAATTCACCAACAGTTATTGGCCACCACACCTGTACTAAATTAAATCTGGTGCAGCGTGTGTATAGTATTGAAATGTCAACAAATTCTGCATCGTTAGATAACGTTCTAAAAAATAAATCTGTATTTGAGGGCCTAGGATGTCTGCCAGGTCTTTGTCACATTACAGTCAACGACAAGGTGCCACCGAAGGTAGATGCACCGAGGAAAGTCCCGTTTGCATTGCACGAGAAGCTGAAGAGGGAGCTTGAGGCAATGGAATCGATGGATGTCATAGCCAAAGTCACGGAGCCTACAGCCTGGGTAAGTTCTCTTTTACTTGTTGAAAAGAAGAATGGCAAATTACGTGTCTGTCTAGACCCCAGGAATCTGAATCAAGCAGTCTGTAGATCTCATTATCCTATACCGACAGTAGACATGATCCGTGCCAAGGTTGCAGGATCAAAATTCTTCTCTACTCTCGATGCCAGCAGTGGGTTTTGGATGTGCCGTCTCACAGAAGATAGCTCATACCTGACTACATTCAATACCCCTTTCGGTCGTTATCGTTTTAAAAGGCTGCCTTATGGTATCAACTCTGCACCTGAATATTTTCACCGGGTGATGACTGAGACGTTTGGAGATATACCAGGAGTTGCAGTGTACAGCGATGACCTTCTTGTCTCTGGAGAAACTCTAGAAGAACACAATCAGCGTCTCAAATTAGTATTTGAGAGAGCGCTCCAGGCTGGTGTCAAATTCAACAAGTCAAAGTGTACATTCGCTACCAAACAGGTAAAATACCTAGGACATATTTTCTCTGGTGATGGAATCATCCCAGACCCTGACAAGGTGAGAGCAATAAAAGACATGCCGTCGCCCACCTGCACCAAGGATCTTCAAAGATTCTTAGGTCTTCTTAACTATCTCAGTCCTTTCATCAACAATCTGGCCGCAGAAGTCAGTCCCCTGCGAGAACTCTTGAAAAAAGGTGCCATGTTCATATGGAATGCTAACTATGAGAAAATATTCAACAATCTCAAAGATTTGATCTGTCGTGCACCTGTCTTAGCACATTTTTCAGTCAATGATCACATAACTTTATCCGTCGATGCAAGCAGTACAGCTGTTGGAGCCGTTCTTTTGCAGCATGGTCACCCCATATACTATGCCTCTAAAACGCTGACTGCTACACAACAAAAAATGGCTCAGATTGAAAAGGAATTATATGCCATTGTCTTTGGATGCGTAAGGTTCCACCAATTCATATATGGTCAAGTAGTCACTGTGGAAACCGACCACCGTCCTTTGATTACACTATTCAAAAAGCCTTTAGTTGAAGTTCCAACTCGTCTACAACGCATGATGATGAAAATTCAAGCCTATAGTCTGGAGGTATGCTACAAACGAGGAACAGAAATGTATATTGCAGATACATTGTCCCGTGCTGCCTTACCTGAAACAAGTTCAGATGAACTTGATGATGATGTCATAGTCCATGTCAACATGCTGATAAATAACTTACCTGTCTCTCCAGAACGCCTGCAGTGGTTGAAGAAAGCTACGGTGAATGATGACTGCATGCAGATGCTGAAGGAGTACTGTCAAGATGGCTGGCCGTCGTGCAAGAAGCGAGTCCATCAATCCATTCAAGAATATTGGCCTTACAGGCATGATATTCATACTGAAGCTAACCTACTGTTTCGAGGTAATAGCATTATTATACCAAAGCAAATCAGACCAGACATTCTGAAGATCATACATAATGGTCATCTCGGTCTAGAAAGATCGAAGAGCTTTGCCAGAGGTTCAGTTTTTTGGCCGTTTATGTCTGCGGATATAAAAAACATAATTGAGTCATGTGCAACATGTATGGCACACAGGAATGCCAATCCTCCAGAGCCAATGATGCCACACAATGTACCTACCCTGCCTTGGGAAAAAATAGGTGTCGATTTCTTTGATTACAAAGGAAAAAAATATGTTGTGATAGAAGATTACTATTCTAATTACATTGAATTGGCCACAATGTCTAGCACCAATGCTAAATCATTAATAATTGTTTTGAAATCAGTCTTTAGCCGTCACGGTATCCCAGTAACATTGGTGAGCGATAATGGGCCACCTTTCAGCTCAGCTGAATTCAAGAATTTCATTTTTGACTGGGGTATACATCATACTACTTCTAGTCCATACTTACCAAGATCAAATGGTAAAGCAGAATCAGGCGTGAAAGTTGCGAAGAGGATTCTCACTAAGAGTGATGAAGCAGGTACTGATTTCTACCTAGCTCTTTTACAATATCGCAATACACCCAGAGGTAACATAGCCTCTCCTGCACAATTGCTGATGTCACGATCACTCAGGACGCAGCTTCCTACCGTCTCAAATAAACTTCAGCCCAAAGTGGTTAAGTTTGAAGATCACTTAGAATCAAAGAAGAAAAATATTGAAAAAATGAAACAATACTATGATAAGAAAACAAGAATATTACCAAGTCTGGAAGAAGGAGATCAGATACTTTTCAAGAAGAATCCGGAGAGCCTGTGGTCACCAGGAATAATTAAAACTAAATGTGAAGAACCGAGGTCATACATAGTCCAGTCTAAAGAGGGTTTTGAGTGCAGAAGGAATAGACAACATCTTCTCAAAGCTCCTTGTCCAGCATCCGTTTTATCTGCTAATCCTCAGGTTACAGCCACCGTCAAACAGGAACAGGTAACTCCCACTATCCAACAGGTATCACCGTCTCCACCACGAGTGACTCCAAGTCAAATCCAGCACCGTGTTATTGAACCGCAGTCTTCTATAGATAGAGGTAAGTCTCCATCTCCTATTAAATGTACAAGGAGTGGTAGACAGATTAAGCCCGTAAAAAGGTACATTGAGGAATAGATCTTCAATTTATTCTTTAACTAATTGTCTTGATTTTGACTATATTTTAATACTACATTTATACTAAGTTTATGTTCATTCAAATATCTTATGAGTGTCTTCATTAAGTACTGTGAAATTATATGTCGTTTAAGTTTACTAACTAGAAAATGCTTAGACAGCATTTTAAAAATTAATAAGGAGGATGTTGTAGAATAGTACCTACATACTGGCAACACTGCCTTTATGACACTGACAAGTAGAGTGACGCCGAATATAACCTATGTATCTAAAAAGTCTTTTAATTATTATTCTAATATCCCTCACCACAACAATGACATAAGGGTGCAATGTCGTTTATTAAATAACGAGACGACATGTTGCTTTGAAGATAAATCCAACCAATCCCTAATTATTTTTAATACTATTAACTAAGTACTAAGGGCCTAGAGCTCGGTGGCTCAGTGGTTGGGTCAATGGACTTGCGATACGGAGGTACGAGGTTCGATTCCCAGCCAGGGCAGCCATGTACCAATGAGTTATCCTCGGTTTCTTCGACGGAAAACTTACGTACATTTATCGAGTGCTCTCAAAACGTGCATGCTTTAGAAAAAAATCTAAGGCATGTGAAGTCTGTCAACCGCACTTGTAGTGGTGGATCATGGCCCGTGCTCCCACGTAGTAAGGGAAGGTCTGTGCCCGAGCAGTGGGGCAATGTAAATATAGACTGATGATGATGAAGAAAGGCCTATTGCTTAGGTATTTGCATCATAAGCCTAAGGTTTCATCCACACACACGCTCTAAAATACCGTGCTTCACACATAAAATTATCTTTATATTCTAAGTTACCTTATATTTAACTAAAACTACTTACTTATATTTTTATTTGAACCACATTTCTAGTGATCCATTTAGAACGTTGACAATTGCATAAAACTGGCCAAAAAACATATTTGTTGACTAGTCTTTTCTTACAAATCCGCCCAGATATGTCCAGTAGTCATATTTAGTTAGCAAAAGCTGGTTCTTTAACTGTTAAAAAATCTGAAGGTTTTAATAGATACCGAATTCAAACTCCACTCATACTCAAAACGTCTATGGCTATCGGCCTATACAGGGTGGCTTTCAATTCATTCGACAAAATTAAATGAATGGTTAGAGGCTTGTGACATACATTAATTCTGCACAGCTGGGAAAAATTAAAAATAAAAATATTTACAATAAATTCAACTATCAATTTTTTTTAATTTGATGTGATCGTTACTCTGCTTAGGAGTTTTTTTAAGGTATTATTAATTTTTACCAAGGTTTTCTTTCACTGGAATTTGACCTAATGGTCATTTCTAAGGTGACTGTGACGTACTTTGTTAAAAAAAATTGCAGTTTTGAGATACTAAAAACCTTACCAATTTAATATTTGTCAAGAGTACAACCCCCAGTTTCAATTTGTCGAATGAATTAAAGGACACACTGTATAGTAAACTTCAGTGTCTTAAAAAATAGAAATAAGAGCGGATCGGAGTGTTGAATCTTCGTCTTTTCGATCAGTCTGAAACTCTATGAAAAGGTCTGAAATAACGGATCTTAACGACAATTTATCTTACCCTAAGGGTCTTCCATGAGCCAACTAGCGCCGCCAATCTTGAAAAAATAATATCTTCCAATTTAATCAATTTTATTAAAAAAGCTATTTACAAAATGTTTATTAGGATGAAGACTATTTTTCAATATACAATACATGGCATTATTGCGACAAGCTAAGTTGTAGTTCACAAATGTGCCCAAAACGGCCGTTTTTCGCAATTATGCGAACTATAACTTACCGAAATTGAATCACGTTATAAATAAGCATTTAAAAAATAGTATTTATCGTAATAAACATTTTGTAAATAGCTTTTTTAATAAAATTGATTAAATTGGAAGATATTATTTTTTCAAGATTGGCGGCGCTAGTTGGCTCATGGAAGGCTCTTAAGGACGAGTTTACAATTTAATTACCAGATAAAGCTATCGTTAACAGTGTTGTCTTTTAATGAGGTGGTGCTTATCCTCGTTGGTACGGTTTCCTGTGGAGTTGTTAGCAATTTTCTTGTACGCCACGTAAACCATCTTCAGGATCAAGGAGTACACAACTGAAACAATAAGAGAAAATTTATTAAGGCAATCTGAATATTAAATGGAAAAAAAATTCCCCACGACCTTCTAGGGACCTCGCTATTCTGTGGCACGCTCTATTCCAACCACAGACCACTTACCCAATAAACATGAAATCTGTACTTTGCAAGCGAAAAATTCTGTCAGCGATGAGCCCATAGAGAGAAGCGGGGGACAGGGGTGCCGTATTAAAGAGATGCCTCAATGTCGATAATATATCTAGGTTACACGTGTCGCGAAATTTGCGCTCATATGCGGGCAGACACGGGCGCCCTCCTGTTACAGGTATATGTGGGTGGTAAGTGGTCTGTGATTCCAACAGAGCTACCGCTCGTATTTGGATTTCGTTCTTTCTCCATATTCGTCAGGGACAGTAGCGACATTTATTGGGTAATATTGCAATTACCATAGGAATTCGTACAGCGGATATGCAAGAAAAATTCAAATTATATCCTACTAGGTCCCTGCTTCTCACGTGTGACGAAATATAGCCCATTCTCAGGGATAATGTAGCATTCTAATGGTGAAAGAATTTTTGAAATCGGCCCAGTAGTTTTTGAGTTTATTCGTTATAAACATACATAAATACAAATATTTCCTCTTTATTATAATAAGTATTAGTGTAGACAAATACCCAGTTTAATTCATACACAGCTGTTTTGAGCGAAACCTTGACGTGAGTTCGTTGTTACAAACATCAAATTCCAATGACGTTTGACAGTAAAGTTGTATACGAGACGTAAGAGCGATTTAGAGGGTACGATGCAATGATTTTTACTAAACTGCGCTCAAGTCCTATCAGTGGCGAAATGGCTTTAACAGGACTTGCGCGCCTAAAAAGGCCCTGTGCACGTGCAGCAAACCCCTCGTAATATAAGCTGACGCCAACTGTCTAAGTATATCGGCTTTAGATAACCTCAATAACGATTTTGCTTAGGTGGCCAGCCAAAAAGATTGCACAATATCACATACTTATATTACATACATACAGCAATTTTAATGAATAATATCGGTATGTCATGTAGTGTAGGTGCACAGACTACTTACCCAATAGTCATGTAATCGGTACAAAGCAAGCGAAAAAATCTGTCAACGATGAACGCATAGAGACGAAGCGGGGGACAGGGGTGCCGAATTAAAGAGATGCGTACATGTCGATAATATCTCTAGGGTACACGTGTCGCGAAACAATTTTTCGCCCATGTGCTATGGGGTAAGTGGTCTGTGGCTAACGCCAACTGTCTATGTGATAGATAACCTAATAACGATTTTGCTTAGGTGGCCAGCCAAAAAGATTGCAGAATATTACATACTTATATCACAATATAACAGCAATTTTAATGAAAAACAACGGTGTGTCATGTAGGTAGGTGCCTAAGTACAGTCGAACACAGAGATAAGTATACAGGGGGCCTCAATAAGGTTGAGATTTTCTCAACAACTACTGGACCAATTGTAATAATTATTTTACAATTACATAGTTTTATCTATCAAACAGTGAAATAATTATTGCATAGGTCAAGTAGTTTTTGAGTAAATGTCATCCTTAAAAATTTTACTGTACACCGTTCTCTGTCTCCGACCGTACAACAAAACCATCGTCAGCTGCAGTTTTTTTAGCCTGAATTTATTAAACGACTGTTTTCCTCAAACAAATCGTGACAACATACGATTTACCTGCTTGTAAATAAAGCTTTTTGTAAGACTTAGGTACATATAGGTACCTGTCTACCTACTTATGCAAAGGTGTTAGACCTTGTATAACCTCTTTAAAAACAACATTGAATTAACGATAAATAAATTATTTTATAAATTACCTATAAAGGAAACTCTTTAAGTAACTTAAGTTTAGTAAAATTACTGAACCGGTTCCGTTTTCTTTTTAATTGGGTAGCTGACAGTATCGAAAAAAATGTTTACATAATATTGATGGTCAACTCTATAATACATATAATTAGTTAATAGGTAATCAGTTAAAAAAATATAGCCAGGTTCAGGCATATAAAAATCTAGTAAGACATGCATGACATCTAATTAATTCCATAATAAACTCTATGATAAGTTAGTTTTAGCCAGGGTGAGTTTTCCTCGTTTTTTTTCTAAAGAAAATGCTATCAAAACGGCGAAGGAAACGATAGTGATGAAACTTGCATGTCCAAAAAAAAATCTAAGGCATGTGTAATCCACCAAATCGCACAGGGCCCGAGCTCCCTCGATGTGTGTGGCGGGCAGTGGGGACATAAAAATATACTGATGCTGACGAAGTATCAACATCATCAGGCCGTATCAGTCCACTGCCGGACGTAGGCCTCTCCCAAAGCGCGCCACTCAACCCTACTCTCGGCCCTCTGCATCCAGTCCCTGCCAGCGAAGGTCATCCCTCCATCTGGTCGGGGGGCGTCCCACACTACGTTTACCCGTTCGTGGCCTCCATTCGAGGACTCGTCTAGCCCATCGGTTATCGGTTCTACGACAGATGTGACCAGCCCACTGCCACTTCAGTTTACTGATTCTATGAGCAATGTCAACCACTTTTGTCTTCTGGCGGATATACTCGTTTCTTATTCTATCTAACAGAGAAATGCCAAGCTCTACTTATGACGATGTATACTTACAGCAAACAAGAAGTGAGACAGCCACTATCGCGAAGTCTGACTCTGAGTATCCAAAGATTGTTGTCGCCATCAAATAGGCCACAGTTACCAGCAGCGACAAAACAGTCACCACTACACCATATATGTAGTACACCTTTATGTGCTCTGGCTTTTTCTGGAAAGAGTAAAAGATTTTATAAAATAATGAATAATAATAATGTATACCGAAACCTAAATCAAGTGTCTTATTTTGTAAACCAAACCTACTACTAATATTTTAAGCTTTCTGTGATTATTGCATAGTTATTTTCACAGTATTAGGTCGAATGACTTTATTTTCATAATGATGAACAGGTTCAATCAATCAGTTCCTTGAATATTACAATACAACAGACGATCATATTTGTTTACAAAATAAGACACATGATTTGGGCTTCGGTATACATAATTTTAAGTCGGTATGTCTTCCCGTGGTTAGGAACTTGCTTTGAACATATTTAATTAGTTGTAGACGGTGTGGGAGTTTTTGAGGGGCGGAATACCGACTATACATCCTAGGGTGTTCCACCTCGTGCCATTGTTGCAGAGCCACGGGAACTGCGATACATCCGCGACCCGAGCACTCCCCATTGCGGGCTGTAATAGCCCACAATTCATCGTCCATTCATCCTCCTCCCCGTCCGGGCCTTGAGCCACTCGGGCGCAGTGCGGTTCGCGCACTGCAGCAGTTTAACCTGGGGCTTTACCTTAACAATTCCATAGACAAGTAACACTGCAAACACGAATGCCACGACAGAGTATGCCATATACAATATCCTCAGCGCCCCCTGAGTCGAGGAGTTGGAAGCCTCTGCGTCATCGTTGGTCAGCATACAATCTGATGCCCAGTATGCTAGAGCCAGGATTGAAGCCAGGCTCATCAGACTTGATGCGATCTGAAAGGTTGCCACAGAGATAATAATAAAGGTTGTCTGGAAGATATCGCTTTGAGCGAGAACGCTAATTGTAATACTAAACTGTATTAGCCTATTTTTTGCAATAAAGAATATTTATCTTATCTTATAACACTAAGTTCTAATGCCGAGGTTCAAAGGTCGAGATTTTAGACAGTTTCATCGTAAGCTATGCGTAAGCTCGCTCTTACAAATGTCAATAGTTGTAGATAGTAGGTAAAGCGAGCTCAAACCAATCTCGCTCTCAAAATTGGCTCTGAAAGTAAATGTCGCAGTCAACTGGTTGAAATAGACGTTTAGCTGTAGTGTTGAACGTTGTGTTTAGCAACTCAGCTAATCTGCATTTGGAGACGTGTGGTTGAATTCTTCTTCTTCTTGGGGGTTGCCTCTCCAACTAGTGAAGGTTGGCAATCAGCTCATCATATTTATGCCTGTCTCTCGCGAGACGGAACAGGTCTGCGGCGCTCGCGATTCCAGTCCATTCCCGGATGTTACGCAGCCACGACTTTTTCCTGCGACCGATTCTTCTCTTTCCGGCGACTTTTCCCATCATAATAAGTTGAAGCAACTCATAGCGCTCGTGCCTCAGAGCATGTCCTAAGTACGCCACTTTACGTTTCTTGATGGTCTGCAAAAGTTCGCATTTTTTGTTCATCCGTCGCAGGACTTCGACGTTCGTTATTTTGTCAGTCCAACTGATGCGCAACATGCGTCTGTAAGCCCACATTTCGAAAGCCTCTACACGTTTCCGCAGTTCCTCCTTGATTGTCCAAGATTCGCTTCCGTATAGAAGTATGGGCCAAATGTAGCATTGCAGGAGTCGAGTACGCAGGCTGGTCTTGAGGTTACGACAGCATAACACTTTTTTCATGTTATTGAAGGAACTACGGGCGATCTCTATACGGGTTTTTATTTCAGTTTCACTGTCCCAATCTTCGGTCAGCCACGTACCCAAATATTTATATTTGCGTACTCTCTCGAGGCTCTGCCCATCTACCATTATTCTGGGGTCGAGATCCACCTGGTTAGAGACTACCATGACTTTAGTCTTAGATACATTCATCTTCAACCCGGCCTTCAAGCTGACTTCGTTCACTCGTTTGACAATCTCCTGCAATTCATTTTCTGTAGATGCTATGAGTACTGTGTCATCCGCGTATCTTAGGTTGTTGATGATTTGTCCGTTAATTTTTACCCCACAGTCCAGGCCCTCCAGAGCCTCCATCATGACACTCTCAGAGTACAGATTAAACAGCACTGGTGACAGAACACATCCCTGTCTAACACCTCTCCTGATCTCAATATCCCCAGTTTCCTCTCCATCCACCCGAACTGTAGCACATTGATTCCAGTATAGGTTCTTGATTATCCTAACGTCTTTACCATCTACGATGTTGTCTAGGAGTGCAATCATCTTGTCATGTAGCACACGATCAAAAGCCTTCTCGTAATCGATGAAACAGAGGAAAACATCCTGCTGCATGTCCCTACACTTCTGCACTAGAACCTGCACTGCGAAAAGGGCCTCTCGCGTACCTACACCTGACCGAAACCCGAACTGACTGTCACTCAGTTGTTCATCACACTTCAATCTAATGCGCTCGTGTATTATACTGAGAAAAAGTTTCAGAACTTGGCTCATGAGACTTATTGTGCGGTATTCCTCGCATTTCTTTGCATTTTTCTTTTTAGGAATCGTAATAAAAGCCGATCGCAGCCAGTCCTCCGGTAACTCACCGGTCTCATATACAAGGTTGAAGAACCGTACCATAGCGTCAATTTGCTCTTCATGAATTAGTTTTAATACCTCTATATGAATGTCATCTGGACCAGATGATTTTCCAATTTTGGCCCTGCGTAAAGCCTTCAATACTTCATCTCGTAAAATAGGGGGTCCGTCCATATTTCGCAGTGGACTAGCAGATCCTCTCTGGTCGTCTTTGAACATATCTCTCACATACCGTTCCCATAGGTCCTTTTTCTTGATTAGGTCTAATATTGGCTGGTTGTTCTCATCAACCAGAGTTTGTGGATTTTGCGTTTTTTGACCGATTAAGGTTTTTATTTCTTTATGCAAGTTGAAGGCATCATGTTTCTCCAGGAGTTCCTCCACGTATTCGCATTTGTTCCGATAGTAGGTATCTCGAGCAAATCTGACTTCTGTTCTTATTCTCTTGTCTAAGATGTCATATCTAGCGGAGTCCACATTTTTATAGAGTCTTCGCTCTTCCATTAGTTGGTATATCTTGTCGTTCATCCAGATCTGCTTCCCCACTTTCTTCACTGGACCGAGTAGCGTTCGATTAATGTACGCAACCTTAGTTCTAAGTTCGGACCATGCATCTTCTATTGAATTTGATGGTCTATTGATTGTATTCACCGCCCACTGATTGATTTCATTTGCAACTTTGACCCTGTTGTCCTCCACCTTCAACCGTCTTATATCTACCCTTGCTTTGCTTTTCTTGATTGTTATTCGCTTCAGGGCGCAAACCAATGTAGCAACAACGGGATTGTGGTCAGATTTTATATCTGCCCCTGGATATGTTTTGACAGATTTGACACAGTTCCTGAAACGGTTGTTAATCATCAGGTAGTCTATTTGATTCCGAATTATGTGATCCGGCCTATGCTTCGGCGAAGTCCATGTGTATAATCTTCTGGGTGGCAGTTGGAAGCATGTGTTCATAATCGTTAGCTCATTATCTTGGCAGAACTGGACTAGGGTATCCCCTCTGTCATTTCTGATTCCAAGTCCATGTTTACCAACGACTCCTTGAACTTCTCCCTGGCCAACTTTAGCATTCATATCACCCATCACAATGTTAACCTCATGTCTCCTAGTTAGTGTAAGTAGCTCTTCCACCTCTTTGTAAAAATTATTAACTGGGTGTTCTGAGGTTGGAGCGTACAATTGGATAATGTTAATATTCCTTGGATTGGCTTGGATTTGTATCATCATGCAGCGGTTAGATTTCGATATAAAGTTCACCGATGATTTCAATCTTTTTGAATTGATGATTACACCCACACCGTAAAGATTAGTCGAGTCGTCGGATCCCGAATAGTACAAGGTGTTGTCATCATCAACGATATGCTTGCCTGATCCCCGCCATCTGACGTCGCTCAATCCCATCACATCGACATTGAGGCGCTTCATTTCCTTGACAACATTGAAGATCTTATCCGGTCGCATGAGGCTGCGAACATTCCATGTTCCAATTTTGATTGTTTTTTGAGTTTTCCGCCCGGAGATTCTTCGCACCCCTGACCCATTTAAGGGACGCCGGGCACTCGGGGCCGTGGCTATATTTGACTTTTCCATAAGTTTATATGATAGCTGAAAAACAAGGGAATGTTAATGACGGTGGTATCCCGTTGCCTTCCGTCATCGCAGACTTGTGACCGTTTAGTCATATTTGACTGCGCTCACAAGTGTCCGGGTTGAGCCCTACGACTTTCTTAGTTTTCGTCCTCAAGCCGGTACTGATGCCGCTGCTGCCCATCACCAGATCTCATGCACTAAGCCCATAAGTTAAGGCATGCCTCTTCCGCCGTTAGTGCCGCATCGACGATTTTCGTCAGCGCCACTCTCACCGTTGAGGTCTTCACCTGTAACCCTAGGCAAGGGGCCGCGTTATACCCCGCGGTACTGGGTCCTTCACCTGAACTTCGCCATCAACGTGCCCCGGCCTACTGAGACACGCGACGTCCACCCCCGCGACAAGGACGCGCCAGAGAAGAATTGCCCAAGTAGGTGTTAAAGAAGATGGCTCTAACAACTCTTGGGCCGGGTTAACGATCCTGTTTGTGCCCAGGATCGAAAGCTGTGGTTGAATGGCGGTGTTCAATTAAACAGCTACCTATTCAATCAAACGTCTATTTCAACCAGTTGGCTGCGACATAAACACTAGATAAGGTTGCCTGGGATAAGGGCTAGCGTAATCGTTTAACGCATATAAGGCCGTTTGTCTAATCTAATACGCAAATGTAATTTTATTGATACAAAAGTAACTATTGGGTATAAGTACCTACTTACTTGATTTGATAAACTAAGGTCTACTTGCAATAAAAGATAAGCCGATGGATTATGTGCCGATAGTTAGCGACTTAACCCATGAAAAATGTAGGTATTAAGTGGGTAAGTATTTTTCTATAGCCTTTAAAATAAATCTATGTAAGTACTTACTACATTGAATATAGCAAAAATGAGTGTTCCAGTCTCCGCCTTTATGCAACATCTGTTTTGTGCGAATGTTATGACCCTGAAATAAATAAAAACATTTGTAAATATGTTGGTAAGTATACCTACAGTTTCATTTGTCCATAATTTGAGCCATGCATGAGGAAAACTTCAATATATTGCAACCATTTGACCGACGGAGGTAAGATTAAGCTAATTTCACAATCACAGAGAACATCGCATTATAACAAAACGTATAGTTATACAGGGTGGCCTTGAAAACATTCGACAAAATTAAATAATAATAATTATATTGTTAGTAAAACATAAAACTATTTCCTTATAACATTTAACTAAGTCTTGGGATTTTGTACATACTCATAGTCAGAAATCCGCTCCCCTAATGATGGTTAGGCTTGTGACATACATTAATTCTACACAGCGTGTAAATTAAACAAATGTGTGTGTGTGGGGGGGGGGGGGGCATTAATAATATAATAATTAAATTATTAATTTTATGTGCCTAGTTATTGTGCTTTGAACTTTTTTTTACATTTTAAGGTATTTTTAATTTTAAACAACGATTTCTTTCACTGAAATTTTCTAAGGTCACTCTGTGTGACTTGTGACGTACTCAGTTCAATTATTTTGCAGTTTTGATTTGCTAAAAAACCTTACCAATTTAATATTTATCATGAGTACAACCCCTAGTTTCAAATTGTCGAATGAATTGAAGGACACCCTGTATATTATATTATTGTGGCAGTTTCAACGATTTTGGAGATTGTGAATCCATCCTTAGGATGACGTAAGATGCAGACAATTTTACTATTATACAACATGTAGGTAAAATAATGGGTAATAAAAGAAGAAAAAAATCGACGAATTGATAACCTCCTCCTTTTTTTTGAAAGTCGGTTAAAAAAGGAAGAGTGTTCAATATCGATAACTGAACATCTTTCGTTCTACGACTTTACGAATATAAAATTAATTATTATCAAGTTACAAAATGTATGAGCAATTGAGCACTGATTTTTTTAGCTATAATTGAACTGCAGTCGTGTATTCATAAACAATTTTGAGCAGGCGAGCTTAGCGTGAGCTCGGTATTACGCCTGTCAAAATTGTAAGACAGTTCTTTTGTAATACCCAACTTATCTCGCACTCAAAACTGTCTATGCTTTACAACAGTCTTTCTCAAAGTGGGCAATAACGCCCACTTGTGGGCGCTGGAAGTTAGAGGCTGTAGAAAAAAATTGAGGGGTTTGAAGTGTTTTAGGGGACGATGACTGATTTAAAAAAAAAAAAAATTTGATCATGTTTGTTTTAATTTGAATAAATGATACTCTTAATATAATAAAGTTGCGTTTTAATTGCTCTCACTGTTAAAAGATTCTCGTTTAGATGTAAGTTTAAACTCCAGACCAGACTAATATAAGTACTTATCACAAATTAAATTTATTCAAGTAATAAATGTCATTGTGGTTTTTAAACTGTGGTAAAGTAAAAAAAAAATGGGGGCGCTGAAAAATAATTGATTTTTAAAGTGGGCGGTAGACGAAACACCTCTGCTTTAGAACAAGCTTAAACAGCATTTAAACTGAAAGATGTTTTATGTTTATGTATGAATGACTACAATTTTCTATTGTACATATTCTATAATAAAATTGTAATTAATAAATAAATGTTTCAAGTGATCACGTCAATTACGCACCTTCAGATGGCATCAAAGGGAATCTCGAAAACAAACCGTGGCGACGTGTGATTAAGGTAGATTAACAACTGTTGTAATATTGATTATTAAATAATTTTGTCAACAACATCGATGCCAAGTGTCAATGTAGTCGCTATTGTTTCGTTAGTCTGCGTCAATTGTAAGGGTTGGACCATACTTAGCCGTCTGGCAACATAGCTTGCAAGCTCACTCCAGAGAAACATGTTTGTAAGCGACAGAAAGGGATAGTGTCACGCGAAAATGCGCTGCCGATCGCGATGCCGTGCGGTCAGATGCTCGGTACATGCTTAGATAAGTTAAATGCGACCCTTAGAGCCCCTTACAAGCTAACTCGGGTTGATGCACTTAACGCCATAGTACGTTGTTAACATTTCGGGTTTTTCCTTAAAGATTCATAAAACAAACACCTAAAGTCACTTGCGCCAAAGTTTGTAAACACATTTGATTGAACCGCTTAGTTTCGGTTATTTGTCAAGTGTTAAAAGTGACTTTAAGCTTGATTTAAAAGTTATGCGGTGGTTTGTTCTATGGTTCCATAATAAACTCAATTTAGATTTATCATGGTACAGTCATAGTAACACTTTTTACTTTTGACAGTTCTTATTATTTGCGTCGTAAGACTTGAAATCGTACTGCAAGTGTTACCATTGATCTGCTGTCGACTGTACCATCGATTTTTATAAAGATAGATTTAAAGTCTCTCGCAATATCGAGAAAACCCTGGGTTAAGTAGTTAACCCGAGAAAACTCCATACATTTTGCTCGGGTTAAGTCGTTAACTCTAGAGTTATCTTATATTGTAAGTATATTTTTATAAAAATCGATGGTGAATCAAATACTCAAATTAAAGTACCGTTTAGGCAGTTTTTGTTACTTAATTGCTAGTTAAATTGTTTCACTATGCATGCATAAACTTATGCATATAAGCAGTTTGCTAACATACGTAACCCGCAACAGAGTTTCGGGTGCAAATTACTATCTACTCTTTCATTAAATACTTACTAAAATTGCAGATATTTTTTCCGCGTATTATAATACCTTTAGTACCTTTCCTGATTCATGTTTACGGAACGAAAACACGCAAGGCAAGCAAGTTTCGGATGTTATTAAACCGACTTTCCAAAATAAGGAAAATGTCGAACTAAACTATCTATAGTATAATTACATTGTTATTGTTTAAAAACCAAACAAAATACTCACATGTTTTACGAAAATAAAACAAATCCTTACACAAAATTTGGGCACGAAACACGCGACTATCTCTACATCAATGTTAAAACTCGAATGCGAAAAATTCGCCTCGAAGGTACGAATAAAAACCGGCTTATTCTATGATACCAATATGATACGAGGTTCGGTCTGATGATGTCATGCAAGAATACGCTGAGATCAAGATGCATGGCCTCTAATAAAACGATTGGATTCCGTACATAAACTTCAGGTTTCCGAAGAGTCAATAAACACCGGTAGCACTGCATAGAAAGTCATATGCGCTGTTTTCTGTGTTCAATTTTGTACTGCTACAGATTTTTCCCATAACCCTTGTGGGAGACGGCGCTTGCGGGACGATGGGAATACATGAAACTTACATACCTACATAAAATTCACCCTTGCGTAGGGGGTAGAGATGATAACCTTCCATAACGTGGTCCTAGCATACCACCTTCACTTTCATAAATTTAGCTTTTACATTCTTCAATCTCTTCATATACCTACTTACGTTCGTCGGTTTGTAGTACTTATAGTTCGCACTTATGGCATTTCTCAAAACATCGTCAATTTCGTGACTCTTCTTTCATTCTTTGCTCTACAACTCTACATAATTATCCAAGCCAGCGTAGCTCGTAGGTAAGTTAAGTACCTATACTCTTTTCAATCCTCAATGCTGCTTTAACTACTTTGCTCTCCTTAACCCTTTTATTTTTGAATATAGACCGTATCAAACTTGATCTATATGATATATAGGCATAGAATAAGTGAAATCGATGAACTTGCAAGTAAAAAACAATGAATTAGTTAATGACATATTTGGACATCGATGCACTTAGGGTATATGTATTATTATAAAACTACGAAACATTGGAACAGGGAATGTTTACCATCGTGCGCTCATGCACTCGATGTGAATATAGACCCAAAGATAGATGTAATACATAGGTAAGCTTTTGACTCAAAATTTAGTCGACTAACTTTACTTAAAATAAAATCGAGACAGAGACTTTTGACCGCCAGTTTGGAGCTCTAGAATTTAACATTGAACCCTAATTTACTAATCAACAATGCTGGTTTTCCAAGTCGTTGTGAATTGATAAATAAATTAAATAAAATAAAATATATAAAAAAACATTTCGGCAGCGTGGCGGAGGGCGTAAACATTTAAGACGCATTAAATACCTCTGGAATTTAACCGGGTGTAAGTTTTAGTGAACCACCGATATACAGTTTTTATTTAAAAAACTATAGTGGTTCAATTTTGGTAGTTCTGAACCACCGATATTCTATAGTTGTAATTCAACGAAAATCCAACTAAGTTAAGTTTACTATGACTCCACCGAAAGCCAATATTTTAACCACTGCACCATACCGATCTCTTGACCACGTACTATGTTTATTACGGTACTTACATTACTTACCTATTTAATATTATGTAAATGTAATGTCGATCAATGGTCAGCTATGACTGTTAGTCTAAGTTACTTAACGTCTTAAAAGTTAGATATTTTATAATTTTGTATATTATCTATGGTTAATTAATTACCAAAATATGTAATTTAAAGTCACCGTTTTGATAATGAGCTAAGATGGTAATTGAATGGCTGAATAAATTGTTTTTAACGATCCTTTATTGACATTTTTGCCAAGCTTAGTAATTACTACTTATTAATTAGGTACTTTATTACTCCTAATAAGCCTCTTCCTCATACTTTTACGTGTGCTTTATAAAATGATAATTATTCCATGATCGAAATTAGTATCGATTAAAAAATCGATATAATTAAATTATGTAAAAAACTGGCAACATTGTTATATAAAATACTGGCTGGTCACACTCTTAGAAAACAGCTGTCAAATAAAAAAAAATGGTAGAAAGAATGTTCGTTTTCGTTTCTGTGGCTGCTTGTGTATAAACTTATTAAAAATTAGATTTTTCGCGTTAATTAGATAAACTGTGAGTCTGAAGTCATAAAGTAATAAGTATTATTCATCAGTGAACAGTTAATAGTGTTATTTGTGTAGTGTTTTTGTTAAATTCAGCAATAAAGATGGATGTCGTCGGCAGCGAAATCGGGCAGAAAATGCGGGTGAATATCATCGATTTTTACATTTATTTCTGTATCATACACGTAATTTACATACTGTCAACCATTATAACAGCTGTGGTGGTATTTTTCACTAAACCCAATATTATAGGAATGAAAATAGCCTATAGAGTTGTAGAAAAAGCGTGTTACTTTTTTTCGTTAACGCATTCCAACCGGACGAATTATTAAAAGATATTTTATCAGACGCATTTTTTTTTACACATACATGGGCATATAACCTTCATTGTACTGTATATTATAATGTGGCTGATGCATTCGTCTTTGCATTTTGTCATACAAAGGCCGCGGTCACATCAATGGCATGTCGGTGACGGTGGGCACTGGTCAGGTATGTCTCAGTGTAGACTTGACGTTAGACTGCATGAAATACTGCTGACATGCTCCCAAGAAGGCGCTGAGAAAGAGCCATTCTTCTTCTAACTATCATGATTGCCAATAGCACTCTGTGTAGCGTATTGACTGACAACTACACATAATTTGTTGGCTCAATGACCCAAAGTGGATCATGGCCTCTGCGATGTAAAGACACCAGTCGTGCCGATCTTGCACCTGCATGCCTTCAGTTTCCTTTGGCATTCCAATTGAATCTAGAGCACTTGATCGGCCGGTGGACAATTGGTTGTCTCGAACGAAATCTCCCATTTTCCCGATGTACTGGAGTCGAGCAAACTTGATCTATCTGATGATGTTGAGATCGAGCACTAGATTGTCATATTTGATATCTTTAGATCAGAAATTGTGAATCTGACCACCTTTTTTTCTTTCAGTCTGCCATCAAAGCCAAGCTGACGGAACTTGGGTGTTATGTTGGTAAGTTATCTGCCCATTTTAGTATCTGCTGTGAAATGACAATGAATTAGGTAGCATTCTTGTGTACTGATGTGAAGGCAATAGCACACATGAAGGTGCTGGAGTTATATCAGTAGATCACACAGTTGGTCTGATTCTGTCATGGTCGCCAAGTCTAATCCTAAAACTAAGCACAACTATCACTGTCAGTCATATGCTAGGTCCATCACATAAGAGTGAGAGAGATGCCAGCTGAGCTACCATTAAAATTAACAAGCTGCACTATAGAATCGCTACAAGTGACTATTTACTGCCATTATCTGCTCGTTTTATAATCCCTTATTATGAATAAATCGAATCACACATCTACTTACTCATAACAATAGTAACAGTATATGATGAGGTATAAATAAAAACCTTCTTGAAAATGAATGCAACCCAGAACCTCTCACACAGAATGCAAATACACTACCAGCTAGGTCATGACATCATCAGACAATACTAAATTGGACAATTATAGGTATTTTAAAACCATTCACATATATCAGAGGACATATAACAAAGGTTAGCTGCCTGTTCATAATTCATCATCATCATCAGTCTATTTATATTGCCCCACTGCTCGGGCACAGACCTTCCCTTACATCGAGGGAGCTTGGGCCATGATTCACCCCACGGGCCCAGTGCGGATTGGCGGATTTAACATGCCTTAGAATTTTTTTACTTCTACGGCATGCAGGTTTCATCACGATGTTTTCCTTCACCGTTTTGAGAGTACTCGGTAAATGTACGTAAGTTTTTACGTTTGAAAAAACCGAGGATAACTCATTGGTACAGGCTGCTGGCTGGGAATCGAACCTGGGACTTCCGTATCGCAAGTCCATAATTAAAAAAATCTTAATTCCCACAGACGATGAACTCCCCGATTACGTGATGGTGATGGTGGCCAACAAGCGCACCCGGGCGCAGATGGAGGACGACCTGCAACTGTTCCTTGGAGACAACACAGAGCTCTTCGTGAACTGGCTGCATCAGGTGCTCAAGAAGTTGCAAGAAGTCACCATTACCACTCCTGCAAGTGAGTTAACATTCTATCACATATTCATGTATGTAGTTGATGGTCTTCAATTTTTTTTTAAATAAAATTGTAAAATAAAATATTTCTTTACATTGACGTGCCTAAATATCTTATATTATATAGCTGTGAGTGTGTTTTTTCGTCGCGCGAAAATTTTATCGCAGTAAAAATGCATGTAGATATTTGGCATCACACATGTGCGCGTACGTCCATACGCTGCATTTCTGCGACAAATAAATCGCGCTATAAAAAATCTAGTGCGTGCAGCCCCACTGACTGAATAGGCCCGGCCCGGCTGGCGAGGCCGCCGATGTATACTTGTACCTAAAGCGTGGAGTGCGCCTGGTCTCGTTAGGTTAACTTCTACATTCTAATTACTATATTTTGTGACTTTAAAAAGTCAGATCTAAGCATAACTAATATTTATATATTAGTTAAATATAATAAGTCAAATCTCTCAATAAATCCATGATTTGGTTAATTCGTAAGTTTTTTAGAAAACATTAATTAGTAAAAAAAAAAATTAACACACTTGCTGATTCCCGAAAAAACTCATTAAAACGTCATACATGAATAACACATCAGTTAAATCTGGAAATTTTTACCCACACATTCTCATTTTCAGAAACAGCTGAAGCCGAAAAGGTCAAAGAAAAAACTAAAGACAAAAAGTCAAAAGACAAAAAAGAGAAAGGAAAACTGAAGAAAATAGAAGGTGTAAAGAAAGCTAAGAAGAAAGTGAAGAGTAAATCTCATAAGAAAAAGGACAGTGATGACAAAAAACCGCACAAGAGTAAAAAGAAAAGCAAGCACCATGAAATGATTCGCCCGAATGTTCCACCGCTGCTAATGAATATGGAGAAAGATTCGGAACCGTCAATTACAGATATATTTGCTGGTCAAATATTAAAAAACCATGGTGTGAGTATAGCCGATACTCCTAAAGAAAAGCCGGCAGACATAAAACCTGTAATTGCAGAAATAAAAAGGCCTATTCTGCCTATAATTGATCCAGCTACAATATCAACTCAGCCCGAATTAGACACTACTGATAATGATACTGAAAGTAGTCAAATTGAAGTAGTAAATGAGGAAACAAATAGAGCTAGTGTATCATCTGCTGGTGCCCCTAGGGAAGACCAGATAAAAGAAATGAGTGAGATAGAAGCTAAGATACAAGGTCTGAAGCAAAAGTTGGCCGAACAATTAGACTCTATGTCTGATGACGAAGATTTCTTGAACATTCGGACAGAAGCTGAGGAACTCATGAATGATTTTGCTGAAGATGTGTTTATGGTATGTGTTCTTAGTTTTGCTACATCTTGTTTCAATTTTCACGTATATCTGCTAATTTTACCGCGAATGACAGTTATCACGATGTGTGAATATGAACATCGGAATTCGAAATCCAATTTAATTTACTCTAGTTCTCCATATTTCGGCATAAACTCAGGAAGTACATTTTAGTTGTTAACTTATTTAACCAGATTCTTTAATCGTGAAGTTCTAGTGCTATTAACTGAATATTGTTCATATTCAGTCTTAAATTCGTCTTTAATTATTTAAAAAAAACAAATATAGAAGTGCAAAAAATTTAAGCTACAATCAAGACGAATCTAACGACACCTAATATGTTAAATTCCATCAAACTGTTTAGGCTGCAGCGTGTTCCTAAGAATTAGACATACATACACTCAAAAAACATAACCCTCCTTCTTGCGCAATCGGGTAAAAAGAAATAAAATCATTCCTGTACTATTGGAGTGGAGATGAATTTAAGGTTGAATTTGAATGAAAAATGCGACCATATTTAGTATGCGATAAACATTGATCTCCTATAAACAAATAGATACACAGTCTGCCTTCTAAAAATGTCCGAGCGCAAAGAAGGTCCAAACGGATGAATGGACCTCATTTGCTTTATTGGACGTTAACAATGGACCCTTATTTGGACGTTTTAAAAATTGTTTTAGTAAGACCTTTGTGTATCTAATTGTTTATAGGAGATCAATGGCGATAGATAAATTAAACAATTTTCATTTATTTCAGGAAATATCATCACAAGCGCCAGTCGCTACTCCTCCCATTCAATCTAAAAAATCCCCTTCCCCTCCAATTCCCACTCCCAAACTCCCAGAACCCCCTAAAGACCCAGAAGTGCTTCCCCAAATCGAACTAAACCTCCCCAAAAGACCTGTGAGAGAGAGACTTGGCACTCGGGAGGAAACTAAGAAGCCACAAGAGATTAAGGAGAAGAAAAGTGATAAACGGACAGACAGTCCAGAAAGGTTGTTAAATTACAAAATGATTTAAGGTATAAGGAAATCCATAGCTTTCCTCTTTATTTCTAATTCATTAGAGATACATGCATGATATGAATAAGAGTTTAAAACTGATGATAATGTCGTGTCGTAAGATTTTATTGGTCTAATTCAACCTGTTTCTTTCGTATAACTTAAAAAATACTGCGGGGTTACTCTCACCTCTTATAGCGATCCAGTTTAGGTTCCTGAACTGACAATTTGGTACAAACGTCATTGTAGCAAATAGCGATTCGGTTCAGTTTAGGAACCTAAACTGGATCGCTATAAGAGGTGAGAGTAACCCTGCTGAACTAGAATTGGGAATGTATGACAAGCAATTGATCCTTGTCGCTTTTAACCTGACCAATAGTTATGACGTTACAATTGGCGGAGTGCCGCGCACTCGCTCACTCTCTCTATGACAAGTGAGTGAACTAACGAACTCAACAGCGAGGGATCTAGGAGCTAGTTCGCGTAGGTCGTCTGTCGGAGCGCTCTAACGAATTAGTTCGTTCACGAACTACACAAGACTAGAACAAATGGTGATAATAATCGTCCAGAGAAGAATATTTATGTATTAATCTTTGGATAGAAGTAATGGAGAGAGAGAGAGATTTTGGAGACATGTTCTACATGTAAGTATGTAATCTGTGAACATATAGGTACGGTTTATAATATCATCTAAACTGAGCATATAACTTTTTCTACGCAAACGAAGTTGCGGGGTACAGCTAGTACATAAATATTCTAATTAATTAGATAAAACGGGAATTTAGTAGACATAGTCGTGACCATAATGGCTGTTATGCTGTCGAAATATCGAGACATCAATAATAAATGTTTAACACGGTAATTCCCGTTTTATCTAATTAATATGTATACAAACCGTGTAAGTTTAAAAATTGATATAAATATTCTTCTTTTGACGATTATTATCGAATCGAAAAATCTTGACTCATTAATGTCAGATTGTCTTTTTAGATAAATAAGTTCTTTGGCTAGTTACTGTTTGATTCTCATTGATTCCAAGAGGTCCAATACTAATAATATCCTTGACAAATGAAACTAGATCACAGGTATCTTAAAAACCCTACAGCGGGTCTAAAGTTTTTCGATATCTCAATCAAACGAAGCAGTGGTGGATACTCCATCTCTTATAGCAATATGGTCTTTAGTATGAAAAGACATTGCCACATTTCAATGGAGCTTTGCCCCACCTACAAAACTACGTGACCATTTAAGCTGTACCATTTTGTTGGGGACTTATTACAGGTTTCATATTGCATAATCATAATCAGTATCATTTTCTACTACTCTCGCAACTCCTATAGAAGAATTACAAAAACAATATATAAATCGCTGCGATTTCTTACTATTTTCTGAATTCTTAATTAGGCTGTTTTTTTCGAATCGCAACTTGTACAAAACTTTATTGTAAACCAATAATTTTAATAAAAACGGAGATATTTTTATATTTATTCGTTATCTTGTACAACTTGCGGTTGATAGTGGGGCAGAATCTGGCATTGTCATTTAATTAGATATTATACTGCTCTTTGCCAACAGATTGTCCAACATAGGTTTAGTTTTTTATATAGTTGAAAATTTCTCTGAGATATTGTTGATTGACGTGATCAAGTGTACCTAGTGTTCCTAAGATCTGAATAAATGAGTTATGAGTTAATTTATTATTATTAACAGCTTAATTAAGAATTCAGAAAATAGTAAGAAATCGAAACGAATTATTCATTGTCTGCTTTTGTTATCATTTTCTACTACTCTCGCAACTCCTACTGATTATGATTATGCAATATGAAACCTAATAAGTCCCCAACAAAATAATAGATACAGTTTCAATGGTCACGTAGTTTTGAAGGTGATGCAGAGCTCCATTGAAATGTGGCAATGTCATTTCGATACTTGTCAAATACCCCATTGCTAAGACTTCAGATGATCACATTGTGAAAGCTCCGTGTTATCTATAGGATAACAAAGGAATAATGAACTCGTACTAAGCGCTTTGTAGATCCAAATAATATGAATGTAGTCTTTCGCTCAAGGCAAATCTATACATATAATAAGACTGTAAAAAGTTGTGTCTGTACATTGGATATTTCTTGAAAATAATAACTGTAATGTGTTTTAGGATCGATACTGATGCCAAAACACTAATTTTTAGAAATTTTGTCTGTTTGTCTGTGACTTTGTGCAAGTATCAAGCCATAACTAATGAAGGGATTTTGATTAGGAGATAGCTGAAATATACGGACAGCTCATAGGCTATAAGCCATGGCGGTATGTGATGTGGAAACAAGGATCCAGAGAGGAAGATCTGCCTCCTGATCTCCTCCATCCTCCTCTACGCAAACGAAGTTGCGGGGTACAGCTAGTCCTTAATAAATCTATAAAGAAGTTTTGTTTCAAGCATTACGTATGGTTTCAGATTCACGCCCGAAAGAGAGCCCGACTTCTGGCCGAAGGGCAAGTCTGCCCGGAGTCGGCTGGGCAGCGCTCCGGAGCCCCCCAAGCGGATTACTGTGTCGGACGACGCGCCAGATGACGCGGAAGTCGTATCGAAGAGACTCACTTCTAAGTACGTATGATTGTTCCAATGCTAATATTTTTTTTTGTAAAAAAATTCCCAGAGGGAAAGGCAAAGCCAACTAGGGCATACATACCACTGATGTTAATAGAATGTCTGATTTCTTATAAATACATACACATATACGAAGATAACCTAACCTAAACCTACACAACCCTCCCAAACCCCTAAACGAAATAACTCAACGATTCACGCAATCATCGCGTTACGCAAGGAAACCTTGTTAAGAGCACAAAACTTCACAAACACGACTTCTTTCGAGCACTCCAATTAATAGAAACTTTCGCGGTCATTTCCTGATTAACTTAACATTATCATTTATCACTAATTACATGGAAACTATTTAATTAGTTTCGCGTTTCGCGCGATTTCAAGGAATCCTTCCAATGCTAATTTCAACCCTATTTTATTTTTATTATGGTTTTGAATACCAACAGTTTAACTTTACTGTGACATAGTCATAATAAATGCAAAAGACCCTTGCCTTGTTAGAATTATTGTACTTTGTAATATTTTCAATTTGTCAGCAAAGAATATATACGTATTGTATCTCTATCATACACTGGTCCAACGTTAGTATACAAATGTATTTATTATACATTTGTATGCCAGAAAAAAACAATGTACTACCTAACCCTGTATAATAAATAACTAAACTACCTGGTAACTAACTAATACCTGGTAATAACTAAACTGTGGTCAGTTTAGTTATTACCAGTAATGCTGAGAAAAGTGTCAGGTGTTACGTTTAAATTAATAAGATACAAACGTGCGGTTGGCAAAAACAAAAAGGTAACCTCGACATTGATGACGTATTTCAATTCGACTATCATCGTCGGGTTCGTATGTCAGTCATCCTAATGCCTTGATCACACGTACCGAGCAAATGGGCGAGACAGTGCTCTCGGCCGAGTACTCGGTACGTATAAACATAATGCCGAGTGCTCGGCCGAGCGCTCGGCCGAACGAAGCGGCGAGACAGGAGCTCGGCACCCGTTCTACTTACTAGGCCGAGTGTCCACCCTCCCGCTTCCCCGCACTGTCTCGCTCGCTCACTCGGTGTGTCTGAACGTGCACACATCTCGCAACTCGCCACTCGGCCACATGCATGATTGTCGTCACGTCACCGCGCGCGCCTTTTCTCGCGATAATTTAAATTCAGCAGGATCTTCTACCTCTAATTCTTTAAAAACAGTGTTTGTAGCGCCAAAATCAGATCTTCTCAACATCCATGGTCTTGTCCAAATCCGGCGTTGCTCTTTTTCCAACAATTCCTTTAATTCTTCTGCAAATAGTGGAATGAGTAACTTTGTATATTTTCTAATAATCTTTTTACGATCCATCGTGTCCCAATCGTGGTCTCAACAGAACTGAACTGACTGTGCTAATTTCAAAATACGTGTGAACAGCTACTCGCTTACATCACTGTCTCGGCCGAGAACCATTTTACTGTCTCGCCCGTTTGCTCGGTACGTGTGATCGAGCCATTAGGCAATTGTACCACCGCCGATGGGTGAGTAATTGAGTATGGTATGAGTATGGCGTGCCTGCGATGAGTGAGTACCGAGTAAACGCTCGTCTCCCGGCGAACATAAGAGATGCACCTTCCATACATGCGTTTAAAAATAAACTCAAAACCTGGTTACTAGCTAATATATTGTATAGCTACTCGGATTTTTTAACACTACTGGTATGATTACTCTATTTTATGACATTACGATATTTTATTTTGTTTATTTTTCATACATGAATTAATTTAAATAATAAAAATATTATAATAATCATAATAATATTGATAAATTATTTTGTAAATATTGACTTGTAACATAATGTTATTAATAAAATATTTCATTTCATAAAGCTATCAACTATAAAATGAGTGGCCGAGCAGCGAGTGACGAGTATAGTTTTGTAACTCGGTTATCAGTGAGTGTCGGGCGATTACTCGTTTCACTCGCCAACTCGCCAGTGTAACTCAGCGAGTGGGCGAGTGTCGCCGAGCAATGGGATGTATTCGCTCGGCGACAAAATAGCCGAGCGAGTACTCGCCGGCGGTGTGAACAGGCGGCGATTAACTACTATCTAATATATATGCATCTCTTTTGTTTACACGGAATGTAGTATATTTTGTACGTTTGTTGGGCGATAAAATAGCCGGGATTTACTCGCTTACTCGCCGTTCGGTGGGACAACTACCATAATAACAAAAGCTACGTCACGGGCAACGTTGTTTGTTTGCCATCATGTAGCTCGTCTGCTTTATCAAAAAATATCTATAAGGACTGTTTTATTTATTTTATTAATGGACTCGACAGTTCGTCATTTGCCAATGTAATATTACAGAAAATTCAATGTATAATAGTCTTCTATCTTCCTCCAGGGGAGTCGCCGTAGCGTCATCACCCTGGGTAGTCGCGTCTTCTTGTCTTCATCCACAGGAGACGCCGTAGCGTCAATCACTGTGGACGAAGCAGCTCGACAGTCACGTTCACTCCCGAGCTCGTAGTGGGAATCTTGACCATGGCGCCAAGCTTCAGATCCTGCTTGAATTCTCCAATAACTTCACCATACTGTCATTCGCGAACATTTTCTGATTCATTTAACGTGATATTAAACACAAAACACCCACTGTAGACATTAAACTGAAAATTATCTAATAATTTCGCAACCGTCGTTTCCCGCCATTTTCAAAAAGCCTATAAGGACTGTTGTTCAGCAGAGTATCAACACTTGAGAAGCGTCCGCGCGCGACGTGCGCTAGCGTGGTGCGCGTGAGGCCGCGGCCCCGCGTCGCCGCGCCCGCGTCTAGCCTGCTCATGAGAGCCGTCGCCGACGCGCACAAGAGCTTACTCAATGTAAGTACTTAGGTTTAAAGATATTTATTTTCTCAAAGGAATTACAATTCACTTAAATGAGTAATACTTAGTTTTAGTTATATAATGGAAGTCCAGTTTGTCTTTGAGGGTAGGTTAGTACTTATAATATTGCTAATGTTAGTTATAGTTAGTGCTAAGTTGCGTTTTAATACATGTTCCTTGAGTTTACTTACAGACATAAACTCACACTTGGGGTCACTTAGGTCAAACACGACTTTCATTGTTTGCGATATAATTTTCATTTTGACACATTGTTGATATTTTAAACTGAAACATTCGCTATGTTCTACGAAATTCGTAAAAACTGTGTAAGTGGTTGTTTGACTTGCTTAAAAACTATCGCCTAAGGCCCGTATTAATAATTATATGACATTCCCCGTCAGGTGCAATGATTATTATTACAATTTGTTTAGTCCCCAGTCAGTGGTACTTGCAATTAATTTCCGATATTTGCATGTAGTGTCCGACCGAACTTTCGGTATCGGCCTAGTTTCGTACAAATAACGGGGTTCGACTTTAGTTTCGGTTTCGGTTGCCATCCGGCCGAAACTACGGCCGAAACCGAAACTGAGTTCGAGAGCCTATAATAAGCATATAACGTTATAATATTAAAACCGTAAATCTAGTGCTTGAGGATTACTTCAAATATCATAGACTGAATTGTTTAACATGTGAATTATAAATAAAAACTGACCGATAATAATTGGCTAATTATTTTTTCCACGAAAAAAATGACCTTATAGGGAAGTTTCGGTTTCGTTTTCGGCCGAAACTAAGACTGTGGCCGAAATTCGGTTTCGGCCCTAAAACCTAGTTTCGGTCGGACACTACTTGTATGCTTTACATTTTTTAAATGTTTAATTTCCCATAACAGATACCACCCAAAAGCGATTCCGAGCCCCACAAAGTGAAGCGGGCACTAGTGCTGCCGATGCGTCGCTGTATCGACACACAGAACATCGTCATACAGGTGCACGGCGACGGCCACGTCGATAGCGACGGCGATGACAAGAGCTCCAAGTAAGTCCGCCGTTATTAGTAGAGCGCGTATCCATAAACGTGATATTTTAAAGTTATTCCACCGTATAGGCTCTCTGTCCCTTTCTATCCTAACGTTTTTAACGAAGTGTGAAATACAACAACACGGTTTAGTGAGGTTTATGAATAAAAGTATAAGATATCTACTATAGTACGTACGCGTTAAGAAAATAGTGAGTCGTCAGTTCAAGAGAGTAAGGACACGACCGTTGTGTACGAAAGCTGACCTTCAAATGGTCAGTGTGAGCATGACTTTCTAATTTCCTGCTTCCTGATTTGTCGGGGGGCGTGGGTTAGCTAGATGGCAGCGATGACTCACTATTTTCTTAACGCGTACGTACTATAGTGAAATATTTTTTACAATCTTTCAAGTAGTTCTTGAGAAAATCTCCTTAGCTTAAAGTAAAGTGTACTCAGACTTTTATCTATTTTTAACCGACTGCACAAGAAGGAGGGTTATGTTTTTCAAGTGTATGTATGTAATAAATGTGTGTGTGTGTATGTCGAATTCTTGGCACGCCCCGCAGCCTAAACGGTTTGATGGATTGTAACATATGAGATGTCGTTAGATTCGTCTTGATTGTAAGACTTAATTTATTTGCAGTCGGGTTTTTTGTTTTTTGAAATGATATATGCTTGTTTTTTTTCTTTGTACCTACTTACACCACTACTGCCTACTTACATCAATCATCACACAAAATGTTGTTCCAGAGTGGCTAGTGACGTCGACAAAGACGAGTACGTGCCGTCCCTAATGACCAAGAAGGTGGTCAACTCAGACTACGTGCCCTCGCGCCGCTCGGAGCGCACTTCCACCAGGCGGGACGATACGCTCATCATTGAGACCATGTGAGTAGGGAATAATAGCAGTATTTCTAAAATTGCTTAGAATTCATGCATTATGACATATTCGGCGAACAAATTTATTGATGAAAACTTTCTAGCCGTGGGCAGGACTTGAACCTGCGACTTTGTCATTCCGTGACACGCTCTTACCAACTGAGCCACCACAGGCCCACGTCCGACCACCGAAATTCTTCATCGTATTATACATACTAAGAGCATGTGCGCAACGCCATCTATCGGACAACAGTAGCGTTATCGTTTCTAACCGAATGTTAGAATGTTGTCGGAATAATTACTATGTAAATCCTATACAAACTTTAGAAACAGTTATATTCACTAACGACCCCTTATTTATTGTTTAAATTCTTACTTTTCTTACTTCTTCTTCTTATTTTTACTTACCTTTCTATTTCAGCAACATTCACAAGACAACGGCAGAGAAAGACAAAAATACGCAGTTCATAGTAACGATGGACGGCTTCAATCCTAACTCGTTCCTCGCCAAGAAACTAGAAAACGAAGGCCTACTCAAAGACAGCGAAGAAATCAAAGATAAACCTGCAGAATCCAAGCCTATACTAAAAGCTACAGAAGACTCTAAACTAAAAACTGATGTTACAGCTAGAAATCCGACAGAAACTAAATTAAAATCTACAGAAATTAGAAGAAACTCTACTGAACTCGAATTAGAAATCCCAGAAGTAATTTGTGCAGATTCCGTAGAATCCACTCAAGATTCTACAGAATCTAATCTGGAAACTACAGAATCTAATCTGGAAACTACAGAAAATGTTGCAGATACAGTTCAATTAGACGAAAAAGTAGTAGAAACTGAAGAATTGAAAACAATTCAACAGAAACGTCTAAGTAATACAAGTGATGAAAGTGATACTCAAGTGATAATAACGCGAGAGGCAGATAGAGTGGAAAAGAGATTGAGTAATGAGGCACGCAGCAGTGAGAGCTCTAATGTAGAAGAATCTCCCCCTGTGAAGAAGAGAAAAGCTTCGCCTATTGTGTTTAATGTGAGGTATGTAATACTAATAATTTACAACATAAGCTGATCAATTAATAGCGTACCTATTTATAATTGAAGGTGATATTGTTTTATATTCCAGTCGGAAAGAGAAGCAAGAGGAGAAAAAGGAGAGAGAGCGGACTGAGAGTGTGGGCAGCGACAGCCACGTCACCGTCACTACCGTCCTCAATACACACAAATACGACGCGGTGCCGTCGCGTGAGTGAACCTTTATACTAGCTTTCGTTTTAAAGGCTACCACGGAACCCTAATAGTTTCTGTGGTAAAAAGTAGCCAATGTGTTATTGCGTGTTATTCCAATAACATACACAAACATACAAATATATATGCACGCACGGTGCATGCAAAGATAAGATGTACACTGTACAATCAAAAAGTAAAAATATATAATCAAAAATTAAAATCTTCAGTTTTTTTATAATTATTTTTCTTTGAGGCTCGGGGGAGGGGAGAGGCTGCTCCTCTTGTTACTCCATAGGGCCTTCCTATGGGTTCCTGAATTACTTCTGTTATGAGGGGTTTCCAAGGTTACATTTAAAAAAGAAAGAAAGTACCGATAGACCCGGTAGATGGCACTGACTGGTCTGATGTCAAGATGCGTTGTTAGTGCTTGTAACTTGGGCTTATCGTATTTCATACCTAGTATTAATTTGTACTGTGTTGTTAAATAACACAAACCAATAATAATAAATTATTCAGCTGGCATTGAATTTTTTTACATTGTACTGTGCTTTTTACGATGATATCGCACTTCGGTGCAACGCCATCTATTATCAACTTAAAAAGCTTTTTTTTTCCTTAGAACTGTCAAACCCCTCAAGTTAGTTTCATATCGTTTCAGTATCCCAAGCTGAGCGCAAGCTAGTGTGGTGCCGTCTCTTCCCGTTGTGCCGCTACGGCGCGGCGTGCGCGTTCCAGCACCCGCGCTGCAAGTTCGCGGCGGGCTGCACGCGCCGCAACTGCGTGTACGCGCACGGGCCGCAGCGGCTCGGCTCGCCGGCCACACCGCCACCAGCTGTCGGTGAGACACTTGTTTATTTATTTTATTAATGGACTCGACAGTTCGTCATTTGCAAATGTCATGTTACAGAAAATTCAATATATAATAGTATTCTATCTTCCTCCAGAGGAGTCGCAGTAGCGTCTTCACCCTGGGTAGCCGCGTCTTCATGACTTCATCCAGAGTAGTCGTCGTAGCGTCAACACTCTGGACGAAGCAGCTCGACAGTCACGTTCACTCCCGAGCTTGTAGCAGGAACTCTTGATAAAAGCTTGAATCTTCAGATCTTGCTCAAATTATCCAATAAATTCACCATACTGTCATTCGCGAACATTTTCTGATTAACTTAACGTGATATTAAACTCAAAATAGACACTGTAGACATTAGAACAAAAATTATCAAATAATTTTGCAACCGTCGTTTCCCGCCATTTTCAAGAGCTCCAGCATTATTTAGTTATTTAAACAACGTTTGTTTTGTTTGGTTAACACACAAAACCTCCCGAAACGCTCAAAAATATCCCAAAACATACAATTCATCCCAAATCACACAAATAAAAACATTCCAAAATGCACAAAAACGTGCCAAACCATACAATTCATCCCAAATCACACAAATAGGAGGCCGCAGCCGTCCAATGGCACCGATTCTGTAACCCCGATGGGCCCTGACTGGCTGCATGCGTGGTGACTAACAAATATAATTTGCAATAAAGAGATAAGATTCTGATTCTATGAGTTACATTTTTGTATAACGTAATAGAATTACATAACTCTTATTATAAAAATCTAAACTTAAATCAGTCATGGAGATAAACTAAAAACAAGACACCATGCATTTTCGTCATTCAAGTAATCGTCTAACTAATCTATACCTTCTTTAACCAACTGTATATCTCCCCACAGCCTCCCACGTGGTGCCAGCGGCCAACTTCAAGTCCATAACCCCCGGCACATTGCCCACCGTGTGCAAGTACTACCCTAGCTGCGCCAACCCCTCGTGCCCCTACTGGCACCCCAAGCCGTGCCGCTACGGGCCCGCGTGCGCCAACCGGCTGGAGTGCAACTTCTACCACAGCGACGGGCCGGCCCACAAGTGGCGCTACCCGGTCTGACTAGCTTGTATAGTAGAGTAGCTTGTAAATATATTATAACTGCTGTGTTAGTATTACTTTTGGACTTTTATTTCGACTCGTTTTTAGGTTAAATCCATTGATCTATAAACAACTAGATACACAGTCTGCCTTCTAAAAATGTCCGAGCGCAAAGAAGGTCCAAACGGATGAATGGTCATTTGCTTTATTGGACATTATTTGGACGTGTTTTGAATTGTTTGAGTAAGACCTTTGTGTATCTAGTAATTTATAGGAGATCAATGGTTAAATCCCACTAATATTGACAATCAGAATCAATTAAAAAATATCCTAAACCGTCGTCACTAATTTTCCGCTCTACAACGCTGCCTTTCTGATTCTGTTACTATGTAGCTATACCGCAGACCAAATCAAGAAGTGTCTTATTTTGTAAACGAATATGAACGTCTAATTACCTGTTGTGCTCAACACTGAAGAAACTGATTGATCGAACCTGTTCATAATTGTGAAAATAAAGTGATCCGATCTAATAATGTGAAAATAACTATGCAATAATCACAGAACAGCTTAAAATGTTAGTAGGGTAGGGTAGTTTTTGTTTACAAAATAAGACACTTGATTTGGGCTTCGATATAAATAAAAGTGTCCTACGGTATGTTTCTCCGAACGCTTTGCGAAATATTATTAATCAAGGTTTTTGATTGAGTTTTATTATTAAGAATTAATGCATGATTGAGTAACAAAAATGTGCATAAATAGTATCACTTTGTCAATCACTGTGACGCTAAGAAGCTATAAGTCCCTGGCGACTGTACATGAAACTGCCCATTATGTGATGGTACGGTGGAACACAGAGAAAGGCGTACAGGAGAGTTTTTAAGGTTGAGATTTTCTCAAAAACTACTGGACCGAATTGAGCAATTCTTTTACAGTTACATAGTTTTAACTTTTATCTATCAAACAGTGAAAGAATTTTTGTAATAGGTCAAGTAGATTTTGAGATAATCTCAACCTTAAAAACTCTCCTGTACACCTTTCTCTGTGTTCCACCGTACCTACTAAGTCCTGCAAAACCTCATAAGGTGTGTTATAAACTTACCTATAGGTACATTTCTTCTCTTGGTAACTCCATGTATTCAGAATCAGAGTTGAACCAATATTGAACATAAGTGTCCAATTTTAACCCACGTACCGCCAACGCATTGTTAGGCTATTTCGGGACTTGGGCGCATGTGCTATTTCCTTATTAGTTGAATGAATATGTTGATGATTCGCTAATATTTCGCAAAAATCCAGACAGACCTGAGTCGGGATGATTGGAAGAGGGACCTCCAGCAGTGGGATATTTTAGAATTCTGACTATTAATATTAATAAGAAAGAATATCAGTCGACTAAAATTGGCTATGTTTTAAAAACGACGATGTGCGGGTCTACCTATGCAACAAACTGACAGGCGTGCATGCAAGAGAGATTGATGAATGTGAAGGAAGCGTAAGTTCTGTGTCAGAATCGCAGCAGATGGAAGTTCACCGTCTCTGCCTATTATCTACGAGAAAGTATGAGTTGCCGTACCTATAGCTAATGTATCTATGTAAAAAACATATCTTTCTTATCTTAGCACTGCGTGAAGTTTAAGACAACGGAGATTAGAACTATTCATATTTTACAGACCAAGATACGTGCCAAGATCTAACACAGTGACCTAGATGTATCGCGAGTCACAGTCTGTACAGTCAAGTACTCAAATCACATACCACTTACCCCATAGACCTGTAACAGGAGGGCACTCGTGTCTGTCTCGTGTCAAATGTACTCTTACATTTACTATCAGGTACGGACAACAGCAAATCAATGGTAACACTTGCAGTACGATTCCAAATCTTACGACGAAGATAATAAGAACGGTCCAAAGTTGCACTTGATCGGCTGTTAGCGTACAAGTAGGTATGTTATTGGAAATGAACGCTGACTTTTCATTGTACTAAACTGCATATTCAACAATAAAAATAATACCTAATGCGTTATCCAATTACTGTAATCTAACACGTCCTATGCACCTACTAGCGTTGTATGCGCATGAGCACGATTTCAAGTGGCGTAATAAAATAAATAGGCGTCTGTGTACATCCGTTGGCACCCTATCATCCTGTGAGACCGACCAGACGATCAGTTATGTTCCGGGCTCGATAGAGGGACTAGTGGAGACAAAGACGAAGAATTTATATCCTGTGAAAACGAGACGAGGATACAAGAGTTTTGGGTAGCGCGCTGAAGAAGGTTCCACGGCACGACTCAACCTCCAAAGCGGAGGTTGCTGAGAGGTTATTTCAGGTATGTGGAAATAGTTTAAATAGTTTTGAACAGATCACAAACTTTTTGTTTTGTTGAATCTTTTTTTACTTTTTTGAGTGGGCGGGAAACACCTGACTGGTGTCCGGGGTCGTCCGAAATAAACAATTTTTATTTTATTTATTTACGCATTATAATAAGTTTATTCAACAAATATTTTATCTAATTATGTAAATTGCAGTCTTTGGGACTGCCAAACTTTCATTTGAATATCTATCATATTGATCGTTGTGGTACGCTAACAGCAGAGTAAGGTAAGTGTACATATAGCCGTCAATGTACGTATGCCCGTCAAGTCAACTTAAATTACCTATATCTCAAGAAAATGGTAGTTTATTTCGTTTTCTCTGCAATATTATGAAAATAAATACTGTTTTGCTGCTAATTAACTGGCAAAAATACAATAAAACATCAAATAACATAATATAATATCACTTTATAGTTTGTGTTCACGTTTTTGTAAAAAAGTTACGAAGTGCGATTACTAAACTGCTGTTTTTACTGACTACGGTTTTTTTTCAACGCTGGCTCATGTATTTACTTATTTGTAAGTGTTGATGTTTAAAATGAAACTTTATTAATATTAATATCATTCTGTAATTTGATTTGATGCCTATTTGTTTTAATTAAATAAATAATAACATTTTAAATTCGTTGACGGCTATTGGTTCAACCAAACAGCAAAATGTACCAGTACCCGTCATCTATATGATATATAGATAACTATAGAGATATTGCTTACTTTCCACACCAGTACTCGTAAAATAATATTTTTTAACTTCCCAAAACACACAAAACATCCCCAAATGCACAGAAACGTCCCAAACATTACGATGTGTTTTCTTATGGTTTAGGACGTTTTTGTGCATTTTATTATTATTATTATTCATTTGATAGACAGGCAGCACAATGCTGGTGTGTCTATATCACAGTGTTGGTAAGTTCAGTCTATGTTGTCTAATGTTCATATGATCACTACACATATTGCTTATTTATATAATGTTTGATTTTAACCACATGTCGAGGCGATTTTTAAAAGAGTTCACTGATGGTGCAGATACTACATCATCAGACAGTTTGTTCCATGCGTTGACAACTCTGTTACTTAAGAAGTGATGAGCGATTTGGGTATTGGCGATAGTGCGGTAGATTTTCATGTGGTGTCCTCGCAATGGACGTATGTCTTTAGTTTCCAAGAAACGGTGGAGATCTGGGAGGTTATATTTGTACGTGAGAATTTTCTATGTCTCAATTAGATCACCTCTGAGTCGAAGTTCTGCCAGGGTTTGAATACCTAGGATTTTAAGCCTTTCTTCTTAGGAATTTTTGCGCAGGTTATATGGAATATTTGTTGCCTTTCTTTGCACGCTCTCAAGTAGGTAGTAGGTAGGTACTAGGTAGGATGTCCTTTATGAAAATATGGGTTCCATATTTGAAATCCATATTCCAGAAGAGGCTTAATGTATGTTTTGTAGATTTTGACAAGAACCTCGGATGTAATATATTGAAAGGATCTCCTTATAACATACATAAATGAATTAGCCTTCTTGACAATGATATTAATGTGTTCTCCCCATTTCAGATTTTTTGAAACCACAACGCCAAGGTCCTATTGGGATTCCACAGTGTTTATATCAGTGTCATCAATGGTGTATACCACGCCAGGATTTTTACTACCTAGATGCAACACAGCACATTTTGATATGTTCAGCTTGACTAGACACTGCTTCGTCCATTCCTGGAGCTTGTTTAGATCGCTCTGTAGTTGTCCAGACACTAAGAGTGGGTAATGGGTTGCCAAAGAATTTCCCATCGTCAGCAAAAAATGCAGATTGTGAGTCTATCAGCGCAATGAGGTCCGTGATGAAAATTCCAAAAAGTGTGGGGGCTAAAACAGATCCTGAGGGAACTCCACTCAGGACGTCCCTCTTCTGGGACAAGGAGTAACCGATACTGGCCTGGAAGGTTCTTCCCAACAGGTAACTCTTTACCCAGGCTAAAGGCTGACCTAGAATGCCAAAATGCTCCAATTTTATAAGCAGGCGCTGATGCGGGGCTTTGTCGAAGGCAAAATCAAAATCGAGGTAAATAACGTCAACCGGGTTGCCACGGTCCACGTCCATAGACCACGGGTGCACAAATGACAGTAAGTTCGTTATTGTGGATCCCTTCTCGACAAAGCCATTCTGCTGGATATAACATTTTCTCTGTTGTGGAAATTCTTCAGTTTATTGCATATTAGTCTCTCCATCACCTTACCCACAATACTTGTCAAGCTGATTGGCCTAAACTTGGCAGGGTCTGTTTTTTCACCGGATTTGTACACAGGTGTAACTACAGCATGTTTCCTGTCAAGTGGGACATGTCCGACCTCAAAAGACACCCTCATAAGCTCAGTGAGAACAGGAACAAGTGTTTTGCTGCAGTTTTTTAGAATAATGCTGGGAATCTTGTGAGGTCCAGGAGCAGAGCCTGTGTCAAGTCCTTTTAGAACTTTATCAACATCCTTGGGTGTAAAGTTTATGTCACAGATCGGGTGCTCCACACGGGCTAATGTAGTCACTTGTTATAAATAGGCTTTCTGAAACTCCTGCGCGAAGGTTTCCGCTATGTCGGTGGGATCTGTAACTACGTCGCCATTATGGTTCCTCATTGCAGGTGGAATGCTCACTTTGGATGACATGCACCTTCGCAGATGGGAATAGAAGGGTTTTTGTCCGTTATCCAGTAGTTTTGCTTCATACATCTTCTGCTCCTTCTGCTTTCTGCCACACAATGATTGCTGGCGGTTCTATAGCGCTGGTAGTCCTCGTCATCCTTTGTGCCAATATAAACATCCAAAAGTATTCTCTTCTCAGATACAAGTTCCAATATATTGTCATTGATTCAGGGTTTATTACCTTCCTTCTTCTTCACTTTTTTAAGCGGAGCGTGTCTGTCTGTGTTTGTATCCACTATGGTTTTTAGCTGTCTCCAAAAACGCTCCACGTCAGTAGTAGATTCCAAGATTTCGATCTCCTTCTCCAGTTCCTCCATGTAGTTGTCAAAGTCAATGTAATGGTAGTATCTTTTAAGTTTGCGCTGACTGTGGACTCTTTGTATCAGAAATTGGATGCTGAACTCTAGTACGCAGTGATCAATCTTTCCTATAGGTGGTTTATAACATATTCCAGTGATTAAGTTTTCATCGTTTGCCATGATCAGATCGAGCAAGGATGGAGTGTTGCCTGTGCGGAAACGTGTCGGTTGGGAGACCAATTGATGAAGATTACTGTTGCGAAACATGTTCTTAAACAGTTCCTCGGGTCCCTTGAGGTCCTGATCGATGTCTTAAGGCCATAGGATGTCGGAGTAGTTGAAGTTACCAGCGATAACTATCACATTGTTCGCTGAAGCAGCAGCCAAGTTAGCCAATAATTTAGAGTCACGTCGTTTCCATATATCTGGTTCCCCTATCATCGGGTCGATAGACCCCAACAACAAGGAAATGGTGAGAGTCATATTGAATATCCAAAAACAAGGCTTCCGTAAGATCACATACAGTCATACTTCTTATGAGTTCTTGCAATAATGGGTATACCGTTGACACGGTCTCTGACATATATGGCAACACCGCCACCACGCGTTTTGCCACCCTGCGACTTAGGTCGATGTTTACGGTCTTGTCTAAAAATAACAATCAGGTATGTCAAATGTGCTGTTTCTGTCCCTGCTGTTCAGCCAGGTCTCCGTGACAATTATAATGGATGGCTTGTTGGTGTTTACATATAAAAGAAATAGGTCGATTATTAATGACAGCGAGCATAAGTTGGTGTATAGGAAGGTAAGGTCAGTGTAGGGGTTGTTGGGGTCAAATAGTTTTTGTTTGTTTGATTATCTTCGGCACACCCCTGACATACTTAATAGTGAGGTCTAACTCACCACTCTCGGTACGTAGCTGGAGACGTTGCCTCAGCTCCTTTAGCTCGCCCCGCTGCATCGGTGTATTGTCATCATACACTCTTACCTCCATGGCTCTATTCTTGTTTTTAAGGACCTTCACTGCATCATGCCGGGACTTGAGGATCATGGGGCGCGGTTTACTGTTGTCTCGTTTACCAAGTCGCAACACTTTCACCAGTTTGTCAGAAGATATCTGTTCACTCGTAATCTCCACCAGGATCCTTCTGACAGTGGCCTCATCAGTGGGCCCTTGAATAGCTGTGTCACCCGTATCCATTACAGGGAGACCAACAAGGATCACGTTATTTGCTCTGCGATCACGCTCCGCCATCTCCTCCGATATATTGTTAGTGTCTAAGGAAGTGGCCGGAGTAGCAGTAGAAACTGCATGAGTCACTGGTGCAGAAATCCGTCGTCCAATTCCTCACGTACACAATCATATGCTTGGATCAGTTTAGGCACTTGAAATAAGGCCTCGCGGCAAGGCGAACACAGAAATATGAGGGTGCGTTTGGATTTCAACCCCATGACACGAGCCTCGCTGCTTGTTAGGTTGCTGCAACTAAAACATACGTTCCGTTTACAACCATCGCACTGTATCAAATTTTCATCGCTATGATCATTATCGCACTTCATTTTGGAAACAAGTTTGCCACAAAAAGTCGTTGTTAATTTTACGTAAAAAAAAAGTCAATTGGATTTTACACTATGTAATGTCGGAGTTTTTGCGAGATAACACTTGTCCACTATTACAATGCACAATTTCACTAAATAACGTGTTTTTGGCGTAATTTAGACACATAAACTAATTATTTAATTAATTTAATACAATACACAAATTCTAACACTGTTCACTTTTTGAGGGTAGAGAAAAAAAAATCTTTGGGATTTTTAAAACTTCTTTGGATGCATTAGTAATTATAGGCATAATGACCTGAATTATGTATACTGGCTGGAACAGCAACAATGAATATTTTGACTATTTTGGTTTATATATTTGAGAAATGTCGAAAACATAAAGCTTGTCCAATCACGTGTTCCATTTACACTATAACACTTTGATCAATCATATATATACGTCATACATTACCTACACAAAAACTATATACATATATGACGGCTATTGGGACATGGGTATGTCGGATATCTGTACAAGGACATGCCGGATACCGGGCAAAGGGGTATTATTTCATATAAGTCTAAAAATATCTTATTTAATCTTAAAATTAAAGAAACATTATTTAATTACGTAAAATTTAAATAAATTGTTTATATCTTAGCACCATTTCATTCCCTGTGGGTCTTATACTACGGCCGTGGCTACAAAATCAAAAGTGAAAAGTTCAAAAAGTGACGGTTATTGGGACAGTTACCTTACCTAAGTTTAATACTTTAGACCGTTCTTATTATCTGCGTCGTAAGATTTCAAATCGTACTGCAAGTGTTACCATTGATCTGCTGATGGCCGTGCATTCCGAAACGTAGGTAAATCATAAAAAATATATATCTTATCTATCTTTTTAATCGGTACCTAGGTATCGGTCTCGGTAATCGGTATAACCTATAATTTTCCAAATAGGACGCTCTTTTTTAGCACGTTTTTTTTAAAATTTACAGTATATATAAAAATATAGATACCTATATTTTAGCCAATATGATTTTATCCTTGGATAAGGAAGGAAAAATTTCGACACGCTGCATATAGAGAGCCTAAAGTATATTTCGTATGGGGACAGAGATGAACTAGATTTAGAGACTATGTTATCAAAATATTTTGTCCATACATCGGCATACTCCTGATTACTTGATCATCTTCAAATATACCTAAGTTTTTAGTAACAAACAAAAAAAATATTTTTTAGGATAAGTAATTACAAACTGAAAAAAAAATCAAATTTACAGTTTTCGAATTTTTCCCTTAACTTGTGCTATAAGACCTAGCTTCTTGCTAAATTTCATGATCATATGTCAAATTCTTTAATATGCTTGCCACGTGGTATATAAGATATTACATGTCAAATGTTCATGCATGTGGCACCCCGTGTCAACGGGAAGTACCCTATAAGTTTTTGGTTTTCTTGCATTTTCATACAAATATGCGAGAAAATGCGACGTAAACGGCCATATCTTTTGATTGCGTTGAAGTTTGATTTTGTACAGCTGCATGAGGTGCAGACCTGAGTGTTTCGTATTAATTTCAACTTGATCCACCCACGCGTTTCTGAGATATAGGTCTTACAGACAGACCGACATACAGACAAAAACAGACAACAAAGTTATCCTATAAGGGTTCCTTTTTTCCTTTTGAGGCACGGAATCCTAAAAATGGTCCCATAATTTTATTATCGATAAGCCGATAAAATAAACTCGTTACAATTTTCTTTAGGTACTTACTTACTACGGAAACTATTTGTTTTGATTATGTTTTTCTTCCTCACCAAAATCTTAAAAGGTACTTAATAGGTTTTAAAGGTTTCAAAGTTCATTGCGATAACAACTTGTATTGGGCGACTCTCTCGGTAAACTTAAAATAATACAAACATTCACCTAATCATAATGAAAGTACTTAGCTACCTACTGACTTACTTATCTATATACTCGTTATTAGTAGATACGCTATCAATAGTCCATTGCCTGACCCCGACATTATCTCATTCGATGTAACTTAGTAACGTATAAATCTTAAATAACAATAATAGAAATGACATTGCAACAAATCTCATATCAAAAGTGCATCGAATTGTGACGAGAATAAACACGAGCTGAAACATTCCTCAAGGCCACGTAGAAATTACAGAATAACTACATAAACTGTGATACGTAACCCAAGAAAGCAAGTTGAAGATGACATGACGACAAAGAACGTAGGTACATAGGACGCCTCAATAAAGTTGAGATTTTCTCAAAAACTGCTGGACTCAATTTAACCGTGGCTGGGTCGGCTACGTCTAGAGAATGGGAGAATATCGTAGAAACGGTGTACGGTAAGGTAACGCTGGAAGGATGAAGTCGGACCTAAGGTAGGTATCGCTGAAAGGATGACGTCGGGCCTAAGGTATCACTGGTATGACGAAGTTTGGCCTAAGATATCGCTGGAAGGATGAAGTCGGGCCTAAGGAATCACTGGAAGGACGAAGTTTGGCCTAAGGTATCGCTGGAAGGATGAAGTCGGGCCTAAGGTATCGCTGGAAGAATGACGTCGGGCTCAGGTATCTCTGGAAGGATGAAGTCGGGCCTAAGGTGTCGCTGGAAGGATGAAGTCGGGCCTAAGGTTGAGGTAAGGTCGAGAAGGACTGATACGGGCTGATGATGATATAATGCTGTTACCTATAGAAATGGAATTCTCCCACTTCCAGTAACGTTGGTCTTAGCAATGTCAAGGTCCAAAGTGTACGCGTACGCAGCCCACGTTGCAGAATTAAAAATAAAACAAATGCCTACCACAATAAACGAATGATACCACTTCCTTGATTTTTTACGATTCTAGAAACATTGTTATCGATTTTTTTGCTTCAAGCGAGCTAATTAGTGTCGCGTTCTGGTTACGGATCGATTGCGAGATGATTCGTAAGTTTGGCTTGTGTTAAATGATTTAGTTAGAATGATTTTTATTTGTTATTTTTAGCCGACTGCGCAAGAGGAGGGCTATCTTTTTCGTGTGTATGTATGTATTAGACCGTACGATCGTGTTCAACCTGTCGTCGAACAAAAGCTGGTCAGTTATGGATACTGAACACTCTCCCTTCGGTTTACTACTGCCTTGAATTCATTCGACAAAATGAAATGGGTGGTTTGGTTAGGCTTGTGACATACATTAATTCTACACAGCGTTTAAGTAAATTAAAGAATTTGGGGAAAAATAAAAAAATGTTTACAATAAACTCAATTATAGTAAGTACTAATCAAAAAAATATTAATTTGATGTGCATCGTTTACTGTGCTTTGGAGTTTTTTTTACATTTTAAGGTAATTTTAATTTATTGTAATGATTTTTTCACTGGAATTTGAACTAATGGTCATTTCTAAGGGCATTATGTGACTTGTGACCATTGATCTCCTATAAACAACTAGATACACAGTCTGCCTTCTAAAAATGTCCGAGCGCAAAGAAGGTCCAAACGGATGAATGGTACCCTCATATGGTTTATTGGACATTATTTGGTTAACAATAGACCCTTATTTAGACGTTTTTTAAATTGTTTTAGGAAGACCTTTGTGTATCTAGTTGATATTTTTTGCAGTTTTGATTTGCTTAAAAGAATATTTTTATACAACCCCCAGTTTCAATTTGTCGAATGAATTCAAGGATACCCTGTATAAGTATATCCTTACCAATAGGGACATTCTGTATAGTTTGCCCTTATGACAATGATAACATGACGACATCGCACATTGTCAAGGCATAGAGCAGGGTCAGTTATAATTGTAATGATAGATACTATTAATCCGGATCCGTTTGTTGAGCTTGGAATATACAGAGTGTAACATAAAGGGTATATGCAGCCGAAGGGAGGGTGTTCTGTATCGGTATCTTAACAACTTTTGTTCTACGACTTTTCGATTAAAAAATAAAAATAAATTAATGTCTCATACAAATCGATCAGCTGTGTACGAAAAGTCAAAAAATAAATTCTCGAAAATCGAAAAGTCACAAGTTGTTCAGTTACCGATACGGAACACCCTCCCTTCGGCTTCATATACCCTTTACGTTACACCCTGTATAATTATTATTCATAGATGACAGTTCTAAAATACCTATAACTAAAACTAAAATACCTATAACGGTTACTGGAGTCCGCACGTGACCAAAATGCAGGGCGTGCCAAAAAATTTGACATATAGGTACTCACATACCTACATACTATGTACGGTGGAACACAGAGAAAGGTGTACAGGAGAGTTTTTAAGGTTGAGATTTTGTCAAGAACTACTTTACTGAATTTAATAATTATTTTACAGTTACATAGTTTTAACTTTTATCTATCAAACAGTGAAAGAATATTTGCATTAAGTCAAGTAGTTTTTGAGATAATCTCAACCTTAAAAGCTCTCCTGTACAACTGTCTCTGTGTTCCACTGTACCTTCGTAAACAAGGGCTCGTGGGAACTGTAAATATAACTTTATTGAAATATATTCATTATTCGGTTTATTAGCATAACTTGGCATAACGAATGTACGCTACATTGTAATAATACAATATATCTACAGGTCGCACAGAAACATATCTGATCAACAAATTGTTCTTCCCGAAGGCAAACTTAAATAATCATCATTTATATTTTATTATTATTAATGGACTCGACAGTACGTCATTTGCCAATGTCGTGCATGTTACAGAAAATTAAATATATCATAATCATCTATCTTCCTCCAGAGGAGTCGCCGTAGCGTCATCACTCTGGACGAAGCAGCTCGACACTCGACAGTCACGTTCACTCCCAAGATTGTAGCGGGACTCTTGATAAAAGCTTGAAACTTCAGATCTTGCTCAAATTATATAATAAATTCACCATACTGTCATTCGCGAACATTTTCTGATTGATTAACGTGATATTAAACACAAAATAACCACTGTAGACATTAAAATTAAAATTATAAAATAATTTTGCAACCGTCTTTTCTGCCCATTTTCAAAAGCCCTCTCATTTATAGTCTAAATTAAAATAGAGAAAAGTCCACAAGGGTTCGCCATTCGGGTTACGATTTTCTCAAAAAACTACTGGATCGATTTTATTTTTAACCCATATATTTAATTATTTAAACCATATATTTTATTGACCCTACTTACACCTTGGATACTCAGAAATCATTAAATTGACATTCCAAGAAATTATATTTCCAAAACAATTGAACGTTGGCAACGGAATTATTCCACCGACAGCCATCCTGGGGAAACACGCCAAGAGTTGTGAGAGAATAAAACTGCTGTTCACGTCAGTAAACCTGATCTCATGACACCCTTCGACTGTACCTATTCAGCCAATCATTCTAGTCAATATAAATCGCGGTGTTGTTATAAATGTTTTAATACAGCCTATAGTCCAATACCGAGCCTATCTGGCTAGCTGGACCATAGAAACGTATAGATTACCAGACTCGACTGTGGGTGACAGATATCTGTGTCGCGTTAATTATATTACAGAAACGGTCCGAGGCAGATTTATAGCCCTTAACTTAACCATAGTCCCTAGAGTAACATTGTGTTTATGGAAATAGACTAGAGCTAGAAACGTAATTAATATACGCTACCAATAGGGTTCTTGGATTATTTTGCGGATTATTTTGTAAATAAGCGATTCTGAATCCATCTTATCATAGATGATGGTTCGTAGCCAAATATACCTTTCAAAAATAAAAATTGCTACTATTTGACCTTAAACTAAGCCAAAAGTTAAAAATAGGATGGTAAGAAATATCACTTCCCTAGAGAGTGGGGTCACGTTTTTTTGACAGTTCAATGCCAAGACACAAAAATTTTATTTTGAAATTGGTTCAACAAATATCCATTTGATTGAAAAATTCTTCAGTAAGGAAACGATCGATTACCCACTTTGGTGCCGGAGTGATATTATGACGAGATATATTTTTGTGGACATTTAAAAATAGCTTTTCATTTCAGTCATTTTAATTTCAGTACCTACTTATTTACCGGTAGGTACTTACTTAACGACAGGTTACCTATTGAACCAAATAGCACTTAAAGTGATAGTACAAAATAAAGAACAATGACCAAAAAGACAAGACCGATAAATCCGCAAAATTGTTCATTTTTTACGTCATTCAATGCACTGCGTTGCGCACGCGCTGGTTTAATTGTCACAGCTATTGTGATCAACGGTGATCAATAGTGTTGTCAACTTAACTGATTTCCCGTCAGATCAGCGGGTTTGGATTGCGATGAAACTCAAATGGTATCAGCGAAATCTAAGAAGACTGTCTAATTTTTCATTTAGAAAAATGCTCCAAAAATCGCGGACCTTACCTAGGCACGGTCTAACAGATAACAGTATATAGGAGAGTTTTTAATGTTGAAATAACTCGCTTACTAGCCGGAGGCCTATAGCCGAGCTACCAAACTATCACTCGCTGCTCGCTAACTCGTTTCTAGTTTCTAGCTTTACTCGCTACTCGCTCATCGCCGGCGGTGGGACAACTGCCTTTATAAAGATGGTATTGTACCAAATCATATTCAAGAACAAAAGAAGGAAGAAAAGTTTGACGGAATTCTGACGAAATTTTTAGAGAGCACTTAACGGAATTCTAAAAATATAGTTGGCAACACTGCTCCATCGAACAATCAATAGTCACATGCATATTCATAAGATTTACTTTGTTCACTTCATAATGAGTTACTAATTAAGTAGTTAGGTACTCATTCCATTTAAAACTTCGTAGTTCTGGACAAGAGTTGCGTTTCAGGCGCTGTATTTTGCTCTGTTTAGTTTAGTACGTTAACGTACCTACTTGACCGGGAAACTTTCCTACTGTCTAGGTGGAAATTTTTCAAAGATGTATGTCGCTACCGTACGAGAAGAATACGTAAGACGAATAGAGAATAGGGTAAAAATTTCGCCGATCCAAGTCAGATTAGCTCTGTTGCAATAGCGAGTTCCTTTATCGAATTCCAGTCGTGATCAATTGTTTATGTATTTAGGAAGTATCTACTTATTTAGATTTGTATCAATCAAGTCAAAACACTTTATTGCAAAATATGCACCTTGTGTAGGCACCACTATGCAAGGAAAAGTTCCATTGATGTAAGTACATCGCCAGAAAAAGTGAACTATATTGCCACAACTTATGTTAACATGGCTGTGACGCTCGAGCATAACCCAATAAATCAAAACTAAGCATATTCTTTTCTAGAGCTGGTAAATGATAAATGTTCCCATCTCAGGCGATTGTTAGTCATTATCTAGGACAATTTGTCAGTAAATCATCACAGCAGCTATTATCAAATCACTGGCACCAACACCAATTAAATTCTATCACACCGATTAACGACCTGTAAAATTAATTTATGTTTTGTTTTTTAAATTGGACTTTGGCACGCGCTTCATTTGTTTATTTATTTTATTAATATGTTCGTCATTTGCCAATGTCATGAATTACAGAAAATTCAATACATTCAATAGTCTTCTATCATCCTCCAGGGGAGTCGCAGTAGCATCTTCACCCTGGGTAGCCGCGTCTTCATGTCTTCATCCAGAGGAGACGCCGGTCATTACTCTGGACGAAGCAGCTCGACAGTCACGTTCACTCACGAGCTTATAGCGGGAACTCTTGATAAAAGCTTGAAACTTCAGATCTTGCATAAATAATCCAATAACTTCACCGTACCGTCATTCGCGAACATTTTCTGATTAATTTAACGTGATATTAAACACAAAATAGCCCCTGTAGACATTAAAAGGAAAATTATCAAATAATTTCGCAACCGTCGTTTCCCGCCATTTTCAAGAGAACCCTTCATTTATTTTGTAACATAATTATTGATATAAGGCATGATACTTATTATTTATGAAAGAAGGAAGGAACCCCGATGGAGTAAGCCATGTTTTCACAGTAGATCGTCATATTACCTGTTGTGGTGTAACACTGAAGTAAGCTCAGAATGAAATGATTGAATGAGTCATAAATCATTTCTATCTAAACTTCGTTGAACTCTTTTCTGTTCATCTATGTGAAAATAATTATACAATAGGCACGGAAAAGCTTCTAAAGATATAATCGTTTTTGTTTAAGACAAGCTAAGACAATTTTCTGGGTTTGGCAAGATACAATAAATGCCCTATGGAGTAGGCCATATTAATATCGCAGACACATTTTATCGTCTGACACTCATTTGTTTTTTCATGGTTTAAATTTTCAATAGAAGTCGAACATATAAAAACAGATATCTCTATCTGACGTATGAGAGTGAAAGTGACAACAATGCGGAAACCTGTCCCTATACAAAATATAGGTACCTAATTCTGCTCTCTCCATAGAGCGCGACAAGAATTTTCCGTCCTAAGGTTTGGTTACTAAATCACACTGAAAAAAAAATCATGAAAGCTTGGTAGGTATAATTACGAAGTCTGGCTGGACGATACGAATGTTTTCTCTGCGCTCGACGGTGCATGCTCTGTATGATATTTAAAAGGGAAGCTGCAACACAAATGACACGACAGCGAACGTCGAAAGTAAAACGTTCATGGATATGGCAACACAAGTCGGTAATTTTTTTGGAAATAGCGTCTAATTCCTAAAAATATAATATTTTCGTAAAAAATGAAGAGATTATTACAAAATACGCCACAAAAAAATCCGTAGATCTACGGGTTTTTCCGTAGGTCCTGGAAACACTGCCTCAATCGTGACGTCATTCGCTCTGATTGGTGTTTAGCGTAATATGGCGGATTGAGCTATTTCGTAGTTTTATTTTATCAAAAATAAGATAAATCTAGCTACGAATAGAAAAATAAATGTGTTTTTCAAAATCTGTGAGTCTTATTTAATAAGATAAACACATGATTTTAGAGATTCTTTGGTACTGTCACCATGCCTATTTAATAATTTTAATAGGTACCACACAAAAATAGACATTCAGAACAAAATTAGTCCGTGCGTTGATGCTCTTTAATTTTGAGGTGAAAACTCGAGAAATCAGTGCCAATAATACCAATAATAGCATAAGTATCTACCTAAGATACATTTTGTGGCCAAAAAAGTACATTTGAAGACTGGTACGGGTGGCAACATTAATATTCTTTTTCTACTTGACTTTTAAGGCCGATGATAGCTAGTTTTGAGGATAGGTGGAGTTTGAGTTCGGTCTTTTCATACTTACAATTTTAACAGTTGTAAGTGAGAGCTCACGCTGAGTTCGTGCTCAAAACGTTCATTCATGTCTATGACTATCGTCCTGTGTTAGAGGTAGGTGAGTAAACATAATAAAGACAACACCAGTTTTCAAATACTTACTTAGCCGTAATGTATATAGAACCATTGATTAGCAAGAATCTTAAGCAATTCCAGCTATTTATATAATATATTAGGTACAAAATGACATAAAGCGGAAAAAATAATCAATCTCAATTTTCCGGTAGGAGGCCTACCTATTACGTCTGAGTTTAATGGATTATATAGTAAAACAGTCAACTACCAATAGCCATTATAGGCTGATTAGTTCTAAAAAATATATATTATTGAGGAAAATACCCATCCGGTGACTAAAACGCACAGATTAGCTTAGAATTACCTAATCGATTCGTTCCAAATCGAAATCGATTTGACGCCATCGATCGTTAACGTACAAAGTAGCAATCGAATTACTCAGGAACTTTTAAAAAAGGGCTAAATGCGGTCAATACAATACGATGAGCGTACAGAGATTGATGAATGTGGAGAAAGCCAGAGTTATGTGTCAGTCAGAATCGTAGCAGATGGAAGTCCACCGTATTGGCCTGCCCCTACAGTAAACAAGTATGACTTTATGAATATGTGTGTAAATGGGGGAATCTGGACTCATAATGACCATCGTAGAGATTCCTTTCCTGAGTGGTGAAGAAGCGAGCAAGCGAGAAGATTTCAATATTATTAACCTCGATCAAAGTAAAGATAGTTAACCACGCTCTCACAGAATCGATAAAAAAAACCTCGCAACGCTGTGACGTAGGCAGGGCGTCATGAGATCAGGTTTACTGACGTGAACAGCAGTTTTATTCTCTCACAACTCTTGGCGTGTTTCCCCAGGATGGCTGTCGGTGGAATAATTCCGTTGCTAACGTTAAATTGTTTTGGAAATATAATTTCTTAGAATGTAAAGGGTATATTACTCAATTTAATGATTTCTGAGTATCCAAGGTGTAAGTAGGGTCAATAAATATGGTTTGCATAAAGTGCCAAGCAAGTACCTATGTAACGAGATCTTGTGACTATGTGGCTTAGATTGTTTTTTATTGTTTTGATGTGCTGCCAACCGTACGTACAGTCGAAGACAGAGATAAGTAAACAGGGGGCCTCGATAAGGTTGAGATTTTCTCAAAAACTACTGGACCGAATTTAATAATTCTCTTACAGTACATAGTTTTAACTTTTATCTATCAAACAGTGAAATAATTTTTGCAAAAGGTCAAATAGTTTTTTGGAGAAAATCTCAACCTTAAAACCTCTCTTGTACACCTTTCTCTGCGTTCCACCGTACAATCAGAATGCACCTACTCGTTCAATCTCATTCTGTTGATGTTGGTACACACGAAGACAGAGATAAGTATACAGGGGGCCTAAATAAGGTTGAGATTTTCTCAAAAACTACTGCACCGAATTTAATAATTCTCTTACAGTACATAGTTTTAACTTTTATCTATCAAACAGTGAAATAATTTTTGCGATAGGTCAAATAGTTTTTGAGAAAATCTCAACCTTAAAACCTCTCCTGTACACCTTTTCTGCGTTCCACCGTACAATCAGAATGCACCTACTCGTTCAATCTCATTCTGTTGATGTTGGTACCTAAGCAGGGACGATAATAAGTTAATCTCGGTGAGATATATGCCGAAATAAGGCGAGACAAAATCAGCCCTTCACAATATCGTATTCCACCAAATGTTGTAGTATAGTTTTGCCGAGTACGAGGTACGGTGGAACACAGAGACATGTGTACAGGAGAGTTTTTAAGGGCGACATTTTCTAAAAAACTAGGTACTTCACCTATTGCAAAAATTATTTCACTGTTTCATAGATAAAAGTTAAAACTAATTAACTGTAAAAGAATTATTAAATTCGGTCCAGTAGTTTTTGAGAAAATCTTAACCTTATTGAGGCCTGCTGTATACTTCGTCTTCGACTGTACCTATGTTGTAACACGCTTTTTTAGATCTCAGAGAAAAATATACAGTACACAGAAAGTGGTCTGTGGAAGAGTACCTACCTATACCGCAGCCCAAATCAAGTGTCTTAATTTGTAAACAAATATGATCGTCTAATTACTTTTTGTGATGTAGGTAACACCGAAGGAACTGATTGATCGAACCTGTTCAATATTGTGAGACTAAAGTGATCCGATCTAATAATGTGGAAATAACTATACAATAATCACAGAACAGCTTAAAATGGTAGTAGAGTAGGGTAGTTTTTGTTTACAAAATAAGACACTTGATTTGGGCTTCGGTTTACCTACTTTCTAATGATTTTTTCGTCAAAATGGAGTAATAATCACTCGACTTTAATGGAGTGGCCATTGCAACAATAAAAAATAGTCTTAAAATATTATTTTAAAGGTTCTACTTTGTACCTTCATACCTCCAAGGTCCCTACTCGTCAGCATGCAGATGAAAGGGGTGTTTCCGCCCCACTGCCTCACTGCAAATGAAAGCTGCCCGGTATGAATAGAGAGAGGATATACAAACAAACATAAAAGCTTCACAACATACTTCTCTATAGATAGAAGAGTTGTAGGCTGTGATATGGACTTCAAGAAAATTTTGAAAGGAGTTATTCAAGGTCGGCATCTGCCTCCGCATATGTCTTTAGTCTAGGCAATGGTGACCGCTAGGTAAGGTACATGATCTACGGCGATGGTGGTCCTTACCTTACTATCAGGTAAAAGTGATCTACCATTGCGGGCCTTTGGTGGATAAAAGTGCAGACGTATCGCTCCATAAGCGCCACCTCAACCCGAGTCGTTATATGAAACTCCATACTGCAACGCACACTTATCGCCTGCATAAAGGCATCGCCTCGCACTATTTTGACAACTTCTTTTCTTTTCTCGTGTGGTTTAGTGACCAAACCTATTTGTCAGAGTTATTCAGGCCGCCCATAGGCCTCTGACATGGCTTAACGACTGCTGTCAAGCGACAGCAACGGGGACCAACTGCTTGACGTGCTTATATAGAAATATTTATTTATTTTGACAACTGGTTGACAGCGAGGGTCGAGGCGAGGCGGTGTCAGCCGGAGGGTACGTGTGCGGCAACGCCAATGCTGTCGATTTTGGTTTTTATTTAGGGCTTTTCTTTAACCAATATGGAGCATATTTTATAATGTTTTACGATAAAAACAATGACAGCTTGCTCGGTCCAACCGAAAAAGGGAGGGAGGGCTTCCAGTCGTACGTCACACGAGATATCTTACCAGTCTTATAAATATCGACCTTATTAAGACGAGCTCAAAAATGTTTATCAATCTCGGCAGAAGTCAATGTACCGTTAGATGGTTTAAATACTCTTTTACGATACGCAACAAGGAAAAAACATGATAATATTTATTTATTTACTTGTATTAATTGCTGTTAACCACAAGATATATTTATATTCTTCGGAGATATTTGGTATTACGACGAAGCTATGACGTAGATAAGTAAATCTATTTTCAACAACATAAGGGTTAAGTGGCCTTTAAATACCTTTAGTAAAGATAAGTAGCAATAATCTTTTTCTTCTTCTTATGGTGCCGTCTTCTTACGTAGGTTGGCATGGCAATCAGCACTCTCGACAACACCGATCGAGACGAACCAATTTAGTATGCGTTAAGTAGGTACTATGTTGTAGCGATTACAGATTGCGTACACTATTATTAATCGTCGCTAAGCGAGGCGTACCGCTCGATCTTACGCAGTAGCATGTGAACGACAGTGTTAATTGCATTTAGGGCCGCTATCGAATTAGCTACAGTATGTTTGGTATGTGTGATAAATTGATACCTAATTAAATTAGCTGACAAATTTAAATGATCAGCCTAGCGATTCAGAGGGGAAATGCCGCCAGCATTTTGGGCACGTTGCCGGACAACGGGGATCGGTTGAACTATCTGTAGGTATTTATATATAAACGGATATCACTCACTTATATTGTTATACAGTGCGCGAAGAAACGGCGACGCGGGCGTGGCGCGCTCACCTTGAAAAATACCGTCGAAATCGGTCGAAACTGTCGGTCTAATTGCCGACTTCAATAATATAAGTGAGTGATATCCGTTTATATATAATAATTTGTAGTAATGGCTCACTATAGTTTTAATTCTAAAATATCTGTAGGTACCTAATGCAAGCCATTCAGATGGGTCAGAACCCATTGGTCCCCTAATATTCATCCCCCGTATTAAAAGTTGTGGATTCGGCCCCTATATAGGTGCCCATTGGTCCCCCGGCAGGAGACGAGGCAATATTAATTTATTTTTAAGGTACCTACTCGTCCCCTGCTCAGTCTTCGGCACCTGCTCAGGTACTTTTTGGTTCCCTGATAGACAACCAGCAATATTTTTACATAAATATTCAACCGACCCTTTGTACAAGTACATATACCTAATTACTAAGTAATTTTTAGTTTATTTATTAATACCTAAGTAGTTTTTAGTTTAGTTTATACTTTTTTAGGTTAGTATTATTTAAAACAGTTATTTTTAAGATTTTATTGTTATTTGAATAAACGTTTTATATTAAATTAGTACCAAGTATACTTGAGGACTGGTATACCTACCAATCGGCACGGGGCCCACATGGTACATCATGACCCGAGCTTCCTCAATGTAAAGGAAGGTGGGGACATTAAAATAGGCTGCTTCTGATGATTATATTTATTGTACCGTTGAACATAAATTCTATAATATTTATATTTTCTTTCTTACCTTAGATGTTTTTCCATATTTCAGTCAATTCTAATGACAAAGTTGAGTAATCTCTTAATATAAGTAAGTAAGATTACATAAATGGTAATAAATTGATACCTGATTAAATTAGCTGAAAAGTTTAAATGATCAGCCTAGCGATTCAGAGGGGATCTCTGTGCGCCTGGTGGATGTGTCTAATGAGCAGAGGGCTGGCGCATACCTCGCGCAACGCATTAGCCTCGCCATCCAGCGAGGCAATGCAGCCAGCCTCCTGGGGACACTCCCCGCGGTCGGTGATTTAGGGCAATTTTTTTATTTATAGTTTTTATTTGTATATTTACTGTTTCTTTAATATAATATTTTGTCGTTAAATAAAATAAATGTTACCTACATAGTAATATTTTTCCGATATTGAAAATGAATCAGCCTGTAAGTATAGGAATAAAGGCTCTTTGTTCTTATGACGACCGACATCTTTTCAAGTAAATAGTCTTGTGTCATAAAATGGAAATTGGAGACTGAGAACGGCTAATTTATTATTCCTAGTGCCAATTGTTCATAAGCATAAAGTCGCTAAGGTAAACGAAGAATTGCCGCAAAATGCACATTGAAACTTGATTGAGATTGAGAATATGTTAATTTATTTCTGATACCCTGCACGCGGGATCACACCGGAATATAAAATATTATACTGTAGTACAATAAAACGGATCCCTCAGGGTACAATCAGATTGACGAATGTACTGAGGGAGTGTATGGTGTTATGTGAGAAAGATGGGTGAACTGTGTGTCTTAATTGTAATAATGATAAGAAATTATGAATATTGTAATGTAATGAATGTTTAACGTATAATAATTATTGACATAATATATCTAATAATAATCATTTAAGATAAGTTGACTAAGTAATAAGTATATTAATAATTAAATTAGACTATAGTGATGTATAATATGATAGATGGAGAGCTCGGTGGCTCAGTGGTTGGGTCAATGGACTTGCAATATGGAGGTCTCAGGTTCGATTCCCAGCTAGGGCAGCCATGTACCAATGAGTTATCCTCGGTTTTTTTCGACGGAAAAACTTACGTACATTTACCGAGTGCTCTCAAAAAACGGTGAAGGAAAACATCGTGATGAAACCTGCATGTCGTAGAAAAAAAAATCTAAGGCATGTGAAATCCGCCAACCCGCACTGGGCCCGCGTGGTGGATTATGGCCCGAGCTCCCTCGATGTAAGGGAAGGTCTGTGCCCGAGCAGTGGGGCGATATAAATAAACTGATGATGATGGTGTTATGTGAGAAAGATGGGTGAACTGTGTGTCTTAATTGTAATAATGATAAGAAATTATGAATATTGTAATGTAATGAATGTTTAATGTATAATAATTATTGACATAATATATCTAATAATAATCATTTAAGATAAGTTGACTAAGTAATAAGTACCTATATTAATAATTAAATTAGACTATAGTGATGTATAATATAATATGAATTGCACAGCGCATTGGTCAAGTGACTGTAATGCTGTGACAATATTGTTTAAATAAATAAATAATAAATAAATGGAGGATCCGACCGGAATAATTCAATCAAACTATGGGCTTCCGGTAGTTATTCCTTGCGGGCTAGACAGAGATTCCATTACGAATTTTAACGTTTCTAATAGGATCCACTTTGTACGGACAACAGCAGATCAATGGTAACACTTGCAGTACGATTTCAACTCTTACGACGCAGATAATAAGAACGGTACAAAGTTCAAAGTGTTACACTTGATCTGCTGTCGGCTGTACCAATCTCACTGAACCCTCTATCATGACAGCCCCGTAAGAATATAGGTAGGTACAGTCGAAGACAGAGATAAGTACGCAGGAAGCCCCATTAAGGTTAAGATTTTCTCAAGAACTACTGGACCGCTTTTAATAATTATTTTACAGTTACTTATTTTGACCTTTATCTATGTAAAAGTGAAATAATTTTTACAAGGAGTCAAATAGTTTTAGAGAAAATTTCCACCTTACAAACTCTCCTGTACACATTTCTCTGTGCTATACCGTACCTACCTAAAGAAAAATGTAATAAGTATAGGATAGAATTACCATTTGCTCTTTCGTTAGCAAATGTCAATTCCATACATTTTCTTCTTATTCTACTTGCGTTAAGGAAAGTCAATGCCAGGCTTGCCAGGTGGCACAGCCTGCCAGTGTCGCTGGTTTTTTAATGATGTTTTGTAAGTCAATACTTATAACGACTTCCGTCAAGAAGATAACCCCGGGTTAAGTAGGTACCACACACCTCGTTCACATCTCAAATTTATATTAGTGCAAGATAAATTTGAGATGTGAACGAGGTGTGTACCTACTTAACCCGGGGTTATTTTCTTGACGGAAGTCGTCCTAGATATATTTTAGGGGTTAAGTCACTCTCATGTTATTATTGGCCTGAAGTAGGTACCTAATTATGAGCTTGAAGTACCCAAGCAATTTGATAGTCGTACAAATAAATAAATATTATAAAATAAATAAAAATACTTTGCTAATACCACTTCGATTTAAAACTATTTTAAGTATTCTTGATTCTCTTCAACAAGGTTCCACCCCATTAACAACGTACGCGTATTGAGTAGGTATACCTAGCTATTATTGTCTGATGTCGTTATAAATTAAAAAACAATTAAATTGTAGAACACTGTGCTGCTGCATAGACCGAGTGGCCAGAAAGGGACAGGGCAATCGAGGCGAGGGGGCGCGTTCGTTCTAACATACATACATCTATGTAGCTTTTATATAAAAGAAGCGTGCCATTTCGCAACCATTCGAACTTGGAATCTCAGAGTGATCCTACAAGGAGCACGGACGTGAGAGCCGATTTCAGAACGTTTTCCATTTTCGCGGGAAAAGTGACAGATCGTTATTTTGTTTACAATATGGCTGTTACAAGTGCCAGGAATATTGTGAGTTTAAAAGACAAGGGGCATTTTGAGCACAAAAATGAAAATGAGAGGATTGATAAATACACGGTAAGTGCATTTTTATTGTTTATAAATAATACATTAGGTACTTAACAGCTGTTTTTATACTTAGTTGTGGGTAAATATTTATAATCGGCTAAGAAGCCAAAACTGATTTCAGTTTTGTTTCTAAATTAAAATTATGGTTGATCCAGAATGCCTATTATTCTGTGGTTCAGTATTTAGCAGAAGACACTCCACTGTGATAATTGATCCAAATAGGAAATATTGACTACTACTTATACGAAACTTGAGCAAGTGACATTTGAATTTATTGTATTTAGTATTTTATTCTAATGACTATTCAATATTAATAATTAATTTAATGATCAATTTATAACATTCAATTTAATTTTATATGAGCAATTTAATATACTAAATGTAATTAACTATTTTACAGAATGTAATAAGAAATATAAATGACGATGTATGAATATTACAAAACAAATGAATATGAATAATCCAAAGAAGAAACAAATAGGTAGGTAAGCGGTCATGTCATGTGTGGTAATGGTAATAGGTAAAAAGATATGATAGGTTATTTGTTCGATATAATAGTACAATACAAGGTTCCCCTAATCTTAATACTGGTGAAATGCTCCTGAATCGTTTTTACTGACTGTACTTTGAATAAATGTCGTGGACCTATTGGGAATTCGTGTATGGAGATTTGAAAACCAATTTTATTTTGCCGTGGACCTGGTGGGAAAAGGAGAACAATAGATTCATGGACCTCTGGGAACGAGCCAGCTATTTCATCTTCATAGTATTTACATTTAGATAATATTAAGGTATAATCCTTTTAGTTATCGTCTAATAGATCTATTGCATCAATGCCAGGTACCTAAGTATGTAGATATTTAAACTTACGAATATGATATGATAAGGTAAGTGTACATATAGCCGTCAATGTACGTATGCCCGTCAAGTCAACTTAAATTGCCTATATCTCACGAAAATGGTAGTTTATTTCGTTTTCTCTGCAATATTATGAAAATAAATACTGTTTTGCTGCTAATTAACTGGCAAAAATACAATAAAACATCAAATAACATAATATAATATCACTTTATAGTTTGTGTTCACGTTTTTGTAAAAAAGTTACGAAGTTCGATTACTAAACTACTGTTTTTACTGACTACGGTTTTTTTTCAACGCTGGCTCATATATTTACTTATTTGTAAGTGTTGATGTTTAAAATGAAACTTTATTAATATTAATATCATTCTGTAATTTGATTTGATGCCTATTTGTTATAATTAATTAAATAATAACATTTTAAATTCGTTGACGGCTATTGGTTCAACCAAACAGCAAAATGTACCAGTACCCGTCATCTATATGATATATAGATAACTATAGAGATATTGCTTACTTTTCACACCAGTACCCGTAAAATAATATTGTTTAACTTCCCAAAACACAAAACATCCCTAAATGCACAAAAAACGTCCCAAACATTACGATGTGTTTTCTTATGGTTTAGGACGTTTTTGTGCATTTTATTATTCATTTGATAGACAGGCAGCACAATGCTGGTGTATCTATATCACAGTGTTGGTAAGTTCAGTCTATGTTGTCTAATGTTCATATGATTCACTACACATATTGCTTATTTATATAATGTTTGATTCACTGATGGTGCAGATACTACATCATCAGACAACTCTGTTACTTAAGAAGTGATCAGCGATTTTGGTATTGGCGATAGTGCGGTAGATTTTCATATGGTGTCCTCGCAATGGACGTATGTCTTTAGTCTCAAAGAAACGGTGGACATCTGGGAGGTTATATTTGTACGTGAGAATTTTATATGTCTCAATTAGATCACCTCTGAGTCGACGTTCTGCCAGGGTTTGAATACCTAGGATTTTAAGCCTTTCTTCATAGGACTTTTTGGGCAGTTTAATATATGGAATCTTTGTTGCCTTTCCTTGCACGCTCTCAAGTAGGTAGTAGGTAGATCGGATGTCCTTTATAAAATATGGGTTCCATATTTGAAATCCATATTCCAGAAGAGGCCTAATGTATGTTTTGTAGATTTTGACAAGAACATCGGATGTAATATATTGAAAGGATCTCCTTATAACATACATAAATGAATTAGCCTTCTTGACAATGCCATTAATGTGTTCTCCCCATTTTAGATTTTTTGAAACCACAACTCCAAGGTCCTTTTGGGATTCCACAGTGTTTATATCAGTGTCATCAGTGTATACCACGCCAGGATTTCTACTACCTAGATGCAACACAGCACATTTCGATATGTTCAGCTTGACTAGCCACTGCTTCGTCCATTCCTGGAGCTTGTTTAGATCGCTCTGTAGTTGTCCAGACACTAAGAGTGGGTTGCCAAAGAATTTCCCATCGTCAGCAAAAAATGCAGATTGTGAGTCTATCAGCGCAATGAGGTCCGTGATGAAAATTCCAAAAAGTGTGGGGGCTAAAACAGATCCTTAGGGAACTCCACTCAGGACGTCCCTCTTCTGGGACAAGGAGTAACCGATCCTGGCCTGGAAGGTTCTTCCCAACAGGTAACTCTTTACCCAGTCTAAAGGCCGACCTCGAATGCCAAAATGCTCCAATTTTATAAGCAGGCGCTGATGCAGGACTTTGTCGAAAGCAAAATCAAAATCGAGGTAAATAACGTCAACCGGGTTGCCACGGTCCACGTCCATAGTCCACGGGTGCACACATGACAGTAAGTTCGTTATTGTGGATCCCTTCTCGACAAAGCCATTCTGCTGGATATAACATTTTCTCTGTTGTGGAAATTCTTCAGTTTATTGCATATTAGTCTCTCCATCACCTTACCTACAATACTTGTCAAGCTGATTGGCCTAAACTTGGCAGGGTCTGTTTTATCACCGGATTTGTACACAGGTGTAACTACAGCATGTTTCCTGTCAAGTGGGACATGTCCGACCTCAAAAGACACCCTCATAAGCTCAGTGAGAACAGGAACAAGTGTTTTGCTGCAGTTTTTTAGAATAATGCTGGGAATGTTGTGAGGTCCAGGAGCAGAGCCTGTGTCGAGTCCTTTTAAAACTTTCTCAACATCCTTGGGTGTAAAGTTTATGTCACAGATCGAGTGCTCCACACGGGCTAATGTAGTCACTTGTTAGCATATGGTCACATCTGGTTCACGACAATAGGCTTTCTGAAACTCCTGCGCGAAGATTTCCGCTATGTCGGTGGGGTCTGTAACTAGGTCGCCATTATGGTTCCTCATTGCAGGTGGAATGCTCACTTTGGATGACATGCACCTTCGCAGATGGGAATAGAAGGGTTTTTGTCCGTTATCCAGTAGTTTTGCTTCATACAGTCTTCTGCTCCTTCTGCTTTCTGCCACACAATGAGTGCTGGCGGTTCTATAGCGCTGGTAGTCCTCGTCATCCTTTGTACCAATATAAACATCCCAAAGTATTCCCTTCTCAGATACAAGTTTCAATATATTGTCATTGATTCAGGGTTTATTACCTTCCTTCTTCTTCACTTTTTTAAGCGGAGCGTCTCTGTCTGTGTTTGTACCCACTATGGTTTTTAGCTGTCTCCAAAAACGCTCCACGTCAGTAGTAGATTCCAAGATTTCGAGGTCCTTCTCCAGTTCCTCCATGTAGTTGTCAAAGTCAATGTAATGGTAATATCTTTTAAGTTTGGGCTGACTGTGGACTCTTTGTATAAGAAATTGGATGTTGAACTCTAGTACGCAATGATCAATCTTTCCTATAGGTGGTTTATAACATATTCCAGTGATTAAGTTTTCATCGTTTGTCATGATCAGATCGAGCAAGGATCGAGTGTTGCCTGTGCGGAAACGTGTCGGCTGGGAGACCAATTGATGAAGATTACTGTTGAGAAACATGTTCTTAAACAGTTCCTCGGGTCCCTTGAGGTCCTGTTCGATGTCTTGAGGCCATAGGATGTCGGAGTAGTTGAAGTCACCAGCGATAACTATCACATTGTTCGCTGAAGCAGCTTAGCCAATAATTTAGAGTCACGTCGTTTCCATATATCTGGTTCCCTATCATCGGGTCGATAGACCCCAACAACAAGGAAATGGTGAGAGTCATATTGAATATCCAAAAACAAGGCTTCCGTAAGATCACATACAGTCATACTTCTTATGAGTTCTTGCAATAATGGGTTGACACGGTCTCTGACATATATGGCAACACCGCCACCACTCGTTTTGCCACCCTGCGACTTAGGTCGATGTTTCCGGTCTTGTCTAAATATAGTATAATCAGGTATGGCAAATGTGCTGTTTCTGTCCCTGCTGTTCAGCCAGGTCTCCGTGACAATTATAATGGATGGCTTGTTGGTGTTTACATATAATAATATAAATAATAATAAAGGTTTTTATTGACTTAAGAATTTAAGAACAGAGTTTCTTGATTGAAAACTTATAGCTAACAGCATTCTTTGGAAACAATTTACAAGAGTGTGAAACGATAGCAACCGTACTAGTTTAAAAAACTGTATAACGGATGCTAACGCCTTCCAATCGGGTTGTAATGTCGCATAATGTAGTGTCAATGCCAAAAATAAGGTAATTAACTTGTAAATGACTAATAATGAATAACTTGTATCTAATAGAATTTTGTTTGTTGTTGTTGGTGTATGTGTGTGTGTGTGTGTGTGTGTGTGTGATAAAATGTGTATATAAAAGAAATAAGTCGAATTTTAATGACAGCGAGCATAAGTTGGTGTATAGGAAGGTAAGGTCAGTGTAGGGGTTGTTGGGGTCAAATAGTTTTTTTGTTTGATTATCTTCGGCACACCCCTGACATACTTAATAGTGAGATCTAACTCACCACTCTCGGTACGTAGCTGGAGACGTTACCTCAGCTCCTTTAGCTCGTCCCGCTGCATCGGTGTATTGTCATCATACACTCTTACCTCCATGGCTCTATTCTTGTTTTTAAGGACCTTCACTGCATCATGCCGTGACTTGAGGATCACTTTCATGTGGCGCGGTTTACTGTTGTCTCGTTTACCAAGTCGCAACACTTTCACCAGTTTGTCAGAAGATATCTGTTCACTCGTAATCTCCACCAGGATCCTTCTGACAGTGGCCTCATCAGTGGGCCCTTGAATAACTGTGTCACCCGTATCCATTACAGGGAGACCAACAAGGATCACGTTATTTGCTCTGCGATCACGCTCCGCCATCTCCTCCGATATATTGTTAGTGTCTAAGGAAGTGGCCGGAGTAGCAGTAGAAACTGCATGAGTCACTGGTGCAGAAAACCGTCGTCCAATTCCTCACGTACACAATCATATGCTTGGATCAGTTTAGGCACTTGAAATAAGGCCTCGCGGCAAGGCGAACATAGAAATATGAGGGTGCGTTTGAATTTCAACCCCATGACACGAGCCTCGCTGCTTGTTAGGTTGCTGCAACTAAGACATACGTTCCGTTTACAACCATCGCACTGTATAAAATTTTCATCGCTATGATCATTATCGCACTTGATTTTGGAAACAAGTTTGCCACAAAAAGTCGTTAATTTTTCGTAAAAAAAAGTCAATTGGATTTTACACTATGTAATGTCGGAGTTTTTGAGAGATAACACTTGTCCACTATTACAATGCACAATTTCACTAAATAACGTGTTTTTGGCGTAATTTAGACACATAAACTAATTATTTAATTAATTTAATACAATACACAAATTCTAACACTGTTCACTTTTTGAGGTTAGAGAAAAAAAATATCTTTGGGATTTTTAAAACTTCTTTGGGTGCATTAGTAATTATAGGCATAATGACCTGAATTATATATACTGGCTGGAACAGCAACAATGAATATTTTGACTATTTTGGTTTATATATTTGAGAAATGTCGAAATGTCGAAAACATAAAGCTTGTCCAATCAGGTGTTCCATTTACACTATAACACTTTGATCAATCATATATATACGTCATACATTACCTACACAAAAACTATATATATATATGACGGCTATTGGGACATGGGTATGTCGGATATCTGTACAAGGACATGCCGGATACCGGGCAAAGGGGTATTATTTCATATAAGTCTAAAAATAACTTATTTAATCTTAAAATTAAATAAACATTATTTAATTAAATAAAATTTAAATAAATTGTTTATATCTGTGCACCATTTCATTCCCTGTGGGTCTTATACTACGGCCGTGGCTACAAAATCAAAAGTGAAAAGTTCAAAAAGTGACGGTTATTGGGACAGTTCCCTTACCTAGTACCATTAGATAATCAGTGAAAAGATTTCATCTTCAAATACATAACAATAAATATGAATTTTGTAATTAAATGTAATTGTTCAGACTACAATTATTATTTAAGCTAGAAACTGAAGAAAAATTAATAACATCATCTTCAGATTATATCAATTTGTGTCATGATAATCCAGATAAACCATGGATAAACTACAATAAACTCTTCAGTAAAACCTTGTGCAAACCTGTAGGTATCTAAATGGTCGGTTTTAATTATAATTCTGTTTAATCATGCCACAATAAGATTAGATATATACATTGATCTCCTATAAACAACTAGAATCTAGATACACAAAGGTCTTACTAAGAACAATTTAAAAAACGTCCAAATATGGGTCCATTGTTAACGTCCAAATAATGTCGAATAAAGCAAATGACCATTCATCCGTTTGGATCTTCTTTGCGCTCGGACATTTTTAGAAGGCAGACTGTGTATCTATAGTTGTTTATAGGAGATCAATGGATAAATACGATTTTATGAACGTTATTTCTGAATAAAAGCAATTTTTTCCGAAAAATATATTTAATTTAAAGAAAAACCAAAAATTATTAGAAATCATGCCCCTTGTCCTTTATTAGGAACATAATAATTATCTAATTTATTTTTAATCTTAAATACCGACAAAAGTAGGTTGTGAATGTGTGTAATAGATAACATTATACCTACTACGATGTTAACAAAATTAATAATTATCAAATTAGGTCGCAATTAAACATACCACATAACATATATTTTCTCATGTTACTGCTTACTCACATCTATTTATTAATTAGGTAGGTCCTTACTTAATAAGTTAATTAATTACAACATTAGGTAGGTATGCAATGCACCTAGTTAGTTTAATAATTATTTAAAATTTGTCAATTTATTGATAAAGTTGCAATTCAAATGTCCCGATTTAACCAAAAAATTTCACGCAAAGTAATGAGATAAATGTCCAGCTAGCTAAATATCTAAATATTTTATTATTATTTATTAGTGTAAGTTACATGGTATTTTAAAACAAACAAGTTCTGACATAAAAACGACAGGAAAACCGCCAAAAACTTCAAAACAGGTCCCAAAACAGGTACAAATAAAAAAAACTTGCAAAGGCAGTGCAACGACTGAGTATAGTCCTCTCTTAGGTATTGAGATTGTTGCAAGGAGAGCGTACCTAACTGTTACATAAATTGGTTTCGTAATACCTATGTATAAATAACACACTATAGTACGTACGCGTTAAGAAAATAGTGAAAAAAGGGCACGTCTATCCACGGTTGACAAATTAGATGACTTAGGCAAATGTGCCATAAGAAGGAAAGTTGAAATTTTTTTTTATTGAACTTTCCTTCTTATGGCACATTTGTCTAAGTCATCTAATTTGTCAACCGTGGATAGACGTGCTCTTTTTTTCACTATTTTCTTAACGTGTACGTACTATAGTTGCATTACAGTATCTACTGCAAAAATATCTTATCATTACATCTCGCCGTTTTCTCGTGGACCCACTAAGTTGACCCACTAGTGGGACCACGAGGGAGACTTATTTCTCTTACGATACTAAAATAAATAAACATACCGACGAGCGTGTATGAATGAAGAGATTGATGAATGTAGATCAAGCGAGAGTTGTATGCCAGAATCGCTGCAGATGGAAGCCCGTCGTCTCTGCCTATGTACCCCTACGGGAAACGTGTGAGTGATGATGATACTAAAATATTATTAATTCTGAAATAAAACATGGAAGTAACGGCTAAACCTAATCCTAAATAAAAACTGTGCCTAAAAGTGAGCTCCTTGCTTAGCAACGACGATTGATTTTAGCGTGCGTTACTCTTGAATCGAAACAGTTATACCTTCTATAAATAAAATATTGTCTCGTTCAAAATCATCAAAATATTTGCTTTCTTCTATTGGCCTTGACATGATTGTAAAAAAATAAAAGATAAGTAAAAAGGTTTTTATTTACACAACATAATGAACAATGCTTCTTGAAAATAGGTAGGTATACTTACATTTTTTTCAATATGTTATAAAAAAAATTATTCAAGAATGTGGAAACGATAGCATCCGTACTAGTTTAAAAGCTGTTGACGGATAATAAATCATTTCCTTTGCTAATCTGGGAACAATATATACAATATATACGGGAATCAAGGTGCATAATTGTGCTATGCAGATAAACGAGTATACAAGAGACTCCTCAGCTTGTGGTTGTGGCAAAAGCATAGAGCTAACTCATTAAAATACCTTGGTGTGGTTCTGGATGAGAGGCTTCCATTCAGGAGTCACGTGGAGGCAATGTCTGCCAGGGTGCGGAAACTGTTTTTTTTTCTTCAATTTATTTAATTGGAACAAAAAACAGGTTACAGTAAGGATTACTTAATTACTTAAACTTAAGATATTTAAGGTAACTGTATCCCCAACAACATTGTTCACGGATAAGTGTAGATGTTACATGATGCTGCGACAGCTCGAACCACACAAAACAGGTATATGTAGGTAAGTACACACAGCAGCACAAAAATGGCCACACTTACAGTATTAAAATGATACATATTGTTACACTTGATGCGCCTACGATCGTATTTAAAAATTAAAGATAAAATTTATTTTAACAGAAATAAGTTAATCTAGTCTTAAATACTTATACTAAGTATATATATAATACAATTATTATGATTTATACAATGAAACTTCTTCGAGGAGCGACTGACCGGAATTTGTTCAGTCCATAATATGTTTGTTCATTCAGAGACACTAACACAAAACAATCACATCGCACACCAGAAATCGTATAGATGAGTCTTCTTCTTTTATCCACTTTTGTTTGTTAATACTTATTATAGTAGATAATATAATATGATGTACCTACTTGTAAACTATGTAGATAAAGTTATATCGAGCAGCCACTTAACAACCATAAAGTTGATATAGGTAATCTGGTACTGGCTCCCACGGGACAAGCCTATAGCCTAGTGTGGGAGTCGCCGGTAATCTTTGATATGTAAATGTACTGTTAAGAATAAACATTTTTTCATTTTCATTTTTCATTTCATCTTACCTAACAATCAAATTAAATTTATTCAGTAATTATTTTATAATACTAAAAACTTAATCGAATAAGCCCCCTCTGATCGTTCCCGATGCAAAGGTGCCCATAATACCAGCGGCGTTACCGCGCTGTATGGCTATGGACAGTCTTTGCATCAACCTACCTAATAATATACCCTAATGACTGCCGCATCCTTTTAATTTTAATTGATATAAAATATGTATCTACTCGTTTAGCTTATGTTCGAATGTTAACTAAGTATAATCTGTATCAATTATGTATTCAATATCTACACCTATTTATCTTGAATCATGACTGACAGAGCGCGGCTAACATAAGTTTTATCAGCTAAATAGCTCCATTATTATAGGGTCCTTAGTTATCCTCGTGAATATTATAATCTGACGTCATTGTTACCCATTGTTTCGATTTATGTAAGAGTTATTAATGCATTAAGCTTGACACACACAGCCGCGATCGGCGATCTGCCATCAGTTGAAACGCATGCCCCACCTCATTTTCTGCCGTCCTTACTGGACGTAGATCGCAGACCTCAGATCGCTACCTACCGGACGTTAAAATGCCTAGAAAATGAGGCGGGCACACGTTTCAACTGATCGCAGGACGCAGATCGCGGCTAGGTCCCGGCTGTTTGTGGAGGGCATTAATTACTTACTACAAAACAAACAAAAGCGCCTGCGTTTTGGCATAAATATCTTATGTCAATCCCGCGAGACAGATAAACTTAAAGCAGCATTCAAAACCAAAGACTTGTCTTTCACGCCAGCCAATCAACGGACTATATAATCACTAATTGACTGGCGTGAAATTGTGGGAATAAAAAAGCTACAAATTGCAATGAAGCGTAACGATACTTCATTTATGTCATACAAGCCTTTCAAGCCGAGATTTATTTCATAGCAATTTTTGAGCGCAAACTTAAGCTCGCTCTTACAAATGGCAAATCCTATACACGTTTGACAGTTGTAAGAACGAGCTGAGTATCAAAACTTCCTTTGAATTTCGCCCATAGACAGCTAGAGGAGGTCACAGAAAGCACCCGTCCTTTTATAACTCCTATTGGACGACAGGAATATCATGGCTCGGGAACTTAAGCCATGGTACGGCAAGAGTATAGGTACCAGGTCTCTATTCCATTAGTGAAGATGGCCATAATGATCGCCAACCTTCATAAGAAGACGGCATAAGAAGACTGGATGACAGCCGCTGTATCATGTTTTCCGAGACATGGAAAGACCTAAATAAAATCTAAAATGACAATAGTGGTGACTCATCCAATAGTCACTAACCCGTAGGATTACTTTTACGTAGTTACGGTCGAAGACATAGAAAGGTGTACAGTAAGGTTTTTAAGGTTGAGATTTTCTCAAAAACTACTTGACCTATTGCAAAAATTCTTTCACTGTTAGATAGATAAAAGTTAAAACTATGTACTGTAAAAGAATTATTAAAATCGGTCCAGTGGTTCTTGAGAAAATCTCAACCTTATTGAGGCCCCCTGTATACTTATCTCGGTCTTCGTGTCGTAGGTCGCAACTGGACCACAAGTCTTTTGTTTGATACCTCATGTACTTAGATTGATTTGATTGAGAACAGTTCCGCTTGCAAAAATTGTAATCCGCATAGCGTAGTGCAAAATTGGAATTTGCGAGAGGTCCGGCCCGCGTAATGTGGGTGTACTTTTCTAGGAAGCCTTCTATATGTCACCTTGAGTTTTTGGTATTTAAAAAACGCTTCACTGTCATTTGTTTTTTTGCTTGAATAATTTCTATATTCTTTACATAATTTCATTTGACACCGGATGCGTAGGTATACGATTTTTACAGATGTTTCCATTTTTAAATAGATTCTCCTGTAATAAAATTACACGAATTTACTGTAGTCTGAACTCTGAATAAATATAAAGTATCGAATTCGTACCTCATGGTCTTTTTTGTGTAAATTTTGTTTCATTTACTTTACTTTAATTTAAATAAACACAACACACACACAGGTTTTTTTTCTTCAATTTAATACACTTTTGCGTGCTCAAAATTATCACTGAATCTCAGCTTAATTATTAAAATAGAAGTAAGAATTCAATATATCGAGAACTTTTATCCTTATAACATATTTTATACACAATTCTACGTACGGTGGAACACAGAGGAAGGTGTACAGGAGAGTTTTAAGGTTGAAATTTTCTCAAAAACTACTTGACCTATTGCAAAAATTATTTCACTGTTTGATAGATAAAAGTTAAAACTATGTAACTGTAGAATAATTATTAAATTCGGTCCAGTAGTTTTTGAGAAAATCTCAACCTTATTGAGGACCCCTGTATACTTATCTCTGTCTTCGACTGTACCTAACTGACCTATTCCAAAAGAACAAATTCTCCAACTGAAGGTTGTCTGGAAGAAATCGCAGTCAGCGATAAGACCGCCTATTGTATAAAATTGTATAAGCTAAGTATGATAACTATGTAAATATCATTTTTTGTGCAATATTTATCTTATCTTACAACGAAGACATCAAAACCTTAAACTTGCAAAATGTAAGGCTAAAAAAACTCAACCACTAGGCCAAGGAAGTCCATTAGCATTACTCTAATTAAGCCCGGCGGCTCAGTGAGCGGGCCTCGCTCACGATCAATACCAAGGTCCAGAGTTCGATGCTCGCCTTTCGCCTCAACATTGACCGCCCGCGATCTCACATGTCTGGCTTAAAGCTTGTTTTGTGCTTATTTTACTCATTTACTTGTCTAGTACACAAGAAACAAAAATGGAGTGTAAAAAACCGCATAAGTAGTAAATTAATTCAATTTAATTTAGTCATAATAGGGTGTAGAAAATTTAGTAAATTTCAAAATTTTTAGAATTTACAAATTTTTTGCTAATAAGATTTGTTAATAATATGTCATTTAGGCATTCTGCGTTTTTAGATGTCTGGTTTTATAGGTTATCTGATTATATCAATTTGAAGGTCAACTGTGGGAACAGAATTGAAAGTTAATTAGAGTCTTACCTAGTATACGTACGTATACGTAGGTACCTAAACTCCATAGTAAATTCGTGAGGGTTGAAGCACGAATTTAACTATTAAATAAAATATGTCTGTCGTTAATTGTAATAATTGGATCGATGAAATATTTTTATGCAAAATAAATATACTTACCTATACCGAGTCCCAAATCAAGTGTCTTATTTTGTAAACAAAAACTACCGGGTAGGGTACTAACATTTTAAGCTGTTCTGTGATTTGATCGGATCACTTTATTTTCACAATGATGAACAGGTTCGATCATACAGTTCCTTCAGTATTACATCACAACAGGTAATTAGATTATCATATTCGTTTACAAAATAAGACACTTGATCTGGGCTGCGGTATACCTAGTCAACACGAAGGCAGAGAAAAGTATACAGGAGGCCTCAATAATGTTGAGATTTTCTCAAAAACTACTGGACCGAATTTAATAATTCTTTCGCAGTTACATAGTTTTAACTTTCATCTATCTAATAGTGAAAGAATTCTAGCAATAGGTCAAGTGGTTTTTGAGATAATCTCAACCTTAAAAACTCTCCTGTACACCTTTCTCTGTGTTAGACCGTACAACAGTATAATATGCAAAAGTGCATTAGATTTTTTTTATATAGACACTAGTGGTTTCGATCCTGAGGTAAAATAAACAGAAATATAAGTAATTAGACTTATATATTTAAATTTTTATTAGACTTATTTATCCAAGGTCTAAACTAAAAAAACTCATCAAATTAATTTATGCGCACAAACCTGCTTTGTAGTTGCAATAATTGGAATCTTTGAAGCCTATTAGTTGGAATTCGACTCGTTGTACAATTAATTAAAACTAGTTCAACCACAATTCGGATTTAGAGAGCAAACTAATACCACAGACGCGTTGAATACTGCATTGAAAATAATCAGACAAGCAAAAGGAAACAAAAAATTAACAATCAGTGTTTCACTTGACATTAAGGCCGCATTCGACAATGCCTGGTGGCCAGCACTGTTCCACCGGCTAAGACTGATTGAATGCCCTAAAAACATCTACGGACTTATTGCTGACTATATCAGAAACCGTGAAGTTGTATTGGACTACGCGAGACATCGCATTACAAAAACTATGTCCAAAGGATGCATCCAGGGTTCTACATGCGGACCAGTATTATGGAACATCATACTTGACGAACTATTAGATATGGAACTGCCAACGGGCTGTCATTTACAAGCCTTTGCAGATGACGTACTACTGATCGTTACTGCTGATAAAATAGAAGAATTACAGGAAACTACTAACCAAATCCTTTATAGGATTATCAAGTGGGGCAACAGTGTCAAATTAATATTTGAACCCAGCAAAACACAAATGATAGCTTTCACACCTAGAGCCAAGACAGCCCACATAACAATGAACGGACACGACCTCATATTCACATCAAAAATCAAACTGCTTGGAGTTATACTCGATGAAAAACTACTATTCAGAGAACATGTGCAATATATAATTGAGAAAACCAACAAAATATTCAACAAGCTATGTATCTTTTCCAGACCAACCTGGGGCGCTCAACCTGAAAACATACGCACGATTTACCTACACATTATCGAACCTATCATTACATATGCTGCTGGGATATGGGGTCATGTAGCTCACAAAAAATATATAAAGAAATGCCTATTGAGCATGCAACGCGGATTTGCAATTAAGGCCATAAGAGGTTTTCGCACTATATCAACACCCGCAGCCATAGCACTCGCACGCTTTACACCCCTCGATCTAAAAGTACTTGAAGTAAATCAAATAGAAAATATCAGACTATCAGGAGTTACAAGCTTCCTACCCCAAGATATTACTTTGGAAAAACCAACCCCTATAAATGAACTCTTACATCCTGCTGACCGCATCACCATTGAACACAAATCGGCCCATAACCAATCTGAAGTTAAAAATATCTGTGAAACAAACTCCAAAATGATATTCACAGACGGAAGTAAGCAACAAGATGGATCAACTGGAGCCGCCTTCGTCTGCTACGACCCAAATCACTCACAACCGATTAGTATCGAAAAATTCAAACTACACGATAGCTGTACAGTTTTTCAGGCAGAATTATTTGCTATACTTAAAGCATGCACTTGGTCAATTGAACAAAAATATCCTCACATACTCGTTTTCACTGATTCAATGTCTTCCATATATGAAATTAAAGACAGAAACAGCACACACCCTTTAGTTACAAAAATTCACAACTGTCTTCACAATTATAAATCTATAGGAAAAATAGAGATAATATGGGTTAAAAGTCATGGAGACATAGACGGAAACATAACTGCAGACACTGAAGCCAATTCTGCTGCAAAATTAAACAAGCAACCAGATTACGCTAAATTCCCAATATCTTATGCAAAACGCATAATCCGAACAAACAATAAAAATATTTGGCAAAATAGGTACGAAAACTCTGAACAAGGACAACGAACAAAACATTTACTTCCCAAAATCGAAAATATTATAGAATTGGGATCTAAAATCGAAACAACATTTCATTTCACACAATACCTAACAGGACACGGTTACCACAAATCATATTTAAAACGATTCCATATAATTGAAAATGAGTTTTGTCCTTGCGACGACGCCACTCCTCAAACGCTTGAGCATCTCTTGCAGGATTGCCCTGCATTCAGCACCCACAGACATAATCATGAATCTATTTGCCACAACCTTAGAATACCACCTTATCAACTAACTGAAATTATGACCAAAGAATCAACCCTAACTTCATTGGCTAAATTCATTGAAATAATCATCAATAGATTGAAATCATTTAATAACACCTAATATTTTATAATTTATTTACATAGAGATATTAAAATATATATATATATATATATATAGATAATAAGTTACGTTAGGTTACATACATGGTACCTAATAGGTAGGTAACTTAAACAATTTTTATTTAGTCAGGTAATACAAACATACGAGTTTGTATTACCTGACTAACTACCTAATTTGGAAGGGGGGTGGAGTAAACGTATCCAATAGCGGAAACCCCAACCCTCTCCATGAATATATTCAATAGATATTACTTATTTGAATAACCAAAATACCATGTTATTATATATTTCTATATAGTGAATAAATAAATAAATTAAAAAACCACAATTGTTTAGTGCATGGTCACAGACCACTTACCCCATAGACCTGTAACAGGCCCGGGTCTGCCCGTACATGAGCGCAAAATTGCTTCGCGACACTGTAACCTAGAGATATTATCGACATGGACGCATCTCTTTAATACGGCATCCCTGTCCTCCGCTTCGTCTCTATGCTCTCATCGTTGACAGAATTTTGTGCTTGCAAATATGTACCGATTTCATGTCTATAAGATAATTTTGAATACCATGCATACATACCACTTAATAGACCCATTAAGTGGTCTATGTGCAATGTGCATGGTATTCAAAATTATCTTATTTATTTTTATTGTTATTGATGATCAATCAATGAGACGACAAAGCACACAACTTTAATTTGCTTAATTACTTTAATTTATTTAATAAAGCTTGTTCTTTTAAATTGAAATTATCAATTGAAATTATGAATTAATTTCAACAAAATTATTACCAAAAACCTATCCAATCCAAATTAACTATTTTACTGAAATAAGCGTTAATTTTATTCGGCTTTACGGAACTTCATTAGATCGCCATTTATGCAAATTCTATTAAAATGTCTATAGTTATCTGCTGTATAATAATTTTAAACTCGTGGCAATTGCACGCGAACAGTTAAATACCAGTTGGGTACGATATGACATTTACTACAAGACCTGTTTTAACTTCCTGGGTATCAAATAATTTTGTGCGTAACGTATCTACTTTTAATATGCCTACTTTGACATGTCTTTGTTGAGGACTGGTTTTGGGTACAAGTTTGATGAGGTGTGACATTGACAACATTTGATAGACACAAGAAACAAACCTTATAAACCAGTGTTTCTCAAAGTGGGCAATAACTAGGGTTCCCAACTTTTTGTACGTGAAATGAAGTATATTAAGGTCGGAGAACCAAAATGTAAACAGTATTTTTGAAACTGAAATCTTGTTTTAAGCCTGAAATTAAGTTTGTATACGGACGTTTACTTTTTATACAGACTTTATGACTCCGGATATAAGCGGATATACAAACAGTATTTTGTATACTTTTTTTATAGAACAGTAAAAAGTATAATACTGTTTTTAACAGTATGGTTGGGAACCCTAGCAATAACGGCCATTTGTGGGCGCTGGAGTTCTAGAGAGGGCTCCAGAAAAAATTAGGGGGTGTTGAAGTGTTTTAGGGGGCGATGACTGACTTGTAATTTCATCTACTTATTATTTTAAAATTCACTGAAATTAAAACCTACCTACACTACATCATTTATTTAATTTAGTTAGTTTATATTTCCGCCCTGTTTGATTGCATTAAATAAAAACTTAAAATATTTAACTTAGCTTTCGTAGGATAGCCATGTGAGCAATCAAGTTTTAACAAGTTTAGGGTAAAGTAAAAAAAATGGGGGCGTTGAAACATAATTGATTTTCAAAGGGCGGTAGACGAAACAAGTTTGAGAACCTCTGTTATAAACGATAACATTATGTGTATTATCCAAGCTCGGTGAACAAATTAGAACATGATGAAAAAACATAACATTACCCTTACCACATAACATAGGTACCCTTTAAGTATGTATAACACGATGAAGATTTTCGGTGGGCGTGGCGTGGCCTGTGGTGGCTCAGTTGGTAAGAGCGTGTCACGGAATGACAAGGTCGCAGGTTCAAGTCCTGCCCACGGCAAGAATTTTTTCATCATGTTCTAATTATGTAATGTAATAAAAAGAGCACGAGCGTTACATATAAATGTCCCGCTTTCAAAACATTGTCCCGTTACATCTATACATATAATAAGACTGTAAAAAAAGTTGTGTCTGTACATTGGATATTTTTTGAAAAGAATAATTGTAATGTGTTTTAGGATCAATCATCATCATCAGTCTATTTATATTGCCCCACTGCTCGGGCACAGACCTTCCCTTACATCGAGGGAGCTGGAGCCATGATCCACCACGCGGGCCCAGTGCGGATTGGCGGATTTCACATGCCTTAGATTTTTTATTCTTCTACGGCATGCAGGTTTCATCACGATGTTTTCCTTCACCGTTTAGGATCAATACTGGTGCCAAAACACTAATTTTTAGAATTTTTGTCTGTTTGTCTGTGACTTTGTGCAAGTATCACGCCATAACTAGGTACTGAAGGGATTTTGATGGGAGTTTCACTAAGCCATGGCGATATGTGATGTGGAAACAAGGATCGAGAGAGGAAGATCTGCCTCCTGATCTCCTCCAACATCTCCATCCTCCTCCTCTACGCAAACGAAGTTGCGGGGTACAACTAGTATTTAATAAGTTTCCAAATCAGATTTTTTTTTAAAAGTAATGCAACTTATATGTGCGTATTAATGTGCGGAATAAAAGTTATCTTTCTAACTTTAAGTTTTTGGTTTAAAGGACGTGAGGTGAACCTAGGTTCATTAATAGGTACGGGCCATAGAATTCGAATCCGTATATCATTTATATAAAATCGAAAATGATTCATTCAATTTCCAATAAAGTCTGCATTGAACAGAATGGTTTCAAGGAATATTGTCTCAGCTGGTTTAATAGTTTAATATGCACGACTAAAATACTTTGAAGTATGAATTATCCAATAATAACCTAACCAAACCTATTCAAATTACCTGGTTTCTTATCACAATGCAGAGGTATTAACATATTTATAGGTAAATCAAAATAAGTATAGTAGCGGGTATAAAATATGTTATCAATTACCGAGTACCAGTACTTTTCCTGTCACTAGGATGTAATTTGTAAAGCGGAAGGCATTGATCTCCTATAAACAACTAGATACACAAAGGTCTTACTAAAACAATTTAAAAAACGTCCAAATAAGTGTCCATTGATAACGTCCAAGTAATGTCAAATAAAGCAAATGTGGGTCCATTCATCCGTTTGGGCCTTCTTTGCGCTCGGACATTTTTAGAACGCAGACTGTGTATCTAGTTGTTTATAGGAGATCAATGGCGGAAGGCAGGTTATTATATTATGACGCTAACATAGATTTTTCTTCTAAAAGAATGTCAGGTATAAAATTTATTACTTCAGTAACTCCTGATATGGTTAGACCTAACATAGAAGGAATATTATAGGTACCATTTCCGACTTATACTACCGCAATGGCGTGCAGTTGTACTCGTGACTAACAATACTACTACCTACTGCAAATACTCTATACCTACCTGGTTTTATTAGTTCCGGGATAAGTTGATAATTTATTGAGGCTATAATTAGCCATTGGGATGAGATGAGACAATGGCGTGAGATAATTAAAGAAATACATACATTAAAATACATTTAATTTATTATTGAGTGGGTGAATATCATAGATATCATTATAATGTAGGTTTTATGTCTGTCTTCCAGACAATATTACCTATTGACTCGTTGCATTTTTATCCTGAATATAATCCCATTGTATCCCTATCTGAAAATATTTTGCAGCTTCGTAACTCCTGTCACTAGAAAATTACAGTCGTAATACAATCATTGATCTCCTATAAACAACTAGATACACAGTCTGCCTTCTAAATAAGTCCGAGCGCAAAGAAGGTCCAACCGAATGAATGCTTCATTGGAATCATTTGCTTTATTGGACATTATTTGGACGTTAACAAAGGATGGTTTTTAAATTGTTTTGGTAAGACCTTTGTGTATCTAGTTGTTTATAGGAGATCAATGAATACAATACATATATCTTTATTTCGGACTTTTTAGTTTAATAGAAATGTCCCGAAAAATTATGACAAAACAATTTTTAACACCTCTATATTTTTATTTTAAATGTGACTTTCTCTAAAAATATAATATTTTTCGATCTATACCACCTATTAGTTTCTACTAGGTAATGCATATTATACGTACAAATTAATTTGTATCTACTTATTTGACAATATGACATATTATTATATACCTACCTATTTACTTTATTAGCCAGGCCACCAATTAGACAGGGTTGACGAAATATTTTCACTATATTTTACCCGAGTTCCAAAAAGGAAAATATTATTGATTTAAATAAATCCCTATTCAACATAGGTAGCTAACAGCAGATCAAGTGTAACACTTTGGACCGTTCTTATTATTTGCGTCATAAGATTTAAAATCGTACTGCAAGTGTTACCACTGATCTGCTGTTGTCCGTACGTACCTACGACACAACTTTTATGATACTCATAGGCCGATAGATTTAGACAGTTAAGTACCTATGAGCGGAGTTTGATTTCGGTTTTCATACAATTTAACATTCGTAAGTGCGTGCACATGCTGAGTTCGTGCTCAAAACTGTGTAGGCATGACTATCGGCCTTATTGTAAGATCAATTGTTGCAAATAGGTATCACCTTGTTGTTCTTGAAGTTGATTTATTAATAAGTAATCATTGCTTTGCTCTTAAGCTGTGGTTACCTGCTCGTAATTATTAATTTAACTAAGTATACACACGGTATATAATATCGAGGCAAGTACACCACCACGCGACATGGCCATTCGAGTGTCCTGTGGTAAAATAAAAAAACTTACTTCTTTTTTGCTTATATTATAACTTACCTCGTAACTATCAAAATACAGCAAGCCATTTAAGCTATTGGTAGGAGGACACTTTATGACCGACATGGTATAAGTACTTACAACGACGTCAGATAGGTACATACATTACCTATATTGATAAACATTACCCTTCGCTTCGCATTTCGACAAAAAATAGATACATTTTGGTAGTTGATTAGTCTAATAATTAACTTGTTACAAATTTTTAACTGAAGGAAGAAACGAATGAATTAAGGATAGTAGTAGATATCATTCAACATCAAGGAAAAACATATACTTACCTACTTAAGTAGAATAAAAATATACAGTCGAAAACAGCGGAAAGTACCTATATAGGGGGTTTAATTAAAGTTGAGATTTTCTCAAGAAGTAGATAGATATTTAACCGATTGTAAAAATCTTTTACTAGTTGATAGTTTAGAGTAGGTACCTACCTACACCTTACCTACACACTGTGTAATTCTAAAGAATTTTAAAAATCTGTCAAGTTTTTGAGAAAAGTCCCAACCTTAATTTATTATTTAACTCTCCTGTATACATTCTCTGACCGTACAAGTTAAACCTATATATATTTTAGCTAAAAACCAGCTTTGTCTAGACTGTAAGCGACCCAAGGTAACCCGGATACAACGCTATGTAAAAGGGCAGTAATGTAACGATAATGGGCTAACCTAGGCATTGTAACTTGTAAGGCTGTGTAGGGCTGGCTGGGTTAGTCACTATCCAGGGCATAATATACCAGATAGAACCAATAAGTAATGATTTAAGCAATACTTACAAACTCATACTTTTATTCGGCCTTTAACCACTAAGGAATACTTGGTTACGTTACGTTTTTAAAGACCTAATTAATCTTTTCACATAGATGTGAGAGCAAAGACGAGCATAGAACCTTACAAAGTTTTAATTAAGCTCTGGTTATAGGATACCTAGTTGGCAAATTGAGTTATATTCCATTATTTTCGTTAATAATTTTACCAAATAAACGTAAATTAGTAGAACTGAAGACAATCAATTTAAAAATAACAATCACAGATTTTATAATCAGAAATCCTGTAGTACAGAAGTAATTTCATTCTGCGAAAGGGGACATTTTGCAAAGGGACTTTTGAGAAGTGGACGTTTTGGTATACCAAATTGGTCATTCTGCGGCGACTAATAAATGTGAGACATGTTGTAGTGTTGCATATAAAATATTTTTTTGTCCAAAATGCTTCTGTCTCTTTGTAAGACCTGCCTGCTCCGAAATTCGATAGTAAGAAGTAATGTTATTTTTCGAAACGCATATTCTGCGAAAGGGGACATTTTGCCAAAGGGACTTTATGAGAAGTTGACGTTTTCCGCATGGTAGACATTTGAAGCGGTCTTTCTGCGACGGTTAATTGTAATGACATTTGCTTAATGGAAGTATAGTGCAATGCAATGCAAATAAGCTTTCGATGAGTCGTCATAATCAAAGTGTTACTAGACGAAACGTACTTGGACAAGGCGTAGTGAACCCATATTGTTATGAAGTTGTAATAAACATATTTTTTGTCTAAAACGCCTCTGTCGCTGTGAGTAGCTTGCGAACGAGCTGTCTGCCCCGAAATTCGATAAGTAGTAAGAGTAACGTAACGTCATTTTGCGAAAGGGGCATTCTGCGAAAGGGGCATTCTGCGAAAGGGGCATTCTGCGAAAGGGGACATTTTGCCAAAGGGACTTTATGAGAAGTGTAGACAAATTGAAGTAGGTCATTCTGCGACTAAACCATGTTTATGATATTGCAATAATATATTTTCGAATTTAAAAATTATTTTATATTTACGTAGTTTTTTTTTTTGAGTATCTATAATTTATTAATGGTGAAAATCAATTATAATTAAAGTTAAAACTATGTACAAAATAATATTAAAAAACAAATAAATATATACCTATAAATAAAAAATTTGGGCCAAATCGCTGCCCTGCGGAAGAGTGCCCAAAAGGCTGGCGACGTTACCTCGTTGTATAGCCAGCGATATACGCTGGCCGAGGTAAGCGCCAGCCCTTTGGTCACCCGACGAGTCAATGAGGCGCGACGACAGTTCCTTGACCAGTCGCCGCGCCTCTGGTCCCCGTGGCCCCATGGTCTTAATATATTTTTATCTAAAATCTAACATGTCCCTGTCCCTGTGTATAGCTTGCGGACGAGCTGCCAGCGCGGCTGGCTGCCTTGCAGCTGCGCCGCGCGATGCAGCCGACGTACTCCGTGCGCACCCTTAAGCCACAAGACAAGGAACAAGTGCTGGACTTCCTCAGGAGGTAACGAGAACAACATTCGACAAATTATTTATTAGTATACAACACGGCTCGATGAGCTCGGTGGCTCAGTGGTTGGGTCGATGGACTTGCAATACGGAGGTCCAAGGTTCGATTCCGCAGCCAGGGCAGCCATGTACCAATGAGTTATCCTCGGTTTATTCAACGGAAAAACTTAGTATATTTACCGAGTGCTCTCAAAACGGCGAAGGAAAACCTCGTGATGAAACCTGTACGACGTAGCAGAAGAAAAAAACCGTCAATCCACACTGGGCCCGCGCGGCCGCGTGGTGCATCATGGCCCCAGCTCCCTCGATGTAAGGGAAGGTCTGTGCCCGAGCAGTGGGAACATATAAAATAGGCTGATGATGATGATCTAATCGGGCTTTTCTATAGCGACTTTCTGTCATACCTTTTGCGTTTTAATGTAACTTACATTGCCCTAAACACAAAACAGCGATTAACTTAACAACCACAGCTAATCTTTTCTCTCCGTGCAGGTTCTTCTTCCGCGACGAGCCCATGAACCTGGCAGTGAACCTGCTGGAAACACCTGACTCTCGCTGCGAGGACCTTGAGGAGTACGCAGCCTATACCCTGGATGATGAAGTGTCCGTGGCGGCTGTGGACGAGAGCGGCCAGTTTGTGGGGATAATCATCAATGGAGTCGTTAAAAGAGAGGTAGGTGTGTTTTGTTTATGTTAGGGCCAGTGCTGATGATAAAAAGAACTTGATCAGAAATAAAATACTTTACGTCTGTCAGCACAGGCCCTTAGCTTAGGTTATGTAAATAAGTGAATTCATCAAAATCCCTTCAGTAGTTATGGCGTGATACTTGCACAAAGTCACAGACAAACAGACAAAAATTCTAAAAAATTGTGTTTTGGCATCAGTATTGATCCTAAAACACATTACAATTAATCTTTTCAAAAAATATCCAATGTACAGACACAACTTTTTTACAGTCTTATTATATGTAAGTATGTACCTATAGATTGGATTAAGTAAAAATCTCATGTATGTACATGAGAGTTATTTTACTTTAAAATAAGGACTGGAATTTTCTATGCTCATGATTCTTGATGCCTTGAAATAGAGTTAGGTATTTAAGTAATGTTTTTAATCAGAAATCTATGTAAATCGGGACTGAAGTACTAGGTAAATCTTCCAGAATTAATTAATTATTTCAGAATTAATGATTCGAACTAAAATGATTCATATCCTCGCTAATTGTATATGTGAGCTGCTAATCCAATCATTGCATTGTATGATATAAAATATTGATACCTACTTCCGCACAGGTGTCGATTGTCTGTCGCAGATTCTAGCGCTGGATTTCAATTAGCTACACAACTCATTGCAAAACAATTAACTATCGGAATAGTATATAATACTAATAGGTATTGCGTGACACGACAACATGATATCAGCAATACAATAGTCTATAAGTATCTGTTTTCATATAAATCTTGAATTACAAATCTATATTACCAGTTACAAGTTAGGTAGTTACTTCATATAGCAATGCATTTAGCTTACTCTGTTCCGGTTTGAAAGAGGGAGCCAGTGCTTTATAAGGGCACACAAGGTACGTACGGACAATAGCAGATCAATGGTAACACTTGCAGTAAGATTTCAACTCTTACGACGCAGGTAATAAGGACGGCCATAAGTCCAAATTATTACACTTGATTTTGATGTGCTATGATGTGTACCTTCATTTATAAATTAATATAATGAATTTTCCCTTCAAATACTTAGGCTGAGATTCAGAGACACTTTTGAGCGCCAGCGTAGCGCGAGTTCGCACTCACAATGTAACTGTCAAAAGTCATTGGAATATGACAGCTGTAAGTTGGCGCTTAATTGGCTGCGAATCTCGTCGGGGCACAGAATATATAATAGTACAAGGTCGGGGGCAAATCTGTGACTCTTCTAGTCTACTTTACCTGAGGTGGCCCACACCCACAGCTTATATTTAACGATAAGTATACGTACTTACTTTTAATTAAATAAAAGTTAAATAGGTAGTAGATAGGTACTCTATGAAATAAAATCTACGTAAACAGCATTTCGAATTTCTCAAAGGTTTACCTCAATATTCTGTTAGAAAAAGCATTTGACAGAAAACCGATAACTTCTAATGGAATAAAATATCGCCCGAAAGAAGAAAATCTGTCGAAGGTTATGATTGAGTACAAACTTAAAAGAGAGACTTCAATCTTCGTACCAACGTTCAGCGCAACGGGTGGGGTGGGATGTTACTAAGTTACTTGTCTTGTTGTGTGTAGCCAAACAAATAATATTAGCCAGTAATATTAAAATAAGTAAGCGCACTCACTTACATTATACCTACTTACCTACATATTAAAATGGATTTTAAAAAACCTGTTGTCATTTCCACAGAAATTCATTGACCTGTCTTTTTTGTGTAAGTTATTTATTAGTTTCACACGCAGAAAAAGGTAGGTACGGACAACAGCAGATCAATGGTAACCACGGAATTCCGTGATGGTAACACTTACGACGCAGATAATAATAACGGTCCAAAGAGATTCTCCCTCTACGGTCCAAAGTGTTACACTTGATGTGTATAATGTGATATGCACTATACCGCTGTGAAACCACTGTGGTTTCTGTAACTTATATTATAACTCAACTCCACGGTGCCTGTATCTTATATTATAACTCAATGGTGACATGAATGAGACAGAGGACGTTCGCGTCGCCGAAAGGTGAAGGAGGAATTGGTTTTCCTTTTATCGTATTTTTCGTCTCAAGTTATAATTATAAAATATGAAGTATTATTGATTATACTGACTGAAACTTGAGAATTAGTATTTGATGAAAAATATTGAAGTAGGTAGGTACTATACTTAGGTTGATTTTTATGTTTGTGTACTTAGTCTAAGTCAAAGAAAAGTATCAGCCCTTGTAGCACGAGTCAGCGTTAGCGATCGACACAACGCCGCGGAGCTGTCAAAGTGGCATTATTACAAGGCGTTTGACATTAGTTTGACAGCTCCGCGGCGTTGCGTCGATCGCTAAGGCCCCGCAGGCCTCGTTAATATTAAGATTTCAAGATACTTTAAATTGATTGGGTTCTCTTGAAAATGGCGGGAAACGACGGTTGCAAAATTGTTTGATAATTTTTATTTTATTGTCTACAGTGGTTATTTTTATATTAATATCACGTTAAATTAATCAGAAAATGTTCGCGAGTGATGGTATGGTGAATTTGTTGGATAATTTGAGCAAGATCTGGGGTTTCAAGCTTTTATCAAGAGTTCCCGCTACAAGCTCGGAAGTGAACGTGACTGTCGAGCTGCTTCGTCCAGAGTGATGACGCTACGGCGTCTCCTCTGGATGAAGACAAGAAGACGTGGCTACCCAGGGTGAAGACGCTACTGCGACTCCCCTGGAGGAAGATAGAAGACTATTATATGTATATTGAATTTTCTTATAACTAAACTACTTAAAAATACATTAAAAACTAAACTAAAAATCTACCAAACTAAAAATATTCTAAAAAACTTGTCCCTCTTGGGAGGGTGCCCATCACGCTGGCGGCATTCCCGCGCTGTATGGCTAGGCTCAGCCTCTGCGCGAGAAAGCCGCCAGCACGAGGGTCACCCGTCGCCTCCCTCAGGCGCTTGCTGAGCTCCTTGTGGAGCGCGTGTGCCCCCGGGCCCCACGGACCAAGTAATTTTTGAATTTTCTGTAACATGACATTGGCAAATGTCGAGTCCATTAATAAAATAAATAAATAAATTTAAATTGATTACTTAGACAGGTACCTTAGGAAGTTCTATTGGAATGGGACAAATTGTAGTGTTAATGATTTACACTGTGTTATTCCATTACGGGTAATTACGATTACGACTGACGAAAGCGTTGGAGCGCATCAGTCGTTAGAGCGTAACCCTTTCGATTTGTTCCTTGAACCTCCATCCCAGTTCATTCATCATTATCTAACAGTACGATGTTTTTGAAAAATATTTGACCCATTTTTAGGATTCCGTGCCTCAAAAGGAAAAATAGGAACCCTTAAGCCGCGTCTCCTGCGACGTGTTACCGTGTACGAAACACGGTAACATCCGATTTAGGGGCGTGGCGTAACAATTTTCCTTTGTTAAATCGGTTACCGAAACATGTTACCGTGTTTCGTAACACGGATTATAGGATCACTTTGTTGTCCGTCCGTCCGTCCCTCCGTCTGTCTGTCTGTCAAGACCTATATCTCGTTTTTTTTAATTATTTTACATTACAATATTAGGTAGTCTGCACTTGTAGAAGAGATTTTACAATCGGTCAAGAATGAGTCCCTCTGAACCGAAAAACAAAACTGGGAAAGAATTTATATCTAAAAGACTACGGGAACTGTACTTTTGAACCACCTGACACGTGACACCTTGAGGGTGCCGAGATGGGAAGGTGCCGAGTTGGAACCGGGCCATGTCAGTCAGAGCAAACAATTGTAAACAATACAATAACCAAACAAACTAGCTTATGGTGGCACTTCACTTGGCTATTCGTATTTACCATAATTGCCATGTGTGGTGGTATGCTTGACAAAATAAGACGAATATTTTGTCAAGAATACTAACCACACATGGCAGTTATGACAAATACGACAAACATCCAATATTTTCATTAGACAAATAGAAAAAAATAACAAAACACCTTGGCTCTCCCTATAGTTTGTAACGGTAAGTGTCACGACGTTGACAGAGAGGAAATTTAAAAATTTCATTAAAGGAACACTTGTTAAGAAGGCGTATTACAGGATAGATGACTATTTAAACGATGAACATGCATGGTGTGTGTCGCCGGCTCCGCATGAGGGATAAAGTCTAGATTACTAACAATAGTAATAGTCGTGTAATACCTAGTTATTAAGTAATTGTGTATTATTATTATATTATTTTAAAAGATCTGCTGCTGAGAGTTTTTTGCCACTTTTTCTCCTCCGCGTTGGCACCTTTTCCTTGCAAAGTGGTGTAAATGTAAATTCAAAAATATTTTGACGTGCAAAAATGTACACAACGTGCTTACTTGCAATAAAGAAATTTGACTTTGACTTTTGACTTTGACGGTTTTAGCTGCAGTTGCGAATACATGACAACCACGGCTAATCTTTTATTTATAATAATAAATAATAATAATAATTTTTATTTGGAACCAGAAATTTGTACAGTTTTAACTTAAATCTAGATACAATTAATAAACTTGTGTTTTAAGGCGTGCAACTAACACTCTAGTCCCCACACTAGGATTCCCTGTGTTGTGGGGACTAGCGTCTTCCCAACAGGTGCTTATATAATAGGTAAATGTATGAAATTGGAAGGGATAAATAATTACTGTCTACATATTATGTCTTAATCAAATAAATAAATAATAGAAAATGTTATAGTTAAGTATGAAAGATATAGTGGAAAGAAGTAATGTGAGTGTAGGATGTGCCCGCGCCCGCGCGCGCGCTTACTTGTGTGTGCCGTGTGTGTGCGAGGGTGTAAGAGGGTGTGTAGGTGTGCGTGTGTGTGTGTGTATGTATGTATGTATGTGTGTGTGTTGTTTATGTGGTGTGCGGTATATGTATCTACTGAGTTCTGTGTGAGAGTAGTGTGTTTCCTGTATTTACGTGATTATTTCTATTATATAAATTATGTATGTATATTATTTCGGTATCTGTAAGATTTGTTCAGTGTCGTGGTAGTTTAAGGGTAGTAGCCATTCATCCATTTTCTTTTTACAGGTGTACCTTGAGCACATCATAATGGACAAGAGTTTATCAGCTATAGTGTACAAGTAGGGTCCCAAATGGGACGGTGCTCTCATAGCGAATTTTGTTCTCGACTTCGGGGCACTCCAGCTGTTATGTCGAGCAGATTTACGTGCGAATACTTTTCTCTCTGAAAAGGGTGTATCCTATTTGTGCCTCGAACCACATAATCCTAGTTAAAGCCCAACGTCTTATTTCTTCAACAGAACGTAGACTACACGGACACCTCCGCCGAGTGTCCGAACCCCAAGTTCCGTCGGATCCTTCAGGTCCTGGGGCACCTGAACCGCGAGGCCAGGATCTGGGAGAAGCTGCCGGAGTCCTGCCACACTGTGCTGGAGCTCAGGATCGCGTCGACACACCCTGATTGGCGCGGCAGAGGGCTCATGAGGGTGCTGTGCGAAGAGTCAGAGTAAGTATCAAGGCTCGCTGATGCGCGGTGGTGGCGTTTCTTTAGATACCTACCTATCTATACCGAAGCCCAAATCAAGGGCCTTATTTTGTAAACAAAATCTACCCTACCCTACTAACATTTTAAGCTTTTCTGTATATACCAAAGTATACATGATAAATGGAGAAAAAAATTATCACGACCGGGATTTGAACCAGCTAGGGACTTCGCCATTCCGTGGCATGCTATATTCCAACAGAGCCATCGTAATATCGTACCCAGGCCAAGTCGTGAATTATGCATAGCTCATATGCAAGAAAATATCGAAACCTACCTATTTATTGTACTTATTTCAAATATTTACAACTGCATTCATTATCATGACTACTCAAAGGTTTGTCTCATTTCAAAGTAGGTAAATACAATATTTTAATACTTAGACCATGATGAAAAAATTCTTGCCGTGGGCAGGACTTGAACCTGCGACCTTAATTATTATAATACTTACCTAGTCTTGGATGAGATTGGCTAGCTCCCACTAGGTATAAGAACTAAGTAGGCTCACAATATCAACTCAGTGGTGAAAGTAGGCAGGGCCCATCTTAGGCCATTCCGGGGCCCTTGGGCACACAAGAATATGAGGCCCTGTTGGAAAATAAAAATGGATGACAAAAAATTAAAATTTTCACTGTTTAGAAGAAAAAGTGATCTGGTGTCCGATTAACAATGTTGGCGGTAATTTTGCAGCTCAAATATAAATGGTTCAAAATAGAAAATAAATTGTAAAGTGTAATATGGGTCTTTCGGGGCCCCCGTGAGGATGAGGGCTCTAGGCGGGCCCTTATGGTAAAGACGGGGGTCACGGTACTGTAAGTAGGTATTACCTACCTAAACATCTATTGCACATCTCAACATAAAAATAAAGCCAGTCAACTTTAACTATACCTATTAATACCTAATGCAATGCAGTGCTTATAATTATATCATGATCATTGATCAGCGATTTTTGTACGAGACCTCCCTATTATATTTTAGCGTTTAAATTACTTGAATAATTTATTATATTAATTAAATCAGCTAGCTCGATTAGTTTCGTAGGCGTTGATTATATAACTGCAATTATATTAATTAACAATTTAAGAGTTTAATTAAGTATTTATTATCTAAATTAACGCGATAATAAATTAATTTTATCTTTACCACAGAGCTTATACTTTGTATTATAATAATCATAAAACTTCTAATAACTACCTACAGCATTGTTAACGATCACTCATCCTCGTAAATGATGTAATTTTATAATTGTTAGTTACCTCAATAACTATATATTCACGAATTAGGTACCTACCTACTACCTAGGCACATCTATAGACTTACACAATTTTGAAATTTTAGGAAAATAAAATAATTTCCGTAGCTTTCCCAAAGGGGTCCAAATGAAAAGATAACGACTGCGAACTGACCTTTTTTCTTATTTTGCTAGAATATTCGATTCTTTAGACAAACTTTACGTAACTTGCGAAACGTGAAATAATGTAAGACCTATGGCCTTTTTACTTTTTCACACTTTTAGATACTTTAACAGACAGGGATTAAGTATAGTTTATTTCATTAGATAGGTATGGAGGAATATGTACTTAACTACCTACCCACACGTACTATAACATATACCTAGGTACGGTGGAACACAGAGAAAGGTGTAGGTACAGGAGAGTTTTTAAGGTTGAGATTATCTCAAAAACTACTTGACCTATTGCAAAAATTCTTTCACTGTTTGATAGATAAAAGTAAGAACTATGTAACTGTAAAATAATTATTAAATTCGGTCCAGTAGTTTTTGAGAAAATCTCAACCTTATTGAGGCCCCCTGTATACTTATCTCTGTCTTCGACTGTACCTACAGGGTGTCCTTGAATTCATTCGATAAATTGAAACTGGGGGTTGTAGTCATGATAAATATTATATTAGTAAGGTTTTTAGTAAATCAAAACTGCAAAATTTTTAACTAATTACGTCACAAGTCAAATTCCAGTGAAAGAAATCGTTACAAAATCTTAAAAATACCTTAAAATGTAAAAACTCCAAAGATCAGTAACTATGCACATCAAATTGAAAAAAAAATTATAAGGAGTTGAATTTATTGTACCTAACTATTTAATTTACTTAAACGATGTGCAGAATTAGTGTATGCCAAGCCTAACCATCGATTTAATTCTGTCGAATGAATTCAAGGCCACCCTATATAATAATATAGATAACATACCAACTACCTCATCTTGTAAAATGTCGCAGATACCTAACTAAATGCATTCAAATGTTAATTAGACAGAACAATGCGAGTCGTAGTCACTTGTCATAGTTGCTCTTCAACTAACTAGCTAGGTAGGTACCTACGTCTCTATTATGTGACTTCTCAATAGAATTGTTTACTGAATATGCAGTGCGTAGACTGCGTAGGTATACTAGCACATCAAGTATAAACACGGATTAATAGAAAATTTGGTTCCTTGCATTGCAATTGCAACCTATAAGTATAAGGTAGATAGCACGGAATAGAATAGCCTATTTAGCAATAAAAAAAACTTACGATTTTGTGACAGAAAATGACTAGATTTAATTCCCGAGCCTTGAATGCAGTTTTTCCATTCGATTTCCAACTCTAATAATTTCTGAGTTACTACAGTAGGGGACTGAAGTAACTAACCCATCTCGATGATTTACGTACTAACCTAACTATTGTAGCTATTTGAAAAAATCAAAACTAGAAAATCTACACTTATATACCTAATGTTGTGAATGCTCTAAAAACGGCGAAGGAAAAAATCGCTAGGAAACCTGCCTAGCTATGAAAAAAATTAGGGCATGTGTAATCCACTAATTCGCACTTCAATGGTTTTCGTTATCGTTTTCATTTTGACACTTGGACGACATACATTGCTGCGTTTCGTTGTCGTTTGTTAAAACTTGCAAAAACATAGCAGCAATTTACAGCGTCCATGTGTCAAATTGAAAGCGATTACGATCGCTATCACCCCACTGTGTCCGCTTGTTGGATCATGGCCTGAGCTGAGGGGTCTGTGCCCCAACTGTGGGGATAGAAAATATGTTTGTCACATGGTAAATAAGATGTCACATGTCAAATGTTCATACATGTGGCACCCCGTGGGGGCACCGCAACATAAAGAGGGTGCTACATTAAATTAAGTAACTTAAATAAATATATTAATTAATTAATTACAATTTCACTTAGGCCTACGATTATATTCTTTTAAAATCCAATAAAATAGTATTTTTTATTCATTTGATTTGAAGTCGCGTTTATTGCTAAGCTAATAACCATGGAGTTGAATTGACACAGTTAATACAATAGTTTATGATCTTAATAAATATGCGTGTTATGCAATTGTACTTATTACAGCATGCATCGTAATACGCATGAAGGACGGCGTTATTCGCATGAGACCCAGCCCGTTAATATGTGTGTGGAGTAGTATGAGTAATCAATTACAATTAGAACTGTTTTGTTAGTTTGGTAATTTCATAATCATATCACTGTTATTTCCGCGGGTTTCATAAATTTTCCGACAACATGTACCTACTTAGAGATCCCATTAAGGCTTCGTATGCGCGTATTTTCAGTTTTTCTACGAAGGCTACGGCATTACCTACTAGAATTAAACGTTTGAAAAAATATATAGCAATCTTAGGGTGTCTATTTAGAGACTGATGAATACTAATGATAGAAAAAAATCGCAACAAGAAACTGTCAATTTAGCCATCGTTTAGCAATTTTTATTGCTATGAGCCTATGGCTTGGCTGTTAGCCATAAACGTAAGTTAAAGTTAGTCCACCGTTTAAGCCTTCGGTCGCTTTCTAACTGAACGTTTTTAACGAAGTGTGAAAGTGACACGAATACGGTTTAAGGCTGTCGCACATTAGGGAAGAAGATTTAACTATAAGTATAGCTATCAAAAGCCGAAACGTGGACATTGACGGTGAGACTGGCCCACAAGTTCAAAGTCGCTCAGCGAGCTATGGAAAGAGCTATGCTTGGAATTTCTCTGTTAGATAGAATAAGAAACGAGTATATCCGCCAGAAGACAAAAGTGGTTGACATTGCTCATAGAATCAGTAAACTGAAGTGGCAGTGGGCTGGTCACATCTGTCGTAGAATCGATAACCGATGGGGTAGACGAGTCCTCGAATGGAGGCCACGAACGGGTGAACGTAGTGTGGGACGCCCCCCGACCAGATGGAGGGTTGACCTCCGCAAGATGGCTGGCAGGGACTGGATGCAGAGGGCCGAGAGTAGGGTTGATTGGCGCGCTTTGGGAGAGGCCTACGTCCAGCAGTGGACTGATACGGGCTGATGATGATGATAGCTATCAGCACATGTGTTTCGTTTCACGGTGGTTTATTCACAGATAGCCACAATAGTAGATCAAATTATTTCCTGCACCTATTTATAGATCCAAATTATTAACCAATTACATGTCCTGCTACACGGAAGGAGTTATCACGCGTTTTTATTGTTATTCCATTCAGCATGGATGAAAAACTGTAGCTAACCTTGTCACATTGGATGACAGTTTCGTATAAGAACGTAGTTTAATTGCGATGATTACTCGGCAAATATGGTTAATTAAATCCTTCCTTGTGTGGTTAAGATTATCTCGGAAATCATTTGTACCAAGTCTTCTATCTATCTTATGTGCAAAAATATCTGGGAAATCTTTAGGATTTAGACTCGCCAAACATCTAACAAACCATTCCTTTCTTTCTAATAAATTCTTTATTCCAAGTAAATACCAAACGTATTTACTTGCAATAAAGACTTTGATTAAGATTCTCAAATCATTTGTCTACCCCTATATATCGATAAATCGAGTTTATTTATATAGTTTAACCTAAATTGCATTGCAAAAATACTAAGACATTCACCCGAAATGCCATATAAGAATAACACTATTCATTATCGGGCATGGGTTTTAGTTGTAGGTACCTACTTTTTTTTTTATTAAACTTTTTACACAAGTATGTATAAAGGCGAACTTAATGCCTTGCGGCATTTTCTACCAGTTAACCTTTGGTGATGCGGAGAATGATGAGGCGGGTGTAAATATTGGTTTTATATGTATATACCTACTTGGTTTCATAGTGGGTATATCTCATCACTACATGAAAATAAATCAAATCAATTTATTGCTTCATGTGGTACATACATGGTGTTACATTATTATTGAAGACACGAACCCTGCAAGGGCACTACAACTTAATATCATAGTTTTACATTTTATTATCATTTTTCCAATTCAATATAAATTACAATAAATAAATTAAATTAGACTGAAATGCGATTTAACCGCCTTGATTATAAATTACATATATCGATGTAAGAATCAGGATTTTAACGTAGGAACATTCCTATAACAGTCCCAATATTCCTCTTTCAGACGGATAGCAAAGTCCATCGGCGCAGGCGCAGCGCGAATGGACACCACTTCAGCGTTCTCAGCGGCGGCGGCGGAGCGGCTGCAGTACAAGAGTGTATACGGAGTGCTCTACAAGGAGCTGGAGTACGCTCCTCAACCAGAACCACCGCACCTGGAGGCCAGGGTCTATATTAAAGAGCTGTGAGATCTCAAATTTGCAAATCGATTTATTTGTTCAGCTGGCTTAAGATCATACCCACTCATATCAGGGTGGTTCCCGTTTGTTCCATCAGGGGCTACAATGAGGGGTTTTGAAAGTGACAGTTGTAAGAAAAAAACAAATTTTTTAAGTTGATAATAGATGGCGTTGCACCGAAGTGCGATATCATCGTAAAAAAAACACAGCACCAGCTGAATAATTTATTATTATTGGTTTGTTTGTGTAATTTAAACAATACAGAACAAATTAATACTAGGTGTGAAATACGAAAAACCCAAGTCACAAGCAATAACAACGCATTTAATGGTGACATCAGACCGTCAGTGCCATCTACCGGGGCTATCAGTACTTTCTTTCTTTTTTAAATGTAACCTTGGAAACCCCTCATTCTACTGCGCAGTAGAACAAATGGGAATTAATAAATGTCTTCCTGTTATTTATATTACGAGAAAAAATATGGTTATTCTGAACAGAGTGAAAACTCATTTATTATCATAAACGGCAAGTATTATTGTGCTATTTATGAATTATTATAAGAAAATATTTGTTTCACAGTCGTTGAACTCCATCAACTCTTTTGTAGTACCTAGTACACAGGCCAATAGGTGTTGAGTAAATTAAAATTAAATATTTAGAAACCGTGGGACCTACTTCATCTCCTCTCCTTGTGTCCAAGCCAGCGGAGTTGCTTTGATATTTTATTTATCATTTAGTGTTAATTACAATTGTAATCGTTATTTAAGAAAATAATAGAAATGAGTCAAGTTTAAAATTAAGATTATGGCTACGAATATCGAGATTCATAAACATTTTTAGCGCAAGCTCGGTCTTACGACTGTCAATATGTATGAAATCTGACATTTGTAAGACCGAGCTCAATTTCAGCTTCCGCTCAAAACCGTGGGCCATATGGTCGAGTCTAGATCGTACAATTGTGACAATTACACCTACCTATATACTTATTTTAATCAACTTCCAAAAGAAGGTTTTTAAATTCCATTGTATGTTTTGACTATGAATTGTGCACAAAAGTTTTCTAGTCTATGATAATGTATGTAAGGAGGCTAGCTAGCACAAATTCAGTAAATCGAAATTAGGGAGTTGTCCCACCGCCGGCGATGAGCGAGTAAGTAAAGCTATAAACTATAAAACAAGTGGACAAGCAGCGAGTATAGTTTTGTAGCTCGGCTATAGGCCGCCGGCGAGTAACCATGGGCTATTTTTTCGCACAAAAAAACGTACAATATATAATACATTCCGTTCATAAAAGAGACGCAGCGATACTCGATCGGCGACATAATATTTATAGTTCATCGCCGTTCTTGTGTCGCCGAGCGATGGGATGTACTCGCTCGGCGACACAAGCAAATAGTCGTATACAAAATAGCCGAGCGAGTACTCGCCCGCGGCGGCGGTGTAAACAATCGGCGATACTATCTTTTATACGTTTCTTGGGCAAGATAATAGCCGAGAGTTACTCGCTTTCTCGCCGGTGGTGGGACAACTGCTTAATGTTCAACCAACTAAGTATTTACAATACATATTTAGCTCACACTTTCCATTAAATACTAACTAGAACCTTGCAATGTCTTCCAAATGCCTTGCTACTCGTATCTTTGATATTTCAATTGAGGATTTCAAATAATCGTTATGACAAAATAATAAATAGATACTTCAATGCACGGTATTCGCTCAATATAAGGTAGCGACATTGTAGTCTTCTATTAGAAATATATTTTTGAGAATTAGTTCCTAGAATATAATATTTACCTATATTATATTGTGATTTCTAGATCTATGTAGTACATAAACGTGTTTATTGATGTCAATTCTAGACTTTGTGTAGTCTATATTATCAATTAAATGAATGTATTTGTAAATATTTGAAATTCAATAAATATTTAGAGAAACATAATTCGTATTTATTTTATTCTTACGATTCTCTTTGAAATAATTGAGGCTCTTATAAAAGAAAGATAGCCTGTTTATTGATGATAATACCCAGTCCTCCTAATCAAGATCCATTGACTTTCGTTAACGCTCGTAGAATAGAAAGAAAAAACCCGGACCTGACTATTGGGTATTAATTTCAACCTGAGCCGTCCACGCGTTTCTGAGATATGTCTTGACAGACAGACGGACAACAAAGTGATCCTATAAGCGTTCCTCTTTTCCTCTTGAGGTGCGGAATCCTAAAAATGATCTTCGTACGTAACCGGTTGCAAAGGAAGATGCCACCGGCCACGCGTTGTGGCTGCAGTCGTAACGTTTGGTGATAATTTATCACAAAATTATCTATGCTATAACAATACACTTATCTACGTAAATAAGTACATTATGATTACACGATGCTTCAAACAGTAAAGAGCGAAGTTCCTAATGATAAGGCAGAAAGTACAATATTTGTCAACAATTTAAACAGACAGACAGTGTTTAGACAGTAGAAAGTATGGTTACAAATTCAATAATGCCAAGATTACTCGTATTCAGTCATCGGGTGCTTACAAAAGTAAGTAACAGTGCTAAGGTTAAGGTATAGAATTCAATGTTTCAAAGGCATCTGAAAGTCTATTGCAATTGTTGGTGAACTGCTTCGAAAGATGGTCTTCTTGGGAAATCACACAGACCACTTACCCCATAGACCTGTAACAGGAAGGCACCCGTGTCTGCCCGCACATGCGCGCAAAATTGCTTCGCGATCCATGTAACCTAGAGATATTATCGACATGAACGTATCTCTTTAATACGGCACCCGTCCCCCGCTTGGTCTCTATGCGCTCATCGTTGACAGAATTTTTCGCTTGCAAAATTGTACCGATTTCATGTCTATTGGGTAAGTGGTCTGTGGGAAACCAGGTCACAAAAAATCATTTTATTTTCAGACTACTAAGGTGCATAATAATGTTCAGGTATCACTTAAATCTAGATACGTTAGTATCCTAGCCTGGGGATTTTGATGTTCGTATCCACTTCCCTAAAGCTATCTCTAAAGACCATCCTCTGGCCAGAAGTTGGCTCGACAGGATACACAACAAGGTCTAAAATTTAATTGACCTCGACTCCAGGACTGTTCTCGTCCAAGAGGCTCCTCAATCCGGAGCCGTAGCATCATCTCTTGGATATGGCGCACGATGTCTTGGTTATGCAATTCAATCGATGCTTTTTTTGATTATGCGTTGTGCTGATAGCGAGTAAGTATTGCACAAGCCCGATATAACATTTTCTCGCAATGATCTCACTCAACTCTCTCGCTCTGGTTATTCTATGTTTCACAACCGTTTAGTTTTTAGTTCACTCCAAGGTGCAAAGGCGGCCGTGGCTCCAACAGAATACAAGGTCGGTCTCATCACATCCATACACAATCCAAAGACTTGCGGTAGACGACAGGGACGAAATTATTGACTTCATTAGCAGGTACATCTTTTAGACTTTGTTCTGTATAAATCTTATTGTTATTTCAATAATGGCCTCAGAAAAAGGATATTTCATCGTCAACATTTACCAGATGTAGGTGTTTGAAGAATCAAGGAAAGAGAAATCCGGCTTATGGGATCTCAAGCCCCCTTTGCCTCAAGTTTTAAGAGCACTAAGTACTCAGCCTCCTAAAATCTGGTCAAACCAATTACATTTTGAAGCGAAGACTGTAATTTTTGGCCAAACTACTTATTTTAGATTATATTTTTCCAGATATTATCGAGATGAACCTCTAAATGTAGCAGTAAACCTGCTAGAGACTCCTGACTCCCGAAGCAAAGAGCTCGAAGACCATTCGGTATCTTCTCTTCATCATGGGATATCCCTAGGCATTGTTAGCGAAAATGATGGCTTAGTAGGAGTTATGCTGAGTGAAATAGTCCGACGAAAGGTTGGTAGATCTTCTGTAAAATTGGAAGATATTATAAAGTTTGATTCTGAAGGGAAATACAATTCTATTTACCGCTTCGATGACCAGAATATTAACTACTTATATGCTACACTATCCAAGCCCTGTACATCCCCTGTACCATGAGTTAATGTAGTAAGTCCACTCGCTATGTAATAATGTTAGCATAAGTTTCGTGGTTGGGGGAATTTTTGTTGCACTTCTAGCGACAAATAGAGGAATTAAAATCCCTCCAATCACGAGCTTTAAAGCTCGCAAGTAAGCGAATTGACTACAGCAACTCATGTTAAGACTCAACTAACGCAAGTAAACTGAACAGAATTTGTCAACCTATACCGAAGCCCAAATCAAGTGTCTTATTTTGTAAAAACTACCCTACCCTACTAACATTTTAAGCTGTTCTGTGATTATTAGTTATTTTCACATTATTAGATCGGATCACTTTATTTTCACAATGATGGACAGGCTCAATCAATCTGTTCAGTGTTACAGCACAACAGGTAATTAGACGTTCATATTTGTTTACAACAAGCCCGTTCTCAATTTGGCGTGTCCACTGTTTAATCTGCGAGGAAAATTCACACACCGAGATTAACCTCTTTTAAATTAGCATTGCATGCTGAATAGGTATTGTCAGGGAAATGTCAAGGAGTCGTCATTGAAATTCTTCCAATTTTCGTTAATAGAATCCAATCTACATCAACAAGTCTCAGCACTGCCCAGACCCCAAGTTTCGAAGCATTCTCCAAGTGTTGGAACACTTAGAGCGGCAGGCTTGCATGTGGGATGCCTTGCCGGAATCCTGTCAGAGGCTGTTTTATATGAGTGTTGGTGCTGCTCATACAGAGTGGCGTGGCAAAGGACTGTGTAGAATGCTCTGTGAAGAATCTGAGTAAGTACGAGAATTGAATTTAAGAGGAGAATACATAGTTTACTTTTATTCTCCAGTTCATGGGACCACAAAAAGAAATCCTGTGGGTTTTATAGAGATGGTGTGAAATATTCGAGTAGATGAGTTTCCTAGTACTGAAGGAGCTTACTAGATTAGAACATTGAACAAAAAAACATTGCATACGCACCTTAAACTCCTTTGCTGTTAATCATAAACCTCACTTCCATTAAATTGTGTTGCTATCCCTTTCACACTTGGTTGAAAAAGGCTAAGATAGAAAGGGACAGGGGGGTCTAAACGGTGGCGTAATTTTAAATCGCGTTTATGAATTCGCGCCATTAAGTTTACGTTATGTGCAGCGCCTTTAGGATAGGATACATTTAATCTCATCATCGATATTCCTGTAAAGTATAAACCCCCTAGCTAGAAACACAAAAATAATAGGAAAACTTTATGACAGCTGACCGCATTTATGTCCGCATGCCACATACTCATAAACATTGAGTCTGAACATGTAACCTTAATGCCAATGATCTGATGTTCTAAACTCCATTGCAGACGCCTCGCAAGAACCCTAGGATTCGGTGCAATACGCATGGACTGTACATCTGCCTTCACAACACTAGTCGCCGAGCGGCTCGACTACACCAAACTCTGCGGGGTGAAGTACAAAGACCTGCCCTTCGCACCGCAGCCAGACCCACCGCACGTTGAAGCCAGCATCTTCATCAAGGAGTTTCAAGATTAAGAAACGCCTGGTGCAAAGTTTGGAGCAATGATTACGAAATCGACCAAAAATGCTAAAAGGATGCTTTGTCAGAGCTATCAGAAGACGCCTTCATGACGACTGCAAACTTGAAACGTAGTTTAAGGAAATCCTTGACTAAACGTTGGATAGTTTAAATCGGCGGATATATCACATATTTATAAGCCAGCTGCGGTTTAGTTAGGCAGTTAGGTATTTATTTAAGCAATTATGTGTAAAGTCACTTATCGCCAAATTATCTATGCTACTATAATAAAACAATTGTATTATTACACACCATATTTATCTACAGTCATTATGATGTTGATGATAATATTAGTGCCTTTACTACCTAGGTACTTTAGCAGCAAATAATGAAGTTCCGATTGATAGCAAAATAAATAAATGAAACGCATTGTTTTTAAATTAAATACTTAATAAACTAATTAGCAGACAACACAGGACAGTGTAGTGCGGCAATAAAAGTTTTACAGTTGAAAAAATGGTTACGAATTCATTAATTCCAAGATTACTCGTATCAAATCATTGGGTGCTCAAAGAATTGCTCGTAAGTATCTATTCTAATAGAAAATATAAATTAAATATTGATGATAAAACTGGTATAGGTGAGAAGGAAAATAGTGTTCCTCTATAGCTTTTCTTTTGCAAGTTCCTGTCCCGTAAGTTAGCGTACTATTGATACGAGCTTTGGATGTTTCTAAGCAACGCATTTGTACTGCGCTATGCGCGATCTTTAAATGCTGAAAGATATAGTTTTCAGGAGCTCTATCAAAGGTGCAAAAGAGGTCATGGCTTCAACAGAGTACAAGGTCGGTCTCATCATATCCTGAGTGCACTATCCGAAGACTTACAGTAGACGACAGGGAACAGGTTATCGACTTTATTAGCAGGTAACATTAGTGTTGTTATTCACTTAAACCGTGTTGCTATCCCTTTCACACTTCGTTAAAAAAAGGTTAAGATAGAAAGGGGCAGGAGGCCTTAACCGTGGTGTAACTTTAAATCACGTTTATGAATACGCGCCTAGAAGACTTAATTGAAAAGACGACTTCCTTCTAATCAAAAGTAAAGTGTTGGTTTTTCAATTATGTTAATATACGGCTGTGGAAACATTATTCAGCTTATTTAACATAAATTATGTTAGGATAGTAGCAGATCAAGTGTAACACTTTGGAGTTTGGACCGTTCTTATTGTCTGCGTCGTAAGTTTTAAAATCGTACTGCAAGTGTTACCATTGATCTGCTGTTGTCCGTACGTTACCAGCTTGGGCGAGTAGGTAAGGTACTAGTTTAAGCCTGATTTTCAAAAGATCCATCCGTGAGTCTACCTAAATATGGTCAAAATTCTGGAAATATTCACTGTGGTCCAAAAATATCGATTTTGTCCATAAATAAATTGGTACCTATATTCACAGTAGTTCCCTTTGGAGTAGGTACGGGCAACAGCCGATCAATGGTAATGCTTGCAGTACGAATTCAACTCTTATGGCGCAGATAATAATAACGGTCCAAAGTGTTACATTTGATCTGCTGTTAGCGTGCTGTTAGCGTAGGTACATCAACCATTTTTCTCCAATTCCAATTTGATGTTTATGGCTCCATCGTTTTGTCGATGATTCTACCAATGTCAGGGTTGAGAATGACACAGTATGTAGGTACGGGTGTTATTGCTCGGTACCATTTTTTAGAAAAGCGTACAAGTCCTAATCAATTCTGAACATATCTTTTTTCAGGTATTATCGCGATGAACCTCTGAACGCAGCAACGAACCTATTAGAGACTCCTGACTCCAGAAGTAAGGAGCTGGAAGACCACGCACTCCCTTGTCTTCAGCACGAGGTATCCGTAGGGATTGTTGACCAAAAAAATGACTTCGTGGGGATCATCCTCAGTGAAATAATTCAGCGAAAGGTTGGTTATGAAATCAAAGTATAATGCGAAGGTTTGTATGTTTAAAATAGTTTAAATACTCGTATGCACATACTTACTCGTACCACCGGAAATGGGGTTGGACAGAACACATGCTACGCTGCAATATTAACAAATGGAGCAAGCAAGTCACGCTGTGGTATCCAAGAGATGGCACCAGAAGACAGGGACGCCTAATCGGAAGATGGGAAGACGAAATTCATCTGACCCTGGAACCATACTGGACAAGGGTGGCAACAGATAGATTCCAATGGAATCAGATGGAGGAGGCCTGCTAAAAGGCACACCGAACTAAGAGACAACTTCTAAAAAAGTTCGTAACGTTCGGAAATAAATGGCTTTATTATTATGCGTTGCCTTTCCTATCTAACTACATCATCATCAGCCCATATCAGTCCACAACTGGACGTAGGCTACACTGCTTCGCAATGAACGGTAGTAATTCAGTCTTGCGTTTTATTTAAGCAGCTAACTTTGGTAGTTCAAATGCGCGTATTCAAAACGTGATTTAAAGTTACGCCACCGTTTAGGCCCACTGTCACTTTCTATCTCAACCTTTTTTGACAAAGTGTGAAATGGATAGCAACACGATTTAAGGGAAGTGAGGTTTACCTAACTAGGTTTATGAATAACAGCATAAGAGTATTAATGTACCTATCCGTTTTGCAACTTTGGGGTAGGAAAGAGGCAGCTTTTCAGGCCTGTAAGATTTAGTTTAAGAACGCAAGCTAGAATTACTACCCATATCCACTTTATTCTTCTTGATTCCAGTCTACCGCCAACGTCCTGTGAAATTAGTCCGTTGAAATGGGTTCCCACTTTAGTAGAACCATATATCTCTAATCTGTAGCTCCCATATCCAAACCCAAATCTTTTTATTATTAAAACATTTGACCATTTTGTTTTTTTCTAACAGAATGCCATCTATGTCAACCAGTCGCAGAACTGTCCAGACCCCAAGTTCCGGAGTATACTCCAGGTGTTGGAACACCTGGAGCGGCAGGCGAGCACCTGGGACGCCTTGCCAGAGACCTGCCAGGCACTGTTTTATATGAGCGTTGGAGCAGTCCATACGGAGTGGCGTGACAAGGACATTTGTAAGCTACTTTGTGAGGAATCTGAGTAAGTAGGCCAGTATAGAATGCGTGTGTGTCCAGAATTTTAGATAACCGGTTATTATTGGTTCAGTGCACCCGAGAATATTGTGTTGTGTATGTCGGATCTCTACACGCATAAACTTATTGTCGGGTTTGCTCAATAAATCATAAGTCCCAATATTTCGTCATTCTGGTTATTTGGGTAACTTTATGCTCATTACATGATGTATCTAACCTAATATCTTCAAAACCCTTTCAGTGTGAGAGTAGTGACTCCCTACATGAGGCAATTAATACACAGTTGATGGTTATACTTAATCCTAAGTTCCGTAATGGCGCATTTTCATAACCTATTCGATGACTCCTACGATCGATGTCTTTCCGTATCTAAACTGTGCATGTGTGCTGACGCAAAACTTTCCCAATTTCAGACGCATAGCAAGAAATTTAGGATTCTGTGCAGTACGCATGGACTGCACATCTGCCTACTCTACGTTAGTTGCCGAACGGCTCGACTACACCAAACTCTGCGGGGTGAAGTACAAAGACCTGCCCTTCGCACCGCAGCCAGACCCACCGCACCTTGAAGCCAGCATCTTCATCAAGGAGCTTCGAGTTTGAAGAACGCCTAGTGCAAAGTTTGGAGCAATGTTACCGTATTCCAATTTCGCTAAATTGTCGATTATGGTAGCATTTTGCAATCTTTTTTGTATTACCTATTTGGTATGTAATTTATTTACATAAATTATCATTAATAAAAATGCAACGTTTATGTTTCTCTATTACATTATATTGTCAGTTCGTCTCTAACACAGATCAAAGTGTACAGGAGAGTTTTTAAGGTTGAGATTATTTCAAAAACTACTAGGATTACTTATTCCTGATTTATTCTTTCACTGTTAAATGAAGCTAACTGTAAGTATAAGAATTACTAAATCCGGTGCAGTAGTTTTTGAGACAATCTCAAGCTTGAGACCCCTTGTATGATTTTCTCTGTCTTCGTGTGTTTTTAATATAAACCATAGTATGTCATCATTAATCATTCGTTTCGTTGATTTGATAAATGCTGCGCCAATCTATTATGTAGCTGGCGCTCTCACACAATATTAAACTTAATTATGGAGTAAGGGGTCAGATTTTTGTGCATTGTCGGTTACTTCAGTAAGAAACGCTTCATCAACTTATTAATTAGGTGTCCGAATGGAATCACATTTCGTTACCGCGCTATTGAAGATAAATATAAATCAAACATTTATCAACAGACAAACATCCATAATCTTTAACATAACCAATAGATAAAATAGATAGTACCTACACCTATACCAAATGGAGCGTCGCATATTTAAAGCGAATGCATTCTATGTTAACCTTTGGTAACCGATAACATACGAGTAATTCCATATAGGTTGTGTTCCGTATAGGAATGTGACAGTACCTAGGTACAGCTGTAATCAAACAGAAAAGAGCCAGCGCGTTCTACGAGAGACTTTTAATCAGCCGATTGTCGTTCACCGATTAAGTACCTATATTGTTTAGTGATTTTTAATCGGTTTAGCGCGCTTCTGGCATTTATTTTGAAACCGTAAACTATAGATTGATCGCCTAAAAGTCTATAGTGCGGACTAGGTCTTCGATCAGCTTCGCAAATTGGACCTATTTTAGGCATCAATTTTGCAATGTTGTTTTGCAAATTGCAATCATTTGAGTTTGACTTTATAAATACCTACAATGGTGGCCGACTTGATTTTTATTGTTCCGAACTTCAAGAGAAAAAAGGAACCCGTATAGGATCACTTTGTTGTCCGCCTGTCTGTCTGTTAGTGCTAAATTAGCTCCTTGAGAAATCTCTTCATGAATGTAACATCGTGACTTCGCCTTATTAAGTATTTTTATCTTTCACCGTTATAATGTAAATGCGCGACTCACGCGCAGCTCAAAACATTCATAGCTTCGGCGCACGCGCGAAACAGACAGTTTTTATTATCAATTTGAATCAGTAACCAAAAGTATTGTGAGAATTTGAATATTGTGACATTTTGGATAATCTGTGCGTAGAATTTGGAGATAATGTAAAGGCGGGTAAGTAATTAAGTTATACATATTATTATACATGTTTAAGCCTTTAAGGTAAGTAATACGAGTAGGTTAAGTAGGTACCTACATATGTTAGGTATTATAACCGGATTGGTTTAGATTAGACAAATAGTTACGTAGGTATTGCAAATACTTATTTTGGGATGATCTCGTCATTTAACGACCAAGCTTATTTTAGCACGCCAATATTAAGTAACCTACTAGATTCCTATTTAATATTTTATAAGAACTAAATTACTTTACGTTTGTCAATGGTTACAATTACGAGTGATTAGCGGAACGTGTATTTATAAGTACCTAGTTAATAGTTTTGTGCAACGCAAACCAGTATTGATAAGCACAGGTAAGTAAATAAGAAATTGCATGATTAAACCGATAACAGGTAGAGTCAAAGAATAATAGATGGCAGGTGTAAAGTGAATCTCTAAATTCTGATTCAAAATTGAAGAAAATAAACAATAATAGGATTAAAACAATACTTCTTGTTGTAGAGTATGGTTGGTAGAGCCTTTTGCCATGGATTTTCCTCATAGTAACTCGATATTAATTGCAATAAGTACAGCGGAACTTAATTGTCTATTGTCAGGAATAGAGGCGTGCATGATGTCGCAACCGACGTATACCGTCGCTCCTGTGGAGCCGGGGGATGAGGATGGCATTATGCACCTGCTCAAAAGGTAAGTTACCACAAGATGTACAAACAGTAGTAGTAACTTTACATGAGTTTTAGGCCTGGATTCTACGACAGTTTAGAACCAGCTTAACGTGAGCCCACTGTTAAGTTAAGACGGCTAAATCTCATAGCATTTCGACAGTTATAAGAGCGAGCTTCCTCTCTAAAACTCGATCTTAGAATTTAAAGGAATATAAAATTATTAACTGTTGTACACATGTCGTCCACATGTGATATTGTGTAGTCAATAGTAGATCAACCTACCCAAAACCATTGCAGTTTATGATCTATTACCATCGCATAGCCCATGTTTTACACTTGAAGTGCTGTCAGCTGTACTCGTACATTCGACATTCAAGACACATGGAAACTATGCGACAAAAATATCTACTTTGTTGTTATATGTCATCATAATCAGCCTATATTAGGTCCCACTATTTAGGGCATAGACCTTACACCGAGGAAGCTATTATCCAGATACACGCGTCTCGAGAACGTTTGGTAGATTCACAACCCTTAGATTTTTTGTTCTCAGATATGCAGGTTTCCTCACAATGTGTTCACAGTTCTTGAGAGCATAGAGCATACAGTAAATGTGCGTAAATTTTCCTCCGAAAAAAGAGGAAAAACTTATTGGTACACTCTAACACAAAGAAAAGTATAAGTAGAGCCTTTAAAGTTGAGATTTTCTCAAAAAATACTTAAACTGATTTTGGAAAACCTTTTACAAATACATAGTTTGTGCTCTAACCTTTCTACTACTTATCCACAGGAATTTTCAAAATCAGTCAAGTAGGTATAGTTCTCCTCTGTTGCGTAAATAATTTACTATAACTAATGACGTCAAAGGTATTAAAATAGCTACTGAATTCATCTCATCACATTACACAATTCATGTAACCAGCGAACGAATACTGTGTCTAACTAATTAGCTACGCAAATGAACTGTTTCAGTTACCCGTGTCATGTCGTTGTTTTGTAATAAGTACATAATTGCCATAAGTAAGTAGGTACTTTATAATTATTTGTCTGGGGTATGTATGAGTACGATTTTGTTCGGCGTTTTTAGTGAGGACCGGTGAAATCAGATGGCTAGAACTTAAATATTTAAATTAGGTACAGTTTTGTCCGAACAATTTAGGTAAGGAATGAAACAACAGTCCTGAAGTATTGCTATTACATATTCGATTTCCTGTAGTGATCGAGGTATGTGGAACCACTGAGATGAGACCAAGTAAATCTACTTAAAACTTCAAACATAAATCAAGTTCGCCACCCATGACGCCCCATGGCCCTTCACTGATCTGGGGCCCACGTAGTGACGAAAAGCGAGCAGCGCGGCAGTAAGCCGTTTTGATGCTATAAATGCGGCAGATAGAACTCCGTCGTCTCACCCTTACCGGGTGTGGGAGATGGGCATAAGTTTATAACTCATTCAATAATTATAAAATAAAAGTTAAATAAATTAAAACTTGTATGTTCCAGAACATTCTACGTAGACGAACCCCTGAACGAAGCCGTGGGTCTTTGCAGCGAAGGTGCCTCGTGTCCTGAATTGGATGAGTACTGCAAACACTCAATGCTCGAGGGACTGTCCTTCAAGGCGGTGGACAGTGAGGGCAATGTAGTTGGGGTGTTGGTCAATGGAGTATGTCCTTTGAAAGAGGTGAGTTATGGTTACTGAAAGGTAAATTTGGGGACGCCTCCGACCAGTGGAACTATTACGGTTCTCAAAACGATCAAATGATATCATGCCGTGGCTTGCGTGACAGGGACAGGGTATAACGGTCTCTGTTCAGCATGCCATCTGATATGATTTCATCGTTTTGAGAACGATAATAGGATGGAAAAGGGACCTATACAAAGTGGCTGGCAAGGATTGGATGCAAAAGCCGCGAATCGGGTTGAGTAGCGCGCCTTGGGAGAGACCTGTCCAGCCATGGACCGACTGATTTGGTTATGGTCACGCCCAATGATGTATAGATACCATTGACCAATAACTGAAAATAGGAGTTATTGTCTGCATAAGAGGTTTAATAGTACTTTGAGTACCATTGATGGGCTGTCAAGTACTTTCGGCTGTATATCTCTGATCTTTTCTGCCAATGAATCCGCTTTATGTTTTAGGCCAATGCGGATCCGTATTTTGCTATTTTCTTTAAATCTACATGACATTTCACTTTCACTCCACCTGATATATTGTTTGTATACAAGCAAACCAATGAAAATGGCTTTATTTCAGGACTGTGACTAATTTGCTTCATGTTTCAGGACGATAACGGCAACGATCTCATCAGCCAGGCGCAGAGGTGCAAGAACCCTAAGTTCCAAAAGATTCTCTACATCCTGGCACGGCGTGAGGAAGAGTCCAGGCTCTGGGAGAAGTTTCCCCAAGACCGGAACCTTGTTGAAGTGAAGGTCGCCGCCACAGACCACGGATGGAGGAGGCGAGGGATCATGAATGATTTGTTAAGAGCAACAGAGTAAGTGCAAAGACATATAGCTCGTTTTGTCTGCACCAAAGGAGATGAGTCAGCAATTTAGTGCCTTTGAGGGCAAAGACTGACATACAACGGGGGTTCTTGCAATGAAATATTTGTCGTAAATCTTCAGGACCAACTGTATTATTTCCGGGTCTGAGTATATGGACGCTTGGCCTGATATCTGTTATCCAGAGATCTCTTGCAGGACCGCACTTGGTCCTTTTCTTAAACATCCTAACTAAAATATAAACTTCTCGGGTCTTTTGTGAAATTGGAAGATAGGTAAGTGACCTGAATTTCGAGTCAGAGGGAAGGCGGCCTCCTACCCCTCTCTGCCTGATGCCATGTGTGTCACATGGCAGCCTTATTAACGAAATAGAGAATATATTAGTTCTTTTCGAAGACTTTAAGGTGCTCTCTCTTTCCAGAAAAGCCACAGAGCAACGCAAAATCAGACTCCTCCGCATGGACACGTCTAGTGCCTACTCGGCAATGTCCGCAGAGAGGCTGGGCTTCACTTGCGTGTATAAAGCTTTGTACAAAGACATCAAGATGGATGGACGGCCACTGATAGTGCCTGAACCACCGCACGTTGAAGATAGGGTATATATCAAGAAGTTGTTTGACTGAAGATTTAGGGGGAGAAATTAGAACCAATTGCGTCAAACTCGTGTTAAATGACAAGACATAGGCTGTAGGCATTCATAAACCTAGTTAAACCTCATTTCCTTTAAATCGTGTTGCTATCCGTTTCACACTTCGTTAAAAAAGGTTAAGATAGAAAGGGACAGGGTGGCTAAACGATGGTGTAACTTTAAACCACGTTTATAAATAACAGCCCCGTGTTAAATCCCTAAAATGATGAAGCCTGCGTGCGATTGGTCCAATAGGACTTTTAAAACTTTATTTCCGAAGCGGAATATCTCCTATTTGAAAGTTGAAAAATAATAGAATACAAATTCAGGTATTCGTTACGAAAGGCACGATAAGTACGTTGTCGTTATGGTGGCATAGAGCGGGCCAATGGAAAGGTCGTATGTTCGATGTACGCAAGGACATTGTTTAAAAATTAAATATTAATATTTAAAGTTGAGAAACGTTTCAGAGCTATAAATATTGACCGCAATGGTTCGGACAGATTGACCGCAAGACAGTAAAACCGCTCTTAGTTTAGTTAGATACCTATTGTTGTCTCAGATGCGGGAATTGTGTATCTAAACTTGTAAAATATCATTATGTTCGATTGTGAATGAAGACATGAAAAGAAAATGAGTAATTTTATTTACAATGCTATTAAGTACTTCACAAAAACAATGTCTTTTCTTAATTGTACGGGAATACTTATTGTAAAATTTAAAAAATAGGTAGGTATTCTTTTAGCGTTGTTTCTAGTAATTATATAAACGTTTTATGTGTTTGCAATTTACTTAAATTCGTCCATTTTCAATATTGTTTCACAGATCCTGAAAACGAAACATTATTGTGATTTATGAATAAAAATGTAAGACGTAACATGGATTTAATTTGTAACATTTACGGGCTAGATTAGATTGTCATGCGATTCTTGGATCCTATATAATAGAATAGAATAGGGTTCTCTTGAAAATGGCGGGAAACGACTGTTGCGAAATTATTTGATAATTTTCCTTTTAATGTCTACAGGGACTATTTTGTGTTTAATATCACTTTAAATTAATCAGAAAATGTTCGCGAATGACAGTACGGTGAAGTTATTGGATTATTTATGCAATATCTGAAGTTTCAAGCTTTTATCAAGAGTTCCCGCTACAAGCTCGGGAGTGAACGTGACTGTCGAGCTGCTTCATCCAGAGTGATGACGCTACGGCGTCTCCTCTGGACGAAGACATGAAGACGCGGCTACCCAGGGTGAAGACGCTACTGCGACTCCCCTGGAGGAAGATAGAAGACTATTGAATATATTGAATTTTCTGTAACATGACATTGGCAAATGACGAACAGTCGAGTCCATTAATAAAATAAATAAATAGAATAGAATAGAATCAGTACAGTGAATTTATCTTTGACACGTTGAATTAATAAAAAAATAATTTTTCAATGTTATTTATCAAAGGTTATCAATTTGAATAGTTCACGTATAGTAATTAGGAAAGTGTTGGATCCGTTGCTTACATAGCTCAGGTCTTCATCGGCGAGTTCCGCCTCTGACACCCCATACTCTGTGATCAGCAGGGCTTCTGTTGACAGTCTGTGAGGTCAACAATATTTACACTTTAAGGGCCTTCCATGAGCCAACTAGCGCCGCCAATCTTAAAAAAATAATATCTTCCTATTGTATAATCAATTTTATTAAAAAAGCTACACACATTGTTTATTACGATAAATACTATTTTTTAAATGCTTATTTATACCATGATTCAATTTCGCTAAGTTGTAGTTCGCATAATTGCGAAAAACATAAGTGCCGTTTTTGGCACATTTGAGAACTACAACTTAGCTTGTCGCAATTATGCGATGTATTGTATATTGAAAAATAGTATTTATCCTAATAACGATTGTGTACCTATCTTTTTTAATAAAAATGATAAATTTAGAAGATATATTTTTTTTAAGATTGGCGGCGCTAGTTGGCTCATGGAAGGCCCAAGTGCGGGTCTATACATAGATTAAAAATATTCTTAGGGGCTAATGAGGGGTTTACAAAGTGACAGTTGTAAGCAGAAAAAAACAAGCTTTTTAAGTTGATGGTGTTGCACCGAAGTGCGATATCATCGTAAAAAAAATATAGCACCATGAAAAAAAATTCAATGTCAGCCGAATAATTTATTATTATTGGTTTATTTGTGTAATTTAAACAATACAGTACAGATTAATACTAGGTATGAAATACGAAAACCCCAAGTTGCAAGCGATAACAACGCATTTAATGTTGACATCAGACCAGTCAGTGCCATCTACCGGGGCTAGCGGTACTTTCTTTCTTTTTTAAATGTAACCTTGACAACCCCTCATTACGGTTGAGATTGTCAACCGACGACTATTTTTTGTACAATTACATGGTCTATCAGTAACTAATAGGTAAACATGTACAAAATGCTTAGCTTATCTTTAAGAGAAATCTACGACATAAATTGTACTAGGAAAACATCGAGACAAAATCATCAACCTATTCAAAATAACAGGTTCAAAAACATTACTAAATTAATTAATTATATGAAAATAGCAACTTAGATTAGGGTCGCTGAATCAGTAAAGTATGAAAAAGTTGAAAAAAATATACGAAGAAATAATGTGCAAACGATGGCGAGACGAACTTCACGTTTTTATGAGAGAGTGGTCTGAGTCTGCGCAGAATAGAGATGAGTGGAAGGGTTGGGGGAGGCCTTTGCCCAGCAGTGGGACATTGCAGGCTACATATAAAAAACATAAAATAAATGTGTAGGTACTTACCGACACATAATAATGATGACCGCTTCAAGACACTGAAACTACCCTTAAATGCTTTTACAAAAATGACTAAACAACGTATTTCAATTATGTACACAATTTTATTGAAATCGCTAATCTATTTTGTTATTTACAAATACAATAGTCCAAAACAATATACCTACATGAGGTAGCTAAAAATATCGAAGCTTAGGTAACAACACCACATAGTCGACAGGACATCATCCATCATACACCAACCTATATAAGATCATTTCAAAATAGGCCTGGTTACCATAGCGTAAGGTTGCACTTAGTAATGTCAACTGTACAATTATTTCGGCACAATTTTTAAGAACTCATGAAATGTAGTTTTGTGTGTTACTGGAAGTGATATTTTATAATTAATTAAAGTAGATAATTGAACACCTATCTCAATTTTTGGTTCTAATTTACGAATTACGCGATTTTTAGACTTTTCTTAAAGTACTTACTCAACTAATCGATCGATCGATTTGTATGAGACATTAATATATTTTTTATTATTTGTAAAACCGAGAACAAAAGTTATTTATGGATAAGTTTTTAGTTACTAACATGCCTACTTACACCAAAAAACTTTAAAGTGGTTTTCGTATCGTCGCAAAACTTACTAAAACTACTAGTGCGGTGTTGTTACCTAAACTACCGTGTACTTTGTACAATAATGAGTCAAAAATTTACAAAACAGTTCACTCGAAAACTTTTACTATTCAGGGTTCCGCAGTCAAACTACAAACCCTATTTTCTACTCCCACTCCGGGCTCGTAAGGCTACCTGTCTGAATTGTCTCGTCCGTCGTCTGAGGTATGCCTGTAGTGGGATATAAAATATGTTTTACTAACTACATAATATCACTGCATTATATGCACAAATATGAAACTATTTATACCTCATCTCAAAGCAACTGTCTTATTTTGTAAACAAACAAATGATCGTCTAACCTGTTGTGATGGAACACTTAAGAAACTGATTGTTTATCATTGTGAAATGAAATAATTTATAAATGTGAAAATAATTATGAAATCACAGCGTAGACTAAAATGATACGAATGTGAAATCCGCCAATTTGCACTGAGCCCGCGTGGTGGATCATGGCCCCAGCTCCCTCGATGTAAGGCAATATAAATAGACTGATTATAATGATATACTTAATGATTACGTTTTTGTTTACATAAATAAGGCACTTGCTATGGAATGAGATATACTTAACTATACTACAACTAGATACACGTTCGAATGACGGTTCTTAGAAGCAATACTTTTACAATTGATTTTTTTACTATAGGTCAAGTATTATTTTCGCAAATGTATACTTTTCTATTACTTTTTCTAAGATAGACTGTTTAAAAGCAAACTAAATTTACGTTCAATGTATTTGGGACGGGCTACTGCTTGCTACGGGTGCCTACGGTTGTCTTAATTCTACGACTTGTAGAAATAAAACGTGACTTAAAATTAGGCAGTGTTAGGATTTTCGCTGGATACCGCCATACAAAATCGGTGGTTAAGAGCCTTCCATGAGCCAACTAGCGCCGCCAATCTTAAAAAAATAATATCTTCCAATATAATCAATTTTATTGAAAAAGCTATTTACAAAATGGTTATTAGGATAAATACTATTTTTTAAATGCTTATTTATAACAAAAATGATAAATGGAGAAAAATTTTCATCACGACCGGGATTCGAACCCGGGACCTCGCCATTCCGTGGCACGCTCTATTCCAACAGAGCCATCGTGATTCGTATCCAGATCGTGAATTTTGCCTCCATATTCTCGTCTGAGTGGTCGTGATGAAAATTTTTCTCCATTTATCATTTAGATTTTCGTTTCGCATAGCGCATATGCAAGAAAATATCAAAAACATATTTATAACATGATTCAATTTCGGTAAGTTGTAGTTCGCATAATTGCGAAAAACGGCCGTTTTTGGCACATTTGTGAACTACAACTTAGCCTTTCGCAATTATGCCATGTATTGTATATTGAAAAATAGTATTCATCCTAATAAACATTTTGTAAACAGCTTTTTTAATAAAATTGATTAAATTGGAAGATATTATTTTTTCAAAATTGGCGGCGCTAGTTGGCTCATGGAACGCCCTTAAACAACTGTCATAAAAAACGCGAAGGGCCTAGGGCTCATACCTATGTTGTTAGCCATATACCTGCTTTAACCTCACCCTTACCGTGCTTGTGCTTGTGTCACTTTCACGCTTCCTTAAAAAACGTTGAGACGGAAAGGGACGGAAGACTTAAACCGTGGAATACCTTTAAATTAACAAGTTGCCAGAAAGTGTCACGACGTTGACAGAGAGGAAATTTAAAAATTTCATTAAAGGAACACTTGTTAAGAAGGCGTATTACAGGATAGATGACTATTTAAACGATGAACATGCATGGTGTGTGTCGCCGGTTCCACATGAGGGATAAACTTACTAACAATAGTAATAATTACGTACCTGTATAGTTATTAAGTAATCATTGTATTATCATTGTTTTAAAAGATGTGTTGCTGAGATGTGTTGCCTTTTCCTTGCAAAGTGGTGTAAATGTAAATTCAAACAATATATTGACGTGCAAAAATGTACTCAACGTGCTTACTTGCAATAAAGAAATTTGACTTTGATTAAGTCACGTTTATAGCTAACAGCGGTAGCGATAAAACTGCTCAACGGCAGCTTAATTTAATAGTTGCTGTACTATCGGTTTTGTATGACGAAATCTCGAGCGATAATCTTCAAGCATCACATCAAAGGAGATCCAAGTGTAACACCTTGGGTCGTTCTTATTACCTGCACCGTAAGAGTTGAAATCGTACTGCAAATGTTACCATTGAGCCGCTGTTTTCCGTATACAATCGCTTAACTTTAAGTCGCGTTTATCGCTACAAGTCTACGATGACTATAAGATAAAAGTAATCACTTTTTCTCGTTGGCCAGAGCTTGTCCAAGCGATGCGGTCGCCACATTGGTATTCGCTGCTGCAACTATTTTTTCTAGCAATAGGCGTGTTTGTATCTGAAAATTAAAATAACAACTTTTTATATAGGTAAAGATATCATTTTTTTGTTAACCTATAGGTTAGTGCTGGGCAAAGGTCTCCCCCCTCCTCTTCCATCCATCATCCCTGTCCTAAGCCTCTTCCAGCCACCGATCCCTGTATCTAACGATATCGTCACTCCACCTACGCCGAGGCCTGCCCCGATACCGGCGACTGTCCGATTGCACCCATAAGATAACATAACATACTTCAATACTTCATTTATTCAACCTTAGGAGCTCTAGGGAACACTTGGTTATGTCATAGGTACATAATGTAATAATTTACAGTAATATAAAGTACAGAATACAAACTAGGTTATGGCTGAAAGCACGAACAGCTAAACAGGGCAAAGAACCGACACACGGGATATAATAAAATGATCTAATAGCGGCTGTAAAGAGGCCTTGGCAATGTTTTACAATTTAGAGTAAGTTTTTAATGGATTAACAATAATATAATTAATTGCACTGAATGTCAAAATAAGTTTCTGTAAAAATAAATGAAGTATACATTTTTTTTAATATGAACGCTGTAAAATGACATTGGCAAATAACGAACTTATATATAAATAATAATATCCATTTGACTAAACAGCCAGATAAAATGGAAGATATAACTGACGACTTTATTTATTTATTTATTAATGGACTCGACAGTTCGTCATTTACCAATGTCATGTTACAGAAAATTCAATGTATAATAGTCTTCTATCTTCCTCCAGGGGAGTCGCCGTAGCGTCATCACCCTGGGTAGCCGCGTCTTCTTGTCTTCATCCACAGGAGACGCCGTAGCGTCAATCACTGTGGACGAAGCAGCTCGACAGTCACGTTCACTCCCGAGCTCGTAGTGGGAATCTTGACCATGGCGCCAAACTTCAGATCCTGCTTGAATTCTCCAATAACTTCACCATACTGTCATTCGCGAACATTTTCTGATTAATTTAACGTGATATTAAACACAAAACACCCACTGTAGACGTTAAACTGAAAATTATTAAATAATTTCGCAACCGTCGTTTCCCGCCATTTTCAAAAAGCCAAACTGACCATTTAAAAATAGTCCCTTACGGTAAGGGCCTTACCTCGTTCCCGTTGCCGCTGGACGCGGCTCGAACCTTGTCATATTCTTCTGAGAGGTACCGGGATCGCTCCAGGGCTTGTCGCCGGTGCACGAAATAAAGCTCTCTGGGACAAAGGACAAACATACATTCCTACAGCATCCACACAGAACATCTTAAGTAAAAATATATAGGTATTCTTTGAGTATGCCTAAGCCCACAGCATCATCATCAGCCCACTGCTGGACGTAGGCCCCCTGACTGGTGAGCCGGTTTGGGCTCACACGAATTTCGTCAGATACTCAACTTGTCAAATACGCTGGTCGGAGGCAGCCCACTGGCACTTCATACTCTTTTGTTGTACTCAGCTTAACTAGGCAAGGCTATGGTTTGATGGATAGTTGGTTTGTTCTGATTCAGTCAGATCTCACAAAGAGCATTTTATGCCACACCAAACAAAATAAAATGTTCGTAGGTATGGTCGAAGACAGAGAAAGGTGTACAGTAGAGTTTTAAAGGTTGATATAGTCGCAAAAACTACTTAAAAATCTTTCACTGTTAGATTATCACTGTATTCGTGTGTACCTGATTAGGAAAAATTGGAGTAAGGTGCCCAGAAAAGCTATACCGCAGCATAGCATGATGATAACAGAGTTTGGCAGCTTTTTCCTTGAAGTAGCACCATAGTACACCTTCTGTCCATCAGAAGTTCCATCTGTCTTGCTGTTTTTCTTTCCATATGTGTGCGTATTGTAGTGCGAACTATAGGGGTTATACCTAAAACGGAGACAATAAAATCTTAATAACTATTTATAAGACATGGAAGTACAAAGTATTTTAGATTTACTTGGTTCCATTAGCGGTTCACAATTACAGATATAGGTACAGCTAACAGCAGATCAAGTGTAACACTTTGAACCATTCTTATTATGTGCATTATAAGAGGTCAATTCATACTGCAAGTGTTACCATTGATCTGCTGTTGTCCGTACCTCATCACTACAGAAAATCTAACCTTGTAGCCATTGTTGTAATCACTTGTTTATTTATTGACACATGTTATTCATAAACTTACCTAAAACTTCCTTTAAATCGTGTTGCTATCGCTTTCACACTACGTTAAAAAAGGTTAAGATAGAAAGGGTGGCTAAACGGTGGCATAACTTTAAATCACGTTTATGAATAACAGCCACAGTGTTTACATCTTCATTTGTAGACTATCGCAATACAGTCTAGTTTAGAGTGCAATGGCATAACTGTCATTGTACAACAGCCTTGATTTGTCCATAAAGAGAATTTCTGAACTGTTGTTTCTTATTCGTTACCTCCACGTTACTGTGATGTTTCAGTGATTAATGATGAAGGTAGAAATCTAACCTATAAGTCTCATATGTTCGGTAGCTACTGTAAGAGGCAGCCGGACTAGATTCGTAGGCCATCATGTGGTCATACTGGGCCCGGCTGCCGGGCTTGCTCAGCACATTGTACGCCTCTACAATCCTCACGAATATCTGCTGAGCATTCGCATCTTTGTTCTTATCTGGATGGTACTGGAAATTAGAGAAAAGTAGGGTTTTAAGAGTTTTACTAGTCTTTGGGTACTGAGACGTCAATACCCGATATAGAATTGTATAATGGTATAATATGTACAGTTAAAACATCAATCAACCCATACAAAAACAATGCAATCTAGTCCATATTACAATAACAATAGGTAGGGTACACCTTTGGCAGAGGGGTTCATAGTTTAGCTAGTTTGTAGTTGTACATCAAAAGGTCTATACACAAATGAATAATGAAAAGACACAAATGGTTATAAAAGTATATTTACATTTACAACATTTTGCAAGGAAAAGGTGCCACACTGAGGAGAAAAAGTGGCAAAAAACTTTCAGCAACACATCTGTGCCACTCAACAACATAATTACTATAACATTTTGTCTAATTTGCAAACTGTACAGCCATTAGATACACCCTAAGAGTCTCGGTCTAACTGTATTTTAAGACACTGCTGCTACTCAACAAAAATCCTCTCAATTTGTAAAGCAAAGAATTAACAATTACAAGGAGGGCGCTAAGTTAGCTATAGAAATAATGCAACCCTATTAAAATAAATACGTAATGGAAAATAAAACTGAACATACTTCCTTGGTCATGTGGATAAAAGCTTCCTTAATTTCTTTGTCAGTGCAGTTCTTACGCAAGTTAAGCACTTCATAGTGAGATCTTTTGGCGATTCTAAAATGAAATATCCAATAAATACACAAAAATAGACGTTGAAAATGTTGAAATACAATACAAATGTAATCTAAAAGTAAGACGTACCCGTAACACCGTACTAATGAATTTACCGTCCTGAAGTCATGAATGTGTCTTAGTAAATACATAACGATTTTAAATATCTCATTTATCTGAAAATATACTGAAAACTGGTCATTATAATTTGGCAATTTCCATTTTTGCTTTGCTTGAATTTGGCAATAAACAAATAGATCGACCGACACTGCCACCAGCTGTTTTTGACATTTCTTGGCAAATGTTACCGGACGACAAAATATCAAAAAAAAACGTAAGAATAAGAATGCAACCATGCAATTAATAGTAAGTATCATTATCCACATTATCTTTGCATGCAAGCATCAATAATAACATTGCCAAAGAAAGAACTACCGTATTCAAGAACTATTGCGGTGTATTCCTTGCTGGCAACGGCCATTTATTCCTTAGTTTTTTATTACAAACTTCAGAGCAGGCTGTATGCTCTAATTAGATTGCCTTTCCCGATGGGAAAAATTATAATGGCGGGAACGGTGACAGTTGCTAAATTATTTGATAATTTACATTGTTTTGTGTTTGAACTCTCGTTAAATTAATCGGAAAATGTTCGATTATCAATTTGTTGAAGTTTCCTATTCAAGATCCGCAGTTTCCAGCTAGATTCAAGATTTCCATGAGTGAACATCGTCGCGTCGCCGCCGCCGCCGGCGCCGCTGCTGAAATTGCTTTTTTACGTTCGTAGGTCGTTCGTTGTAGATATTTTCTCCAAATACCTACGTATTTTATCGAGTTACCTACTCGTGGGACCATTATTTAGAAGTAGGTAGGTAGATAGGTAATAAATAAAATATTTATTTTCGACGATCGTGCATTGACCTTTGCTTTGGGAACTAATAATACCTAACCTACTACTTATTTTATTTACTTTATCTTATATTATATACTTACCTAGGTACTTACTAGGTACGGTCTTATTTTTTGGCTATTTTGCTTTTCGCTTTCGAAATTAGTTTGTAATAGGTAAGTACTTACTTAAGTGTCTACCTTTGTATTTGCATTTGCAGTCAGTAAATTGCTTGTTAGCTTTTTTGCAGAGTAGCACAGACTAAATAGTCCACAAATAGAGCAGAGATTGACCTGGAACATCAAGAGATCATCCAGAGATTTTAATTATGTTTGATAGGTACTTACCTAGTTTCGATTTATTAGTTATCAGCACTGAGGTAAATACTCATGTATCAGGTATTGTGGCGATTCGCGACCGTCATCCGTCCGTAGGAATGAAGCAAAGCAAGGAGGCAGACGAGGCGCATGTACGGTACAACCGCACAGGCACATCGCATCGCACCAGCCCAGCCCAGCCAGCATGCACAGCACAGCAGTGTTCGCGCGGCAAACGGCGCGGGTGGACGTACGGTCATGCGAGAATCCACCGGCAGGATGGCCGAGCTACAGTTCGAGGCGCCGCTCGCGCAGATCGAAGATGCCGACGATTGCCTCTCCACAGCAGACTATCCCCAGAAAACCATCAACGGAAACGATATAGTCCTCAACAACATAAACAATCTCAAACGTGAAATTGTCAAAATGAAGACAGATTCCAATAAAATAAACGATAACGAGGAAACTAAACCGGTGAAGTGTAAACATGTCAATATGCAAAACGGTGAAGGAGATAATTTCACGGAGACTTTCTCCGGGTCGCTCGAGGATTTGGTGAACACCTTCGATGAGAAGATCACGAAGTGCTTCGGGAACTACGAGGAGAGTGTGGAGAAGCTAGCACCGGTCCAGGTTCGCTCGCAGGAGGAGATCATGAACGAATGCCAGTGAGTATTAATTAGCACCTAATTAATCCTTAATTATAGCGTGTAATTATGATATCATCATTGAATCATATTTGAAACAGACATTTTACAACTCGTTGTTGAATGTCTGTTTTCAAATATGTACAAGCCTATTTTTCTAAAAAGCAAACAAAACGAAGGAAATTATTATCAGAAATAGTGCAAAATTCTTTGAATTTAGCAATAAAAATAAAAAATAAACAAAAAGGGCGGACTTTGCGCATGACACTGGTGGCCACGGAATCGATCCACTTGTCGAGGGTGTGCAGGAGGGTGGCCGAGGTGACGCATCGTTGCCCCCGTCCCTTACCCCATGCCCCTTAGATGCCACCCCCGGGGTCCGTACCACCCCAACCCCCGGCCAAATGTAGCACGCGATCATTCACCGTAGCTAAAGTTTACAACGTAATTTATTTCAATAAATGTCATCAAAGTAGACCGAATTATCCTCATCAACCTACGTCAGGTTGATGAGGATATTGGCTATAAATAAATAATCGACACAAAATGTTTGATTTGACCTCACCAAACCAGCGAGCATAACGTGATAAGATAACTATTCGATAGGCACAATAATATTAGTGAAACTATGCTAAATATGATAAGAAGACCTTCATATAGTCTAGAAAACAGGTATGAAAGACCTACCTAAGGACCACGATGACACAGTTCAAAATTCCAGCAGTTCAATCGAATTAATGTAATAAACGCTTTAAATTAAAGGTCACTAACATCACATAACTTACATAGGTACGCTTCTTCTATAGTTTGCCATTGACGCCGCCATAGCGTTTGAAAGCTCATAAAACAGGCATCTTGAAAATAATTTCCCGCCGCCGCCGCCGCTTCACGGCCGTATTTTTATGCTCGTTTCCCAGAGCTTGTCATAAAATAATAGCAGTTCTCTCACATCTCCCTATTGTGCTGTGAGGACAAAAAGCTTTTTGTTATTCCAACTTTTTCTTTGCCGCATTATGGGAATCCAATAGGGTTCTAATTAATAACTACATTCATTGTTTACATTTGTCTTTGTTTTCAAACAGTGTCTCAAAGATGCAATCTTACAAGGTTCTTTCTTCGATCGAGATGAATTCTCACCTGATTGTATTTTCATCCGAGTTTGATAGATATTATATTGTTAACGCAGCCGGCCATTTCGTAAACAGTGTTTTTTACGTGGTAAAGTTAAACATTCTTTTGGACCCGATCCAGGTGACCCAAATGCCAGCACGTCAGAGAAACGCAATAATTTTAACAGAAAACAATTCGCAAACAAGAGGAGACAATCAACCAAGATTAACCTTTGCTTTATCGCAACTAAGTAATTAATAAAGGTTCTATTGAAAGCTGAAAAATTTGCAATCTTTAACAATAACTTTAATTAACTTTAGACATAATGGTGTTCACCTGTCGATATGATATTATATACTTATTACCAAAGTACTTGACAAACCCCATTAGCATACAACAGGTGTTTGCATTGATTCTGTCGTGATTTGAACGCAAGAGGGTGTTATGCGCAGATGTTATGGCCACCTTGCCTTAAACAGGGCACACCTTGCCGAATATTGAGTAGCCACCATATGGCATCTTCGTTGCAATGCGGGTTTAATTAAACCCACATAATCAATGGGAGAGAATATTTTTTTTTTTTATTTTTTATCGATTTATCGGTGTAATATTATATGAAAGTACGATAAATTGCACATGCTGCCTAATTACTTATTTTGTTTGAATATGTTATGTCATTGTAATTCAAAACCACATCTTTAAGTTCCGCTGCAATGTGACCACCGCCAAAAATAATAGTGGGTCGATTATGAATAATCATGTCCGATTAAATTTTATGTATAGGTAGTACCTACCTAATATCCAACGAATTTGCGCATTGCACTCTTTCGTTATTTCATTACCTCTTATGTTATTCCACCATAGTTCCATTGTTGACGATCATCACATTGTATGCCTATACTCGGTTCAGGTATGCGAGTCTGGATTCGGGATATAAGTAATATTTTGTGATCGTAGATCTATTTGGCATACCTCTAGTAAGAGTCTAGACCCGTAGGTAATTCTAGTTTGTGTCAGTCTTAGTAACTCATACATACCAGTGTGATACGATATAATATTTCGGTTATATTTGCAAACTATTTCTATTGCTATAATCAGCTAGGTGTAAGGGGGTGTAAGGGGTGGGGACCGACAATATTGGCCACCCAATTGCCAACCTCACCGGCACGTGGTGCACCCTGCCGACCAACGGACGGGGCTCTGGCGACCGACAGTTGGCGGTATACCCAGCTCGCACCGTGCCGGCGCCAAGTGCAGCAGGTCGGTGACGGGCAGCAGCGTCACCGGCGCGAGGTGGCCGGCTCTGCGATCGCCAACCCGCTTGCCCAGCGTGGCGATTACGGGCATCACCTCCCAAACATGATGCACACCACAAGGCCCCGGCCCCCAGTTCCCGGCCGCCCCGCTATTCCTAGCCAAGGCAGCGGCTACGGTAACGGCGGGGCAGGGGGTGCTAAGAATCCCCGGGTTACGGGAGGCTGCCAAACAAAATTGACCCTGGCTACGTACAACGGACGAACTCTGCGGCTGGACGATCATATCGCGGAACTCGAAGTAGAGTTGGAGAGGATACGCTGGCACGTCCTAGGGTTATGTGAAGTCCGAAGAGAGGGGGAGGACACACTGACCCTGGAATCGGGCCATCTACTCTACTTTCGAGAGGGCGATCAACTCTCCCAAGGCGGGGTAGGTTTTCTGGTGAATAAGGCCCTCGTAGACAACGTGATGGAGATCTCCAGTGTGTCGCCACGGGTAGCGTACCTCATTTTGAAACTTACCGAGAGATACTCTCTTAAGGTAGTACAGGTCTACGCACCAACGTCGGCACACTCGGATGAAGAAGTGGAGGCTGTCTATGAAGACATAGCCAAAGCCCTTAATCACACCACTAAGACACACTTCAACGTTGTCATGGGGGACTTCAACGCTAAAGTGGGAGTACAGAGCAACATCGAATCGAAAATCGGACCACATGGTCTTGGTTGCAGGAATCATAGGGGGCAAATGCTAGTTAACTTCCTGGAGAAAGAGGGGCTATTCTTAATGAATTCGTTCTTTAAGAAGCAGCCTCAGAGGAAGTGGACTTGGCAAAGCCCCGACTCTATGACGAAAAATGAGATAGACTTCATCATAACGGACAAAAGGCATATATTCAGGGATGTCTCTGTACTTAACCGGTTTAACACTGGTAGTGACCACCGACTCGTGCGAGGCACCCTGAATATCGATTTTAAGCTAGAAAGACTCCGTATGATGAAGTCTACGCTCCGACCTAACCTGCAACAGATCGTAACCGGCTCCGAAAAATTTCAGCTGGAGCTGAAAAATAGATTCGATGTCTTGGAAACCACAATTGACGTTGACCAGGCGTTTGACACAGTGGTGAAGACCATCAGGGACGTAGGCGTAAGGTTTTGCAGGTCGCAACGTACTGGCACGAAGTCTAAGCTCTCAGTGGAGACTCTGGATCTCATGAAGGAAAGACGTGAAAAGGCTACGCAAATCTCTCAGACAGAACAGCGGACCCTCAACAAGCATGTAAGGAAGCTTATACGTCGTGACCTTCGTCGCTCCAATACACGCCGCATACAAGAGGCAATTGAGCAAAATCGAGGGTCAAAAGTATTCATGCAGCAGTTGGGGAGAAGCCATCTGACGAAACTGAAGTCGGCGAATGGCAGAACCGTCACTTCCAAACCAGAGATACTCGCTGAGATCGAAGACTTCTACGGCCGATTGTACGCACCTCACGCACCGCAACCTGAGCCTAGTACCGATGATCCCCGAGCTACGTTAACACGCCATTTTACCGAAGACCTGCCGGATGTGAGTCTTGACGAAATCGGACTGGCTCTCAAACAGCTTAAGAATGGAAAAGCCCCCGGTGAAGACGGGGTTACATCTGAGCTCCTGAAAGCAGGTGGTACTCCTGTCCTGATGGAGCTACAGAAGCTTTTTAACTTCGTCATACAGAGTGGGAGAACTCCGAAGGCATGGCACAGGAGCATTGTTGTCCTGTTTTTCAAGAAAGGGGACAAAACCCTATTGAAAAACTATAGACCTATCTCTCTCCTGAGTCATGTATACAAGCTGTTTTCGAGAGTCATTACGAATCGTCTTGGACGGAGATTTGACGACTTCCAGCCCCCGGAGCAGGCCGGGTTTCGCGGAGGATATGGCACCATAGACCACATCCACACAGTGAGGCAGATTATACAAAAGACAGAGGAATACAATCGGCCCCTGTGTCTTGCATTTGTGGACTATGAGAAAGCATTTGACTCTATCGAAACCTGGGCTGTTCTGCAGTCCTTGCAGCGATGCCAAGTAGACTGGCGGTACATCGAGGTGCTGAGATGCCTGTATGACGCCGCCACTATGACCGTCCAAATCCAGAACCAGCAAACAAGATCTATCCAGTTGCGTAGAGGTGTGAGACAAGGAGATGTTATATCACCGAAACTCTTCACAAACGCGCTGGAAGATGTCTTCAAAACACTGGACTGGAATGGACGTGGCATCAATGTAAATGGCGAGTACATTTCACACCTTCGGTTTGCCGATGATATAGTGGTCATGGCTGAGTCGCTGCAGGATCTGCAGGCAATGCTGGATAGCCTTAATGCTGCTTCTCGCCGTGTCGGGCTCGGGATGAATTTGGATAAGACCAAGATCATGTTCAATGATCTGGTCGTCCCGGAACCAGTAGTAGTCGATGCCACGGTCCTCGAAGTTGTTCAGAAATATGTCTACTTAGGACAAACTCTACAGCTGGGTAGGAACAACTTCGAGAAAGAGAGTGACAGGAGAATTCAGCTGGGCTGGGCAGCGTTTGGGAAGCTACGTCATATCTTCTCGTCTTCAATACCACAATGCCTAAAAACTAAGGTCTTCAACCAGTGCGTCCTGCCAGTGATGACCTACGGAGCCGAAACGTGGACATTGACGGTGAGACTGGCCCACAGGTTCAAGGTCGCTCAGCGAGCTATGGAAAGAGCTATGCTTGGAATTTCTCTGTTAGATAGAATAAGAAACGAGTATATCCGCCAGAAGACAAAAGTGGTTGACATTGTTCATAGAATCAGTAAACTGAAGTGGCAGTGGGCTGGTCACATCTGTCGTAGAACCGATAACCGATGGGGTAGACGAGTTCTCGAATGGAGGCCACGAACGGGTAAACGTAGTGTGGGACGCCCCCCGACCAGATGGAGGGATGACCTTCGCAAAATGGCTGGCAGGGACTGGATGCAGAGGGCCGAGAGTAGGGTTGATTGGCGCGCTTTGGGAGAGGCCTACGTCCAGCAGTGGACTGATACGGGCTGATGATGATGATGAATCAGCTAGGTATTGCTTTGCTAGATCTGCGTGTTTATGACAATTTCTCTTTTCAACAACTTCAATAGCCTATAATATGCGTAATTGGAACCGTTTAAAATTCTCATTCGTGTTTGATATTCACGGCAAATCGTTTCCATTATCTGCCGCACACGACTCACGTCCGTTTGTATACAACTCTATTTGAATACTAAACGATGCGTTATCTTATCCAACTTTTTGCACTAATATACCTACCTACTTTGCAATGTCTTGAGCTGTTTTGTTCTAAGTACCAACTGCTAATTATATAAATGGTTTCACTCAATCACCAATTGCGCTTGTAGCTACTTTAGTAATGTAAACTACTTATACTTAATATGCTGGCTGTGCATTGGTTTCAAATGCTACTTTTTACTATGAGAAAGTGTTAGGTTCTTATCTTATATTCCTTGGTTCCTTTCTTGTTGTATTGTTTTCTTAATTGAAAATGAAACACACAATTACATAAAAGAGTGTACGATGATGTGTTACCTGCCTCTGAAGATAGATTTCTCTCAGCAAAGTGTTTGAAATTTCTTTTGATAAAACCAGCTCCACGATCCAGACCGCTATAGTTTAATCTAAAATCAAATAATCAGTTAGATAGTGTAGTTTTGCGATCGTTATTATACCTATTTCAATCTGTAAGTACAACATTGCGTGTGTAAATTAACCTGTGACCTTCCTCGTATGTACTTTGCGTGCTCGAAAACTGATTTCATAACCGCAAACTATGCAATACATATATCCATTTATAGCGGTATCAGTTTCCAAACTATAAATTGCTTTGATATGATATACCTAATTAAATCGTTAGCGTGCTAATCTTTATAGCCTGTTAAACCGACGTGGCCTTCCATAAAGGCTATTTTGCTTTCCAAATTGTTAATTATCATATAATTAGTAGCGTTACAATCGTTCGAATTGTAGATTATGCTTGTTTACGAATATCGTCAAAGGTGATATAATAATAATATTATGTTTGTATAATACATACATTTAATATTACCTACTTATATCAGATACATATTTTAGAGGTATTCATTTATTCGAAAATGGTTGTAACCAAAAACGTAATCAAATCACAGTTGAAGTATTTGAATAGTTTTATCATGTATATCTAATATCTTTAATGCTAGTCTACTCATCTAGTGGTGAACAACTGTTAGACTTAGTTTTTGAACCACTCTACCTACATTATCACCCCGTATTAGTCAACTGCTGAACTGGACATATGACCCATGCCACTCAACTCTTTGCTTCCATTGGCATGTGACATTGCCACCCTATATTTAAGTATCTGTTCGTTCGGTTTCACTCTTGTATACTCCATCGGTTGTCTGTAATGTGCCAACTATTCAAATGTTCTATTTAGCAAAATTGTCGCAATTTGCAACTTTATCATTACCAGCGTTTCCTCAACGGAAATGCCCTACATCTAACGATGCAGCAAATTAACATATTGTCTGTCTGCCTACTACAACCCGTAATTTGCTTATATCTACTATACTCAGTCTGAGCAATGTCTATCTCCACTTTCCTTCCGTTTGTTCTCTAAACGCGTGCTTCCTTAACTGTTTCACTTTGACACGACACTACGGCACGCACATGACGCGGCTTACTTTCCAAACTCAATAAGCTACCATTTGCAGTCGATTATAAACATAAACTAATCATAATCTCGTTCCAATTTCCTGCAAACTTTTACCGTTGATGTCATCTTCCTCAAGCTCGATACAGATCTCTCTCTCACCAATCGTTCCATAATCGGAAGTCGTATACCGCCTTGGCGTCACCCACGCTGTGGGGTGAACGACCTGCGATTTGCAACTACCCATATAGGACGGCATGGCAACTTGGCATAATTACCCCCATGCCGATTTATGCGTGACGGTTAGATTATTCACCGATGTCCAAGACAACGTGACGGCGGCGGCGACATAAGTCGACTTTTCGGAATTTATTACGTTGATACAAGGGCTCAAATTATCACATTCAACAGTCCTGTCGACGTATTACCATTTAACAATATTTTATGAGGCTGTCTATTAGAAAGTTCTTGTTGATTTGTTATTAACGCTTCAGGAGGTCCAGTCAACTGTTCCCACGCATGTCTTCATGCTGTTATTATGATAGAAATGTAAATTGTGTATAACCGACGTCTTCTATTGGTTAAATGTTGACTTAGTTGAATTAATAGCTCTTTAAGGTCATATTGATCAAGCCACCATTAGGAGAGGAGCATTCAAAGTTATTTATATAATCAATCACATTAACGAACCATATTAATACGAATAAGCAACTCATTTGTTTGTATTCACTGAATATAAACAAATGAGGTATGTATTATTATTACGGGCTAAACATTCGTTAAATTTTACGTTCTCTACACTATCAAACACTTCATCAACAACAAACAAAACTATCGTTTATCAATGACTCTACATCTAGGAAACTGTACAAGGGCGTGGTTGGAACCAATTTCACGGTCGAGTAATCGAGTGCAATGACCATTAGTTAGCAGTTAGTGATTTTGAATACAATCCTTAGCCACTTGTTAAGGAATAGCCGGTAATTTAGCACAATAGTGTCACTAGAGCGTAGCTTTTCGGATGCAATGATCGTTTAGTTGGATTGATGATTCTATCGTCTGGATGTGTTGAAGATATTGACTCTAATAACCATAGCAAATTGAACAAATAGAAACTATGTTAAGTCATCCAATTTAGAGTGAATTCGGAATGCTTGGGAAGTAGAGCAAGTTTAAAAAGTTTGATACTTAGGCAGAGACGATGGACTTTACTTGCTGCGATACTGGCATACAATAGCACACATAGCGATCCTGGCATATAAGGGCACACATATCCTATCTAATTACTTATTTATATTTTTTTCTTATATTTTCTTGTTTAAATCTTGATGTTATCTTTGATGGAAGGGAAAAATTTATATTGCTGAATCTCGTTCTAAGGCCGAGATTCTGAGACAATTTAGATAACTTAGTGTGACCTCGCTGTTACAATAATTCAGGAAGAGTTTACACTAATGCCGATAGTCATACAGTTTTGAGCACGACGAAAGCAACGAACTTACGACTGCCAAAATTGCATGAAAACTGACAGTTATAAGACATAACTCAAACTCAACTCACACTCAAAACTGTCTATGAATGTTGGTCTCAGGTGCCACCTCAGATCACCTTATTAAAATTGATCTGAGGGTCCCACTCAAAATTTCTTCTGAATCTTGAGTAGTGTCTTAAGTTTAACTCATATCATCAACATAAACATTGTGCATTTTGTATACATAATTACATTATCAAACTGTCCACAGCCGCGTTGGTACCAGAATGACGCATCTGATGCCACATGTCGTGGTTTCCTTGAATTCGCCAACACGATACACCTAATGTGCGCTCACGCAGCTGGCCTTTTCGTTTATTGATATTTGATATTACGCTTACGTCGAAGCTTCAAAATGTAACACTATAATATGTATCTTATTTAATCCTATAGTTATGTCTTGCGTATATATTTGTATGCATTCATTGAAAAACCTCTAACATGCATCTAAAACTCCTGAACTTTCTGTGTTCGTTCCCATTTCAAATTGTGAACAAATATTGGCTCTACAGAGGCTTCTGTGATGCTGTGCCTTTATTGTCCCTTCAACATTAACCTACGACAGTTCTAGGGCCAAGGCCTCAGATCTTATTCCCTGATATGAGGCCATGGTCTTCCCTTAATCAGTTAGGTTAGATATTATTGGCCATACTATTTAGCATGTAGCATTATATTTTAATTTTGTATCGCTGTTGATTACCCTTGTACCGATAAAGAATACATATTTAGCTCGGGCACACATAATTCTGGAATTCTAAAAAAATAATGGCTAGGTGTATTTTTCCAAGCTCGTGAGTATTTTCGCTCGCACCCGTGTGTTAACTGCACCGAACTGAACACACGTTTCATCTCGATACTCTGACCTTCCATCAATTTAAAATAGATTACTCTGTCTGCCTTGTACATATTCGCATGTAGGCGTTGAGTTGAGCTCGTAAACTATATTTGCCTTCCCGAAGTCCCGAGTTACACCATTTTGTATGCAAAATGCTAGACGTCTTGAATGGAAAATGTGTACTCCATACATCAAGCAGTTGAAGTTACAATCTACATGAAACCACTGCAAATACTGTACGAATGATATGATAACGTAAGGACCTCAGTGTTCGCTTGATGGGCTATGGACTGAATGATGTTTATTCAGACAAAATCGGTAGATTCGATTAGGTATTTGAACTATTTCTATGTTTTGGTTACTTGATATAAGAGTATTCTAGTTTACGTTGGGAATTTTAGGAAGCATAATGTTCTAATGTAATTCCTGTCCTATAGTAAGTTGTAGGTATTTTAACGAGGAGACAGAAACAAAAGCAAATACACCTTTGGTGTCAAAAACCTCTGATTGAACATATCTATCAATCAACAATATAACTTTCTCTGACTGTCTTTTGTACCATTTTGTACGCAAGTACTTTAATTAGACGTCTAACTAATTAGTTTTGTGCGTACTTATCTACTACCTATATAAGTTACGTTCATTACTCAATTTCACAGTGTTATTGTCTAACGGTGATTGATGGTCTTCGGTCCAGACATTGACTGTTTTGTCATTCGATTCTCTCTGACGATGTACCGTAATCTCAATGTAATAATGCAATGGCTACGGTAAACCACATCCACATTCTATGGCACCTGGATATAGTCGTCTGGCTAGATTATAGCCATCTAGGCTAACGACAGAATCACAGCAAGCACCATAAGTAATAGGGGTGCAAAAAGTGTACCAAACCAACATTAAAGAAGTTTCTTGTCTAGCTTTGATTTGAATACAGATTACAGTCCACCTGCCTTGTGCAAGTTCGATTCTTCGGGTATTGTATTCCTAGTTTCGGGTCTGTTACTTCAAAGAAATGTTATTTATTTGGAAATTGACAAAATATTATATTTATAGCTAGATATTTTGTTCTGTGACCGTAATGAATCTGAAGGATTATAAAACTATACCTCACCACCACATTTGACACAGGCACAATTGACAGCACATCAACCTACATAAAACCATCGTAATATAAGCCGTGTGGTCATATAAAATACTTGTGTGCTGCAATTGATGTCAGTACTATCGACTATACCTATATTTGCATAAAAATGTTCATAATCCCACCAACTATTCCATTTGACCGTGATTCTTCCAGTCTCATACACACCGCCTGAATCGTTTCGATTGCTACGCTGTTTATAAATACGGGCCTCGCTCGAGATTATTTTCGCAGGCTTCACGTCATCCCGTCTGGGATTGTTTGTATGACTCCATACATGACTAAAACTGTAACTCATTAACATTGCCCGTCATATTAAAATGAGTAATCACTTTGGAGAAACTTGAACGGAAGTTTGTTGTGTTCGGCTTGCCTTATTTGGTCATTGTTGCATTTGTACAATGTTTCTAGATTCTAGATTGATCAAGAATCACTGAAATGTAATGATCGCTATGGTCATCATTTCTCTTGCATCCAAAGTGTTACTAGGCATTGGCAAATATTCTTCGTCCTGCTTTCCATCGTTCTGATGATGTCATCAAATTATCGTAAGGGTTAGCTTGTCATCTATTCATGCCCGTTGATATTCACTTTCTTTATTTAATGATGATCTTTTAATTAATATATAGTTTCAATAGTATCTATTCGAATATCTCGTATGTAACATGGTACTTTTCTAAAATGTAACGCAAAATCATCTAAAACCGCAACTCTCCTGGAACTAAATTACCTCTTTTCATCTTTGTAGACAGTATTCACGCCGTCAAAACTCTCGTAACCTTGCCAAAACAACCTCTTTTCAAGGACGGGAGCCGTCTCCGTCCTATCCGGGCCCTTTCAAAGGCCCTCGGTCCCCCCATCCCATTCAACTCCCCCCTCATGTTCGCTTTACGCATGCTCATAAAGAATTCCCACTGCGTAAAAGACAAAAAGCTTATGCTTCAGAGATTTATGGACACGTAAGGTTGTCTGTATAGTTACGTACTTGCTTTATCTCGGTAATACTCATCCTCTGGACGTAAGAATGGTCACGAATAGTTTGTCCCGTTTGCTCTTATAACACTAACGAATTGGAGACTCATGCCTGCAAATGCCGTTCAAGTATAAATTAGTCTTTCTAAAACGGTCGTGTTGTTCCTTCTTTTCATTCCCACTTATGGGACATTCAATTCTAAATCTGTGTCTCGCAACCTTACCTTATACGATGCGCAGTTATGCATACTTGAGTCCACTAGCTCGACGAGTTAGTTACTATAAGTGGCGTTACTAATCAAGTCTTTACCGAAATAGACTGGAATTTCTCTGCAGGGCTTCACCAATGTCAACTAATGTACGCTCCTAGTGATCTTAAATATTTCCCGATCCAATTTTGTTACGAACGATAGGTATAAAGCATAACTTCCAGATTAGTAGATATTCTCATTGTCAAAAAATGGTAGTAACTGATTCATCAGGTTGTATTTCTTAAATCACACTCGCCTTACTATTATCGTCTCTTTAGTTTTTAAATGTATGATATGAATGGTGTGTTTAACGTTTTAAACCCATAAGTTACCTACCTTATGCAATAGCTTGAGCTACATAATGTTGAAATCTTTCGTGTTGGGATGAACGTAACAAATCGATGAAAGTCAGAACATCTCACGATAATCACTGCTGGTTTGTGAAGCAACATCTATCATTTTGTACTCGATAAGTTTTAATGAGCTACAAGCTAGTAGCGATTAATTTATCATCAATTTATTGATCATAATTTTCATAAGATTACTAGGAAATGAACTAGGTTTAATAATATACCCTGAGATGTCTAATTAATTAATTTTAATTTGGTAACAGATACAAATATTACGAATAACGAGGTCAATACATTCTCCAAGAAGTAAAGTAAACGAAGATGTGTTTTTTGTTCCTGAAATAAGAGAAACAAACAGGGAATAAAATGATTTTCATACTAGTACTTACTGAAAAGGCTAAACCTAAGACAAAACAAATTAAAGAGCCGATTTACACCACATTAATATTACGCCGAGATTGTTCCAAAGGGTTACTTGTTCAGGACAAGTCAAAGAAAGCTCGTCTGGGTCCAAACTGGATCGGCACATTCTCCTCCGACCGGTTTGACCACCGCGAATCCTGGCTCTAACACCTATATACGGTAAGCTATTTTATAAGAGTTCAATATAACGCCGTGAGAACGACTTGTAATCACAGTCTAGTCCATGTAGAACGACTATAGACTTACCTAGGCCGAGCATAGATAGTTCTGAATTTGAGTTCGGTCAAACTATCAGAATTCCAACTATTCGCTGAGTTCCTGCTCAAAATTGTTTATGAAGAACCTTATATCATACAAAGATGTCACCTTTAAGCCTATATATCTAATCAGCTAAGACTCTGTACCCTCTCGACATAAGTTCACTATCTTCATATAGGATTCAAGTATCAGCCTTAACAATGAGCTACCGTACATAGTCCTCACGCTAGGTTATCCCATGTGGGCTAGCAATAGGGATTATATCAGGATCTTTGACGATTCTAACAGAATCCAATTTGTGCCAAGCTCATCGTTTATGCATGACGTTTTTATCTACATAATTAACTAATTAACATTTTAGTTCTGCTGAGCTATTCTTTGCTGTTTAATTCCCTATGGTTAGGTTACTGTCTGTGGCATGATAAATAGGTTACTTTCTTCTTCTACAATACTGTTTCTATTATTATAGCAGAGAAAAACATACTTTATTATTCATATGAAATCAGAATATAATATAATATTATATCCTATTACAGTACCTAACTAACTGTTCTGTTATCGTCTATTTATACATGCATTAACTTATGCACAGCATAATGCAGTGTTTAAAGCCGCCTATGGCATAATGCTGGTAGCTGAGTCATATAAACGACTTGCAGTGGTCTTTATTGTTGCTTTCCCACACTTTGTAGCAATTTAAAGAAATATAACACTTTAGGTTATTTCGGCGAATATTTGCTTCTGAGTCAGACCTTCATTCGCTTGAAAATGTTTTATATTATGTACTTAACTGACCTCGTAGGTAGAAAATCTGCAAACTTTATAGTCAATTATCATTAGCCAATAATTCATTCACGAAACGAAAGTTGCGTCTTTATCTTTGCTTTTAAGATTTATGAAGCCCTTGAACTAAGAAAGTTATTATGACTACTACATGTTTACGAAATCTGTCTTTCTGCTTTCCCTTGTCACTATCATTTGCCCTTCCCCTTATCATGAGTCCACCTTCTTTTAAAAGTATCCAGTGATTTTACATGGTACGGTGGAGCACAGAGAAAGGTGTACAGGAGAGTTTTTAAGGTTGAGATTTTCTCAAAAACTATTTGACCTATTGCAAAAATTCTTTCAATGTTTGATAGACAAAAGTTAAAACTACGTAACTGTAAAAGAATTATTAAATTCGGTCCAGTAGTTTTTGAGAAAATCTCAACCTTGTTGAGGCCCCCTGTATACTTATCTCTGTCGTCGACTGTACGATCTAAAACAGATAATTTTTCCCAAAAAAGTCCCAAGTTTAAAATTCTTATTCAATTATGTATAGTCAGCACTTGAAACTATCTACTAGTGAATTTTTATAATCAATCAAGTAGGTACTTAGTTCATGATAAAAACTCAACCTTAATGAGGCCTGTAACTATACTTTTCTATATTTTGTTCGATATTAGGTATAATAAATCTGTCTTGATCCTTTCAAGCGCTTCATTGCTTGTTAAAGCGGTTGCATAATCCAGTACATCATCACGTGTACTCCTCAAGCCCTTAAAGTGCACGTGCTTAGCGTCGTACGCACTGATTGCACCTCACATGTTAGTGTATTTAGCAACTCCTACGCTTTCTAAAGAAACTGTAACATTTCTATGTTCCCCTTGTTCTTCTTTGTTTCAACTAAGGCCCGCTTGTTATAAAAGATAACCCTAGTTAGCGACTTAACCCCCATTCAAATCTCACTCTTGCACTAAATATAACCCGGAGTTAACTCCTTTCAACCCTTCATCATCATCAGTCTATTTATATTGCCCCACTGCTCGGGCACATACCTTCCCTTACATCGAGGGAGCTGGGGCCATGATCCACCATGCGGGCCCACTGCGGATTAGCAGATTTCACATGCCTTAGATTTTTTCTTCTTCTACGGCCTGCAGGTTTCATCACTATGTTTTCCTTCACCGTTTTGAGAGCACTCGGTAAATGTACGTAAGTTCAAATCCAATCTTTTACCAAGACACAATCCTTAAAAATAAACTTAATATTCAGATTATCGAATGATGGATTTTGGAGTTTAAACCCAAAACTTTGACACATCCATTAAATTACGTGCTATTTAGATAATCATCGATCAAGAAACCAACAGACAAATCAAATCTTCTCAAATACAAGTTAGCAGTAATTTTTAATGGGCTGTGATCGTTTTAGATCAAATATGTTGTTGATAATTGGTAAGACACGTAATTCATCATCTTGCTTCACTAATACTCATACATGAATTGCTCGTTTGCTTTCTATTACCTAGGCAAATTAAGTAACACCTTCATTTATAATTTCATATTCTCCAAGACTCCGATTTTCTACGCTTTCAGATTTTACGCTTCAGAAATTAAACAAAATGACATTTTATTACACTATTCTCTATTGTCTGTCGGTATCTTTTTCTGCATCATTTTTAGAGCTTTGAATGAAATCTTTATTAACTTAATTAGTCATTAATTTTGTTAAAATGCCACTCGGGTCACTACGTTCTTTAGTTTCACCTTTGCGTAATTCGGTGATACTTCCTATATCCTTCTCTTACACAATTGTTGCTCAATTCCACGCTTTCGTATTGTTTTCATTAAGTTCAAACACTTCTGAGAAAAAATAGAGAAATATTATCCAATGAAAGCAGAGCGGAATGTTTATACTTATCATTGTTTTGCAATACCTATAAATGATTATTTTATGGTAGTACCTAAGTAGGTAGCCATTCCTTCATTTCGTAAGAATTTATTTTATCCAAACTTTTAAATACTCGTAGCACGTTACTAACTCATCCTATACCCAATATTGTAATCTAGTATACTTATACCTACTTACGTACTTAGTTGTATGGAATTGGAAATTTTCTAATAATATGACTTGCTTATAGAAAAATTTCAATCGCAGAGAATATCCCACCTACTTTACTTTGATAATAAAATTGTGCGCACAGGAGTTGTTCAGTATTTTAAAATTTCTTGTAAAGAAAGAATGAATAATGCAACTTCAGTAGGTAATGGTCTTAAAGCCTCATACAACCTACATAGTTGCACATGCCCAGGTCAGCTAACAAGATATCACATTACAGCTTTCTCGGTACTGCTAGTTGCAAATAAATCTACGTGGACATATTTAACGAGCATGTCAATACAATTAACAATGTAAACTAAATAATGGAGAAAGTGTACAATACAAACAAAGCAGGAAAATGATCTAACAATACAGTGGTAGGTACTCCTATATTTGAATTGTTAACAATTTCAAGGTTTCGTATACTTTCAGATCCACTTCATGTAAGTACTTAGTTTAAGACATCACACTCATGGCTCAAACTATGATTCAAAGTCAAAATCAGAGAAGAATATACATGGATGATTTTTCTCACGAAACACTCGACTGATTGGAAAAATTAATGAACTACCTGTACTCTACTAACTACTACAGGTAGTTAGTAAATAATTTGTAAATAATTGCAAAGATTTTTAAAAAATCTGTCAAGTTCCAGTTCGTAATCAAACTCAGAACGACTAGCATAGAATGCAGGCACACAATCTACTGCGCTACGATTCATCAAACTATGTCAATAACCCCCTAATCGCGATCAAACGGCTTTATAAACAGATTTTAAATATTGCATACATTAAAACCGTGCTCCGGAGAATTACTCTACTTTTTACCACGGGAAAATGACGTGTTCCTTTGGGAATCTAGAAAGTAGCGACTCAGAAAACTACTAGAACCCCATTGGTATCATTATTTCGTTCAGCTGATAGGTATTGAGATATCTTGTTCACTCAATGGAATAATGACGTAATTATGGGTGTATTAGTGGGCCCATACGTACTTATCGTAACTAGGGTAAAGCTGGTAATTGAGGGTTTCAGTTCTTTACCGTTTTAATGAGTTCATAATAGAACTGTTGAGGAATTCGGTCACCAAGTTTGTTTCGTGGTTGGAGTGACAATAGATCGAATGAAAACAAACATATCCTAAAAGTACCTATATAGGTACGAAACTGGAGACTCAAAAATTATTTGACTGATATTTAATATTCTTTACAATACAATAGTGTAGAAAGTAAAATAATTTTGACAATCGGTCAAGTAGTTCTTGAAAATCTCAACCTTCAACTTCTCGTTGCTACTATTTTTGATCAAAAATTTCAACATATTGTCAAACATTTTTTGATTAATTTAACGCAACCACTGTATACCGCTCTCGGCATTTTCAAAAGTATATATTTCTATCATCATCAACATCAGTTTTTTTATGTCCCCACTGCTCGGGCACAGACGTTCCCGATATTTCTATATCTAATGCAAATTACGTAAAGTGCTATATAAATAAACAAACAGGTTCAACGTCCCCGTATCGGCGTAACGATAGAAACCGTGCATTTCTAGTTTCACTTCCTTTGTTCGCCAGCTGATAAGATGTCCTCAACAATTTATAGAATAGTCGGCCAACGTTATATTGTGCAGTGGATTTTACAATGCAAATTAGTGTTTTAGAGTTTGTTGGTAAATCTAGAATTCTAGATCAAGTAAAGAATTACGATTTGAATTTTTCTTGCATATCCACTATGCGAAACAAGAATCAAAATATTAAATGGAGAAAAAATTTTGGATTTTGAAGGCGCCACGGAATGGCGAGATCCCTGGTTCGAATCCCAGTCGTGAATTTTTTTTATTACTTTAATTATTTAAATTAAGAATTACTTAACTTGTTATTGTTACCCACACCACAGAATCAATCAATTTCGCACTGACAATGTATCATATTTATAAGATAAGCAACGATTATAATACTTGGTACCTGATTGGTTACTATTTACTTAAAATCTCCTATGCTGATTCATAAACCTAGTTAAATCTCACTTCTCTTAAATCGTATTGCTATCCCTTTCATGCTTCGTTAAAAAAGGTTAAGATAGAAAGGGACAGGGGGCCTAAACGGTGGCGTAACTTTAAATTACGTTTATGAATACGCGCCCTTATGTATAGGCAGGTATTACTAATACTACTTATTATACTAATGATTATAAATGTTAAGTAAATTGTTACACTGGACTCACGATACAAAGGTCCCAGATTCGATCCCCGGGCAGCAATGAATCCCCTTAGGTTTTTAGAAGGAAAAACGAATGTATCTAAATAATGCTCTCATAACAGCGAAGGAAAGGATCGAGATCGAAGGAGTGAGTGATTCTACATGTTTTACACAAAAATATAGTTATATAATAGTTTAAATTTATTTAATGACATGTAAATGAAATATTTACCAAATAAATGAATATGAAATCATAGGTATATAATCTACCAATCCGCATTGGACCCTCGTGGAGTATCACAGCCCGATCTGATGAACAACGAGATTTAAATTAGGCACCTACCTGTCTCTTCGAAAGCATTCGAAAGGTAGAATTACGAACCTAATCATACTCATAAATACCAAACCCTAAACAAATAAAACAGACTTTGTAGATGTTTGAAGATGGCATTCCAAAATGTTTTAACGCATTACTAATAGAAGGCGTGCCAAGGGCGATACTCCTACACCAGTCAACACGGCTATCGATACAGTCGATATAGTATCGGTTGCGTGTGCGCATAATTTAACACGCGACCACTCGATTGATTCGACGTAACATACAAACGTCAATCACATAGTTTCCAATCAATATAAACAAATAGAAGGCGATGTTATTCATCGATTTCATAATCGGAAGAGAAATTGATTACTAGATAGATAATAATTATTGGTCCTTCGAGTCGGAGCAATGAAGTTCAAATCTGAATACGGTTGAATTACAATTGGCTAGCTAGACAGTTCGATGTTCATGCATTGACGACTGACACTGATTCGATGTCAATCTTTGGACTATTGTGGTCAATAGTTACATACATTCAATAGTAACTATAAACTGCAATAGGAAAATCATTAAAGTTTAAAAATATTACTCATCATCGTTACTAATAGATGCTAATAGGCAGGTACAGTCGAAGATAGAGATAAGTATACAGGGGGCCTCAATAAGGTTGAGCTTTTCTCAAAAACTACTGGACCGAATTTAATAATTCTTTACATTTGCATAGTTTCAACTTTTATCTATCTAACAGTGAAAGAATTCTTGCAATTGGTCAAGTAGTTATTGAGATAATCTCAACTTTAAAAACTCTACTGTACAGTACAGCTTTCTTTGTCTTCGACCGTACCTACTTAGGTAGTAAAATTATTACCTATTTATGGTTTGGAAATAATATAAGAATCTGTCTAAGAAACCTTATACAAATACAAACTCCTACCTCCACATTTGGAAACTTACTAATCGTCCTTCGAGCCCTACGTTTGCGAGTAGATAACATTATTGTCCTATACCAGGCAACTTTACTAGTTATCGGCTCTGTCACTGACCTACTGAGAAGATTTACTATGCGGTTATATTTCTTTACACACGATAAACCCCGACACACATTGTTTAGTGCCTATAAAATTCGACTATAGCTCATCGCTGATTGCTATGTTTTTGACCTATCACAACTTCAAATTATGGTTTTACACTTATAATCGGCCCTTATCTTTTAAGGTAAGCATTGAAACTAACAAAGTATAGAAAATATGTATTTTATTAACCTATACAAGTAGTAATATTAATCGAAAACAAGGCAGAAAAAATAAATAGGCAGGTAAGATGTCTTTGTTGGTTGTTAAATACGTAGCATCATGTCACAACGGATCTTGTTCTATTTTCAAAATTTCTTCAACACTGACGGTTTCGTTGTGAGCCGTTAGCTCGTACGGCGAATTGTTTTGATGGTCTTCATCGATATGTAACAACTCTTGCTCTGCTATTATTTGTGCTATCTTCAATTTCACTATAGCCTGCCTTCGGCGAGAAAACTTCTTAACACTCCTCGCGTGACACAAAAACAAGTTCTCCAAATCATCGTCTGTTTGTGATTTTCTTCGTAAATAATGCAATACTTCCTGTATTTGTATATCTTTCTTTGTATCATCTGATTTGAACCTTTTAGGCTGGAGTTCCACTTCGAGTGAATCCGATATTTCAGGTTCAAATGAGCTTCCTGCAATTATTGGCTTAGTATCTGCTTCATCACTTGCAATCGCAAAACTTTCCTCTAATAAAGAATCCTCATTTTGGTAATTATTTTGATCCACAAGAGAATTTTCCCCTGTTTTGGAACTAGTCAAATGAGGTGCCAGAAAATGCATTTGATTGGCCCATATCCAATGGCCATAGAATTTTTTCACTGTTTGGCCCGTAGGCGTGTTAATACTCTTATTGTATTTTTGATACGTGTCACGTAGACTCTTCCACTTTTTTTTGGCAGCCATACCTGAAAATTGAAATTAAATACCTACATTAATTTATTAGTACCTAAGCGGTCAGCCTAGCTAGTCCATAACATAAAAAATCGCTACCGCCACGCCGCCGCCGCCGGCAAGGCAGAAGAGTTTTTGTCTCCATCCAATCCATGGTAATTAACATATTATTTCAAGCTTAACTCAAGTTACATTTTTATTCGAAATGTAGATAGTCGAAAATAGAGCCACAGACAGTTTGTATTTTTACATGTAAGTACGCGAGTAAATACGTAATGTAGGCACTTGTATTACGTATTTTACTTGCATTGCATTAAATATATGAATACTATACTTATACCTACTAATAATAATACTTAGAAAGAACTACTTAATTACTTAAGTAAGAGGTAGCTTTGGTTGTGACTCTAAGTACTTGTACAGTCGACAACACATTAATCAACGTACACAAACAACACCATAACAGCATCGTGTTTAGCTGTCGTGCACTTTTGTACTGTCGCCCCAGTCTACTAACTAAACAACATAAGCATAATAAATAAAATAACTTGACAATTTACTTACCATCCATATCAAACGCCTTTCCGATCCTCTCCCAAACTCTGTCCTTTTTCCTGACGTTCTTATAGTCTGGATGATTTGCATTATACAGCACTGGGGTACGTCTAATTTTATCAATGAATATCTCAGTACTATCTGGTTCTATATCTTCAGAAGCCATTATTGATAAAGGCTCGGTCATAAAAATGATAAAACACGACCGTTCACTAGACGCTATCGTCCCGCTCTGCTGCCGCGGGGGTACCGCGCCCCTCAGCCGCCGCTCCGCCGTCGCCCTGCTGTCGCGCGCCGCGCCGCCGCGCTGTCGCCTCGCCCCTCCCCAACCGCCAGCCCCTCGCCCGTCCCGCGTTATCGACGCAGCTGGTTCGTTGACGCCAGGCAAACGGCAAACGCACGCCCTCTACGCTCCGCCACAAAACATATTTCGGAGTACATATTATCATTACTGCATTACCTGCTAAAGAGCATTCCGAAATAATATCAAACTATAACAATTAATACTTAATCAACACCTTCTTATTAATAATAAATGGTATGACCTCCTAGATATCACCATACTTTCTTTGAGTTAGACCTTACAATGCTCGAGTCCTTGCAGTTGCAGTTCGATTTCAACTCTTACGACGCAGATAATAAGAACACTCAAAAGTACACTTGATACGTGCTTACTTAAGATATCAGTTTAGCATGCAGTATAGCAGTTTAGCAAAATGCATGTGCCTATTAGACGATGATATAGCAAATTGCTCCTGTCAAGCCTGCATCGAGTATAAATGAATAATGGATGCACTACTACGTCGGGCGACACAGCGGCGACCTACATATTACACGAATCATCCACTTACGCAACCAAGGCTGGTCCTTCACTACACATTGTAAAAGTTACATCTTTATTACAGGTTTTGCACACAAAAACATCGTATAAAATATCGTTTGGAGACCTTAAAAGTGATTTAAACATGTAATATTGTTATCCCTAAACATCATTGAAATCTCTATACAGTCAATATTGGTTCTTTATAAAAGTAAAGTTTGCAGGTAATCTGTGCATCCTGGTAACCAAAACCCCACCCTACAAGAGTAAGTATATAAGACTAGGCTCCCAAACATGCTCGATAGTACCTAAAGGAAATAAAGTTCATTTTGGACAACCTTTACTGTTTCCTATGTTACTTAGGTTATAACGTTAATTTTTTTGCGGGGCTTAACATCCCAGCAAAATAGTTATAATTTTTTTATCTAATTTGTTTATACCATCCCGCTCTCATTCTTCCAAAAGACTCGTGAACATAGGTACGGTGGATGGAGCACAGAGAAAGGTGTACAGGAGAGTTTTTAAGGTTGAGATTTTCTCAAAAACTACTTGACCTATTGCAAAAATTCTTTCACTGTTTGATATAGATAACAGTTAAAACTATGTAACTGTGAAAGAATTATTAAATTCGGTTCAGTATTTATTGAGAAAATCTCAACCTTATTGAGGCCCTTTATACTTTTTATTTTTTTTTACTTTCTTTATACTTTTTTCTGTCTTCGGCTGTACAAGTTATTTGTGATATTTCATGTTCATTTGAATTGATACGTTTGATGCAATGCATGATAGTAATATCGTACATTAAAATACGCATTATCCAATCACATAGCTGTTTATTATTCAAGAATACTTACACCGTTTATTATTATTATGGACGTCAAATATTTATATTGCGGCTACCTAATCGTTTGACCTACAGTTAACTCAAATACAATCGTTGGTTCATCGTCTAAAGTAAATATAATAGCTCCACTGCGATTTAAGAACGACCTTGCGTAGGCGTCAAAATACAAACCGAATACGTTCGTTTTTTTCTCATTACGTAATTCATTCAACAAAGAGTGCCTAAATCGATCAAATAAACAAATAAAGAGAAATAAACACATTGATGTCTGCGAGAGATCTTTCTTCTTCTTTTCGAATTCTTATGTAGAACGAGATTCTTTCTGTTTGTAATTGACCAGGTTTTCTTGTTGTGTATTTATCTTTGTGCGAAAGATAAATCTTTGCAGGAATTAAAGAACATCAGTCATGGTAAAAACTGCGGTGGTAACTCGACAGTTGGTAACTAACCACCGATTGGAACCATCTTTGTATCTACATATGGCTAAATGGAATAAAGAAGTTCCGTAACTTTTTAAATCGAACAATAATTTCCGTGATTTGGATGAGCTAAGCGCAGACATGGAAATGACGAACGTGAGAAAATATTTCGACGTTTCAACACAAACATTTGCCGTTAAAAGCTGTTTGTTGTTACAAAGTGTCATTGCTCAAGCAGTAGGTGGTCATTCCTTGGCTGTAGCGGTCGGTGGGTGCGCCAAAGGCCGTATGCTAATGAGCTGATCTTGTCGTGTCTAAGTGGACAAGCAAATCACCCACTAGTTGAGCTGACACGGAGTTGACACTTTTGCTTTCGGTAAGAGATTTCACGGTTCTGCTTTACGTTGCATCAGTGTCGGCAATATTAATGTTTAGGTACTCAAATACTCAATACTTACATTTATAGCATTCTATAATTTATAATACAGATGTTCTTATAACTTCTTAAACCTGCACCGTTCTTAGTTTCTACTCTTAAGTGTTGAAATCGTACTTCCAATACCTTAGTACAGTCGAGATAGAGATGTATCCAGGGGGGCCTCAATAAGGTTGAGATTTTCTCAAAAACTACTGGACCGAATTTAATAATTCTTTTACAGTTACATAGTTTCAACTTTTATCTATCAAACTGTGAAAGAATTTTTGCAATAGGTCAAGTAGTTTTTGAGAAAATCTCAACCTAAAAAACTCTCCTGTACACCTTTCTCTGTGTTGCACCGTACCAAATACGAATAACTTATTTTATATATTGTACTTATTTTATTATTTACTAAACGAAGATGTTTTTCATTGTTTCAGGTAAGTTGCTTGTCATCAACGTAGATATAAATGCCGATGTGTATTATTTGAGTTTACGAGTGTGGATTTAATTCGAATTCGCCATTCACGGTTTGTTATCGAATTTTCTTTTTTCCACATTTTTCCTACCTTTTACTCTTAGATATAATCCTATATACTTAAACTAGGTGTTGCATGGTGCGCGGGCCGCGCGCGGCCCGCGAGACTGCTTTGTTTTCGTGTTGTAGGCACCGCAACTAAATAAACATTATCCGGATTGTTCGCTGTGCAAATAATTCGTGCAAGCCATCCACTGATTATATCAAGCACCGCCCGAAAGTTTCAAGTTCAAAACTCTGTGAAAAACATTTATTCGAAAAGAGTTTGCACATTTAAAGGAGGTTATTTTTTTATTTTTAAAGCAAGCAACGCTCGAAATGCCCGTATGCCAGAGACTTAAAGAAAGTTCGTCCCCTTGCCGAACAGAAACAACTCCCCACCCTCCAAGTAACTTTTGCGAGGCCGTAGGCCGAGCTCCGCGTAGGGCGAAGCCCGAAGCGTCCCCTTACCGAGCAGAAACAACTCCCCACCTTCCAAGTAAATTTTGCGAGGCCGAAGGCCGAGCTCCGCGTAGGGCGAAGCCCGAAGCGTCCCCTTACCGAACAGAAACAACTCCCCGCCTTCCAAGTAAATTTTGAGAGGCCGAAGGCCGAGATCCGCGTAGGGCGAAGTCCGAAGTGTCCCCTTCCCGAGCAGAAACAACTCCCCACCCTCCAAGTAACTTTTGCGAGGCCGTAGGCCGAGCTCCGCGTAGGGCGAAGCCCGAAGCGTCCCCTTACCGAGCAGAAACAACTCCCCACCCTCCAAGTAACTTTTGAGAGGCCGTAGGCCGAGCTCCGCGTAGGGCGAAGCCCGAAGCGTCCCCTTACCGAGCAGAAACAACTCCCCACCTTCCAAGTAAATTTTGCGAGGCCGAAGGCCGAGCTCCGCGTAGGGCGAAGCCCGAAGCGTCCCCTTACCGAGCAGAAACAACTCCCCACCCTCCAAGTAACTTTTGCGAGGCCGTAGGCCGAGCTCCGCGTAGGGCGAAGCCCGAAGCGTCCCCTTACCGAGCAGAAACAACTCCCCACCTTCCAAGTAAATTTTGCGAGGCCGAAGGCCGAGCTCCGCGTAGGGCGAAGCCCGAAGCGTCCCCTTACCGAGCAGAAACAACTCCCCGCCTTCCAAGAAAATTTTGCGAGGCCGAAGGCCGAGCTCCGCGTAGGGCGAAGCCCGAAGCGTCCCCTTACCGAGCAGAAACCACTTTCTTCCTTCCAAGTAACTTTTGCGAGGCCGTAGGCCGAGCTCCGCGTAGGGCGAAGCCCGAAGCGTCCTCTTACCGAGCAGAATCAACTCCCCACCCTCCAAGTAACTTTTGCGAGGCCGTAGGCCGAGCTCCGCGTAGGGCGAAGCCCGAAGCGTCCCCTTACCGAGCAGAAACAACTCCCCACCTTCCAAGTAAATTTTGCGAGGCCGAAGGCCGAGCTCCGCGTAGGGCGAAGCCCGAAGCGTCCCCTTACCGAACAGAAACAACTCCCCGCCTTCCAAGTAAATTTTGCGAGGCCGAAGGCCGAGCTCCGCGTAGGGCGAAGCCCGAAGCGTCCCCTTACCGAGCAGAAACCACTTTCTTCCTTCCAAGTAACTTTTGCGAGGCCGTAGGCCGAGCTCCGCGTAGGGCGAAGCCCGAAGCGTCCTCTTACCGAGCAGAATCAACTCCCCACCCTCCAAGTAACTTTTGCGAGGCCGTAGGCCGAGCTCCGCGTAGGGCGAAGCCCGAAGCGTCCCCTTACCGAGCAGAAACAACTCCCCGCCTTCCAAGTAAATTTTGAGAGGCCGTAGGCCGAGCTCCGCGTAGGGCGAAGCCCGAAGCGTCCCCTTACCGAGCAGAAACAACTCCCCACCTTCCAAGTAAATTTTGCGAGGCCGAAGGCCGAGCTCCGCGTAGGGCGAAGCCCGAAGCGTCCCCTTACCGAGCAGAAACAACTCCCCACCCTCCAAGTAACTTTTGCGAGGCCGTAGGCCGAGCTCCGCGTAGGGCGAAGCCCGAAGCGTCCCCTTACCGAGCAGAAACAACTCCCCACCTTCCAAGTAAATTTTGCGAGGCCGAAGGCCGAGCTCCGCGTAGGGCGAAGCCCGAAGCGTCCCCTTACCGAGCAGAAACAACTCCCCGCCTTCCAAGAAAATTTTGCGAGGCCGAAGGCCGAGCTCCGCGTAGGGCGAAGCCCGAAGCGTCCCCTTACCGAGCAGAAACCACTTTCTTCCTTCCAAGTAACTTTTGCGAGGCCGTAGGCCGAGCTCCGCGTAGGGCGAAGCCCGAAGCGTCCTCTTACCGAGCAGAATCAACTCCCCACCCTCCAAGTAACTTTTGCGAGGCCGTAGGCCGAGCTCCGCGTAGGGCGAAGCCCGAAGCGTCCCCTTACCGAGCAGAAACAACTCCCCACCCTCCAAGTAACTATTGCGAGGCCGTAGGCCGAGCTCCGCGTAGGGCGAAGCCCGAAGCATCCCCTTACCGAGCAGAAACAACTCCCCGCCTTCCAAGTTGTTACTTGGAAAGAAGAGAGTGGTTTCTGATCGGTAAGGGGACGCTTCGGGCTTCGCCCTACGCGGAGCTCGGCCTACGGCCTCGCAAAAGTTACTTGGATGGTGGGGAGTTGTTTCTGCTCGGTAAGGGGACGCTTCGGGCTTCGCCCTACGCGGAGCTCGGCCTTCGGCCTCGCAAAAGTTACTTGGAAGGTGGGGAGTTGTTTCTGCTCAGTAAGGGACGCTTCGGGCTTCGCCCTACGCGGAGCTCGGCCTACGGCCACGCAAATGTTACTTGGAAGGTGGGGAGTTGTTTCTGCTCGGTACGGAGACGCTTCGGGCTTTGCCCTACGCGGAGCTCGGCCTACGGCCTCGAGGTCCGGCTCGGCCTGCGGCCTCGCAAAATTTACTTTTAATGAGTTGTTTCTGCTCGGTAAGGGTACGCTTCGGGCTTCGCCCTACGCGGAGCTCGGCCTTCGGCCTCGCCGGGGGGCAAAAGCTACTTGGAAGGAAGAGAGTGGTTTCTGCTCGGTAAGGGGACGCTTCGGGCTTCGCCCTACGCGGAGTTCGGCCTTCGGCCTCGCAAAATTTACTTGGAATGCGGGGAGTTGTTTCTGCTCGGTAAGGGGACGCTTCGGGCTTCGCCCTACGCGGAGCTCGGCCTTCGGCCTCGCAAAATTTACTTGGAAGGTGGGGAGTTGTTTCTGCTCGGTAAGGGGACGCTTCGGGCTTCGCCCTACGCGGAGTTCGGCCTACGGCCTCGCAAAAGTTACTTGGAGGGTGGGGAGTTGTTTCTGTTCGGCAAGGGAACGCTTCGGGCTTCGCCCTACGCGGAGTTCGGCCTTCGGCCTCGCCGGGGGGCAAAAGTTACTTGGAGGGTGGGGAGTTGTTTCTGTTCGGCAAGGGGACGCTTCGGGCTTCGCCCTACGCGGAGCTCGGCCTGCGGCCTCGCAAAAGTTACTTGAAAAGTGGGGAGTTGTTTCTGTTCGGCAAGGGGACGCTTTGGGCTTCGCCCTACGCGGAGCTCGGCCTTCGGCCTCGCAAAATGTACTTGGAAGGTGGGGAGTTGTTTCTGCTCGGTAAGGGGGACGCTTCGGGCTTCGCCCTACGCGGAGCTCGGCCTTCGGCCTCGCAAAATTTACTTGGAGGGTGGGGAGTTGTTTCTGTTCGGTAAGGGGACGCTTCGGGCTTCGCCCTACGCGGAGCTCGGCCTTCGGCCTCGCCGGGGGGTGCTCGGCCTTCGGCCTCGCTATAGTTACTGATAGATATTTACCGCATGCTAGTAATCATTTCGTTTCGTATAGGAAAATGTATGGGGAAACTGTAACTTTTTGGAGAAGTCAATATTCTGGCCGCCATTTTGTATTTTAAAATATGTTAAACTTTATAATCAATATACAGGATAGCATCTAACATGTGGCATTTAAACCGTTACGATAGCCCTAAATTTCTTTAACAAAGTTAGCGCCCAAACATGACTCTGACCAAAACTTTCATGCCCCATAACTTCCAGTGTTGCCAGGCGATTGAGATGAAAATGGTCAAATGTCATTTGGGTGAGGTGCCTTCATTGAACTGCATACCCAAATTTGGTTAAAAAGCGCTATTTCCATTTTCCCCATTTTTGGGCTCTGGAGGGTAAATTACCCTAAAAGATGGGAAACTTTTTTTTTATTGCAACACTATTCATCGAGACCTACAATTGTCCCATACAAGACATTCCACTAAAATGTTGCCATTCACCCGAAAAATGAGATTAAAAATCTTGCCAAATTATAATGAAAATATTATTGTTGACAGCTCGTCCGCCATTTTGTTTTTCCAAAAATTGACAATTTTCTGATATACTACATCATATGTGCTACGAAGTGGAATTGGTTAGATATTCCTCATGCGCTCGTGCTAGGCCAGCTAATTCGTCAAAGTTTGGTCTGAAATGTCCAAATTTTCAATCGGCTATATTTCCGCCGCCATTTTGTTTTTCTTTTGTTTTTCAATTTCATCACAAAGTAGGTGGACCATGTGACACGCGTTCCAAATTTGAACGAAATCGGTTGGAAAATGGCGGAGATGGTATCACGTGACTCGCCGCCATCTTGTTTTTTTCACTTCCCTATAGTTTTCCTCTGGTCCAATCACTAAACTATACAACTCCCCCCTACATCACTTTCACCTCCGGGAACTCCTTCAGACTAAACGGGCGTGTCAATCAGTGAGTCAGTGAGTGAGTGAGTGAGTGGTAGTCGAGCTATATATATTAGTAATTAACTAAGCTTTATAAATAAATAACTTAATTTAATGCAAGTTATACCAATGCTTCAATATCATCCAATTAACGTTTTAATTCTAAAGAAGCGAGAATTTAATATTATTAAACGAATAAAAATATAGCATAGGAATTCCGGCATCATTAATCAGACTGTCTATTCTTACACGCGACCACTTCCCAATAAATTACTTTATAACGTAAACAAACCAAAAAATGTACGGATAAAGATTATTAATATTAATATTTATTTCTAAGAAAAGCTCTTAAAGTAATCTGTAACCGGTAGGTACTTTTTTGTTTAAAACTTAATACAGGAAGACCTACTTCAGTACTACCTGACATCACTCAAATTAGTAAGGTGTCGTATGTGTAGGTACTACATAGGTCTACCTACCTTCTAGCACCATTAATTACTCTACCTTGCGAGTTCCCAGGTAGTAGGTAGCTTCTGTGCTAATAGTAAAACTTTTTATTCCATTTTTATAACCCGTCGAAAACGTTAAAATAAAATCCTGCCTAACTAACACCTATCCATTAAGGGTACGCCTCTATTTTATTTTTAAACTGTTTTTATGAAGGAAGTGGGCAATAAGGTTAGTCTGGCCGGTACCTGCCCGGATCCTCTCTCGCACCTGCTTTCTACAAAAAGAATGAAACAAAAATAAACAAACACGTTCTATTTCGAGGGCCACTACACCAAAGTGAACATTTAGTGCGATGTCATGTTGGTATCTATTTATTAAGGCGCTTTTGGAATTTTTAAGATACCTAAGGTGCCTTTTAATTAACAGAACCTATACAACAAGCTTAAAAAAGTACTTAATAAAAGACATTGCCACATTTCAATGGAGCTTTGCCCCACCCACAAAACTACGTGACCGTTTAAGCTGTACCTATCATTTTGTTGGGGACTTATTACAGGTTTCATATTGCATAATCATAATCAGTATCATTTTCTACTACTCTCGCAACTCCTATAGAATAATAACAAAAACAATGAATAAATCGCTTCGATTTCTTACTATTTTCTGAATTCTTAATTAAGCTGTATTTTTCGAATCGCAACTTGTACACAACTTTATTTTAAACCAAAAATTTTAATAAGAAACGGAGATATTTTTACATTTATTCGTTATCTTGTACAACTTGCGGTTGATGGTGGGGCAGAATCTGGCATTGTCTTTCACCGGTCAGATTCTTCAAAATCTTTTACAATTAAGTATATACCTACCTTAGTGTAAAGTACTTTAAGTCTGCTCTCTAGCATGTTACTATGTTTTCTACTATCTAGTGTGAAATAGATATTAAATCGGTCGTTTCGTTTTTTAAAAAACATCACATTATATCCGCATTAACTTTACCTCCTAAGCAGTTTCTCTGAGTTATACTGTAATGATTACTAGAAATAGAGTATAAAAGTTAAACAAGTTGTGGTTATTTATAAGTAGTAGGATTGAAAAAATAACATAAGATTCTTTATTGCATAATAAAAGGTATTACGCAAAAAAATATATGCTAATATAGTTAGTATCACAATTAGCGGTCTTATCGCTTGAAACGAAAAAAAAAATTATGTTCTTCAATGACTATATAAATAAACAGTCTTATATCTCTCTATATCGCCAGCATTCACGTGGATATTCCCGCTTCTATTCGCGTCGCCCCCATTCACACATCCCGGTTAGTGACATCGGCGAAATTAAAAAATAAAACACGAGTGGACGCGACTGATATAAAATTCTAAATTGGAATCTCTCCCGCTTTCATAATGGTCGCTTATATCACACGGCACCGATTCCTGAGCTTGAGTTGACAACGTAATCAAATCGCATTTTTGTTCAAATCGTGACCCACTGACCACTGTGCAGTTTTCTCTACGTGTTTTATATAAAACAAGAGGCACTGTTCTACATAATTTGACTCAAGTTTCTTGCACAGTGGGCCGTAGCAAGCATGGAAAGATGAACATATCATTTGCGAGGTTCTAATTTTCTAAACTATAGGCACTGCCCAGGTTCATTATCGTGTTCAAAGAGGTTTGATGATAACAAGATGTTGTTTACACAACGCGTAGGTTTGGCCAAAATGGTAACTAAACGTTAAAGAATGTAGAGTAAGTACAGTCGAAGACAGAAATAAGTACACATGGGGCCTCAATAAGGTTGAGACTTTCTCAAAAAACTACTGGACCAAATTTATTAATTATTTTACAGTTGCATAGTTTTAATTTTTATCTATCAAACAGTGAAAGAATTTTTGCAATAGGTCAAGTAGTTTTTGAGAAACCTTAACCTCAACCTTAAAAAGTCTACTGTACACCTTTCTTTGTCTTCGACCATATCTAAGTATTCTACAAGTAATGACAAAGTAGGAAATGAATTACGAATTAGCAACTAGACTTGCAGTTATCTATTGGATTAAGGATCGTGAATATTAGAAAACCTTGGGAGACATTAATTTCACGTCCAGCTATATTTATTGGCTCAGAGAGACACAGATGGTCTGGAGAAAGTTCTTATTGTTGGCAAAGTTGATAGAGAGAGAGAGAGAGAGTGCAAGGGAGTTCTGACTATAGGTATGAAGACGATCTTCATAGAACACGACTTAGAATAAGAGATTGTTCTGACTAAAGGTATGAAGATGATCTTCATAGAACACGACTTAGAAGAAGAGATTGTTTGGACTGATACAAATAATGTAGGTTATGACGATGAATATTGTGATGACAAATCGCAATGGTTTTGGGAACATGTTTGGTATTTTTAGCGTATTATATAACTTACTGGATATCACGAAGACGAGATCAACATCAAAGCGTGCCGTTAAACGATTAAACATTTAGAATAGATACTCAATGATTAAAGAAATAGATAATTATCTCCATATCTGTTATTCGATGGCGTCGGGCAAGACTATCTCGCGCCAATCTGCCGGTCAGACGGTCCGTTATCCATTACAGTGCACTTTGTTTGAATAACAAGTTTCTATTGTAATATGCAATGAGGTCTTTAATCTTGGTGCAGAGAATTTCATCTTCAATTAGTCTGAAATCAAAGACAACAACGCTAAATCCGACCCTACTTAGTTTCCAACTATTGAAATATCTATTAATTAGATAAAAACGGGAATACCGTGTTAAACATTTATTATTGATGTCTCTAACTAGTCTACTCGTGACCATGATGGCTGCAATGCTGTCGAAATATCGAGACATCAATAATAAGTGTTTAACACGGTAATTCCCGTTTTTATCTAATTAATATGTATACAAACCGTGAAAGTTTAAAAAGTGATATTGAAATATCTTTACTAAAAACTTTAAAACTTCATTGGTTTCATTTACATTCAAAATATTAGGTGAATAGTGTTGATTGTCCCAAATAATATGACCGAATCCTTATATGTAAAGTAACTTAAAATTCGTAAAGTAAGTGTAATATAGTCATATGTGACAAAACTCAAAAGTAATTGTAAACGAACTACCTAACGGTTGAAAACAGAGAAAAGTAGATTATAGTTGAGAACTACAAGTTGACGTTTAATTAAAATGTATTTACTTATAAAACTAAATCCTTACAGTTCAGTTAGCAATCAACTTAAGTTTGTTTCAGTTTAAGATAAACTAAAGACACATTTATCTTTATAAAAGGATTTACGTAAAGAACAAGAGAAGGGTCGCTCCGGCGCCTATCTGTCGGGGTTAGTGGGGCAGATTGGGACTAGGTCAGTCAGAAACCTTTCGGGGTTGGAATATTGCTGTTTCTCAAACCCACTTGTTTAGTGGGCCATAAAATTTTTAATAATGATTCAAGGCGTATTTTGAAGGGTTAGCAGAGGTAGTTATGCTTATATTAATTACTCTTTAGTCCGAGGAGGATATACAAATTATCAACGATTTATAGAAGGGCCAATTAGTCTAATACAAATCGATGAGCAGTGAGCATGCGTGAGGAGATTGATGCTCCTGTTTAAGCTGATATCCTAGCACGGTGTTGTGCTAAGATACCTATCTTAGCTAGCACACTAATGGGCCTTCTATGGCGATGTGCTAAGATATCTTAGCACACCACGATATCAGCTAAACTGGTGTATCCAATCTCCTCACTCATGCTCAATTGCTCACCGATTTGTATGAGACTAATGGCCGTTATGCCTGGAGAAAAGCAGGCGTGAATTAATTTTGTACATTCTACGTAAAGTTATCACAAACGACAACAGTAAAAGAACTACAAAAGTTACATAGTAGTCTTAGTACAGTAGACATATAATATGTTTCTACGAAACTAGGACATATTCATATTCGTAGATATAGGTACGACCCAGATGTGAATTATATTATTCACTATCAGGCGAGTATTCTTGACGTGATTTAAAGTTACGCCACAGTTTAGGCCCCCTGTCCCTTTCTATCTTAACCTTTTTTGGCGAAGTGTGAAAGGGATAGCATCACGATTTAAGGGAAGTGAGGTTTAACTAGGTTTATGAATAACAGTATAATACTTATACCCCTTGCATTGCACACTGTACGGAGGAACCCTAACTTACTACATAATTAAGTATTTGTGAAGTGAATCATCAATATGGCCTTATGAAAAGCTTTGGACGTAGGTACTTGCCTCTACCTAGAATCTAGATCAATAGAATATTGGCGGCAATAACACATAGCCGCCAATATGGGGTTTGTGAGGTAGACAAGCAATTACGGTCACCGGATCGATAATATACGGCAGGGTTTGATTTAGGTTTTGTAGAATGAAATGGTTAGTTTAGAGAACTGATACTTTAGTTTGTAGCGATTCCCGAGCGTGGCTAAAGTTCTTTGGGTTTCAGAAACAGTCTAAGCGTAATTTTTAATGTCATCCGCATTGAGTATATGCGCGACATTAACAGAACAGTTGTGTTTAGGTTTAGTTTTGACGACAGAATAACCTATGTAAGTATCACAGTCGTCAAAAGAGATATTGTTTTTTTTAATTACATACCCAAATCGAGTGGTTATTGAAACCAGAAACTGCCGGGTTACTCTCACCTCTTATAGCGATCCAGTTTAGGTTACTAAACTGATAATTTGCTAAATGCCGAATCGCTTTCGATCAATCGAAGACCTTTGACGTCATTGTAGCAAATAGCGATTCGGTTCACTTTAGGAACCTAAACTGGATCGCTATAAGAGGTGAGAGTAACCCTGCTGGCATCTTTGAGCTTATTGTGACTCACAAAACAATAATTGATCACTAATTAAACACCATGAAACTAAATTAAATAACATTGTTTTCAATTCAATAAAAGCAAGTTTATTATATGAACGCTTTCTATTCGATAATTGTTCAATTAAAGACAAAACCAACGGAACTTTGGACCTATTATAACTCTCGTATATTATGGTAGATTAGGTAATTGTTTTGAACCTTTAATGGTTCGTAATTATCGTGTTAGGAAAGGAATCGTTTCTTTATATTTTTACAATTGTCTAATAACTGTCTAAGTTATTTATCCTTCTCATTGCGAATTCCCGATTGAATTGTAGGAGGTTTAGCTTCCTACTATTCCTGAAAGTGCCAAAAAGAAGTACGATCAGGGTAGCTTCTAGACCTTTTAGGGTTTAAATGTTAATGAAGTCATATAGACCTTTCCGTGACCTTTATAGCTTATTATAATGGGTTCGGTATACTATATAGTTTCGCACGCTGTTGCGAAAAACCTTTTCGCTGTTATAAACCTAGTTACACCTCACTTTCCTTAAATAGTGTTGCTATCCCTTTCACACTTCGTTAAAAAAGGTTAAGATAGAAAGGGGCAGGAGGCCTAAACGGTGGCGTAACTTCACTTTTATGAAAACTCGTCTTAGAGTATTAAACTAATTCGAAAACTCATTGGATCTAAAACCGCTGTAGCGAATGACGCTGTTGCGAAAAACTTTTTGAGATTTCAAATTGTTTTTGCTAGATTCAAATTCAAGCTCGTTGATGTCTATTGTAGCGTTCATTGCTTCACATATAAAAGACATCAACGTGTTCTCTTTTTAGGAGTTGCATAGTATCGAAAAATTAATGATATAAAAAAATATGCGCATTTAGATTTAACAAACTTTTTAAATGGCGTACCACCTAACACAAACCTGCGGGTGCTATTTCATCATCATCATCAGTCTGTATCAGTCCACTGCTGGACGTAGGCCTCTCCCAAAGCGCGCCACTTAACCCTACTCTCGGCCCTCTGCATCCAGTCCCTGCCAGCCATCTTGCGAAGGTCATCCCTCCATCTGGTCGGGGGGCTATTTATCAACATTCAATTCAATGGGCAATAATAAAATTTTAATATATAAAGGTATTAAAATTACATAAGTATGCACATCTGTGTTAATCAACAAACGATAGTTACTGTTGTGTTAATTTAAATCTAATTTTTTATTGTATCTTTTATTGGCAGTCTATAGCAACTCCTAATAATTTAAGATATAAATAAACATATCGTTAACCGTATCTTAACTGTCGCGATAACCCAAGATATAAAGAATGCGACCTGATCTTAACCTCGTTCCGTTATCTGTATCAATATGACCGCAAAATCCTTGTAACGTTATTCATGCAATCATCTATTATACATAGTAATAAAGCATCTGCAACCTCTACACCGAAGCCCAAATCAAGTGTCTTATTTTGTAAACAAAAACTACCCTCCCCTACTAACATTCTAAGCTGTTCTGTGATTATTGCATAGTTATTTTCACATTATTAGATCGGATCACTTTATTTTCACAATGATGAACAGGTTCAATCAATCAGTTCCTTAGGTGTTACATCACAACAGGTACTTAGATCATATTTGTTTACAAAATAAGACACTTGATTTGGGCTGCGGTATACATATAACTGCAGATGATTAGACCGATATTCATAGACAGTTTTAAGTACGAGTTGAATTTGAGTTCGATCTTACAACTGTCAGATTTCATACAATTTTGATAGTCGGAAGAGTGAGCTTATTCTGAGCTATTGCTCACAACTGTCTATGAATATTGACCTTAGAGTCGACAGCAGAGGTTCAACTTTGAGCCGGACAATTTTGAGCGCGAGTTGTTTGTGTGCTCGCTCTTACGACTGTCAAACATACAATTTAGAAAAACAGTTGTGAGAGTAAGCTAGCTAAGCTCGTGATTCATATGTCCCTGAATCTCGTCCTAAGCATCGATTGTGTAGTTTAGTAGAGTTTCCTTTGCGGTAAATCTCCAATGCTGTTATTTATAAACCTAGTTAAACCTTTCTTCCCTTAAATCGTGTTGTTGTTCCTTTTACACTTCGTTAACAACATTAAGACTGTTTCATAAACGAGATTTAAAGTTACGTTACCGTTTTGTCACCCTGAATTTTGAAATAAATAACTTTAAATCACATTAATGGATGCGCCCAAGTCTCGCTTCAATCTTCGTGTAGTCCTCAATCTGACATTTAAACTCGGGTTCTCGGAGTCGATGTTAAGTGACCCCTTGGATCCAGTTTTCGGAACGCACGTCCAAATCCTGTCTTGTTTTCTTGGAAATCTGAGAATCACTTTAGCTCAGAGTGAAGTTAAGTAAGAATTTCTTTACAATAAATTTATTTTTATTTATTATTTATTAAGTAAGTAAGCAATATATGTATGTTACATACCATTTATATAGACTCGAATACACGACTAAGTATTATTTATTTATTTACTTATTTATTTATACATATATTTATGGCATAACAGTATACAAACCAAAGCACCACAAACGTAAAATAGTACTCATGTACTTAAATTAATTATTATAATAAATATAGATAAATAAGCAGATTTTCTTGCAGACTTAAGACCTAAATACACTGGAGACCCTGTCATCCATCAACTCACAAAACTTCAGGCATTCACAACACACAGGTGTCCATCCACTCGCAAACACATCACACTCTGGTGCTGTTGTCAGGAGGGCATTGAGCAGCGCCAGCGCAGGACCAGGGGCGAGTTCCTGTGCGATACTGTGCGCGCAGCAAGTATGCATTGGCGTGGAAAGTATAGCGGCCCAAATAGACCGTAGCCTGTTCTAGGGCCGACTAATTTGTTGTAGCGAACTTATTTAATAGTCTGGCAGTCATAGATGACGTCCGAGTGCGATGTATATGTCTTCAATCAATTTCATATCTCCATAAACGTAACCTTTGGAGCAAGGTGAGTTGACCACCTCACTTTTTGGAAATAGTCAACTCATCCAGGTGCTGGGTGAATCGACACTAACAATTGTAAAAGGTAGCATATCACCCATGAGTGAGATTTTTGGAGGGTGAGTTGCCACCTAAGCCTTTCATTTTTCATATTATACTCACTGTCAACCACAATAAAAACGTTTCCAAAGTTTATATAGGCTATTAAGCCTTAACTCATGATCATTTAGCTTAGGATTTAATGTACACTAAGTGTTATATTATGTATTTGATTTCTATTACGAAATAAATATATTTTTTTAACATACAAAAAACTTACTAGCTACCTATTTCAAAATAGCTGTATGTAGCCTCTTGTGGAATATTTATTTAAACTTATCGTAGGTATTTATTTTACTGGCTTTTTGGTGTCACCTGATAAGATGTGCTATCTCTAAATATAAGATTTCTACATGCTATTTTCATGTAAAGTTATCTGAGTACAGCAAAATACTCACATCCATTTCAGTTTTGTTTGTTATTTCGGGTTAAGGGGTAATTCGTCCCAATCCAAAACTGGGACCAACCAACCCCCGTACCATGAACTCTTATAGCAGGATTACTTCAATAATACTTTATTATTTCGTACGGACAACAGAAGATCAATGGTAACACTTGCAGTACGATTTTAACTCTTACGACGCAGATAATAAGAACGGTCCACAGTGTTACATTTTTGATCTGCTGTTAGCTGTACCTACCTTGACGTTATTAATTTAAGGTTACTTTAAGGTCGTCATGGTACGAAATAACAAAGTATTATTGAAGAAATCCTGCTATAAGAGTTCATGGTAAGATGACAGGGTCCAGTTACACCTTTTCTAATTTTCTAATAGGCAATAGTTTAGCTACCATCATCCATTTGTTTGTAAAATGAAAACCCTTGGTTTGCTATACATATAAAAGTACGGTTGTCAGCATCAGCCCACACAACTGCAAAGTACGTATGCAGCAAACAAAAGGATTTCACGCTCGATTGGACCATAAAATGAGAAAGCTTTCCCAGAACTTTGAACACAATATATTATTACGGACGTTTCATTTGTGACGTCATTGATGGCTCCGTCTACCAGAATAAATATAAAACATAAACTTAGTTTCAGCAAAAAAAAACAATAATTGAGATTTGATTTATAATTGGACTATTAGCGCTGTAAATCTTACTGGAGGTCTTAAAACTTTTTAGTGGGTTAACAAGCTCCCTACCTTATAAGGATGTAGGTAGGTCATTCGTTTAGTCACATCCCACACATCGGTTACTTAGTCTTGGTCAACTGGTCTGACAAATTGAAGATGTTGTTGTACTGTCGACAGCACAACCTACACAACACCCTTGCAGTCTAGACTCTCGCAATAGAGTGCCCCTGAGTTACACTTAAAAGTGTCGATTGAACTTACGAAAAGTTGCTAGAGTACTTTACCACAACAATGGCCAATGCCCAATCCCAATGCACAGAAAAGTGTAATAATACAGCGCCCTGATATTAAATTTGCGATTTCTCACTCGAAATCTTTGATTCAGGTCTTCTTACCTACTTATATTTAATTAAAAGCGGTTGGTTGTCTGGATGAAAGCGATAATAGACGGTCAAAATTGTAAAGTACACAAACACGATCATAAATTACTCCCAACATACACCAAATACTCCCAGCATCATACCGAACCCAGAATGTTCGAACTAATCGAACCCAGAAGGTTCACTCATATAAATCCAAATTTTTGGTAGACCCAGAAGGTTCGCTTCCTAAATCCTATTATTTTGATACTTAAAAATGTTGCACTTGTTCTCTTTTGTGCAAGAGAACAGAAATATCACTAGATCCTCGTGAAAACTGAGGCAAATAAAAATAATCCGAAAGCCCTGAGCGACTCTACATAATTTGTGGTAAAATGACAGTAATCTGAATAGCACGAGGTCTGGCCGTGTCGTCAGCATGCATTGCATCACAGGTCGCCATATGGTCCACTTGATAAGGTCGGACTCGCATGCAAACACGCCAAAAGATCCGGGCCATTTGTTTTCGATGTAAAATTGTTGTTGATAAATTGTTTCTGGGACAGTAATTACAATACCACTTCTTTAAAGATGAGGTTTGTGAACATACCTACATCACCGATATTAATTCTTTAATGTAATGTAGGTACACACGAAGACAGAGATAAGTACGCAGGGGGCCTCAATAATTTTGAGATTTTCTCAAAAACTACTCGACCGATTTTAATAATTGTTTTACAGGACATAGTTTAAATTTTAAAGAATTATTGCAATAGGTCAAGTAGTTGTTGAGAAAATCTCAACCTTAAAAACTCTCCTGTACACCGTTCTCTGTGTTAGACCGTACATACACAAAGTTGATTCAAATACAAGATATGATATAAGATCTGTATGTTGTACGGTCTAACAAATAAGATTGTCAAGAGAGTCAGATTGAGGGATGTCAAAAAATACTTGACTGATTTAAAAAAAAAATTACGCTTACATGCCCTAAACTAATGATTTTTTTTTTTTCAATTGCTCAAGACGCAATCTTACTTATACCCCCTGTGTACAATAGTACACATCTATTGAGATGGAAACGAGATCTCAAGCAAAGAGCTCCATTTACAATAACTCTTACATACAAAATAACGACCAGATTTCAAGGGTCACTATTAAATTCAATGCATTGTACGATGACGTAGTAGACCTCCAATGTCAACCCACACAAGACGTTGCTTACACGTATCAGCCCGCTAATGCTAGCAGCAAACACTATAGATAGACGACACCGCCGAATTTGTAGGTAGCCGGTCCACTGGCCCCAAATACACCATGGAATCCGATATGGTAGCCACCGTTATAATGTTTGCTTGTGATATTAGCGAGGATTTTGATACCGGCTTTGGCTTCGTGTGAATTTAAACAATCTAGCCGGTTTTAGGGCTTGTCTTGAAGTAAACAGTTGGACCTCTTATGATATTGTCAAAAACTACTTAACCGCATATTTAAAATGAAGGAGCACTTTAAACTATCTACTAGTGTATATACAGGGTACCTTGAATTCATTCGACAAAATTAAATGGATGGTTAGACTTGTGACATACGTTAATTCTGTACAGCGTTTAAGTAAATTAAACAATTTGGGGAATAATAATAAAAATATTAACAATAAATTGAACTGTCAATTTTTTTTTAATTTGATGTGCATCATTACTGTGTTTTGCAGTTTTTAACATTTTAAGGTATTTTTAATTTATTGCAACGATTTCTTTTACTGGAATTTGACCTAATGGTAATTTCTAAGGTCATTGTGTGACTTGTGACAATACTTAGTTAAATTTTATGCAGTTTTGATTAACTAAAAAACCTTACCGATTTAATATTTATCATGAGTACAACCCCCAGTTTCAATTTGTCGATTGAATTCAAGGACACCCTGTATTTGCAATCTAATCGGTCAAACTGGTAGTTTTTGAAAAAAAAAAATCAACCCTAATGAGGTCAACCCTGTAAACTTTTCTGTTTCCTATGAGTGCTTCAATATGTGTTACATTGATTCAACATTGATTCATTCTGTCTCTCTTTTCGTTCGCCAAGTTTTTAATCACCTATTTTTTCCGCTGATCTCCAAAATTGTTTACATATTTCAGTTTGGCAATTAAGTACAATTACAACAGTCAATTTGGTTACCAAAATCACCAATCAACGCAAGGCGGCCAGGCTTTACAGGGCTATTACTTTAATTAAGGCAGTTGCCGTTCCGTTTTACGGTTATTACTATTTTTCACACGCCGCACCTCGCTTTCAAGGATTTTACAGTGAACTTCACGCGTGTTTAGTTTCGTGAAAATAATTATTAGCTGTTACTTATATCAACGATTTGAAAGTTTTAATAAACGATAGGCTGGACACTACATTTTTTTTTTATTAAAAATAAAAAGGCTGGACACTACATGCTTCAAAACCGTAAACTATATAGAAAGAAGTAGGTAATGAGACAACTTTATTTAATAACCATAATAAAATTTAACAATACCAATAATAAGTACCTAAAATATAAATAATTAAACCAAAACTAAAGCTTAATCTAAAAGTAGACATGAGACGAACCTGGCTCAAAGGTTCCCATCACACTAGCCGTATTGACGCGTTGTACCTATGGCCAATGCGAGCCTTTGAGCCAGGAACGAACCCGAGCGAGGATCGAATCCTCGGTCCTTGAGTCTGCGCCCCAGCTCCCAGATAAAACATTTCGTGTCTGTGTCACACACCCCAGCCGTTTCCACAACGACGGGAACGAAGAAAGAAAAAAAAAGAATTCTTATTCGAAGAATCATCATCATCACCCGAACGTATCAGGCCACTGATTGATCTAACTCTCGCCAATGGCTCGCAACTCAACCCGACTCTCGGCTTTTTGCATCCTGCAAATTGATATTACCACTTGGCAACAGGCCTGCAAGTTAACTTGCGTAGTTTATCGGTCCCTTCCTACGTTAACCTGACTTCTTCGAATGACTTCCTGAAGTTCAGTGAAAACATTCATAAAACCATCACATGCATTATAAATTCTAATTAAGTACAACGCTCTCACACGTGATGTGGGTAAACTGGATCATTAAAGGACATTTTATTGACGAGGAGATTTTATGGAACCTCTGTTGTGGCTTTCTTGTTTTAAGATCAAAGTAGATAGTACAATCGACAGCACATTAACCTACAGATTGTAATCTAATCAGTATTACTGCTATGTAAAGAACCTGTGTTACTTAATGTGATGAGAACTCTACCTATTTGGTTCGTAATATTTTTTTAATAAAAGAGTGTGTACCTTTCGTAAATGGTATAGTAACCTCAAATAGATGCGATATAATAAAGGCAGAACAGGCATAATTTGTCAATAGAAAAGAAATGGCACAAATTGTAGGAAAAGTAACACTGTATCGGGTAATTGATAAAGGTATGTAAAAAGCAAGTGATAAGATAACTTCAATCAAACGTCAAGCGGACAATACTAGCGGATAATACATATTCTTAAATAAAGCCTAAATTACCAATAATTTACAATCGAATATTATGATCAACAACAATCGAATATTACGTCACTGTTTTGGTTTATATCAAAACAATCGAGCATCTGAAAATCAGAAAGCTTGCACAATACCAAACGAAACCAATTTTCAGATAATTGTTAAAGTTGCTAAAAGTTGACCAACAGCTGTCGATCTGTGTCACATGACCAAATATAGCGATCCCGATACGACACGATAGATAAAATTATATTCAAAATACCACTTGGTATTCGCATGTAAAGTCGACTGTATGTTCATGACAGAAGTCTGGAAAACTGAATATATTAAGCGACTGTAATACGGTCTAGATTTCAATGTACGACGGTTGTCGAGAGTACGAATGTCTTATATGGTCAACAGATTATAACATAGTCATCAGGATTAAATTATACAGGCCGTAATTGTAACTATAAAACCAGTTTGTTTGTTGTAACGAGATTATTGCATGGCATATTACGTGATACGGTCTTACGCGTACCCCGGTGCCAGACATGTGCGCAGAACTCTGCAAATATGCTCAAATTGCATGTTCATTGACGGTTTTTTAATGATTTCGGAGTTATAGATTCTGTACAAATCTCTCAACGGTAGGTAAAACTTTGCAAAGATGGTCAAATGTCTGGCACCGGCTATGCGAAGATAGGACAGGACGTATTTGCAGCAAATACTTACCTAATATAAGAAGGGGTTTTACTTTTAATAAGTTGAGAAAAGTAAAAATAATTCAACTAATAATACAAAGGTTTTGATCTGTGTTATGTAGGGTGCCTAACCTACTTAAACTACCTACTCATGTTGGGGTAGATATACAAATTCTATAGTATAAGATACACCTTGGGAGAGTCCTACTTTCGGCAGTGGACTGATACGGGCTGATGATGATAAGGCACTGAATCAGAAAGATAATGACAACGAAAACATATCGGTTCAAATGAAGAAAAAATAGTATTTCACCAACGACCTTAAGAGTATGTCGACGTCGACCCATACTAACATGTGAGTGCCCATTGCATACTTGCCACATAATATGCCGTGACACATTCCTCAATTGAGCAGCCCGCGAGATCTCGAATTAGCGCCAATTTGTGTCTCCGGCTGACTCACGCTGCTGTTTCGGTTCAGTTCAGCAGAACCATCGACTTCTATCATCCAAACGAGACAAATTATGAACTCAACTCATAAACAAGAATAAGACAAAACACACACTAGGATTCCCGTGCAGAGACACACACAGAAACGATCACAAATTACACCCCTACCAGAATCTGTATAAAAGTAGTTAATACGTTCGATTCCCAGATGCAGATTCCCAGGGAATCAAACAATGTTACAAGTTCGTTCTTATGAGCAGGAAGATCGGATCAGATCCATCAACCTTCTTCGATGGCAAGATTTAACGATGCTTTATAACGCCGAGGGCAAACACAGGTGTCGTTCCATCATCAGAAGACATAGAAGATGATCCAGAGAGGCAACGACGGTCAGTAATAAAAAGTACGACTCGAAATGCAATTAGCAATGAAGACAGACGTATTTATACACCACGAATCACGATAGAACACACCGACCTTGCGAACTATTGGGAGCACTGACGCAATTGCGCTTCCAGCAGTGTAATAAACATTGCCCTTCAATATCCCTTCTAGTTCATTGGAACATTTGCACTGGAACCGTTAAATAGTTTTATGAAGGAACTGTGAAGGTAAACTTTGGTACTTGTTGATGAAGGTACTGATTTTTAAACATTCATGCGTATTATACCATTGTCCCATTTCCGTCTGATCCTCCAGCGAACATTTGAAACGCAACGATTTTTTAAGCAAATATTTCTTTAAAAGATGCTATTACGTCTTAAGAAGTTGAATTTAACCACAAATAGATGGCCACAGTATCAGCTAAACTAAGTCCTCTCGAAGAATTCCAGTACCAGCTCTTCAAGCAGAAGCCATACGTGACCTTGTAAACAATTGAGAACACTGACGCAACGTGCGCTGTTCCCAACTAACACTTGTATACGAATGATCATCGACATTAGTCACTTCAAACACTCCACGAGTACTGTCATAGCCTTTTAGGCACTAAGGTCATTCTCATTGTTCCATGATCATGTAATTTTAGCCATAATGTCCTGTCCCAACTCGGTAAAAACTTCCTCACTTAGATAAATACTTCGGGAAGGCTCTTGCCCCTTTGGACCATTTCCATTTTGCTATAATGACTTAGGTAATCTTTCGGTTTTTGTTTTAGTTTAGTTTGTCCTCCTCTCATTGTAATTAGGAGAGAGCTATATTTATATTTTGTACCATATTTATTCAACTTATGCATTGAATCCTTGAATAAATTGTATTTCTTTTACTTTGTTTGGATATTTGGGTGTAGGTTGTTTTATTTTAAGTCATCCTTCCACACATATCAAGTTTTGAAGGATTATATTCGTAGGTACGTAGGTGAGGTAGATAAAGAAAGCATAGAACCACACATATCTATCCTGATTCCTGACTTTGGTCCGTGTCATTCAATCATCTTAACGATACTCGAGTCCGCTTTCAAAATAAAACAACGAGTAAATTTATAGATAACAGTCTATAAATCACGTCGGATTATCTAAATCTCAACTCTCGAGAAATGTAATAAAATAGAATCGACTTCCATATAAGCCGATCTGAAGCTAACGCATTGATATAATCATCGGCGGCACTTCTCTGATAAATGGTATATCTTCTAAATTATATAGGGTTTATAGTGAGTGAGGTTGGAGTGTATAAAAATGGTCTTCAAGCTTTCTACACCGGGTATAAAATGTAAGAACGGTCATAAACTGATTTTGTAGGCGTTCAAATTACATGATTACAATGTTTCGATCGTAGCGTAGTAAATTACAAGATTTTACAGAGTCATGGTTCACGGTTAGGTAAACTTTAATATTATTGTAATAAATGTTATTATTAAGTCATTATTTGCTTGAAATGTGTTGCGTGGGAAATCTTTTAACAATAGATCTGAAAATCATAATCGCTGATACAAATTGTCTAATGTTGAGAAGGGGCATCCTGCAAAAATTAACCTTATTAATTTTGTAATCAAAAATTGTTTGTAAATTGAGAACACGTTTCTTCTTAATTGTGCGTTTATGTTCTACTCGTACCTAACCCATCTATGCTATACATGCTATTGATGAGATATGGTTCACTAATGTTTGACAAAAAACGTATGACAAATGATCATTTTACAAATTATTTTTGAAAAAGTAATCATTTGACAAACTTATCATTTACTAAAGTGATCGTTTTAAAAGTGATCATTTGTCAAAAATCCATTTTATAAATATTTAACATAGCAAATGTTGTTAATGCTAAACCGTCATTTTGCAATTGATTAAATGACCAAAGTATTCCTTTTGCAAGGTCGCCATTAGACAAAATATTGGGTAAATAAGTGGGTATTTTATATGTATAATTGTTAATAAATGAACTTGCTTTTTGAATACAAAAAAAAAACCTAACATCGAAGTGTCTGGCTTGGAGCGAAGCTGCGCTTCGCTCCAAGCCAGAGCCTTCTGAACCTAAACATCCGTGTCGGATCTGGTTAGAGAGTTGGTCGGGGTGTCCCTTCATTTGATAAAAAACAAATTACAAATTTATGTATGACTGTTAATAAATGAACTTGCTTTTTGAATACAAAAAAAAAACCTAACATCGAATCGAAATCGAATCGCCTTCTGAACCTAAACATCCGTGTCGGATCTGGTTAGAGAGTTGTCGGGGTGTCCCTTCATTTGATAAAAAACAAATTACAATTACCAAACAATGCATTTTGTCAAAGGTTTTTATGCCTTGCGTTGTTTTATCTATTAACGTATATAATAAGTGAATAGTTTGTTAAGTGATGTTTTGAAGAAAGAAACTTTGTCTCGTAATTGTTTTGTCAAATGAATTATTTATAGAACCATTACTTTGTACAAAGATGAACTTATGAATCATAATTTTGCCAAACGTTGTTTGTGAAATGAAATGTTTGTAATTTGTTTTTTTATCAAATGAAGGGACACCATGAGATATTTACCTCAATTTAAGTAATTTAAGTAGGTATTTCCACTCATCGAGGGCACTGTACAGAAATTACACTCTATTTACTAACCTTAGGTACTTACTATTTCTTATTTAATAATTTTATCATAATAATTTAATTTAATTGTTTGTTTCTTAATTTGCAGGATGTGGTGGACGATCACAGGCAACTTCGGCAACATCCTGCCCATCGACTGGACCAAGTCATTCTCCAGGAAGATGCACATCCCCACTCTGAACCTAGACAAAAAGGTGACTTACTATAAAATTACATATTAGGATTATTAGGTACCTCTATGCCCAACTAAGGGCGTAATAATTTTAATAAAAAAACGCTCTCAACTCCTATAGAAGAATAACAAAAACAATGAATACGCTTCGATTTGTTACTATTGTCTGAATTCTTAATTAAGCTGTTTTTTTCGAATCGCAACTTGTACAAAACTTTATTTTAAACCAATAATTTTAATAAAAAACGGAGATATTTTTAAATTTGTTCGTTATCTTGTACAACTTGCGGTTGATGGTGGGGCAGAGTCTGGCATTGCCATTTAAGGTATCCACCTATACCTCCGACAGTACCTATACAATTACTTACAAAATTCCTACTTATAAAGATGTAAAAGGTATCCAAAGCGCTGAATAAAATCAAATCAATTGATAATTGGTCACAGGCGTGCGAGCGCGCCGACACGGGTTCTTTATCTCGCTGTAGACGCCTAATTAATCCGAATAATCGTTCGGATTATCGCCTCGAGTGGCTTCACACAACGGAGTACTTAGGGTACCGTAGTTTCACTATACTATGAACCCTAATTACCGTGTAAAGTTTCGAATTAAAAAAAAACTCGTGCAGTGAATAAGAATTAATAAGATAAGATGAATATTCTTTATTGCAAAAAAGAATCACACAAGAGAAATAGTATATATAATGCTAATACAGTTAGTATTACAATTGGCGGTATTATCGCTCAAAGCGATATCTTCCAGACTTTTAGAATCATTAATGTTGTGCACTTGAAAATAATTCAGAATAGAACTGACATTTCTCCGTTTACAAGATTTTGGAATCCATGAAAAATTCAAAGTACGGTGAAAATATTCATATTCGTATAAGTATTTGGTAAAAATAATATCGATCAGAGGACCTAGCCAAGAGGCTTTGACTATCGTTAACGCTAGTAAAAAATAGCAAGAAAAATTTATAGTTTTGCCATTTGCTTTTTCGTCAGTTACATTCTAGGTACAGTCGAAGACAGAGATAAGTATACAAGGGGTTTCAATAATTATGGTTGATATTTTCTCAAAAACTACTGGACCGATTTTAATAATTCTTTTACAGTTACATAGTTTCAACTTTTATCTATTTAATTAATTTTTACAATCAGTCAAGTCCTTTTTCAGAAAACCTCAACCTTAAAAACTTACCTGTACACCTTTCTTTGTATTCGACCATACCTAATAGCTTTTCATGTATGTAGTTTATTGCAAGTAACTCCACCACCTCACCCTACTTCAATGAGTGTCCAGCACACGCTTGGCACATTTTATTCTTTCCCAATGTAACTTTATACAATAGCGTTTGTGTCAGCCAAAGAGTTGAGCGTCCGATGACACCCATTGTTCCATGGGAAAATGATTCGTTACCGCTATTCGGAGCCGAAATAATATAATTAATTTAAAATATGACAGACGGAAATACGGGTTTAGATTTATCTTCATCTTGTTTACGTAAATCGAGAGACGCAACCAAAGAAGTCTCATGGGTAAACATTTAAAAGGTTTAGTAAAAGGACAAATAAAACATCTTGATTGTGGCCCATGGAATCATAATTTCATTCATTTATTTTTTATTTATTTAATCTTTGTTACATTTTGTGTATCGGGCGAACTTAATGCCTTCATTCGTTTAGCTCCTCGCTAAACTATCACTAAACGTTCCGAGCCGACTCATACGCAGGAGAGATCTACTTGTTCCTAAAGCACACACCAACTATAGAAATAATAGTTATATACCTAGAGCATGCTCTGCATTTAATGAACTGGGTGAAGATTGTGTAGACTTATTTATCAGTAGCCCTTCGATAGTTAAGTTCGCAGCTACTTCGGTTACAATTTAAAGATAAAAAATTTAAACATAATATATTGAAACACATCTATGGAAGCTTGTTAGTTATTAAATTACAATTATGTAGCATATAGCTGTAAGCTACCCGAACAAAATAAAATAAAATAAAAATAAAATTCTACCGAATTAGTAGGTCCCGAAAGTAATTCGTACAGAACCCGTATCTAATGTCGGAGATACGCGATACTTTTTGTAAGAAAATCGTTTAAAAATCCATTTTGCAATTTAAATCATCAAATTTTTAATTTGAAAATACACTAACTACTTTTCATATATAAAACATTAATTAAAAATATAGGTCTTCAAACTTTTTTTTTAAATATCTACTTAGATTCTAGAAGGTCAGCGAAGTGGCTGCCTACGCACATAAAGATACACACATGCTTCCATCCCTCGTACTTAATTTCTTTACTAATGTAAGCGTTGTACTTGCAGGGTTCAATGACCCCTGACGACGAGGTCCACAGCTCTGAGGACGAGGCCATCGCGTCAGACCTAGATATGCACGCCCTCATCCTGGGCGGCCTGCACCAAGACCACGAGTGCCCGGTCAAAACAGCCGATGAGGTATATATTATTTCTTCATAGATTACAACCTGCATTTCTCTCTTTTCCGCTTGTCAGTGACGGTCTGAATGTAGTCAAGAGTAATATTCAACAAATACGCCATCAAGTTTGCTTATAGCCGACAAATACACGTTTCAATAAAAATACTTAATTAAATCAATGACTACGAATGGACCACCTCGAGTAGATAGATAGGTATTAGAAATTAGAATAGTATTAAAACTTTGCTCTAAGTTAGAATACCTCCTTGGTCCATATTAATTTGAACATTCGTATCCACGACTAATTCCCACTGGCTGTTATTCATAAACTTGATTTAAAGTTACGCCACCGTTTAGGCCCCCTGTCCCTTTCTATCTTAAATGAAGTGCGAAAGATATAGCAACACGATTTAAGGGAAGTGAGGTTTAACTAAGTTTATGAATAACAGCAACTGAGATTAGCGTCGTATAGACGAGGCGACAAATCGCATAATTATGATTGCTGAATACGAATCTACTGAGGCACTCTTCTTGTATTTCCAGGTTATCCAAGAGATAGACGACATGATGCAGGAGACACCTTCATCAGAGGGTGACATGTTGGAGTACAACGAGGCTCTGGAGAAGGGCAAGGAAATGCTCAGCTCGCCGCTTTACGAAGACAGTAAGTGACATAACTGTCACAATGACATGTTTAACAATGACTAACCTAATCTAATAATTCAGCTCCATGCGTTAACGTTAACGTTAGTGGCTGTGTTTATATGTGCTATAATGGCATTTAAAATGACGCGTTAAACCTGTAGTACAGTGGAAGACAGAGATAAGTATACAGGGGGGCATAAATAAGGTTGAGAATTTCTCACAAACTACTCGACCGAATTTAATAATTCTTTTACAGTAAGTACATAGTTTTAACTTTTATCTATCAAACAGTGAAATAATTTTTGCGATAGGTCAAGTAGTTTTTGACATAATCTCAACCTTAAAAACTCTCCTGTACACTTTCTCTGTGTTTCACCGTACTACTCCGTCTAAAGTTAAATATTACTCCGTCAAACAAAGGTTTAGGTTTAGGATTCGACTCAGTGGCTGCTAGAGTGCTACACTGTCTATCGCTGCCCACTCCCTTATACTGCGCAGCCGTGATTTTCTCCTGCTAAACCGCCTCTTCCCCTCAATCTTATCCTTGCCTTATATGAGTTGGAGGAGTTGATACCGCTTGTGTCTCAGCACTTGTACAAAGTAGCCATGTTATCCTCTTAATATTATATACTACAGTATCTAGTCAAGAGTTACCGAGATTAACTGCTACAAAAGAGTTTATGGTGTTCAACCCTCTGTATGGCAATAGCCCCTCAGTGGGGCAATTACGGTTCTCAAAACGATCAAATCATACCATGTCATAGCGGCCGTGAAATGGACAGTGCTATTGCATTGGTGTAGCGGCGTCTCTGTTTGGCGCGCCATGACATGGTATAATTCCATCTTTTTGAGAACGGTAATAGGGGGGCTGATCTATAACATACATGCCAAATAGAGATGCCGCTATACCAGCGCCATACCCTGTCACGCTCGACATGACATTGTATTTTTTGATCATTTTTGATTTTATAGGCAATACCCCCACTGGATTAATAGGTCATATGGCCGTGAATAATCACCATTCTTGAATAAATGCAACGAATTTGTTCCAGAACTCCGTCAACTATCGCTAACGCAGCTAAACGAGATCCTGATGGAGCTGGAAGTTCTTATCCGCGAATTCTCCGAGACGCTGATCTCCGAGCTGGCGCTCCGCGAAGACCTGGAGTACGAGAAGGAGCTGAAGAATACCTTCATCTCTCTGCTGCTGGCCGTTCAGAACAAGAAGCGGCAGTACCACATAGAGAAGAAGAAGAGACCAGGTCCGCCGCGCTCGCCTAATCTCAATGGCAGTAGTTCGGATTCTAAGGTAAGGGTAGTCGAAAATAGAGAAAAGAATTCGGGTAAAATTAAATGTCGTTTGGGCAGACTTTGACAGGACTTTTGCGCCTAACAAAGACCTTGTGGCTAGCTCCCCTAGAAAATAAGTTTTAGGATCGTAGCTGTCTTATCCTGGTGGTGCCATAGTGGCGGCACTTCGACCCGTTGTTGGGATATTTTGTGCGTTCCCCTTTCCTTTATACTCCTTCCTTAAAGATATAACTCAATACGTCCGCTATGCAGTTCATGGGAAGGAGTCTCTAATCTTATGGTTCCGGATAGGCTAAACCCAGAAGACTCATTCGCGCTTCCTGGCCAGGAGGTCACATTCACGTAACAAGTGTTTCATATTTATAACCATAAGCCCTGGGAAGGCGGAGACTGCGCTTGGCATTTGCTAACGAAAAAGCAAATGTCAATACCATACATTTTTCTTTGTTTACAGTCACTTGGGCCCCAGGTCTCATTAAGGGCCTGATATGAGCCAACTAGCGCCGCCAATCTTGAAAAAATAATATCTTCCAATTTAATCAATTTTATTAAAAAAGCTATTTACAAAATGTTTATTAGGATGAATACTATTTTTCAATATACAATACATGGCATAATTGCGACAACTTAGCTAGTTGTAGTTCACAAATGTGCCAAAAACGGCCGTTTTTCGCAATTATGCGAACTACAACTTACCGAAATTGAATCACGTTATAAATAAGCATTTTTAAAAAGTAGTATTTATCGTAATAAACATTTTGAATTTTTATCATGAACTAGACTACCAGTGATGGATCTTAGCATAAAATTAAAATACTAACAAATTCATATTGTTTCAGTATTTGACGACGGTGATACCTTTTCACATTGAAAACGGGGCTCCTGACAATCAAACCCTACAAGTACTCATCAAGAGTAAGTATCTACTCTATTCAATTATTACCCAACTGCCACAAACAGGTGGAATGTTTATCGGCTGTATTGTATATAGATATTGGATTACTTTGTCATCTCATTTAGCCGAAACAGCTTGATGTATTGTTAGATTCGTCTTGGTCACGGGACTAATATAAGATTTAATTGATGACAAACAGCATCCGATTTTTGTAATACATAGTCCGATCAGCCATCCTTTAGTGCTTTTATTGTACTTACACTAGCTGTTATTGTACGAACCTATTGTAGCAGTTATTGTACTTATACTAACTGTTGTTGTTCTTATACTAGCTGTTATTGTACTTATTCCAGTTGTTATTGTACTTAAACTTATGGTTATTGTATTTACAGTAGCAGTTATTGTACTTTCTGCTAGCTATTTTAGTACTTCTACCGGCAGTTATAGCTGTTATTGTGCTTATACTAGCTGTTATTGTACTTATAAGAGCTCGGTGGCTCAGTGGTTAGGCCAATGGACTTGCAATACGGAGGTCCCAGGTTCGATTCCCAGCCAGGGCAGCCATGTACCAATGAGTTATCGTCGGTTTTTTCGACGGAAAAACTTACGTACATTTACCGAGTGCTCTCAAAACGGTGAAGGAAAACATCGTGATGAAACCTACATGCTGTAGAAGAAAAAAAATCTAAGGCATGTGAAATCCGCCAACCCGCAGTGGGCCCGCGTGGTGGATTATGGCCCGAGCTCCCTCGATGTAAGGGAAGGTCTGTGCCCGAGCAGTGGGGACATATAAATAGACTGATGATGATGACCAGCTGTTAATGTATTTACAATATCTGTTATTGTACTTACACTATCTGTTATTGTACTTACATTATCTGTTATTGTACTTACACTATCTGTTATTTTCAGTACTGAAGGCGATAAACGACGACAGCCCTACCGTGCCCACTCTACTAACAGACTACATACTCAAGGTGTTGTGTCCAACTTAAGCTTGAACACACATTTAGCTAATTTTATTACACAAATATGGATGGTTATTTCATGGGGACGATTGAATATGAATATCTCATAGGTTCTGGTGGCTAAAACAGAGCGTGGCTCGGAATGCCGAGGTATTGGGTTCCAATTCTGCCCGTGATTAAAAATTGTCTCCATATACAGGGTGTCCTTGAATTCATTCGATAAATTGAAACTGGAGGTTGTACCATTGATAAATATTCAATGTGTAATGTTTTTTAGTAAATCAAAACTGAAAAAAAAATTACTTAGTACGTCACAAGTCACAGAATTAATTACCTAATGGTCAAATTTGAATAAAAGAAATCGTTGCAAAAAATTAAAAATACCTTAAAATACATAAACTTCAAAGCACAGCAAACGATGCACATCAAATTAATATTTTTTTTTTGATAGTTGAATTTATTGGGAAAAAAATTTTTTTTTTCATTTTTTCCCTAATTGTTTAATTTTTACTTAAACGCTGTACAGATGTATGTCACAAGCCTAACCATCCATTTAATTTTGTCGAATGAATTCAAGGCCAACCTGTATTTGAACTTTACTTAGATTTCCTTAGACAATTGTTTAACTATGTGACTACATAGTTGCATAAAGCCTCTTTAAAAGTTATTAGGTTTTGTGCAACTATTTCCAAATAAAGATGGTTTTAAAAATGGCAATCCATTTTTAAGTTAAGGCGATTCATCAATTCTTATATTCCATACAAGTTTACAGAACAATATGTGCTCTACATATTATTTTAAAATTTGTATGAAAATGACACAAATAGAAATATTACCTAAATGTTTTCCGCGATTATAGATTAATCAACTTTACTTGTGGATATATATATATTTTATTTATATTTGAAACTCTATATTGGATAGTATTAAAACTTAAACGGGAAAAAGTCGTATGGACGAAATATATTTATGAATACATTTGTATAATTTTTGGTTTTGATAACTTATGGACAAAATATTCATTGACGCATGTGTACATAAGGTACTTACATAATATACCACACCTACATACAACATGTAGCTTCATGTTATTCGTATTAGCCCCCATAGAAATGATAAATGTTTAATAATTAGACCCGAGTATTTTAAAAGTATAAAAGTTCGCAAACATTTTCCCTCATGATCCTAATTTTACTAAAACTTATACCACATTTAGTCCTTGCACTTAAACGCTCGGTATATCGTAGAGAAAACACATGAAAATACCTTATTTACATCGCTTGGCATTGTTCTGATATTAAACAAAAAATGTACATAGCGAAACAAAAAAAAACGTATCATTGTCATATAGTTATATTCCAAAATCATCGTTAAGTATATTATTTTATCATTATCTTATCTAAGCTTAAGAAAATTTAGAAAAATCACCACCTTGGGTCACTTTTTGAGCAATATTTTTTGATCTCATCTAAATAACTTACGTCTTTGTCGTACGTTTCGTAAATTGACAAAACGAATAGCATTTTGTTACTTTAATATTTGCACTGTCGTATCGTCGTCGTCGCTATGACAACGTATAATTTTTACGACGTTTTAACTTACTTAGGTCCCTAAATAAGATACCTACGGCAACTATTATTGAATTTACAAGGATTCATAATCTTAAAGCGTAACTTTACTGAACTCATAAGACTAATAAATCATAATAAGATTAATACTGATTAAACCCGCTAACAGTCAATACGTGTATTTTGCCACGCCTAGTAAACAAATTGATATCACTAAGTCATTTTAAACAGGGGTACTCATCAATACAAAATTATTTCATTGATAACTTTTAATATAGCAACATTCATTCTTTATTTACAACTCATTATGAATTTACACTAATTGAAATGACAGAATAGATTAATTTGTAAATTAAAATAATGAATATCGACCATAAAAAAATAACATAAAAGCTCTTTGTTGAAAAACAATTTAAGTAAAAATTTTGTAATTAGGAGTTATACACATGAATTTTATATGGAAGTTGACTTTGAAGGATCCCTGTTAATATAATTTACGCTGAAATGTTTCCTTCTGTTGAAAGCCTTCTGAACGCTTTATTTGTAGGTACGTAGGTACCATTAAATGTTAATAAAAAGTCTTTATTTTATTTGCATAAATGAACTGTGATATCATACGGTAGTTCTTTAATTAAAAGCTTCCTTTTAGGTTTACATTTAATTAATTAATGTGTTAATTAATGTTTATATTTATTTTTCTTAAATAATTTTAACGCATCCTCATCAATTTGGTCTCTAGCAGAATGTGAATTTATTGTGTAAATGTAAATAAAATATAATTGAACATGGAATTGTCCTATAAAAGTAAATGTAATAGTATTTAAGATGCCTTCAGAGGCTTGTATATAGATTTTTTTATGGTGGTATGTTTCGATACGATGACTTCGTCCAAAATCTCTTCATACATGCTCGTTGGTTTGAAATTTGTATTTTTTTATAGTTATCAATTTGGTCGACATATTATGTCCTCGGTCTACCTCTGCCGACCCTTGCACCACTATTCGCTCTACATAGTTGCACAAACATTCGCTCTACATAATTCCACCAACATTTTAGAATTAAAACTATAGTGAGCCATTACTACAAATTATTATATATAAACGGATATCACTCAAACAACAATAATTAACAACAATATAAGTGAGTGATATCCGTTTATATATAATAATTTCCACCAACATTGCTCTACATAGTTACACCAACATTAGCTCTACATATTTCGTGACTTAAGGGGGCCATTCATGGTCCCACTAAACTTTTAACGATAAGATGATAACCCACATTGTAATAAATCGTATCGAAACTGTCACCCGGCTTGTAGTTCTATAAGTTAATGTTCTTACTTCTTTTTAACTGCTGACTTGTCACTTCTATTTTTAAGGCAAACATCGAATCAAGCTATTTTTCCGATTGTTACATTCAAAAATGTGCTGTTATAATTAATTGTGGGTTGTATTCCTAAATCTACCAGTTTTTATCATACGTTAAAATTCCACTAATGCACTCTAATTAAATAACATTGATTTATACAGGCTGTAACGGAAAGTCAAACAAAATGTAATAAGAATCTTGTGCAGTGAAATAGTAATTGCATGTTGTTCTACAACAAAAAAGTTGTAAAACAGAAAAATCTTAAATTTTACGCCGATTTTTAGATACACCCTATACTTCTAGATAAAAGTATACAAGGGGTATATTAGGAATGATATTTTTTGAAAAAGTAATTAATAAATTTTAATAAAAAATACAAATACATAATATACATTGAAGTTTATACAGTTTGTTTGTATACAAACAAACTGTATATATATGTAAACATATTAAATAATTATATTTGAATCAATTTTCAAAAGATAACTAAAAAAAAGCACAAAGGGCATCTCTTCCAGTCAACCTTTCAACACGTGATAGGACAACGTGTATGCGGATGTAGGGTGAAATCAGTGGTGTTTTTTTACAATCGGACTTTTGCAGAAAATATCAACCCCAATAACCCCCTCTGCCTACAATGATTTGTTGCAATTTAAACTACTTATATTAATTCCGTCACCACTATATTGAAATACCTGTTCATATCTACCTACGTCAGTACATAATACTTCAATGATTTTAAGCTAAGAATAATCTAGTTAAGTGTATAATAAGTTGTATCTCTAGTCTCAACAATTTGTAGTCATAATTTGTTATAATTGTAACTTTAAAGATGTCTGAAATAAAATTGTATTCGACAATTGCATGCTTCTCGTAATGTTATTGTTGTATTGAAATATATTGTATACACGTTTACATTGGTTCGCAGTGAGCTTACGTCGCACATATTGAAATTTACGTAATTAGAACACGTGTTTGTTGTGAAAAATATGTTAAAAATCTATAAATGAATGCGATGGTACCGCAAAAGAGAGATTCTGACTCATATTATTGAAGGAAATACTCGTACTTATAAGTACTTTTATATAAACGCATTTGGAAACCAGTAAAAAATCCGATAAACTAACACTATTTCGCATTTAGCATTTTAACAGGGGTTTTAAATTTAAATAGGTACGGTGGAACACAGAGAAAGGTGTACAGGAGAGTTTTTAAGGTTGAGAATATCTCAAAAACTACTTGACCTATTGCAATAGTTCTGTTAGATAGATAAAAGTTAAAGCTATGTAAGTGTCTAAGAATTTTTTTAAATCGGTCCAGTAGTTTTTAAGAAAATCTCAACCTTATTGAGGCGCACTGTACACTTTTGTGTACATATTACTGACTCGTCAAGTTGTTATATTACGTAGGTACAGTCGAAGACAGAGATAAGGTTGGGATTTTCTAAAAAAACTACTCGATCGAATTTAATAATTCTTTTACAGTTACATAGTTTTAACTTTTATCTATCAAATATTGCAAGAATTGTTTCAATAGGTTGAGTAGTTTTTGAGATAATCTCAACCTTAAAAACTATCCTGTACACCTTTCTCTGTGTTCCACCGTACACGGATTAAACTCAATTGTTTGGTTAAAGCCGGTGTTTAGACCGATTTCGACGGTCATTTTCAAGGTGAGGTTCGTAACGTAATAATGACGTCAGAATCTACTTGCATTAAGAGAGACTGTTGGCAAACTGAAATATATTTTATTTATAGTTGTAAATATTCACGAAAAAAAAGACTTCTCAGATCATGACAATAATACTACTTTCCCTAAATCAACAACAATAGGAAACAGTCCCATTTTAGCAACTTGGCTACGGGTCTTGGTCTGAGAACTCTTTTTTATCCGTGTTGACGCGGCATTTCTTTCTGCGCTAAGTCATGGCGCTAGTTTACGCTACAAACTGTGTGACAGCTAGCGAGCTGTGGTGGTACCTGGTCGAAATAAAGGAGCTTGATGACAAATTATTTGTTTTTGTTTTTATTATTCCTTCCTCTCTTCAGTGAACGTGTGGTGTTAAATGTAGAGACATTAAATACCCATACAAACCTAGTATAATCTTGGTTTTTCTCACAAAACTCCTTGACAAATTGTATAAATTCTGACTTCCATTCAGCGATTTTCATACAAAAATGACCAAAACCTAGCCGCGATCTGCGATCAGTTGAAACGCATGCCCGTTCGGTAGGTAGCGATCTCAGGCCTACGATCTACGTCCAGTAGGTAACGACGACAGAAAATGAGGCGGGGCATGCGTTTCAACTGATCGCAGATCGCGGCTATGTCGCGGCTGTGTGTGTCAAGCTTAAAACGCTAAGAAACAAGTGAAGATAGCACTTTTACAGACTTATTACAAGTAACAAGCGCCAACCTGAATCACTAGCAATAACTAAGTTAATTCTAGGAGAAAAACCCAAATCAACACCGATATCTATCAAAAATAATATCGCAATTGCCACGGGTACTTTTGTTATCCAGAGTTTAAAATGACATTGCCACATTTCAATGGAGCTTTGCCCCACCTACAAAACTACGTGACCATTTTAGCTGTACCTATCATTTTGTTGGGGATTATTACAGGTTTCATATTGCATAATCATAATCAGTATCATTTTCTACTACTCTCGCAAATCCTATAGAAGAATAACAAAAACAATGAATAAATCGCTTCGATTTCTTACTATATTCTGAATTCTTAATTAAGCTGTTTTTTTCAACTCGCAACTTGTACACAACTTTAATTTAAACCAATAATTTTAATAAAATACGGAGATACTTTTACATTTATTCGCTATCTTGTACAACTTGCGGTTGATGGTGGGGCAGAATCTGGCATTGTCATTTTAACGTGCAGTATTGTCTGTCACCCCTAGTCTCTCTCAAAGAAAATCCTACAACGCGCTATTGAAATTTTCCTGGCACTCAGTATATATACGAACGGGATTCCCATGTAAAGTGGGAGGTCTGTATTTACACAGGAAAACAGACCGAGTAACTGTTGGATACTCAATCATTCAGATGACTGTGACAGTAATCACAGATAAGTCGTGAAGTGAAACAAGCTGACTTTGATAACTCTGTGGGTGGAGTGTTCAATGCCTCACTGCTGTAGATGATTTGACCTCCTTTTTGACCTATCACAGGTAGTTTAATTAAGGGTATATTAAATAAGGTAGTTTAAATAAGGTCAAAAAGGAGGTCAAATCATCTACAGCAGTGAGGCATTGACACTCCACAGAGTTATCAAAGTTCAGCTTGTTTCACGACTTATCTGTGATTACTGTCACAGTCATCTGAATGATTGAGTATCTAACAGTTACTCGGTCTGTTTTCCTGTGTAAATACAGACCTCCCACTTTACATGGGAATCCCGTTCGTATATATACTGAGTGCCCGGAAAATTTCAATAGCGCGTTGTAGGATTTTCTTTGAGAGAGACTAGGGGTGACAGACAATACTGCACGTTAAAATGACAATGCCAGAGTCTGCCCCACCATCAATAAAATATTAAACTTGCAAGATAGATGCTTTTAGCGACCAAAAACCCTTGTATAAATTAAAGCGCATGTATTTCCTCCTCGGCCTAGTGCCTCTGCCGAACCCTTCCACAAATATTCGCTATGACTCTTATAGTAGAACAATAAAAATAATAAGTTAAATGAAAGATACCAGATTCTGCCCCACCATCAACCGCATGCTGAACAAGATAACGAATAAATGTAAAAATATCTCCGTTTTTTATTAAAATGATTGTCGCGAGTCGAAAAATCAGCTTAATTAAGAATTTAGAAAATAGTAACAAATCGAAGCGAATTATTCATTGTCTTTGTTATCATTTTCTACTACTCTCGCAACTCCGTAGATTATGATTATTGCAATATGAAACCTGTAATAAGTCCCCAACAATATATGAGCTTCAATGGTCACGTAGGTGACCAAAGGTGGGGCAAAGCTCCATTGAAATGTAGTAATGTCATTTAACGATCATCAAAACTATTCCGATAATTTCGTTCAAAATATATATGTCGTAATTAGTTTTGGATTGTAAGTCTTATTGTATACACAGTAAGAATTGGAATCGTATTTATTGACAAAGTTGGGGTGAAATAACATTGACAAAGATCCCAGAAGTAAGGTAGGGCTGTATAGAAAAAAACACGAATAAGTAATAAAAACATGAAGCTCTAAAACATACTGTCATCCTTCTCTTTAACTAAAGTTGTGAAAGAGATAGCAGCTACGCTACTTGTATTCACGTCAAGAGTTTAAAGTAAAAATCACAAACCAGAATCTATAGCAATACGTTAAGTAATAAAATTAGAAGAAAAATTTGTCAGGAACCTACATTTTTCGATAGTATAAGTACAGAGTTTCAATTTTCAACATGCATTGCGATAAAACTTGTCATGTCACCCCTCTCTCTCTCGGAGGGAATCCTAAAACGCGCTATTGAAATTTTCCGAGCGCTCAGTATATATACGAAAGGGATTCCGGTATAGGTTGGGAGGTCTGTATTTACACAGGAAGACAGACTGAGTAACTGTTGAATACTCTACAATCAGATGACTGACCGCTCCGGCAGGTTCGCGTCAGTATACTAATTCGCATCCACGTCATTGAACTAAATGGATGTTTGATTACTCTATTGAGTGTTCGGCATCCTCCCCACTGCTGTAGATCATTTGACCTCCTTTTTGATGTTATTGAAGATCACAGGGCGTTTATTTTATGAAATTCACAAGATTAATTTTTATTAATTTATTTTTATAAAAACACAAAATCCTCACCTTCCCGTCACTGTATGTCCTTGAGATAGCAAAATCCGCACGAAACAACCTACACACACTAACAACAAACGCCACAATACGACACCCGAAAACGTGACAAGCTGCATGTCCCATTCTCCAAGCTAGCAAAGTCACACAATACTCTAAAAATAATGGCTCCTAAAGTCTACAACGCAATCCCCGAGGAAATAAAATACGCTCCAAGTCATACCACATTCATAAAAAAAACTTAAAGCTATGTTGATAGGCATGGCGTGTTACACCGTCGAAGAGTTTTTCAACGGTCTAAATTGTACTTGATGTAAGCTTACCTATATACATTTGACTTGTAAATGTGTTATTTTATCAATAAACGATTGTATTGTATTGTAATGATTTTTCACTAAGGGAAAAAACGGGCAAATTAAAATTGTGAACGTCTAAAATAATTTTTAAATTAATAAAATAATCCTTAATTATTCTCACTTTCTTTAAATATAACTGAGAAATAATTTAATTTCTAGGTATTTTATCTTCATTAGCAAGGTACATAGGTACTTTACTTACCTATTACAATGACAAGTGAATTACAAAATGGTTACGTTTTAAACAAACTTTTATGTATATGACAGTTTCTGATTCTGGCATAGTTGGAGTGAGGCAAGCCGAAGGTCATGGTCATCGGTCATTCCACGCTGTCTCAGCGTCGAGTGTTCATCGCTGTTTAACTTTAGAGTTAGCGCACACCTCAGAGAAGTCTTTATTTCTCTGAGGCGCACACCGACGGATCGGAGTAGAGTGGCGGCGAAGCGACTAATTTTTAAGTTTTGACAGTTCAACTTTATTTACGTCAACATACGACTGTAATCGGTATTGCAAAGTAAAATGCAAGTGCCAATGAAGGGAAAGTTCCGCGTGACGGCGCTCAGAGTTGTTCGGAGTCACGCGGAGGATCTCAATTCGCTAGGCGGCCGTGGAAGCCCCTCGCGCCGTTCGGTGTGCCTTGCGATCGGCGAATGTTCTTCGCCGCCACTCCACCCCATCGGTCTGCGCTGACCCTAACACAGCACGCAGCTGCGCGCGCAGCTCCGTCGAGCATAGAGCGCCGGTTCAAAGGGAAAGGTACGAACGACAAAAAAACTTGCAGTACGATTTCAGCTCTTACGACGCAGATAATAAGAACGGTCCAAAGCTACAGTTGATGTGCTTTACAGGAAAGTTATTAAGGTTGAGATTTCGCTTCGCTTTTTGAGTTGCGTCGGGGGATAAAAAGGAGGTCAAATCATTTACATCAGTGGGCTTTTGAATACCTGCTCCAGCCACAGGACAGTTACATTATGTACTTCGATACTATGTTACATCCTGTATGGCCGTGCGATCCAAATCTTATGTCGGACTCCTTGCAAAGTCAGACACAGCTGAATGTGACTGACCCCTTACAGAATCAGCCATCTTATGACTACTCATTGCGTAGTCAGTCTTTCGACTATCTTCGCACAGAGCCAGTCATCTATATGATTATCTCCGCATAGAGTCAATATTCTCTTACGAGTCAATTGACTCCTTGCAGAGTCAATCGGTTATGAGTATTTGCAAGATACCCTGTCTGTTTTCCTATGTAAATACGGACCTCCCAATTTGTATGAGAGGCGTTTCGTATTTATACAGAGTAATGAGAAAATTTCAATAGCGCGTTTTAGGTTTTCCTTGAATTGACATCTGATTAACAACTATCTATAAATAATCAAAACAATTATCTTATCGTTTTTGATAAATATTACGCGACAAACTCGCGTCACACAAGGAGTAATTGATAACAGACTAATGATAGCGATTCTGCTAACAAGTATCTAACATAATAATAATAACAATAAGTAATAGCTTACATCTATATAGCTCGAAGGGGTGGAAGTGTTAAAGGCATAAAGCCGGGAGTAGCCCACTTTCTGGCATTCCAGTAATGGTGAAACTGCAGCACACCTCTCGACACCCCTTAGCCGCTCACACCGGTGTTGCTCTCAGTTGTCTTTCTGACGACCATGTTGAGGGTCCATCTAGTGAGTGGCGAGTGCCAATTTTTTCATAACTTCGAGACAATGTGATCATGGCAGGTGTCCGACGTTTCGCTCTATAGACCAGACTGACTGACCCACCAACACCCCAAACAATAGTCCCAATTAAGTTGTAATTTCCAATCACTGCAATAGTTTATGCACCTGACGGGGTCTGTCATTGAGTGCAGTCAGACGCGCTCAGAGACGGGTCCCGCTAGGTGCATCACATATCTCTTCAAATTAAAGTTCTCTAAGGGGCCTCTACGCGTTGGACCTATGTCTCCGTGCAAGCCTTTCAAAGGACCGGGTTTTCTGAAACCCGTGAAGCCTAGAGAGATACAATAAGTAATAAGTAATTTCCAATCACTGCAATAGTTTTTATACACCTGAAGGGGCCGGTCATTGAGTGCATTCAGATGCGCTCAAAGACGGGTCCCGCTAGGTGCATCACATATACCATTAAAATAAAGTTCTCTAAGGGGCCTCTACGCGTTGGACCTATGTCTCCGTGCAAGCCTTTCAAAGTACCCTCGAGAGATTACAATAAAAAACAGTCTGAACAAAAAATCAGTCTTGGAATTTTATTTATATTTATTAATTTACTGTACATAAATAATATTAACTTTCGTCTCCAACTCAGAGGAAACTTAAGTCGTGATACTCGTGTGAAGTCACCACATGTGTTGGGTGATGAAGCTGTGGAAGCTGGTGACCCTGGCGAAGGCTGAGGGGAACCCGAGCTCGCAGCCAGCGGCCGCCACGAAGGAACTGATGCCCACCTGTGGAGATTAACAAGAAATAAGTATGCGAATAAATCACAATAAAAGTTTTACCAAAATCTTATGTTGATGATGAGCCGATACAAAGTTAAATTCTGAATTTAATAAGTGAGAAAGAGACAATTCGATACAACGAGACACTGAAACAAAATATTTGTATGAGAAAATCGGCGTTCTGAACGACGTTGTACCTACGTGTGGCGGGGGCGTGTTCTTGGTGGTGGTGGGGTCTTGTCAGTTTTATTTACCACGGTGATGTTAATGTGAACTCCTGTTATTTGAATCTTTTGTAATGGTGGAGCTTGGTGGGTGTTTAATTGATACCATCAATGGGTGTTCTATACAGGTTCATTCCTAGTTTAGGTACCTATGCATCGGTCTCCCCACAAACAAAGCTTGTTTTTGTTTGTGGTGAGATTTGATTTATTGATTTATAAAAGTCTTTATTTGTCATAAAAATTAACAATTACAATATCTAGTGTAAATTATAATAATCCTAGCATGTAATATCCTAATGACAAATTGTTTATTTCTAAGAGAAGTTTCCTATGTTTTAAACTTATGGCTATGATTATACATACTTATACAAATTGGTGTAGGTAGATTACTTAACAGAGTTACTTTTTTATGCTAACTTAGTTAGTTGGCATTTAGTTTGCGGTGAGAAATAGGCATCGAAACACATCAAATAGGTCACATTAAAAGTTTTACCAGAATGTTCTGTCCGCCGCTGTTAAGCACGAGCGGTCCGCCTGAGTCCCCGTTGCAGATGCCGACTCCGCCCGCGCCGTTGGTGCAGATGTTGCTGTTGGTCGCCCAGAAGCCGAACACGGCCTGGCACGCCTGCACGGTGATCACCTGCAGGTTCACGTGGCTGACCTGCGCCTGAGTAGTGATGCCAGCTTGTTCTGGAAGGAAATACGTAAGAACTGAAAAATCGGCAAATCACCATTTGGTTCCGTTATGGCGAGAGTCATTAAGAGATCAGTTTAGAAGGCAAATACTCAAGATCCACTTCGGGTCGCTGACCCAGCGGAGTAAGTAAGCCTTTTGATTGGCTGTTTCCTCTGTTTTTCCTTTTTTTATTTTATTTTTGTAGCTCTACTCCTACTGTGAAGTTAACATGACGAAATGGTGGGTTTTCGTGTCTCTGGTACACAGTGTTGTCAAATGTTTAGTTTTAGTTTGATTAGCCAAATACCTAAACCATCAAGCACAACCTGTCACTCCTGCAAGGGCCCCAATAGTAGAGAGAGAGTTTCTCCCTCTACGGCTCCAATAGACAAGCGGCAGTGTGTTAAAGACAACTCGCGACACTTTGGTCATCGTGCGATAAAGCAGTTACCTAATTTTTTATTGCCCAACAAACTACCATGATCATCTGACATTAGTTTTCAATACTCCAATTAACCTAAATATCTGATCAACTAATTTGTTTATGTCCTGGTAATGAATCATAAGGTATGCCAACTTACGGTCACTGGTTCTGCCATAGCCTGCCGCCATGGACCACTGCCCGGCGAAGGTGTCGCCCAGCTGGTGACTGCCGGGGAGGGCGATCGGCAGGATGCTCTCTGTTGACGTAAACACAACATATAGATGGCAATAACGTATCATGCATTCGGGCGTTTTGTCCGGTAACAAACTATTGAGACATTTGAGTCTCAGTCGGTTGTACTTAAGTACAATCATAGCGACCTCCCATTAGAGAAGCAAATCATTGCGAAAGTAATGTAGCTATTTGTGCAAACTACTCATTATTATTTGTTTTACAACAGCCCCCCAGCTAAGTGACTGTCGTTTAACGCTGGTAGAATAAGTAGCAAGAAGAAAAACAGTTAGGTTGCAACAGTTGTATGCCAACAGTTAGCATATGTCATGGCTTGTACAATTGTACATTTGTTATTTAATTAGCAGCTAACTAAAAGCAAATGTCCATCATCCCATACTTTTTATATTCTATTGGGATAGATAAAAAATTGCAGATTAGAGTGGTGGTGGCTGAAGGGAAGGGAAGGTGGCGAAATTAGAGAGGCCATTCGCTGACCTTAGTCACGTTAAGATACAGGACTGACAATGACAAAAGTACTCACGACTAAGCTGAACGTTCACAGGCAGATAGATCATGGCAACATCGTTCAACAGCGCTGAAGGAGCCCATTGCGGGTGCATGATGACTTGTGAGGTAGGGACGCGGGTTCCTCCGAAGAACAAGAACTGCGAGCCCATGACCACCTCAAACTGCGACGCCTGGTTGTTGCCGTCGAACCAGCAGTGAGCGGCCGTCACCAGCCGGTTGGCGCTGAGCAGACAGGACCCGCAGGCGGATATGCCGGGCGTGTGCCAGAAACTGATGAGGAGACCGGCCTGGAATACAATAGATCATGACACTTATTGCCCAAACTATAGGATAGACTGTGGTTGAGTCCAGAGACGTATGAATACGAGCAGAAATTATGCCCAGACCCAAATAGTTGAATCGTCAGATGGGCCACGCGCAATCTATCTGGGTAGTGTGTGTTTTCATACATTGGTTGACATACGACTTAGTGTCGCCGCACACGGGCCACACGCGACAGCCACAAACGCCGCCACGAGAAGCTAGAAGCGGCTACAAAGGTAGCTGAAGCGCGCGACAGCCACTTGTGGCCGGTGGTCGACACTTGCGGTCGGTGGCTGCTACTTTTTTTAACCCATGCGTGCAGTATAGTTTACTGAGGCAAGGGAGAGAGGGGCGCGGAATCGCGCGAGTGGCGTGTGGCGGCTTTTTGTGTCGGCGTTTAGTGGCCGGTGCCAGCCACAAGAAGCAAGCTGCGACGATTTGTAGCGTGTGGCCGCCACCGGCGCCAACCGTGTGCGGCGAGTCCATATAAAATGTATGAAAATTACAGGAAATATGTCTGTGGCGGCGTTTTGTGGTTGTGGCCGGTGGCCCGTGTGCGGGAGCACTAAGGCATATAGCGCACTAGACGACCACGACTCCGGCCGCCGGCCAGGGCCGGAGCGACCATGTTAACTTACAACGGCGTTTGCCTACTGCGACTGGTCGGGTCGTGGCTGTCTAGTGTACGAGGAGCCTAAGGACTGCATGATGATTGAAATTCACACACTATGAATCGATGAGCGCTGGCTCGATTATTTGTTAAAACGATACACTTAGAACCGACAATTCGTTCATTCGAATTTCATGGGCTCGAATATTCGTGGGGTCGAGCGCCATTGGCAACTCATACTAGAGGTACTGGGCACTGCAAAGTTACATAGTAGGTATTTTTGTAATCGAATTCATTTTGGCACATTATTTTCTTATGCTGTTATTCATAAACCTAGTTAAACCTCAGTTCCCTTAAATCGTGTTGCTATCCCTTTCACACTTCGTTAAAAAAGGTTAAGATAGAAACGGACAGGGTGGCTAAACGGTGGCGTAACTTTAAATCACGTTTATAAATAACAGCCTTAATGTTAAGTCCATTTGTAAAAATGAAAACGAATACGATGAACTTAGTAGCCAGGACACCATTCAAACTCTTACCAGATAAGGGTGTGCATTAGTATTAGCAATAACTCCGCCGACTATCCTACTCTCCGCTCCCTCTGCCGCCTGGCTGGCGATGGCAGCCAGCTCCGCCTCCTTGATCCTCTGCGCCGCCTGGAACCCCACAGCATCATGGTACCCCACCAGGGGCTCCACCAACGCAGCGGAGGCCGAAGCCAACAACGCAAACAGCAGGACACAACGCATTCCGACAAATAAACACCAACTAGTGATTTGATTAATTGATCTGTATTTATATATTGGTGATTATGATTAGATACAATAATTTTTTATCAGAATTATCCGCGAACTATCTGTGCAGCTAATTTGTCAAAGCTGTCTCTATCAAGGCAAATCTTTTGATTAATTATACAGGGTGCGTTGACATCATTGGCATACTTTTAACAACGTCTCGTTATGATAAAAACTGCTGAACGGTAGGTTAATTCACAGACACATACCACTTACTTACCCCATAGACCTGTAACAGGATGCGCCCGTGTCTGCCCGCACATGAGCGCAAAATTGCTAGCGACACGTGTAACCTAGAGATATTATCGACATGGACGCATCTCTTTAATACGGCACCCCTGTCGCTTCGCTTGCGTACCGATTTCATGTCTATTGGGTAATTGGGTCTGTGTTCACGGTTTACGAACCACAGATGGTATGGCAAAATCCAAAGAAAATCTTTAAATACGACGATGGTTTAAGGATTTTCGTTGTTTATCGCTACGGGCCGAAGACTCTTTTTTCGGATTACTTAGGCTCTATACTTATTACGTTTTTTATTGTGACTCTTCATATCTCGCTCCTAAGGATGATATTAATAAACAGTTTTGAGCACAATTTCAGCGTGAGCTAGCCCCTTACAAATGTAAAATTGTATGAATTCCGACAGTGTAAAAATGAACTCATTCATTCATAACTGTATATGAATGGGAGAGGTTTTATTTATATCATCAGAACTTACCTATACTACTCGTAGGTTCAATTTCGATTAGCCACAATCCACCCTATACTTATCTGTCAGATAATATTGTAGCTAAGTAAGGTTCGTCGTTATCGTTATCAGTCGATTAATTAACATTGATTTACGCCAGCTGATGGTTTACGTCTGTTGTTGGCGAGGACATTCACATTGTGATACTGAACATTTGAATTCCAAACGTTTAGAAATTTACTTATTTTCCCTTTCGTTCATTATCAATCAAATCCATTTTCTAAGAAGCGATTTTCATAGACTTAATTTTATCCAATCAATCAAATTTTTACAAGTGAAAAATAGGCTTGGCGATCCAATTTAATTAGAATGTAAAAAATACATAACTTTTTATATAAAAACAAATACAATTATAAATGCTTTAAAAATACATAACTTATTATATAAAAACATACTTACCTAAATCTAGTCAATACTACTTACTACTAGCGGTAATGAAAGTCAAAGCCTCTTGCAGGGGCCTTTACAGAAGAATGAACAACGAACTCTATTTATTTAAAGATATCTTTATTTCATTAATTTCTCAATGCAAGGTAAGAGCAAGAAATATCAATCCAATGATGATCCGCCAAGTGGGAATTAGGTACCTACATCTTCATTCAGCGTCAGTCAGCTGACGTCGATTCGTTCACCTGAAAACATACAAATTATAATATTTTTCCAAGTCTACTCGTAACTGGACTACGAACCCCTCTATTGATTGCATTTATCTCTCGCTCGGTAGTCAGATATCTATTCTATTAGTTTTTTACCATTCTATAATAACATCCACTTTGTGTCCCCACAATGACGGTGGCACAACCAAAAGCTAGTCGAGCTCCCCACTTTTCTTTGGGAGCTAACTTTTCCCACTTTTTTGTCAGATTTTTAATAGACTACTCATTGTCATTGCAGTCCCTCAGGGGCGCCGACTAAGTGAGGAATAAACAGGTAGGTGCCGAGCACCCCTGAGAATAGACATCAAGAAACAGATCAGTAATCGCCTTTTAGGGATGGGCGTTTTTTCATTAACGATTCGGGCAACAGATGCCAGTTACTGATGCCGCGCATCCATTATCAAAATGTTCGTTATAAATGCGCGATGCCGATGCGAGCAAAACAAAACCTCAAAACTATTCTTGGATGGCATCAACTTTTTGTTTTGAAAGGCAGGGACATCAAATGAGCATGAGCATCCATGAGGTTTTCTAAAAGCGACGCCCCTGCTGTCCCTTACCTCACCATAAGTGTTGAAGGATGAAGTTGCTGAAGCTCGTGACCCTGGCGAAGGCGGAGGGGTGTCCCAGCTGGCAGCCGGCCTGGGCCACGAACGAGCTAATCCCAATCTACGAAAGATTAATAAACCGTTTAATTACTTAGGCAATAGGTTCATAAATCCTTAGAACAGTTACCTATTCGTAGCCAAAGCTATCGATCATTAGTCATAAAACAAAATCTTTAGATACAAATAAATAACTCCAATTGTGATAATTAGCACAAATATCAACAAACCAATTTAAATAGACCTTAGGTCTCAGAATTTGAATTACGCATTATCCATGCTCGGTGAATAAATTAGAACATGATGAAGACCTTAGGTCTGTCTCACTAATCCTATCGACCCATGTATATGGGGCAAGTGGCAGAAGGCAGTCCGTCCCACTAAACCCTTAAACCATCCCATTAAACCATCAAAGCCCTTATTCTATCGTGAACGCCAAATCTAATCCTAAACCTATAAGAACTGTCACTTGGAATCATTATGTTACATATATGAGTGAGGCGGCACGAGCACGTCACACTCTTTCAATCGACAACTATTGAGTCGATTCCAGACATCTGTCGTAGCCATAACCGATTGGGGTAGACGAGTTCTCAAAGCACGCCACGAACGAGTAAACGTAGCGTGGGACGCCCCCTGACCAGATGGAGCGATGATCTGCGCAAGGTGGCTCGCAGAGACTGGATGCAAAAGGGCGAATCGGGCTGAGTGGTGTGCTTTGGGAGAGGTCAACGAACAACAGGACTGATACAGGCTGATGATGATAAGTAAGGAGTCCCGCTCTTACGCGATGCATCCGTAACTTACAATTGCGAGATTTGTTCTTTAAAATAAAGATGGTGTTTGATTGCTAACCCACCAAGACATTCTGTCCATTGCTGTTGACTACTAGCGGTCCGCCCGAGTCCCCGTTGCAGATGCCGACGCCGCCGAAGCCGTTGGTGCAGACGTTGCTGGCGAGAACCTGGTGTGCGCCGAACACGCGCTGGCAGTCGGCTGTCGGTATCACCTGGAGGAACACCTGGCTGATCTGCGTAGCGGTCGTCACGTCCAGGTCTGGTCAACAAATTATACGACGATGGTGGTTACATAAGGAAAAAAACGAGTGGCAAAAATGAAATAAGTGGCAGAGACGCTATGACGATGCTTAGGGTCTACTAAATAGGTACGTAACTCTCTTCCTTATACCTTTGTGAGTAGCATATTCGTACTTACGATCGTGTGTTTTGCCGTATCCGGAAGCAATAGCCCACTGTCCAGCGAAGGTGTCAAAGAGCTGGTTGCCGCTAGGGAGAGAGATGGGCTGGATACCCTCTGCGAACATACATTTTTAAGTTGAATTTAAGAATTTAAAAAGTCAAAAGATGTTGCTATATATATTTCCACAATATTGGTCATAATTCGAAACCCATGTATATTTTTCCGAATGCTTTTGCTAGCGTGGAGACTCTCCGGGATTCGGCTTCCACGGAGCTCGGCCTGTGGCCTCGCAGTCCGACTCGGCCTTCGGCCTAGCGTTACACTTTAACGAACAGGTTAAGAGTTGTTGGAGGTTTGTTATGTTTCTGATTGGCAAGGGTGGACGCTTCATATTATAATTCGTCGTTAAAGAAAAATAACTCGGCCACTGCTATAGAGTCTATCTATCAAAAAGATTCAATCAGACAAATTTTCTATAACTACGAAGTACGAACTGAAAACATTAAAATGGTAAGCTTTAAGTTAAGCAGCTATGTTAACCCAAAGTGGCAGGCAGCTATTCGTGACGGTAGACTCGACTATTTCAACTCTTTACATACGCAAAGACACAGATAATAAAACCTACATATTTAAAGCCTAAAGAGTTTGATGTGCTTTCCGCTATATCATTGTAGATTTTGTTTACAAATTCGCCGTAATTTTTAGTCAACTTAGCTGCCTGGGTATGTACCTATGCATGTCTTTTCTCTTTACTCACGTGAGAACGCAACATTCATCGGCAAATATATCATGGCAACATCATTCGCCAGAGCCGAGGGAATGTACTGCGGGTGCATTACGACGTTGGATGTCGGGATGCGAATGCCGCCGAAGAACAGCCACTGCGAGCCGAGGACGACCTCGAACTGCGAGGCCTGTCTGCGTCCGTCCCACCAGCAGTGGGCGGCGGTCACCAGGCGGCTGGCAGTCAGCAGGGACGAACCACATAAGGAGTTGCCGGCGATGTTCCAGAAACTGATGACTAGGCCGCCCTACAGAACAGTGGTGTAGTTTAGAATATATAGGTCCAAGGTGTAAAATATAATGTACAAACAGAGAAAAGTATACGGGGGTCGTTGAGGTTGAGATTTTCTCAAGAACAACTGGACCGTTTGGAAAAAAATATTTTGCTAGTTGATAGTTTAGAGTAGGTACACTATTTGTAAAAAACTTCGCAAAAATTCTTTCACTGTTTGATAGATAAAAGTTAAAACTATGTAACTGTAAAAGAATTATTAAATTACGTCCAGTAGTTTTTAAGAAAATCTCAACCTTATTGAGGCCCCCTGTCTGTATCTCTGTCTTCGACACTCAAATACACACTTACCAAATACGGATGAGCGTAAGTAGTAGCAATAGCACCGCCGACTATTCTGGTCGAGACCTCTTCATTGCTGACCATAAGAGACTCTTCAGCGTCCCTGATAGTCCTCGCCAAGGGGATGCCCACAGCATCGTGATAACCTACCAGCGGCTCCAAACCCAACGCGGAACCCACCACCAGAAAAACCAAAACTACACCACGCATTTTGAATGAATACTACAGATTGTCAACAAAAGTTATTGTTTTCATAATTTATAGGAAAACTCAGCAATTTTTATCGAAGTTATCTGCGAAAAAACCCTAATAGGTAAATTAGTAATAATTAGTTTGCGGCACATTCGCATAGTCATATTTTATCTACGTGATCAATATCATTTGCGGAAAACTTTTCAAAGTTAAAACCTAACAAGTACTTTCAAGTTTTGATTCCTACTTGTCTATGTTACCTACAATACATGTAGGTAAGTAAATTATCTCATTATTTTTCATATATAAATCATTCATCTATAAAATAGAGCCTGAAGTAAGGACAACCTAATTTGATTAGTGTAACAGGATTACAGTCAGATAAAGTCGCATAAAGCAATTGACTCTTGGATCATCACAATAAGTTTTTGACGTGACAACGTCTTATAAATTGGTTTGCCGGGTGACACTTCAAGAAACTGCGTTACGCTCCGCTCACGTTATGCGCTCACAATGAGAGCGAGTGAGAGGCACGCGTCCCTTCCACTTTCCCTTCGTCGTTGTCACGTAAAACTTTCGCCCGTATACCGACTTTACAGGCAACCATTTTTTTTAACCATCGATTCTATCTGCGCAATCGATTATAAGTACAAACACCCGCCTCCAACAACAAAGAAATGGTAAATGACTGACAAGACGAAGATATGATAAAGAATCGATATCTGCGTTTACTCTGAGAAAGATATAGTGTGAATAAAAATACGTGCTGTGCAAGAAAAAAACAAATTACTTACTTAATTCTAACATTTATTTGAACAATAATTAGGTATATAAAAATTAAAAATCATCTCGTTGCGAAATTATATGATAATTTTCAGTTTAAGTCTACAGTGGTTGTTTTGTGTTTAATATCACGTTCAATAATCAGAAAATGTTCGCGAATAACAGTTTGTTGAAATTATTGGAGGATCATGCAGGAGCTGAAGTTTGGCGCTATAGTCGAGAGTCCCACTACGAGCTCGGGAGTGAACGTGCTGTCGAGCTGCTTCGTCCAGAGTGACGACGCTACGGCACTCCTCTGGATGAAGACAAGAAGACGCGGGTGACGATGCTACTTCGACTCCCCTGAAGAGATGACGATACGATATTTTGATATTCTGCAACATGACATTGGCAAATGACGAACTGGCGAGTTCATTAATAAAATAAATAAATAAGTGTTACGTGTTCGTGTTTCCCAAAACACAACGTATCGTAAGGATTTCCCAATATACGTATAAGTAGGCCAAATAATCTCGTATCGATAGAAAAGTTTAAGATACGGTAATCGATCATGTGACCGACATATTGACGCGGGAGGTGGCTAGACAAGGCATATAACTAGCAAAATAATATTGGTCGCAATTTCGTCGCTTTTACAAAAATAACAAATAATCAAAATAACTAATTAACATCAAAGCTCCATTTGTTAGGGTTCCGTGCCTGAAAAGGTAAAAAAAGATTACTTTGTTGTCCCTGTCTGTCTGTCCGTCTTTCAAGTCCTATATCTCAGAAACGCGTGGACGGATTTTAAGTTGAAATTAATACCAAATACAAATACTTAGGCAATCTCATGCCGCCGTGAAAAAAATCAACCTTCTACGTCAACGCAATCAAAAGATATAATGGTATGAAAATGCAAGAAAACCAAAACCTATAGGGTACTTCCCGTTGACCTAGAATCATGAAATTTGGCATGAAACAAACGAAGCGTTGTCTTATAGCAAAAATCCGAATACTGTTAATTGGAAGTTCTATCACGATTTTTTTTTTGTAATTACAAACTTATATTAGCAGTTGAGGCCGGGATGTCTTTGTATGACGTTATCAGTTTCGAAAACGCAAAGATAAGTTTGTCCCTAAATCTAGTTTATCTTTTCGTTAGAGCAAATGTTATGGTGAAGTATCACGGAATCCTCTGTGCGCGTGTTCGACAGCCGACTCGCAGTTGGCCGTTTTTTAAATAAGTTTCTGAGTTAGACCGTACGTTCATAAAGCTTAGGCCTCATGGATCAGCTAAGCTCGATGCCGGTAACTTCGCTGATCCAGTTCAAGTAGCGCTGAGTCCTGGTGAACACAGACGGCAGGTCCTCATTGCAGCCGCTGTTGTCGACAAAGGTCGCCACACCGATCTGTTGTCAACAAATTCGGTACATTATGATCATTCTTTCTTTTTTTCGTGTGATTTAGTGACCTACTATTTGTCAGAGTTATTCAGGCCGCCCATAGGCCTCTGACGTGGCCTAACGACTGCTGCCGAGCGACCGGGACCAACTGCTTAACGTGCTTTCCGAAGCACGGAGGGGCTCAGATGAAAGTGTCACTAGCGGTCACCCATCCAGGTACTGACCTCGACCAGCGTTGTTTAACTTATACGATCGGTTTCAACGTGTACTCGCAACTGGACTACGAAACCCTCTCGTACATGATTAAAGTTCGGAATGCCTAACCAAGTGGCATTGACTTTCGTTAAAGACTCTCTCTTCTTCACATGTGGTTTAGTGACCATACCTAATTTATCAGAGTTACGTTGACGCCGCCTAACGCTCGAAAGAAGTAGGCGCAGAAGGACCACGACTCTGACCTCTATCTTTCATAAAACAATAATGTTGCAGGAACGTTTTGTTTCCATCTTATATTACTTTGATTCAGTTTTCAAAATGGCAATGGGGGGGGGCGCTATGTCAATGTTCTAGCGCTCAAGACGCGTCAATGTGAGATTTTTGGCGAAAATTAGCAAGAATTGCGTTCGCGCAGACTTTGACAGGACTCGAGCCTAAAAAAGGCCAGTCGGCTAGCCCTCCTGGGTCGCAAACGGAGTAATTCTCAAAGTGCCCCATTCTCTAAAGGCCAAATTCGCAAAACAGACGTGACCTAACCACTGCTGCGTGACCGACCGACAAATTTCTCATGAATACATTTTGTATTATTGATTAACTCACTCTTGTTTATTTACTCAAATAGTACTTGCATACTCTGTTATAGGTACCTAAGCCTCTGCAAGTGTCTTACTTTCTAAATTAACTATTTTCCCCAACTCACCAAGATAATTTCTTCCGTAGCGTTGTGAAATATCGTCATGGGACCGCCGTTATCGCCCTGAAACCAAATTAATTATTATGTCTACTATACGTAAATAAGTCGGTAAGTATCCAATTCAATGCGAAATTGAGCTAATTAATAATAGTATACAGATTCTTATAACTTGTAATCAAATCAACCTAATGTAAGTTTTCTAATACAAAACAATACATTATCTTCGGATTAATTAGATTGCTCAAGAGTACATAGTAATTAAGTCTTTGCGTCACAATCTATTTCTGTCTGTGACATTATTGTCTGAAATATAATTGAAAAAAAAATCGAATAACAAATATTCGAGCGATGCATATGCATGCGAGTAAAATGTAGCATTCGCGGTAAAATGTAGTTAACAGACGACCTAGGATTATATCCCTGGATGTTCGCAAGATAAAGGACAGACTACAATGGTCACTGTTTAAAGTAGGTCATGCATTGTCTATGAGTTGATCACTGTCTATAAATTGGTCACTGTCTACAGTAGGTTACTGTCTATAAGTTGATCGCTATCTACAGTAGGTCATTGTCCATAAGTTAATCACTGTCTACAGTAGGCCACTGTCTATAAGTTGATCACTATCTACAGTAGGTTATTGTCCATAAGTTGATCACTGTCTACAGAAGGTCATTATCCATAAGTTAAGCACTGTGTACAAGTTGGCCATTGACTATAAGTTGGCCCCTAAGTTCATCACTGTTTATCTGCAGTAGGTCACTTGTCTATAAGTTGATCACTGTCTACAGTAGGTCACTCATTATCTACAGCAGGTAGGTCACTGGCTACAGCAGGTAGGTCATTGTAGGTCACGGTCCACAGTAGTTAGGTAACTGTGTACAAGTTGATCACTGGCCTTATGGCCTACATAAATAGGTGTGTAGCGCTGACCTTGCACGTGCCCGCAGTCGCGTTGTGTCCGCACACCGTGTTGTCCGGCAGCTGGCCGAAGTAGTTGTTGTTGCACAGTGGGTCGGTCAGTACAGTCATCACCTTCTCACGCAGCGTCGGAGACACGAACGTCACGCCTGCACAGGCGCAGATTCAGACCTCAAAAAATATTGTAGTCACAGCCACCCGAAAATAGGCCAACTGCGAGTCGGCGTATGAACCCGCTAATGCTATGCATGATAGATAAGCAGTTTGTGGTTGTAGTGTTACGTATGGTGTGATGTGGACAATAAATCAATTTGATATATCCATAAACGTAACCTTTGGAGCAGGGTGAGTTGACCACCTCACTTTTTGGAAATAGTCAACTCACCCAAGTGTTGGGTGAAACGACCACTAACGTTTTTGAAAGGTGGCATCTCACCCATAGGTGAGATATTTGGAGGGTGAGTTGCCACCTAAACCTGATTGTTTGCTATGCCACATTTGAACTATAAAGCAGAGGTTCTCAAACTTGTTTCGTCTTGGTTTGAAAACTTTGAATATCAATTATTTTTCAGCGCCCCTATCTTTTTTTATTTTACCAATAACTTGTTAAAACTTGATTGCTCACATGGCTATCCTACGAAAGCTAAGTTAAATATTTTAAGTTTTTATTTTATACAATCAAACAGGGCAGAAATATAAACTAAATAAAATAAATGATGTTGTGTAGTAGGTAGGTTTTAGTTTTAGTGAATTTTAAAATATTAAGTAGATAAGTAGATGAAACTACAAATCAGCCATCGCCTCGTTATTGCCCACTTATAGCGCGTTTTAACTCGATAGCAGTGACATCTATCGACGAGTTAGTGGCATTAAAAATTTCAACTTGATACGTACACGCGTTTCTGACAAAAAGGTCTTGACAGACCGATAGTATCTATCTACGGACAACAAAGTGATATTATAAGGGTTATTTTTCCTCATTAGGTACGGAACCCTCAAGATCTAATACTATTGGTCAGACAGCGTCATACCTGGTGCCGCGATACCCCAGCCGGAAGCCCGAGCCACCATCCCGGCGAAGTTCCACTGCGTCATGCTCACGTAGGGAAGACGAACCACATCTATCATATCTAAAACAAACGGTTTCATATCGACTTATTATAACCGAAGCCCAAATCAAGTGTCTTACTTTGTAAACAAAATCTACCCTACTAACATTTTAAGCTGGTCTGTGATTATTGCAGTTATATTCACATTATTAGATCAGATTACTTTATTTTCACAATGATGAACAGGTTCAATCAATCAGTTCCTTCAGTGTTACATCACAACAGGTAATTGGACGATCATATTTGTTTACAAAATAAGACACTAGATTAGGGCTTCGGTTTACGTTTGTTTATAGTTTATGAAAACTTATGAAAATATTGCAGTAGTACTAATGCTCGCATCGCGGTCGGGTCAAAATGAAAACGATAAAGAAAATCCTTCATGCTTCAAAATATCGATATTGACAATTGAGGTAAGTACCATTCCGCAGCCGACCGCAGACATCAACAGCAACGTGTAGCCGCGACATGTGGTCGTGCTACGTGTCGTCTACCGTCCGGCTCGTAGCGGCAGACGACGTGTCCGCTACGGCCGGGCGTCTGCGCACGGTATCTTTAGGTTAATGTTAGATTAGGGGGTGCTGACACGTGACCGCAAGATGTTGTCGAGCCAGTGGCTTCCAGATGTTACTGACCAGTGAGTTGCATAGTGTTGGCCAATCGCATGAGCGCCAGGTCGTTGGCGAACGTCTCCGGCTCCCAGTCGGGGTGGATGACGATATCGGCCACGTTCACGATCCGCCGGCCGTTCTCGTAGCGGTCGTACAGCGAGTGAGCACCGAGGATCGCCTGGGGAAACAAATGTCCAATGGCAAAGACCGTTAAACTATTCGTGCACAGAGAGATCTGTCATATTCGTCTGCTGCTATTCATAAACCTATGCACTTGAAACATATTACTCTCTTTCCGGCAGTTGGTTAAAACAATCAATCCAAATCAATACAAACAAACTAATTACGTATATGCTAAAAATAGTAAATTAAGCGGTAAATTAGATAAAATGGTAGATAAACTAAATCCTCTAGTTTCCTACTATACTATCGAGAAGTTTATCATAATTGATTTATTTTGTTACGTAACATTGTATTTATCTGGTTTCGGCAGATCCAAGCGTAGGATACGGTAGGTATAGCTAACAGCAGATCAAGTGTAACACTTTGGACTTTGCACCGTTCTTATTATCTGCGTCACAAGAGTTGAATTTGTACTGCAAGTGTTAACATTGATCTGCTGTTGTCCGTACCTACACTCGACAATTAGTTAATTAAGAAATCGTGATCACATTGCATAGGTACATAAAGTAAATCCTAATTGTAAATCCGTCATTGGCAGTATGTTATGACTTAAACTGAAATATAATTTATTTAAGTGCTGTGGATTTTGTTATGACGAATAAAAAAAAAAAGTCACAATGAGGGACAGAGTTGGCCAGAATCGCAGCAAATGGAACTCCATTGAAGGAGTACCATTTGCTGCGATTCTGGCCGCATTTCCTCATATTCACTTCGTTCACACTCATCAATCTATTCATGCAAATGCGCAACGTTTTGTATAAAGCATAAGTTAATTTTCAATAGTTATTAAAAAATACAAAAATACTTTATCAAAAGATTTTCACAATTTTACGATGATTTGTGATGAGTTTATGACTATATGGATGGCATATAGGCATTCCATGTGAACCTTGGAAATGTCTTGACTTGATCTAAAGTCTTTTTCCGTGGCATTAAATGCCGCGTCGTCGTCATGATCAAGATGCTACGTGACCCATGCTAACGATACCACATAGTTTAACAAAATCTGTCAATCTGTTTAAGATACAGAAAGTGAAATAACTGGCATGCACCCGAAAGCTCCTCCTTACTTACTCCGCTGGCTCAGTGAGCTAAAGTGGACCTTCGCAGAGCGCCACTGCATCCTATCCTGCGCTGTCTGGCGCCAGTAAGGAGACTGGCTCTCGCAGATCCTGTTGCATCCAAGGTCCTCCTTACTTCAAGAATAGAGTAAATACCTGAACATTGTCGACCTGCTGGTCCCCGTGGAAGCAGCAGTGCGCCGCCGTCAGCACCCACTCCGGGTGGACGAGGGAGCCGCCGCAGAAGCCCAGCTCGCCTGTTGTGCCCACTCGCTTGTACAGAGCCACCTAGGGGACGATACACGAAGCTATGAGGTGCGGTGGCCTACAATATCATCATAATTATTCCAAAAATATAGGGCATAGGTACGCGGTGGATCGATATTTCGATAGTCCCGTAGAACAATGTCGCTTGTGATCATAAAGCAAAAGTAGTTTTTTGATTATTTATGCATCCTAAGGTGCCAAGCTTCATGGCATAATTTTTATTTTTTCTGTATTCTATCTTATTAATGAGATACTCAGTAGAACAACGTAGCATAAGATTTTTTCTACGCAGAACAATGAAGCATGTTCAGACGTGACATTGTGAGCGCGGCCCGCGCCGCGCCTCACATGCAGGTGCGCCGTTGTTCGCGGCAGGGAGGTCGTTTTGTCACGCTGTTTTAAAAGTTGTGTTTTACGCGAATTTGTACAGTATTTTTTTAAATAATCATCATGCCTCTATCAAGATCATAATATATTTTATCTTTAGCACTTAAAAAAATATTTTCACCACGAAATATTCAATATGAAGCAAAGGACAATGAGAACGAAATTTCTTTACAAGCAAATTCTATGGATACCGGTAAGTATTAAATCACGATTTACTAAATTTATAATAACTATAACAGTTATGTTCTATTTTATGTTACCTGCTTGCATGTTTGTCTGTTTATTTGATTTTATTGCTAAATTACTTTAATGTATCGTCTCAAAGTAATATACTACAATATTCTATGGAATAAACTATAATTAAAATACAGACTTAATAAACAGAATAAAATGATTCAAAATGCGGTTATGTTCAACAGCAATAGAATAAATACAACGACAAAAATATTTTTATTTCGTGGTATTATAAGTAGATAAGACATTTTTCGTCGTTAGTTGTAAAGACAAATGGTGTAGCTTGTGCATATACGACTTTGTTCTCCGAACTCAAATGAACAAAATAACATCGTATGTGCACAAGCTACGATTTTCTTTGCAATCGCTTTTTATATGCGACAATGTTCGACTTTTAATTTTGAGAATACACATGATATTTTTTTTAATCCACGGCGAATTATACATTTTGATTATTTATAATACCTCCTTGATTTCCAGTTTTGTAGTAAATCATAAACTCTGTTTTTTTTAGATTTTCATGGTACGATGTCTCCGGTAGTTACATGCAACAACACAAAATATTCATACTGACATGGTTGAGGTGTGGAAAGACGTATTTGGTGATGGTAAAGAGAGTCAATATCCCGGTAATGTTGCTTGCCATGCCATCTCTACTGCAGAGAGGTGGCCAGTGAAAAACTGTTTTTGATTGATTCCTACCAACCAACAAGACATTAATATTGCCTTCGTTCCTAAAAACCTGCTATGAAATATGACGTTGCGGGTAAACAGTTGTCTTTCTTTTCCACTAACCTGCATAACAATACCCTGCAACTAAAGACATTATCCCCTTTTCTATTATTCATTTTCTACTGATTGCGAAAATTCTCTTACGAGTTAGTATATGTACGTTTTCAAATTGAGGAATTTGAAAACATTGAAAATAATTCTCCATTAAATTGCTCGGAGTTAACAACCAATATCTCGAGTTAACGTCCATCGAACTTATGAAGATGCATTTTGCTGTCTTCATAATAACTGGGCTGATTCGGTTGGTACGCTGTCTACATCTTGCAATAATTCAAGCACTACTGTTAATGTTAGTCAAGAGCAGTCTAAAAGCACCGAACCAAGGCGATCAAAGAATCGTATCAAGAAGCGTGAAGAATAGTCCGACGCGAAAAGAAATGTCTTAAAAACATAGTTAAAAATAAGTTTCCAATGTGATGTGTTGATCATTCGTAGCGGAACCAGCAATGCATCAGCTCTACCTGATATAGACCGTCTTTACCGAATATTCCTAAAATACTTATACGTATTATAATTAATAATAGACGATTTGGTCAGCAGGTATGAGTGATTCCGTAGAGATAATTGTGGAACATATATATATTTTAAATCTTTAGCTGTAGAATAGTAAAGAGTAATTAATGATGTACTTGTCAGATATAATTTTACTTAATTATTTTCTTATACTTTTATAGCACGATCTATTTCTTATTAAATCTTGCGGTGATCTCTGTATGTGAGAAGGTATTGAAACAAATTGTAACTTTTTGAGACTATTAAGAGTAGGTGTCTTATAACTAAATCTTTAATAATAAGTTACGTTTATTTTGACAAAAAATACTGGTTTTAGACTACTTACACTACAACAAATTAAATTAAGTATAACTCGAAGTGCTTACCTGGCTACTTTAGACTTTGGTGGTATAATTATTTATCGATTTAAATTGAGTTTTGTTTTAAATTTAGATAACAAAATAGCTTATTTGTTCCTGTTTAATTTTGAGAAGGGTTATTATTGAATAAAAGTGTTGATTTTGTATTTAATATGTCAATTACAGCTAATTTTATGAACATACGACACCAAGTGTCTCCCGAAATACCGAAGAAAAAAGTTTTTTATGCATATACTACATCTTTTTTGCATCGGAAGTACATTGAACAATGACGTATGTGCTTATAAAGCGATCACTTAGCCATAGAACAACGGCGCATATGATTATAGGCCCCCGTTTTTGGACAAAAATTTAAATATTTTTATATCTTATTATAAATATAGACTCGTCTCATATAATTTAGTAACATAATAAAATTTCTTAGCAATCTGCATTTCACATTGAACAATATTAATAGAAATCTTTGTCACAATCTTTGAACTGCTCTACCGCAAAACTATGATTTTGCAAATACGACTTTGTTCTACGGGACTATCGATTTGTGTCGATGTATATTACATCCCACGCTAAATTCTTCTGCGATCGATGTAGCGTAATGATCGTGGCATTTGCGTTTAGGTTTAGATTTGGCAGCCAAGACTGAATCGCATCTACTTAAGTATAGTTATCGAAAGTTATTATTGTAAATTAAAACCAAAACATCGCGATTCGCAAAAAAGGGACTTTTTAGAAATAGAGACTGCCGATGGTTTCATTTATTTTTGTACTTGTGGTGCAATAAAAAGGGTTACCGTTGGTACCCGTGGTACCGTTGAATTTATCCATTAGCACCCAAGTGAATTACCCCCAGGTGAATTAAGTGTACTTCGTGCGGTTTCGCAAGAGGGATAAAGTGTAGGTTACTAATAATAGTAATACCTAGTTGTGTCTAGATATTAAGTAATTGTGTAATTATTTTAAAAGATGTACTGCTGATTTTTTGCCACTTTTTCTCCTCAGCGTTGGCACCTTTTCCTTGCAGTGGTGTAAAAGTAAATACAAAAAATATGTTGACGTGCATAAATATACACAACGTGCTTACTTGCAATAAATTTGACTTTGACTTGACTTTGCCCTGTTTTAAGACCCACGAGTAATTAAGTTGGACTTTAATCCTACGAGTGTTATGATAATATTCTTAAATATACGTTAAGTTGCGGATGTAAACTCACCTGAAATGGCCTCGTGTTTCTCTCAGTAATGTCTCCTCCAATAATCCTGGCGTTTCTCGCATCGCACCCTCCCTCGTCACACCGCAACGCACACAATACAACGGGGATCAGAAACAACACTCGTCCAAACATTTTTGATGCAAAATTCAGAATTTTCAGTTTATTTGTAGTTCAGATTCTACTTGTAGTACAGATACTATTCAGTAGACAAGTGTGAGAATTTATTGGAGAAAGGTATTTTATCTCTGTAAAGATATCAGATGTCGGTTAGTGATGAGATTATCTAAGATATGTTCAGGAAGACAGAACATTCTTTTGACCTATAAATTCTTAGTAGATATGAGCTGTACCGAAGTATGATCTAAGTAAGGAATATAAACGGATCGCCTAGTGATTTATATCTTCGGTCAGCTTCTGTATAATATGTACAGTACAGTCGAAGACAGAGATAAGTATACAGGGGGGCTCAACAATATTAAGATTTTCTCTAAAACTACTGGACCGAATTTAATAATTCTTTTACAGTTACATAGTCTTAACTTTTATCTATCAAACAGTGAAATAACTTTTACAATAGGTCAGGTAGTTTTTGAGAAAATCTCAACCTTAAAAACTCTCATGTACCTTCTCTGTGTTCCACCGTACATAAATATGGAAATACGTGTTACATATATTGAAAACTAAGAATATTTTACATGTTGAACAAGTTTAACATCATACACAATTAATATTCTAAGATATAAGGTCCAATTGTGCCAAGAGATAATCAGAGTGATCCCGTTTCCAAAAACACCATACGTTTTTCGGGAACGAGTAGGAATAATGTTTAAAATTGCAATTAGGATGTGGGTAGTAAAAATAAGACGCCTAAAGTTTATTTGAAAACATCATTTATTATATTTTCCTCAAAAAAGTAAAATTTAAAAATAAAATATTTAAACATAAGGTTTACATGCATAGTGTGAAACCAATGTGGCAGTAGGGCGACGCGACGAACAGATGCCGAACACTAACATACAAGCGTCACCGTCAACGACCATCCACCATCCATCCACCAATCACCGTCCACACTCATCACGCCACAGGTCAACACCAACACACAAGTTACATCGAACGACCAATCACAATCGCTTATTTCTTTAACACATTTACGTCATTCGTTGAAACATTCCTGCTAGTTTACGTCAATACACCGATGTGTAATACGTCAATACACCGATGTGTAATTTTGAAACTTATTGCATTGGCATAAATTCTAAGGTTTTACGATGCAACTTCTATGTCGAGTCACGCTGTACTATACAATAATAATCATAAGACATACATAAAGAGAACTAAAAATGTGTGATCGTAACATTAAAAGTGTTAAATCGTACGTATTGCTTATAAAATTAACAATTTGTGAAACGTTGGCAGTAAAATAATCATAAAACTTAATTTTATGAAATCACGTTACTTCAGAAGCACTTACGAGGCGATCAAGCATACTTACAACTCCTTTTACGATAAGTAACAAATACTCCGACGGTGCGGTCCGTGGCACTGTACAAGATGGCACAAACAACTGTCACTAATACTATAAACAATGATTAAATATCAACAATTAAAAATATTTGAAATTTACTAAAGAACAGTATCTTTTTTGTAGTTTCAAATAAGTTTATTGATACAAAACCATTCTGCAAACTAGCACAGTTATTTGTAAAATTCTTAAATACAGTGATTTAATTGTAACGCCTTATAATATTATAGAGAATCTAAGATAATAAGAATTTTGATTTAATTAGTAAATGCGCAATTCAATCGCACGACAACGTCGGAGTATTTCGAAGAAGACACTTTATAATGGAAATTAATTCTAATACAATTACGTAGATTACGTAGCTTACATTATACAGAACCGTATCGCTTCGCTAGCAAAGCTGTCAGATTAATAAAAACGTCACTGGGGAGTTAATGTATTGTAAATGCGGTTATCCATTGTCTTAGCTAAGCTAATAATATTAAATATCGAATGTGATATTCAAATTCCGTCGATTGATATTATTGATTGGTCATATTTTATCATAAAATGTCTAATTTTCTAAATGTCTGAGTTAGTAGTGAATTGAACGACATACATTTCTAGTTCAACTGAATTTACACTATCTCCATAATATTATCATTATAAATAATTAAAATATAATATATATTTTCAATCTGAATCACTAAAACCATTTACTCATAAATAGCGTTCGCATTTAGAATTTTAAATTTATAATCAATTTCAATACAACAATTACACAATTTGAAGGGGGGTGGGACAATATATATTTGGGTACATATATTTAATTATATTAATAATTCTTTCAATAAATACAGTGTACAGAGACGAAGGCGAATGATGAAACACTCAAAAATATCGAACAGTCTTAAATAACGTTTTGTACGCAACAAAAATAATAACATTTATGTGTATTGACAGTCGTTCTGACACAATTTCGTCATTAGCAAAGCTTACGGCTGCAAGCGTCGTGAGAAATGTGCGTCCGTCGATCCGGTACCCTCGTGCGCGCGCGCACTGCTCGGTACGGCGGGGACGCGCTCGTGCGTAATGAGGGAAATTGTACGGGCCAGTGTTGTGCCCGTCGGCTGTCGTACGCTTCACGGGCATTTAACTGGAAAAATAATAATACAGTTTTAATTTATTTATTCTTCGTAACAAATGTAGGCAGTTGCAGAAAGCAGCTTTATGAAGTTAAATATCAGCCCCAGGACTGATGTATCCGTAATTGCATTGCCTCTTCCACTCTTCATACCAGAATGGTAGCACATTGTTTGCTATTACCACCGACTAAGGGGGTGGTATTTACCCAAACTCTCCATTTCCCTTAATTGGTAAGTTAACGGATAGACAAAGATGCTTTCCGCAAGTCGCCAACAAGCTGATACATACATACATACATGTTAGTTTCGATTAAGGTTTAGTATACTTAAAGAAAAAAATAAGAAGCTAAGTGATGAGAATGTCGTTTTCTTGACTGAAAATGATGTCAGCTCAGCATTGTATGGTGAATGTTTAGATATTTGAATTGATTAACAGGTAGATAATGGCAGTTTAAAGGGCCCATGCAATATTTTATAGAAGTTAGCAGACAGATATCCCAATGCCTCTAAATACTACATCAAAGCGTATTATGGCGTTGTACACAAATCTCATGCAGAATACATAATAATGGAGTGACTACGGCGAGAATACGAAGCCAAGTGATGACACTGACGTTTCCTTGAGAGCGAAGAACGGTTGTTTCGGCTCGGTGATGATTGGTGGATATTGAAACACTTAGAAGTGAGTAAGAGACAAATATGACAGTTTTAGGCCCAAATATATTATACTAATACCATATTATGGCGTTGTACACAAACGTCATGCAGAATACATAATAATGGAGTGACTACGGCGAGCATATAAAACCAAAGGAGCATCGCTGGAGCTCAGCGTTGATTGGCGTAAGTGTTTAGACATTTGAAGATTGAAGTCAGTTTTAGACCCCTAGGTAGGTTATATTACACCAATACCATATTATGGTGTTGTACACACGTGGCATGCGGCATGCACAATGACTACGGTGAGAATAGGAAGCCAAGCGATGAGACTGACGTTTTCTTGAGTGTGAAGAAGGATCGCCGCTTGGGCTCTGCGTTGGTGGGAGCGGGCAGCGTGTGGCTGCGCGGCGCGGGCGCGGCCGTGCGCGCGCGCAGCGCCTCCAGCCATAGAGACATCTCCTGGTCGTCGTGGGCTTGCAGCAGGAATTCAGCGCCGGATGACAGCCTGCACATTGATTAATATATTATTAAGTGTTAGGTTGAATACTTTTTTGTTGTTGTAAAAAGTACTAAGTTACGCATGTATCACAGTCTGACATTAAGTATTGTACATTTCAATCACCTATAGTACGAGTGCGTATTACGAATGATTGATACATTTATTTTGGACCCGTTAGTGTTTCTTTGTTCATGTTGTCTTCTGTCTGTGGAATATCTATAAAATATCTTTTCGCTGAATCCTCGTAGAATATAATATATTGTTATTTCATCCTATTCTATCCGTTGGAGAAATTGGGTGTAATTCGCTAAGGTCTAACTTGTCAAATACCATCAAATGTTGTTGACATATCGTAGAACGTCCAATATGTCGTATATATACGAAATGGCAGTATTTGTACACACAAACCCGCATTTATTTAAAAAAAGATCTGACGTACATGATATAAATTTACGCAACATGAATCGGCTGTGTCTCGCAGGGTCTGTGACGGCGCTTAAACACAAAAGTGTAGTATGCATGGCCCCTAAATTTTTTAATAAATTGCCTCATAGCATTGCAAGTTTAAGATTACCTGAGTTTAAAACTAAACTGTTTAAGCTGTTACTATATAAATGCTATTATACATTGACTGACTTCCTTAGTGATAGCTTGTGACATTTTCAATTAAATATAGCCTAAGATATTTATAATAACTTATATGATGTGTAATTTTTTTATTTTTTTTGCAAAGTTTAATAATTTTGTATGTTTTATGTTGTGACATATAAACTATTCTAATTTTCCACAAAAAGAAAAGACTTCCACAAAATTTGTACGCTTTCGGGCTGAATATGGTGGTACTAAGACACAAATATGATATTATTGTTTACCCATATTTACAAATAAATGACATTTCATTTCATTTCATGTAGGATGTGCACATTTTCACAAATGAAATATTATCCACAAACGGAACTCTGTCAATTTTACTTTACAACATTTATCGACTCCCTTCTAACTATTGTTTTCCTTTTTTATGAGATAGGAGGAGACAAGCAGACGAGCCACCCATGTGACAGGTCGCGGTACCTTTACGAAAATAACACATCTGCGAATTGGACATTAAATAGTTTTGAGAACGAACTTACGCTTCGCTCTTACAAAACTGTCAATCGTATGGAATTTGACGTTCGTAAGAGCCAGCACACGCTAAGCTTGCGCTCCGAATTATCTATGAATCTCAATCATAAACAAGAAAGTTATAATTGCGTGCTTACCTGAGTCGGAACACATGCTTCTTCTTGGTGTAGTTGGCCGCGACCTCGACCACGGCACTGGTGAGGTCGAGCGGCGCCTCGCCGCGCCAGCACGCCTCGGGCGACGACCGGTACGTCTTCTGGTCCTTGTAGAACGACATGCGGCCGTCCTTGGCCACCACGTACACTTTGTCCCACGATCTGAATGGTAAAGAGATCATTATACTCATTGTGTCAACTTATGAATGCGCAAACTGAATTTAATTGTCACTAATAGAGGCACACTTACTCTTACGAGATGTAAGTTTGCTTTTAGGTGTGTATGTTTGTGTGAAAAAAAGTTCCATGTGTGTAGGTGCCTCCACTAATACAAAATAAGTGGTCATTTGTTTTAAAAAAAATAGTATATATTTGTTATAGTCAATATTTGTTATAATAAGGGTACCGAACACTCTCATAAAACAAGGGGACCCTTCGTTATTAAAAATGGATATAACAGTCGCATGTGTCTAAGGCATTTGTTACTATACATAGGCCGCGTTTCTGCCAGCAAGAAAACTTCTGCGAGTAATGTCTGACAGTCTGTCCGACAAGTGCAAGTGTAAACTCCGTAGCAAGTGCGGAGTTTACACTTACAAGCTGTTGTCAGACATTACTCGCAGAAGTTTTCTTGAAGGTCTCAAATGCGGCCTTCGTAACACAACCAGTCAATTCTATTGCATTATGTTTCTTAACTATACCCACGTACCTGTTAGACGCGCGCTTGGCTGCCGACTCCCACTCGTGTTTCCGGACGAGCGTGCCCTCCACGCCCTCGTCCTCGCTGGCGGGACTGGCGCCCTCTGCACAGGCACACGTGTTCACACAATGCTAACAACACTCGATGATAACCGAGTTACACGTCTGAGTGGTGCAGTGATCGACAATCATAGAAACTGACGCCTTTAACATACTGTTAATGGACGTGGAATTTTAAGTAGGCAGTGAAATGTGCAGTGTATTTATAAATTAAACTAAATCTGACAGGTCTAAAAATATGAAAAGGTTTTTAGAAACGTCAAATTATACTTCAAGTTAGAAAACGCACGACAGAATCGCTACCATTTGACCACAGAGAAAGGTGTACAGGAGAGTTTTTAAGGTTGAGATTATCTCAAAAACTACTTGACCTATTGTAAAAATTCTTTCACTGTTTGATAGATAAAAGTTAAAACTATGTAACTGTAAAAGAATGATTAAATTCTGTCCAGTAGTTTTTGAGAAAATCTCAACCTTATTGAGGCCCCCTGTATACTTATCTCTATCTTCGTGTGTACATCTTAACTTCTTCAAAATTTACGTGTGTTCACATTACATATACTTTGACTTCAATCGACTAATGTATCTTTCAAGCCCAAATTATCCTACCCTTACAACTTGACATTATGAGGTATCTGTACTTATATTGTAATTCGTCGACTGGTGTCATTGAATAGAAATACGGATAGATAGAAACAATTGAAAAGGGCGCAATATCTAAACCTCAATATTGTCCAGATTGTCGTTCAATATACCACTCAAAACAAAATGAAACAAATAACAAAGTCTATACTAACTCTAAATCCTATGTCTCTTTCTAACTAATATCACAGATGATAGGTTTGATACGTCACGTCTGTATGCATTCACAATAAAAGCCACGCACAACGTACACTTATATTTATTGCTAGAACATTGTCGTACAGTCGGCAGCACGTCAATAGCAACGTCTGTGCGATAGCAACTCTTAACCCGGTGCCAGACATGTGCGCAAAACTTTGCAAATATGCACCGAGAGCTTTTTATGATACGTCGGTAGTCATAGATAAAACTTTGCAAGAATGTATAAATATCTGGCACCAGCTTAAGGTTGATATTCATATGGACAGTTTTTAATTAGCTGAGTTTGAGTTCGGTCTTACAATTGTCAGATTTCATACAATTTTGTTGACAGTCTTAATACTCAACTTGCACTCAAAACAGTCTATGAATCTTATGGTGTAGACAAAATGGTCGATAGTTCAAAGTGTTGCAATTGACGTGATATCGAGCGTACCATGCGAGCGCGACAATACAGCAGCACACTCAAAGCTTTCATTGCTAATGACAATAACACGTTACAGTAGCACAGTACATGGCTAGCATGAAACAACGTCGTTATCGAGCCTAGATAAATTTCGATGCGAGGTGTACAATTTGTATGAGAACTTCGGTGGTCAGCGCCACCTACGCTACGGGGGTTTATGGAACTAAAAATGTACTCTTTTGGAAAAGGTAGCCTATCTCCGTGTTCGCAATAATCAAATATGTACCTGCACCTAATTACTATATCGGAATATTATTTGTATAGATCGAAGTGAACGTAACGTTTTACATTCTTCTCAGTAATTGACTTGTAATTGTCTCAAATGAATATAAATAATTTTTAAACATAAAAAAACTTGTTTCCAGTAGTGAGCTCTTTAGACTATAATTTACTGGAAATTGTACTTAGTCGTACCAAAGGTAAAGTACACGAGAATATGAATATCTTGTGTTGTTCATGTAAGTACCTACATTATTGTTTAGGATAAATGTTTCTTTCATGCTACCGTTTTGTCTGACATTCTTATACAAATTAAATAGCTTGTATCAAGCTTAATCTCGATTCGATGACGATGGTGTTTCATGCTACAGGGTTCAGGTGTAGCGGAGAGTAATGGATGGATAACATTTTAATTTATTAGTCACATTTTTAAATGACCAACAGATTAACACAAATTCTATAATAAAATTGTAAGAATCAGTCCGATTTTCAGTCTTATCATCACTTATCGGATAGCGGTATATTTTTAAAATGATTTTTAGACTCATGGCCCAAACTAGTACTCCCTGTACTTATATCCAAAAACATAAACTATCACAATTTACACCCAGATTAGGAAAAAGTGGTTATAACTTAGGTACAAGCCTTCCTGACTGGGAATCGAACCCAGAACTCGTTGCACAGAAGGCAGCGACTACGCTAGGTTGTCAATTTCAATCATCTCATCAATTTATGTTGTAAATCTTATAGATTGGTTATAATGTCAATATGCATTCAATTGTTATATGCGGAAAGTTGCAATTGGCATGTAGGCTATTATTTATAAGTTCATATTACTCTGTAAGTTCCCCGAATAATAATAAAAATCATGTTCTATCTTATGACCAATTAGAGTACCCACAAACAGTGGTACCTGACTTTTTAAACCTATAAATCGTCCCACTGCTGGGCAAAGGTCTCCTCCTCTTCCATCCATCTCTATCCTGAGTCTCCTCCAACCATCCATCTCTGTATCTAATCAGATTGTCTCTCTACCTTCGCCTAATATTTCGTGAATATTATTTTGCTACAATGTTGAAAATCGCCATCCACTACAATCCCCTACCACGGGTACCTTCGTCATCGCTATGGTGCGTTCCGGCGACGAGTTTCTTCGCAGCGCGCCAACGGAAGCTCCTGAACGGCGACTTGCTTCGCGAGCGCGACTTCACCTTACCGGAGCTGGACGGGGTCGCAGGTGACGAGCTCGAGCCGGGCGCTGTTCGCGTGACATTGGGGACGGTAGTAGGGGACGGGAAGGATACGTGCGGTATGGGAATGGCAATTATATTGTGATAAGCAATGATGATGAGTTTTTGATATGAAATAGGTTTCAATCAAAAGTGCCAGGAGAAAAACGTCGGATAGGGATTGAGGAGAGAAAAAAACAAAAATAATAAAAATAATTCAAAGCGACATAAAACATAATTGCTTCGCAGCAAATTGACATAAGCAAGTTCATGCTGAATTTAAAAAAAAAGATAATAATAAAACACTGAACATAAAAGGTAAACACAAAAACACAGATGTTAGAAAGAGAGAACATGCGACAAATACCTCCAACATACATTACAAGTAGGTACAAATTAATAGGGTGTCTTGCTATTCTACTCTAAGTTATTCATTCCTTATTAGGTTACTAAAGTCATGATTCAAATAGCGCACAATGATTTTGTATTTGCAATTAATTTAGGTACCTAATAAATGTTGGTCTCATAAAGAATCCTTTTATTTTATTGTGTGTCACGATCCTTGGCATTGATTTTGAAATTTAAACTAGAAGAGCATTCCGATTTTTTCCTCCAAATATAAAATAAAATATAAAGCTTTTAAATGAGTCAAGTTCACGGTTTTTACAAAAATATTTAATTTAAAAAATATATACAAGAAAACATTATCAAAACAATCGTTATGGCTCCCTCTGAGCCATAACGATTGTTTTGATAATGTCAAAGCTCATATTCGTCAATAAATTAGGACCCATTTATTTCTCGTTGCTGACATCTTCATACGAAACTGCAGTAGCATGTAGATACATACATACAGTGCATTTAAAACTTTAATAATAAAACCAATGCTAATTTGAATCATGACGTCACATCACCACTACTATCTACCAGAGCCATACTCACTGGAAAGTCGTGCGGGTTTAGCGGGCGTCTGTTTCGACGAGGTGGACGCGCGGGGGGTGACCTGTTGTGCGGTCGCCGCGGGTGCGGGGGATGTTGCCATGGCGACCGCGGGGGTGGAGGCGGTTTCGGGGGCGGGGGCGACCGCGGGGGCGGGGCTACTCTCTGCATGCGACATCTACGTGCTATTACATCTACACAACTACGTGCATACATGCTACGTAACTTGGAGCATTTAAAATTGGTGATGCCATTGCTTTCTCAAATAAAATATGTGAATTTTTTTCGGTATGATTAAGAGTAAATATGCGTTCAGCCTCTCCTTTCTTTAATGCTCTAAGCTAAATACGTTATAGATAAACATGCTAACTATGAATGCGTATTTATTTTGAATCGATTTTAATCACTAAATAAAAACTTTTAGTACAGTAAATAACTCAACACAGAGCTCAAATAGAACTATTTTTGGAATAAAAAAAATACCGTTTTGCTCTCTGAATTGGCCGTACAGAAATAATGATACAGTGTAAAAAGAAATACGCGTACATAGCTATAAAATTAAGAACAAAAAGTACATGCTACGAATACACTTAGTGCATTTATAACCGAACTAAGACCAGTATGTAACTACGTAATAATATCGACTACGTTTGTACAGAGTCCTAATGAATATCAGAAGAATAGCCCAAAATGAATGTAATTCAAAAGCATAAGAAATATACGAGTTTAAAAGAAATGTTTGTGAACTGAAAATTAGTTTTATTTCCCCCAAAAAATTAAGACAGTCAACTTATTATTATTAATAATGAAAATAAATATATATGAAATGATATCCAATTAAAAATAAACATTCTAGACCACCTTAAACCCATTCATTAGTTATAATTAGACATTTATATGAGTAAGTAAAACATACACAATTGAAATAAATACTTACAATATTTAAAACAATAAGTATTACAGCTTGTTTGTCCAGATAAAACAAAATCTATATTCATCTGGCGAAACTTTAAATAAAAAAGATAAAGCTATGGAACAAAGCTGGTGCTAAATATAAATAAGCTTGTAAATAGCAAGTATAAGCTAGTAAGTACAATACCTACCTTTTTCGAAGTCGGCTTCTTTTATTTTAGAAGAGTATACGAAAGCACGTCACTTTGCAGGAATAGCTTAAACTAGCATTGTTTTGAAAGAGACAACATATACATAGAGAGACATGAAAATATAGGACAGAGTATCAAACCATCACCGTGAATAGCTTATGACGTCACATGTATAAATAAATACATCTAAAATTACAGAGATATCTGAAACATTGAGTAATGAAAGTCTATGATAATAAATAATAATACGTGATGTTTCTAGTTCTAATAAATAAGCCGTACCACGGGTTTCTCGAATGAATACATCATTGAAAACTCGATCGAAATTATTAGACACAAAACTCGTGCTACGGTTTCAAAAGTGACACAGTAATGTAGTGAAATGAATAGTTGAAGTGATTTGAAGTAGGTTGTTGATGTCGATGACAATTTAACAGAAATAAACCATCACCTATGTAATGTAATGAGCTAGTGAAGTAATACGGTGAATTAGACGACACTGAAATCGTGCAACAATAAAGAAAATTGTGCCATTTAGCCCCCAACTACTTGAAAACCTACAAAACAAAATACCTAAACGAATAAAAACCTTCGTGTATGCACATTAAAAGCTATTTTGCTACAAAATTAATCACAAATCTACCCCCGTATAATTGCGTTATACTTCGAGCGCAGTGTAACCCATCAAAATTAAGTAGACACCCTTTTTACAACTACCATGTAAGCTCATGCGTACAGCCGGGTATCTTTTTACATTGGTAGATTGATAGTAAGCGCTCTGGTTACCTGGCTGGGAATGCGGTCGCTCTTGGGCCTTCTCAGCCGCTTTAGTGGATGTTCTCCTTACGACTACGCGTGTGCATGTGTGGACAACACATCGGTAAGTAACTTCCCATTTACGTCTCACACGAGCTCGCTCCGACGGCGAACGGAATTAGAGTGAAAACGGATCGAGAATGAGATCAGATGGTAGTGGCTACGAATTTATGATCTCAAAGACTGTAACTGTGATTGTTGTAATTTTTGACACCATAAAAAGGGTGTAAAAATACGTTTTCTCAACACTGAAACAATCACCTCTGTTCATTATCTTGAACAATGAATGCGGATAAGAAGAGATATGGCATAAAGATTCGAGAGTCAAATAAATGTCAGTACCTTTCTAAAAAAAATACATCATATCAATATAGAAAGACGGTTTTTCAAATATTTCAAATGCCTTGACAAATGCTGCTCAAGACGATGAACAAAGTTTGAGGTTTCAACTTACGGAAAAAGTAGGTAGGTATCGACTTTATTTTGGAATCCGTTGGCCGCCGGAGCAAGCAATATAAAAGGGATTTAATCGTACGAAATTTACACGAAAAGCGGCAAGCGCTGCCGTAAGCCTTCCTTGGCTGTATCGCAGTGCGAAAAGTGCTTAAACTCCTAACACTTGATGTCTAAACTTCTCTGTCTTTCGTTTCTAATAAAATTATTAGTGTTATTGCATTTGCAAGCAGCATTCACCAGTTAAACGGTGAAAGTTAGTGGTTGCACAGAACGAGTGACTACAGAAAGGAACCTTAGTAGATAGTCTCGCCGCTTGACATCCTCATAATCCATAGTCATTTATACAACTTCCAGGTTTTTTTAAATAAAAAAGAAGACAAATAGACCATGCAGATTTCATCATATGCAGTCAATCATCATGCAGATCACAATAGATGTTTTGTCACAGAATGACAAAATCTTAATTAAATAAGAAAATATGAAAAATAACGCATGTGTAGTACAGTCGACAGCACATCAATCTACACAAAATCAATTCAATAGCCGTATTACCGTCGCATAGAGTGTCCGTGTTGCTAATGATGTGATGTTGTCTGTACCACCTTCCTATTTATTTATATAATTTCGTTAACGTTGTTCTATTTAAATATTTGCACGCTTATGTCTAAGCAGATTTTGATTGATCCGTCTGTATCTATCTAACATCCTATTTAATTACCAAAATCATATGTAAATAAATTTATTTCATTTCATATTTTTGTCATCAAACGACAGCTGCGGACTTTCAATTTTGCGGGTTGTTCATTCATTGGATAAAGGTACATACGAGCATTCGTACCTAGTTCCCCTTCTGTATCAAATGTATTCTGTGTCAACCTATATCGTTCCGTTTGAGAGTATCTCGCTCTAGTGCTAGAAGACAATACACATGCGTGCTTACATTGCAATCCGTGATTCGAAGTGATGTTAATTTTGAGAAACAATTCAGATGATTATTCTGTGTTTTTGATAATAGAAAACTTAACAATTTGTTCAAAATCCTAAAATAAGGACATAATTTTATAAATCGTAATTAATCTTATAGTTATAATAATCGAAGAGTTCATTTGTCCGAAGACTGCTCGATTTTACAGAACGAAAATGTAAGAATTGTGGTATATTGAAAGAATCTATTTACTACCCAATTGATAACCAAAAAGTAATCTATATATTACTGATGTTTCTTACATTTTCGCTCTATTGACGCTTATACGTGACATCCACTCAAAATCGAATCTTGAAACTCGAACGAGTTAGTAAATTCGAACACGAAATCCGAATCAAAAATTCAAAACTCGAATTCCATAACGAAACTCGAAATTCCATCACGAAACTCGAAATTCCATCACGAAACTCGAAATTCCATGACGAAACTCGAAATTCCATCACGAAACTCGAAATTCCATCACGAAACTCGAAATTCCATCACGAAACTCGAAATTCCATCACGAAACTCGAAATTCCATCACGAAACTCGAGATTCTATCACGAAACTCGAAATTTCATTACGAAACTCGAGATTCCATCAAGAAACTCAAAATTCCATTACGAAACTAGAAATTCCACCATCATATCAATATAGAACACGTTCCATTGTCCTCAAGATCACGAATAACTACCAATACTGTCCATCGAGCACCTTCGAGACACTGTACCGCCGCGCTTCCATCGCGGTGCGTACGGAGAAAAGTGTACAGAGTTTTTAAGGTTGAGATTATCTCAAAAACTAAACAACCTATTGCAATAATTATTTCACTGCTACATAGATAAAAGTTAAGACTATGTAACTGTAAAAGAAATACTGACTTCGGTCCAATAGTTTTTGAGAGAATGTCAATCTTATTAAGGCCCCCTGTATACTTATATCTGTCGTGCGTACCTTGCGGTTGCGGTTGGTCGGGCGAGCCCGCGCGGTCGACGGAGTCATGTGCGGCCGCCGCAGCCGCCGCGGCTATCTCAGCTGCTTCCCTCTCGCGTTTCTCTCTCTCAGCTGCCTCGGCGGCTTCCTGTCTTCGCTTCTTCTCTTTCACTTCGAACTGGAAATGGGAAGACGGTTTTAAGTTATTGAATTAATACAAGTGATCACGAGAATGGTTTTATCGCGTTGCATTGTTAGATACAATAGCGGGTTTTAAATACTAAAAGTTCTAAGCTATTTTAGGGGTCGATTAATAAATAAATAGGCGAGTTTATTTGCTAATCAAAATTCTTTGATTGCATATGTCTACCCTTCATTTAAACTTATTGCCTTATTTGCTATCATGAAGATAAGTTACGCCCTTTACGCACGTCCGTTCTAATGGTGCACAATTTCCTCTCGTGTGGCCCTAAAAAGAACGGTACAAAGTTAGGATGCAATTACTAATTGCAATGCAAATAATACAAAAAGCTTCCACGCACATGCAAGGCAAAGCGAATGCGGACCAAACACCACACTTACACTATCCAAGTAGTTATAGTACCATACACCATCCGGGAACAACAGTCTACGGGTTTGGGATAACAGCAGGAGTGAGGAGTTCAGAGGAATAGACTTAACGTCCTTGCCTAAGTCGTTTACTGCCTTGTTACTACTTGTAAGCCCAGGCAAAGACAATACAGCCACTTCGCTAATAGCATCAGAGTCAGAAGACCTAGTTCTCTTTGATATCTTCCTAATAAACCGTTTAATACTACCAGATTTCGATGAGCTCGTACTCTGGTGGCGAAGCAACGTGACATTTGGATATACTTGTAAGTAGGATAATCGCTCCCACAATATGAAATCTACACAGGCTAAGTATTCGTTGGGTTTATCAACATCCTGGTCGTTGTATTCGAAGAAAACTGAGCTGTATATGTCTGGGGATAGGGGTGTTTTTAACGGAGTCATAGGTGGGCTACTGGTTTCCGATATAGTGGATAAAGTATTAGTAACAACAGACCATAGGAAGGAATCGTTTTTACCGAGCTCCTCGAAACTTTTAGACCTGTACTTTTCAGGGACATTATATTTCCCGCTATTCTTTATGATGTAGTCTACGATTTGGGCAACCGGCTGTTCGTTATTAGTGATCACTAGAGGTTCTATGAGAGGTTTGGTATGGGAGAGGGGTGCGGTGTGAGAGAAGGTGAAATCATCACATTTCTCCCATGGTTGTGCGAGAGGCCACAGAGTTGTCTCACGGAGCTCCAGCTAGTGGTGGATTAGAAAGAAAAGTTTTAGAATAAAAGGAAAAAAGCACAAAACAAACTACCATCACCAAAGCAAAACAAATCACAAGAACAGTATTTACATTCTTTGCGAAAAGAAGAAGTGCTATCGATGATCATAACATGACACGTATTATCATCTAATATAATTATTCATTTGTTTTAACAGATATTTATGGAATTAATTAACTATATCTCACAAACCCCTTGACGTGCACTTAATTTACAATGTTATTATTTTAATAACACAATTCCAAAGTTAAAGTTGACATTAATTGTATTTCACATTCACTTATTTTACCATGACGATCATTTTCAAAGGCCAGCCTTCTACACAAATACTACTTATTGCCATTATCAATATGCACATTCACATGCTTATCATTCTGTTTCCTTTTAAAACCTTCCCATGGCAACTAAAACCAAACAATCAAACTGCATCAGTCCACTGCTGGCTGCAGTCCTCTCCCAAGGTGCGTTACTCAAACCGATTTCATGCAACCAGTCTCCGCCAGCCACATTGCGTAGATAATCCCTTCATCAGATAAAGGTAAACACGACGTTGACCCATGCCTTGGCGAATCTATAATCCCTTACCGTGGTCAATCTCTGCAGCGCGCTGAACCGGTCCTCTTGAGCAGCAGCAGACTTCTCAAAAGCCTCGTGTTTCTTGATGAGGCTCTCGACCTCGTCGATGGTGTGGCCGAGCTCCTGCGACATCAGGTAGGGCTCCTGTGCTATCAGCCAAGCCTCCGCCACCGCAGCGTCGCGGGCGAACTGGTACACTTCCAGGACTGCGGATAGAATGTTTGATGAAGTACGCCTCCTATCCCATAGTCGGATGAGTCGCAATGGATTGTGAACGTAATTGTCTATTCAGGACTTCAGTCCAAGGAGGATAAGTGTGCATTGATTTGATTCATAATACCAGACAGGAGCATCATACTGATTATTTTTAAACATACGTTTTACAGATTAGAAAATATCATTTAAAATTATCCAACCAAATTGAACTTATGGTAAAACAAGGGTTGACCAATTTTCCTGATACCTTAAACTACGGACTAAATTAAAATAATCTTAAGAGAAACTGAATGAAGGATTTTAAGGTGAAAAACGGACTAGAAAATGCTCTTGGAAATAATTAAAAGATATGATGGACAAAACTAACAGCTAATTTTAAAGTTACTATATGACCAAAAATATGAATATGTTGCTCAGTTATTTCCTTGGAAGTCCAAAATCCACAGAATATGGATAACAGGATTACCGCCTATCTCTTTCGTAGTATGCTGAAGAGCAATTCCAGCGCTTCCGAGACAACTACTCACTGAGCTGCAGGTTCTCCCAGCGCTCCTCCCAGCGGCGCAGCAGCGCGTTGCGCTGGTTGCTGAGCTGCAGCAGCTTCTCCCTGATATCCACGCTGGCGTAGTGCTGGCGCGCGAGCAGCTCCTTGCCCAGAGAAAGGCACGCAGAGAAGTTGTCTTCGCGAGTATCGATCTCGGCCTTCAGAGACTGGTGGTTGTTCATCAGTAGCTCTACGCCGCTTACGTCCCTGCGGAGGATAGGAGTTGTTAATTTCAGTGGGACTATTACCGTTCTCCAAACGATTAAATGACATCAGGAATTGGTGACTGAGACAGTGTCAGCGCGTTGGTATAGCGGCGTGATTGTTTCGTGCCATCTCATGATATCGATTTCACATAATGGTAAGCGACGATTTGGCCGATGATTTATCAATGTCGCGGTCCGGTAAATGAATATTTACTCGAACATTGAAGTTGTATGTCTCTGGAAACATTGATACGGCAGGGGTTTCGTTGCAATGTTTAAGACATAAGAAAAACGTTTAGTGGGAACTCAGAGAAATAAGGACGGGAGTTGCCTTACCTATCTTTAGCCGTACATATTTTTCTGCCACTTTTTGGGGGAGGTGAGGTAAACACGTACAGCACACATCTGCACATTGCTGCACACTCGCAACAAAATTTGCCACGTCCATATAAACGCACACGAAAATAATATCGTCACACAAAGATAAAACACGCACACAAATAAACATTTCGTCGTAATTACACTAATGTTTACGACAACCACAAACGAAAAATTAGTGATGTGCTATGTACAAAGAACGATTGAATTGATTGGTGAAGGAACGAATGAAATTGATATACCAAGTTTGATTATAGATTATTATTTTTGGTCTTTTAAGTAGTTTGTACTAGCTTTTCTCGCGGCTTTGCCTACGTGAATTTCAGTTATAGATGTTCTATTCAAAATACATTTTTCCTAGGGAACTATACTTTTTTCCGGAACACAAAGTATCCATATGCTAATCCAGCCCACATAAATATATAAATCCATAATCCTTGAACGGTCACGGTGTGACCTTTCGATTGACTAAAAAAAAATACAGTACATTTCCAAATAATATTACAATGAAATTACAGTACTTTAGACGTTGGATAAGGTATATAAAGAAAGAAAACATTATGTATTACTTTATCCCTTGATAAATTTGAAGAAAAAAAATGGAATTTAAAAAAAAATCACGTGAACTACGACCCAATTGGAGAGAGAAAGAGTGAGACGAGGAAATAATTAATAATTTGTTCGTGTTTTCGTACATTTTTGCAGAAATCAAGTCTTTTTGGGCATAAATTAGGCAAAATAAGTTACAATGACCTAAATAAAAATTACAGTAGACCCATGTACTGTATTTTTATCATTACAGTATACAGTAAAACAGTCAAAATTACAGTAGATGCATCTGGAAGCACTGCCTATACCATACGTGTTGTCGACTGGTTGGTTCCGCGGGCATAGAAAAAAACCCACTTGTTTATTTTATAAAGTTAGGTAGTTGTCAGTGTGTAGAAATAGAGACAGGTTTTCATTTTCATTGTAATTTTAATTATTATAGTATTTCGATTCATCCGAGTTTCCATTTGCCTGATCCATCCGCAACAATCCACATCAGTAGTTGCCCTAAAAAGAACTGCCGTTTAGGTACTAATGGTAATGAACGTTTCATTGCAATGAAACAGTAATAAGTATAGGGAAAATGTATATTTTTTACTTCAAGTTAAACTTCATTCATTTCATTCACTTCATTCGTTCATTTATTGGTTTGCGTGTTGCCCATCACTACTCTTAAGCAACCTCGTACCAAGAGATTTTGTATCCTCGTACCAAGAGATTTTCGGCGTTTAGACTTGAAAAACAAAATGAGTTTTATGATGTTTTAGTAGCATAAATTCATAATTAAATTGCTAATGAATGAACAAAAACACCGTCTTTTCTAAAATTTGATGTTTCTGATCGCCTTTTACATGAAACCACTGCACAATTAACCATTTTCGGGAGCTGTGTTCAGCGATACGTACGGAAGCAAAATGACGGCCGGTCGCAGCAACTAGTTTTTATAAACGGCGATGAACGATTCGTGCATGTACCTCGGCAGAGGGGAACGCCAGCGCTTGCGTACTCCCGTCATTATTTCTCTGAGAGTGGGAATAACTGGAATATCTAGTTATGTGGATGACATCCGTCCGGAAGCAAAAATATAAATGCTGAAAACAACCAAACTATATAATCCTCTATATCTTATACCCCAGCAACTCAACTATTTAAATGATCAACATGCATGGTGTGTGTCGCCGGTTCCGCATGAGGGATAAAATCTAGATTACTAATAATAGTAATAGTTGTGTAATACCTAGTTATTAATTAATTGTGTTATTATTATTTTAAAAGATGGTGAGAGTTTTTTTGCCACTTTTTCTCCTCATCGTTGGCATCTTATCCTTGCAAAGTGGTATAACTGTAAATTCAAAAATATGTTGACGTGCAAAATGTACACAACGTGCTTAATTGTAATAAAGAAATTTGACTTTGACTTTGCAACCGGACCCCTCATCTAATATAACGACCATGTCAACTTAATTGTAGCTTATAAGAACTTACTTGGGCTTTTCTCCTGTATTCATCTGGCGGACGACGTCATCCATCCAGAGCGTGAGGTTCCTGCACTGGTTGAGGAAGCGGTACAGGTCATCCGCGTCTTCGAGCTTGGACTTCCTGGCCGCGCACACGCCTTGCAGGGCGGCCCACGCATCGGCCACCTCCGCCTCCCGTCGGGTGATCTCGGCCGCCTTGTCGCCCGCGTACGAGGCGCCGAGGCGCGCGCATTCCGCACTGATTGCCTCTACCTATGATAATAAGTTATTTATGTTAGACAAATGTAGTTTTAGTTGTATTGGATTCATAATTCAAATGAAACATAAACTAGTTATTTTTATTATAAGCCTTAAACTCGCCAGCATTTGTCAATGAGTGATGTACTTATAAATGTATGGTAGACAACATATTAAATGTACACAACTCCACTGCAATCTGTTGGTATTGCCGTAGTATACTGTGGCCCTGTGATACACTTGACAATATCATTGAAAACCGGCTGTTCACTACCGGCTACATGATATATAAAAAATATCACTATAGTCCGTCAACGTCGTGCTTGCCGCGCCTACAGGGGTTGGCGGAAACGAGGTAACACTATACACAGCCGTGCGCGTCGCGCCACACCGCCCGCAGCCCCTCCGAGATCGTAGTCCCTCGTCCCGCCAACACCTGTACCCCGTGGGCGCGGCAAACACGACGTTGACAGACTATAGCGACGCTGTCCGTAGTTATATGAAATACTCGTAAATATAAGTAGGACGTAGTACGCAGGTAGTCATCCGTCATTACCTATTGGTTGACTCTGTCCTCGTACGTTTGCCGATTAATCGTACGTCAATACAAAAGCTAAAACTAAATATGCAAATGAACACCTTATCCACAGCATACCTGTTGTTGCAGTGTGCTTAGGTCCTGCATGAAGTTATGATGCTTCCTCTGCAGAGCGCCGACACTGATGGCGTCCCTTCCCAACTCGTCGCTGACGCCTCGCGCCTTCTCGTTCACGCGCTGCAGCGTGTCCTTGCAGTCGTGGAAGTACTTGTGCAGCTCCCGAGATGCCGCTAACATCTGCACATCGATCGATATTGCATTTAAATATGACTTATTAGTGACAACAAGCAGGAGAACGGAATAGGGCACGCCGAGCCGCGTGAATGTAACCGTCAATATTATATATTGATGGTTACTTTCACTCTGATTTTTTGACTTATTTTTAGATTTTATCTATCAACTCACATAAGCAATTATTGGGACATTTAATAAATACATAGAATTATAATTACCTAATTACCGAACGTTATATTAACGAATTTATACTACGCCTAGTAGTGTAAATACTATTCTTCGCCTAAATAACTTTAAGGTCCGGTTATCCAATTGTTGTTGACATAACCCAGTGCTCTGTAATGTTACGTAGGGTTAGTAAATAAATAATATGACATACATTTCATTTTTTTAAACCTATAAGCTGTCCCAACGAGGGGGAGGCCCCATATATATCGAACCATGTAATAGCCAAAAGTCAGGACTGTTGTAGGTATTTAATACGTAGTTATTTAGGCCGGACAGATAGGAGGAGGCTCCCATCTGTCCGGTCTACCTACCTCCTATTTATCCAGTCTACTCTCATCTGTTCGGGCCAAATTAAAATATGCTGTGAATAAAGTGTATGTTGTATGTTGTTGACCTGTGTACGTGTCTCGATGAGCTCCAACAGGTCCTGCCAGGTCTCCTTGAGCCCCTCCTTCCACTGCGCGATGGTCGCGTTGTCCGAGTGGCCCATCGCGATCATCTGGTCGGCGATACGCTCGGCGGTCGCCACGCGCTCAGACCCCACGGCCTGGGTCTCTCGGGCGAACTCCTTGAAACGCTCCCACAGCAACTGGGGACATGCATTTTTGTTTTATTTATTTCCTCAAGATAATTACAAATCTGTAACTTTTTAATAATAGTATGTGTCTCAAGCATAGCGACAATAAACGTATTCGTATTCCGGTATTTAAAGTTTTACTCGCGTACATTCGCGTATATGGTTCTTTTACGAAGTGGCAAAGTGACAAAATACGGGGTAGTGAGGTTAAAGTAGGTATGAACTAGGTAAGCGCATAAGTTAGAAAGGGGTCATGGTTAAACCATGGAATAACTTTTAAATCATGTTTAGACCAACAGCATGAGTGATTCATTTTCACACCACGCATCACGAGAAAACCTAAATGTCAAAGAGAATGTAACATACATTGCGTTTGATCTCAGTTTAAAAAAGTTATTCTTGTTCCAGGAAAACCAGGGCCAATATATCCCTAAGTCCCATAACTCACAGTGACGTGGTCGTAGTCCTGTCCGAGCTCCTGCGAGCTGGCGACCAGCTCGCGCTCGCTGATCCATTGCTCCAGGTCGTCGACCTCGCGCGACAGCTGGAACAGCCGCAGCGCCTCGTCCAGCTTGGCGCGGCGCTCGCCAGACAGGTCCTTCAGGCCGGCGTACAGCTTGTCCACTTGCGATTGCTTCACGGAGATCTGCTCGCTAAAAACAAATGTACGTCAGATAGATTCAAAGCAATAGAGAGCATAGTGAACACGGCATCAATCAAATCATAAAGGCCGTCTGGAAGATTTTTCCTGTATTATTTCTTTTGTGTAATTCCTTTTTGCGCTAAAGATAGGTACAGTCGAAGACAGAGATAAGTATATACAAGGGCCTCAATAAGGTTGAGATTTTCTCAAAAGCTACTGGACCGAATTTAATAATTCTTTTATAGTTACATATTTTAACTTTTATCTATCAAACAGTGAAAGATTTTTGATATAGGTCAAGTATTTTTAGAGAAAATCTCAACCTTAAAAAGTCTCCTGTACACCTTTCTCTGTGTTTCACAGTACCTAATCTTTATCTAACCACAAAAATCTAAAAGTTTTTCGATATTTCAATTAACGCCCGATATTTAATGGTCAAGACCAAATTATCTCAGTTGTCCATCAATTAGGTTTATTTTGTAATGTTAACGAAAATGATTTAATTTTCCATACCAAACTATTACACTTTTGATTATGTAACGTCTGGAATCAGAGGCCTTTCACATGCTATAGAGCTTCATGAGGTCCAATCTGGTCGGGGTAGATTTTGCATTCGTTTTCATTATAAGTCTTGTTTAAACCAAATACAACCTGTAAAGATGATTGTTGTAGTTTATTGCGTAACAAACTACGCTATACATGAAAATTTAGCTGTATGTTTTCCTAATAAAATAAAACAATAACGACGGTCGACGAGACAATACCTTGTCATTTACGTTGAACTATAACAACGATTTGTCAGCGCTTAAAACTGAACGGATTCATTGGACCTAAAACCTCCGAATTTGTTTTTATGCATTAAACCATGCTGGGCGAACAAATTAAAATGATAAAAAACCTTCTAGCCGTGGCAAATTTTTCTTATTTTTTGGACCTAAAACCTGTTCATACCTGAGAGGATGATCCTCGCTGGTAAGCTGCCTAACGGTCTCTCCAAGCTGGCGTATAGTCTGCGCGTAGTCGTCCACCGCCTGCTCCAGAATCTCGTGTTTCTTCATGAGGTTCTGCGCTGAGATCTCGTCTTTTCCACGGTCTTCCACCATCATGTAAAGCTCCTGCTCGCTCATCCACGCCTCAGCCTCGTTGGCGTCGAAGAGGTACTGTTGCGCCTTCTCCCATAGAGACAGATCGTTCTTGCGTTGTTCGATGGCATCTGTTGGATAGATTTGTCTATAAGCCCTAGTTCAGACAGGCGGAATCCGGTTTGTACCGCACGGGGTTTATTATTTTAATAGAATCTTACTACACCGCGCGGACCTGAGAGTTCGTGTAAACTCATCTCCAAGTTATTTTGTTAAATAAATATGATGGGCCTTTGTTTCATAGATTTGGTTGGAGCAAGGAGAAGTGACACTACTGATTAGAAATATTGCTTGTGAGCCATTACCGAGTCATTTAATATTACCTCAAAGAAACGACGAAAAATCTAGATGTAATTGGTGCAATTTTTAAACAAATTGCCCCACTGCATTTATATGTCAATAGAGTAAAAATGCAAATATTAAATGGAGAAAAATGTTCGTCACAACCGAGATTCAAACCAGGGATCTCGTCACCCGGCAACTCGGATCAGTGAAATCTTCATCCATATTCGTCTTAGGGACGGAAATTCAAATGGTACTAAAATACGTCCAAAAGGTTCAACTCACCCTTCAGTTCTCGCCACCTCGCAGTGAGCTCCTCGATAAGTTCCTTGAACTCGGGCGAATCCTCGTGCCCCTCCTCAATGAGCTTCTGTCCGTTGGAGATCACGGTCAGGATCCGCGGCTCGTGGTTGTCTGTCTCCGTCCGAAGAGACTGGTTCTTTTTTTGCAGCATTTGCACGTTGAACAGCGAGTTCCCGTAATCTGTGCTCGTAGCTAACGGCATTTTCTCGTGAATCCACAACTTCTCATCCTCAACGTCACGACGGAATTGGAATGCTTCCTTCTTCTTCGCTAACTGATTCTGGCGATCGAGCAACGGAGCCTTGAGTTGTTCGAAACGCTGCTCAACGGACTTCTTCTTTTCCTTGATCTCCTCCATTTTGTCTGGAACTGTCTTTTGGAGGTACTCAGCCTGAGTTTCGAGTTCGGTAACCTGTCGCGCTTTCACGGCCATCTGAGTCTCGATCAACTGTTGCTTCTGCATGAGAATGTTCACAGATGCCAGATCAGTGCCGGTGTCGGTGTTCTCGATTTGTTTCTCGAGCTCGTTCATCCAGGAATCGATGTCATCACAGGTCTGGTGGAGCAACACCTCTCGGTTTGCGTCGAAGAGGCGTTCGCCTTTGTCTTTTGTGGCCGTCTGCAAGTTTTCGAATTGGTCTTGCAGTTCGGACATTTTCGGAGAGATCACTTCGACAAACTCTGGCTTCTGTTTCATGAGGTCCTCGGCGGCGTTTTGTACGGCGAAGAGACGTTCCTTGTTCGCTGCGATTTCAGCCTCGAACGCTTGATGGCGGGTCCATTTGGAGTGGATGGTCTTGGCCGAGCGGTAGGTGTCGTCTTGTGCCGTGACGTTCTTCTCCTGAACCCATTCTCCGAGCTCATCGCAATCTTGGAGGAACTGGTGGAGCTGTAATTGGTCTTGGAGTTTCTCCATCTGTCGAAGAAATACATTCATTCAAGCTCAACCTTGTATTACAGTTGGACATCACAGGGTAATTCAATCAAATTTTAAAACGCTACGCTTGACAGATCTGCAAAGATCTATCAGATATTCTTGATACTCTTGGGTGAATGATATTTACCCTTTGGACATATTATCTGTAATGTTTCATGTATTAAATAATTTTTATGTGAATTCGCAAAACGAAAAAATCTTACTTTGAAATGTGCACCTTTTGCCACACGAGTATAAATTATGCACACATGGTGTAATTTAGCCAAAAAAGTGATGTTCAATATCGGCAAATTCTACCTTGCCTGTTCTACTTTCGCTTGAAGAATTAAAATCTCAATCACATGAATCAACATCTTTTTACTTTGGACAAAAAGCAAATTGGACCAAATGTGATGAAACGCATACGAGTGACAGTTGCGTTTAAGTTTAGAATTAGATTTGGCGGTCTCTACAGAATCACACCTGTGTACAACTACGTCCGAAATAATAATAAAAACTTATATTATTAAATACCTGTTGCAGTGCCTTCTCCTTGTTAGCGTTTCGTCTCTGCTCAATGTTCTCAGCCTTGCGCTGTATCTTGTCTGCGTCGAAGTGTCTCTCCTCGACCAGCCGGTTGGCGAACTGGACCACTGAGTTGATCTTGTCGTCGTTCGCCTCCATGGTGGTGAGGAACGCCTCGTTCTCCTTGATCAGGTTCTCGGCTTGCTCCAAGTTTGTCGGTGGCTCGGTCTTGGCTAGTCTGTGGATGTGAGGCAGCATTGAATAGGGTTGTTGCGGACAAAAGACGGGAGTGACTGTGACGTCACTGGCGGCACTGACAGAATACCAGCGCTGCGTGCGCGCCGCCTATATGTACCAAAAATACTTTATGTTTCCATCATGTTACCTTCCTTAGTGTATATACGTATCTGTTTTCCATGTTTGTAGGTTTTTTTGTGTGTGTAGTGTAGTGTGTTGCAGAAACGAATAAATGTTTTATCTATTAAGTCCAAAGTAGTAGCGTTCCCAATGATACGGTGCGAAGGTTTGGTGGTGGCCAGGGTAGCCACGTTGAGAGTTAAAATAATAATGACGTCACATTGCCACATCAGTTAATTTACTCGTAAGGAAGACAAATACAATAGGTACAATTAAGAGATTAAGTCGAGTGGTGGATGTTCCATCTCTATTTAGCAAAACGACCTCTAGTACGTAGTTTGAATGGCGCTACTGAGTGTGACGTCACGAGCACAGTATAAATCGCGTACTGTACCTTTCTCTTTCGATCTCAACATTTCTAAATGCCTGTAATTATTTAATTATCCAACAAAAAAAATTGTCATTTCTGCTACACCCATATTTCTGTTCTCCCACATCTGCTGCAGCTCAGCCCAGAGCGCCTGCAGACGAGCCCTAACCTGTGTTCCTGGTGCGCCAGCAGCACCTCCGCCTGTCGCGCGTCGCGCTGCAGCAGCTGGAGCTCCAGGCTCTGGGTGAGCAGCTGCTGCCGGTTCTCCCACATCTGCTGCAGCTCGGCCCAGCCCTCGCGGAGAGCCTTCAGACGCTCGCGCAAGAACATGTATTGTGGGTCGTCTTGGGTAGATGGCTCCTGTTGATGAAGAGAAGATTATAGGTTTGTACAGTTTGTGTAAGGACTGACCAACTCTCATACTGTCCTGTCATGTGCTGTGAAGAATAGTAAAAATAATCCTGGCGTTCACACTGGTGTTTAATTAAGGTGTGAAGATGAGATTTCTGTAAATACCTAACGGTTACACTATAACTATTATGAAGTCCGAAATATGAAAGTAAAATAAAGTATGAACATGTACCAATGAGTTTTCGAGATAACTTACGAATTTGTATTGAAACTAAGAAGGAGAACACGTGAAGAAACCTGTACATACTGGTTATTCTTATAAATAGAACAGGCCCATACATAATTTGCCCGATAAAGGTTAATAACCCTTCCTTGCTGCTCAGTCGGGTAAAAAGGGATAAATATCGTGAGCTAGTTTTTATTTATTATTTGTGGCACGCTCTATTCCAACAGCGCCACCGTGATTCGTACGCAGGTCGTCGAATTTGTCTCCATATTCGTCTTAGGGACGGTAGCGACATCTATCCAGTAATTGTGCAGTTACTCAAATTCATTGCTGTTAGAAATCATGTTTTTTGATGACGCGTTCCTTTTTCATATATTTTGATATTTTCTTGCATATGCGCTATGCGAAACGAAAATCTATATGATAAATGGGGATTTTTTTTGGATTGAAATGAATGATTAATATTAAAAAGTACGTTATGTAAGTAGTATGTTTAAAACTAACCGCAGTGATCTTCTCCCCGTATTCCATCATTTTGGCGTACTCGTCGCGGTAGTTGTCTATCTCCTCCTTGATAGTCTGGTGCTGCGACAACAGCTTCTCCGCCTCGGACAGGCTCGACGGCGTGTCTGCAACGGTCACGATAACTTCAGCAAAGGGAACTTAGTGAACTAGCATTAAAATCAGTGCCGTATTTACGTATGGACGAATGACAATGCCAGATTCTGCCCCACCATCAACCGCAAGTTGTACAAGATAACGAATAAATGTAAAAGTATATTTATCTATTTATTAAAATTATTGGTTTAAATTAAAGTTATGTACAAGCTGCGAGCCGAAAAAATCAGCTTAATTAAGAATTCAGAAAATAGTAAGAAATCGAAGCGATTTATTCATTGTTTTTGTTATTCTTCTATAGGAGTTGCGGGAGTAGTAGAAAATGATACTGACTATGATTATGCAATATAAAACCTGTAATAAGTCCCCAACAAAATGATAGGCAATGTCTTTTTGCCATGGCCCAATTTAGGCAGTTGTCCGACCGCCGGCGATGAGCGTAGCATTTTACATTACTATGCAAGTACGCTTGAACGTCTTTGTTGCAATAGTCTGTTACAAATAGTGCCGTTACCAGGATAGTGCAGGTTCTTACCTTCGGAAGCGACGTCTGTCTGTGTCTTGGTGAGCCAAGCCTGGAAGTGGTCCACGGAGCGCAGGAAGCGGTGAAGGTCTCCAGCTTCTTCCAGTTTTGCGTCGCGCTCCTTGAGCTGTGGAAGAATTTATTTAATTTTGATATACCTTTTAACATTTATATTTAACAGTGTGCACAATTAAATTAATATATTATTAACATTGTGCTATCAGAACCGTTAAACACGTCAAGTTACTTGACTAGTACACGAGTATATGTGTAACACATAGCACATAATGTGTTATAGACACATAGCGTACTATATAATGATTTTCTTATATCTAAAAAGTATTTGCATAACGCCTTTGCTATAAGAGACATTAGAACATCCTAGTTTTGTAATGCTTTGAAGAACCAAAGTAAAATAAACCGAATCACAGATTAAAGATTCACCAAATATTACGATTCAATCAGTCACTCACTTTTATTATTCCTGATTTTTGCATGATTATAATACAAAATCTAACAGGCATTTCCAAATTCAATGTAAATCAAGAATATATTATATATTGAGATCCTCCGCGCGACCCCAAGCGCCGTCACGCACAGCTCTCAGTGGCATTTTACTTCGCTATACCGATTACAATAAGTATATTGCAATAAGTAAAGTTGAATTCAAATTGTAACTAAATTAATCGCTTCGCCGCCCTTCCACTCCACTCCGTCGGTCTGCGCTGACCCTAATGGGTATAGTATAGATAATCCAGCCTACTCACCATCTGCGTAAGCTGATCCCAGTTCTCTGTGATCTGGTAGACGCGGTCGCGGATGAGCTGCGCCTCCTCTGGGTGCGAGTCCTCGATGGCGTTGGCCTCGCTCTCCAGGGAGGAGATGCGCGCCTGGATGGCGGCCAGATCGCGCTCCATGCCAGATAGACGGCGCTGGAGAGTCATTACGCCTAGGAACATATAACATAATTAGTAGAAAGAAGCGTTATGGGAAGGTTGCCGCTCACCCGGAAACGTAACATCACCTCGCCTAATCACGAAATAACCGGAGCGGACCACCTCCGAGGTGTCGGGTTGCTTACGTCTGGGCGAGAGCTCGCTACGGTTTACCAAAACAGCCTTCACCGGTGGAACACTTCGCCGAAAAAACTCTTAGCCGACAGAAAGGTCGGCGCGCGTACGGCTCAGCGTCGGCTGGCAGAAGTCAACGAGCCAAATTGATTTAGAGTTGAACGTGGAGCGGAGCTCACGGTTGTTATTATTTCTCAGTTTTGATTGCGTGAACTGACTATCATAGCTCGAGCGCTCAATAAAGATGAAGAAAATAGAAGGAATGTGACGAGTTCGAGCATGATTATCGGGAGGGGTAAGCGGGGCGCCCGCGACCGCCTGGCGGTAAGCGCGCGACTGCGAGATGTCCGCGCGTTGACGGCCAGAAAAGCGCGGCACGCACTAACGTAAGCGTGTGACTACCAGGTGAGTGACAGCTGCCCGAGGCGAGGCGATGCCATTACGGATGCGATTAGTGTGCGTTACAGTGTTGAGTTTCATCAAAAAAAATTGCACGACTAGAGTTGAGGCGGCGGCGCTTAACTCATTCCGGGGTGTTACGTCTGCCATGAATTTTAGGCAACAGGTAAATGAATTGGTTATTTTCCAACTAAAACTATTGGTAAATTATGTTACGTAACCAAAAGTAATGTAATGAAAAGAGTTGTGATTAGATAACCTATGTGGCGGTACTTACCGTTGAGGTCCATCTCCAGGTTGTCTGTCTGCTGCAGGATGCGCTTCTTGTCCTCGATCCACGAGACGGTCTCGCGGCACTCAATGTGGAACGTTTGCACGCCCTGCGCGGCCTTCAGCTCGTCCTTCTTGGCCTCGGCCTGCAGAGAACACACAGTTGTAGCATATGGAATACTAAATATACAAGAAGTGACGTTCTCCGCCCCACACCGAACGTAAATAACGCACCCTCCATCATATGAACGACAGTGACAGTTGCGCCTTTTCACAGATCAGACCGCGCCAGACCAGGCCGGCGGGCCGTGTGAACAGAGCATCCGATGTGGCCTGTTGGCGCCCGTCCGATCTGTCGGAAGTCTTTAATTCAAAGTCGCGGCGCAGTGATCCCAGCTTTAGTGGCGGCTGTAGAATTACCTACATTGTGCATATTTCAGCAAGTCAACATTTTTTTAAATTGCAATTGTCCCCTCATTGTTGACCAATAACCAATAAATTTATGTCTATTTTTTTATAGATAATGAAAAGTATTTCATTTTCGACATTATATTTCAAATACCCTATTATTTGTGCCACAGATTCAACGACAAAGCACAGATGCGCGAGACGTAGCTGTCCGAGAACAAGCGGCTGATGAGCCAGGGGCCTTACCATGAAGTCTTATAGCAGGATTACTTCAATAATACTTTTTTATTTCGTACCATGACGATCTTAAAGTAAGCTTATTAAGGACAACTTCGGCTTCGACACCTGTCCCTATAGTTGAGACTCGTACCTTCTCCCTGAGCGCGCCCCAGGCCGCGTTGAGCGCCGCCTGCCGCTCCTGTATGCGCGGCGCCTGCGGGTGCTCCACGTGGATCAGCTGGCGCGCCAGTTGGTTCACGACGGCCACGCGAGACGCGTTCGCGTTCATCTCCTTATCGAAACCGTCGTATCTGTGGCAGGATAATAAACACATCACACATAAGGATCAAACTAATCGTGACATGTAGAAATTATATCCATATTCGGTAGCTAGCATAGCTACTGCGGTTACAATGTAAAGATTGTAAATTTAAACATAAGTCATTATATTGAAATACATTTGTGAAAGCTTGTAATTAGCCCTTAGTTATTAAATTAAAATTATGTAGCATATAGCTGTAAGCTACCCGAACAAATAATATAAAATTCTCAAACAGTGACATTATGAGCCATACCGATTGGAAGTCAGAAGGCCGGTAAAAATCGTGTGTTTAATGTAGGATCTTGTGATCTGTACACTTACAATGTATGTATAATTTATTAAAAACAAATCAGTCCATACAGCATAGCGAGTTATCGTACGGCGTACATATTTGTAAAAAAAAATGTTTTGATCAATACCTAAATGTAAAATTTCACACTAATGACTAGGCCAGGATGCCGACAAAATCTTTTCCCCCGAACAGTTCCAAGCCATACCTATGCTTCATGATCTCGACATCATCGATATCCTTGGGCGGCAGCATGGTGTCCAGCATGCGGTCCTTCTCCGCCAGCCACTGGTCTGCTGCGTCGGCCTCTGCCAGCAGTTTGAACAGCGACAGTGCGTCGAGCAGGCGCTGCTTGCGCAGGCGGGCCAGCTCGGCCAGCTCGCCGTGGCGCGCGTCGATGGCGGCCAGACGGTCGCGTACTTCGGCGCTGCTCGCGTCCTCTGGACTCAGCTCGCTTGCCTATGGGAGACAAAGATGATATAAAACACGGGTCGAAATTGTCGATCTAAACACCGACTTCAACCGAAAAAGTGAGTGTTTAACACTAAGGTTCGGCACGAACTCAGCGTGAACTCACATAGACTGTCAAAATTGTATGAAAACTGACAACCGTAAGACCACTAAAACTCCACTCATACTCAAAACGGTCTCTAACTAACATTAACCACTTCCAAACGCACTGCTATCGCTCTCAGCGATAAGACCGCCTATTGATCTGTTTTTATGCAATAAAGAATATTTATCTTATCTTAACATTTTTAATACGCACACTTAATAATATTTAGGAGTATGTAATGGGTCACTTCAGTTTTAATTCTAAAAAGAAGCTATGTTTGACCTTAAACTCGCCTGATGGAAGTGACGACGAGGTCGATGATGAAGCACGCGGGCACAGTAAGTGCCTATTCACTCTCTTGCCTTGAAGATTGTCAGAAAACACCCGACGCCCGGCAAGGCGTTCCACTAGCCGTTCGTATGATAAAGAATGAAGACAAACGCTTCGTACTTCGTGTTTATTGAAAGTACCATTACGCACCCATCGTGTACCTAGCGCAGTACGCTTTCAACAACAAAAATAAAATGTATGTCTTGAAGATATAACCACTACGTTCTATGATGCGTCATTCAGAGGAAACAACTTTGTCTATATTTGGAGACTTGGTATTTCGAAGAATGCTAATCAGCAGATTTACCACAATAACAAAAAAAATAGTCACGTACCTGTTGTTTGAGCTGCTGTATGACGTTGGCGTAGTTCTTGAGCTCGTCTGTGACGTCCTTGTGCTTCTTGAGGAGGCTCTGCACCTGCGCCTCGTCCACACCGGTGTCCTCGGAAGACACCAGTCTGGGGAAACGACATGTACTTTATAATATGGTGGTAAACGTGAATACAATATAACGAAATATCGATGAAATCTTCGATCGAATATCTTTGCTCACACATGACCGAGTCATGTGATATGAAATACGATTAATAAGTATGTAAAAATATCGTTTAGTTCTGTAAATCGTGACGTCAATAGTGTACAGTCGAAGACAAAGATAAGTATACAGGGGGTCACAATAAGGTTGAGATTTTCTCAAAAACTACTGGACCGAATTTAATAATTCTTTAACAGTTACATAGTTTTAACTTTTATCTATCAAACAGAGAAAGAATTTTTGCAATAGGTCAAGTAGTTCTTGAGAAAATCGCAACTCCAAAAACTCTCCTGTAGACCTTTCTCAGTGTTCCACCGAATAAATGCCGAACAAATGAGTCTGAGTAACCCTCCCCTTGTCCTACCCGGTGCAAAGGTACCCATAAGCATCGCGGCGTTGCCACGCTGTATTACTATGGCCAGTCTTTGCACCATGCGTGCGGAGCGAAGATCACACCCCATTTCCGTAAGGCGACGGCAAATTTCGGCGACATTTACTAAATTCACAATATTTATTGCATTCTGTAAGTTATTTTACATAGATGGAAGTATAAAGTGTACATCAGACGTATTTTCTAGATAACCCAAACAAATTATGTAATATTGTTTTAAATTATTACTAATGAATAGGCACGAATAAGCAAATGTTTATTGGTAAATGTGAATCTACGAACCTGAGTGTGTCCAGCATCCAGTTGTCTATATCGTCCGCATCGGCGAACAGTTGGTGGTACCGCACGGCGGCGTCCAGCCGGTTCTTGCGGAGAGACACCACGTCCAGCAGATGGTTCCATTGAGACAGGATGTCGCGGAGACGGTCCTGCACACAATGGTAGGAAATGTCAAAGGTGCCAAGGACTTTTATTCCAATAGTGACGTGAGACGTCTATAAAATGTACGCCGAATAAAATGTAATCAAATGCGAGTCGCATCTATAAGTTTTTGTATTTATAACCAGTATAGCAAGTAGTTGATTAAGAAGATTTAATAAAACGAAAAATTAAATGATTCCGCAATGATTACATCGTACAAGAAATTATGAAATATAGTGTAACGAGTATATTATTTTTATGAATAAATAATTCTGAATCTGATCTTTCATATACAATAAGCCATACAGTATGTACTGCCAAAATACGTCACCAATCGAATGGACAAATTTTATGACTAAGCTAAATTTTATATCTGTACGTGCGTCACTATCGACAATAAAGAACAGGGAGCCGCGACGATTTTTACAGTTTTAATGTCAGATTTTTGGGCAAAAATTTCGTCAGCGCAGACTTTGACAAGACTTGAGCGCCTAAAAAATGACACATGGCTAGCCCTCCAGCGATTTGCTCCTTCAAACGTAGTATTAATTTACTTTACGAGCGGACAAACGTCAAAACGGTTTACATAGCGTTTTGCTATTTTAGTATACTCCGTCACGTGTTCCGTCCATTGTTTACCTGTATCCTGTCGGCGCCGAAGTGTCCCTGCGAGATGAGCTCATCCCCGACCGCGGCCACGCTCATCAGCTGCGGCTCGTGCGAGTGCACGTCGGCTTCCAGAGCACGGTGCTTCGATATCAACAGGTACACTGCGCACAATAACACAAATCATATAATGTAAACGTGATAGGGTTTAGACGCGGAAGATCCAATTCAGGACGAGCGTGCATGAAGAGATTGATGAATGCCCTCCTCCACATTCAACAATATCTTCATGCACGCTCGCTTCATGCATGGGTTGTGTGTCAGGATCGCAGCAGATGGAGTCCATCGTCTCTGCCTACCCCTACGGGAATCCGGCGTGAGTTCATATATAAATAAAAAGGTCCAATTCTCAAAATGATTACAGGGTCGCAAAAGTACTAGTTCTCAAAAGGCATAGTTCTCAAAAGGACTAATTCTCTAAATGCCTAATTCTCTGAAAGCCTAATTATCAAAATAACTAATTATTATTAATAATAATGTATTTATTCAGCAAAATCAAAAAGTAATTATAACCTAATATTAATGATTATCTATACTATTACAGTACATTACTTAGTGTTTTCCCATTATTAATTCCCAAATAGTTAATGTTAACTTAAAGTTTAAGCATTCGCTCCCTTTCTAACTTAATGTTTTATAACGAAGTGTGAAAGGGACAACAACGCGGTTTAAGGGAAGGGAGGTTTAACTAGATTAGGGAGTGAAGAAAATGCACTCGCGAAAAGACCCGCTAGCGAGTACCGAGTGCATCTCCCGGGTCCTGTCCTAAAGACCTATATTTCGAAAGGCCAAGAGAAATGGGAACGTTGTAATACAAATCACATCAAAATCATAATATATTCGTCATCACAGGTAAAATTAAATGGTATTGCGTACCTGTCGTGAGGTCGTGTCCGATGTCGTCGACGGATACGATCTGCTCCTTCTCCTTGATCCAGTTCTCCTCGTCGGCCATGTCCCAGTAGAACTGCCACAGCTTGCGGCTGTCCTCCAGACGCTTTCTGTAGAGATACAAAGAGATTTAGTCGTTTGAGCTATCCTAAATTAATAAGACGTGTAACCACGGTGCCAGATATGTGCGCCAAAATGGCCAAATATGCTCAATTCAAATGTTCTTTTTATGACGTCGTAGTTATAGATTCTGTATAAACGCTTCAACATTACGTAAAACTTTGTTTAACGATTGTAACTTCAGTGCGTTGGGTTTACGCAGCGCTGGCGTTGCGTAAAAGCGGCGCCAACCCAACGTTTTTTAGCAGTAACGTTAACAGCAGTGTTTCTTAGTCGGAATTCATTTTCACGCTGATTGTATAAATAAAATGTAAGCTGTGGCCGCCGCACTGATACGACACCCAAAAACCGCTGCGTAAACCCAACGTTTGGCTGCCGCTCGACGCCCACGACGCGTCGACGCTGCGAGAGCACTGGAAAGACTACACCGCTCGAAAGACGCCACGCAAACGTCGCGCCGACGCTACGCGGGCACTGACGAGACGTAAACGCTCAAAATAGTTAAAAACGCTAGTGCGGGAGGTATCTCATTGTAATCTAAAATGTGCCGTATTTAGTAACACTGATAATGACCTGCGCTCCACTGCTAGGTGCACTAGCTCCGCGTACGCGTTCTCCAGCTGCTGAATGCGCTCCACCGTGATGGCGGGGTCGCACGGCCGGTAGCCGCCCTCCTCCTGCTCCAGGAACCGCTGCGACTGACCCACTACCACCTACACACACATAAGAAATAAGAGCATTAATTAAATGATATTTCTTTTACCTATAAATCGTCCCCACTTCTGGGCAAAAGTCTGCCCCAGGATCTCCAACCACCCATCCCCGTATGAGATCGTCTCTCCACCTTCGCCGAGGACTGCCTCGAAGCCAAAAAATATTTACTTAGTAATCATAATATAACTTACTTTTACTTAACTTAGTTTTAGACCGTTTTGTCATTTTCCAATGTCAACTTAAAGAGTAACTATTGTAGTCTTCGTATTTTCCTCCAGATGAGTCGCCCGAAGCAACAGCATTCCTAGACGACGGAGATCAGCAGTATATGGTCAATTATGCTATGCGTAAGATCTGCAGTTTCGAGCTAAAGTCAAAGTCATGAACACGATGACCTCTACAGGGTGACGACGCTCCTGCGCTGCGGCTCCTCTGGAGGAATAAGGGCGACGATAGTTCAAGTTATGAAATATTCTGTAACATGAAATTGGCAATTGGCAAACATTCGAATAATAAAACTAATAATTAGTATACCTTGACTCGTTCGCCGAGCACGTTGATGTCCGCTTCGACGAGCGCGTGTTTCTGCAGCAGGTCCTCTACGCCCATGAGGTGCTTGCCGTAGTCGTCGGTCAGCAGACGAAGCTTGATCTCCTCCATCGAGTCCAGGATGTACAGCATTTCCTGAGACAAACGGTCGCGGTTAGCCACAAATGTGATTTAATGTTAGTCAACGGTTTGAACCTTCGTAGAACATGATTTGCTCAGAGAAATTTATATGGACAGTGTCATCTTTAAACTTGTCCATAATAAATCCAGAAAAGTATATTTGTAACAGGTTTTTATTAAACCCTAACCTAACCAAGGGAAGGCCCGCGATACACGATTTAGTATTCTATGCCAAGGACCTCTAGATAGAATTTGCAACAGGTACTGGCACTGTGTAGTATAGTGCTACGTGAAAGAATAAAGGCTATTGTAAATAAGATAAATGGATATTATACACTACGTAAGAGCGAACAGTGTAATATCTTCAATATACTTGTAATAAACATGTATGCTGTCATTCATAAACCTAGTTAAACCTCGCTTCCTTTAAATCTTGTCGCTATCCCTTTCACACTTCGTTAATAAGGACATAGAAAGGGACAGAGGACCTAAATGGTAGCGTAACTTTAAATCGCGTTTATGAATACGGGCCAATGTCTCAATGCACAAAGTCTATCAGTTCTCTAACTACCAACAGCTACCATCATGACACCGAGAACCACCATCAACACCACATGCGCTTAACATAACAAGTGCTGGTAACTTCTAAGCAGCCTGCGCTCACCTGGAAGTTCTGTTGCAGCTGTAGCGAGAGCTCCAGCCTGGCGCGACGCGCGCGCAGCAGCTCCAGCAGGTACGCCCACAAGCGCAGCACGTTGTCGCGACGGGCGCACACACGCTCCATATCGTGGTACCTGACAACACAATGTTATTATTATTATTTGATATCGGGTGTTGATCCAAGCACAATGGTCACTGCGACCTCAGAGGTAAGCAACCAGTGTTACCATTGATATGCTGTTGCTACCACTACACATCGACAGAGGCGTCCGCAGATGTCATCTGAGGATGCATCCGCCGACGTGTAGACGGGGGAATTCGCTCGTCTGTGGTACGTGGTCGACCACACAGAAATGTGTACAGGAGAGATTTCAAGGTTGAGATTATCTCCAAAACTACTTGACCTATTTCAAAGATTTTTCCACTGTTTGAAGTTAAAACTATTTAACTGTAAAATAATTATTAAATTCGGCCCAGTAGTTTGTGAGAAAATGGCGTGGCCTGTGGTGGCTCAGTTGGTAAGAGCGTGTCACAGAATGACAAGGTCGCAGGTTCAAGTCCTGCCCACGGCAAGAATTTTTTCATCATGTTCTAATTTATTCACCGAGCATGGATAATGCGTAATTCAAATACTGAACTAGCAATAAGTAAACACGGAAGGACACCCGATTCCCGAAATACAAAGTCACCCTTGTTCGGGAGTCAGGGTTAATCTAAAATCGTGCTCTTTATCATGCTGACTCTCTTGTACTATGTTAAGTAATAAGCACATTGTAACCATTCATTTTGTGAAATAAATTATTATTATGTATCTGTCTGCATCTGGCGATGTCCGCGGATGCCTCTGTCGACGTATAGTGCATCTCACCTCTCGGTCTGCAGCTCCGAGCACACCGCGACGACGGCCTGCACGCGCTCCTCGTACGCGAAGATGTCCGTCTCGATGGCCTCGTGCTTCTTGGCCGCCGCCTCCACGGCCGCCAGGTCGAAGCCGAAGTTGTCCTGGCTCACCAGCCGCTGGTTCTCAGACAGCCACGTCTCGCGCATCTGTGCTTTGCGGTTGAATCTGCGACACAAACAAGTAACATTATTTGTTGAGGATGTGATCTCAAATGAAAGATTATGTCACTTTCAACTGTGTTTAATAAAACGTAATAAAATAAGCCTTGATATAAGTAAGTAAATGTGAATTGGTCGGTGCCATGGAACGAGTCGTAATTTTGTCCGGGAGTCGCCGCAACTTCACAGGTAAGTAGTTTGTAGTTAATTTCGCGTAAGTTGCGTAGACATTGTTTCGTCGTGTTCACAGAATGCAGCGAAGAGAGCGTTGCGTTATTCATAAACCTAGTTAAACCTCGCTTCCATTAAATCGTGTTGCTATCCCTTTCACACTTCGTTAAATTCACCCTATGTCACAAAATGTGCATCGAACTAAGATAGCATTACACATTAACATATTCGTTTACATTTTAGTACGTACCTACCTTATGCTATGATTTCATTAGTGTGCACTGTATGCCAAAAGTTTTATACCGGGGCCCAAATCAAGTGTCTTATTTTGTAAACAAATATGATTGTCTAATTACCTGTTGTGATGTAAAACTGAAGGAACTGATTGATCGGATTTGTTCATCATTGTGAAAATAAAGTAATCAGATCCAATAATGTATAAATAACTATGCAACAACCACAGAATAGCTTAAAATGTTAGTGGGAGAGGGTAGTTTTTGTTTACAAAATAAGACACTTGATTTGGGCCTCGGTATAGATAGGCACATTTAGCCTGTAAAACGTAACGTGTTCCTAGATTGTAAGCCTCGATTTTAGTTGTCATGGTTTGTAATAAGTTTAATAAAGAATTTTAAAAATCAAATCATACTTCCATAAAAAAAGTTAAGATAGAAAGGGACAGGGGAGGGGGCCTACACGGGGGCGTAACTTTAAATCGTGTTTATGAATTCGCGCCTAAATATGCCTTCTTACATTTGGTTGTCTCAAGCTTGTCCAATCGCTTGTATCACACCACTCGTCAAACACTTCCCTCTATTACTGACTCACCTGGCAGCCAGTTGTTCGAGTTTCTCCTGCCTGATGAGTTCCTCCCTCAATGCGAGTTCTCGCTCGTGCTCTGACTTCTCAAGCCGCTCCCACGCGCGGTTGATGTCGTGGATCATCTTGCCCTCGCGCGGCGTGTAGGGCCGCTGGTTGGCGGCGCGCATGCGCGACTGCAGAGTGAACAACAACACCTCCAGGTTGCCCTTCTCCACGAATCTGTGGAGTTAATACATTGTTGATTACACATATACGTTTACAAAAAGAAATTGTTTAAAAAAAAACGACTGCAAAAAAATTAAGCCCTTTGATAAAAAAATTATATCACTCCTACAATCAAGACGAATCTAAAGACACCTCATATGTCCAGCAAGCCGTTTAGGCTGCAGGGCAAAGTCAAAGTCAAAATATTTATTTGCTAGAATATGGTACATACAATGGATCTTAAATATAATCAACCAGCATATTCTGCCATAAGGACGGCGTGCAAATATTTTTATAGATTATACACACACTCGAAAAACATAACTCTCCTTCATGCGCAGTCGAGTAATAATTACGACATTGAAATTATATAAAATAATCCAGCGTTATTGCGATATATAAAACCAACCAAATTACAGGTTCATGTGTAAGGCTATAACAATCTACAACTACTGTTGATTTGAAGTTATTTTGTCATAACATGTAGCTGTTAAAAAATACATACATATACCCTAAAATCATGATCCTTCTCCTTGCAGCAGTCGGGGGTAAATAATTATCGAAAATAAGCAACTTTACTCTAATATTTTATAACCGAACAAACTACATATTCAGGCGTAAAGATACTGTTTACTAAAACCACCTTGTAAAGTACTTACTTCGGAGGCTTCTCCACAGTGCGGTAGTTGGCGAACTGAATGAGTTGCTGGCGAACGCCCTCCAGGGAGTTGGCGAAGGTTCGGTCGCCCAGAGCTTCGATTGTATGCTCAATCCATTGCAGGAGGTCGCTGGAAATAAAGTTTATTGGTTAGTACATTCGCAAGGTACACACGGAGACAGAGATAAGTATAAAGGGGGCCTCAATAAGGTTGAGATTTTCTCAAAAACCACCGGACCGAATTTAATATTTTTTCAGTTACACAGTCCTAACTTTTATATATCTAACAGTGAAAGAATTTTAGTAGTTTTTAAAAAATTTCAACCTTAAAACCTTTCTCCGTCTTCGATCGTACCTACACAGTGATTGGTACACTGGACAATTGAATATATGAACGTCCCAGGTTCGTTACCGGGGCAGTCATCAAAGATCCCACTCTGTTATTTATACCATTAAACTAGCTTATACACGAGCGAATACGACGCCGCCAAAAAGGCAACGACATCTATTCAAAATACTATTTATGCCGTTGTATTTGTATTTTATTCTCATTACTAAATTTTCATTTCATTCATATAATATAAATAGTTTTCCTGTGCCGGTGTTCGCAACAACGTATTTAAGTATTATTTTGGAACTTTTCTGATACAATTAGGGTTACAGCTTGATGATTTAATTTAAATACTACATTAATTCCCCTTTGTTATTTAAGCTAAATCATGTGTTGTTGGTTACCTGAAATAAATCGCTATTAGCGGTCCGCCCCCGCTATTACTTTTCTCAAAACGATGAAATGTATGAGATGTCACGTTGAACAGATACGGTGCTATAACAACTCGGTACCGGACAGTGTCACTGTCAAGTGAGCCATTTCAGGATATAATCCATGGTTTTGAGAACGATAATAGTCCCATAATTGATCTCCTATCAACAACTAGATACACAAAGGTCTTACTAAAACCATTTAAAAACGTCCAAATAAGGGTCCATTGTTAACGTCCAAATAATGTCCAATAAAGCAAATGAGGGTCCATTCATCCGTTTGGACCTTCTTTGCGCTCGGACATTTTTAGAAGGAAGACTGTGTATCTAGTTGTTTATAGGAGATCAATGAGTCCCATAGATCGCCAAAACTGTATGTGCTATAAAAGTAACCATTTGCATATATTATTCAAGTGTTTGTTTGTTTGCATTGAACTTGAGCCCAATTGGTCGAAGTATCTTCCACAAGCCACCTCTATCAAAATAACCTCCCCCTTACCTGGTAAGCGTCTCGTACTCCTGCATCATCTTCTCATTCTCCATGGCAATGCCGACGACCTTGCCGATCCTCTTGCCCTGCACAGTCTCCTGCTTCAGTTTGCTGAAGTAGTGGTAGTAGGTCACCACGTATGTGATGATTGACTTCTCGTCGGGGTGGTCCACGGCGATGTCTGGTCGGGAAGGAGCAATGGAACGTTATAAGTTGAGGCGATCGACAGATATATCTTACGCTAAAGTTTTTCCCATGGCTCCACTCACGTAGAATTACAATAATCATGATAAAACTTATCTAGAGAAAAGTTCATAATATCTGGTTCAGTGACCAAATTGGTAATTAATTACTCAGTAACTCAATGGTAAATACGAATAGATACTGACTGCTGTAACTATAATTTATGTAACAAAAAATAAGTAATATAATATTTATATATAAACTTTAATTGCTAATTACTATAATAATGATTATTATAATTCCTGGCATGGCAACCATTCTAACACCATCTTAAAGAAGAAAAAAAGCCATGTCTACATATTGTGGAGGTATTTTCTCCACACTAAACATGGAAAATTATTTTGTATGTCTAACTGTTGAGTGCGTCAAACTTTATGACGGCTCTGAATATAGTCACAGGAACCCGCGACCCCGCAACCTCACATCCAGCCTGCTAGTATACAAGAATTTCTACTGCGACGCTACTCCAGACTTCTTCTGGCTACTTCAGATACGGCATAAAGATACGGCATACACACCATCAGGTATAACCTTCTTCTACCGTCAAATATCGTGTTAGCATTTGTGTTCCGTTGTGAAATTAATAGCTCACAACGCGTTTACATCTCAGTCTTCTTAGAGGTGGTCAGTTTATGGTTCCTCTAGGTTTCACGGGTTTAAAAAAACCCGGTCCTTTGAAAGGCTTGCACGGAGACATAGGTCCAACGCGTAGAGGTCCCTTAGATAACTTTAATTTGAAGAGATATGTGATGCACCTAGCGGGACCCGTCTCTGAGCGCATCTGACTGCACTCAATGACATACCCCGTCAGGTGCATAAACTATTGTAGTGATTGGAAATTAAACTTAATTGGGGCTATTGGTTTGGGGTGTTGGTGGGTCAGTCAGTCTGGTCTATAGAGCGAGACGTCGGACATTATGGTTACATTACATTATGGTTCCTTATTATTAACAAAAATAATCTACAAAACAATCTCACCTTCAGCATCCAACAGCTTAGTAAGTCCAAGCTTATCCTCAGCTACATTGAAGGCATTGTTGAGATTATGCATCGGGTTATTCCTATGCAGCTTCTCAAATTGAATGAGGTCCGGCCGGTGCTTATGTATGATGGCATTGAATGCCAGCCCGTCGCGCCAGGACGTCGTGAAGTTGCGAACATTCACGTTGTTGTAGCCGGCTGTCTTCATTTGACACCACAGCAGGAGCGCGTCCTTGGCAGATTTAGTCTCCTTGTTGTCTGTCTCTTCGATAGTGATGTCTTGGATCTGGAAGGTTGAAGGTTTCGGTAAGTATTATAGCCGTTGTACTCTTTAGAGAAAACAGACTACGTGTAACTAGAGCGCAATGTATTTTATTCTTTCAGCCCCCTTACCATGAACTCTTATAGCAGGATTATTCAATATTACTTTGTTACTTTGTACAATGACGACCTTAAAGTAAGCTTATTAAGTTCGTCATTGTACGAAGTAACAAAGTAATATTGAAGTAATACTGCTATAAGAGTTTATGGTAAGGGGGCTGATCCATCTTATTGCAAATGTTTTTAGACATTGGTTGAGCGTGCACCGGAGTTAGAACAAACAGTGTACTCATATTGTGTTAGCTATTTCTCTACTGTCTACAATTTTGTTGTAGGTATGGGAAACTCTTGCAAAAAAAATCACATTGGGAATTGAGATAGTGCTCACGGAACCGCGATCTATGGGGACCCTAGCTACTGGCCGCCAGATCACCAACCAATATAATTTATTTTCCTAAAATCACCCGTTTGTCGCTTTGTCCATAGAATATGATGAGGTCCTTTGAACCTAGACTCTTAAGTTATTAAGTATTTGGTTTATCTCAAAGTCAACATAGATTCGTAGTCAACATAGACTCTGGACGTTTTCGTTAGAAAAGTTGTAATTAAGAGACTATTTTGTACATTATAGCACTTGTTTTATGAGGCTAGTGGAGTTTGAGGTCGGTCTTACAACTGTCACTTGTCATAAAATGACAGTCGTAAGTGCGAGCTCATGGTGAGTTCGTGTTCAAAACTGTATATGACTATTGACTATCGGCCTCAATTCCTTACATTAATGTTATGACACAATCTCGTACCTGGAATCGCAGGATGATGGTCCAGATGAGCCCGAGGTTGAGCCTCGGGTTGCCGTCGACGATGTCGTGGGAGCCCATGTTCTCGAGGTGCACGCGCTGCTCGCGCAGGAACTGCAGCGCCTTATCCACGTTCTCGAGGCAATGGATACGCATCTTGCCTTTGGTTGGGCGCGGCTATGGAGAAATTAATAAAATATTTTTTTTTATATTTACAATACAATATTATTCATTACAATATTAATACTTACGACGCAGATAATAAGAAAAAATGTGTTTTGATGTATACCTAACAACTACCTATTTAAACTCCTGAAATGTAAGAATACTACTATAAAATGTAAGACCTGTAATTGAATACCCATATTCATGCCAATAAAATCTATGATTGATTACTAACCAATCTCTCTCCAGAGAGCACCTCCAGCAGTTTGATGAGGTTCTTGCCGTCGCGCATGTCCACGTAGAGGTCCACGATGCGGCATCCCACTCGCACCAAGTGCGAGTTCACCCATTTCTGGAAAGTCTTCTTCTGTACACTTTCTCGTTCGTCTGCAAATGGAAAAGTAGGATCAGTTCTCATGGGAATTGTACAGAACACAATTTAAATGGACCTAATGATAAGTTTAATCTAATGTATGGTTCATTGTAATTCAGATGGAACGCGATGGACGGACCAGATCAGGGCTGCCGTGGCCGATCCCTTGCACGTCTGCAACGACGTCAGAGACGAGTGGCGACGTGTTGTAAGGCACTGCGACTGAAGTAACGACCACCACCATTCTGACAAGAATGTAATGACAAAAAAGGAGAAGAATGGATGGTTCTCCCATTTCAGACGCATGCCTTCAAAAATTGATTTAGTGAGAAAAAATGCCCCACTCATCCATTGTGGATCTAATAAGAATTTCCCTATCTTTTTGGTGCATACTCTTAAACACAGACCTGCGAGGCCATTGAAAAAATGCACATAGTACACACTCATCGCAATCTCAAACTATCAACCAAACTACTTATAGGATCAAAGATGTTAACACAATAACCGCCAGTGTGGTCTGCCGCGGCGCGGAGACCAGAGCGCCGGGCTGACTGGCCGCGCCCGCCGGGAGCCGTCCGCAGCGGGCGGAGTCATGGCAGTAAGTCCCGGCCGCTATGGCCACAGGTGTTGAGTTCGGTAATCGACACGGGTAACGCTAGATGGCGATCGGGTTACCAGTCGCACGCTTTAGAGCGGAAAGGGCTGTCTTTATGCAGGAGTTAGGAATTCTCATAATTTCGAATTATTTATAACAGCCATGAGACGACAGGGTCTTTAAAGGCCGAGGGAGTTGCACGCGGTGCTCTTTCGGGGTTCTTTCCCGCGTGCACTTTCCAATAGGTACCTACATTTGCTTGAGCCACAGACCACTTACCCTATAGACCTGTAACAGGAGCCCGTGTCTGCCCGCACATGAGCGCAAAATTGCTTCGCGACACGTGTAACCTAGAGAAATTATCGACATGGACGCATCTCTTTAACACCGCACCCCTGAGCGTGTCTATGCGCTCATCGTTGGTATCATTTTTCGCGTGCTTTGTACCGATTTCATGTATATTGGGAAGTGGTCTGTGGCTTGAGCAATCGCTTTGTATTTCATCGCAGTCTCCCACTTTAGTGGTTACACGTCACAGGGAAGAGGTTCGATACCGGGCTGACCTTTTGCTTAATTCAGCTCTGAAGCATACACCTTTTGGTGTGCCCCGTAACCGCCTGTAGTTCGCCTCTGAGCTTACGAGATCGGTGTAGTAGACTGGACCGTTTCCTAATCGAGTGACACCATTCATCATCTTACATTTTTCGTTTGCATACAACGGACATTCTCACACCCACAACTTAGTGTTAGGTACGCTAATATTAGGACAATTTCAAAACCAAGTTATCGGCTGTTTTCAGGATTCCTGTGGGAAGTCGATGTATTCCAGTGGTTAAAAGATATTCAGAAAGACTTGATTTTAAAACATTCAGATATATTGTAATAGTTATTGAAGACATTTAATGACTCACAGTTTAAAAATAACTAACGCCTACAATACAGCATCACTGTTTATTTCATTTATAAGGAAAAGGGCACATAATGTGTCCATTTACGGATATAACAATTGTAATATGCATAAAATGACGCAACTGTTTTTCGTTTAATAGTCTCCTAATCAATGATAGGCATAGCTAGCAGACGTGGCCCGCAAAGCTACATTGAAGTGGAACTGGGCTGGCCACGTTTGCCGCATGCAGCCGGACCGATGGGCCTGGTCTGTCACAGAATGGGTGCCACTGGACGGTCGCCGACGTCAGAGCAGACCTAGGCGAAGGTGGAGAGACGATCTCACTAGATGCAGGGGTTGGGGTATTAACTATCATATACAAAACGATCGTCTCAACGTAAGACTAACCTCTCAACTCTGTCACAACCTTGTCATAGTACACTTCTAAACCCGGCACTTCAACGTCGACGCCTCTCTTGATCAAATCGTAGCACTCCGTCGACGTCATGGCACTGCACTTTGTGTCATTTCACTAAGAACCGACCACCGACTGAGCTCCGCCCTAAGCATCAAGCGAAAGAGCTGTACGAATTAGAGCGACAAAATCCGACTGGCCACTGAACAAGGATATTCGATACTAACGCTCCAGATGTCGTCAACACTTCGTAACGAATTTTACTAATACATTCACATTTATTTCAAATTATATTACACTAGTATGTTAAGCTAACCAAGTCACTATGAATTTAAATAGGTATAAACACGGTGCAACACTTATCACTTTTAAACCTACTTTCCAAATATAATTATTATCAAGATAAAACTGGATTTATCGCTTTTAACACTAAGGATAGAGCCGCCGATATTTCGGTGATATTGCAACCACAATACCGGAAACTCAACCATAGTGATAAACTCACTCAGTTCCCGTTTCATCTCGATAATATCGAAATTATTTATACACACGCGAAACAGTTAACATTAAAACTGTTTAAAATAAACGTAAATTACTGCTTAAAACGGGCTAAACCGATGGTAAAACATGTCTGAGCTCATGATACGCCGCGCAAGGTTATGGGACCGCGAGAGAAGTATGTGGCAACTACAGATAGCATGTTTACATCACTGATAAAAAGGGACAGATGGATGATAAAGCATTTTAAAACATATTTAAAATGGTTTGAAAGATGTACAGTGAATGTTAGCTGAAGGGACAGGAAAGAAAGAAAAAAGAACGACTGGCGATGTTTTTAAAAAGTGTGTACTGCAAACTGACCAATGTGTACAAAGTGGACACTGTCATCCTGTTTTCCTGTTTGTCGCATGTGGGGAAATGTTGCTTTCTACCTTTAGTTTAGTTTTTATTAATGGGCTTTAAGTTTAAGATTTTAAATTAAGTACTTATGCGAAAATTAGCGAGTACCTATGTACTCTGAGATTAGCGAGGTTACCGAGATTAGGACCGGCCTGAAAAGCAGCGTACAGCTGAGGTCAGTCCTATTCATCTGTATGTGTTATGTTATTTCTATAATATGTAAGACAACCATGTACCTACCTACAATATTGTGCAGATGAATAAATGTCTCTTTATTTATTTAAGAGATTGTGAGAAGTGATTTGCCATGACTGCAGCAGATGGATATCCATTGTATCGCCTCAAGAGGGGCGTAAGTATATTGTATGCATGTAGTAAATATTGAAAATGTTTGCCACATCTGTACTTTGTAGGAAAAACGGAAGTTGTGGTATTACAGAGTTGATAAAATTGTAATAGGTATGTCATTAGTTTGGTGTCATAAATCTAATTTAAGGTTGCCAATCATCAACTTTGTGCGATCATTATTTTGAATTTTATTTTATTAGGCAGATACGTATTATACTTGTAGAGTTGTAGTAATAACTTCTATCCGCATAAACAAACCCAGATAAACAAATAATACAATATTCCCATGAGAATATTACATTTTCAGAGTGGTGGTTCCGTGATTTTGGATATGGACTTGGGGTTACATGGAATGAAATCAATCAGAACATTAACAATCTGATATTAAGAAATTACTATTGGTAGAACTAATGGAAAGTAGAAAAATTGTTCAAAAAGTCCGGGTTTACATTTTGAACATTGTGTAATACAAAACATAGGCCTTTTGTTTTCAAATAATATCTATGGCAACCTTGGGCTTAGTGTTATCTGTGAACGACATTGCATAACAACGAGGTTATTCATTCCAATATTTACAATAAAGGATAAGTACAATGACCACAGTCCAGCGAAACCAAACGACTAAGGCCCAGCGCACACCAGGAGAGGCGCGGCGAAGATACTAAGTCGATGACAATCTAAACTAAACCTTAACATGTCTACATACGGTCGCGCGCCGGCTCTCAAGACAGCTCGAAAAACTCGCCGCCACTAGTAGCTTATTATTGGCATGCTATATTCATCCGCATGTGGACATGTTATGCTCCCACTTCACTTGGCTATTCTAATTCGATATTGGATGTTTGTCGTATTTGTCAAATATGTTTTGTGATTGTCAAAACATTGTGTGTCGAATAAGCAAATAAGACGAATATTTTGTCACACATACCATACGCAAATACGAATAGCCAAGTGAAGTGGGAGCATTAAGGTTTACGTTAGATCGTCATCGATTCAGTATCTTCGCCGCATCTCTCCTGGTGTGCGCTGGGCCTTTATTTGCATTGTCCAAAAATAACAAATCATCCTGTCCCGTTATCACGGATTCGATTTCCACGGTCACTGGTTATATCAATCATATTATCATATCTCTCAATTTACAACTACAAATTGGATCATCTATCATTGCGTTAACAAACACAACGCACAAACAATTCCTCCCAACGCATAAACATTAGGTTATAGAGACAAGAGTTCTGATTCATCGTATACTTAATCATTGATAACCACACAATAATTATAATATTGTAACTATTTCTTAATTAATATACGTCAAAAAGAGACATCTGCTTTTATATGTTTCACTTTAAGGTTTAAAGACTGACATACACACAGGCGGCCTGCACTAGGCTTGCGTCCTGCGGCCAGATGAAACGCATGCCCGCCCCATTTTCTCCCAAGCAAGCCTAGTGCAGGCCGCCTGTGTGTGTGTCAGACTTAACTTCTATTGAAAATTCAAAAACAAATGAGTGACAAAGACGCTTTCGTCATGCAAGAGCGGAACTGACCTGCAAGCGCTTTTATGCGCGATCGTTCGAAAAGCCTCGACGACGAGTTGCCGCCGTCGTACTCGAAGTCGTCAATGATCTCCTGCCCGTGGCCGATGGACGGGTCCCAGCGGGACACCGATATGTCGGTCGTCATGGCGACCAGCTGCCTCTCACCACGCCACGCTCAAAGATCTGCAACAAGGGAAACAATATTACTAAACATTATTATACAACTGGGTGGTGACAGCGACTTCCTTCGTTTTCGTAATCGCTTACGGTTCGACACATGGACGCTATACATTACTGCGACAACCTTAAGGTTGTACGCAACGCCCCGTAACGGGATAAGCGCCGCCTCAACTCGAGTCGTTGAGTATTCTTTGCATGAAACTCCATATTGCAACGCACACTAATCGGCTCCGTAACGGCATCGCCTCGCATTATTTTGACTACTCGTTGACAGGGGCGAGGCGGGGCGGTGCCGGGTGGGTTTTTTACAAGTTTTAACAAACAACAACGAAACGCAGCAATGTACTCGTATATCGTTCAAGTGTCAAAACGAAAACAATAACGACGTAGGTTTAGGTTACGTTATCGCCGTATATATGTATGTATTTATATGAAAACACACTTTATATAATTTTAGGCCAGACTGTATGCTCTAGTTGGTCTTGCCTTTCCCTCTGGGAAGAATTTTATTATAAAAGAACGAAAGCAATTTGAAGTCGCGATCGCCATTGATTGTGAACACATTTTGTCCAGGTACTAACCACTCCACTCCAGCTACCAATAAATAAGACTTTGGAAACAGAAAGAAAGTAACAATTTTCTAAAACAAATAATTTTTATAACAAATTCTGCACCACAATTAATTTGACTTGTTTGTAATAATTAAATCCGCTGAATTCTGTAAACAAAGGTTGTCTGGAAGAGATCGCTTTAAGCGATAAGACCGCCAATTGTGATACTAACTGTATTAGCATATTTCTTTTGTGTAATTCCTTTTACTTTGCAATAAAGAATATTAATCTTATCTTAATTAAAGACCGGATTATATGCAACATAAAAAGGTTGTTATATGCAAATGCATGAAAAATGCTTGAAATATGCACGAAAATTAGCCAAATATGCACGAAAATCAGCAAAAAATGCAATATATTATGAGTAAAAGTAAATACCGCATAATACGGCTGAAGTCGACTGTACAAGTTTACACCTATCGATAAAATACAACCTTGTGTAAGTATTGTGTCAAGTATTAACCTACAATACTGTGATGTTACAAAACAAATCCCTATTAATCCATGAAGCCATAGCTTTCCATTACAAAGACACTCAAATTCTATAAAATTGACTTCAAATTAATTAAAGGTTACCTTGAATATAACAATAACTTAACTAATTAAAGTTTCGTAAACATTTTCTGTAAATTCACTGCAAATATTTCACCAAAATCGCAAAGGACAATCACAAAACTGCATAAGTTACTGTCTATGGTAGAGGTATTATTGTCACACCAAATGACATCATTGCCGGTCGATAAGATTAGATAAACTACTTTCAAGTATGCCACACCTAAGAGTTTTTACAATATAATTTTCGATACGTACGAGTAGAACTACATATAGCTCGGTATGCACGTTAAATAGTTGGTTCCGCGGTTGTTATCGTTCGCCAGCAGTAGTTAGGTCCTTGAGTAACTCAGACAATGGGTTTGGTCACTAAGGCTGATAATATTAGACAGTACTGAGCACAAACTCAGCGTGAGCTCGCACTTACGACTGTCAAAATTATATGAAAATTAACAGTTGTAAGATCAAACTCCACTCATACCTAAATATGAATATCGGCCTAAATCATACTGCAAGAAGAAGTACCACATGACATCGGAATAATTTTGTATGAAAAATATACATCAAACTACAGACAGATAATACGATCTAAGAAATGAAAAATTCTGTCACAAACTTTTACTCTTTATAATGCAGAGGAAAGACTCATAAAAGACGACAATTATTACAAGATCAAAACAGTAGCAAGGAACCTCCTTCGTAGCAAATATATAGGACAAGGGATGTTTCATGGCACTATGCTAAAATTTGACAAGATGAAAGGGGATGAGTCACCTAATGTGCCCCAAAATGTGGGACGAGGACAAAACTATTCAAGGGCGATTGGCAAGCCTTATCTCGACATTGAAGGATGGTACTCTGGCAAGGTTGTGGGCATATTTGGGATCATTAATTTATTGTCATAACAGTGTAGATAAATCGTAGGTAGAACTATTAGTCTGACTGCAAGCGCTGTACCGCCTCCAAGGGAAAACTGCGCGGCGAGACGTGGGGGTGGAGCCAGCTCGCTTCACTCTGTAATTTCGACGTCGCTCTCTTTCGCACTCACTCGCGTCTCTCCCCCGTACGTCTGCCGCCGCCCAAGGCGTGGTACAGCGCTTGCGGTTAGACTATTAGACAGTTTGATAAACCTGTGGACGGCAGAAAATAAAATTCTTGAAGATCATGGAGCCTTGTCTTCCTGATATACTACATTTTGAATGTTTGCCTATTCCTCCATGCTGGAATAAAATTCCTTTTGCACCAGTCAGTATCACATGACAGTGTTAAAGCTGGGTATGCGCGGATTTTCAGTATTTCTATGGAGGCTGTAATATGGGGTACTAGCAATCTTGGAGTGTCTATTTAGGGACTGATGAATATCGATACACGATTGGACAAACTTCGCTCGATAGAAAAAATTACAAACCTACCCTTTCCAAGTCTTTTAAAATGAAAATGTCTAAACTGAAATAGTTATTCATACAAAATACATATCAAAATGTAGGGTATTATAGATACGAGAGTTTTTGATTTTTGTTGGCGTATTCTTATTTCCCTGACAAAATTCATAAGAATACAAATATGGAGGCACTGTGCCGTGCTCTTCACTCCGCCCGCTGACGATCTTTTATCTCACTTTTGCTTTTGACAGACATATAGCGCCTTAAAGTTAGTAGTTAGAATACCCTCCTTTCAGAGTACCGTTACACCCTATAGATTTTATAGCCACAGACATCCTTACTAAATCTAGACCAACGTCATTTACCTAATTAGAATATCGGTATAAACTATGTTAAGATGTGTCTGCTAAATAAATGTCCTCTTTGAAATTATGTTCACTTCACACACCAACTGAAATATTTTCATACCGTTTTGACATTCATTGCGGTGCAGTATTAATTCTACAACTTGCATAACTCAATGAATCATTCATTTCAGCAACATTTTCCATTAAACTTCTGATGAACGTCTTAATCCTATACAATATCAGTTTAGTTGCAGTTTGGTTTGGGATGTTTTATTTATTTTATTTTATTTTCTTATGTTGGAGAATTTCTAAATATATTAAGTGTGTTTGTCAAATAACATATATATAATTTACGCCATCTGTGGAAATACAGAGATACAGCGAGAGAGAGAGATAAATTTAATAAAAATGTAATGTGTTTTTGTATCATTTTTCTCCTAATAGACATATTTTCCAAAGTGTTATTTTACAAAGTTGTGTAAAAGTATATTCTAAAAAAAAGGTTAACGTACAAAAACCTGTACAATGCATTTATTTACTTGCAACGAAATATATTCCCAATTTACGTCAAAATAAATAGAATCGATTTTAGTCTTGGAAACACAAAATCAAGTTCCTCAGCTTTGAACATAAACTTGCTATAAAAATTAAGGTTTGCAATCAAGGTATCGATCTCAGTGACTATTAAACTGTAATAAAAATTGATGAGTCAATTCCATTCGTTGTCTGGCGAATTGGCGAGTCACCGACTGATACTGTATTGTATATAGCTATAAATGATTATTCGTTCGTCGTTAACCTTCTAACATAATAGACAAACTTCGATGACGAAGGTCTCGCCACGCCAGCTGAGCATAATAGGAATCTATGTAATGTAGGATTTGGTAGGTTTAAGTAGATGTAGAGTTATTTGCACTGTCATCACTCTCATCTTATTTGTTTAGTAATCAATCACAATAGGAATATATGCTATTTAATGTCTAATAATAAAAATATCTATAAATTTAGTGTATAATAAGCAGAGATCGAAATAGGTAGAACTATAAATGTATAAACTTCGAGGAACAGAGACTAAAAATGTGGACTTCCTTACACACACACTGACACTTCTTAATTTTATAATTAATAAGACATGGGCCGAGATTCGTAGACAACCTTGGGCAAAATCTTAGCGTAAGCTCGCTCTTACAACTGTCAAAAGTAGGATATGAAATACAATACTTCTAAGGCCACTTTTTGCGAGAGCTGAGGCCGATAGTCATAGACACTTTTGAACACGAACATACTGTGAATTTGCACTTACATCTACTATCGAAATTGTATGAAATCTGACATTCGTAAGATCGAACTCAAGCTCAAAACTGTCTATGCTCTTGTATAAAAATGCCCTTAGAACTATTGTATGTAATATCCTACTTTGACAATTACAAAAGCGAGCTCAGACATTTATGGTAATTATTTTATTGGCATTACAGTGATTACCGAGGAGCCATCTCCTTACATTCCACATTGACCGGCCAGTCACGATCAGTCCCATTTACATAGCAATACGGTTCTATTTAAAGCTCTTCACCGCCTATAGTATGTGAATCACGCGCTCACCCACATCGATTCATGGAATTCTATACTGTGCTATTTGTATTGATATCGCTAGATGCTTGTTGATTATAAAAACAAACTTGACTGACCGAATGGTGTTGACATTGACGACAGCGGATTTACATTGGGTATGAATATGATCATGATGACGATTCAACAACCACAGAAACCGCTTTCATACTTTAACCTCTATCCAAAGCAGTATAGATAATAGACTACAAACTATAGCCGCACAGTAGACCAACAAGTTAGACAATGAACTACAAAACTATACAGTAAGCTACATAACTAGACAGTAGACTACATGAATGGACAGTATAGTATACTACATAATTAGAGAGTGTACCCTACATCCAGATAACAATAAACTAGACAGTATATTACAAAATTAGACGACAGACTACAAAACTAGATAGTACTCAACAAAACTAGAGGTAAACTACAAAACTAAACCGTAGACTACGAAACTAGACGGGAAACTACAAAACTAGACAGTATAATTCAAAACTAGAAATTAAACTAACATAATAGACTTAAATAGAATAGGTAACATAAACAAGCTAAACTTGGATGACTAATCACTATTCTACCATGGCTTCTCTTGTACAGACATTTACTGCAAGCGAACAAATTATCCCAGCATTCATAAAATAAAACTTATCCCTTTCAGAATACCTCCAGCAAGAAGCGAGCCATTTACTTAAAATCTCATATTTCATTTCAAACACAATCCGCGCCATTTCAGAAGATTAATTTCAGAAAGTAAAATGTTTGACTTCACTTTGAATCCAGTCCCTGTTCAATTTAGATGACAGTTTTCATGAAAAGGAACAAATATTTTCATGTTGAATATGAAAAGATAGGCAACTACATAGCTTTGTCAATGCTATTGATTTTGGTTGAGGTTTCGACTAAATAGCCACCACCATCAAGTAGGTAGTAAATTCAATAACATTGTGAGACTAGAATATTTACTTGATTACTCTTTTTTTATTATTAAAATATCTTTATTTAAACTAATAAGTAATACTACAATATGTTTACAACTCAGTGACTAAGCCTAAGTAGGTATAAACTATCTTAAAGTAGGTAATTTGGTTTAACAGACTGTAAGCGTCTAATATAAACTGTTGGCTTATTAAATAATATTTTTACAAATCAATAATTTGGATCAGGGATAAACGCCAGGATTGATATTGGTTATGTATCTTTAGATTTAGATTTACATTAATAGCTAGGAGATAAATAACTTGATTACTCTAAACATAAGGAAATAGTCATCGACTCGAAATTACTTGACATTGGTGAAATTAGGTACCAATTTAATAAGAGGAGAAGCCATTAAATAAAATATGATTTCCTTTTTTACCTTTTGAGGTACGGAATCCTAAAAATAGAATGGAATGGTGACTAGAATAAAAGGAAATGGAAATGATTATTATAATCATAAAAGCAATATCAATATGCTTTCGATATGCCCTAATCAAAACATTAAACAACTATAGGTACCTACTCACATCAATTTAGAAAATCTATTCTGCCTCATTCCTCTAGCAACGCCAACGCAAATCAAAGAAGCACCACAACTCTTACAAACTACAAAGCTAGTATAGTAGATGGTGTAACAAATAGGCACGCGGGGGCGTTGACCCGAGGCAGTAGACGTAGCGTCGTCGATACCATGGACTGATGTTATCGCTATGGAACGTAACACCATGAATAGCGAACTGGTACCTAATTTAACTTGATAAAAAAGTCAATTTGTAAGGAATTAATAAGTAAACTGAAGCCGCAAATCAAAAATATGGACTAGGATTTAGTTCCAATTCTATTTTCTACAATTATTAGTCAATAGAAGTAAACCATCCACTTAAACCAAGTAAGAAAATTGTCGATGGTGGTCATAGATTAGATAAAATCACAATTACAATTCAAGCAGTTGATAGAAACGGTCGTCTAGCGGCCAAGTGGGTTAACGATAGCACTAAAGTTTCAGATAAGACTTGGGTATGGGTAGGACTGCCTATAGTTATAATATATAGTATCGCAAGAGATTGAGGAAGGTAGGACGGACACAATATAGGAATGGTTTTAGTGTCTTGGCAATGGTTCAACCTGATAGTAATAATGAAGATAAATACATATATATTGGTCCATCGGAGTATGTCCATCGCAATTACGCGATGCAGTTGCAGTTGATTGAAGGCAGGGCAAATTATAAACTATAAATAAATACCGAAAAATCGCTGAGATGTTCAATGGCGTGAATTAAGAGGGAGAGTTTACGTCCAGCAGTAAACTGATACAGAATCATCATAATGAAACGACATTGAAATATTGACTTCGAATCGTGTTGTAAATATAAACGATCGCAGGTATTCCGTTACACCCCGTAGAAACGACACAGTAGCGTCGCATGATTAGTCTGCCATCAAACTTTAAACCGCAAGGGCGTCTCGGCCTCCCCTGAACGCCCTCATGCGTAAAACGATGGCATTCAAACCATGGGCTTTGAACTAGCTATGAAAGGTCGAGCGAGACGCAAAGACAATGAAGACGAACGACAAAGACTTTATTCTGCTGCAAAGTTAAACTTTTACGCAACGCATACTTTGTGGGTAATCCTAAAACTTTGCCTTGAAGTCCAGAATGAAAGGCTAATTAGCTGATAATAAGGATATAAGAAACAAAGTTATGTAACTTTAAAAAAGGAAAGTAGATACCATAGAGTAGATCCTGACAAAAAATCATCAAGTTAATCAATTTCAGAAGAAACTGTGACATCAATTACTAAACGAGACCATTTTCAGATTTACAGGACATAACAAAATTCAAATATCATGTCTGTAAATTACATCAGGTTAATTAAACTCTTAGCTCTAGGTTATTACATCAGGCTAAGAATAGAGCGTATAACATTGGTCGTCAATCTGATAAACAAAAGTCAATGGGACTGTTATCAATTAGTGAATCTGTAACGAATGAAATATAACTGTGAACAGTCATCATAACCTGAGTACCTACCAATACCCTACATGTGCCTATAGCAGCAACTCCCCCGGGCATTTGTCGCGTCTAGCAAACGACTAGCCGTCACGCCATCTCCATTATGGGGGGACATAATGTCTGGTGCCGTCAGTCGTCTCACACGACCTCATGCCATGACACCAAAGCGTTTTAGATTACGGATATCCGGGCCTTCATTCCTGTGACGCAGGTAACCCATGTTTGTGAGACAAGGGTTTCTGTGTCTTAATATTTTCACGTTCACTGACTCCTCGGGAGTACCCTGGGACACCATGGGTAATTTTTGGGTGAGAACAAGATCATCGCAGGAAGATCAAATAAATATCGAAAATACGATAATTTTTTACGATAAATTCTTGGCAGTTGTGTAGATCTCATCGTGACCGTTAATATCAACGGGTAGCACAATAATTTTCTGTTTTATAGAATAGTATACGATAGGTAAGTCGTTGGAGAGCACGATTTTCATTCTGCGAGGTTGTTAACCTTAGACGAGTAGGATTAAAACCGCCATTACTCAGATAAAAGTAGGTCCATTTTATCACCGAAAGCTATTTGCAGAAACTTGTTCTCTATTTTTGATTCAAAGGAAAAAATATACCGACTTTAGGACGTTTGAATCGAGGTAAAATTTTCGAAAGTTTACACAACATAACCGGGTGTAATATAAAATTACGTGGTATTAATGTTATTGTTGTTAGTACACGTTTGGCAGTTATGTAAAGAGTAATAGTAACAGACTTTGATAATAACAGAACCGTTCAATTAAGACTGCGTTTGAATGGGGCAGCGCAGCATGACGATAAATACTTGGACGAAGCGATACTATCATCAACATAAAATAGAAGACAATTCAGACATTTTATAAACTTAATTCTGAAAGTAAAGAAAGTTAGGTTCGTTTACTTTTCTCATTACTCTTGAAGGCCATCTCCTATCGGACGCCGGAGATCAATAGGGCTATGCGCATTTTCGAAACTGCGATGCGGAACAGGGAACGAGTACTCATAAAATATATTGCAGAACAATAAATATGAAGGAAAAATAGACTGTCGTTTCGAACTGGAACCGAACTGGTCACCCTGGAGTCCATCTCTTTAAAAACAGATCTATCACCTCCCCAGATCGCGAAGAAAATCATCTTCATGCAATATCTAGACGATTAGAGCGACAAACAATGAATCAGACTGATGTGGAATAAATAAATGACGGATGATCGATGACAACTGAATATAGAAAAATGAGTAAAGATTGAAACAGCTATAAACTAAAATAGGCTTTCGAAATTGCGTCTAGTAATAAAGAAAGTTATTACAGAAACGCAGATGTCAAAAGAGTCATTTCAGTCAATGACACTAGCGAATACGACTACGTATATTCTATTATTAACATCGACACACATTTTACATTCATAATTACTACGTGCGCTTTCAACGTCCATTCAGCACAGGAAGCTTCGCGATTCCTATCGTTGCAACCCCATTGTCGATGACAGGTGAAGGGTCTTATCTCAACGGAAGAAAGATCAGATTCAAATGACAAAGGTAACTGTACATTTTTACTACGGATGTAGTATTTACGGTCCGTCACAGTACACCGCGTGCCGAGTGTTCATTTCATTGTGAGTCTCTGTCTCTTTAGTTACAAAATCCGTTTGTGGAAGTGGGATAGACAACTACGGTTACAAAATGCACCCTAACGTAGAACCTACTAAGTGCTAACTGACGATGCAGCGTTTCGAAATTCTAATTTTGTTTGTTTCTGTAATCAACGTTCTCAGGTTTCATTTCGTTTGTAGGTTCGTTTTGAAAAACTCTTGGACTAATAAAAAGACGTTGTTATCCTTGACACTGCAGGCGGACCAACTTTGTGATTGTCGAAGCAGCAAATCTACATTTATATTATCTACAGAAAATCCTCTAAAAGGTTCGTTTGATCTTCGATTTGTTTCTCAAGAGACTTGTTGCTAAGTTCAAGGCACAAACAATTCCTTATTTTATGAGACTCTAAAAGTAACAATGAAAATTGAATTGTGTTTAATATTTCTCGATACAATAGCATAGATACGCAGACAAGAAAGAAAAGAAAATAAGATTCATACGTAATGGCAGGATGAATACTCAAAAAATAGATAAAGAAAAAAATATAACTTTTTTCATGTTGTGACAAAGACGGTGTGTATAGGAAACTGTAACAATACTAGAGGTAAACGAAATTCATATCTAGATTCCAGACCAAATAGTCTGGGGAAACGCTATCAGAAATCATGATGACCTCCATATCATACGGTTAAATTGAAACAAAAAGTTTAAAACCACTAACACAGTTCCCAAATCCTGTTCACACACGAAGATAGCGATTGTCAAAATGTTGAATACAAACAGAAATCTCACGATCTTATCGAATTCGTAGCGTAAATAATGTAATAAAGTGTACAGTGGCACGATTTCCAGCTCCCGAGTGACATCACGGCCACCTCTAAAATTAGTACCATTAGCTCAGCAAAGTGGCCGAGATGAACGGAGAGCGATCTCCGGTTAATACCGGAATGGATTTTGATTATTTTGCTATTTCGCACGTTACCGTATACATATTCAATCAAGTGTATTGGATAATAGATAAAACTGAAAAGGCTAAGATGACCTAGATCTAATTGGCAACAATAAAGAAAGAAAAAAGTGCATCTCTTTAGATAGAGATAACGTATTGCCACGCAATATATTTTGGCACATGCAATTAATTAGATCTCAATCAAATCTAAACAAACTTTTGAGGAAAATGTACTCAAAGCCGGGTTTAGAATGCCACATACAAAAGTTTCTGATGCTAAAATCTTGATGATTTGTAATGGATTATACATTTCGGAAACTACCACTAAATTCGTCTGGAACTTCATCAAAAATAACCTAAATTCCGCAATCCTCACAGTTAAACTCCCACAGTCCTGGATGTGGCTGGTGTCGGCAGCGGACGGACTAACAGGCACTTCCCATGCTGGTGCGCGGACGAATCCATTAACCCAAATATAGAACCGCGCCCGATCAACTCGCGTGAGTTTTACACAGTATATACTTTTTTTCACCAGCCAATTACGTAATAGACGTAGATTTAATTAATTAATTTCTTTGATCTCATAACAAAGCTTTGGGAGCTTTAAATCTGCCACCCACTATAAAGTTAGTTGGATCAATGAATCTTTAAGTACTTTTCAACGTTATTTATTAGTGATTAACGAATTAGAAATTCAAGACGCATTTCAGGAAATCCCGTTCCATTCCTCGAAGACGCATCCAACATATCATTTCTTGGACATTGCGTTTCACAATATAGGAGACAGTTCCTGGATCTGAAACTGCAAGTGTTTCAAATGACATCATTAACTGTGTCGTAGATATAATAGAATTCGTATAAACGTGTCTGAACAGCAGATAGTTGGGTATATTACGAGAGAAGGACAATGTGTCGGTCGTCAAAATACCCAATACATTATTCCGTTTTTGGGTATATATTATCTCAAACGGTCCAATGCTAATATTGTCCAGACCGGTTCCTAAATAGCAACTCGGAATTCCATTAAAAACACATTTATAAAATACAATTAACACGGCGACCCGTGGCGACCCCAGCCCACACCTAATTGGCTGTCGTAATCAAAAGGTGCTCTCACGTGAAAAACGTTTCCCCCAACGTAAACCACAACAGCAACGCTATAAATAATATAAACAACGCGTTTGCTGACACGAAACATGACGCTTCGCAGCAAAAACAAAGCGCAGGGATATCCGGTCCACATAGCAGTCTAGTTGCCATTGGAGAAACGTTAGAAACCAATTAAAGAGTATAGTTTGGTAGCCAAGTAAATAGACGGAATCAAGTGCAAGAATAATTGAAAGATGAGATATTTATTTGTATTGTAGAGACTGCTATTGTAGAAACTTTAAGTCTATTGAAACCAAGTGCACGAGTAGCAGTATAGGCAATTTGGGATAGACAAATGCTAGTATATTTTAGGAAGTTTAATTGAAGACCAAATTAATAGTCGCCAATTATTGGAGAAGCAAATACTAGTTCAAGATCATTTTGTGGAAAAGAGAAGGACCAGCAGACGAACCTGAAGTAGATACTGATAAGTAGAACTACGAATTACGTAGTCCTCTAGAATTACGTGCAATACGAGAAAGACAAACCAAAAACTAGACGAAAACAATTAAAAAGAAGCAAATAACACACTAGCTATAACAAATTCCTATAATAGTTGAAAAAGCCAAACAATATAATACAGTACTCTAAAAATCAAGCAGAACCTTCACATGACCAGACAAATAGCACAGAATTATGACACATTATCGGATTAGTGGGTTGACGCCCGCCCCCTGTCAGGATTTCCAGTCCTCACCACCCCAACAATGGGGGTGGGGGCTAAGGGCGGTCACTTCGCAGTAACGCCACTGACCGGAGATTGGAATATAGCTCGTCTATATTTGCCTGGTCATTTAATTCTGACACGCGTGTATTTCAAGGTACCTGGTGTGGTATACAATCCTTATTTTTAGCTACCAACGTACATTGTACTAAAGTTTTGCGATGGCTCGGAATGAGGCCAGTGATTTCGGTGTTTTACGATTCGGTCTCAACGTTTATTGTCTAGGGGTAATGGACGATTGGGACTTACTTAACCATACTTCTATGTCCTCTAGACTTTATGCATATTTATCAGTTTCTCTGAAGGCAGGAAGTCTCCTTGTCTCAGGCAAATGTTCAATCTTCTAATTCAATTCGACAAACAGTAGGTCATCCATTTAAATAGAATTCTCGTCATATTGTGGTTGCACCACCTCTTATTCGACGTGAGACAAGTCAATGAGTCTAGCGCGTGGGTGTCGGCTGAACTTTGTAGGAGGATGCGCCTCATTTGTTGCCAACCACACGTTGTTTAGACGATACCGTGGATTAACATTTAAACGACTCCCGTTTTCTTTTTGACACGAACCGAGTTTGGAAAGGCTATTTATATGGCTTTGAAACCATCAAAAAGGCATACGGGCTTCAAATGCAAGAACTTTGTTAAAAGCTTCCTTTAATGGTACCTACAATGTAACATAATTTCAAAGCTTTTTCACTACATGCTCGTAGTTTGAGTAAGGCCACAGTAATAATGAGCAGCAGTAACCGCCCCACATTCCCCCCACGGCTAAATTGATTGTGTTGTAAACAGTTCTAATAACGTGACGCAACCGTTGTCTGTTTGGTCGATGGTAGAGCCAGTAGTATCGCTGTCTGACCAACATTGTATATTGTTCTAAATAAAGTCGCTTACGTATAGTCATGCAGAACGAATCTTTCGAAGAATTCGTGACGGTCAAGCGGAGCGTAAAGGCATAAAAGAGTGCGTTGCGTACCGAAGTTGGCAGAGCTACCGGTATCTGGATCGTTCAATGACTCACGAAATCGATTGGTTCTTTCTAAGGGATTATAGCACGTCTATTTGGCATCGAGGAGTATGATCGTGGTCTGTGATGGCATGACATAAGCGCGGTGACGTCAGCGGGCGTCGGCAACTGCTGCGATGCGACGCGAAGGCCGGGTTTTGTTTGTGTGCGGGGGACCGGTTCACAGCGACACATGCACCGCACGCCATCGCGACAAGACGCGAATGTAGCACGCGATACGTCTCGATAAACCAAGGTGGTTGGTGGAGCACAAACTCGCGCATGTGCATTTGCGATGCAGCAGAAATGTTTTCAATAAACCTAATGGAATTCCCCCATTCCAATCAACACGAAGAGTTAACTCCAACAGGAGTATTTTATCCGTAATTAGATTTAGCACCCTCCCAATGATTCAAATATTTACTGTAAGTGGAAAGAGTGGTTCTCTCGGCAGGGGGCGCCATGTGCAACGACCACGCCTATATGCAAGATCTCTGCCTCGATAGAGCGATGACGCTATTCTCCTTATTCAGGTCAATATAACTCGCCGCTATAAAAATTAAAAAACGGCGGCCGGCCGCTCGCTCATTGTTTTTTGTCGACGCCACGCCAACGTAATGTTATGTGAAAATATAGACAATAGACCAAAGTGCAAATGTGAACGTGAAAAGAAAACGAAAATAAAGAATAATTATTCATTCGGTCTCGGTCATTGATTTCAAACGGCCGAAATTTTTGATGATTTGCCAGCCGGAAACACCGTAAATAAATAATAATAAAAGTCGGTTCAAATATAACAATGTTGCTTTAAAAATAAATATAGAATATGCAGCATTATAGGAACTCCGAGCCAATTGCTAGATGGATACAACGGAACCAATCAATACTCATTTAACAAATGGACGCCAGGGGGAACTCATCCAAGTATATCAAGTTACTAACTTTACCAGTGAAGAAACATAATCAGTGTAGTCGAAAATAGATACAAAACGTGCTACATTACGTTATAACAGTGTAGCTAATGTTTACGGACCGGAAAAAACTGAAAGTGCAGTTATTTAATTGCTCTCCCAGTTTATTGAGATATGCTAATACGCTCAGAGAAAGTCCAAACTTATCTTTTTGCAAAATTAACAAACACGTTGCGTCATTGTAAAACGGCTCTCTTTGTCGGAATAGAAAATAGGTTACTTTACCATTGTGCGGCTCGTGTGTTAATAACGTTGTATGAATTATTTACAAGCTATGTATACAGCACTTGGTGAAATTGTGTGCAATTGAACGCGCGTACGCATCACTTTCCATAATAATCAATAACTTCAATAAGCGTAGGGAAAGCAAGAATTTATGTTTGAGCTTATTCTCCGTGCACTTAAAGCCTATACGACGTGCATTTTCACAATTTCTAAAACTAATTGGCTCGCGATTTGTACTATAAATAGTTTTCGTGGGAACATTGTTATACTCATGTCAAATTAATTTCAATGTGACCTTACCACGCTCATTCCTTATGATATAAAAATGGGAAGGCATTTTGTTTCCACGTACTTTTAACCTACTCGAATTGAAAACACGACGGAATTAAGAGATCTAGACAGCAACCTACCACTAAGGCGTAATACGAGTAACATAATATAAAATACAAAATGAAAAAGAAAAGCGTATTCTGTAAGAAATAAGGGAATTTTAATGCAGATGCAGACAAAGTAGGTCAAGAGTGGTAGCAATTCTGAGAAGGAAAGATGAAGCTGGGAGGAATTAAAACTTCCATTGTAAGACTACAAAGCTACAGTGTTGAAGATAACTGTGGTATAAACAGCGAGGCTGGGTATATAGCATACAGATGCATATATAGCAATATGTACTTAGTATAGCTGGATGACCTTAACTCGTGTTTCGAAAGAAGCAATCGCAAAGTTGAATAAATATTTGGTAACTAAGTATGCAGACGAAACACAATGAGACATAAAAACCTAACTGAAGGCTAAGAGAGAAGACAAAATAAATTTTGCCATTAACAACGAATCTAAGAGCTGTCATAAAATTAAAATGGACAACGGTAGTCAGTTTGTAATGAAACTGGAAAGTAACTTTACTATATGTATTTGATTTCTTGATGGATTTGATCTATGGTCAAACATTTAAGTGCTAATAAAGCTCATATCCGGTAAGCTCATGCCCGGGTAGAGAGGGTACCTCAAGGCTAGCACTTTTCCCCCTAAGTAATGAAAAGACCCGGTATAAGTGCTAATAAGAGAAACAAAATAAACAAATTAAACATAGCTATATTTCATAGTTACTTTCAATTCCTGCAAAACAACGCACCAAATAAAACCATTCATTCATAGTAAAATTACAGAGTAATAAGTACTCGTAGGAAGCAGAGGGCTACATGAATCAGATTTGATTGCTGCAAATTGGTGCCCAACCACCGGCAAATTGTTCTGGCGAATCAACTGCTATACTCTGTGCGTTACATGGGTGAATTTTGATTGTTCGACAATGATAAATGCGAGGTTTCATTAGAGAACCGTTTTGAAACTACTACACGAGTATTTCATCATCAGTAGATATAACAATCATAGTTGTTGATATGATCCCCGTTGTTGGTAGTCAGTAACACATACATTCCAAAATGTTATTTAGGTGTTTGCAGATTTCCATCAATCAATCCTCCTGCCTGGCCTAGTCCCATTATTTGAGGGTAGTTCTCTCAAACACTTCCGTAATTTAAGGCGGCTTGTTGTCTATCCCTTTTTCCGTGTGTGCTTTTTGTATTGCGGTAAGGTGGAAATTCTTCCTCTTTGGTTATTTTTGGGTTATAGGTTGGTGTCTGAAGATCGACGTCAGTGGACAATAAATTGCAATGCTATTACTTTCCATTGGACTCTTGACAGATTTATTGTCATAGATTAGGTTGAATCCTCAGATCGAGGAAGAGGATCTTATTTACTGATCTGAGGTTGAATCAGTCATTTCTCAGTGTCTAATTATTATGTTTTCATGACATTTCAAAGGAAAAATAAATATCTCTGATTCAAAGTCATATCTCATTCGCAATTCCCAAGCTTTATTATCCCATACCCGGGATCTAGACTGGCTGAGCCTCTATTGAAGAACCGGCCTCGCTTCAAATCTTAAAGTGGTTTCAGTTAAGAGCCTGCCAAGTGAGACCTTATCAGTGGTTATTCAGCTAATCTACATAAAAAATTCCTCTGCACTCCTATTAGAGCACATAACATGTGGTCTAACAAGACACACATGTAATCATGTACAACTACTGGTATCGTATAAGGCAATCGTTTAATCTGCCATGTCTAAAGGTAATCCGAAAGCGACGCTTTGGACGTTGTACAGTAGGTTGTAAAAAGATATTACTTTTGTTGTTTCTTCTGCGAAATTAAACTTTAAACCTAACTTAATTTGACAATAATTAGGTATGTCAAGTATGGATAAGTGTTAATTACTTACACAATGAAAGGTTTTTAATCGGTCCAGTGTTTAAAAAAAAGCTCATATGCACATCTACGGCACGGTTTGTGAATCTGCCATTTTTGCAAATAGATAGGGTCAACCTTTTGATTTTGAATTAAAACTATATATATATATGTGGTATAGGTTACCTACTTGCGCACTGTGTCAGAGATTTTAGAGTTAGAATTACCAACAATTACTAACCAATGAAACATTTTTAGTAATCTGTCCAGTAGTCTTTTTAAAAGCTATAGTCATATCTACGGCACGGCAAGTTCATGAATGTGCAATTTTTTCAAATATTGCCTTTTGATTTTGAATTAATAGTGGTAATCTACTTGCGCACTGTGTCTGATGCTCCTACTTCACTTATCTATTCTTATTCACTATTGGATGTTTGTCGTATTTGTCAAATATGATATGTTTGTCAACATAATTGTGTGTAGAATATGCAAATAAGACGAATATATTGTCACATATATCAACCACACATGGCAAGTATAACAAATACGAATAGCCAAGTGAAGTGGGAGCAAAATATGCAATTGTCCGAATCAGCATTTGATTGTTATTCAATATGAATTTTTACATTCTCCAACTATCGACTGTACCTACATGACACCATAATAGCCACTATAGATAGACAGGTGTTGCAAAACCGCCGCTAACCACAGATTGAATTCGCAATGCTCATTCAATTTTTCTCGCTCAAATTGAGTAACTGACTAAATTGAATCGTTTTTCGAATTGGCACACAAGAATACTTTTGCGTCTATACCTCTGAATACGGAGCAAATCGGAAGGCGCAAGTAATTATATTACGTGCCGCTTATCTATACTGCAAAACTTCGGGGTTAGAGAAATTCTCACTTTTAGATGATCTAGAGTTGTGTTCGGGGTATGATAGAATTTTAAATACAGGTGTTTTATGTTAGGGAGTACTGTATGTCTCAGTCAATGTCGTGTTTTAATTTACATTCCAGAAAATAACTTTTTCATCAAATTCGTCATAGTTACCAAACGGGTTTAATTTAAACCTGGGTCTAAATTGGATTTCATTGGATTTAATTCACTCTAATAGTATATACTGTATATTCATTAGATTAAAGTGCATTATACAAGGTCTAGTGGACGTCAGAAGAAAGCCCTCGTAAGGTCTGCCACATCATTATGCTGTTTCGATCCGTGGTTTAACTCTACAGTAATAACATTTTTTCTTCTTTAAGTTTCCTATATCTGTACCGATAACTAAAAGCTGTTTTCTTTACTTTCAGTTTTTAGTGTCAAGTCTAGCACTCAAACTTACCACGCCTTCATTACATCTGCTTTATACATTGTACGTATAATTAACCTAACACATGCAAACGCATGTTATGTAGGTGCGTACACAGAAAGCGGTAGTTACGTCGCTGCAAGACATGGACTGGATTTGAGGTCGTCGACCTGGCTCTGCGGGACTCAGGACTCCACAGTCGGAATATTAAGCTAGCAGCCATTTTGAGTGCCTTAAACGTTATGGATGCTTTCACTGGCTGGCATTTCTTTTTTATTAATTGTTGGTTGTTTATGGACTGACGGTATATCTCTTGCTTGAGGTTTGGTTTGGATATTTTACGATTATAATCAGACAGCGCAATACAGGCTGCAGCTCTTTGGTGTCGGAGGCCAAGATCCATTTTAGGTCTCTGAGCCAAAGGAGTAAGTACATACATAAGTTTAATAAGTATATCACTTTTTAAACTTACACGGTTTGTATACATATTAATTAGATAAAACGGGAATTACCCTGTTGAACATTTATTATTGACTAGCTGTACCCCGCAACTTCGTTTGCGTAGAAGTGTTTAAACACGGTAATTCCCGTTTTATCTAATTAATATGTAAGTAAGTACAATTTTAATAGTTTAAACAAAAGTAAGGCCTTATTTTACAGGGAGGGGAGAGGATAGAATAGACTGACTCAGAGGGAGGAAAGACTATGCACTTTAAATGTCTGTAGTATTTTGGTTAGGTGGTGGATAAACCATCCCCAGAAGACTAATTCGCTTTCAAGCCAGTGAGTAGTGCTAATGCTAATTTAAAAATGATGCTAAGTTGTCATAAAGATCACAGGAAACACAACATAAGTTTTGTTAGCCTTTGTCTCCTTGCTGGACGCCTAAGCTCTTCCCAGAGCTCCCTCCCTGGGAGTTGTGTGCTTCACTTAATAAGTTTTATCGTATGTAGGTAAAACTTATTTAACCTAGCTATTGAGATTGCCGTCTGACTGCGACATGTGTACACATAGTAGTTAAGTGAGTGCAAATGTTCGCCAACAAATTGTTATGCAATTTGGCGAAGCTTAGAACTAACTAAAATGTGTAAAATTATTGTTGAGTCAATAAATTAAAAAAAAAGATTCAATCCAATAAATAAAACAAACATCGAAGCCAACTTCACAATAGCTCATTGTCAATAGTACTAGAAAGGCTTTCTGGCACGGCTCTTTGTTTGAGCAATTAACGCTCATTGCTCAACCGCAAGGGCCACAAACGCTCGCCATTCATAAGTCTGATACTAAAACTGTTACAGAGGGCACCCTATCATATAAATTGTTAAAGTTAAAAATATGAACTACAATGTATTTACGGATAAACAGAAAACTTGTTATAGGGACTAAAGCCGATAGTGCATAGGACGGAACGTGAGAAATATGCCTTTTACAGCCTTGAACAGCAGATCAAGTGTAACATTTTGGACTTTGGACCGTTCTTATTATCAGCGTCATAAGAGTTGAATTCGTACTGCAAGTGTTACCATTGATCTGCTGTTATTTATTCTGTTGTAATACCCAACGTGAGCTCGATCTTACGACTGTCAAAGTTGCATGAAAACTGACAATTGTAAGACCGAACTCAAACTGCACTATGACCCTTCAAAACTGTCTATGACTATAAAAACCTAACAGATTGCTACTCACGTTATACGTGTCATTATAGGTATATTGAATTGTTCATAAATTCCAAGCTTTGTAACTTACGATACAGCAATTATTATTTTCAAAAATTACCTAGAATCTATTAGGTACGTAAAAAAATCTAGATACTAGAATAATATTTTTTTCCTTGTTTTACAGAAACGTTGCTTCTAAGTGTTTTGAGAACAATGTATAATGTATATGAAGTGGTACCTCTCCGTTCCCATTAAATTCCAATAAGTAGGACAGACAAATTATTACAATGGCTGTCTTCACGTATGGTTTAGAGTTGGTATGGTCATACACACAACGACTTTATGGCTCAGCAATACAGTTTACATTGCAATAGCTTTATGTAGGCTTACGTGCAGTTGACTGTACACAAAGAATCTCTGGATTGGAATTCAACTAACCTTTATATAGAAATCTAATTTTAGCCCGAGTTATAGCGAGTATAGTAACACCTACGGAGTTGAGCAGTGGGGCAAAGGTACTCTAAGGCTGATTTAATGTGTGAATTCATAGAATTCTCGAGAGGCTGATGACTTGTCTTGTAAAGTGATAATTACTGATATTGATTGATTAATTACTTAATTAGTCTGTGATATAAATGGATTTATAAGGATATTAGTAGCAATTATAGCGTGCGTTTTTTAAAACTAAATCTGACAGGTCTAAAAATGTTGCAGTGCGCGAACCGCACGGGCGCCCGAGTGGCTCGAGGCCCGGACGGGGAGGAGGAAGGTGATGATGAATTGTGGGCCACACTGGGGAGTGCTCGGGGCGCTAGTCGGGTCGCGGATGTATCGCAGTTCCCGTGACTCGGCAACAATGGCACGAGGTGGAACACTCCAGGAAGTTTAGTCGGTATTCCGCCCTTTCAGGGCGGCGAGCCCGTCATAATCAACGCTCCCCCGGGCGTGATGGTACGGTGGAACACAGAGAAAGGTGTACAGGAGAGTTTTTAATGTTGAGATTTTCTCAAAAACTACTAGACCTATTGCAAAAATTATTTCACTGTTTGATAGATAAAAGTGAAAACTATGTAACTGTAAAATAATTATTAAATTCGGTGCAGCAGTTTTTGAGAAAATATCAACCTTATTGGGGCCCTCTGTCTGTATACATCTCTGTCTTCGACTGTACATGGATACATGTTTTACCTGGGACAAAAAAAGGTCTAAAAATGTTGCCTCCCTTTCCTACAGTTATAAAAGGATGGCAACACTTTTTGGACTGTTAAAATTGGACAGAATCGCTATTAACTAACTAATCGGAATATGGTGGTGTGCCAGAATCTTGCCCCTTACCATAAGGTCATCATGACTATTTACAATCACTTACGTTTGTTTATTAATATGAATGAGTCCTACTTAATGACTCACTGTGCTGTCACGATCACGTGGAAGGATTTTGTAATATTTTCCTCGAGTTTGAAATGCTTACCTGCAAACAAAATAAGTACTATGTTAAAGGTGGTTAAAGTAGGTACAGTTACTTCATAAATAAACTCTAATGTATCTGTCTGTACGTCACGTTATATTACACAGTGGATCCCACCTATCAGAATCTTAAATAAAACTGTGTACGATGTACGGTCGAAGACAAAGAAAGGTGTACAGTAGAGTTTTTAAAAACTACTACTTGATCTATTGCAAGAATTGCTCCACTGTTAGATAGATAAAAGTTAAAACTATGTTAAAATTATAATAATCGGTCCAGTGGTTTTGAGAAAATCTCAACCTTATTGAGGTTAATAATAGGGTCAATAGACTTGCGATACGGAGGTCCCAGGTTCGATTCCCAGCCAGGGGTGCCATGTACCAATGAGTTATCCTCGGTTTTTTCGACGGAAAAACATACGTACATTTACCGAGTGCTCTCAAAACGGTGAAGGAAAACATTGTGATGAAACCTGCATGCCGTAGGAGAAGAAAAAAATCTAAGGCATGTGAAATACGCCAATCTGCACTGGGCCCGCGTGGGGATCGTGGCCCGAGCTCCCTCGATGTAAGGGAAGGTCTGTGCCCGAGCAGTGGGGCAATATAAATAGACTGATGATGAGAATCATACATAATATCTCAGGCCATACTAAACATGAATGAATCAAGAATACCCTTCTATTAGTACGGCTCAATGATTCTAACCATTCCAAAGTAATTTGTCGTAGAGCTCTTGATTGCACGTTTGAGCACATCAACCTTCACAATCTAGGTCTTATTACCGTTGCATTAAGTGTTACACATGTGCCGTCAACCGTACACATTATGTCACAGAGCCGGCATGTCTTGGGTTCAATTGAGGGGTCACTCTACAAACTGGGGGAGATAACATTACAGCCAAACCCCTTAATTGATCTACACGAGTCGAATTTCATAAACTCAAGCGAGAGTCAATGAAAGAACAAGCTTGTAAACCAGTTGTGGGTCCGATAGTGTTTGCTTAGGCAAGTGCATTTGAGATAGAGGTTTTATTAGGTTATTGGATATACAAGACAAGCAGACGATCCACCAGAGGACCTAGCTTTGACATTTGTCAACGCTAGAATAGAAAGATAAATATTGATTTGTTAACGAAATGTTGGATTGACATTTGCTAACGAAAAAGCAAATGTCAATCCCATACATATTTCTTTCTATTTTACAGGCTGATGTGGTAGCAATCATATTGGCCTATTAGAGACACTGAAACAACGATGGTGTTAGTGGTTGTCTGTTGACCTTGAATACCTATATTATTGTTTCTGGACAGAATAGAACAATTCTGCAGATTTGGATGTCATACGTCTCTCGTAAGGGTTAACCGATGGAGTTCCCTATGTTGAAATCTAAGCAGTAAGGAATAAATACAAAGTTACAGCTCAAATCGAGATGTTAATAGGCCTTTGGATATCGAATACCTTTCCATTTAATGCTATCGTACCGTACCCGGTGTAATTATCAGAGATAACATTAGAATAGATAGGTACCGAGTACAATAAACTTATCATGTGAAGTTATTCGATATTACGAAACAAATTCACATTAGCTATTAATATGCTATAAATAGGAGTATCCGAGGACAGACATGCACCAAAGTGGAGAATACGTGATATTCCATTATCAATACTAAATTAGTTTTAGAGCGTGACAGTTTTAGAAATTCGAAACACCGGCGGCGTAACGACAAGTAAAATGGCGCCTAACGAATTGATCAAATCTAAATTCCATTGGAATTAGTGGTCATTGAAAACGAACCGACAGGTCGAGAGTGACATCACCTCTATTATTTTTTGTCATTAGCACATTGAGCTAGTGGGCCGGGGTGTTATCGTAGCACTGACTCACTGAGTATCTCTATAGAAAATGATGATTTTTAATACCGTGCTCGATGTAAACCAGACGGGCGTGGCAGCACGATAATAAACAGCTATTGAGTTACATAATAACATAACAACGGTATGAAACGAGTGCGAGCAAAAAGTTTTATTAGTAAGTTACGTAATTTTAGTTGAAGCGACTCGTACTTTTATCTGTATAATAATAAGATAGAGTTAGGTATAAGCATTAGACTTCGAATTGATGACCGGTTGGACGATCCATATCGGATTGCGAAGCTAGATAGAGTTTCATTTACTATCGTTTATTTAATACAAATACACACACATTCTGTATATTTTTGCATGTAAATTGTGGGAATTTACATTTACACCTATAAAATTAATTATTATTATTTATATCGCTGGCTATACAACGAGGTACTGTCACCAGCATTTTGGGCACGCTCCCACAGGGCAGCGAATTGGCGTAAATTTTTTATTTATAAGTATTTTTTATTATTGCTGTTGTTAGTAGTTGTTTAATATGGAATAAAATAATTAATATATTCTCTATCCTATAAAAGAATCTGAGTTTCGGAGAAGGATTTAAAGTTTAAACCGACTACAAGCACACATGGAGCGGGCGCCAAGATCCATTATCGTTTCGGAGGATAATCCACGTTCTGTCGAGTCTTTTACTTGGTGTTTAGTGAATCTGAGAAACATTCTTCTTTTTTAAAAAACGGTGTTGTTGATGTGTTCCATCAATGCTCAAAAGAACCAGTAAGCCAGTCTAAATTCGCGTACTCTTTTCAATCTTTCTTCACTATCCACTACTATCGGAAACTGAAGCCTTCGCCATTCAACAAAACAACGTTGATGAAGTCAATTTTACATATTACTATTAGGAAACAAGTGATGACATCATGAGCACAATAAAACTGAATACCTACTCAAAGCGTGATATCATCTGAAGATGGAACATATAAAGCGCCACATTATAGATGGGCTTAATTTTTAGAGCCTTGAGCATTGTGCTAGTTGTAGCACTGGTGTTAAGGCAGTTTTAATTTTAATGTCGGCCTTTAGAAGCCTGCAATTTTGATGCAACAATAAAGGTGTTTTAATTTAACTGGCCATCAAAAGGAAAAGACACTGCAACTCTATTGGAGTTGTACTTATCTACCTATAGACGGTAAACACAAGTGGCTATTCCAGCTAGTATAACACCTTCAGGAATTCCATAATTCACCACACCTCATCGGTTTTACCGATAAGAGGAAGTATCTACACATTTTAAAATAATTAAGTTGAAAAATCTAGAACTCTTCGTCTTTAATCCCCTTTCATTGTCTTCGTGTCAGATGACGGTTACGTCCACTAATAGTCTGCTTATGCTCAATGATTGCTGGCGAATCCAATCTTTGACTTGAAGATCTAGATCGCTGAACACAGAAGAGTTTGTTTCTGCCTGGAATAAAGTAGGAAGGTTTTCTTAAGAATATACCTAATCGCATTTTGTGTTCAGTCGTGACAATGATGAAATCATATCATAAGATAGAATACTGAACAGAGACGCCGCTATACCAGCGCGATAGCACTTCCCTGTCACGCACGCCGTGACAGGATATCTTCAATCGTTTTAAGAACTTTAGTAGCCACAGGTAATCGAAGCTCTTAAGAGCCTTCATAGAGCCAACTAGCGCCGCCAATCTTAAAAAAATAATATCTTCCAATATAATCAATTTTATTAAAAAAGCTATTTACAAAATGTTTATTACGATAAATACAATTTTTCAATATACAATACATGGCATAATTGCAACAAGCTAAGTTGTAGTTCACAAATGTGCCAAAAACGGCCGTTTTTCGCAATTATGCGAACTACAACTTACCGACATTGAATCACGTTATAAATAATCATTTAAAAAATAGTATTTATCGTAATAAACATTTCGTAAATAGCTTTTTTAATAAAATTGATTATATTGAAATATATTATTTTTTAAGATTGGCGGCGCTAGTTGGCTCTATGAAGGCCCTTAAGACCTTTTTGACGGTTGAAGGTCATTCCGATCAAAGTTATACTGCAAGCTATAATAGAAAGCAGGAGATTTTCATGTAATTTCGTCACGTATTGTATTTTTTTCTGTGCCATTGACAGTAAATATTGCCACATTACGGCGCGACGATTTCACTAGAATGAATTCACGCTTCATTGGATTGGATATTCAAGTTCACGTCAGGCGGCGTCATCTCATCAATACTCTCATAGAAAATCCTCAAACCACTTTGAAGGTTGTAACTAATACGGAAATGCAATCGACGTCACCTGTTCAAATCAGTCTGTGAATTGGACTTGGTGCAACCTAAACAATTGTCCTAGGTGACATCACCGGATGTCGTTGTCAATGCCAAATGGCTCTGCTAGTATCACCAGCCCACTATTAAACACTACTGTAGAGTGTAATGTTGTGTGTTTAAAAAGTAACTAACCCGCATTTGACCTTGATCCCACCTAGGTAATAAAGATGAGGTATAAGGCCGAAATTCAGAAACAATTATGAGCTCACACAACCTAGCGCTAAAATTGATTCTGAAACTCGGCCTTAGCTTCATCTTGATCCCTGAAAACCCTGAGGTTATACGGTTCATGAAAAACAGGTCTTGTTTTTAGTTAGTGACGTTTCGTAGGAACCGCAATGCGCTGAAAATGCTACAAATTACCTAGTCAAGTACCTACAGTATGAATTTATACAACACAACAATTTAGTCGCGTATTTTGCGTCATGGTACAAAATGGAATACATCTGTCCCATTTGCACCAACCATCAATGGTTAGTACCAATGGTACAAAGTCCTGCGCCCAAATCTATGCAGCAATAAATCTGGCGTTTCATAGCTGAATGTATTTTTATAACTGCAAGTAGATCTAGAGGCACCTGATGGAAAGTAATGAGGAATTGCTGACGTAAAGCAGTATGTTCAACATCAACCTGTGTCGTCCCCTGCTGGTCATAGGAATCTCCCAAAGGAAGCCCTCAACCCGGGTTCTCAGCTCCGTTCATAACATACGTCCCTGCTTCAGATCATCCTCCATGATTCCACACTACGTTACCCACTATATGTAGATATCTAGAATTCGTATCCCCATCCGTTGTTAGTTCTACGACAACTGTAACCTCACCACCACTGACCACTGCCTCTTGTAAAACTTTATTTCATATATCTATTCGTCTGTAACTCGACAGCAGCAGAATAAATTGTAAAGCAACTTTCACTTCTCAATCATCCTTTCCTATCTAATTCTTGATTACACGAGTGAAGACGCCTGCAAAATCTCCTACATAATCCTAGTATCGGTCAGTTAACCGGTACGTCTGCGCGGGTGACCTCGATCCTCTGGCCGGGGTGAGGGGTGAGGCGGTGTGGCGGCGGCGGGGGCGGGGCGCACGTCTGCAAATAGCGACGGGTTTTGGGACGCACCCGGCAACTGTTTAGACTGGATCTTGCGGTAAGGTCAAAAAGTCCTGGAAACCATTTTGAATACGTCCTACACAAAACCGTTGAAATCTAAAGCTTATTTACCACGGTGTAGAGGCCCGTGTGTTACACTTGATATGCTGCAGACTATAGATGAAGAACCAGCCCAAATTCGATTTACAGGTCTTTCTCTAGAGAAGCTAGGTATGTAAAATATATTGGCATCCTTCCAACTAGGTTTGTAAGTGAGTGAAGTCAAAAAGTCCAATTTGTTCATACTGAAAGGAGGAGGATAACGTTTTTGAGTCCTGATCATTAAAGCTCGTACTGAATCGCAACTTAAAATTAGGTTTTAAGACTTGGATTTTCGCTGGATTTCGCATTACAACATCGGTCGTTCAGAAACTGCCAAAGTAAGTCAAGTTTAGCAGTTTTATCGCTACAAGCCTTACATTTTTAATTGCAACAGTTTGAATTCGAACTTGAAGCTAAGACTGATTGTACAGGACTACGACGAATGTATCAAGAGGTCTGCAAAGCCGTTAATTAGCAGTAGCTTTTAGCATGTACAGGCATAATTTTTAGCCTAGAGACCAGTTCATTCCATTTAGTGCAAGGTTAAAAGGTCTCGGTGGTAATTAGCAGGATCACACACAGAGTTGGCTAATTATATTAGCTCTAATGCTAAAGTCTGGAGAATAGGGGTCATAACATTGTGGAGTTTCATTTAATGCTGAATTTATTTATTTTAATCTAGATAAAATTTTAAAAAAATACCTACAACATTTGTGTGGAAAAAGAGGAACCCTTAACTTTGTTATTAGTCTAACTTGACAGGGGCATAGCATGGTGTCTTGCGGCAAATAGCATTAGCACTGGACCCTAAATTAAATAAGAAAAAAATATGGAGTTTACACATGTTAAATGGCTAACTCTCGGGTTATCTTTTATTGTAAGTGTGTATATTCTTAACCATGACCCAAATGATGATAATTTAACCAAAAACAGAAAAAGGTCTATGCAAATAAAACGTACTTTGTTCCTATTTCCTATCATGAATTCCGTCATAAAGACATTATTTAACAAAATAACGTACTTCCAAGGGTACCCAGAGATCTGTTCGCACGTCAAAACGACTTCCTATTTAAACCAGACCTCGCGATCGTGACATCACCCTTCAAACCTGACTATTGATCCCAACTTAAAACACAAAATTCAAACCTACCAGTGACTAATGAGGACTATCTCATCGCCGTACATCCAAATCACTGCACTGAGTCTGTAAAATTAAAGGCACGAGCACACGATCACAAATTGGGGCGACAAACGTCTGCCGTCGCGACGCGATACCACGGAGTGAGCCGCGGCCCGCAATATCGATCGGCCGGTACTCCCGGCGCCGGCGAGCCGCATATCCCTATTGCACGCACGCCCCACCCCCTTTTTGTTTCCCATTCCCACCCCTGTGTGCTACACCCTTTATAGAGGAATTAATTGCGACACGATTCAAAAAGTTATGACAGACGTCGATTTTATCATTAAGTAGAGAATAAACCTGGAAGTGTAAAAGGATTTTTTTCAATTAGCAAATTACTCTTGAATGTCTTTATTTTTTAACTGACTTCCAAAAAAGAATTTGTAGATAGATTTGAGATGCCTAGTCTAGTTATGTTAGGTACGGTGTATGGTTTAACACAAATAAAAAAAATCAGGAGTTTTTAAGGTTGAGATTATTTCAAAAACTTCTTGACCTATTGCAAGATTTATTTTACTGTTAGATACCTACATAAAAGTTAAAACTACGAGTATGTAACTGTAAATTAATTTTAATATTAAATTCGGTCCAGTAGTTTTTGAGAAAATTTCAACCTCAGTGTTTCCTGTCAACTTTTCTCTTTTTTCGACATTATTCACGAGAGATAAAAACAACATTAGTTGCCAGCATCCTTAAGGTAAATCTAGTCCACAAGGGGGCACTGCGATACCGCCCATTCCCCCTCAGTAGTCGACCTTGTCGGTAAACGGAACCGAGATTTCGTTTGCCTCTGCGGCAGCTCCCGTAAATTGAATTAGAGGACAGAATTATCCTAACTTACTATGACAAGTGTTCGTAACCCTTTGAACTTTTGACCTATTTTCAATAGATTGATTGATATCTAATAGGATACCATAGATCATATTATCTTTAAAGGAGTGCCCATCTCTATTACAAATATTTCCAAAGGCAAAAAAACTGACTGCATAAGAACAAAATATCCTCTTTTGATATATTTATATACCCTATGACACTCCCGTAATCAAGACGAATCTGACGATACCTCATACACCAAAATCCATCAAGGTGTTTAAGGTACAGGATGGCAGGAAGGAATGGACATACATACACCCGAAAACATTACCCTCCTTCTGGGGCAGTCGGGTCATAACAAAACATGGTTATGTGTGTCTCAGATACTCTACTAAGCCATATGCGCCTTCTCCCTAAATGGCAATATCCAAATCCATGCTGTAATTGTGTTCTGAGATCCATCTTTAGTAGGGTGTTATAAGCTAGAGAGGGCCCTGTGTGCGCCCTCCGTAACCCTTTGAAATGTCAGCCTGTAGTATGCTCATTGAGAATGCTCTTAGCTGCTTATGAATGGCGCACTGTTTGTGAACAGGCAGTTATTGTGATTATAATGGATTTTATTATCATTATGTTGACCTTTACCAGTTCTCATGATTTGTGAATGGTTTTATTTTTATTTAGGTACCAACTAATTTTAAAATTAAAACGTATGTGGTGCTAGGTAATATTTTGTTATACTAATGGTAGTAGTTTTGGTTTTGGTTTTTACTTTAAGGACTTTTATTTACTAAAAACGTAGCTGTAATATTAACAGTTACTATGATGCAAAGACAATTAGGTATTATGATGTATGAAAGTAAGCTATTAATGATGATGAATCACTTTAACTACATACACTTAAGCTTATAGTCATCTTGACAGTTTTAGAATAAGAGCAGAGTGTGTTGTCTTACAGCTGTCAGTTTTCATATAATTTTGACAGTCATTAAGTGCGAGCTCACACTGGGTTTGTGCTCAAAACTGCCTATGACTATCAGCCTCAGTATGAGTTTGTACCTACACTTCTTACAAATTAATGCAGTAAGAAGTGGGGTGTGACTGCTTGCTTATTTATGGCCATTGCTCTATTGATCTCTATTTGTAATAATTAGCTGTTCTATTTCACAATATTAATATTATACAATAAGTAAACAATATTAGTTTGTATTTGCATGGGCAATATCAGATATATCTTAACAGATTGTACCGTATTGATCTCAGGGTTTGTAATATTGAAATGGAGATATAAGGCGACCAGATGTTGTATCTGCCATCTCAGTTAAAGTATTCAAAAACAAATTGGACAGTTATTTTAAAACCATTAACAAGATAGAGAGTTATAGACTTCACAAACACTTCACAAACATGAACTGCCTGTCCATAATTAAATAATATTAATATAAAAAATTGCTTAGTGAATGGGATTAAACTGACAAACTTGGCTCTGGCAAGCTGTTTCCTCAAGGTACTAATTTTTATCTAGATGGTTTCGATCATTCTTTTGAGAAAACAAAAATATAAGAGATTTCTTGGCCAGCATTAACTTTCTACGTCCCGTCGACGCAATATCAAGTCATACGACTGCAAGCGGTTTGCATAGTAGTTAGCACAGTGCAAGTGCATGGTATTCAGATGATATGAAAATGACAAATTACTGGGGTTTTGAAAGAAGAGACTGCATTAAAATTACCTATATAATGTAACAAACCAAAGGAGTAATTTGATAAGTGTATTTGTAGGTATTGTGATATGATAACCTCTATGTCATTATCATCAGTTATTTTAAATAACCCATACCTAATAATAATGTATCAAGAATAAAATTATTATCTGCAATCGAAGTTGTAATCTACCTAGTAAGATCACAGAAAAGAAAAATCAATACTAATTCTATTTTGGGTTATTTAAATTGGCTCTACTTAGGTATTCTATTCAATGCACAACCCTCCTAATATTCCTCGTCCTTCTAATTTTAAATCCTTGTTAAGTTATGTTTTTATTCCCTTTATTAATGTGCTTTGCAATTTTATCCATAGTAACAAAATTAAACTGTAGAATATGTTCGTACTTACTAACTTAAGGTGGTGGTTTAACATTTTGTTGTGTTGTCTTTTGTTTTAGAACCCACAACCAGAAGCCAAAATTATTTCTAGTACTGTACAACTGCTCTTTATGTTGCTCCCATGACCGACTGGATATTGGCAGAGTTCTTCAGAGAGGTGCCATAAAACAATAAAGAAGAAGAAGAAGATCCTAAACAACTTTATCTAGTAGTAAGTATATTTTTGAACTATTAATTGTTGAAAAGTCAACATACTAGGGTAGTAGGTTTGAATTCTCCTTCATGACCGTTTATAAGTCATAGTGGCCCATTTTTTTTAATATTTCTATAGATCATTCATAATGAAACTTGGTCAATGAATAGCACAAAATGAGCATTACATCCTGTCAAGACACCATGGTATAATTTCACCACAGGTCCGCTGGAACTGAAGGGTACATACAAAGTGGTACCGACCGAGTACTGATTATTGAACCAATTGACAGCAATCAAGACAAGGAATTTTAGTGACAGGATAGCAGACCTTATGACGTGACCTATGGACTACAAAATTGTTGGTGTAAAATACACAAGACTAAATTGTTGAAATGTAAAATTGATCTCCAAAGTAACAAAATGGTCATAGGTATAATTTGTATGGCATAGTTTTAGCATGAGCAAATCTAGCGGCAGCGGCACCCCGTATGGAGCCTCCAATTAGACGAAAAAAACTCGAAAGCCGAATCCAATAGATTTCGAACACATTTTTTTATGACTTACCTTCAACTACAAGTCCAGGAATTCTGCTCCAGCACAATTTCACACACAAACTCACAAAATATCACACTCAACAACCGTTCTGTGGCCAAATGTACCAAATTCAATATCACGGCACGAACACTTGAAAAACAGTTTTCCCACCGGTTTTCAACTTTATACTCATAACCCAAACACTAATAATTTACGGCAGTTACAATAATCACTGTTCACATAGAAATCGGTGGAATATCATCCCGTGGCCGCGAGTACGAGCACGGAGGAGAGTCGAAGGCGAGGCAAACGAAAGATCGCCGCCGACAACGAAAAGCATCAATTTTCGTCTGTGTCAAAGATTAACTACAGTTTGCTACTCTGTGGATTTATGCCTAATACTGGGTTCGTGGGTGCGAGTGTCGCGGACTTATGCCGTTGAGTCGTTCTATATTGTGTTATCTCTTTCTAGCACGCTAGGCGAGTGGCGGCGAGCGAGCGGAGCGGACTGTGTGTGCACGTGAATGCTTGTCTTGTGGTTCACCTCGTCATTCATTCGCATTTTGCGTTCGCCTCGTAGTAATTTACCTGCAATCTGCATAAAGGTAGCACTTCACATGGCTATTCGTATTTGTTATATTTTGACAAATACGACAAACATCCAATAGCGAATACGAATAGTCATGTGAAGTGGGAGCATAATACCAAGAGATGCGTGCTGACTGGCTTTATTATTTGTGAAGAGTAGTGTAGATACTTTCTGTATGCCTCCTTGCTTGTCTGTTTAAATACAGCCTGGATATTCTTTGATAATAATGATGTCATGCCGGTAGATGTAGTGATGAGAACATAGTGTCACGTTCGTTGTCTATGCTTTAAAATCGATTACATTATTTTCACTGGTCGGTTTTTTTTTCTCAAATCCGAGCAACCAATGGATGATATACACATTTTTTTGTAAACCTATAAATTGTCCCACTGCTGGGCAAAGGTCTCCCCCTCCTCTTCCATCCATCCCTGTCTTGAACCTCTTCCAGCCACCCATCCTTGTATCTAACGATATCGTCTCTCCACCTACGCCGAGGTCTGCCCCGATGCCGCCGGCGACCGTCCGATGGCACCCATTCTGTGACAATCCGGGCCCATCGGTCCGGCTGCATGCGGCACACGTGGCCCGCCCAGTTCCACTTTAATGCAGCTGCTTTGCGGGCCACGTCTGCTACGCCAGTTATCAATCGCAGGGTTGTATTTCGGACACGGTCCGTTCTCCTCACGCCCAATATGCTGAGTTCCATTCCTCGTTGGCAGACCTTGAGTTTGGATGTCTTATCTTTAGTCAATGACCATGTCTGGGCACCGTATTCACATGAGATAAATTATTCCAATTCTTTTCGTTTATTAAAACCTGCGAAAATGTTACGTACCCTCGTAATGTAATGTACCCTCAGTGGGTCGAACGCAACTTTATGCAAAGATAACCCAAGCGTTGGGGAGGGGCCGTCACACGACATCCTGTGCCGGCGCACGGCGCGGCGGCGCGGGGTGGCACGGCGGCGTCCACCGGCACCGTTCACCGGCACCGTCCACCGGCACCGTCTACCGGCACCGTCAACCGGCACCGTCCACCGGCACCGTCCACCGGCACCGTCCACCGGCACCGTCCACCGGCACCGTCCACCGGCACCGTCCACCGGCACCGTCCACCGGCACCGTCCACCGGCACCGTCCACCGGCACCGTCCACCGGCACCGTCCACTGGCATCGTCAACTAGGGCCGCGCCGCCGCCCGCCGCGGTAGCGGCGCGGCGGCCGGTGCGGTGAGTTGTGACTTGTGTGTGCGTCAGCCGTAACGTAATCCGTGATATATAATATTTTTTTCTTACGTTGCCAGAGAGCTATGCTTTGTTTACAAAGTACAAAATTATAGTAAGTAAGTATGTATTAAAACCACTAAAACTAAACTAACTAAAAGAACACTTCTTGACGAGTTTTTTTTCGGCTAAATATCTTTGAAGTCGTATCCTGATTTTGATTTCAAGCCCATACAAATGTTATAGACATTTACTAAAGACGAGCCGAGCCTTATTTTAACGATTTTATAAAATCGATTCCAAATAGATATTCCGATTTAATGTGTAGCATCACTATCAAATGCATAGAGTATAGACTTGCCCAGGAACCAACGAATACCTCTCTGTAACAGAAGATGGCGCTGATATTTCTGTTAGTACAGCGTATCAGTACTAGATGGCGCTGATAACTATAATATAATGCTATTGCCATCTATTATCTATGTTGCGAAATGTGTCATTGCAATAGTTACTCAAGGAACGCAACAGATGGCTCTATAAAATTAGTACGTAATTATTTCAACAGAGGGCACTCGTAATTTGCCAACTTGTATTTTCAAGATTTTTAAACCTACAGAGTGATAGACTGACTTGATGAATCGTAATCATGTAATTAATAGATAAATTGAGTTATATATTTCATCGGAGCTAAAATAACATTGATGTCAAATAAAAATACAATAAATATATGTAAGAATTTATTGCAATAAATAATTTATAAAAGTACAAAAAATTCATTATCACAATTAGGTATTTTATTCATAGGTTTCAATAAAATTACGACGTAGACCTATCATAAACTTAATTTATTAAATTACTAATTTTCGAGGAAGTGCTAGTGAATTATTTGTTTGCCCAAACCCTAACTAAAAGAATTTCAGGTACAGTCAGCATTAATTTATGTTCAAATTACAACGTAAAGACATACATTAAACTATTGAATCTGTACCTTATTCTTTATCCTCAAAAGCACCTCCTCAAACGACATTTTCGTCGACTTACAAAAATAAATAGATTTACAACTAAAACGTACGCTAAAGTAAAGCCTGACCAGAGTCGTAGGATGATTCATAAGTTGACAAATATTATGAATAACAAAGATTTCTTTCATAAAACAACGGTAAAATTCGAGGTAAATACTTATCTAGTTTAAAAAATTCCACGATACATGGGTTAAGGTTAGTAGTGTTTTGTTTTATTCTGATACATTACGAATTATTACGCACAGAGATGTTATATTGAATTTACAAAAGTACTTACCTACTTATTATTATATTTTTATTATAAAGTAAGGTGACCACAAAATATGAGAATGAAGTTAATTTTAATAACCACTGCAGATTTGCTGTGAAAAAAAATTATAAGCTGTAATGCAAGCCAGCAATGGTTTCAAAATGAACTCCTTATCTTATATCATCATGGGTATTATATTATAATGGTCAGGCGTACATAAAACAGCTTTGGAAGTAAATCAAAGCAGTCTTAAGGTTGAAATTGACTCGGTAGATCACCAATAAAACATTATAGTACCAACCATATTGAGAGAATGGTTACGACAACTTAACAGAGAGTGCATTAAAAGTAAACGTATTGAGCACCTTGAATATTACCTGTAAAGTGACTGGCTTCGAAACGATTGAATGATATTCAAATTTGATCGTTTCGGAAGCAAAATCAGACCCAAGACTTTCTTAGGAACTTATTTCTGTTTAATGTCCACGATAATCGTTCGTGGTGTCGATCCCGTTTATGTCAATTAATCGATCTAACTTCCAATACAGTTTGGTTGACAACGTGATAGGAACTGAATCGAAATAGTGTGAACTCGAAAAGGCTCTTAATAGACGAATACAACCCATTTTAAAAGCTCCAGAATACCAAGTATTTTTCGCAATGATCTAATAAGAATAAAGCTTTAACTTTCACTAGACAAAAACAAGCTTTTAATGTCTAATGCTCTAATAACCTTAAAATATTCGAGCTTTCATTGGACAAAAACAGGCTTTTTATGCCCGAGTATTTGTAACTACCCCAAAGACAATTTAAAAAGCTTTATATTTCGAATTAATACTCGAAATACTCTAACAGGCATTATAAGGCTCGAGCTTTCACTGGAAAAAGACAGGCTTTTTATGGCCGAGTATTTATAAGTAATTTAAAAAGCTCTAGAATACGGCCAATTATTGCTAGACGACGAATGGTGATCTAAATATGGACTATCAGTGAGGAGTAGCTTACTGCCACTGAGACCAGAACTCGAGCTTTCACTGGAAGAAAACAGGCTCTTACTGCCCGTGTAGAAAGAGAGGGATGTATGCAGCGGCTCCCGCCCTAGGCGTCTTCTCGCTCGCACCAATGAGACGAAGGCTACGGCGATCGCGCACAGGAATATTACCCCTAAGATGCAGAAGGCAAGGGCCATTTTGCCTGGTGATAGGCAGATTGTTTTGTCGCCAGGAGAAAAGCCTCGATATTCATCATCTTCGGTCTCTATTCTTCTTGATCCTGAAAAGAGAAATAGTTATTCTGTTATTAAACATCATGATAGACTTTAGTTTAAAATTGATAAACATATTGTGCTAGTGTATTTTCATCAAGGCAATAGGTTTGGTCACGAAATCATACGACAAGAAGAAGAAATATAATAATAATTTTTATATTTTACCTCGTATCGAAGCCTCATCTTCCAGCTCAATATTCGGCGCCAGAACTTCAATACTATTATACACTTCCAGCCGATCAATGACCACCCCCTTCGCATCTTTATCCAGCCTCGCCTTCCTCACTAACCCGTCCCTGGTCTGCTGAGGCTTCTGCAGCATCTTGCAGTCGACGACCGGACAATGGCCTTTGCACAACTCGATACCACAACTCAAATGCAACTTCGCCCTATCAGGAAACTTGAACGCGGCAAACGTCGTCATAGCATGTTGGTAAGTCATCAAATTCTTCAACATATACTCTGGATCATGTTTGGTTAGTTTTAAATCGTCGATGTTTCTTTGAGGGTCGACAGGTTCTAGGTCGGATAAGTCGATTTCCTGGCGTTGTCTGTGGCGGTGGATGGTGGGGCGGTTGAAGATGCTCTCGTCGATGGGGCAGCCGGCGTCGTCGAGGAGTTTCTGCGAGGCCTCCCCCAAGCCATCGTGGGCAACACAGTTCGTTATGCGGAGGCCGACGCCAACTGGAATGAGAAATGGAAGGATATTAAATAGCGATTTCAATCTTCAACTGCAATGTTTCATACAATTTTTCTAATATACAAACTTTAATTTAACAGAATGGGCAGATATCACCAAACATAATAACGTGATGATTTGTGTCCAAAGCGTAGTTTAAAGCGCTAAAATTTGTACCCAAGCGGGTAGAGCTGGTGTCGGATGGAGGAATGTCTTGCGCAAGATGACTGTCAGAGACTGGACGCAAAAAGCAAAAAGTTGGGTTGAGCTTTGGGAGAAACCTGCGTTCCACAGTGTACTGATACAAGCTAATGATGATGGTGATTCAAATCATTTATTGTCTCGATGTTGACAGAGAAAAAATTTCCGAAAAATCATTGATGGAACGCTTATTAAATAGCTTAATACAAAATATATACTTGCTGATTGAACGTAAATGCAAGTTCCACATGCATGACTGTTTAAGTTTTGATTGTGATTCATGGTAGGTACCCTATTTAGCTCAAGTATGTGCTGATAAGAGTTTTTTTGCCGCTTTTTATTCTCAGCGTTGGCACCTTCCCTTCTTACAAAATGATGGCGCGTAAAAATATACTTCCGATAAAGATATATAATTTAATTTCAATTTATTAAGGGTTTATGATGTATGTGCCTAATATCTGGTCTGTCCTGGTGATGCCTGCCACATCGCCTCACATGGATCATTCTCCGGCCACGTTCCACAACTATTCGTTTTATACCTGACCTGTTACAGGATTTTTATTTGTATACTTAAGTGTATTGTTAGTTTACCGGCGTGATCAAGTGTGCCAGATCTTAATAAATGAGTATGTTTCTGATTCCTTACCCGGCAACGTGCACTGTATGAGCAGCCTGGTGGTCTGTCCGACCTCCACAGTGGCCGGCTCGGCTGCGGCCACGGCCGGGGCCAGCTCCATCCACGCGCGGGCAGACTCCATCAGCATCTCACGCTGCTCAGCCTCGGCGGGGTTAGACCAGCCTTGGCGGTTGCGACCGGTTCTAGAAAATTAGAATTTGAATACTTAGTTGCATATACTGGTAGAGGTAGGCCTGTGGTGATAAACATCCATGAAACGCTTGTGGTGTGAATGTGAATCACTGGCTAGAAAGAGCATGAGGCTTAGCCTATTCCGAATCAGAAGATTGCCTACAGAATCCCTACATCTTTTGAGTATAAAATCAAAGGGGAGGTTATATTGGCACGCCATGCTGGCCTATAAGGATCTTTAAAAGGTCAAATATTATTATTATTATAAAATATAATATAATAACACGAATTGAATAAATAAAATAAACTAATCACATAATAATATCAAAACTTAAAATAATACAAATAATAAAAGTACCCATTTACTAAATATTTACATAATAGGCATAGTACGTCGCCCCATGCGGCAGGGTTCCCAGGATGCTGGCGGCATTACCTCGCTGAACGGCTAAACTCAGTCGTTGAGCGAAGTAAGCGCCAGCCCTGAGATCCCCTGTAGCGAGGACCAGTCTTTTGGACATACTCTTAGTAAACATTTTTGTATCCGACGACCACGTGCCCAGTGTTTCCACAGCCAGCGCGACAAATTCGTAGTGCGCGGTGAGCTGGGAATATTTACGCCGCTTCAGAAATCTTTAAGTTTCCACGAAACTAATCGTTGTATTCCTCAGAATACTTCACCTCTTTAGATTCATTTTTATGTACATTCTTCTTATGGTGCCATCTTTTTACGAAGGTTGGCGATCATTAAGACAATCTGCACCCTGGACAACGCCGCACGGAACAGAGACCTGGTGCTCTTGCCGTACCATTGCCGTAAGTTCCTGAGCCATGATATTCTTCTTTTACCTGACCATCTTCTGCCCTGATTCCTGGTCTTCTTTTGCCATTCTGTATGGTGAAGGCTAAACAGAGCGACTCAATTTGTACGATGGTAAGGATATAGGTCAGCGAAATGAGAAATTGTTAAAAGCCGTTGGAGTATCGCACGTTACCTGATCCTCTTCATTTCCTGTCCAGCCATTTCACGTAGTTTCGTCTTGATTACACCTTCTAATGCCGAACTGTTGATGCGCACGGCACGAGGTTGTAATTTACATCTGAAAATTAAACGAAGTAAGTGAAAATACACCTTATTCACACATTAAAGTTTAGAATATCGGTGGTAGCCTGTAAAGCATGAATTGAGTTTTCTCAAGAAGTAAGTACTTGAGCGATTGTAAAAAATCCAAGTACTTTTTGAATTTTTGTACACTTTTGTCTGTGTTGGACCGTACTAATAAGTTTCACTCAGGTTTATTTTCGTAGGGATTTTTTTCAAATGCTTTCCATAACATGGTGTACTGTGATAAAAAAAATTAAGTCATGTGTAATCCATCAATCCGCACTGAACCGAAAAGTAGACATTCTCATTTCTCCCCGTCGATTTAACAATAGGTATACTAATGGGGTGATGCTAACGAGGATTGGTACGAACTCACCTGACCAATATCTCCTGGTCTGAGGACTGCTGCAGATGGCGGTCCATTTGCACGACCAGCTCCACCGTGTAGTACAGGTCCTCTTCATCATCAGGCTCCTCGACCGTGGTATTCATTGTGGAAGTGCGCACCCCACACGCGTTTGAAGGCAGGTGGAGGGATATCTTCTTTTGCAACTTTCCTGGAATTAGATGTACAAGTAGTGCCACCAGAATAAGCCACCGGCACTTACAATTATAACCTTCAGGATGCTGTTAAAGGATTACCTTGAACCTGGCACTCCCTGGAGAAGTCCTTGCTGAACACGAGTCCTTTGAACGGTTGTTCCATGGTGAGCTCTACGGTGATGGCGCCGCGGTCGCACGCGCTGGTCAGACTGACCACGCGGTTGGGCCTCGTCTGCTGGCCAGGGCTGGAGGTCACGAGGCACGCCAGCAGTATTACTCGCCACATACTGCTGCGCCCTAGAAATAAGGAAAATATCTATGGGAATGTTGTCAGGTTCGGTACAAAATGTAAGTAGAATTCCTTCAAAAATATTCCGGAAAATCGAAAAGTCATAGAAGAAAATTGTACAGTTATGGATACCTATCTCAGGCGGTTTTTTCCGGCTCCATACAAAACAAACATACAAAACTAATCTGCCAGTTTTGTTAGTCATTTTCTATAGAACCAAGAAACGTCTACGCCGAAACCTGTCTTGCACCAGAAGATAACCAGAATGTTAGCGACTTAACCCGTGCGAACGCAGCTACATTTCTTATAACCTCTGATCGTGAGAGTCCCCTGAGTATCCAAATCATACCATGGACTGTCTACTGATACCGAGCATAAACATCTAAACCCCTACTACTACTATCTATCATTCATAGGCTCGCTGAATATAACTTGACTATGATTAAGAAAAAAATTTCACCGAACTTCTGCCACACAAACCGGTACGGTATGGTACGGTAGGAACACAGACCACTTACCCCATAGACCTGTAACAGGAGGGCGCCCGTTTCTGCCCGCACATGAGCGCAAAATTGGAAGAAAGATTTAATATGGCACCCCTGCCATACGCTTCGTCTATTGCGCTCATCGTGTGACAGAATTTTTCGCTTGCAAATGACATTGCCACATTTCAATGGAGCTTTGCCCCACCTTTGGTCACCTACGTGACCATGAAGCACAAAACACTATTACCCTGACGCCATGAAGCTCATACATCATTTTGTTGGGGACTTATGATAGGTTTCATATTGCATAATCATAATCAGTAGGAGTTGCGAGAGTAGTAGAAAGAAAATGATAACAAAGACAATGAATAATTCGCTTCGATTTCCTACTATTTTCCGAATTCTTAATTAAGCTGTTTTTTCGACTCGCATGTTGTACAAAACTTTATTTTAAACCAATAATTTTAATAAAAAACGGAGATATTTTTACATTTATTCGTTATCTTGTTCATCATGCGGTTGTCATTTATACCCATTTAATGTCTATGGGGTAAGTGGTCTGTGGGTAGGAACAATACTTGGGGAAAGTTGTTCATACATACACTCACGGCATTTTATCCCTTGCGGGGCTGTTTTAAGACTCTAATAGGAACAACTTGTTCCAAATGATAAATGGAGAAAAAATTTCATCACGACCGACGTGACAAATTGTGCAATTACTGGATAGATGTCGCTACCGTCCCTCAGACGAGAATATGGAGACAAAATTCACGATCTGGATACGAATCACGATGGCTCTGTTGGAATAGAGCGTGCCACGGAATGGCGAGGTCCCGGGTTCGAACCCGGTCGTGATGAAAATTTTTCTCCATTTATCATTTAGATTTTCGTTTCGCATAGCGCATATGCAAGAAAATATCAAAACAACTTGTTCCAAGTTCAACCCTCTATAAAAGGTACCACAGCCTGCCGCTCTTGTTAGTCTTATATTGTTTCCTTACGGTGTTTCCTTCAACAACATGCAGAGAGGTCGTTCAATAATAAAGATATGCGTAGCAAATTGGTTTCGATGTAAACCAAGATTAGATTACAGTCCTCATAAAATGTAGAGTCACGTCTAATAACTTTTAATACAACAAAATAGAGTTTTGTTTATTTTTTCTTTCATAACTTTCCTGCAGGCATTCGTTCAAGCAGTGATTATCAAGTTGTGGCCCGCAAGTTTATAAAAAGAATTGACGAAAAATAAGTAGGTATTAATCTCAGATTTTCGAGTTGGTGTAAGTAAATATTTCTGAAATCTGAATGCTGGAGCTTAAAAAGGTAGAATGCGAAAAAAGCCCGTGTGTGAAAAATGTACCGTTTTTACTTTTTCACACATAGGTTACATAATCCCACACCTATCTGTTACCCGTAGGGTAGACAGACACAGTGGAATTCTATCTGCTGCGATTTCAGTACACAACACTTGCTGCATCCACATTCGGTAATATATTTTTTTTACTTTGGTAATGGATGCAGATTACAGAGAAGTTAAAGAAAAGAAGAACATAATAATATGTACCGATTTAATACAGACGAAATATGTAAACATTTATCATCGCAAAAATGTTAAAAAGCAGAATAATAAACCATATCTTTTTTATTTTTATTTTATAAGTAATGTATTTTTAGATAGTAGTTAGTTTTATTTTAATAAATGTATTTTCATAATTAAAAAAAAAAACCATACCTATCCTTGCTTGTACACATCAAAACACATCAAGTGTAACACTTTGGACTTTGGTCCGTCGTATTAACTGCGTCGTAAGAGTTGAAATAGTACTGCAAATGATACCATAAATAAAGTAATAATAAATTTATTTAAAATATGTACAATAACAGAAACTTATAAAATAATAGACATACAAACTAATTAAATATAATAATAATAATAAACTCTAATAATAATAATAAAATCCTAATTAAAATCACACAGACATACCAGCTCCATCTTCACATTCAATCCCTCGCACTCGTCTTCTTGTACCCCTTAATCTAGTCGAAACAGCCCTAATTATAGATATTTGAGTCTTGACTCTGAGCCAGCCAAGCACTTGGGAATAGTTCCTAGACCATTTTATAGACAGGCGTGATGCGGTTCTTTTGAGGAATGTTTCGTATTCTGTTCCAATTGCTCCATCACAGGAAATTACGAGTGGCGTAAATGATGCTCTAAGATCTTCTGCGGCATGGTCGTATTTTAAATGTTTTTCACGTGAATGAGTACGGGATAAATTTAGCCATGTACGGTTACCATACCATTGATCTGCTGTTGTCCGTAAACTAAACACCACATAAATGGTAACACTTTGTATTACAATTTCAACTCATATAAATCAGACAAAATATTGGCAGAAAACCAAACTATACACTCTTACACTTACGTGACTGTTAAAAATTATGCGACCCTCAAAAATTCAAATCTTGGCCATACGTTTTAAAGTCTCAACATTCTAAGAATCGTACAGTACATCATTGTTTGTGATACCGCTACACTACATCCGTTCCCTGCCAGCGGTCGGCGATACTCCACTTCGATTAACTTTTTAATAAGACAATTAACTTATCTAAGTAAATCGGTCGAATTGGGTCTCGTGACTTATCTGTGCCGCGAGATTCGGAACGCGAAAACAATCAGTAGATGAGTGTCAGTAGCGCAATGTTAGTGTATGGACTCCCAATGAGAAAGGCTCGGGTTTGAAGATTAAAGTACGATATCAAGCACTAATCTTGGCAGAGTTTCGCGTCCTGGGGGCTGAGCCGCGTCGACTTTTACTAGCCGTCAATGTCAGATTTTTGGCGAAAATTAGTACCAATATTTCGTTAGCGCAGGCTTTAACAGGTCAAAAATCTGACATTGACGGCTAGTAAAAATCGACGCGGCTCAGCCCCAAGTGGTTTCATTCATATGTACAGTCGATAGTAAGATTTAAAATCGTACTGCAAGTGTTAGCATTGACCTGCTGTTGTCGGTACCTACCTATGTCAAAAAATCTGCACCACACACACTCTTTCGCACCGCAGGAATAACTACATCTCTTTCATATTTTATGCTTCTTCTTTCTTCTTTGATTAAAACATAAGGAAAATTAATCTAGTTTTCTCTTAAACTACTCTACTCCAAGCCGACAGTTTTGTGCTAGGAGACTATGGCGCGAATTCATAAACGCGATTTAAAGTTACGCCACCTTTTAAGCCCCCTGTCTCTTTCTATGTTAATCTTTTTTTAACGAAGTGTGAAAGGGATAGCAACACGATTTAATGGAAGTGAGGTTTAACTAGGTTTATGAATAACAGCAATAGTTCAGACGTGAGGATCGAACCTATACCGCAGTCTCGCCTTTGAAACCATCCAAGTGCTACCACTAATGTTCTCCAGTGGCATTGTATCTAACGAAGGGTCATTGCCCGTGGTCCACCTACGTAGTTCAAGGGCTCCGGTGCAAGAAATAGGGCCCTATAGTTTCATTTTATCAAATAAAACACACAACACTACATTTTAAGTAAGTATTTTAGGTAACGTCGCCAGCCTTTTGGGCACTCTCCCAAAGGGTAGCGATCTGGCGTCAATTTTTTATTTATAAGTATTTTATTATTATTATTATTCGATTTACTTTGCTAATAAAAATGTGGCAAATATACTATATTAAAGTTAGACAATTAGAAATAAATCTTCAACTTTTCTACGGAAAAAAGTAAGTACTTATTCTGAAAATAGGATTATGGCAAAGTGGGAAAAAATTATTCGAGGTTAGCTGGTCAGGGCCCCCTTAACTAAGTTTGAGGACCCAGGAACATTGCCCCGCATACAGGGCCGTCTTAGGCCATTCCGGGGCCCTTGGGCACACAAGAATATGGGGCCCTGTTGGAAAATAAAAAGAATTAAAATTGTCACTGTTTAGAAGAAAAACCGATCTGGTATCCGATTAGCATTTTGACTTGGAAATGTTGGCGCTAATTCTTAGTGCAGCTCAAATGTAAATAGTTAAAAATATAAAATAAATTGTAAAGTGTAATATCGGTATTTCGGGGCCCCCGTGAGTATGGGGGCCCTGGGCACGGGCCCCGTGTGCCCTTATGGTAAAGACGGTACTGCCCGCATAGCCCTACTTACAGTATTACGACACTGATGTGCTGTCTAGCGTACGAAAATCACTATGTCTAGTTCCCAGATCATTTTCCGTAAAACAGCCACTTCCCTATTACGAACAAAAACAATAGGTAACCGCGCTACAATCGTAACGTTAAGCCATTATGCGACAATTAACAATTATGTAAACAGTTATATGACATTGCGTCATTTCTAATTAGCAATTAGCCACAATCAAGTGATTAAAACTGTACTGCGCTTAGCGGAAACTTACGCGTGAGAACCATCCAAATAAGTCCAAAAGTTTATTTTATGGTGTATTCTCAGTTATAAAGTGTCATTCTAGCCCTAAAGGTCGAATAAACAGTTATGCCAACGGCACAGAATCAACTATGATGGATGACCAATTTATAGCAAAAACAACGCAGCTAGCGTGTGCTTCGCTTCTGATGTCGAGATCGATCCGATCCGTTCGCCAATTCCAGATAAGATGATCGCGTGCGATAGATGGACTAGTGACCTGAACTTGATATCTTTTGAGGAGAAATTGAACTTATTTTCTTGGACTTTGTTATTGTATACAATATCGTCACTGAAATATGATAGATACTTACGAAACTAAATAAGTGGATCTTTTAGGAAGTCGACGTTTCGGGAAGTGGACGTTTTAGGAATGGACGATTTAGGAAAAGGACCTTTTAGGACGTGGACGTTTCGGGAAGAGGACATTTTAGGAAGTGGACGTAGTGAACCTGATTGTTTCTATGGATAGGTATGTAGCGATAAAAGTGACTTAAAATTAGGCGGTGGTTAGAGCCACGGATTAAAACTACTTTCGATGAATTTCGCCTTTACAAAATATGTAGCAACTGTCAAATTGAGCCTCCGTTTAGCATTATTTTTATACGATGAATGTAAAACGTACTTTGATAGAACATTTTTTGAACATCAGACGTGGACAATGTGATTTTAAAAATATCTACGATATTTTTATAAGGAAACTTGAAGCAGGTAGATGACGTACCTATAAAATGAACCTGCTAATAAAATTCTTTAATTTAAGTGCTTAAAATAAAAGTAAGTAAATACAAGTAATAATTGTTATAAATTAATAATTATTGTTAGACCTTTGCCCAGCAGTGGGACAATATATAGGTTAACAAAAAAAAAAAAATGTTATAAAAACAATTCAAATAAATGCCCACAACTAGCTTTTATGAATAGTGGATCAATTTGAACTCATAAAACGGCCTTTGGCTATTCAAATCACAAGTACGTATGGTATAAATGGATTTAATAGTAAGTTAGAGATTTGAACCTCCATCCGCTCACGTAATAACATGTCAGCAAATAATAACATTTATGATTCACACAGAGTCTGACACAAACCAGAAGTAACGAACTGAAGTGAAGCTTAAATAGTAGGCACTCACACACGGCCTTATAGGTAGAAGGATCCAGATAAAAAAAAACATTAGTCAGATTTTTTTTGAATTTATTAACGAGAATAGAATTTATTAAAGTTTAAATTAAAATAACAAATAACTATATCAAGACCAAGTACATAATAAAATAGTACATAGTAGTCTGATTAGGTGTAAAAGTATTTCACCAACAAATAACTAATTTAATTAATATAAAATCAAAATGTTAATTGTGTCATGTCATACGATGTTACTTACATTATTGTTGTCTCACACTCAATTTTACGATTGTAGAGCATAAAAGAATGGATGTAGCTTCAGACCAGTCGATTATTTATTATTTCACTACGTATAAGTACTAGAATAATGCCTACTATTTACTTAGTTGGTGTCTTGGTAGGCTAAAAGTTTAGAACTAATATGGCGTAGCCAATTATACTCTCTACAAACTCTACAATTTGATCAGAGTGCAGGCAAGTGATATGATTAGAATTTAATTAGGTTTAAAGTATAATATTTGAGGAAAGTCCAATCATAAAACGTTTCTCTAGATATTTATATCAGCCTACATGAGCCAGAGGAAAGCAGAAATTGTCTGCATGTATGACAGGATTAGAAGAAGACTTGAAGACACTGGGGTCTAAAGAAGCAGTGAATGTTTTGGCCTCACCTAAACTGATAGTTCGCGCATTGTGGTTAGTTCTGTATTCTAAAATAATTCCCTACGACTCCTACGAGTATTATGGCATTATACAGCGTGAGTACAGTTCGTTGGCACCTAATTTTGTACGCCACGGAATAATGACCAATTATCTACGGAGCAAGATCGATTTGGTGGTACACTCCGAGATTATGAAACAAATTGCCTTTGGAATTAATCTAAAGATAATCTGGCGATTAAGGTGTGAAAAGTGGGAGAGGCGGAAGAAGCTTCTCGCTACATTTAGGTGGAAGATTTATTGTTACTTTGTTTTCTAACTTAAGTTGAAAACCGCGGGTTTTCGGTCGTCGTGATTACGTGATATAATTTTGCGATATAATTAGATTTCAATTTATTTAATTGCATAATGTCAGAATGTACATTAATACATCATTAGGTCTTAAAATATGACATATGCACCCTGTAGGGCACAGCAACATGGTATGAAACACAATTAGGTACCGAAATATAGACTTTCTCATAAGAAGTTTGTTAGAATTAGTATCTTGTACTCTATTTTATTCTTAACAGCAGACTCGGTGTCAATTTTTTCACTTAAATATCCTTCCATTTTCACTCCTAACAATTTTTTCATCGCTTTTCGTTACCTACCGGTTTACATTTGCCTCAGAGTATCAGATTGAGATAAATGTCAATCTGGTGCTATATTGCGAACCTTAAGATATCGAAGAAATGCCGATGAGAATTTGAATAAGTGGCTACATTAGCAAGGCTATGATTTAAACAGCAATTTTATAAAACACAGACGGTGACACAAATAAGATAACAGTCGTACATTATGTGGATGATATCATTAGAGCAAAACGTTTCTTAATGCGATACACCGTTATCTAAAGTGCTGTGTCGCGAAAATATACCGTTTGGTATGAAATTTTCATAAAAGAGGCCAAATAGATTACCGCTGGAGCGATTGGTCGCCGGTCGGGGGTCCTAGATGTCTATGGAGGAAGCACGATATCGAGAAGAACCTAACTTTGGTTCGTTAATGAATATAAAAACGTACCTACATTACATTTACTCCAAGGCTTCATAAACGTGATTTAAGGGCAAATTTGAGTGAGACAGAAGATGTCCGGCAGCGGCGGAGTGTAGAGCACGGCACAGTGACTCCATATTTGTATTTTTATTAATATTGGATGAATTTTGGCAGGGAAATAAAAATACGACAATAAAAATCAGATTTTTTTAAAACAACTCTCGTATTTATAATACTCTACATTTTGATATACATTTTGTATGAATAACAATTTCGGTTTAGACGTATCATTATAAAAGTCATGGAAGGGGTATGTTTGCGATTTTTTTCTATAGAGCGAAGTTTGTCCAATTGTGTATCATCAATTGTGTATTGTATTCATCAGTCTCTAAATATACACCCCAAGATTGTTATATATTTTTTTCAGACGTTTAATTTTAGTAGATAGTGCCGTAGCCTTCATAGAAAAACTGTAAATCCGCGCATACGAAGCCTTAATGTTACGCCACCGTTTAGCCACCCTGTCCCTTTCTATCTTAACCTTTTTTAACGAAGTGTGAAAGGGATAGCAACACGATTTAAAGGAAGTGAGGTTTAACTAGGTTTATGACTAACAGCATAAGTACAGTCGGCGACAGAGATAAGTATACAGGGGCCCTCAATAAGGTTGAGATTTTCTCAAAAACTACTGGACCGAACTTAATAATTCTTTTACAGTTACATAGTTTTCACTTTTATCTATCACACAGTGAAATAATTTTTGCAATAGGTCAAGTAGTTTTTGAGAAAACCTGTACACCTTTCTCTGTGTTCCACCGTACGTGTAAGTAAGTATTATGCACCCTTGCATGTTATGTTAGCGGATGTATCATTGTACATTTTCTATTCCACCTATTTTCCCACCCCTAATATACTCGTACTGACATGTAGGTAGAGCCGTTTCCCACATCCATTGTGTTGTATAGATTTCCTTTACATGCTGCTATTAATTGATTTCTCTTTTCTTATTGCATTAGTTTACTAGGAATGATTTAGTTTTATTGCGGTTTACACTACTTACAAACTTTATTCAGTAGGTACAGTCGAAGACAAAGATAAGTATAAAGGGGGGAGGCCCATAAATAAGGTTGAGATTTTCTCAAGAACTACTGGACCGATTTTAATAATTCTTTTACAGTACATAGTCTCAACTTTTATCTAACAGTGAAAGAATTATTGCAATAGGTTAAGTAGTTTTGAGACAATCTCATCCTTAAAAACTCTACTGTACACCTTTCTCTATCTTCGACCGTACCTAAGTATATTTTCTACCGTATTAAAATTATGCTGGCGTTGTTTTGATTATATGTAAACAAGGAAAAAAAACTCGATAGCTCGGTGGCTCAGTGATTGGGTCAATGGACTTGCGATACGGAGGTCCCAGGTCGATTCCAGCCAGGGCAGCCATGTACCAATGAGTTATCCTCGATATTTTCGACGGAAAAACTTACATACATTTACCGAGTGCTCTCAAAACGGTGAAGGAAAACATCGTTATGAAACCTGCATGCCATAGAAGAAGAAAAAATCTAAGGCATGTGAAATCCGCCAATCCGCACTGGGCCCGCGTGGTGGATCATGGCCCCAGCTCCCTCGATGTAAGGGAAGGTCTGTGCCCGAGCAGTGGGGCAATATAAATAGATTGATGATGATGAAGGAAAAAAAATTAGGTATTATCTTGTTCATATTTTGCATAAACAACGAATTTGACAAACGATATTCACCCTGGGTGGACCACGGGAAGAAATAATTTCCCATGGTTCACCTCGGTGTACAGTCAAAGACAGAGATAAGTATACAGGGGGCCTCAATAAGGTTGAAATTTTCTCAAAAACTACTGGACCCAATTTAATCATTCTTTTACAGTTACATAGTTTTAACTTTTATCTATCAAACAGTGAAAGAATTTTTGCAATAGGTCAAGTAGTTTTTGACAAAATCTCAACCTCAAAAACTCTCCTGTACACCTTTCTCTGTGTTCCAATGTACCACGGGGGAAAAAACCCCGTGGTACACCGAGGTGAACAGCCGAGGTGGACCACATGCAAAAACCCTTGCATTCAACGTTTTGAAGACAGAGATTCTTCTTAGCAGAGTTTAACTTTAAAATAATGATGCCAAAGCCAAAATCCGATGCAATTTATGCAGTAACCTCATACCACACTGCCCCCATATTTTGGCAATAAAATAAATCTCAGCCGTAAACCTATTAACTGCACAACTGGTACGCGAAAAGCGTCGTCGGAACGCTGTAGAACAGTTACCGTTCCGTTACACGTTGCGATGTAGAGACGATAATAAAGAGACATTAGCCGAGCTGGGAATGCGGACGGGGAACGGAACGGTGCATGAGCTATTTTACTGAGCAAAAAGCGTTTGGGATTTAAAACGTCGTTGGGGGCGTTTGTAGAGATGCCTCTAGTGTAGAGAGGGAGGTAGAAAACAAATGGGCGAGTCCCTAATACAGAACAGACATCCATTTAAGACTCATATTTAAGAGCATTCAGTCTTCTTCTGCATTTGGTATGGATTAGTGAACAAGGAACTATCGTCGCGCCTAATTGACTCGTCGGGTGACCAAGGGCTGGTGCTTACCTCGGCCAGCGTATATCGCTGGCTATACAACGAGGTAATGCCGCCAGCCTTTTGGGCTCTCCCACAGGGTAGCGAACTGGCGTCAATTTTTTATTTATAAGTGTTTTTTTTTTATTGTTGTTGTTAGTAGTTTAATATTTACAATAAATAAACACATAAATAAATAAATAAATTTGATTCTTGCCGCTCGTTATAGGGCTGCCGAATGACAACAACCAACTCAATATGCGATGTCAGAGGCCTACAGGCAGCCTGAGCTACTCTGGCAATAAGTTTGAGTCACTAACCATAAAGCTTGACACACACAGCCGAGACGTAGATCGCAGGCCTCAGATCGCTACCTACTGGACATTAAAATGCCCAGAAAATGATGCGGGCCATGCATGTGGCTAGGTCGCGGCTGTGTGTGGAGGGTATAAATCTAGTTAATCTAGTTTCCTTTATTTTCTGTAGCTGCCAAGATCTCGTCATTATGTACGTTCACACGGAAACTGCGGCTACGCAGCGGTATTACAACCGTTGAAGCGCATACGCACAGCTTATGAGCAAACACGCAATTTGCGCGGATGCCGCACGTTTCGCTGGTTTCCTCCGAGTTAGCCATTATGCATGGTTGTTTTGTAGCCACGCACGCTGATGGTCGTGTGAAGGGAGTTTGGGATGATAAGGTTAGTTACCCTCAATCGATTGGTTCGTTGCTTGTACCCGAGTCCAAAAATATCTCACACAGATCTTGCCTCATTCACCCAATGGATTATGATCTTCGCCAGTTCTGTAGTGACTGTCAGGTCTAATTCTAAACCTAGACACATTTGACACGGTCACTCAAATGGGTACCTAAGAGTGGCATAGGTACGAGTGAGTTTCACTTAGCGAGTGCGCATCACTTTGGATCGCTACAACTGTAAGTCCGTTCAATATTCTGCATGTACCACTAATTTGAGAAATAAATATCTTTAAATTGAGAAATAAATATATTTAAACCTAATATAAATATTCTAACAGTCGAAGCCGTATAAAAATGTAACACTATGAAATTTGCACCATTCTTATTTTCTGCGACTGAAGAGTTCAATTCGTACTGTACGTACGACATACCTAACATCGCTCACAAACAATTCAATCAAACAATTTGCGGCCGACTCGACAGGTACAAAAAGTATTCTGAGAAGACCTGCTTTCCTGTCATTGAGATACCTGCTAATCTCTGCCTGACTTAACTATTCAATTAATCACCATTTGTGTTATGTTGAAAATGCGTGGGTGTTGGATGAATGGTGTACCAGCTATACTCGTCCCTTCAAACGAACTTTGCAATGAGAATCTACTCTGGAATACTTAGATGATCTTGCTTACTTGGGATAAAGTGCCTACAACGATGATGTTCGCTTATATTTCAAGAAACGCAGGGTAACTGGTTGTTCACTGATACATTAGATAAATTCTCGAGTAATGATTGCCTTAGTTTAGTACCATGATCTAAGGGAGATTAGACCTATTTGCTGCGCTTGAGCTGCAATTTCAAATCAGCTATAGCAATTAGTGACCGATCACATCAATGAAACATGCATGTCCAATCATTGCTATAAGCAAAATACCGGTAGTCTTTTTGCGTAGTTTATTGACTTAACATACTATCAGAGTTGTTCAGGCGGCCCGAATTTCAGAGGAAATAGCATAACGTCTGTGCTATCGAACGACAATAACTGGGACCAACTGCTTAACGTGCTTTAAGGACATAACAGGGCTCTCTAGCAGCTCTATCCAGATTCAGACCTCGCTTAACGTTGAACAACTTCTACGACCGTTTTCAACACAAGTCGCAACCCAACCACAATCCCCCACCATCAGTAAAACCGGTGGGCCAATTTTTCGGCAGTGTACTTACGCGTAGTATTATGAAACACATTTGAACATGTAAATAAATAGTGTAGCAGTCAATGACTCTAGTCTCGTAACCTTATAGCGACCTCAACGGTTTGACGTAACGCACGAGACAGATCACATGTGAACACGACGGAACGCTTTCACTCTCGCGCCCGCCGCGCTGCGCCCGCGCAGCCCTCGCGATTGTTATCGTTGGTGATTGCACGATAGACGCGCATTGTGTGGGGTAGTATCAATGCCGTTGTTGAGGTGCAAGATACTTTGAAAGTGGGTATACTTTAGCACATGACTTGGTGGTCACGGAGGGAGTAGATTGGATCAGTGCCTTTGGACTAGTAATTGCAACTGTTGTTAAGATCTTAATGTTTCGAAAGCATAGGAAAGGAATGAACCTTGAAATCAATGTAGCTTTTCACCTAATTTAAAATGGAAAAGACCCTTTTTTAATTACATACAATCTTCACCGCAAGATAAGACTTCTAAAATTTTACTCCAACAGCACATGAAAAGAAGGAAGGAATTTTTGAGGAAATCAACCTCTACATGATGATTAGAAAATAAGGATTAGGTCCGATATAGGTATGAAGCAACTATTCTAATATTTTATATCGCATTAACGTATTTGTCAGAGGCCAAAATTTGATTCAGTAATTATTTTATAATACTAAAAACTTAATCGAATAAGCCCCCTCTGATCGTATTAACGTATTTAGGTCAATCAATCATTCATTTGAATGAATTCCCACGTCTCCAAATGTAATTTGATATCACCAAAAGTATTCCCAAAGTTTAGAAGACCTAGTATTCCTTATTGATTTACGCATGCTCCATACTCTGAACCATAACCGTCACAGACAGTAAAGGTCACATACCATTATTCTACCTCCCGATGCAGTAGAACCATTTATGGAAATAGAAATCAATAGCCAACAAAGCCTACTCCAGTTACCTCCCTGACTTTCTCGAATGTCAAGGTTCTGTGGGTCACAAGCACAGGGGGTCGCGACGTAGCACTCATTTCAATCAACCACCTTTGCTACAGCATACTACACCTTCTGACTAGAGGCATAAGGAGTTTAATTACTGTTTTAAATGTCTAGACGTCTGTCCGTCGATTTGGCACGTGATAAGACTGTCAAAGTTGGGAAGTGTGTGGAATAGCGGGACTGCATTTATCTGGGTTTGGCTGATTTATGATTGAATTAACTTAGCGTGTGCAAACCTGATAGGTGACTTTGCGAGGTCGCTACCGGTATTTTTATTTTGATGTTTAAAGCAGGTCATCGGGTGCATCCGGAGTACTGATTGAATCATAGAGGCGACTTAGTGTTGATGTAAGCTCAAGTCGCAAGGAAAAATTATGTCAGAGGAATTAAGGCATCTAATGAAACTGAAGAAGAGAGGAATTACAAAATACAGTGGCTGCTTAGGTACTTAAAATTGGCTAAGCCCGTTATTTTATATAGTTGCTATCGGCGTTTTTAATAAGCTGAGATTAAATAATAAAAGATCAAGGCTAGGAGACATTTCTACATGTGTATGGGACCGTCTGTGACGCAAATGGCGCGGTTACAATACCAACCCGGAGCACCCGGACTATAATTGAAGTGGGTCACGCTAATACAGTACTAAGCTTTTAGCTTAGTTGGATGGATTGAGGAGAAAATTGATAATGTGAAAGCAATGTTGATCTTTTTGTTTATATAAATCCAGGGACATTATACAGGCTGTAACGTAAAGGGTATATGAAGCTGAAGGAAGGGTGTTCAGTATCGGTAACTGAACAACTTTTGTTCTACGACTTTTCGATTTTCGCGAATTTATTTTTGGACTTTTCATACATTTCGTACCGGTCAGCTGATCGATTTGTATGAGACATTAATTTATTTTTATTTTTTATTCGAAAAGTCGTAGAACAAAAGTTGTTCAGTTACCGATATTGAACACCCTCCCTTCGGCTTCATATACCCTTTACGTTACACCCTGTATAGGTACTTATTTGAATTATTGCGAGATTATATGTGCAGGTGGAATTGGCTACATCTTCTAGTTGCTGTACTCTGCGTTAATTCCCCATGACACCATCACAGGGGTGTCATGAGGAATGAACGGGCGGACAATAGCGGTGGTGTCATTTTGGATGGTGTCATGGAGTATAGCCATACCGTGTTAGGAATAATGATAATATCACAAACCAGTCAAGCCTGAGAATGAGAAGTGTGTGAGTTAGCGGGATCCACCGGTCCAACTCATTACAGTACCACTGATTTATGACTGAATAAACTGGCGTTACTTACTCCAAACGAACGACTTCCTATTCCTACATAGATCTCTATCGGTGTGGAAAGGTAGAATCCGAAATGAGATGTTATGTGAACCGAATTATAAAAGTTACCGTTTAACTTTTACGCGGTAACATTATGCTGGTTCGTAAGGTTTAATTGTGGTTAAGTAACACACGCATATGTATGAGTTTAAGGTATAGTTCGAATTAATGGTTTGCAGCAAGAATCGGTGTGTACTTTAGGCGTTTACATTGTGTAATTAATTGTATGCATATTTCGTTGTGTAACTACTTAACTCTTACAAAGATTGTTTTTGGTAAAAGTACATTTTTGTTTATCAATATTGATCCGGTTAATGATCAGTCACCCTGCAATGGTAACAATTGTAGTCTAGGCTTTTTATTTTTAAGTAAATTTTACCTTTCTAAAAGTGACTTCCATCCCTTCTACAAGAAAAGAGCCAGGTACGTCCCATGTCTTCTTTTAGATTACTTTAGTTTTAGTTGTTTTAGGTATTATTGGTATACTTACTTATTGTTATATTTAACAATAAGTAATAATTAATGAAATAATAAATAAATAAATAAGTAAGTACCAATAATACCTAAAAAAACATAGCCTTTATTTAAGTAAATAGACAGCACGTCAATCTACATAAACTCTCCCTTTGTGAAGATTCCCTTGTATTTTATTATACAAGTTAAATAACTTTAATATACTCAGAATTTGAATTACGCATTATCCATGCTCGGTGAATAAATTAGAACATGATGAAAAAGTCAAGTTCAAAAAAAGTTTCAAGTCTTGCCCACGGCAAGAATTTTTTCATCATGTTCTAACTTTAATATACTTATCTAACAGTGAAATAATTCTTGCAATAGTCAAGTAGTTATTAATATAAATGAAAAAGAAAATACAAAAAGGCTACTAAGTATGTCGTCAGCTAACACTGAAAGAAATTCATAAACAAAGGCAGGGAAAGGAAAAAAATGCAATAAATGTAAACCTGTTACATTTAGTTGACTCTGCCATTGTTGTTGTGAGAAACTTGCTAACGTCTTCGTGATACTTTATACTGCTCTCTAACAGTGCAGTCAGACAACACACCATACCAAAAGTAAAACAGTTTCTTTATTAATAACTAACAGTGATAGTGGTGCGGTATCACGCCCGATCACGCGGTAAACGCCTCAAATTTAATCAGATTATTGATTAAATTTGGTTACCTTGATTATTCAGAATCACAGGATTTTTTTTGAGCGTTTTATCGCCGTAATTTTGACTTTTGTGCCATACCGGGTGTTAAATGCTGGCAATAAATACCCGAGACGGCCCCGCCGACGAGGTAGTGGTATTTGGCGTTGCGTTTCCACAACCTCGTCCAAACGCGGTGAGTTGAACACCTTAGGGTTTTAGTGGATCCCACATACTCACCGCGCTCCCCTCCTTACTGATGCAGTGAGATGCGAAAAGCATTTCCCCACGTATCATTTGATCGAGCGAAAATTATTTTATGTCGAGAGATATGTGTTTCAACTTTCATTCCTTCAGTCCTTAAAACTGATATTATAAGCAGCAAGATAACTTCCCAGAGCAAACAAATTCGTATAAACCGCTAAGAATTTCCTCTCCGTAGCCGTGAAATTCCAAAAGAGCCCACGGTTTGTGAAGCCCAAGCTGCCCTTTATCTAGGGCGTGAACCGTTACTTGGCCGTGACTGTGCCGATGACTTGCTGTTTAGAAGACCTCGTACCAGACGTAATACTATTAACTGGACACTATGACGAAAGAAAAAGGTTGAACATTGTTTAGAAGATGGACGGATGATTTGACTTACTTAGATGCATCACTACATACAAATACATATACCGAAGCCCAAATCAAGTGTCTTATTTTGTAAACAAAAAGTACCCTACGCTACTAACATTTTAAGCTGTTCTGTGATTATAGCACAGTTTTTTCACATTATTAGATCGGATCACTTTATTTTCACAATGATGAACAGGTTCGATCCATCAGTTCCTTCAGTGTTACCTACATCACAGTAATTACACGATCATATAGTTTACAAAATAAGACACCTTGATTTGGGCTGCGGTACCTATACATAAACACACGCCTGTCTTCCCATATGCAAATATTTACTTACATATCTGTACTTTGTAAAGAATTCGGGTGACAATATGATATAGGTAATTAATGTTTCACTAAATGGACATGCGTGTCCAAATGACGAAATAACAAATGTTACTAAGATTTTGTGTATCACCGACACATTCGCGAGTCCCATCCCTCGTGTCCAGTTGGTATTAATCCACTACACCAAGACAAGACGACGAAATTCCATCTGCCGCAATCTGACTCACTTCCTCCGAACTCATCCTCTCTCGCATCCTTTCACGTTCATTGCAATTTGCAACTTAACCGCTTTTAGTTGCAATGAATACGCAACTACATGGGCCATGGCGTAGATATTTACTGGATCATATATAGTGGTCCCACAAGTAAGTTCCTCATCACTACAGAATATGAATTATGTTACTTACACCATTTTATAGCCATAAGTCAGGATTGTTGTTTCGCATTCTGTACCTTCTCCCATGCAGACATTTATCATCAACATATTTATGGAAATGACTTGAGACTTGATACAATAAAAGCAGAGGTGTACGTGGTTTTTTATTTTATATAAATAATCAAATGGTTTTTAGGTAGGTCTACTTTACCATAGTCTTCAAGTGGACTGGCGGTATAACTGGCACATTATTATGTGGTTTAAACAGTGTATGGCATTATCATGGTAACAAGCGGTGTTTATGGTAATTTACAAGTAGAATCCAGAGGCAAATCTCGGTTAGTTGGTAGTTAGAGCTCGAAGGGTCTGAACCGTTAGGAAAACTCGATCGAAATATTGGAGCGAGTAACGGATTCTTCGACTGTGAGAGCCTAGACCGGGAAGTCTGCATAGGTAATTTATATCTTCTGGAATTCTAGATGTCCCGTTCTAGTAGAAAGTTGTAGTTGAACTAGACGGCTTATTAATTATTAATATGTGTCAAGCATAACAACACACTGGGAACCTCAGTTGGGTCATAAGTTCCATCATCTGTTGACATGACGTTTTATTTACTTATATAATAAAGCAATAAATAAATGAATTATGAACGTAAGGAGAAAAACAACACTGTTTTTAAAACACCGCAAAGATAGCGTGAAAATAATTATTATTGGTGTACCTACGTAGAAACGTAAGACAGAGATACTATAATTTTTGAATTCCTCTGGCTAAAAATAATAAATGAATTTAAGACAGCTGTCGATGGTATGATTGACTGATGGAGATGGATGTGGGGAGAGAACCACCATCGTCTGACATACAGTGGGACCTGAAATAAGTCTGTAGTAGTGTCAGCAGGGGCTATTACCGTTCCCAAAACAATTAAATATTTTTTTATATGTTTTGATATATTCTTGCATATGCGCTATGCGAAACGAAAATCTAAATGATAAATGGAGAAAAATATTTCCCGGTCGTGATGAAATTTTTTCTCCATTTATCATTTAATTAAATAATTTCCATGAAATGGCGTGCGTGACAGGATTATCGCGTTGGTATAGCGCCGTCTCTGTTCAATATGTCTTCTTATGAAATTGTTCCCTAATGTTTCATCATTTTGAGAACGACGATAGCGCTGATTAAATTTTCAAGTCTATAGTGAAAAAAAAGTGTTTAAATTAAATCTTCTCATATTTTAAAAATAATACGTAAACAGATAACAATTGATAACTTTTTGTACATTTCTATAAAAGGATATTTCAGTTTAAAGTCTGACACATACTCGTACACAGGCGATCTGCACGTGGATTGCGGTCTCAGATTGCTACCTACTGGGCGTTAACGACGAGAGAAAATGGGGCGGGGCATGCGTTTCAACTAGCCGCAGGCCGCAAGGCGCCTACAGATCGCCTGTGTCAGACCTAAAACTTTAAAGTGACATAGAGATACACACAAAAACATAGAAGACTTATTTACATGCAGTCGTTATTAGGTTTACAAGATCATCAATTAAGATTTGCAGACAAGTAGGTACCTAATAAAACTAATTAACGACACACGTAAAGGTGGTCCGCTGGTTACGTAGATAAACTTTAACAGCCTCATTAAAGTTAAAGATGGCGTGTGTAAAATTAATTCTAACGTTATTCTAATAAGAATATAATTTATTTTAATTTTGAACTGTAAGTATAATTCAACCATAGCTCATGCATGATATATTTTTGTATTGCAACAAGACATCTGATCAGCTCTTAGGCCGATGTTCATAAACAGTTTTGAGTCTGAGGCCGATACTCACAGACACAGACTCAGCGTGAGCTCGCAACTTACGTCTGTCTTTGTATGGAAACTGACAGTTGTAAAACCGAACTCAAACTCCACTAAAATATACACAACGTATTTATTTCCTATAAAGAGATAATATGATTCTGTTTCACTCGTACTTGAATTCAACACTTTAGGAATTCAACATACTGGCCAGGAAAGACATCACTAACAGAAGACTAGTGGACACGTTGGACCCTTTTATTAATTTAATAAAATAATAATAATGAATGTCAGCCTTTGCGAAGTCCATCGTATATATGTCGCAGTAAGATAGATAAAGCCGTAATATAGTTATACGAAAGCGATTCTTTACTATGTCACTAGGAATATAGTTATAAAACCGTCGAAGTTAAGTGATATACTTATATTACTAGATTAAGTTTAGTGAAATAGCTTTCGGAGTGTGCGGCGCAGGCGGCGCGGAGGGGTTCGTTGTGTTTACGCACTCCCCGGTGTCCCTTCATTTGATAAAAAACAAATTACAAATGAAGGGACACCCCGACCAACTCTCTAACCAGATCCGACACGGATGTTTAGGTTCAGAAGGCTCTGGCTTGGAGCGAAGCGCAGCTTCGCTCCAAGCCAGAGACTTCGATGTTAGGTATTTTTTTATTTGTATTCAAAAAGCAAGTTCATTTATTAACAATTATACACAGTGGCGTAACAATAGGGTGGCATGACGGGCAAAATGCCACGGGCCCCGGGCCTGAGAGGGCCCCCAGAGGGCCATGAACAGAAGAAGGAACCTAAAATTGTATTATTTCAAAATTTACTTAGTAAGCTAACTAAAAATGTATCGCGATTTGAACACATTCAGAAGCATAATTCATTTTGTTAAGTAAGTTTTATTTTGCTACACCCAAGATTGGGTAAAATTGTATCGGCACTTTATTAAATATATGTATAAAATCTCTGTATAATAACCTGCAATTGAAGGCAAATAAATGAAATGAAATGAAAACTTCGCTCAGTTTTAGAAATCGCGTTTCCATGGAATGAATGTAATTGTTCCCAATTTCAGTATCTTGCAACCTACAAATGACAATGCCAGATTCTGCCCCATCATCAACCGCAAGTTGTACAAGATAACGAATAATGTAAAAGTATCTCCGTTTTTTATTAAAATTATCGGTTTAAATTAAAGTTATGTACAAGTTGCGAGTCGAAAAAAACAGCTTAATTAAGAATTCAGAAAATAGTAAGAAATCGAAGCGAATTATTAATTGTTTTTGTTATTCTTCTATAGGAGTTGCGAGAGTAGTAGAAAATGATACTAATTATGATTATGCAATATGAAACCTGTAATAAGTTCCCAACAAAATGATAGGTACAGCTTAAATGGTCACGTAGTTTTGTAGGTGGGGCAAAGCTCCATTAAAATGTGGCAATGTCATTTGTTAAATTTAAATGACGCCAATTTATTAGAAAAGGGTTTAGAATTTATTGATATTTTTAGAACATTGTTTTTTTTTAATGAGGAAGGGCCCCATTCCATTAATTTGCCACGGGCCCCCGACAGTGTAGTTACGCCACTGATTATACATATACATATATGATTTTTTTGAGACAAACTCTAATATATTTATAACACTGAACTTAGTCTAGTAATATAAGTATATCACTTAACTTCGACGGTTTTATAACTATGTTACGGTATATAGTTATATCCCTAGGGATATAGCTATATTACGGCTTTATCTATCTTACTGCGACATATACATTGCGTCGTTTCTTTATTGTTCATTAGAACTTGTAAAAAATTAGCATAAGTACTTACCTAATTGGATAATTAATTACCGAACTTGTAACATTTTCCTTTATGTAAACTACACCTAAAAGAACATCATGAACAATAGCAACTCCCAAAGGCCGTTAAACTCTTTTCTTTGCGATCGCATTGATAGCTCGCGGAAGCAGAACCTGGGCCCTATTCAGCGGGGCGGAGTGCAATCAACCTGAACCGAGACCATTGTTCCACCTGACTTCTTGCCAGTGTATCTTGGCCTGCCACACCTCTCCTAGTGCAATGCACTCTGGACCGCACGCATTTAATAGTGAAGCTGGTTATGATACTCGTAGATATTTAATAATAATAAGACACGAACGATTTAAAAAAAAGTCAAGAAAACCGGGGATAATTTCTGCACTATTAGGTGATTGAGATGGGTCAGTAGGGAAATTTGAAACTATGATGCGTTATCCATAAACCTAGTTAAACCTGGTGGACTTTAAATCACGTTTATGAATACGCGCCATAGTGTTACATAATTTTGTTCTAAGAAACCATGACATCGATTTTAAAGTTACGAAAAATTACATTCAAATATTTTTCAAAAAACTAGTACACGTCTCGGGAATCGAAACTAGTAATTGTCTTTCTGAAAATCGCAAGTCCTTTTATGGCGGTAATTGATAGTATAGGTTGCAAGGAACAAAATTATGTTAAAATATACGTACTTACCTAAAATTATAAATAACAACCAGAAGTAAAAGCTTTCCGCTAGAAATTCTACCTTTTTTTATAATATTGCAACGACAAAATTAAACTTTTATTTCATTTTGGCCGGGCGATATTTTTTGACAGTTGGACTTGGGTGAGCTGTAACCATTTTTGTTAGCCCTCAATGTCTGATTTTTGTCGAAAAATAGTGCAAAACGTTCGCGCAGACTATGATAGGATTTGAGCGCTTAAAAAATGCCTTGCAGCTAGCTCTCGTGGACGACATTTTTATCGATCTTGTAATCCTTGTACTGTTCAGACACAGAGCCTAAGTCGACCATGGTCGGCATCGTTTCGGCCAAGCCTTATTTACGGCCATGACTAGTAGGAACGGAGGAAGGTACCGAAGGTCTGGGTTAATTGGTAGCTGGATGCACGAGGCAGATAGTAAATAAATCGGACCGAAAGCTTTATGTACCTAGCTCGGGTTATTGAATTGATCGTTTGATACCGGGTTGTTTATGTTCACAGATTTACCAGGTTTTAATTACTTTAGCTGTGGTAGGTAAAGGAACATTTACGATAAGATATAGATAAATTAATTGCACAGAATTTTGCCTACGTCTCTAATTCGGCTTGAAACATTCTAAGTGGTACAAAAGGTGGTCTTAATGTTAAAAGCTATATCTTCCAGACAATATCACTTGTTGAGAAACCAGAGCGCAATTCGCTCCCGGATTTGATTAATTTATGTATTCAGAAATCGAAGTACCTTGTAAATCAATATGTTTCATCATGTTCACTACTTAACAATCTATAATGCCAATAATCTAATTAAATATCACATACTTGCCTACTAAATTAGGGCATCAGTCGACTCAGAAAGATGAATCTGAAATTCGTTGTTCAATATATCAACTAACACCAAGAAATATCAATGGGTTACGGGCGGGGGTCATATTATGCTTCACCCCCCTTTTAAGTTGACGAGGACTGGGTTTAGCCACTTCTATTTTACTGACATCAAGACTCAAAACTCATGAATCACATCGATATGACATCTCTCTCGTCCATTGACCATTCGGCATTCCCAACGTTCTTCGGTGGTCCAACTTGTTCAAACAAACATTAAACACAGCATTGGTTCCCAAAGCTTGAATTCTTAATTCACACCTTACATTCCTAAGAAACGCGAGGGTGTCGCATACCGCATAGAATACTTTTACTGTGTACCATAGCATCCATTCTACACATAACTACATGTAGGCTTGCATTGCGCCGCTCGCGGTACAACGGGGCACCGTTAGACATGCCGGAGATGCATTCTGCCTCTGCCTCACTTCTGGGAAACATGGGCCATTCAATTTATTACACATTCTTGCAAAAACGGTGGTACTGGGAGTGGGTGCAAAGGCAGAGAAAATATGTCTACGAGTTGCGATTTTCCCAAACACTAGGTACATAAGACCGATGAGAAATCAGTGCTACGGGAATAAGTCATATAGTCATACCAAAGGGGGTGACCGCGACTTCAAGTTTCCGTTATCGTTTTCATTTTGATACTTTAACGACATTGCTGCGTTTCGTTGTCGTTTAAAAACATTGCAATAATGTATAGCGTCCATGTGTCAAATTGAAAGCGATTACGATAACGATAGAAGTCGCGATCACCCCACAAGACAGTTTTACTTTTTAGCACGTACTCAGCGAAAGCTCGCACTTTTGACTATAAAAATTGTGTACAGTTGTAAGAGCGAACTCCAACTCCACTCACGCTAAGCTAAGCTCATGCTCAAAACTTTTTCATCTCTTCATTTTATTTCATACCCTACTTACATAAGTAACTTAAAGTTCTCAACATTAATTTTCATCACAAATCGTATTTAACTGTCGGAGTTAAAATAGACTTACGGCTTGACTTAAACACGGCTTAACCTAAGGCTAGAACCAACTTTTGTGTGGCATTAGCACTACACACGAACAAAACAAATTAAGGAAGGCAATTACACGAAACAAAAAAACGTTGTCCTCTTTCTACGCGACCTTGTCTCTCTTACTCTACACGCGATGTAAACCTGTTTTATGTTGTAACGTCAATAAATAAATAAACAAGAACATAATCGTCGGTTTCAAGATGTTCGTCGACAATCACCCTGGCTTTCATTAGTTTTTACCCGACTGCCGTAAGTAGAAGAGTAATGTAGGTACAGGGAAAAGTATGAAAAGGGTGTATCAATTCAGATTTTCTATATAACTACTCGATCGAATGTCAAAAAAGTCATTCACTACAGTAGATAGTTTAGTCCGAGACATTTTATACCATAAAAGTAGACTGGATTTTTGGTTTTTGTAACATTTTAGAGTTATTGCACAACAAGAGCATCAAACAATGGTTGTCAAATAACATTATTCCCATTACTAGTTACACAAATACAGTCCTTTTACTTTTCCGCGTCACAGGTGCACTATCGATCATAAGACAGTACGAAATATTAGGATTTGTGTACGGAAGAAAAAAACCTCACGTAACACCATCTTAAAATTCCACTTGTGGTTTAAATAGAAAGCTGAATTAATGAGACAAGACTGATGTGCAGTATTTGGCCATATTCAAACGATTTACAAGTCGTTGAGTTTGAATTTAGGGCACGTCGGATCGATAATTTCCTGTCCATGATGGATGAGAGGTGACTTATCGATAATTTTTAATTTTAAATATAATACGTAGCGTAACCACTTCTATAGCGCCAATATTTGAGGTCGGAGGTCGGTCTTCTCTGAAAGCCAGCAAAGGTTTTCAAAATATAAGTCCTCATCATACACACTCACAATAAGCTCATGGGTTCTGGAAACCTACATTACGTTGTGTCAGCTCAAGGTTCCTTACATGAATGTCAAGTATGCATCCTTTATTATCAAAGAAATGTAATACAAATGAAGTGAAGAACGAAAAGTGAAACTTACAAGCGATTACACATCGAATGACCATTGAACTCTTTCCTTTATGCGAAATTCGACGCGCACAGCGAAAAATTGAAGGCGAGATTTCAGACTATAATTAACATAAATGTTGCATGCGTTAACAATAGCCTTCCATTCCAAATTCATGCACACTTGTACATTACTGTCTTTGCTTTCAAACTGTGTACAAACGTTACTTAATAGCTGAAGATTTGCATTCGACTTGACCTAGCTTCGTCACGTAATTTTGTTTAAGGAGTAGTTGTTTAGTAACTTAGTTAAACACGACCTCATCTATCACTAATGTAAAAGCTAATTTCGTAACACGCACAATGCTGTGATACAATGGTCGGATGAGCTGAGGGCTACAAAGGAAAGTACAGGTTAGGATTGAGGGCAACCTGAAAAGGAAAATGCAAAAGGAACTGCCAAAGGCATTGAACAAAGTACAAATACCCAATATAGCAGGTATAACCAGTCCTGATGGAGAACAAAACTGTGATGTAGAGCCCAGAGCATATTCATGCTGATAATTAGGAAGAAAATCATGGGATTACTCAGGTATTAACTGAAACACATGATTAAGAAAAATATTAGGTAAGGTAGATGATGTTATGTAGGTTCTAAGGTAGGATGCCGACTCGATACCTGTTTTACTTATACTTAATAGAAGTCGCTACAGATTCGTGAGAGTTGGTGAATGATGGACGCTGAATTTTTGTTATCGAAGACAAGATCTACATAAGTGATCATCTGTTAATATTTACGTGGGCGCCATGTATTTGATGAACTTATCAGCAGTTTAAAATGGAATAATCACCACCACCACATGCTAAAGGTCGCCAAGTCAACGAAGTGAGGGGTCTAACTAAGCAATAGTTCACTAAGTCCAACCCTGGTACCAGTTTTGGACGATACAATGGTCGAAGGTGGTCGGACGGCCGGATCTTTTGCAAGCCATTATCGGTTCGAGTCGTTTGATCTGATTACTTCACACATTAGCCTATATTCAATGGTTGTTAGGAAAGATTTGCAATTAGTTACAATTCCTGTAAGTGTAGAGTTTTCGTAGTTACTTTCGTACCTATTCAAATTTAGATGGCACTATGTTCAGTTTTTGGTCTTGTTCGTTTCCCACGTTTTCGGATGATTTTAATTTTATCAGAAGACATTATGCTCATTTCATACATGTGCATCATAATCATTCCACTTCCACTGGTACAAATTCGTCGTTACTAAAACCGCAGCTTCGAATTCACGACCAAATTACGATTTCTTATGAATGAATGAATCACAAAAAACTGCTTTGAACATTAGATATACGACGTAACATTAGGTGGAATAGTTCGAGAGAAAACAATCTAATAATATAAAAACTGTTTGAAGGTCTGTGAAAGTCTCTCTCAGTGTAAGGGAAGGTATGTGTTCCAACATTTATGGCAAAACGAAATCAAAAACTTCTGAAAAAACACAAACTCTTTGCACGGTCAAGACGTGAAGGCATGTAGTTTTTCTATTAGCTTCGCAATGGATAAGCGTGGCCGCAGCATAGCCAATTACTACGACCACTGGGTTGTGGTTATAGATTCTGATCTTTTTAGAGTTTTTATTGGAGTTCCGCGGAAACACGAGTTTTATTCGACACCTGCCGATATTAAGAAGTGATGTTTTATATAAGAATGCCTTTCGGAAATCTTTGATTTTCTTAGGTTTTTTTGGAGAAACCATGCAGCCGTCAGAGACGAGTGGCGACGTGTTGTGAGGCGGGTCACTGCGACTGAAATGACGACCACGACCACTCTGCCAAGAGTATAACGAGTGAGAAGAAGTAGGTATATGTACCATAAGGTTAGACTCGTCTCGATCACGATATTGACATAGGTACTTATGATCATGAGTACTTATATGAGTGCATATGATACTCTTTTGTAATAATTCACTTGTTACGAAATCTAGTGAAATTGGTATACTTAGGCCCTATTAAATTTGCCCAAAATAATAGACTGGCTATACTGGCTGGCAGTCAATACAGACTGTGCCATCTATCATCATCGATAACGAAAACGATTGAAGTCGCGGTCAGGGTCCTGGACTCCAATACACGCTCGTGGCTCATTTCCCGAATGCAACTTCTTCCCACCCTAGTTTTGTTCATGCGCTTGGGTTAGGGGATATTACTATCCTAATGAAATCTGTAGCAATCTAGTAAGACATAAGGACTTCATTCCACATAATATCTTCAGCCCTTAAACAATGGAACTTGGAAGTTCTTCGGTTCCCACAAGTCTCCCAGCTCTATCTAATACTAATAGTAACGCTAGGTAAGCCCGCCCGTCCGTCTGTCCGTTCCGTTCCGTCAGAGATGGTAATGGTCCGCCGCTTGTTATTCAACGGAGAGACGAGCGCAGGAACAGGAAACCAAATAAACAATATAATTACAGTTTTTACTGTCTCCAGTGTCTATAAACCAGCTTTGATACTATCTTTACAATTATTGCTAACACCGTCTTTATCCGATTGACAGAATTTGGGAGGTAAGGTTTTTCGGGCGTAAGTATTTAGGTATGTATGTATGTCAGTTTCTTTGTGGTATCTTGTACTTTGAACGATTTGATGGATTTTGATGAATGCGTCGTCAGATTTGTCCTGATCACGGGCTCATATCATAGTTCTTATTATAGTTCGAAACAAAAAGGTACTGAAGCAGATATATTTGGTTATTGGCATTAGCTGTAGGGCACACAAACTAGGAAAAGAGTCGGTCCTAAGGCTCATCCTTGTGGGACTCCGAATCTATTTGGAGTACTATCACTTATGTGGATCGCAATTCGGGCTCTTTGTTGCATTTGTAGGTTTATGAACCAATCAAGAGGAGAGAATATACAGGTAAGTACCTCTATTATTCCGTCTTTGACTATAAACCAGAGCTAAAGATCAATCCTATAAAACGCTTGCTGTATCACAAAGATTTTTAAATCATCAATAAATTATGAGAGCCTTCTCCTGTTTAGAAGTTTGTTAATAAAAGCATTTCTCTTCTAAAAGCGCCTAGCGACTCAGTACATTGACCTACGAAAATAGTTTTTCATGACACTTACTAAGAATTTTCATTAAACTTTCGATTGGTCAATAAAAAAAAATTATAGGCGTTAAATTCGCCCATGGATATGTAAAAAAAATGGTTTTTGCCCACCGTTGGGCAGTGTAGCGTAACCGAGAAATGGAAAAAGCTTAGGTATTGTTAGAGAGTATTGTTGGGGAGAAAAAAACGATAATGATGCAGTTACTACGTAACTTTCGCCGAGTTTTTATGATTAGTTGATACTTAGGTACCTAGTTATCAATTGTTAGGTACAGTCGAGTCGAGAGGCTAACAATATCTCATCCGGGTGCGATTATGCGATTTGGACGTTTTTACTCAATCACACGCTTTTTGTGAGTGGCTCTAACAAACTGTGCAAAATAGCGTTACCTACCTATATTTTGGTGCAAGTGGTCCTTAAGGCATAGTATGCACGTATTTTTCAACGAAGGCTACGGCATTAACTACTAAAATTAAACTTCTGAAAAAAATATATAGCAATCTTGGGGCGAGACTGATGAATACCGATACACGATTGGACAAACTTCGCTCGATAGTAAAAATCGTCCATGTCTTTTACAATGAAACTAATATATAAAAACCGACATAATTATTCATACAAAATATATATCAAAATGTAGGGTACTATAAATACTAGAGTTTGTTTAAAAACATTCTGATTTTTGTTGGCGTATTTTTATTTCGCTGCCAAAATTCGTCGTGCTCTTCACTCCGCCGCTGCAGAGCATCTTGTGTCTCGCTCTTGCTTTTGACAATCATATAGCGCCTTAAGAGAACAAGGATATTTCTTTGTAAATATAAAAGGTAGGATCAATAGGTAAATATTCTTTATGGGGTTTACTTATAACACGAGTATAAACTTATACGGAAGGAAACAGCGCCGATTCACGAAAAAGTCGGATTCCGCACAATTTGCGCTATTAAATGACCGGAAAACTATTATGACGTATTCTTTGGATTTCAATTAAGTACTTAATAAACATAATCGTATAAATTCATATGTAAGTAATTAAATCAGTGTTCAACTTGAAAAATTCTACTAAAAAGTAAATGAAGACACCTATGAAATATAATGAACATCCTTGAACGTAACATTGATAGTGGATGTTCCAATTTACTGAAAAAAAGATTAGCAGCTCAGACCAATTTGTAAGAAAATTCTATTTAAATTTTTAGAGTAGATAGTATACCTATGGTAATTAGTATAAATCAATAAATTATTACAAAGTTCTAAACGTCGCTCTTAGAACAAAATGTTGGTTCTAGCATGAATGTTCTAGGTCTGAAAAAATCTAAATCTAAAGTTAATATAAACAAGAAACATTCCACGTTTTAAAATCTACTTAAAAAGACTTTAACCACATGCAAAGCAAATGAAGATGCATTTCTTTGTAAACAATTAACCCTAACAATTCTATAACACACGCAATTTCCGATGATTGCCACAGATTATCTCTCATTACTACAAAACTGGCATTCGAATAAACAATCTCATCTCCCTGGGGTCTAAAATAGTAAACATGTTCTGGGCATCCAAAGCGACTAACATTCCTGTTTTACTTACCACTTCAAGTTATTATAGAACTTTGCCTCCGCATCGATCTCGAACAAGTCTTGAGCACTTATGTTTAAATTACAAGGCTTTAAACCTTACACTTCATAGATGCACAAGTTTTATTTTTTATTTATTTTTAAAGTCATAAATAAAGTTTTCCGCGCGTAGTTTGAAAGGAGAACGCGGCGGCGAAGACGGCCGTCTTGGCGCGCGATTGTCTATGCACTGGATTGAATAATTTCAAGTGTTGCCAACCATGCTTTTGGAATTCCGTTATGTGCACTCAAAAATGTCGGCAGACTAGAGTCAAACTTGAGCACTGGTGGCTTAAATCATGGTTTTAATTAGTATTTAACTTTAAAATCGCCTTTAGATAGTTGTACGACATTAAAAGTTGGTAAGTTTTTCTTAGATCTTGTCATGTCTCTAGCCTCTAGATTTCATAGCTTATGAATTTTCAAAGACTCTAGAAAATCCATCAGTTTAATAACTAATTTTCTAATCTAATGATTAGAATCTAAAGGCTAATGATAATTTCGCATGATTTATGTAGTTACAATAAGGTGGTTAGTTAGTAATGCCTGTAGAATTTTTTTTTAATTAAGGCAGCTGAAGTATTTCGTTTTGCCACTTTTTCTACTCAGCGATGGCACATTACTCTTGTAAATTGGTCAAAACTAAAATTATCAAAAAGCTACAAATGTATATTTACATTGAATAAATGATGAAACTATTCAAATTCATTCTGGTTAGGTTAGGCAACTTATTCAAGAACTTATGTTTCACTCTTATCTAAATCCGCTCGATTTAACGGAAACCCCGTCAAGTTCGCAACACTGTGATAATTCCACCAACCCCCTGCAAGTCGGCCGTTCGGACCACCTGTCAGAGGCATGCTAACGGGATGCGTACGCGCACCATTAGCTCTAGGATCTAGATATTGCAGGGATTTTATAATCTACGGTGTAAAAACCTTCCTTTACAACACCTAAGCACTTATAACGTACGCGAATAAAAACTAGCTACAATCACTAAACTATGGTTTAAGTAGCTAAACTGTAACTCTAACAGAGCCATATATGTGACTTATAAGTTATTCCACGGTTTAGACCACGAATTCCTTTATCAAAGATTTCTTAAATATTTACTTAAATATAAATAAAATACCTATAATAAAATAAATAGTATGATTTACATAAACAGTTTATTTTCTTATTTTTCCGTAAATACACATACATTTTTATATTTTAATAAATATAATTAATTATATACCTAACACTTATACTACATAAATAAATAATTTTAGACTAATTATACAGGTACATTGAAGACTGATTGATATTTAGTTTAGTACATAAAGTACTACCTAAGACAGATATAAAAGTAGATAAGTTTAATTTTAAAACAATTAAGTTCGTATAAAATCAATTTATTATTTTTGTTTAAAACATGAAAATTATTTTAGTAAACCCTGTACTGTAGATGACGAACTTTGAAAAAAAAAACATTGTCGGATAAACTTTTCAAACAAAATAGATTAGGGCTGGTACTGTTAAAAATTAAAGTTACATTATATTTATAAGAGATTCAATAATCAACAAACATAAAAGTTTATGCAAAAGTTTTCAATCTATATTTTAATTAATTTTCAGTCCAAAGTTTATCTGCTGATAAATAAAAAAATCACATATCACAGTAAATGCCTGTTTCACAATCGTCAAATTATTTTCATAATAGCATAATCTAGTAGATGTTTTAGCAATATCTTATCATTAGCAATGTCCATCTGTGGGACCTTTTGATGGCGAAAGTGACGAATGTCCATCTGTGGGACCTTTTGATGGCGAGAGTGCAAACTCGCCTCTACTTATAGAGAAGGTACTCAAAGGGATTGTACGGTCTAACATAGGGAAAGGTGCACAGGAGAGTTATAAGGGTTGAGATATTCTCAATTTTTTTTTAATTCTGTACAATGAGGGGTTTTCAAAATGACATTTAAGAAACAAAAATAGTACCGATAGCTCGCGTAGATGGCACTGATTTCTCGACTTCGCACCTCAAAATTAAAAAGCATCAATGCACGGGCTAACTCTGCTTATTAATTGAATGTCTATTTTTGTGTGTTTTTGGTACCTATTAAAATTATTAAGAGGTAATATTTAAATTATTATTTAAAGGAGCGTTGGCAGGAGAAGACACTCTTGGCTAAAGAATTTACGTGATTGGTTCGGCTGCAGCACCGGCTCCTTGTTCCGGGCAGCCGTTCAGTTTTTAGTGACTTCCTGCCACGCCATCTATTATCGTATCATAAATTATATTGAAAAATCTATTTTTTTCCTTTGAAATGTCACTCTGAAAACCCCTTATTACGTAGTGAGTTCTCTATAAGCTACCTTTAAGTAGTAAAAGAATTTTTACAATCGGTCAATTAATTCTTGAGAAAATCTCAACATTATTGAGGCCCCCTATATACTTATCTCTGTCTTCGACTGCACCTCATTAGATGGATATTCATTCTATCGAAGAGCGTTAGCTCGAATTGAAAGGTGTACCAAAATGCATGTATCGATCGTTTGCAGGGATATCCAACGATTTTGTTACTAATTCTCGATTCTTCTCTAGTAAGCTCATTATAAAGTCTACTTCCATATTGAATACACCTGCAAATGTCAATACTAGTGTGCTCTTAAACGTTAACAATAAATCCAAGATTCTCAACTGATGTAAATTAATAAATAATAAGTGTCTTTCTTAGGTCTAATTAAAAGTCAATGGTAATTGAATATAAACGATATTGTCGCAGAAATAATCAGGCCTAATAGTCGGGGTTCTGCGCAGATCACTTACCTACCCCATAGACCTGTAACAGGACGGCGCCCGTGTCTGCCCGCACATGAGCGCAAAATTGCTTCGCGACACGTGTTCCCTAGAGATATTATCGACATGTACGCATATCTTTCATACGGCACCCCTGTCTCCCGCTTCGTCTCTATGTGTTCATCGTTGACAGTATTTTTCGCTTGCAAATTTGTACCGCTTTCATGTCCTTTGGGTAAGTGGTCTATGTGTTTCTGAATGTCTCTTCCCTCTAGGGAAACTTTTTTAAACAGGAGTTTATTTGGCTCAGTCGTCAGTCAATTAGCAAAATGTCAACCATGCGCAATACGTCCATTGCGCAAAATGTCACGTTTTGAAAAAGTTCCTTTCTCATAATGTCACGTTTGCAAAATGGCTATGTTTTGTGGTTATCAAACAGTCAAAAACCAAAAAAAAAATGTTTGAATTAATGTTGTTTGTTTGGACTTTGACTGGACCATGATTTACAAGTCGACATATTGAAGGCGCGCCCGCTGTTCGTATGGAAAGGACTGTATACAACAAAATGAATCTTTCTACTGATGGCTTTGAAATCAATTCTAACCACAACCTTTCGACACAGCAGAACTGATTGGTTTCCCAACAAAATCGTTTAGCATTCAAGAAAAAAATGTAACAAAACAAATCAATTATGTATTAGAATGATTAAAACGGGGATTACCTATTGATACACTTCGGCGGAGATTCAGTGACAGTTTTGAGTGCAACTTTAGCGTTACCTCTCTCTTACAACTGTCAAATTTTATAGTCTTTGTAGGCAGTTGTTAGGACTCAGCCTCAAAACTGTGAACTGTCAAATTTCATAGATTTCGACAGTAAGAGCTCATGCTAAGATTGCGCTCGCTTGCCCTCCCGTCACACCGCCCGCAGCACCTCGGAGACCATAGTCTCTACTCCCTTGTCCCTGTACCCCGTGGGCGCGGCAAGCACGACGTAGACCGACTATAGGCCCAAACCTCATCATCCGAATTTTAGATTTAAACCAAGAACTAGGTAATACTAGCATATATCCTATATCCATTTTAACCATTCCAATATCTATTAATCAACTAATTAAAAAGATAAAAGCAACAAAATGCATTACATTTACGTCTCCTCGATGTTAGGGTTCTCTGAGAACAGCTGATGGTCATTGTAGGTGCGGAGGTAAGTCCTCGTGGTCTGGTACAGAAGGAAGCCCCACTTCATCATCATGAACGACCAGATCATTCGGATGATGATACTCGTTTGAAGTGGCACGAGATCTGGAAGAAATATTGTAATGTAATCCTTAAACTTATCGTGATATCGCCAGTGTGGCGGAACTTCGACCAGTTGGGATCTTTTGTGCTCTCCCCTTTCCTTCATACCTCCTCCCTAAAGATCAATAGGTCAGCTATACAGCTTATGTGAAGGAGCCTGTAATCTTCTGGTTACGGATAGGCCGACCCCAGAAGACTCATTTGCTTCCTAGCCAGTCAAGGAGTCGAGTTTGGGCGGCCCATTAACTCCTTAAATTTAACACCAGGCCCGCATAGTGGATCATGGCCTGAGCTCCCTCGATTTAAGGGAAGGTCTGTGCGAGAGCAGTGGTGACATAAAAATAGACTGATGATGATGAATTCTTAAACTGGAGGCATGATCAGCGCAAGATGGGCAGGGACTGGATTCAAAGGCAAGAAAATCGGAGTACACCACTCACTCCAAATTTTCTAAACTAAGTGATTAAATATTTATAAATAATTATGCAATACTCACAGCAAAGCTTAAAATGATAGTCGTTTTTGTTTACATAATAAGTACCTAATAGGACACAGATTCAAGCTACATAAATATTACGAGTATTTACTGCGATACAGGTATAGCATAGTACGGACTGTTTGTTTAAAATAATGTATGTTACATATATGATTGATTAAAAATGAAATGGTAACCTAATGCATACTAAAGGATACTTTAGTTATCATAATAGGTAGTTACAAACTACAACTTTTTATCAATGGTAATTGATGATTCAGAATATTTCAGAAGCACTTGTTTACTGTTCAGTAATTTGATAAATGTAGACAATATTACCTATTTTAATGAAATGTAAAATTACAGTGAACAAAACACTACCTATAGTCTGTCAACGTCGTGCTTGCCGTGCCTACGGGGTACAGGGGTTAGCTGGACGAGGGAATACGGTCACGGAGGGGCTGCAGGCGGTGTGGCGGGAGGGCAAGCGAGTGCGGTGCGCACGGCTGTGTATAGTGTTACCTCATCTCCGCCCACCCCTGTACCCCGTAGGCACGGCAAGCACGACGTTGACAGACTATAATAAGTGCTAAAGAGGAGAGTAATATTTTTACAATGTATCTATTATAATAAGTTACAGTGGGCAAACTATACATAAAACAGCCTTGTGTTCTGTATATCTGTAAAAATATGTACTTACCAGCTCTATAATATATCTCCAGAAAGATGTAGAACAGAGTGAGCGCTGCCCCGGAGACAAAGCCAACGATGCCAAAGTCCCCGATGTATTGCAAGGCCTTCCGGGAGAAGTTCACGTGTAGAGACTCTTTCAGGTAGTGGCAATGCAGCATTAGGGCTAGGCATGCATGGATACCTTAACAAAGAAATGGAAAAATTGAGATTAAAAAACGGCCAACTGTGAGTCGGGCTCGCGCACCGAGGCTTCGGCAACGCAACTTACTAACCCCGTACCTGCCTACCAAGTCTTCAGTGGACTGAATTGTTAATATGTTATTCGTCCAGTAATGGGTGAATATTGCAAAATAAGGAAGATCTTAAATAAGACCTAGTAGTATCCAATTCTGTAGCGGCCACTAAGTCGAATGCTAATCTTAAAGACAACTGTGACTGTTATTCATATGCTACATTGAGTAAGAGCAAGCAGGACGACTCCCTTAGCAGTGACTAATATTAGTATACGCAATGTAGAATTGCTACAAAATATTCTTTATATACGGCGTAGAGTTCAGGAAGTCGTAGTAATCTGGTAGTAATGAACAAAAACAGCTAGAAGTCTACAGCAGAACGAAGTTGAGCAATAGTTATTTATTCTAAAGTTACAAAGAAATTGCGGAATACTTACCAGACATTAAAGCCCACATTCCAGCCTCGATGTTTGCGTAAACAAGGCAGAAACATATAAATGCTGATATGCCCAAAACAGCGCAGACGGCACTCACAGCTATGTGGATCTTTGTTCGAAGCATTTTTGCGGCAGCTACCCCGAGATTTGTACAATAAGTCTGGTTTTCCAATTAGCCGATCTCGTTTATTACTAGAAAAACGTTAATTGCATATAATTTGAGAGGAATAAATGCACAAAACGGCACAAAACAACCCAGCAACAACAATCACGGAATAACAAAACAAAAGATTTTTTTTTTTTTTTTTAATATTGGCTTTGCTTGCATTAGCCACTTACAAGTTAAAAGTTTGGGAAACCATAGAATTCAAATTAAATAGAACGGAATTTGGAAAAAAGGAGAGGATTGCGGTTTAATAAATATTTAAAATATATATGTACAAAAAGTTTTAAAAAATAAATAAATATCATAGTTTTATATTATTTAATTCTATATATGCAGCTAATATTTTATATATATTATTATTATCATAAATATCATATAATAAAGAAATAATGGATGTAGGGAATGGAGTATGGATTTTTACAAGCTGAGAAAGGAAGTCGGTTCGGTCATATAATGGGCATGATAAAAATATATGGTTCAAATCCCCATATTCGCCACAGGTGCATTTGGAGTCGTTAATAATCTTCAGCCTGAACAGATGCGCCGGGGTACATGCGTGCCCCAAGCGCAATCTGCACAACACAGAAGTAGTTTGCTTATCAAAATGGAGCCTACTAAACCACGGTTTGCGTGGAATCGACTCCTGTATTAGACGGTAATATTTCCCTGTGGGCTTACTATTATCCCAGAGCCGATTCCACGCTTCATATAGGTATATTTTAGGCAAATTAGCCAAATCATGGCAATGGTTAACGTAGGGGAAAACATCCCCCACACGTACAGCTTCGTTAGCCAGCTGGTCGGCCTTTTCATTTCCGTAAATGCCAACATGACTTGGAATCCAAGCAAAAACAACGCTGTAACCCTTCAACGAGCACTGGTATAAAAGACCTCTAATACCAAAAACAGTCGGAGACTGTTTATGGGATTTAAAGGGAAACCTTGCTATAGATTGTAATGAACTGAGAGAATCACTGAAAATTATTGATTTTGGTAGTTTCGCGAGAAGAATATACTCAATTGCTTTGAAAATGCCATAACATTCGCCTGTAAATACAGAAGACTCCGGTGGTAACTTGATTTTTTGTACAATTCTGTATTGTGAATGGTAGACCCCTACACCCACACAAGTGTTATTCGAATGTTTAGAGGCGTCCGTAAAAATAAAGTGATATTCAGACCAATCACTATTAACTATATTATTGAACTCTGCATTCTGGTTAATATCGTCCTTTGACAATCCTAAACTATATTTAATTTGTGGAGTTGAAATAAGAGAACTGTAACTATTTTGATATAAAGGAAGAAGAGTACTACGATACACGGGTGCTTCTAGATTTGAATACTTCCTTAGGCTGTTGATAAGACATGGGGGATCCTTATGAGCCCAATAATTGGATGAATCTATTTCTTCGGAAAGTTGATTTAGTTTATAAAACAATGGGTGGCATTTCAATTGCAAGCTGCGGAAAAAGAACCTGTCACTTAAATATTGCCTTCTTAACACCAATGGCGGGTCACAGCATTCAAGCTGCAAACAATTGATGGGGCTAGTTTTCATGGCCCCAGTAATGAGCCTCAGAGCCTTCGATTGAACGCCATCAAGTTTTTTGAAAGCGCCCATATTACCAGGAGGTAGCAAGAATGAACCGTAATCCAGGACACTTCTAATTAGCGCATTGTAGAGAAGCCGCATTGTGAAAGGATGCGCTCCCCACCAAACCCCGGTAAGGCATCTTAAAATATTTAAATTACGCTCACATCTCTTCACGATATATTCACAATGAAGTTGTCCAGTGAGCTTTGAGTCTAATATAACCCCTAGAAATTTTACATGGTTAGTAACAGACAAAAGTGAATCATCATAAATAACCCGGGCCGTCGTCGGGGCCCGTTTTCGAGAGAATATAACAACGGAACTTTTGGATGGTGATAGATCAAGACCATTATTATCCAACCATGATTTTAAGGCGGCCAATGCCGTACTTAAAGACTCGCCAATAAAGTCCAAAGAACGCCCCGAAACGTATAAAAGCAAGTCATCTGCATATTGGAGAACATTCGAATATGGAGTAAGCGAACTATCTAAATCGTACGTATATATGTTATATAAAAGAGGACTCAAAACTGAGCCCTGCGGTAGACCCTTCCAAACTGTTCTGAATATATAATTACTATTATTATCTAGAGAATATTTGATAAACCTCTCAGAAAGAATATTTATTATAAAAGTAACTAGCATAATCGGAGTATTAAGCTGTTCTAGCTTAGTTTTAAGAATACTAATATTTACATTATCATATGCCGCAGTTATATCTAGAAATGCGGCAACTACCGAGTCATTTCTAGAAAAAGCCAGACGTATGTCTGTGGTGAAAATGCCAAGGCTGTCAAAAGTGCATTTACCTTTTCGAAAACCGTATTGAGAGTTTGATAACAAGTTATTATGTTCTAAAAACAAAAGATTTTTCTGGCAATATGTCAATCAAAGTCGTTGAAATGTCAGCTGATAATTATTTCTTTCATACAAGTGATGTTTACACTGCCCTTTTTGGCTCGTTTTTCTTGGGATGTATTGTTTCAATAAGCGGTGGTGTAGTATGACAAGGTATTCGACATGTTTATTTGTGGGCTGAGTCTATTCGCAACCGGTCGCTCTGCTTGTCTATGGGAGTATTTAGACGACGGTACTCTCGGCGGTGATGTAGCTACCGTCCTTCAAGACCTACAAACACTCATAAACAAATTTGATGACATTGGATTAACACTAAATTTTTCAAAATGTGAGTTATATATTTCAGACACGATCCCGGCTAATGATAAATCTCAAATCATACATCAATTCAACTTACTGTCACCTAACATTAAAATTCTCAGTAACGAATCATTGCATCTATTAGGCGCCCCTATTCTTAGCGAGTCAATTCCTCCATTTATCAGAGAACAGGCTTCAAAATTTAACGACTATTCAGAACGCTTATTAAAAATTAGCAGTCACATGGCATACCACATCATCCGCTATTGTTTGTTTGTTCCCAAATTTACATACGTATTAAGATGTTGCCCATTTTGGAAATTCGAAAATCTTTTGGACACTTTAGATAATGAAATTAAAAAATGTTTGATAAATATTCTAAATTCTCCCATAGACGACCGTGCCTGGACACAAGCCTCACTTCCGGTACGTTTTGGAGGCTTGGGCATTCGTAAGATCGCGAGTGTTGCTCTGCCGGCGTTTCTATCATCCAGCCATAGTACACAAAGTCTTATGCAAAAAATTCTAGATTCTTCTTTGGGCTCAGTTCAGGTGCAGTATTTGTTGGATGCTAGAAACGCCTGGTCGTTAGCCTGCCCGAACAGCGACCTCCCGGACGACCCAAGGCAACAAAAGCAATGGGACGAGCCGCTCTGCAAGCTTACATTACAACACCTGCTGAATACAGGTGTCAGCTCTGCAGATCGCGCTCGTCTCTTAGCTGTCTCAGAACGGGAGTCGGGATTCTGGCTTCAGGCCCTTCCATCGTCTTTCATTGGTACGTTCATTGATAATGTATCTTTTTCTCTGGCCGCCAGTCTGCGATTAGGTTGTAAGTTAAATGAGCCACATCGCTGCTCATGTGGGAACGACGTCGGTCGCCTTGGACACCATGGTCTTTCCTGCCAGCGTAGTGCTGGCCGCCTGTCCCGTCATGCCGCCCTCAATGACGTCATCCGGAGGGCCTTTGCCACCGTCAACGTGCCGGCCATTTTGGAGCCGAACGGTATTGCACGTGACGATGGCAAGAGGCCCGACGGGATGACGCTCATACCGTGGAAGCATGGGAGGACGCTAGTGTGGGATGCTACCTGCGTCGACACACTGGCTCCCTCTCATGTGCAGTTCACGAGCAGGGCGGCGGGGGCGGCGGCCGGCGCCGCGGAAGGCCTCAAGCGGCGCAAATATGCGGCTCTCAGCGAGAGCTACATATTTGCACCGTTTGGTGTAGAGACCATGGGGCCATGGGGACCAGAGGCGTGGCGACTATTCAAGGAACTGTCGTCACGCCTAATTGACTCGTCGGGTGACCAAAGGGCTGGCGCTTACCTCGGCCAGCGTATATCGCTGGCTATACAACGAGGTAACGTCGCCAGCCTTTTGGGCACTCTCCCAAAGGGTAGCGATCTGGCATCAATTTTTTACTTATAAGTATTTTATTATTATTATTGTTAGTTTTAATTTGTTAATATCAAAATCTTGAAACGGCGGATTTTCTATTCGATTGATTACTCGAAATAACTTGAGATTGTCGAAAATAGGAGAGCATTTTATATATGACACACGTGATTGGGATATTTTCCAACAGTTTCTAATGTGTGAAGGATATGTGTGTGGAGCAAGTGCTGGTCATCGGCGGTGATAGTCCTGTATCTGGATGACGGCAGTCCTTCACAGTGGCAGCAGACCTGTCTCTGTCGTTATCCTTCTAGACTGGCACATAGCACAAAACGTCCTACCGAACCAGCCAAGAATACCATCACCCGCAGGACAACCAAACTAACCAAGGCCTTCAAAGTAGTTGGAATTGGAAACGTTCGTAGTTTGTGAAGTGATTAAAGAATGGTGACCCCTAACAAACTCCATAGATCAAGCAATCAAATGCCATGAGTGTTCGATAGAAATACATGACAAATTGTGGGCCAGCAATGTCTTCTCATGCCAAGAGTTATCTCTACGACCATACCAATAAAGGAAGACTATGGTATTTGAGGTAAGTAGTAATTATAAACTATAAGGTATGGGTGGGTCAGGTGTGTAACATAACACATGTGTTAAATTCCTTATATGACAACCTCGCATTATTCATATTTAGGACAAAATAAACATCTAGGTACTTCTAATAAGTTTGTGCAGAGACTTTCGCCTCGTTAAAACTCTTAAGGGTCTCTTGCAATATCGAGATAACCCTGGGTTGAGAGAACTCCATACATTTCGCTCACGTTAAGTCGCTAACCCTTGAAGAATGTGTAGGTTTTCCGTCAGTATATTTAGGAAATATTAACTGGATTTGCTAGATAATATTGATTGATAAATAATATTCTTCATTGCAATTACACAAATATATAAATAAAGGGTGGGATATACAATAATATCACAACTTATCGCTGAAAGTGATCTCTATTTTCTCCTAGACAAGCGTTGAGAAAGAAATGTGAGAATGAATTAAGTAGCTTATGGTTCAAATTGTCATTTATGTGTCTTTTTAATTTGAGCTGATAATAATATAAATTTAATATTCTTTATTGCAATAACATTACACAAATACATAAAGGTTGGGTTATATTACAAAAGAATCACAACTTATTGCTGAAAGTGATCTCTCCTACAACCGTTGCGAGATAAATGAGAGGATGAATTATGTAGCTGATTGTGCAGTATGAAATTGTCATCTATGTGATTTTGATAAGCTGATAATAATGTTATAATTTTGTTACAGTATGCCTAAAATGTGAAAAGGTGATGAACGGGTCACTTCGTGAGATAAGAAAGACAAAATGGACAAGAGACTCATGCGCGGCGTTCTTGGGATGACAAATACTGAAAAGGGACACCAGTGAGGAGACTTTGAGAGGATGCCGAATCCTAGAAAGAGAGTAACGGCCACAATTAATTTGTTTAAATATAATTTTGATTTCAATTTGTTATTGACTTTTATTATAATATACATTAAGTACCCATTTCTTGTATGGTATACCCAGAGAAATAACTCTGAGATGGTAATTCAACGTCTCTGTTCATTTACAACTCAAAGATTTCCTTGACGGAAGTGCTACAAACATGAATGCTCTATGGAGAGAGCCTAAAGTATATTTTGTATGGGGGACAGGGTTCTGCCCTTGAAACAGTGCTTTCACTCTCATGCATCAGAAAAAGCCATCTGTTTTTATGTTCGATTTTTATTGAAAAATTAAACAATGGAAAAGCAAGAGCAGTGTCGGTTATGCAAATATTGGAGTAATCCGCAAGGTGTTCCTTGCTTCATATCTACATGCAGTTGGTTTAGTATATAAATTATTATTATTACTTATGCCTAAAATTACAACAATTTAATTAGACAAACACTTCAACTGACTATCACTTGACATAATACCACTACAATACTGGATATGTGTTTCAATTTCCTATTATACCATATTTCAATTAAACTAGTTGTGTTCCTCTAAATGACAATGTAATTAGATAAGATAAATATTCTTTATTGCAAAAAAGAAAAGAATTACACAAGAGAAAAGGCTAATATCGTTAATATTACAATTGGTGGTCTTAATTAGGTACTTTTAATGACAGCCTCTGATGTTGTATTGCCTATATCACTTTTATCGTCAATTACTACAGCTTTTGTTCTTAAACCAGACTTCTCCAGTTCCAATGTGGACAATGCAACTTGAATGGTCACATCATCACCGGGGTCCATTATAATAAGCATCTTCAATGACTCCATTCTTGCCAGGGCAGTTGGGAGTCAGTGTACAGTACATCCGGTCAAATCCAAGTTTTCAAGACTTGCCATTCTGTCCAACTAGTCTATCCAGGCACACACATCAATGTATTTGTTATTCTTCAGACTCAACCATTTCAGAAAATTGAGACCGCTTAGGTTCTGTATTCCCTCATACCGAATGCCATTGTGATGGAAGTTTGTGCAGTCTACAGCTTCTATGAAGTAACCATCAGTAGATCCAATCTTTCGAATTTTTCAATCTGAAAAAGGTCAACTTTAAGTATAAATATGTGAGATTTCATAACTCCTGTATCATATATTAGTATATTTGAAATTTATTTATATTTCACCTTACAGATACAAGTTATATTTATAAAAACGAACCTGACAGCGCAGTGTCGATATGTGAAGAAATGTACAGCAGCTAAATTTGAACCAAGAGACGAAAGAGTTCTGGCAAATATTTCTGATTCTGTATCTCCTGGACCACCTTCATGCTCGTCCACCAATCTTTCACTGTTTGGACGTCCATATACGGTAGCGTAGTCTTTGCAATGCATTCATTATTTCTGGGCTAGGATTTTTCCGCGTGAACAGTGACAGTTTACTGGACCATTCGTTATCACGCTGTATCCAGGGCTTTCTCCATTCGGGATAAGGCTTTCCATGAACGGTTTGGGGTTGTTTGCCTTCCTCATCTTGTTGATAAATTGATTTTTTGGTACCTTCGGGAGGTTATGTAAAGGCCTGAATGTACCGCAAATTAAATGCCATGTGATGTATGTGTTCAGAACGACCAGAAAACCAGAAAAAGATTATTATTACTGTAGTCTGTATCGTATACAATCCAATATCACAAAAAGGATAGAAACATTTTGTTTGCAATTGAATTTTGTAGCTTTTTTAATTTTTTTTTGGTAAAACATAGGGATGCCCGATTCGAATCGATCTTATTGAATACGACCTTCGATTTTTTGAATCGATTCACGTGAATGCGATCTCGGCACAGATCGAATCGCATACCTAGAAGATCGGATGAAAAAAATCGAAAGATTGTTATTGTGAGGAACTTTGTGCCAAACATCAAAAAGGGCACAATATAGAAATTTCCACCATATCAGCTCTCAGACTTTAAAATATACTATTTACCGACACTCAAATATGTGCAAAAGCACTAATCGATGTCACAAATTAGACTGAAAAACGTAATCGACTAGATCCCGAACGTATAAGTTATTGCTTTTGAAATGCTATAATAGATGTTAGTGTAGGTAGTTGACATCCAGTAAATATATAGTATGAATAGAATAATAATAAAAATCGGTCATTTACCCCATATTTCGATATATTTTTGGGTACAAAACGATACGATTCGATCTTTGCGAAATCGATTCAAACCCATATGATTTAATCGTGAATCAATTCAATTAGTTACGATTACGATTCATTGCGATCCACAAGATCGATTTAAATCAAAAAATCGAACATCCCTAGTAAAACACTTCTTCCTTCTTAGAGGGACAGGCAAAGCCTACTAGAGCATACAGCCTAGTCTGATGTAATAAGAATGTCTGGGTTTTTATAAATACATACATATATACGAAGATCGCGGACATTTCTCCTGATTAATTTAACGTGATCATTAATCACTAAATGTCGCGGAAACTATTTAATTAGGATTTTCACAAAAAGTAGCTAATGACGTTTCGCGCGCTTAAACTTACACATTATGTACTTTGATGTGTAAAGGCGGATATGTTATTTTTGATCCCGAACGGTGGGTATATATATATAAATAAGAAAATAATGCAACAGACTTGGACGTATAAACTTGCAAGTCTTTTGCCCTTTCACAATCCATCCATAAAGAATAGTTTGACACTGACAGTTTTCTTTATAAATGTAGAAAAAAATGTCTATGGTCTTATTTGTAACCGATCCTCTAGATTGTTTATGGATATTGTCTATGGTTAAACCATAGACAATGAAGACGACCCGCTGGAAATAGCGTCGCCGAACAAACAAACAATAGCGGATGATGTGGTATGCCATGTGACTGCTAATTTTTAATAAGCGTTCTGAATAGTCGTTAAATTTTGAAGCCTGTTCTCTGATAAATGGAGGAATTGACTCGCTAAGAATAGGGGCGCCTAATAGATGCAATGATTCGTTACTGAGAATTTTAATGTTAGGTGACAGTAAGTTGAATTGATGTATGATTTGAGATTTATCATTAGCCGGGATCGTGTCTGAAATATATAACTCACATTTTGAAAAATTTAGTGTTAATCCAATGTCATCAAATTTGTTTATGAGTGTTTGTAGGTCTTGAAGGACGGTAGCTACATCACCGCCGAGAGTACCGTCGTCTAAATACCAGATGTTTAATTTAGATAAAAGTGATGATATTATGGGATGGATCGCGAGGCTGAAAATAGCCGGCCCGAGAGGATCACCCTGTTGGCAGCCGACAGCTGATTCTATGGGATTGTCTTTAAAAAGTAATTTGGTGGGAGAACTGTAACATTGCCAGAGATAATTAAAAATTTCAGGAGCTATTTGTTTCACTTGTTCCAAAAGTGTGCCTCTATCTATGGAGTTGAATGCGTTTTTTACATCCACCTTAAGCAGCACCTCACCGGCGTTATGATGTAAGTATGTGCGCAATGCGTGGACTGCTGCTTCGCATCCTCCCTTGCAACCGACACCTATTTGGATCGGTTGCAATATATTTGAAATGGTAGGAAGGATGTATCGGCAGCATATTTTAGATGTGATGCGGCGCAAGGTGGAGCCAACTGCGATAGGCCGTATTCCCCCGTCTTTCTTTTTCAAGGCGCAAAGGTTTGCGCCGTATAATATGCATGTTACGGAAGAGTGTACTTTACCAGAAAGCATCAAGTTTATTAAATTGGTGATGTCATATAGTAGCGCTCTGCCAGAATCACCGCATGTACCACACACCAAGTCCTTGAAATGCTGGGGGGTCAGCCCGTCGAGTCCGCCAGCAGAGCCGCTCCTAAATGACATAATCGCTGAAAGTACATCCTTGACATTAGCAGTGGGTATGGGATCGTTGGGTTGTGGCGGATCTGGAAGGTGAAGTGCTGCTGAAGGGGAGGGATGTTTACTTCCCAAGGCTGACAATGTCTCGGGGGAGTCGGGTGCAATATCGTCATTGCAGAACAACAGCTGCGCGGCTCCCTTAATATCTCCGTCGCTTATTTTACTTTCTACCTTTTTGAAAATATTGAAAGAATGATAGTTACGATGTGAGTTGTGGTCTATAGGTGCTAAAGAAGGATTGTTACAATTGTCTTTTATTATTTTGGTAAGGGAGTCGCGTTTACTGATGTCGTCCCTAGCGTGAAGAAATTGGTATGGAAATGTAAAAAGTTGTTCCCAGGCTCGTTCTGTGTTGTGTTTGGTGACCTCCTTGATGATCGTGGATAATTTTAATGCTACACTTGTGCGGGCTCCGCGGGGAATACGTTTTACAGATTTTGATGAAATATGTAAAACTGCAAAACAAACTTGTTTCGTTTCCGGTTTCGTTTCGGTGATTTCTAATCTGCGCAAATTTGCGGGAAATTTGAACAGCTCATACAAATCCCAATGTATGGTGGCTATTTCCAGCGGGTACTTTATCTTGTCAATGGTATGAATTTGGCCAAAAAAGGCCATAAAATAATCAATTTTGGCAACATTTTCATTTTTTTCAACTGTCAACACTGCTATTTTGCAATTATTTCCACTGACAACACTGCTATTTTTCGATTTTTTTCCACTGGCAACACTGCTGTTTTTCCCATAGACAAGCAGAGCGACCGGTTGCGAATAGACTCAGCCCAAGACTGTTCCCAAATTTACATACGTATTAAGATGTTGCCCATTTTGGAAATTCGAAAATCTTTTGGACACTTTAGATAATGAAATTAAAAAATGTTTGATAAATATTCTAAATTCTCCCATAGACGACCGTGCCTGGACACAAGCCTCACTTCCGGTACGTTTTGGAGGCTTGGGCATTCGTAAGATCGCGAGTGTTGCTCTGCCGGCGTTTCTATCATCCAGCCATAGTACACAAAGTCTTATGCAAAAAATTCTAGATTCTTCTTTGGGCTCAGTTCAGGTGCAGTATTTGTTGGATGCTAGAAACGCCTGGTCGTTAGCCTGCCCGAACAGCGACCTCCCGGACGACCCAAGGCAACAAAAGCAATGGGACGAGCCGCTCTGCAAGCTTACATTACAACACCTGCTGAATACAGGTGTCAGCTCTGCAGATCGCGCTCGTCTCTTAGCTGTCTCAGAACGGGAGTCGGGATTCTGGCTTCAGGCCCTTCCATCGTCTTTCATTGGTACGTTCATTGATAATGTATCTTTTTCTCTGGCCGCCAGTCTGCGATTAGGTTGTAAGTTAAATGAGCCACATCGCTGCTCATGTGGGAACGACGTCGGTCGCCTTGGACACCATGGTCTTTCCTGCCAGCGTAGTGCTGGCCGCCTGTCCCGTCATGCCGCCCTCAATGACGTCATCCGGAGGGCCTTTGCCACCGTCAACGTGCCGGCCATTTTGGAGCCGAACGGTATTGCACGTGACGATGGCAAGAGGCCCGACGGGATGACGCTCATACCGTGGAAGCATGGGAGGACGCTAGTGTGGGATGCTACCTGCGTCGACACACTGGCTCCCTCTCATGTGCAGTTCACGAGCAGGGCGGCGGGGGCGGCGGCCGGCGCCGCGGAAGGCCTCAAGCGGCGCAAATATGCGGCTCTCAGCGAGAGCTACATATTTGCACCGTTTGGTGTAGAGACCATGGGGCCATGGGGACCAGAGGCGTGGCGACTATTCAAGGAACTGTCGTCACGCCTAATTGACTCGTCGGGTGACCAAAGGGCTGGCGCTTACCTCGGCCAGCGTATATCGCTGGCTATACAACGAGGTAACGTCGCCAGCCTTTTGGGCACTCTCCCAAAGGGTAGCGATCTGGCATCAATTTTTTACTTATAAGTATTTTATTATTATTATTGTTAGTTTTAATTTGTTAATATCAAAATCTTGAAACGGCGGATTTTCTATTCGATTGATTACTCGAAATAACTTGAGATTGTCGAAAATAGGAGAGCATTTTATATATGACACACGTGATTGGGATATTTTCCAACAGTTTCTAATGTGTGAAGGATATGTGTGTGGAGCAAGTGCTGGTCATCGGCGGTGATAGTCCTGTATCTGGATGACGGCAGTCCTTCACAGTGGCAGCAGACCTGTCTCTGTCGTTATCCTTCTAGACTGGCACATAGCACAAAACGTCCTACCGAACCAGCCAAGAATACCATCACCCGCAGGACAACCAAACTAACCAAGGCCTTCAAAGTAGTTGGAATTGGAAACGTTCGTAGTTTGTGAAGTGATTAAAGAATGGTGACCCCTAACAAACTCCATAGATCAAGCAATCAAATGCCATGAGTGTTCGATAGAAATACATGACAAATTGTGGGCCAGCAATGTCTTCTCATGCCAAGAGTTATCTCTACGACCATACCAATAAAGGAAGACTATGGTATTTGAGGTAAGTAGTAATTATAAACTATAAGGTATGGGTGGGTCAGGTGTGTAACATAACACATGTGTTAAATTCCTTATATGACAACCTCGCATTATTCATATTTAGGACAAAATAAACATCTAGGTACTTCTAATAAGTTTGTGCAGAGACTTTCGCCTCGTTAAAACTCTTAAGGGTCTCTTGCAATATCGAGATAACCCTGGGTTGAGAGAACTCCATACATTTCGCTCACGTTAAGTCGCTAACCCTTGAAGAATGTGTAGGTTTTCCGTCAGTATATTTAGGAAATATTAACTGGATTTGCTAGATAATATTGATTGATAAATAATATTCTTCATTGCAATTACACAAATATATAAATAAAGGGTGGGATATACAATAATATCACAACTTATCGCTGAAAGTGATCTCTATTTTCTCCTAGACAAGCGTTGAGAAAGAAATGTGAGAATGAATTAAGTAGCTTATGGTTCAAATTGTCATTTATGTGTCTTTTTAATTTGAGCTGATAATAATATAAATTTAATATTCTTTATTGCAATAACATTACACAAATACATAAAGGTTGGGTTATATTACAAAAGAATCACAACTTATTGCTGAAAGTGATCTCTCCTACAACCGTTGCGAGATAAATGAGAGGATGAATTATGTAGCTGATTGTGCAGTATGAAATTGTCATCTATGTGATTTTGATAAGCTGATAATAATGTTATAATTTTGTTACAGTATGCCTAAAATGTGAAAAGGTGATGAACGGGTCACTTCGTGAGATAAGAAAGACAAAATGGACAAGAGACTCATGCGCGGCGTTCTTGGGATGACAAATACTGAAAAGGGACACCAGTGAGGAGACTTTGAGAGGATGCCGAATCCTAGAAAGAGAGTAACGGCCACAATTAATTTGTTTAAATATAATTTTGATTTCAATTTGTTATTGACTTTTATTATAATATACATTAAGTACCCATTTCTTGTATGGTATACCCAGAGAAATAACTCTGAGATGGTAATTCAACGTCTCTGTTCATTTACAACTCAAAGATTTCCTTGACGGAAGTGCTACAAACATGAATGCTCTATGGAGAGAGCCTAAAGTATATTTTGTATGGGGGACAGGGTTCTGCCCTTGAAACAGTGCTTTCACTCTCATGCATCAGAAAAAGCCATCTGTTTTTATGTTCGATTTTTATTGAAAAATTAAACAATGGAAAAGCAAGAGCAGTGTCGGTTATGCAAATATTGGAGTAATCCGCAAGGTGTTCCTTGCTTCATATCTACATGCAGTTGGTTTAGTATATAAATTATTATTATTACTTATGCCTAAAATTACAACAATTTAATTAGACAAACACTTCAACTGACTATCACTTGACATAATACCACTACAATACTGGATATGTGTTTCAATTTCCTATTATACCATATTTCAATTAAACTAGTTGTGTTCCTCTAAATGACAATGTAATTAGATAAGATAAATATTCTTTATTGCAAAAAAGAAAAGAATTACACAAGAGAAAAGGCTAATATCGTTAATATTACAATTGGTGGTCTTAATTAGGTACTTTTAATGACAGCCTCTGATGTTGTATTGCCTATATCACTTTTATCGTCAATTACTACAGCTTTTGTTCTTAAACCAGACTTCTCCAGTTCCAATGTGGACAATGCAACTTGAATGGTCACATCATCACCGGGGTCCATTATAATAAGCATCTTCAATGACTCCATTCTTGCCAGGGCAGTTGGGAGTCAGTGTACAGTACATCCGGTCAAATCCAAGTTTTCAAGACTTGCCATTCTGTCCAACTAGTCTATCCAGGCACACACATCAATGTATTTGTTATTCTTCAGACTCAACCATTTCAGAAAATTGAGACCGCTTAGGTTCTGTATTCCCTCATACCGAATGCCATTGTGATGGAAGTTTGTGCAGTCTACAGCTTCTATGAAGTAACCATCAGTAGATCCAATCTTTCGAATTTTTCAATCTGAAAAAGGTCAACTTTAAGTATAAATATGTGAGATTTCATAACTCCTGTATCATATATTAGTATATTTGAAATTTATTTATATTTCACCTTACAGATACAAGTTATATTTATAAAAACGAACCTGACAGCGCAGTGTCGATATGTGAAGAAATGTACAGCAGCTAAATTTGAACCAAGAGACGAAAGAGTTCTGGCAAATATTTCTGATTCTGTATCTCCTGGACCACCTTCATGCTCGTCCACCAATCTTTCACTGTTTGGACGTCCATATACGGTAGCGTAGTCTTTGCAATGCATTCATTATTTCTGGGCTAGGATTTTTCCGCGTGAACAGTGACAGTTTACTGGACCATTCGTTATCACGCTGTATCCAGGGCTTTCTCCATTCGGGATAAGGCTTTCCATGAACGGTTTGGGGTTGTTTGCCTTCCTCATCTTGTTGATAAATTGATTTTTTGGTACCTTCGGGAGGTTATGTAAAGGCCTGAATGTACCGCAAATTAAATGCCATGTGATGTATGTGTTCAGAACGACCAGAAAACCAGAAAAAGATTATTATTACTGTAGTCTGTATCGTATACAATCCAATATCACAAAAAGGATAGAAACATTTTGTTTGCAATTGAATTTTGTAGCTTTTTTAATTTTTTTTTGGTAAAACATAGGGATGCCCGATTCGAATCGATCTTATTGAATACGACCTTCGATTTTTTGAATCGATTCACGTGAATGCGATCTCGGCACAGATCGAATCGCATACCTAGAAGATCGGATGAAAAAAATCGAAAGATTGTTATTGTGAGGAACTTTGTGCCAAACATCAAAAAGGGCACAATATAGAAATTTCCACCATATCAGCTCTCAGACTTTAAAATATACTATTTACCGACACTCAAATATGTGCAAAAGCACTAATCGATGTCACAAATTAGACTGAAAAACGTAATCGACTAGATCCCGAACGTATAAGTTATTGCTTTTGAAATGCTATAATAGATGTTAGTGTAGGTAGTTGACATCCAGTAAATATATAGTATGAATAGAATAATAATAAAAATCGGTCATTTACCCCATATTTCGATATATTTTTGGGTACAAAACGATACGATTCGATCTTTGCGAAATCGATTCAAACCCATATGATTTAATCGTGAATCAATTCAATTAGTTACGATTACGATTCATTGCGATCCACAAGATCGATTTAAATCAAAAAATCGAACATCCCTAGTAAAACACTTCTTCCTTCTTAGAGGGACAGGCAAAGCCTACTAGAGCATACAGCCTAGTCTGATGTAATAAGAATGTCTGGGTTTTTATAAATACATACATATATACGAAGATCGCGGACATTTCTCCTGATTAATTTAACGTGATCATTAATCACTAAATGTCGCGGAAACTATTTAATTAGGATTTTCACAAAAAGTAGCTAATGACGTTTCGCGCGCTTAAACTTACACATTATGTACTTTGATGTGTAAAGGCGGATATGTTATTTTTGATCCCGAACGGTGGGTATATATATATAAATAAGAAAATAATGCAACAGACTTGGACGTATAAACTTGCAAGTCTTTTGCCCTTTCACAATCCATCCATAAAGAATAGTTTGACACTGACAGTTTTCTTTATAAATGTAGAAAAAAATGTCTATGGTCTTATTTGTAACCGATCCTCTAGATTGTTTATGGATATTGTCTATGGTTAAACCATAGACAATGAAGACGACCCGCTGGAAATAGCGTCGCCGTTATTTGTGTACTCAATGTGTCAACACTATTGACGTAGAAATGAGATAACGCTATACAGTTAATCGTCACATTGTCTCTTCACTCATGTTGTCTATTTCAAATACCGATCAATAAAAGAACAACCGGTGTTCTACGAGCACCAGAAACATGAAATTTAGCATAGAAAGAAAAGAAAGGATTATACACATTGCAATGCGTGTAATAAGGATAGCATGATAGCATGTTTTTTTTAGTCAAAGTCAAACAAAAACTAATGGAACGTCGTTTATATCAAAACAAAAGTTGAATTTGAATTATTTCTTGTTTTATTTTTGTTATAAAAAGATACTAATAAATGCCCAAGTTACTATATTTTGTGCAAAATCTCAACAACTGTTTATCTAAGCCTTCAGTAGTGCTAATATACCTTTGTTCCAGCACATACACTCACATAACCTATTAGCAAACATGAACCGAGTTTCCCAGGCCCAGATGAAGAAACTACTGGACCTGCTCAGCGAGGAGGGTGTGCTGGAAGGCGGCAAGGTGACCTACGACAACGCGAGTAAGCGAGCCTTCTGGAAACGCGTCGCCATGCAGCTAAACGCAGTCGACGGCGGCGCACATAAAAAGAATACTTGGAAGTGGTGTAAAGTAAGTAGAATTTTAACCCCGTCTCGTACCAAAGTGTTAGCGGTTAACCTACGAAAACGCCTTAATTTTGACATAATGAACCCCGGGTTAAATATGTAAAAAATAAGCATTAGCCCTGATTGGTGAAAGCTAGGCCTCCAAATCTTCTCTATGGACCTGAACTAGGTAAACTAATAAGTTGGGACTTGACCCTGCAATTCTAACACCTACCAATCACTATTTTATTTCATAAATAATCCTTCCAGATGTGGGCAGACTGGAAAAACAATACAAAGAAGAAAGCCAATATTGTTCTAAGAAGGAAGAGTTACAGTTTCAAGCGACCCCCACCGACATTGACCAACCTGGAGTTGAGATTGTTGAGGATCATTGACTATCCAATGGACGATAAGGCTGATGTTTTGCAGTTACAGATGGTAGTAATATTTTTTCAAGAATATTGTGTGGTGTCCCATTCTTATTGGGTTGTAGCGTGCAGGCCTTTACTATTTAAAAAAACCTTGACTGATTTAAAAAAATTACAATAACTTAACAAAAGTTCATAGCTACTCGGTTTATGTTCGTTTGCTTGCATATGTAGTTAAATATCAGCAAATAACGATGGTGGGTAAATAGTGGGTTGCAACTGCAAGCAAAATTGTTTCTTGCCCCGGAATACAAATAGTATACTTTGCTTTGATTAGGTTTCTTCAGTGCGCTTCTGTGGTTAAAGCTTTGTCACAGTGGTTCTATTTGTGTTATGTATTTACTTATATGCTCCCTTTTCCAGGTAAATAAAAATGAAGCCCCTGACCACACAGAAGAGACCCCAGAGGAATATCTGCTTGAAGACTATGAGCTGCCTGATGACAAGGACAACTCATCAGATGAAGACAATATTCAGGAACAGGACTATTTAAATGACAACAAAAATGCCCTCAGTAAGTTAGGTGTTTATACCAGCAGTGTTACAGACGATGCTTGATGGTACAGTCCATGGGCGTACCCAGGTTCTGGGCCAGGGGGTGAGGAGGGGGGCGCAAATCAGATTTTTTATAAGCTAGGTGCTTATAGAAAGAAAGAACGCGCCACATAATTTTTAGTTGTAAAAATATTGTATTGCAAACAAATGGCAAAAAATTCGTTTTCTTAATTTTTATCGATAAAAGTACTAGATGAGATACTTAGTAGGGACGTCAACATTATCCAGGGGGCCCCCTGTCCCTACCTCATGGTACAGTTCACGACCAAGGAGTGAGTTTTTCTCGAGTAGTGACAGTAGTAAAATGATACTCATAGTTTCGAGTACACACTATGTCAGCCTATTCTCTGTGTAAGACCTACCATCCCATTAAAATCCACTTTGATCTATCCATGGATCCAAACAAGGGAGTCAAGTGTACATAGTGTTATTTTTGCGAAGTTTTGAGTGTGTTTTGTATTGAACCAAAAGTAAATTAATAATAATATAATGGATTTTTATTAGGCTTGCAACGAATATTCGGCAACTATTCGGTATTCGGCCTATTCGGCCACTTTTGTCCTATTCGGCCGAATACCGAATACCTAGGCACTATTCGGCCGAATACCGAATACCTAATATTTTCTGTAGTTTGATAAATGCTTAATAAAAAACGATTAACTATTGTATTACAAAATATTTTATTAATTTTCTTTCGCATTAGCATCGATCCAGTCTACACGACTACTACATCCAGTGATGTAGTCGCCTTCTTGCCCACTCCACCACGTGAAATTTTTGTCTTGCACAAATTACACACGACAGTTTTGGAATCATTTTCATCGTCGTCAAAATATGTCCATATGGACTCTAAAAAGAAGTCACCTATATAGGTGACTAGAGTTCATGAAGGATTAGGCGCAAAACTTCAATTTTTAACTACTTAACTCTATACGACGCGACGAAAGACAGATAACAACTGGACTTTATTTACGTTGCGCAATGAGATTAAAGCATGTAAAAATCAAAAGACGTGTTGCGACAGGCGACAGGGGCGGTGTAGGAAGAAACTACGCTCTCGACAGTAGAGGACACAAACGGCGCCAAGCCGGCCGAATATTTTTGCCGAATATTCGGCTATTCGGCCAGGGAACCTGCCGAATATTCGGTATTCGGCGAATGGCCGAATATACTATTCGTTGCAAGTCTAATTTTTATTTTATTTCAGATGATAGACTATTTGAAATTGCAGAATTACCCGACAAAGAAAGGAAACCATTGAAAGGTGAGGATATAATAAAATTGCTGATATCAAATCAAATATTTTTTATTGCATATAAAAGTAATAGATACATAATACAGAATAAAAAATTAAACTATTTCATGATATGGGGAAGGGGATCAAATCTGAGATCCCTTTATCGAGAATTCGAGAGTTAGTGTCTTCACTCTCTAATGAATTGACCCTTAGATGTCAAATAGGGTTTTCTAGAAAAACTACTACTGTACAGCAGCTGTGTAGAGGTACATTCGACAGCAGATCAATGGTAACACTTGCAGTGCGATTTCAACTCCTATGACGCAGACAATAAGAACGGTAGCTACAAAGTGCAAAGTGTTCCTTGATATGCTGTTGGTCGACTATACTGTAAGTAATATGACATAGGATCAACATAATATACATTTATGGCAATCTTGTATTTCCAGCAAGAAAAACCAAAGAGAAGAAAACTTCAATAGAAGAGTTCGAAACAAAAGCAAATCTAGCATTACAGAAAGAAAAAGCTTTACAGAGGAGAGAAGAGTTGAGATTGAGAGCCGTGGAGCTGAAGTTGAAGGGAGAAGAGTTAAGACTGAAAGAGATGGAAATAAACAAAGTGAACTATTTGACGAACATTGAAGAGGAGAAATTGAAGTGTTTTAGAGAAATATCCGCGTCATTGAAAGAGTAAGTATTGTAAAAATGTTTATTTGATTTTTTACTACTATTCATTTAATAGCCTGTAATGTCCCACTGCTGGGCAAAGGCCTCCCCCCAACCCTTCCACTCATCTCTATTCTGCGCAGACTCAGACCACTCTCTCCTAAAAACGTCAAGTTCATCTCGCCATCGTTTGCGGTTTTTTTTTCTTCGTTTTTTACTACTAAGAGCCCAATAATTAAATGTTATCACAACTCACAAAACCATACTAGTGCCGTTTTAGAAATGTTGAAATTATCATGATGGACTAACTTTCACACTGGTGTGAGGGATAGGTTTTTACCAGTGACACAGGTGAGGCCGTGTTCAGACGAGCACGGTCCGACGCGTAGGTGCGGCGCGCGTAGTGCCTGCGCTGAAATTTGCTGAATTCTAATTTGAGTCTTATGACACATTAATAAATCTGTCATCCTGAAGTCTAAACGGCTTGATGGATTTTAGTGTATAAGGTATCGTTAGATTCGTCTTGATTACGTGAGTGTCATGGGGTATAAAAATAATCAAAAGGTGATAGGTTCTTTTGCAGTCGGGTTTTTGTTTTTTGAAATAATTTCTGCTTGTATACTATTCATGTTTAGACTGTTGGACTTTGTGGCATTTCCTTATATCAAAGGTGTTCAGGCGAAAATCCACCAAACGGGCCCAATGCAGATTGATTATTACAATCTTAGATATTTATGCATGCAGGATTTCTTACCATGTTTTGGTAATAACTAGGTAGGTACTCTGCATATTCGAATCCACTTGCTGACAGGATTGATCTAATCAGAAAAATGTTTTTTCTTGTTACAGATTCTTAGAAATAAGCAGAACTGGCAACAATCGGTTTCATAATGTTATTTAGATACCTATCTAATTTGAATTATTCGTAAGTACAGATAAGTTTATAGAATAAAACACTTATAAAAGTGGAAATAATGTTTATTTCTTTAAATGTTTTTAGGTTTAACAAAAATAGTTTTCATTATTGCAATAACCCATCTTAAAGTGTCGTAATCATTTGGACAACATGCCAGTTCATATCAGTACATATATACTTTAAATTGCGTTTATCGCTACGGACCAATATACTTATAATACTTCCAGCCATCTGGTTTAGTCATTCAGTTATCGACCTAGCCTGATAGCTAAACAGCGCTGTTCTATCGACATCTTGGATAACTTTTAGCAATTTAATAAAACGACGTATAATTTTTTTTTTTTTTAAATGACATGCAATTAATTAGTTGGCTCGTTATTATAACAATTGACATGTAAATATTTAATATCGCAAAAGGCTATAAATAATAATAAAACGACATCATTTAACGACTCGCCTGGCCAAGGCGCGACGCAAATTATACTTTGAGTAAATGTAATAATACACATGTAGATAAAATACTTACATCTTATCGATAATTAAATCCATATTGAATGTTATTTTAAATCTCTGAAAATATATCTAACACTAACAGAAAGTAATATAACATATCGTAAGTCTTTTATAATCTCTCTTGCTTACCAGATCAACATTTTCTGTAAGCTAGTCAACTAAATACAATCCTCGTAATGAAATAATTTAAATAATAAACACAAAGAAACAAAATATTGTCTTTGCCATATTGTTTTGCAATGACATTAATTACTTACACGATCTTAGGAATATGGTAAGCTTCATAATCATACGTCATCATACTAGATGCGCATTTATTTGGTGATGCAAAAAATGGATACCTAATTAATATTATTTAATAAAAAAAGGCATCTGAGACAACACAGGCTGCGAAACAATATGGCAAGGATTTTAATTTGGAATCTTACCTAAATACCGCGGAAGTTCCGCCAACTTGAGCAAAACTAAAGAGGGTTGAACTTTTCTGGCATAGTTCACTAGCGCGATCTGGCGGATGTTGGCATATAGCGGCGCATACATATATCGATACAGGACACTTATGTGAACATAAAATGTCCCAGGAACCCATGTCCTAAAGTGTCGCGTTTCCGAGATATGAAGGTTAAAAGATCGTCAATAAATAGTACGACCAAGTCGTTTTTACATCGCTTTGCACCGCTGTTTTCCGCCAGATGGTGCCACCTGACTATGCCAACCTCCGTAGTATTTTTTTTTTTAACTTTACACATTTAACAACCTCATAATTTGGCTTAACACTACACCTTCATCAACTTCAAATAATTAGGTCTAATCTTACTCAATAACTCTGGGTCTAGGTCCGCTATCCTATGGATACGAATGTGGCTCTTCATGTTGCAACGTTGCGCGTACCCGCGGCCGCATACAGGGCACTTGAAGGGCGTCTCCCCGGTGTGCAGACGCATGTGATCCTTCAGATAGTCATTGTGGTAGAACCTGCTGCCACATACGCTGCATACTGCTGGACGTTCACCTGGAATGTAGATTTTCTTATAATTGTAAAGACTTTTATTCAGAGCTTGCCTATTTAAGTCATAGTAGTGCTTATTCTAAAATGCGCGCGCTAATATTAGTCGCTTTGTATCAAATCCGATACAGACATATATTGACATACATATCACAAAAACATGGAAGTAAAAATGCCTATTTGTTTTTGAGGGGCAAGAGATGCCAAGTGACATCTCGCGCTTGGTGTCTGCGTAGAATTTTGTAGTTTTATTAGATGTAAGAAAAAAGTACGCGAGCATTTTTTTTATAGTTTATGGCTCTATCTTCACTGATCATTAGATGTGAAGGGTGTGATTGAGGTACTTATTAAAAAAAAATACAAGCAGCAGAATTTAATTTACCTGTATGTACTGATCTTTCATGCACAATGACTGACTTGGGACACGCGTAATTCTTGTTACATATTTTACACCTATATTCTTTCTTCTTAATCAAATGCTTGTCATGTACCGCTCTGTGATGATTTCTTAAGTCAGCATTGAACATAAAAGCACGTCCACAAGTGGCACACACAAAGTTCTTATCTAAATTCGAATGCATTCTTTTTATATGTCTGTTTAAATAATACTCTGATGCACAAGTTTTTGAACACGTCGGACATTTCCGTGCAATATTGTCTAAATGCATTCTGCTGATGTGTGTGTTTAATCTATCCTGGTTTTTGCATACTTCGCCGCACAGGTCACACAGCCTAAACTCCGGAGTCAGTAGTTTCTTCTGTTTGGGTATTTTTTCTAACTTTGAGATTCGTTTTTGATTTTGTTCGCCTTTTTTAATTTCTTTCTTTACAGGTGGCAGTGTTTTGGATGAAGTGCTGGAAAGATATAAAGGCTGTTTGAGAGATATAATGGCAAGATTTATGTAATAATGAGTGAAGCTCGGGGCTGTTGTCTCATGAGAACCTACATTTTAAGTCAAAGTCAAATTTCTTTATTGCAAGTAAGCAGGTTGAGTACATTTTTGCATGTCAATATAATATAGTTTTGAATTTACATTTACACCACTGTGCAAGGAAAAGGTGCCAACACTGAGGAGAAAAAGTGTCAAAAATCTCTCAGCAGCACATCTTTTAAAATAATGATAATACCATTACTTGATAACTATATTATAGGTACATAATTATTACTATTATTAGTAACTTTATCCCTCATGCGGAACCGGCGACACACACCATGCATGTTCATCGTTTAAATAGTCATCTATTCTGTAATACACCTTCTTGACGATGTAAGTCTACAGAAAATCATTGATATTACCACCACGTCTCTCCAGTCCAAACAAATTCACCTTCAAGTATTGAAGAAGCTATCCTGTTACTCTTATTTTTAAGACATTTTTCAGTTTTTACTCTTTTCTTTCTAATTTTGCCTTTCCTTTCCGTCTTTACATTACATAATTTTAATTTCAATGGCTTAACAAGTTCCATAAAATTTTCTGCATCGGTAAATTCTATTTTTGGTTGGATTTTGAATTCACATTCTAATTCCGGTAGATCATTGCTATCACTATTTTCTTCTATCTCCTGCTTAACCATGGTTTGCAATCCTCTTTGTAAAGTTTCACATGACTTTTTATATTTTTTGATGAATTTGTACACTGTGTTTAGTGTAATATTGCATAAGTTGCATATGTTTCTTGGATATCCAACTGTGTCTTCAATCTGGAAAATAAAAGAAGTGGATTTTATGTTATGAATAAGTAAAATAATTTCATGAATATTTATAAATTAAATAAGACATCAATCCCACTCATACTCAAGTAATGCCAAAAACGATCTTTATCTGTAATTTAGAATAACAAAACAGACAGACAGTGTAGTGATCCTATAAATAAGGGTTCCTTTTGAGGTACAGAACCCATAGAAATATTCTTACACAGGACTACATCATTCAAGTAGATTGAGCGCTGAGCTACATTGAACGAATTGGGGATGCTAATAAGATGGTCAAGTACGGTTTGCTACAAACCAATGAATACATGAAAAGACTGATGAAGGTGGAAGATGCAATAACGGTGGTCAGGATCACAGCAGATGGAAGTCATAGCTATGAGACGTGTGAGTTTGTATATGTCAGTAGTTGTTCTTATGTTATTGTAACTTTTTATTACCACTAACGATGCCAAACCCTATGTTCGAAGTCGCTGTGAAGTTTTATCACAATAACAGGTAGTACATACAAAAAAATATCATACCGTTTCGCTAAGACATAAACAAAGCTTGGAATAAACACTATTGTCGCATCCAGTTATTTCAAATATTGGTAACGTTGCGCCGTCCTCGAGGCATATTCTACATAAAGATAACGAGCTCCCGGCCATGGTTGGGCAATATTATTCTGTGACCCAAACTCACGGAATTACGGCTATTTTGAGAAAGTACACATTTTTCGCGAGTAAATAAATGTTTTCCATTTCCTTTCCAATTTCCATCTATTTTCTGCAAAAAAAAATCGACGGACGACGTAAACACAATTTTTATTGTGCATTTTTTCGACACACAATGATAGAATAAAACGAGACAACGCTATACACAATTTATTTTTGTTATCCTTCACACTATTCGTTTGTAGCTCGTACCGACCAAAAAAACCGCAACTTTGACAGTATGTTTTTAAACCGTTTGGCAAACGAATCTACATTACATAAAGCCTAACTCAAAATACACAAAATATTAATATTATAAGATTCAAAACTTACTGTTTTGTGTATCATTTATTGCAAAATAATTTCCTAATTAAATCAAAACTCTACTAATTGTCATTTCTAAATAATATGGGAAAAACTTTTCATTGCGCGAGATCACAAGACCAACCATAGACAAGATTTGTTTCAGTCCATTTGCCTTCTGTCATCAGGTGATTGGGAGTAAAAATCCTGAAAAAGGGAGAAAACGCTAATAATTCCTGAATCAATATGTCTGCAAAGGATAGATTACCGATATTCCCTTCCCGAGGGTGAGTTAAATCTTGTCACTTACTTACTGTGAGCAATACAATTTCGATATTTTTATATAGGTCGTACTGGGCCCTGTTTTCACCTAAAACCTTCGGGTTACAGGGCGCAGATGTTGATGAAGAGTCGTCTGGCTGGTGCACAGAAAGGCCATGGACTTCTCAAGAAGAAAGCTGATGCCCTGCAAGTCAGGTTTCGTATGATCCTGGGCAAAATTATTGAGGTAAGTTTATCCCTATTCTGGCTTATTATCTCTTAGTTGGAGTGTTAATGTGATGAAACGAAGAGGAACTACGATTTTAAGACCATTAGGGTCAACTCACACTGAGGACACGAACGACGCAATGCGATGTAGCATATAACATTTTGTATGTGTCAAAGTAAAGACATGTCCCGGGGTCTCTTAGTAGGACCTAAGTCGCATGTCACAGCACGTAATACACCACCTATAAAAATACTAACATAGTTTTAAGTACTTACTAACATTATATAGTCTTTGTGACTGCAATAAATCATTTGAATTTGAAAGATACCATATAATCATAGAATGTATCTGTTTACAGACAAAAACCCTTATGGGTGAAGTGATGAAAGAGGCGGCTTTCTCCCTGGCAGAGGCCAAGTTCACAACCGGTGAATTCAACCAGGTGGTGCTACAGAACGTTACGAAGGCTCAAATCAAGATCCGTTCCAAGAAAGACAATGTTGCTGGTATGATATCATATTTTTTAATGTAGGTAATAAATTATAATAATACATCTTTTAGATCTCCAAATACATGTTGAATGTTAACCATAAACATTAGTTATAATTATAGCCATGGTATAATATTAAGCCATGTTTATGGCTAACAGGATAGTTCAGTGTAACTAAACTCTGTCATACCAATTATGAATAACAATGTGTGAAATTCTAAAGGGAACCCTCTCCTTATCTCCTTCCTTGACAACCAAAATGTGATTTGGCACTTTTTCTTCCTTGGTTTTATCTGAACTGAGACTGTTAGCACCCTTCAATAATTAACATCATTTCTTTTCTACCCCAATAGTGGACACTGGCCATTAAAAATAACACTTCTTCTTACTTCATTTATTTAGCCTTGGGAGCTCTAGGGAACACTTGGTTATGTCATATATTATAATGTATAATATAAGGTACAGAATACAAACTAGATGCTAATTATTATTATTTAATTATGAACATTATCGCTGATACGTTAATTCTAGTGTTTGTAAAGTCTAACATTTAGGCTGTTAGACATAATCCTAGTTCACCCTCACTTCCCTTAAACCAGATTTTATTAATTTCACACAACAATAAAATATATTTAATTAGAAAGGGACTGTGGCTTAATCTGGGGAATACCTTTTGTGTTATGTTCATAGCTAAAATCATGAGTTCTGTTAATTGTTTAAAATAAATATCAAGTTTTTACTTACCTTACTTATTTGTTCAGGTGTGACCCTACCGATCTTCGAGTCATACCAAGACGGCTCGGACACATACGAGCTGGCCGGTCTGGCCCGAGGCGGGCAGCAGCTCACCAAGCTCAAGAAGAACTTCCAGCAAGCGGTCAAGCTGCTCGTCGAGTTGGCTTCGCTGCAGACTTCGTTCATCACACTGGATGAAGTCATCAAAGTCACTAACAGGCGTGTCAATGCTATTGAGCACGGTAAGTAAAGTACTTGACTATCAGAATAGGTATCAACCTATTCAAGCTTTTATGAGTACAGCTAGGGCTGCCATCCATCCAGGATTCCCCGGATTTGTCCTAGTTTGAAGGCCATCCGGGGGCCGTTTGGCAGGGACACTTTTGTTATCAGCGGACACATAATTTCCCCCCCCCCCGCCCCCCGCCCCTAAATATTGGGAAAATGAGAAGGGCCATACTATTTCACTTTTGACGTTTTTGCTTCATACTCGTCCGGCCATCTAGTATTATAAAAATAGAGTATGCATTCTAAAACTAAATGGCGACATCATCATCAGTCTATTTATATGTCGCAGTGGGCTCGGGCACAGACCTTCCCTTACATCGAGAGAGCTGGGGCCATCCATGATCCACCCCACCATGCGGGCCCAGTGCGGATTGGCGGATTTCACATGCCTTAGATTTTTTTTTCTCCTACATGCAGCTTTTATCACGATGTTTTTCCCTCACCGTTTTAAGAGCACTCGGTAAATGTACGCAAGTATTTCCGTCGAAAAACCGAGGGAATCGAACCTGGGACCGCCGTATCACAAGTCCATTGACCCAACCATTGGGCCACTGAGTTCTTCATTTCGTCACCGACCTACTCCATTATATTCCCTATATGAGAGTGTGCTTACCAACTTGCAGTGATCATCCCGCGGCTGGAGAGCACCCTGGCGTACATCATCTCTGAGCTGGACGAGATGGAGCGCGAGGAGTTCTACCGGCTGAAGAAAATCCAGGACAAGAAGAAGATCATCAAGGAAAAGGCGGCAGCGGTGAGTTGTACCTTTTTGTTTATTTATTTAGTACTTTAAGCAAGATTTACAGCGGTAAAGTAATTTAAAAGTTTTTTATTGCACCAATCAACTCACATAAACGTGCTGAAATTAAGTCATAGGCATAGACAGTTTTGAGTTTTAAGTATGACTGAAGTTCGAGTTCGGTCTTACAAATGCCAGTTTTCATATAATTTTGACAGTGAGTCATGAGTGCGAGCTGTCTATGACTAATCAGCCTTAAGGTGGATTTAGAATCTCAAAGAACGCCGAGAAAACCACAATATTGACGTGGAATTGGGTCCATGAAAATGTGGTTTTTGGCTGAGTTTCTGAATCCAGCTTCACATCACAATTAGCACTAGAGTTATTGTATGTATTAATGGTTGAAGTTAGTACCCAAATTCAGAAAGCGTTAGTAACCTGTGATGTGACATCATTCAAATTGATTTAATTTCTAAATTATAATCCCATCTTTAGACCATCCTGTATAACTTAATAACGATTAGGGGGTTTCCCGTGGTAATTCGATATTTTCCCTGTTTAAGGGCCTTCATAGAGCCAACTAGCGCCGCCAATCTTAAAAAAATAATATCTTCCAATATACTCAATTTTATTAAAAAAGCTATTCACGAAATGCTTATTACGATAAATACTATTTTTTAATGCTTATTTATAACGTGATTCAATGTCGGTAAGTTGTAGTTCGCATAATTGCGAAAAACGGCCGTTTTTGGCACATTTGTGAACTACAAGTTAGCTTGTCGCAATTATGCCATGTATTGTATATTGAAAAATAGTATTTATCGTAATAAACATTTTGTAAATAGCTTTTTTAATAAAATTGATTATATTGGAAGATATTATTTTTTTAAGATTGGCGGCGCTAGTTGGCTCTATGAAGGCTTTTAAAATAACCTAATTATTCATTGTAATGCGAATTCTAGCGATGGATACGGTCCTTCATGCACTTGTGTTGTACACTGTTAACTCTACTATGAATCTCGTTGTGTGTGTCTATTTGTCCGCTTAGATCTGATGAATTTATTTGGATTCGACGTTTTCTTAACTCCGCATAATATTGTGAAGCTACAGTGTGTGTTTGTCAGCTTATAACTTTGGATCTAGTTTATTAGATCCTGTGTTTTTTCTAGGAACTAACTGAACTAATTGGATTTTGAATTTTTCGATAACTACAGCATAACTGTGGAACTTGTATAATAATCAGATCAAAAAGTGAATCAAGGGCCTTCCATGAGCCAACTAGCGCCGCCAATCTTAAAAAAATAATATGGTACAAATTATTAATTTTTATTAAAAAAAGCTATGTACACAATCTTTATTAATTATTTGTATGATAAACACTAATTTTTAATACACAATACATGGCATAATTGCGACAAGCAAAGTTGTAGTTCTCAAATGTGCCAACAACGGCCGTTTTTCGCAATTATGCGAACTACATTTTACCGACATTGAATCACGTTATAAATAAGCATTTAAAAAATAGTATTTATCGTAATAAACATTATGTACATAGCTTTTTAATAAAATTGATTAAATTGGAGGATATTATTTTTCAAAGATTGGCGGCGCTAATTGGCTCATGCAAGGCCCTTAATACAATAAATACTTACCTGATTGTTTTTTGTTGCCGATATGTCAGTCCGATGATCAAGTAAAAATAAATAAAATTTATTCAATAACAAATTATAAATTGCGTGTTCTCTTATCGATACTCGGGTAATTATTGACGTGGATTTAAAAATATGTACAATGATCAGACAGTTATACTCTGAAGAATAAAAAAAAGCTATCTGTAGCTTTCGGCTGCGCGCGAATATACGGATTACACTATTTTGTATAAATTATTATATATAATAATTAGTAGTAATGGCTCACTATAGTTTAATTCTAAAATATACTATTTTGTATATTGTATATTATAGAAAAGCCGAATCGAAATACATCCCATCAGATGTGAAGATAGACAGTAGACAGATAGGCAATAGCTGATAAGTCTTGGAGTCAGATATCACTTGTAAATCGAAGAGTTTGTTCTAAATATAGGATAACAATCCTGGCCAACGAGAGGCGCGCGTTTGCAACGGGCTATGCAGAGTATGTATGTGAATGCTTCTCTATATTGCAGAAGAAAGCCGCGCAGTTAGCCGCCGGGCAGGAAGATACAGACGGAAGTGGCGGCGCGAATCTTCTGGACCAGGAGGATAATGACATCATTTTCTAAGTCTCGTACTCTTTCTGTAGCGATAGAAAAGCATTTATTACGCGTACACACGTTTCCTCGGCCCATAACCTATAAATGTTACGTTTCGTTTAGTTAGCCATTGTTTTGTACTTCCGCTTGCTTGCTTAGCTACTAACCTTGCTTGTCTTGTTATTCAATAACGTATAGAAATTAGTTTTCTTTCCTTTAAACTTATTTTCTTGACAACTTCTTCATACTGTATCGAGAAATATAGCAATTACCAGCCCTGAGACCGCGATTTTCGTTTTCATAATCACTTTCAATTTGACACATGGACATTATACTATACATTACTGCAATATGTTTGCAAGTTTTAACAAACGACAACGAAACGCAGCTTTGTATATCTCCCAAGTGTCAAAATGAAAACGATAACGAAAACGATTGAAGTCACGGTCGGGCTTCTGATCCCATATGCCACGGAATGGCGAGTTCCCAGGTTCGAATCTTGGTTCATATTACTAAATGGGTTCTGAATAATTCCCACAAAGCTAGAAACTTACATCTCAGTACGTACTCATGACACCATTGACATCGGGCTCCATGCGAGTTGTATAATTTGTATGATAATATTCATTGGTCAGCTTGTCCTTAGTACCGTGTTTATTTCTGAAGTGTAGACTAGTGATGGTCAACTCGAGTAACCAACTCGAGTTAGGCGTAACTCGAGCCAACTCGAGTTGAATTCGCTTTGACACGAGTTCGAAAACCGAATGGAACCGACATGGAGCGACATGGATTTTTACTTTAGTCAGTAATACTCTTCTTCCAATCTTACTAAAACTATAAACGCGAACGTTTGTAAGAATGCATGGATGTATGTTTGTTACTCTTTCACGCAAAAACTACTGAGTGGATTTTGAAGATTTTAACTGACAATTTTCTTATCAGTTTAACAGATAAAAAATGGTACGTTCCTTCTTTAACTAGTAATGCAAAGCTGAGGGAATAAATTAGTAAAAATTAAAAAAAAATACACTCTTCCATCCAGTTAACTCGAGTTACGTAACTCGAGTTCAACCCGAGTTACGTGAGTTTTAACTCGGGTTAAATCGAGTTATGTTTTTTTCCGAGTTGGCCCATCACTAGTGTAGACGGTATGACCACCAATGACATTATCATACAAATTGTATAGCATGCCATGCATCAAGCACGCTCTCGATACGATGACAAATGGTGTTTTAAGAAGAGGTGGGGAATGAATTAGAATCATATCTCTTTATTGCAACATTTCGTATATTATGCGCGTTACCTTTTTAAATTTACATTACAAGCTTTCAGCGTAGCTTTAGGATATTGTAAGTAAATACATTATGTATATTTTTGCATGTCAAAATATATAGAGTCCTTGTTCACTTGACCATAACATAAGATATAATTTTTTAATTACTTGTCTGAATAATTGATTAACGTGAGCAAAACTTGTCTATTACAGAAGAAAGCGGCGAAGCTCGCCGAAGCCGGCGGGGTGGACGTTCGCGACCAAATCGTGAACCTTTTGGATGAGGGCGACGACGACCTATTGTTCTGAGCTCCTGTGTAGTGTTGGTAGACATGTTAGCAGTGCAGTCAAGCTCAGTGTTGCCAGATGTACCGCTGTTCCCCTTTTTATGCTCACTGTAACGCCGCGGAAAGGGATGAGCGCTGCCTCAGCTCTGAATATCATATGTATGAAACTTCATACTAATCATACTGCAACGCACACTAATCGCCTCCGTAACGGCGTCGCCTTGCATTATTTTGACTACTGTTTGACAGCGCGGGGCGAGGCGGTGCCGGGTGGATACCGTGTGTTAAGACCACAGACTTAGCCCATAGACCTGTAACAGGAGCGCCCGTGTCTGCCCTCACATAAGCGCACATTTGCCTTCAGAATAAAGGAAAATTCAGCTTTGGTTGAAAGTCCGCGTTTTCGAAATACTTCTTCTATATATATTCTTTCTATTTCGACATCTGGCAACACTGGTGAGCAGGATTTTGAATGATTTATATACGGCTAAGTATGCTGATGCAAGAAAAATCAAAATCGTTTCATGTGTTAATAGTTCAAATTGTTATTATGCAGGTTGTAATTGAAAGGGTTTAGTAAGACGAATAATGTGTAGTATCAGAATCTTAGATTTTTTTTCTACGCCTTTTCAAATAAAAATAAATTGAAGTCTCGTACACAAAAACATATGAAACGTATGAAAACAAAAAAAAATCGCGTAAATCGAAATGTCGTAGAAAAATTTTACTCATCTATATTGAACTTTATTCGACTTACTATACCTATCATTTTCGTTACCCCCCGTATAACTCGGATAACACGCATTTTTGTGGTTAAAATAAATAAATGTTCTGCCCACATTTTAGGATTAATGTTTCTAAGAGGTGGGTATAGTCGGAATTAAGACCGTCGAAATCAAAGATAATGTAATACTACGTCCAGTCGAAATCTTCAACCAAAAAGTGAGTGTTATCCATATGTATGTGTGTTTGATAGGTAATGCCACGCTTGACTGTACAAAAATTTAATGATATTACAGTGTTCAGGTAATGTAAATAAATATAATTGTTGTCACTTTACCAGATTAAAGCTGTTAAATGCGCTTGAAATTATATCTACCTTGTAACTGCAACGATATTAATTATAAAGGTAGAATTCTATTACTATTGCCTAAAAATGTAAGCATTCCGCCATTTTGATTTTTTTAAACACAGGCAATTTTAATTAGCTAATACAGAATGACCCTAAATGCCCGACACACTTCTGATAAGGAATGACAATGAAATAAAATAAAAAAAAACTTTGGTAAATAAAAAAGAAAGGTTCGTCCACGAATTTGGAGTCATCCTGTAGAAAGCACCAGAATAAGTACATCCGTTATAGTATTTATGTTTTTATCGAGTTGTTGTTTGTAACAAGTATTTTAAGTAATCGTGTAAATACGAGTTTGTGAAGCGAAATATAACATATTATTATTGAATCAATTTGTGTATAATTATTTCAGATACCTATAGGCACGTATTCATAAACGTGATTTAAAGTTACACCACCGTTTTTTCTATATTAACCTTTTTTAACGAAGTGTGAAAGGGATAGCAACACGATTTAAGGTTTAACTAGGTTTATGAATAACATGTTATTCATAAACTCCACTCTACTGTATGTATAATCTTCATAAAGTTAGTCTTTTTGCTTCAAAAACAATCTGTTCCCACATTTCTCGAGTATTCCGAACTCCACTGCATACGCTAGCATGTGGCCCAGGGTTATGCCAGTTTTTCTTGGATCGTCCGTCCCTTGAACTCTGCAAAGAGATTTAAGTATATTTAAAATAGAACAACCCGCGCATACAACCTCTTTGGAATATCAAACTTAAAAGAATCCCTAAATACAGGGCGAAAAAAAAGAAATGAGCGGACGAAAGCTTTATTTTTGAAGAAGTTGCAAGATTAATTGTTTAAGAAATCGTAGTGGTCCAATCTCTCCGCCAAATAAAAGTACTTAGTTAAAGTGATAATAGTATCAGGATATAAATATAAGAGGGGATAATTTATTAAAATATATATATTAAAATGGGTAGGATTAATATAAAGCAACAAAAGGCTGGAAGCAAATTTCAAATTGACTAAACCGTTTTCGAAAAAAAAGTCGCGTCTTCTTATTCGAAAACACATCAAGTACATACGTTTAAGACCCTTCCATGAGCCAACTAGCGCCGCCAATCTTGAAAAAATAATATCTTACAATTATTAATTTTTATTAAAAAAGCTATGTACACAATCTTTATTAGGATAAACACTATTTTTTAACATACAATACATGGCATAATTGCGAGAAGCTAAGTTGTTCTCAAATGTGCCAAAAACGGCCGTTTTTCGCAATTATGCGAACTACAACTTACCGACATTGAATCACGTTATAAATAAGCATTTAAAAAATAGTATTTATCGTAATAAACATTATGTAATAGCTTTTTTTAATGAAATTTATTAAATTGGAAGATATTATTTTTCAAAGATTGGCGGCGCTAGTTGGCTCATGGAAGGCCCTTAACGTAATGAGTGTAATGTTAACTTGATATACAGCTAACACAGCAGATCAAGTATAACACTTTGGACTTTGGGTCGTTCTTATTATCTGCGTCCTAAGATTTAAAATCGTACTGCAAGTGTTACAATTGATCTGCTGTTGTCCATACCTAACCTAACTGGTAGAGTGCTAATTATAAAGTCTCGCTCGACGAATTGAAAACCTTTCTTCTTGGACATCGGTAAAAAAACTTTACTTACCTGAAATGTTTCTTCAGGAAGTTTATCACCGTCCGTGCTGTCAGTCCATTTCGGCTGGGTATTTTGTGGAACGCCCAGAGCACTATAGCGGCGGGGATGGATTTCTTCACCCCATACTTGACTTTCCGACTGACGCTCTCCCAATGACGGGAAGGCACTGTCTCGTACGATACATCGGAGCACGTCGACCAACTGTTTGCTGACACGTAACTGCTGTAGATGAGATTATGGGCTGCTGGTGTGATGTCAGAGAAAAATATGAACACATCATCATCCCGTATCAGTCCACTGCTGAACGTAGGCCTTTCCCAAGGCAAGTAGGCCTATCTTAACCCAATAGTCGGTTCTCCGCACAGACCACTAGCCCATAGACCTGTAACAGGACGTGTGTGCACGCTCATGAGCGCAAAATTGCTTCGCGACACGACGTGTAACCTATATAGAGATATTATCGACATGGACGCATCTCTTTAATACGGCACCCCTGCCCCCCGCTTCGTCTCTATGCGCTCATTCTTGACGGAATTTTTCGCTTACAAAGTACCGATATCATGTCTATTGGGTAAGTAGTCTGTGATTTTCCCCATCCAGTCCGCCAGCGACCATGCGCGTCATCTCTCCATATGGTGTGGAGGCGTCTCACAATACGTTTACCCTTTCGTAGTATTCGAGAACCCATCTACTCCATCGGTTTTACGATGGTGGCCAGCCCACCTACCATCAGTTTGCTTAATCCTAAGAGGAATGTCCCCTATGTTATACTTTGGTTGTCTACGAATATTTTACGACCTTCTTTCTAGAGTAGTCAGCAGTGTGCTATTGCCTTCTGTGAAAAGGGGTCAAAGTCAAATCTCTTTATTGCAAGTAAGCACGTTGGGATTCCTTGTTAAGCGAGCGAAACGCCATTAGCTACTTATTTGTGAAAATTCTAATTAAATAGTTTCCGTGGTATTTAGTGATTAATGATCACGTTAAGTTTATCAGGAGATGTCCGCGAACGTTTCTATTAATTGGAGTGCTCGAAAGAAGTCGTGTTTGTGAAGTTTTGTGCTCATAGCAAGGATTCCCTTGCATAACTCGATTATTACCTACGTGGATCGTCGAGTTATTTCGTTTACGGGGTTTGGGGTTGTGCGTAGGTTTAGGTTAGGTTATCTTCGTATATATGTATGTATTTATAAGAATTCAGACATTCTATTAACATCAGACCAGGATGTATGCCCTAGTTGGCTTTGCCTTTCCCTCTGGGAAGAACTTTCCAAAAAAAAAATGTGTACATTTTTATTTTTTGCACGTTAACATATTTTTTGAATTTACATTTACAAGTCTGGGTTAGATTCCCGGTTTTAAGGTGCTTCTACTTTAGCTGGCCGCGCTATTATCCATCCATGCAGTATATACGTAACTGGCTTCATTTCGAGGGTAGCTCAAGCAGCTTATTTCCTAAGCTTTGTAAAGTTGTTTACCTGCAACTTCGTGCTCTTTTCCTACGAGGCTTCACATTGTTATCTGGCGTTACTTTCCGTTTCACTTTCATTGCTTTGAATTTCGTCTACTTATACACTGCAGATTTTGTCTGAATTTTTGATCATTCACTATTTTTAAGTTTTTTTAACATTTTAAGAATATTTGATACTTTTTGACACAGAATATTGACAAAGTCAATGCCATTTTTTAATAGAAAAAATTTAAGTGACAGGCATAGGTAGGTGGTAGTAGGTTACTAGGCAAATACAGTAAACACATTCAATGCCATCAAATCGAAAAAAAGTACATTTCTGTAGGTATGTACAGTCGATAGCAGATCAATGGTAACACTTGCAGTACGATTTCAAGTCTTACGACGCAAATAATAAGAACTGTCAAAAGTAAAAAGTGTTACTTTACTACTTAGTTTATTGATCTGCTGTCGACTGTACATATAACGAACAAAAACACCTTACTTTTATGTCACAGAGACGATGGACTTGCATCTGCGGAGATTACGGCATACCACTTTTGATTCCTTCACATTAATCAAACTCTTCATGCAAGCTCTTCGGTTTGGAGCAGACCTAAGCCCTTTTAAAAAAAATCATACTTTCCTATTAATAATACCTATTTATTTAATTTTATATAATTTCGGTAACGTTGTTCTATTTAAATATTTGCACACTTATATCTAAGCAGATTTTGATTGATCCGCCTGTATCTATCTAACATCCTATTTAATTACCAAAATCATATGCAAATAAATTTATTTCATATCATTTCATCGTACCGCTTCGGTCTACCTAAATATGTACCCTAATCCCGTTCCATCAACATTCGATCTATACCTAGGTAGGTAGGTACTTCTTCCGTTACAAATTACCGAAATATTTATCCAAAATTATTAGTTAGTTATCAAACTCGCGTTACTATCCTACGTACCTAAGTGGGCACTTGGCGAGTAAATATCTAGTTTAACTAAGTACTACGCAATTAGTTATCTAGCTACCTGAATCTGAAACCTTGGTCATCCAACCAGTCGTGCGACTAGTCGGCTGACACGGCGTTCGGGCGGAGAAAGGCATATCCGGATCCCGAGGTTGAATTATTGCAGCTTCATTTGTATGAGGTGGGGTGAAAATTGGCACAAGTCTATGTAAACTCGACTGTACATCAATGGTAACTTGAAGTACGATTTCAACGCTTATGGCGTAGGTAATAAGATCGGTACAAAGTTCATAGCGATACAATCAACAGCACATCGATACGCGGACACCCTATTCGAACGAAACTAATACGATGTAGATTAAATGGCTTTGTATAGGAGATGTGCCGTCGAGTGTACCTATAAAGCCTAACTAAAGTATTTTTTGCTACTTAGTAGCAGGTACAGTCGACAGCAGATCAATGGTAACACTTGCAGTACGATTTCAAGTCTTACGACGCAAATAATAAGAACTGTCAAAAGTAAAAAGTGTTACCATTGATCTGCTGATTGAGTAATAAAAAAAGGTGTTTTATCACTACAAACAATTTCTTCCAGGAAACTGTAGGGTATTTAAAAATAAAATCAAACACAGCTATTTGGGATCATTTTTTTAAGAACAAAAATTCTAGATAATAACAGAAATACGTGCTTATGTAAGTATTATGTATGATATAAAAAAAACAATAATAATATTTTAATATGCGTAGAATATATTCGGCCTGAAATAAACGACTTTTATTTATTTAATATCGAACAGGCTCTGGGTTTCAATAACAGTTTGTGTGGGGTGACCCCGTCTTCGTTAATGGTGAGTGGAGGTTAGGGAGGAGGGAGGGAGGGAGTCGGAGTGTTGTTCAGTGTAAACGTCACAAGCTATCACCACGGCAACGTAATTGGGGATAAGGTTTTGAGCGGTGAGGCGACTGAAGGCCTGACCGGGTAGGTATTTTGTTTTTAGGTACGGACAACAGCATATCAATGGTAACACTTGCAGTACGATTTTAAATCTTACGACGCAGATAATAAGAACTGTCCAAAGTACAAACTGTACAATACAAAAGAAAACAGAAAAGTATTACCTATAGAGGGCCTCAATAAGGTTGAGATTTTCAAGAACTACTGGACCGACAGTAAAACATATTTTACTTAGATTACTACACACTAGGTGAAGAAGGTTCAAAATCGGTCAAGTAGATACCTATATAGTTACTTTTTGAGAAAATCTCTTCATTAAGGCTGGGTGTGCATGGATTTTCAGTTATTCTATAAAGGCTACTACACCACAGAATATATAATAGTACAAGTACACTAACTACTAAAATTAAACGGCTGCATAAAATATATAGCGATCTTGGGGTAGGTATCTATTTAGAGACTGATGAATACCGATACACGATTGGACAAACTTCGTTCGATAGAAAAAATCGCAAATATACCCTTTCGATGTCTTATAAAATTAAAATAAGTTAAGCTTTTGTTCAAGGGTCCTCGGATAGATGGCGCTACTAGTTGCAATGGTTCGCATAAAGGTAGTACGACCATTCCATTATGTCGGCCCGCAGAGCGGGGCGAAGCGGGCCGCAGAGCAGCGCAAAATGCTTACTTAGCACATTAGTGATGGGCCGAGTCGCAGCCCATTGATTGATGGATTTTGAGTACAGTGTACTGCCAGATATCTTAACATGAACACGTGCGCGTGCACTGTAATTGCTTGCTATAGCACACTGTGTCGGGGCGCAGCGGAGCCACCAAAAACCCCGGCGGAATATGCGGCCAGCTGTGCGATAGTTCATATAATTTTCATAAGAGCGATTTGAGCGGATTTTTGCGCTGCGACCCGACCCGCTGCGGCCCGACATAATGTGCGCGAACCTTAAGCCCGCATACCGCAGACTGCAGACAAAAGAATTGTTTGGTACGAGATGAGTACGGTACGAGACGTACATACGATACTTGTATTGTGTGTATAATATGAGGTAGCAGTTGGTTAGTTACAATGCTACGTTAGTCGACAACAGAGAAAAGTATACAAGGGTCTCATTTTGGTTGAGATTTTCTCGAAAACTATGCTCCAGTCCAGTGACCCCACTGGTCAGTCTCGCGACTTCCATCGGTATCGTAATCGCTTTCAATTTGACACATGGACGCTATACATTACTTGCAATATGTTTGCAAGTTTTAACAAACGACATCGAAACGCCGCAATGTATAGTAAAATGATAACGATTGAAGTCGCGGTCACCCCACAGGGTAATGTAAGAACACGAGAGTACCTACAGCAGATTTCTATAATGATCGCCTTCTTAATAAGACGACACTACACCACTTGCAATAAAAGATAAGCCTAGAGTTAGCGGCTTGTACGCGTTCACGGCAGGCAAGGATCTATGACCATACAGCCTGTTCATAGGTAGTTTTGTTTAACGATGTTTTTCGCTAGTAAAGGCATAAATGCCTAAGTCTGTTTTGTATCCGTTCCGTATTCTTGTTTGTTAATTATTCCGTTGTTTTATCCACATAAAAAAATCCATTCTATGTACAATAAGTCCAATCCGTATGGTGTTTTCTCGGGTTATTCGTTAACTCTAGGGTTATATTTTATTGCAAGTCATCCTTTGAAGAAGAAACCCAAACCGCTTGTATGTACAAACTACATCAGATCAATCGTAACTAATATATGGTAATGGTACGGTGGATGGAACACAGAGACAGGTGTACAGGAGAGTTTTTAATGTTGACATTTTCTCAAAAACTACTTGACCTATTGCAAAAATTATTTCACTGTTTGATAGATAAAAGTTAAAACTATGTAACTGTAAAATTATTATTAAATTCCGTCCAGTAGTTTTTGATAAAATCTCAACCTTATTGAGGCCACCTGTATACTTATCTCTGTCTTCGACTGTACTTGCAGTAGGTATGATTTCGACTTGTACGGCAAAGATAATAAGAACGACCCAAAGTTCAAAGTGTTATATTTGATGTGCTTTGGGCTGTACCTAATTTAAAAATAAAAACGTGACCAAATTCCCCCTTGTAAGAGCAGGATAGAGATATCAATCACATTGACCCATTACGCGTTCACACAGAAGTTCAAATGAAATAAAAAAAAACCAAACGGATACAGACCGACGCAAAGAATGCACTCAGATACCGTATGACTCATCTCATCTCGTCAACTGGCCATCTCCAGTGTTGCCAACTATAATTTTGGAATTATGTTCGGTGAACTCCAAAATTTCGTCAAAATTAATAAAAACCTACCCTAATAGTAATCTATTAGAAAAAAAATTTCATCGATAATTTTCGTTAAAAAAATGAGGGATGTTGTGGCTTAGGTAGTCGGCACTGTTGTCAGGTTCTTTTCAGTTTCAGGACTTTCAGGGGTAAACGAATAAAAACATGCAGACTAGCTACATAAGTAGGTATCTAGTTACTGACAAAAAATTTGGAATTGCGCTAACTGCACTCTTTCCGTTAAAGTTCACCTTTACTGAATTACCTTCCTTAGATAGGTACTTTAATATCCTTATATTCATGATAATTTTGTGACTCGTCACGACCGGGATACGAACCAGGGACCTCGTCATTAATGTGGCAATTTATTTAAATAGGTAAGTATAGATAAATAGTATTGCAATTCGCATCACATGGCGTGCATACAATTTATTTTTAAATCCTATGAAAAATAGGCTAAATGACGAATTTTCTCGTTTCAACCTCATCCAAATCCGCTAGATCTGACGGAAATTCTATCAACTTGGCAACCACTGGCCACCTCAAAGATTACACTACCAGCATAAGGTGATACGTCATCTGTATTATTAAAGCCTTCGTAGATGAACTACGTTAAGCTCAAGATATATTGGTTCTTCATGGTCTAACACAAGCTTTTGCGGTCGTCAAAATCGTTTATTGGAACTTTGTTGAGGTTTAGAGATCTTACTGGATTATGTTATTAGAAAATGTTATTTTGTAAATGAGAGTTAAAGATAATAGTAACGTTAGAATAAGGGCACATAAGTAGGTACATTCCAAACACGTAGATATAATACTCTTACAAAAGTAGATATTGAAATGACAATGCCAGATTCTGCCCCACCATCAACTGCATCATGAACAAGATAACAAATAAATGTAAAACTATTTCGGGTTTTTTTTAAATTATTGGTTTAAAATAAAGTTTCAAGTACAACATGCGAGTCAAAAAACAGCTTAATTAAGAATTCAGAAAATAATAAGAAATCGAAGCGAATTATTCATTGTCTTTGTTATCATTTTCTACTACTCTCGCAACTCCTACTGATTATGATTATGCAATATGAAACCTGTAATAAGTCCCCAACAAAATAATATATGAGCTTCAATGGTCACGTAGGTGACCAAAGGTGGGGCAAAGCTCTATTGAAATGTGGCAATGTCATTTGTCTCGGTACTTATAGCTTCACTCTAACTTACAGAGAAAAACATGGAGGGCTCATAAAGTGTGATTTTACCCAAAAAATCTTACCTGACCGATTTTATAAAATTATTTTGATGTGATTAGGTATTTTTAACAATAATTGAAGTATTTTTTTAACAAATCTCTATTTTAATGAGGTTTTCTGACTATATTATCCTGAGTTCGAGATAATCTCTGGCATAAACGAAAATAGGCTGTATTATGTATCCCACTTGCGCTTTCGTTTGGGTTAAATACCTACTTTACTTATGTGTGAGCGGGTTAGTTAACTCGGTTCAATCCTCGTTAAGTCGCTAACTTTTTATTCATACGTGATTTACAGTTACGCCACCGTTTAGCCACCCTGCCCCTTTCTATCTTAACCTTTTTTAACGAAACTTCCTAGGGTAGGTTATGTATAGGATAAAAGATGCCAAAACCGAGTGATCAGACAATGAATTTATTTTCTCAAAATTCCCAGAAAAACTCTGCACCGAAAGGTCTGCGACCAATCGACCATTCTCGTAGCACTACCTAACGCCGCCGCCATCGTCTTAGGTCCAGACGTAACAATAGTTTTAACTAAACCCCATCCAACTTCGGGGGTATAGCTACCATAAAGATAATTGCCATAATTTGTACATTACTGTAACAGGGTTGATGTGCTGTCGACTGCACTGACTGGTGTTTCATTTAGATCACGTCATGCGCAAAAAGGCGAGATTTCCTTATTTCGACAAAATAAAAGGGATGTCATATTTGATCTAATACTCGAGGGGAAGTCACTGTTTCATGTTTTGCGCCTAATAAGTAAATGTGCTGTTTAAGTATTAAATGCGACCTTTCGATCACGACCTTTTATTTAATTATATAAAAAGACATTGCCACATTTCAATGGAGCTTTGCCCACCTACAAAACTACATGACCATTTAAGCTGTAGGTACCTATCATTTTGTTGGGGACTTATTACAGGTTTCATATTGCATAATCATAATGAGTATCATTTTCTACTACTCTCGCAACTCCTATAGAAGAATAACAAAAACAATTAATAAATCGCTTCGATTTCTTACTATTTTCTTTATATATATATTATTGGTTTAAAACTTTATTTTAAACCAATAATTTTAATAAAAAACGGAGATATATTTTACATTTATTCGTTATCTTGTACAACTTGCAGTTGATGGTGGGGCAGAATCTGGCATTGTCATTTCAATAAATTGTTTAAGTATACCTTTGCACCATTTCATTTCCTGTGGGTCCTGTGGTACAACGGCCGTGGCTCCAAAATCAAAAGCGAAAAGTTCAAAAAGTGACGGATATTGGGACAGTTCCCTTAACACAATTTATCTAACTTTTGACTAAGTACGGTCGATAAGATAAAAGTACACAGGAGAATTTTGTACAGTAGAATTTTTAGTGGATAGTCCATAAGAGTTTTTTGCCACTTTTTCTCCTCAGCGTTGGCACCTTTTCCTTGCAAAGTGGTGTAAATGTAAATTCAAAAAATATATTGACGTGCATAAATGTACTCAACGTGCTTACTTGCAATAAAGAGATTTGACTTTGACATAGACAAACATTCAATTCAAATACACTTTATTGATAAAAAACACAACAATTATAGAAACATCTTGCTGGTACAAAGGGATAAACTATAAAACACTAGCTGCTGCCCGCGAGTTCGTCTGCCTATGTGTTATTCTGATGTATGAGCAAAGTTTCATTAAAATCCATTCAGTAGTTTTTGCGTGAAAGAGCAACAAACCTCCATCCATACAAACTTTCGCGTTTATAATATTAGTGGGATAGAATTACAATTATGCGCTACCATGTCGTCGTCGTAATAAGGCCGCCTATAAGGCTGTGCAGGCTATTCAGTGCAGAGCCAAGGAAAACCTACATCGCGCTATTGAAATTTTCCCCGCTGGAAGTATAAATACAATTTACTCCCATTCCACATTGGGTAGTCCGTCTCTGCGCAATGCCTGGCTTATGGCGGCTGGGCCGGTCCAAATCAGTCGCCCAATCAGATGAGGTTATATTATATGACCTACGACCTTTGAATCATTATAAGGACAGCGATTACATTTATTTACTAGGTAAATGGATTGTGGCACTACTTGTGCAGAGGATTTGACTACCTATTTTGCAAAGTTTTATGATATCCTATACATATATATATGGACAATTGGACATATTCCATCAAAATCTTTTGCATTCTTAATGCGCAAAGTTAAATCTCCTAACTGCGAAGATGGAATTTTTAAGGTTGAATGTCAACCTTGAAAATTTTAAGAATTCTTACAATTTACTTGTTTAATAGATAAAAGTTAAAACTAAAAGAATTATTAAATTCTATTTTGCATAGTTTTTGAGAAAATCTCAACTTTATTGAGGCCTCCTGACTTTTCTCGCCTTGTACCGTTCGTACAAGTTCGTTCGTTTCTCGTTCTCTGTAGACCAGAAACATAATTGATATTTATATTATATTGGACTTTATTAAATATTGGGCAATACTCAAAATATTTTAATATTATTAAATATGTAGGTACTTACCCTATTATTACCGAAAACTATCGATACCTATATTACTTAAGTTCTTTTATATTGTATCCTTACAGATGAATTCTGATTCAAAAGCTGAATATTTTCCTAATACAACAGCAGATCAATGGTAACACTTGCAGTACGATTTTAAATCTTATGACGCAGATAATAAGAATGGTCCAAAGTCCAAAGTGTTACACTTGATCTTACCTACCTAATTTATTCAAAACTAAAGGAACTCAAAACCATATTCAAAATTCAAACCATCAGCCTATTGGCAAAAAGGCTAAACCTAAGTAACTAATGCAAAATAAATTAAATATTAAACGTAATTTTCGATTCAACCCCGATCGATAGTGACAATTCGGCAGGATGGGATCATCCGCCCCCGAACAGGGTCACTGACCCCGCTGCATCACTTACTGCATCCACACCATAATGCAGGGGACACCATACTGCTATTTAGGCCCTCTTAGCTTTGGGGCTGCGGTGACCAAACTTTATGGTTTTGAACTATTAGTTTGGACTATTTTTACATCTTCTTTATTTTTTGCGACGGTTTTGCTGTTGATTGATTAATAAACGAGTCGTTCCCAAAGGTCCATGAATCTATTGATCTCCTTTTCCCACCAGGTCCACGGTAAAATAAAATTGGCTTTAAATCTCCATACACTAATTCCCAGCAGGTCCACGACATTATGTAGTTACCTATTTAGCAATTAAAAAATCATTGTTACTATTTTAAAATATGTACCGCTGAGAGTTTTTTTTAACACTTTTTCTTCTCAGTAGGGTTGGCACATTTTCCTCGCAAAACGATGTAAATTCCAAAAATCTTGACGTGCAAAAATATAAGGAATGTATTTACTTGCAATAAAGATTATAGAAATATGATTATGATTCTTATCGTATTTAATTATGTTATTTTTATTAATTCTTTCACGCTTTCTAACTACTTTTGCTGTCATAAGAAAAAGGGCCAGTGCATTACTTAATGCATCCACAATCCACATCATGATACAGATGACATCACACTACTATTTTTGGCTCTCTTTTTTAGATTTTTGACGATGGGTTTTAATTTAAATATGTTTTACCTGTCGTCTGTCGAAGTCTAATTTAATTATTGCAAGTAAGCACGTTGGGTACAATTTTACACGTCAACATTTTTTTATTGCACCAGGTTGCAAGGAAAAAGTGCCAACGCTGAGGAGAAAAAGTGGCAAAAAACTCTCAGCAGCACATCTTTTAAAATATGATAACACAACTGTTACTATTATTAGTAATCTAAACTTTAGCCTTCATGCGGAACCGGCGACACTACTATTTACTCCATGTTTTTGAGTTTCATTAATTAAATTCGTATCTTGTGTTGAGAATCTTGTTATTTTTACTAAATCTTTAAAACTATCTATGATTCTTAGGCCTTAGCCCTTAAGAAAATATCAATACACCACCCTATTTGGCGCCAAAAAACCTGTAATCTGTCCGTATGTCCACCCTACTTATGGTTCTATGGGGTATCGATTATGCCCCGCGCGCGCCGCCCGCCCCCGGCACCGCCCCCGCCCGCCCCGCTTCCCACTTACACACTTGCGTAAAAATACGCAGTTACTTTTGCACAAAACCTAAGTAAACAACTTATAGTGTAACTTAAAATCAACACTTAGGTATAACTTAGGTTATTTATGCGTAAAAAGTCGAGAATCGGGCGCAGTGGCGTGCTTTGGGAGGCCTACATCCAGCAGTGGGCTGATGATGATTTATGCGTAACTAAAGAGAGAGACGCCTCTAAATTTAGCATGCGGCACTCTAGAATCGACACAAATGTGTCTACAAAAGTCAATCCCTTCGAATGTAAGTCAGTCCATTAAGTGTACAATTGAGCTCTCTATGTGACGGTGATACGGCTTAGATTGCAATATTTTTGTGTATTGCATTGATTGTATATCAGCCCCCTTACCATGAACTCTTATAGCAAGATTACTTTGTTATTTCATATCATGACGACCTTAAAGTAAGCTTATTAACACAATTTTAGTGTCGGACCAATCAGGGCACTGATTTGCCAATGTTTCGCCACCACAAGAAACGCCATAATTAAATTGTAAGTAACGGACGTTGTAAATGCACCTTACAGATATAAGTATCTATAAAACCGCGAAGGAAAAAAATCTTCGCGCTCTATGGAGACAGCCTAGAGTATATTTTGTATGGGGACGGGACAGGTCTCCCCGTCCCCGACCCTTGTTGTTTACTTTCACTTTCAGACTTCAGAGACCTCTAATTTTATATGTTCGACTTCTATTGAAAATTCAAACAATGGAAAAACAAATGTGTCGCAGAGATGTTAAAAGTCATGCAAATCCGGAGTCTACGATTAAATATGACTTACTCCATAGACGTTCTTGCTTCATGGTTAATGCTCTAAGTAAGTACAGTAACTAACTTTAAATTAAGAACCATTTCCTATAAACTATGGACACGCATTTGATAGTAATAAGGACGAAATATCCAAATCAAATTACCGTCTTTCTAGACAGATTCAATAAACAAGATGTTAATTAATTAAATGGCGTCACTAGGAATGGTTAGGTTAGTTAGGGGAACTGGCAACTTTAATTGGAAATCGTACTTCAAGTGATACCATCGAAATGTTGTCGGAGACAATTACAACAATCTTTTTTTTTGGTGAGTAGACCTTTGGTCTCAATTTAAACTGAAGGAATATGTTAATTCAGGGCCCTTTATGCAGCTGTACTGTGATTGAAACAATATTCAATATTCATCCCATATTTTTCCACCTTGCCTGTTAGATCCTACTAAGTGCGATTCCGAAATAAACTTATGGAGCCCTAATAAGTACCTAATTAGGGTATGAAAAGTAAAAAAAATTCCACGGAAAATCTTAGAACGAAACTTCCGTTACAGCATGAACACCTATATAAATTTTTCAATTTTTTTTAATACACTCGTCTTTATTTATAACAAATCAATAACATATTTACATAAACCAAAAAAAATTACATAAAAAATTTAAAAATAAAATACTTATAAAATAAAATTCTAAAAATGTACCTATTTGGACGCGGTATTCCAGCTGTGAGTGGCCTCTACCAGTCACAGGTTTAGTTTTTCTTGATGTTTTTTGTTGAAAAACCCTTAGATTTTTTTCTAACTATTGGAAATATCAGTTATTATCGTATACGTGGGTTGTAATAATTTAACTGATGGCGACATCTCTGTCGACGGCGCGTAGGTAGCGAATAACACGAGTGGCAATTGTTCTCGTAGGTATTGACAGTGTAAACACGGAGACATTTCTGTTTCATTGCGTTTGGCCCCCGGGGTTAATTAGCGAGGGCTATACAAGGTAAATATGGACATCAAGAACATACTGACACACTGATAGGTATACCTCATATCACAGCAAGCGTATTGTAAACAAATATGATCGTCTATATCTCATCCCACATTAAGTGTCTTGCTTTGTAAACAAATGATCGTCTCTATACCTCACCTTGCAGCAAATGTCTTGCTTTGTAAACAAATATGATCGTCTATACCTCATCCCACAGCAGTGTCTTGCTTTGTAAATAAATATAGTCGTCTATATCGCATCCCACACCAAGTGTCTTGCTGTGTAAACAAATATGATCGTCTATACCTCAGCCGACATAAAGTGTCTTGCTTTGTAAACAAATGATCGTCTTTATCTATACCTCATTCCACAGCCAGTGTCTTGCTTTGTAAACAAATATGATTGTCCATACTTCATCCAACATTTAAATATCTTGCTTTGTAAGGTGCTTTAGGTTAGGATGAGGTAGGAACACTGAATCGAAACCGATTGTATAAAAATGATTTTCAAATGCATTGTCAAGTTTCATCTCCCCGGTTTTGTTCATTCGTGCCCTATCAAATCATTGTCTGATGTGATAATGACCAAGAAACATACTCCAAGAATTACATTCAACGTATACTGTAGACAGCTAGCTCCAGAGGAAGCAACGTAATATTTTATTTCGTGCGAAACACTGGGGATTATTCAGTTGCCGCAAAGTGTCCGATTTGTCCAGCGACCAGTCGCCAAACAGCTTTCGTTGACTGTATAGTGACCATGGATTGAGAAATCAGGCGGATGTGCGAAGTAGTAGGTGCATAATATTCTTCTTCTAAGATGTTGAAAAGCACCATGTCTATTAAAATTCTGGCCGACGCAGTTTGAAAAATATGGTTTCAATGCAATTCCCAGGATCAGGGTATCCTGGGAACAGCTCCCTTCCATATAATGAGATCAGCGAAATCATCCTTATGGTAGAGGGTTTTTGTTCCGAGACACTGTAGCTGTATTGGAAAAGAACTTGTCACGAATTCCCCAGGTAGGCGTGGCGAATTTTTTTTTTTAAATTTCGTTTTATATTTTATCTAATTTTAGGTTGGGCTAAGTATATTTTGTGACACGACACATCCACCTAATTTTGAAATCCTGTTGCGGACCGTACACATCGAACCACCAGAATGCGTTGACCCCAACCTCCTCCGGATCTCTTCACAACTGAGGACACAAAGGAGATGAGGTTTCTCGAGTCACGGACCAACTAACCCTGGTGGTACGCATAACCGACCGTAAGATTTTACGAAAATTAACTTTAAGGGGTACTTTAATCTAAACCTTTAGCAGATTAGGGTTTTCACGTAAGCGTATAACATTAAGGGTGTTGGTGAGAGGTCATCCTGCAAAAAATATATTATTGAAATACCTACTACAATGGACTTACAAGTTGTACGGGAAAGCATAGCTAGTATTATATTGGCAACTGCACTTGTTCTATGAATTTTCTATTTCCGCGATGTTTTCTTCATACATTTTACAATAAGTCTACCTATACTGCCCAAATAAAGTGTCTTATTTTGTAAACAAATATGATCGTCTAATTACCTGCTGTGATGTAACACTGAAGGAACTGATTGATCGAACCTGTTCATCATTGTGAAAATAAAGTGATCCGATAAAATAATGTGAAAATAACTATGCAATAATCACAGAACAGCTTAAAATGTTAGTTAGTAGGGTAGGGTAGTTTCTGTTTACAAAATAATAGCAAATCGATCAGCTGATAGTACAAAACGTGTGAAATGTCAAAAGGCAATAAAATAGACGAGAAATCCCAAATAAATAGCGAAAATCCAAAAATAGTAGAACAAACATTATAAATGTAGTTCCGGCTTACTGACCCATTGCGTTACACCGTGTATAAACTCTCACTTTTTTGGTTGATGGCCGGTTCACTAAGTTATAATTCTAAAATATGATACTCATAGGTAGTTTATTGTACAAAAACGACAGAAGACACGAAAACAGAGAAAAGTAAACAAGGGCCTCCAATAAGGTTGAGATTATTTCAATAACTATTGGACCAAATTCGATAACTCTTTTACAGTAGGTAGTTAATACCTACATAGGTTTAATTTTTATCCTGTGAAAGAATTCTTACAAATGGTCACGCAATTTTTGAAAAAATCTCTACCTTAAGAACTCTCGTGCAGGTTCGATCCCCGGCCATGTACCAATGAATTTTCCTCGGATTTTTGGAAGGAATAAATGCTCGAATGCTCTAAAAACGGTGAAGAAAAATATCGTGATATTATTATTATTTGATATCAGGGTGTTATTTATTTATTTATTTATTCAAAAAAAAGTACAGCATTACAGTCAAACACCAATGCACTATACAATTCATGGTCAATTCATTATTAATAAAATTATTATTAATCAGATGTCATAAAAAAAAGAACATAAATAATAATACAAATAATTTAAAAGTCAGTCAAGATTACAGTTATGTTATAATAATAATATATAAGATTACATACATCGTGAATTAATTAATAAGTCATTCATCCATCATTCTCACAAAATAGCAAACATTCTCGCACCACTAAGTACAGGGGGTCGGCGAACAGGTGTTGGTACAAGCCCAAGAGTCATTGCGACCTCAAAGGTCTATTGTGGCCGTGAAGTTCTTATATCTCGCTCCCAAGACCAACGTCCTTCAGGAATCGTATGATGCACTTGGGCGAGAGAGTTTTAATATCCTCGGGTGGCATTATTAAGGCACGGCTTCTGCTGTGAATGAATGCCGTAGCCTGCATGCCGTGGGAAAAAATCTAAGGCATATGTAATTCGCCAATCCGCACTGGGCCCGCGTGGCGGATCATGGCCCGAGTTCCTTCGATATAAGGGAAGGTCTGTGCCCGAGCAGTGGGGACATAAAAATCAGTCTAATGATGATACACAATCTAGCATTTCCCTTTCAACTCCTGATAAACAATGAATGCGATTTTGTTTCACCGTCCGTATAATTGCGCCGATAACAACTCGTCTGGGGGCGGCATGGCCCCGTCCCTAAGGCTTGGGTCACTCGCGGTTTCCTGGGCCTTTGTGTTGGGCATAAAGAGTTTTGAGGGCTCTCGATCGGGTGAATGGAATTTGAGCTGAAATAAACATACTCGAGAAGAGCAGTGGAACAGTTGTTGGGTCACTGGATTACGATACGGTTGTACAGGTTCAATGAGTTTTCCTCATTTTTTTCAAAGGAAAAACTTACGTATACCGATGCCCATGTCAAGTGTCTATTTTGTAAACAAAAACTACTAACATTTTAAGCTTTTCTGTGATTATTGCATAGTTCATCATCATCATCAGTCTATTTATATTGCCCGACTGCTCGGGCACATATTTCTCTTACATCGAGGGAGCTGGGGCCATGATCCACCACGTGGGCCCAGTGCGGATTGGCGGATTTTACATGCCTTAGATTTTTTTCTTCTTCTACCGTTTAACACATGGCGAGAAGGTTCTTCGACATACAGGATCGAGATCTTTCTTTTTTGTCTTTAAAAAAAAATGTTAACAGTTGTAGAGTCTTGTCCCATTTCGCAATTGACTGGCTCACGTGTACCACACTCGATGGGGTGAGTGACCGCGTGCGGATGTCGGGCGCACGGGCCGCGGTCCAGGGTTCCCGTTCCGGTTCGGTTCCGCTCCGGTGACAATGTGCAGGCGCCCTTAGGTGGGTGGCAATTTCATGAGTGCTTAATTGATATATATCAACCGTACTTACCCAAAGATTTAGCAAAACACGACAAAGATAATATGAGAACACTTGTTAAGAAGGCGTATTACAGGATAGATGACTATTTAAACGATAAACATGCATGGTGTGTGTCGCCGGTTCCGCATGAGGGATAAAGTCTAGATTACTAACAATAGTAATAGTTGTGTAATATCTAGTTATTAAGTAATTGTGCATTATTATATTATTTTAAAAGATGTGCTGCTGAGAGTTTTTTGCCACTTTTTCTCCTCAGCGTTGGCACCTTTTCCTTGCAAAGTGGTGTAAATGTAAAATCAAAAATATATTGACGTGCAAAAATGTACACAACGTGCTTACTTGCAATAATTAAATTTTACTTTGATCTTTGTCGTGTTTGGCTAAATCTTTGGGTGTACTTACCCGGTCTAACACAGAAAGGTGTACAGGGATCGAGATTTTCTCAATAAAACTTAACCAATTTTTTAAAACACTTTTTTTATATAGCACCTACTCTAAACTATCGCTACTGTCAGTAAACATATATGTCACCACTCTCAAACAATTGTGATGACATTCATTCAATATGTACAATTTAACTTTTAAATAACTGTTTTATGTAAATGTTGTGTACCTAATAGTTATTATTGGAATGCAAATTGAATGTTGTACTATACATAAGATTCTCTACACTGCACTGTAATAATTTATGTTATGCTACTATGCAGAAAATAAATAAATAAAATAAACTATTTATTTCATCATCAGTTTATTTATATGTCCCCACTGCCCGGCACAGACCTTCCGTTACATCGAGGGAGCTGGGGCCATCATCCACCACGCGGGACCAGTGCGGATTGGCGTATTTCATTTTTTTTTACGGTATGCAGGTTTCATCAGGATATTTTTCCTTCACCAATTTGAGAGCACACGGCAAATGTACGTAAGTTTTTCCGTCGAAAAAACCGAGGATAAATCATTGGTACATGGCTGCCTTGGCTGGGAATCGAACCTGGGACCTCCGTATCGCAAGTCCATTGACCCAACCACTGAGCCACGGAGCGCTCTATTTATTTACTAAGTAGTAAAAGATTTTTTTACAATCGTTCAAATAGTTCATGGGGAAATCTCAACCTTATTTAAAAAAAAATAGGCTCAAAATTTTACTAGTGTTACAATTTATAGCTGAGCCAAACAAAAACAATGACATGGCAAACCCCATCTAATCATACTAATCAAACTACCTATACCGTATACATAAGTAATAATTGTTCATACGATATACACATTTAAATTATCATCAGCTGCTGTCAAACATATGTCACAGAATCATTGATGACATTAAGATAATGACATCTGACTGTCTTATAAAAAACATATTATCGCGAACAAAAGCGGATGGCTGAGGATCAACACGATAGCAACCTATACCACGGGTTTACCTCAAACATTAACTAAAACGAAACTAATGCTTAAATAAATGTACATTGAATTGTGAATATAGTTCAATGAGTGAGAGTTTTGAAGAAAAGCATCAATGGATTCGCAATAAAGTAATTGTGACGCTTAAATTACGCATGCGCGTAGCCGCTACAGAGGCATACCGACGATATCCAAAAGGCCGTAAGTGTAAAATGGAAGATATTTGAATTGAAACTGTAAGACAGTGGGATAAAGTTGTTAAAGTATGGTAATGAAGGTAAGGAGGATGCCATGGAGGGGCAAAAAAGAGTAATGTTCGCCGGCGGTCGGTTTCATTCGGGCGCTATCGGCGCGCACGTGCTAACCGCAGGATGCGTGGCCGCCATGGTAATGACTTGACTGGCATGCTACTCGAAACACTATTTGGGTTTGAAAGTTTGTCAACTAAGAGCTCTATGGCGCTGTGGTTAGGACATTGGACTTCCAATGCAGAGGTCTGTGTTCAAAACCCAGACGGACAGTTTTTCGAAATAAATTAAGCACATTTTACCCGATTGTTATTATAAATTAACGGCAAAGGAAAACATCTTGAAAGCTTTATACACTGATTACTCTAATACGCGTGAAGGTGAAGTAATCACTAGCTACTAGCCTGCAAGTAAATGGCGTGAGTAGGTACATCGACTAGTACTTAGTTGATGTACAATCCGAAGCCCAAATCAAGTGTTTTATTTTGTAAACAAATATGATCATCTAATTACCTGTTGTGATGTAACACTGAAGGAACTAATTGATTGAACCTGTTCATCATTATGAAAATAAAGTGATCCGATCTGAATAATGTGAAAATAACTATGCAATAATCACAGAACAGCCTAAAATATTAGTAGGGTAGGGTGGTTACTGTTTACAAAATAAGACACTTGATTTGGGCGTCGGATTACTTAACTTAGGAGTTTATTTTTTATTATTTCCTGGAATTAAGTAAATGCCAACTGGCTAATTTAAAATAATCAATATGAGTGGTTAATTTAATCTACACATCTACTCTATTGTTTTTGGTTGTATTGTTAAAGATAGCTGTAAGTTATTAAAATAGGAACATAGGTAAGTAGTCCGCTATTCCTGTACACGGATTACACTCTCTTTGTTCTGACACGGGCGTGGCGCGCTCATCTTGAAAAATATCGTCGAAATCGGTCGAGTTTCAACCAAACAACACTTCTTAAACAGAAGTAGGTACTTAATGGCTATAGTTTTAATTCTAAAATAAGTATACCTACTTATTAAATGAGAATGGCATCTTGTACTGCGTAAATTATGAATTGTAATGACCCCTCATTTCAAAGTGACAGTTGTAAGAAAAAAAAACAAGCTTTTAAAGTTGATAATAGATGGCGTTGCACCGAAGTGCGATATCAATGTAAAAAAACATAGCGCCATGAAAATAAAATCAATGCCAGCTGAATAATTTATTATTATTGGTTAGTTTGTTTTCGACATCTGTCGTAGAACCGATAACCGATGGGGTTATAATAAAACGGCATTCATTACAAAAAGCGTAAAAGAACGCTGCCATGTTATCCGGCTTGTTAATATTTCAAAAGCAAGTTGAACGCTCTCCGCGCGCATTGCTAATGAGAGACCAAAGCGGTAATGACAATATTGCATACTACGGAACTGAACTGATGATAAAAATAATGGAGCATTTTTTTTTTAATTTATTTATTTATTCACTATATAGAAATATATAACAACATGGTATTTTGGTTATTCTAATAAGTATATCTATTGAATATATAACCTGCTGCAATTAATCATCCGGGGCAAAATTTGTGGAAAGAGGAGCGTTGGCAGGAGAAGACACTCTTGGCTGAAGAATTTGCGTGATTGGTTCGGCTGCAGCACCGGCTCCTTGTTCCGGGCAGCCGTTCAGAGGGTGAAAATTGCCATGATGTTGTTCAACCTTCGATGAGAAGAGGAACGTTGAGAAGAAGATTGAATATATGCATGGAGAGGGTTGGGGTTTCCGCTATTGGATACGTTTACTCCATCCCTCTTCCAAATTAATACGAGTTTGTATTACCTGACTAAATAAAAATTATTAACCTATTAGGTAGTACCTAATAATGGAGCATTAGGACTGGAAAGTTTTAATTTATATAAAAAAATGGGGTTTATTATCGGTTTATTCCACTTTGTTCTCCTGTGTGATATCACCTGGGTGAACAATGTGGCCTTTTCAGTGTCCCAATATCACATTGGAATCATTTCACCCAGGTGAATTCATTCGATATTATCAGTTCACCTTGGAATCATTCACCATATATTCGCATGATCGAGATTAGTTTTAAAACCGTAAAAGTAAAGTAAGTATGGCAGCAATATAAACTGTTGGTAGCTAGTCACCGCCTTGTTGAACTACTTTAAAAAAAAAACTTCCAGCCACCTGGATGACGAACCGTTCAAACGTAGGTACGACGAACTGCGTTCGTAGTTTAAAAGTTCATTACCGTTCAATATACTCAATGTCGTTGATTTAAATTTTAATTATTTTCCGGTTGCCACGTTTTACCTCAAGCGCTTATTTTGTTTCATACTTGAAAATGTTTCATAATGTTCACGGACGTTTGGACCAATGTTGGATCAAATATACTTATTACACCATGATGATTTCATTCGTTCTTAGTGAAAGGCATGGCGTCCTACGTAATTCTCTTATAACCTTGGCTCTTGCCACTTCATGAAGATGGGAATACGAATTCAGTGCAAATAAATAGAAACAAACGGTCTATTATGTAGACAATTTGAGGAAATAGATAGATTAGGCCCACATATATCGTCATTAGCCGATAGACTTAGTTCAGCCGCCTATGCAGTCAAAAAAATTAGACAACTGACAGATGTGGCTACCGCAAGGTTGGTTTATTTCAGTTACTTCCATAGCATCATGTCGTATGGTATCATTCTGTGGGGACGGGCAGCCGACATCGAGACCATTTTTATACTACAAAAACGGGCAATACGATTTATATACAATCTGCGTTGTAGAGAATCTCTGAGGGAATTGTTTAAAAATATTAATATACTGACGGTAACTAGCCAATTCATTTATGAAAATATCATGTACGTACGCAAAAATATATCTCTATTTCCAAAAATCAGTGACACACATAGTTATAATACAAGAAATAGAGATAAACTTGCATTTCCCGGATTCAGACTACGTAAGGTTAGTACATCCTTCATGGGGCACTGTATTCGCTTTTATAACAAGTTGCCAGAAAGTGTCACGACATTGACAGAGAGGAAATTTAAAAATTTCATTAAAGGAACACTTGTTAAGAAGGCGTATTACAGGATAGAGGACTATTTAAACGATGAACATGCGTGGTGTGTGTCGCCGGTTCCGCATGAGGGATAAACTTACTAACAATAGTAATAGTTACGTATTGTATAGTTATTAAGTAATCATTGTTTTAAAAGATGTGTTGCTGAGAGTTTTTTGCCACTTTTTCTCCTCAGCGTTGGCACCTTTTCCTTGCAAAGTGGTGTAAATGTAAATTCCAAAAAATATATTGACGTGCAAAAATGTACTCAACGTGCTTACTTGCAATAAAGAAATTTGACTTTTTTTTGACTTTTTAAGTTTTATGCATTTTATTATACTATCAAAATCAAATTTCTTTATTGCAAGTACCTAAGCATTTTGTATACCATTCTTGCACGTCAACATATTTTTCATACATCTCGTACCGGTCAGCTGATTGATTTGTATGAGACATTAATTTATTTTTATTCGAAAAGTTGTAGAACAAAAGTTGTTCTGTTACCACTCCTGAACACCCTCCCTTCGGCTTCATATACCCTTTACGTTACACCCTGTATATGACTATCGGCGAAACACTTCATGCGGGCTTAGGTATAGGTACCTAGTACCTACTCGCTACTAGTAAATGTATTAGGTACCTATGTTATACCACCAGAGTTATTCACCAAAACTTGTAGTCATACAAATAATGACCTCCGCCTCCCACAAGCGAGGTGAATCAATCAACTCAAGGTCTTCTTCCCAGTAAAAGGTTCAACCATTCTATACACGAGTCGAGACCTCTGATATAAAACACTGTGAAAGAAAATATAGGTCTTGTTATTTGCAACTTAATATTCTAGGATATTATAGACAGGCTAAGTAGCCATTAGTATTATGATATAAATACGTATGAAATACAGGGTGTAACGGAAAATATAAGCCGAAAGAGAGGTGTTCAGTAAGTAGTTAACTGAACAACTTTAGTTGTGCAGCTTTTAGATTTTCGCAAAACTTACCCTTTTCGCTACACCATGTAGGTACAGCTAACAGCAGATCAAGTGGACTTTGGACCGTTCTTATTATCTGCGTCGTAAGATTTTAAATCGTACTGCAAGTGTTACCATTGATCTGCTGTAGTCCGTACCTTAGGTAATAAAAGTTACCTATCTATACATATTAGTTTTGTTGCACTCTATAGGTACAGTCGAAGACAGAGATAAGTATACAGGCGGCCTCAATAAGGTTGAAATTTTCAAAAACTATAGGACCCAATTTAATTATTCTTTTATAGTTACATAGTTTACGCTTTTATCTATCAAACAGTGAAATATTTTTTGCAATAGGTCAAGTAGTTTTTGAGAAAATCTCAACCTTAAAAACTCTACTGTACACCTTTCTTTGTCTTCGACCGTACTACTCTACTATAGAGGCTCTAATGAACTTTTTAACCCCTCAGCCGCTGTTATGAAGATTTTCGTGCGGTATTTGAACTTCAAGGGTTGAACCCAGGCCGTTGCTGTTAACCTCCTATGAATATTTATATCAGCCCGGCTTCCAGTGGCTGCCCTTGTAAGGGACTTGCTATTGTATTTGTATAGCAATGTTAGACGAGAAGTGAAACTTCTCGACATGTTTTTTTCTGTACATACTCATTTATGCGCGTATTTTCAGTTTTTCTACGAAGGCTACGGCATTAAAGGCGTCTGAAAAAAATATATAGCAATCTTGGGGTGTCTATTTAGAGACTGATGAATACCGCTACACGATTGGTCAAACTTCGCTGGATAGAAAAAAATAGTAAACATACCATTCCATGTCATTTAAAATGAAAATTATGTCTAAACCGAAATAGTTATTCAATACAAAATATATATCAAAATGTAGGGTACTAAAAAAAATCAGATTTTTGTTGGCGTATTTTTATTTCCCTGCCAAAATTCATAAAAATACAGTATCACGTAGTCTTATCGCTTACAGCGATCTCTTCCAAACAACCTCTGGGTAGAGAATTCAGCGGATGACAAAAAAATGAATCTGAATCTATCCAAATATCTAAATACAACAAGCTAGAACAACAGATCAAAGATAAATAAAGTTTTTAGTTTAGACATACCTACCAAAAAAAAATTCTCAGCGCCAAAAAGGTTTGTGTTTATAATCGGATATTGAATATGCTCCTCACGGACTGCGAGGGTGTTTTATGGTATACTCTGTCTCTCTCCACCAGTAACAAGGATTGCTGAGTGGGAGGGAGACGGAGATCGTCGCCCTGGCAGGCCATTAGGCTTCTACCCCGACACTAACGGTTTTTGTGCGGTTCAATTCTCTACAACTGATGTTCACTTGTTTAGTTTAAACTTTAACGTTGATTACTTAACTACGAGTTAAGTTAACACTTATGCCGTTTACTTAACTTAAATAATTTTTGGATTAAGATTTTTGACGTAATAAGAGGTCTGTGGTTGGTTAGGATACTGGACATCAATTGCGATTTGTGGAGAGACCCAGGTTCGACTTAAAACTAGTATACGTACAGTCGAAAACAGTCTATATACAGTGGGTTTAATCATGGTTGAGATTTTCTGTAGAACTATACCTACTTGACTGAATGTAAAAAAAATTATTAGGCAGGTGTTACATCACAAGGCTCAACAGGTAATTAGACGATTATATTTGTTTACAAAATAAGACACTTGATTTAGGCTTCGGTATAGGTAGCTTAGACGTCGTATAGTAAAAAAATTTAAAAAATAATTTAATAAATTAGTTGACATGGTTTACTAATTTAAAAAATTGGTAAACCATGTTTACTAAAACTAATCTTTTTTAACGACGTGTGAAAGGTACAGCAACACGATTTAATAGAAGTGTGGTTTAACTAGGTTTATGAATAACTGCAATTGAGAAAATCTTAATTTTAATGACTCTACTCTGGTGTACACTTTTATCTGTGAACGTAGGTACAGCTAACAATAGATCGAGTGGACTTTGGACCATTCTTATTATCTGCGTCGTAAGATTTAAAATCGTACTGCAAGTGTTACATTGATATGCTGTTGTCCGTACTACATTTAATCTACTTACCTATGCTATCGACATGTCGACCGTCTGAAAAAACTTCTGTTTTATAAAACGTTTAATTTTTACCTGAATTTGAATTGTTAACAAATTACAATACAATAGACTGGAGTTTATCAGTTGGAAAAAAAATAAACACAGGGAACTAACTCCCTACCTGCGTTCGGAAGGGCAAGCAGCCGATGACGTTGACCTATTATCGGACAATATTGATTAAACCGAACAAATTACAGAGACCCCCTACCACATCAAAAAGTAAAGGCATTGAACGACTATTAAACTTCATCGGATAACACGAACATTGGCGCAAACGTTGGCCAAATGACGTATAAAAACAGGCAGGAAAATGAAACAGAACATGATTATCAACACGGTCGCACAGCTGGTCGTCAAGTTGATCCATGCAATTAGATCAACGAACACAATTATTAACGACGTAATACATTGCTGCCTCATGCCAAGTTACCACGATAATGTTTAATATAAAAGCTGCAATGTAAAGGAAGATGGAAACCGTCGACTCAAAGAAGCAGAAGCATGGTAGAGGTCGCGTAATACACACATCTGTGACTCTACAATGCACACAAGTATATTCCCTCTTCAACACAAAGAATGAAAGAAGCTATTTCGGCAAAGATATTATTTACTGATTGATAGAGGGAGATTAATCTTTAGTAAAGTACTTTTAAGGTATAAAATGTTGTAAAAGTTAAGGAAAATGTTAGCGGGATTAATACGAAAGGGGCGTAGGATTTGACGTAGAAAATAAAGTCGCAATTTTTACATTCGAGTTACGATCATTCATTCAATTTGACGAAATGTAACACGCGACGCTTGTAACTGGTAAACAGAAGATCAAACACATAATATTGTACAGTCGGCAGCACGCAAAGTGTAACTTTTTATTTTGTACTGTTCTTTTGTCTACGCAATTAAGAGTTGGAATCGTACTGCAAGTTGTTTTGACAACACAGAGAAAAGTATGTTACAGTGTAAACAGGTTTTCTCTAAAAGTATTTGACTGATATTTAAGTTTATTTAGGTACAATGTGTCCATACACGAACTAGTGCAACAATTTTTACAATCGGTCAATTAGTTCTTGAATAAATCTCAATTTTACATATTTGTCACTGTTTTCGACTGATAAATATATAAAACTATCTGTAGGTACGGACAACAGCAGATCAATGGTAACACTTGCAGTACGAATTCAACTCATATGACGCAGATAATAAGAACGGTCCAAAGTGTTACACTTGATCTGCTGTTAGCGTGATAACATTATTAGGCTTTTCGTATTCGCTATTGGATGTTTGTCGTATATGTCAAATATGATAAATGTTTGTCAACATATTGTGTGTAGAATAGGCAAATAAGATGAATATTTTGTAACACATACCAACCACACATAGCAATTATAACAAATACGCAAATACGAATAGCCAAGTGAAGTGGGAGCATAATCTATACATACATATAATAAGACTATAAAAAAGTTGTGTCTGTACATTGGATATTTATTGAAAAGAATAACTGTAATGTATTTTAGGATCGATACTGATGCCAAAACACTAATTTTTAGAATTTTTGTCTGTTTGTCTGTGACTTTTTGCAAGTATCACGCCATAACTATTGAAGGGATTTTGATGGGAGTTTTACTAGGAGATAGCTGAAATATCCGGACAGCTCATAGGCTATAAGCCATGGCGGTATGTGATGTGGAAACAAGGATCCAGAGAGGAAGATCTGCCTCCTGATCTCCTCCATCCTCTCCATCCTCCTCCTCTACACAAATGAAGTTGCGGGGTACAGCTAGTAATTTATAAAATCGATCAAGTAGTTCTTGCCTACAGGTATACTTTTCTATGTTTTCAACTGTACCACCATAATGGCAAAGCCCCGTAAGTAGTGATGAAATGTAATAAATATCCAGGTAAGTTGCAAGAGTGAATTGAATACTTATTGATTCACATTTCACACACATCACATAGGTATATAAATTATGCAAGTTCTAGCATTCATTGCACATTTGAATTTCCATATCATTATGCGTTGTCATACTTTGATCAATTTGATTGAAATACTTAGTTAGTACCTACATTGTTCTTTAAATATAATTTATCATTTCTAAACACCTTAGCCTTAGCTCTAAAGCGCGTATTCATAAAGTGATTTAATGTTACGCCACCGTTTAAGTACCCTGTTCCTTGTTGTATCTTAACCTTTTTTAACGAAGTTGAAAAAGATAGCAACACGATTTAAGGGAAATGAGGTTTAACTAGGTTTATGAATAACAGCATATAGCCAGGACAGCCAGTGTTTTGCTGTTTCTCTAGCTTGTTTGATTGGTTATTGTTTACAATATTTGCTCTGGCTGACAAGACCGTCGTTGTTTTAGCTAGAAACACCTGTCAGGGGTCATTTTGTGCGGACCGCGAGAACACAGAAACTTGTACTACAGAGTACGTAACTTAATAAAAAAGGTATCTTTGTGGACATCAATTGGAAAGCATTACTGATGAACATCGCCAGGATTTAATGTTGCTTTTCGTGCAGTTTTAAATTATGCTTGCACCAATTTTACTCCAAACTTTAGACAGATACCTAGTCCGCAACATAAAACATAATTTTTCTCATTGATATGTAAAAAATACCTTTGTTTGTAAATAAATATTTATATCTATAAAATGTGCGGACCGCGATGGTCATTTCATTAAATGTAGCTATGGCAACGGCAAACGGGCAAAGACGGAGGCATTTAATCTAATGACAAAGTTATCATACTGAAATGGGTGTCCTAATTCCTAATACATAACTAATCTATCTATACTAATAAGACTGTAAAAAAGTTGTGTCTGTACATTGTATATTTTTTGAAAAGAATAATTGTAATGTGTTTTAGGATCGATACTGATGCCAAAAACACAATTTTTTAGAATGTTTGCCTGTTTGTCTGTGACTTTGTGCAAGTATCACGCCATAACTACTGAAGGGATTTTGATGGGAGTTTCACTAGGAGATAGCTGAAATATCATATCCGGATAGCTCATAGGCAAGCCATGGCGGTATGTGATGTGGAAACAAGGCTCCAGAGAGGAAGATCTGCCTCCTGATCTCCTCCATCCTCCTCCTCTACGTGAACGAAGTTGCGGGGTACAGCTACTACTAAGTACTTAATAAAATAAAACACTAAATAGGCTTTAACAGCATAAAACATCTCACTCGTGTTAAATATAAAAGTCTAATGTCTATAATGGCACGGACATTCGTGAGGGGCACGGACCGGAAACTCTACCTGTGCCCGTTGCCCGACAAAGGACAGTGTAGCCAGACGCTGCTTCGCATAACTCGCTCAGGTAACAAAAGGACAGATAGAGTATTAAAAAATATGAAGTCATTAAGTCATTCAATCGTAGTTGCCAAATAATCCTCAACCTAAACATGTAACGAAGTCAGACTATTTCATCATCATCATCATCAGCCAGTATCAGTCCACTGCTAGACGTAGGCCTCTCCCAAAGCGCGCCACTCAACCCTACTCTCGGCTCTCTGCATCCAGTCCCTGCCAGCCATCTTGCGAAGGTCATCCCGCCATCTGGTCGGGGGGCGTCCCACACTACGTTTCCCAGACTATTTAGTCGACCAGAAAAAAAGAGGAAAGGTCTGATAGAGTCACGATTATCCCTGGCCGTCTTAAATTGAAATTACGTAGCTAAGGACAACAGCAGAGCAATGATAACACTTGCAGTACGAATTCAATTCTTATGACGCAGATAATAAGAACGGTCCAAAGTCCAAAGTGTTTCACTTGATCTGCTGTTAGCGTACCTATCAGCTTGAAAATTAATTAAAATTGACACTATTCATTGTAGGTATTATCGGACGTCCTTATTCTCTTTATAAAAATTGTTTTTTTACTTCGAATTTGCATCCAATACTAGCTAATATCACTGTCACTCCTAAGTATTTCGCGTAAGAGTGAGTGGGACGCCTCGCTTAGCGATTGTAATTAGCGTGCCACAATCTGGAATCTCTACAACTGGCAGTTTGATTACTAATCTGCGGTACAATGTGCAGTGCAATTAGTCTCATTCAGTTATCTAATTTTTCTAACTGTATCAGGCGGCCGAGCTAGCTAGCAAATGGGCCAGTATTAGGTATATGAGAGTCCACGGAGTACAGTGGGGTGACCGCGACTTCCAATCGTTATCGTAACCGTAGCTTTCAATTTGACACATGGAGGCTATACATTGCTGTTATGTTTTTGAAAACTTTAACAAACGACAACGAAACGCAGCAATGTATATCGTTCAAGTGTCAAAATGAAAACGATAACCATAACGATTGAAGTCGCGGTCACCCCCCAGACCTATTTCGTACTCTGCGACCCCGTAAAACTCTACATTGCGAACGATACCCTAAGAGACTGTTTTTTAACTAATTCCATTCTGTATATTATTGTTCTGACGATATACGATGAACAAATAATCGCTGGGCTATATGTGACGTTTTAAATTTTAATGAATTGAATAGATTTATTGCAAAAAAAAATTAATATCTAAAAACATAAAATACTTATAAAATAAAACTACAAACTAAAGAACGAACACGTCGCGTCGTCGAGATCCCTATTCTGTGGAAGGTGCCCAGGACGCTGGCAGCATTTCCTCGCTGTATGGCAATACTTACTTTACTTGTGATGTAGGTAAGTAGTGGAATGACAGACAGTGTAGAAACGGATTGAGCTTGGCTTGGCTGCCTTAACGAACTTTTAATAGAAACAGGCAAGTAAAGTTTAGTATGTATGTAGTTGTATCTACTTTTTAAGTAGACTTCCTGTACAATTCTAAAAGCCTAATCTGATTAGAATGCTATGTTAAATTAATGGTCCATAACTAATTTTAACAAAGTAACAGAAGTTTAACAAGTATACTTCACAGGTTTTCACTGCGCTCGTAAGCTGAGGGTGTTTAAGATCATTAATTTCACAAAATACTGTAACCTAACCATCGATAACGGACTTCACATCGAAAATCAATCTAACTGACTTCGGAATAAAGTCGGAAAATGTATGAGGAAACACAAAGGCCAATGGCACACACACACAGGTTAACATAACGAACACATGTTGAAATAAAACGGCCAGATGGCTTGGTCTTCCTCGCCTCTCTTTCAGGTATGAAAGGTTTTAGTGAGTGGGGGTCGTTGTAGGCGAGTTTGGGGGTCTCGTGCTCTGGTTTGCAGAGTACCGGGGGGCACAGGATCGGAATCAATGAACTCAGCCGACAAAAGGACGTTTCGGTTCGGCCTGCCAGGTAATTAAGTTAATAATCAATCTGCGTAAAAGGCACGTTAAAGGGTGCTAAGGACCATGTCTTGTGAAACTGTGTAAAACAGATTTTTGTGTTGCAAAATATTTGTATAACTTACGTTTAAATTGTAACAGAGGGCTGATCCGCCCGCTTGATCCTTTCGAAGTCTGAAGTACTTTTCTAAGACTAAGTTAACATATTGTGATATTATATTATATAGGTATCACAATAATTGTTCATTATATAATATTGTTTAAGTACTTATATTTATGTCCATATTTTAAAAAAAACATGTCAATGGTTAAAAATCTTTAATAACTATACAATAATTACAGAAAAGCTTAAAATGTTAGTAGCTTAAGGTAGGTTTTGTTTACAAAATAAGACTCCTTGATTTGGGCTTTGGTATAGGTCAATCCTATTTTAATATTTCCTGAAAATCCAATAAATACAAATGAATGTACCTATGAAAGTATCACAATTCATGATGAAATGCGATTCAGAAATTATTAGGGTCACTTGCAATGTCGAGATAACTCAAATATGATCGTCTTCATATTTGTTTACAGAATAAGACACTTGATTTGGACTGCGGTTATATGTAGGTACCTATATTATGTACTTAGTGAACAATTTGTAAAGTGCAGGTACTACCTAGGTAAGGTATATGCATATTTTCCACTGTTCTACATAGGTAGTTTGATTACAAAGTTTGATTATAGGAGTGGGATGGATGGAACTATAGGAACTATTGTTTACAATATAGGAGTTGAAATCGTACTTCAGTTCACCGTTAGTTGATGCTGACCGTTCACAGTTTATAACGACATTGTATTTTTCATATTTCAAATCTCTATGCAAATTGACAGGCTGGCGACAATACTGCAACAACCTTTCAGCGATGATAACGAATTTTGTACTCTACACGTTATGCCAATATGGTCACATTTGGATGGTTGGAAGAGGTTACATATTTATAGAGAATTTTGCTTTTGAGCACGAGCTTAGCGTGAGCTCGCTCTTACAACTCTCCAAATGTTTACGTCTATGGAATTATAGTTTATTTATTCATTTTTATTTATTTTTTATTTTACAACTTTAGGTTTTAAATTTATTAATTTTATTATATTCAGCATCAGTCTATTTGTATGTCCCCACTGCTCGGGCACATACCTTCTCTTACATCGAGGGAACTCGGGCAATGATCCAACACGCGAACCCAGTGCGGATTGATTACACATGCCTTAGGTTTTAGTCTACGGCGCGGCGCGGCGGCGTGCAGGTTTCATCATGATGTTTACCTTCACCGTTTCGAGAGCATTCGGTTAATATAAGTTAAGTTTTTCCTTCAATGAAACAACGAGGAAAACTCATTGGTACCTACGGTGGAACACAGAGAAAGGTGTACAGGAGAGTTTTTAAGGTTGAGATTTTCTCAAAAACTACTTGACCTATTGCACAAATTCTTTCACTGTTAGATACTTTAAAGATAAAAGTTAAAACTATGTAAGTAACTATAAAAGAATTATTTTGAGAAAATCTCAACCTTATTGAGGCCTGTGTACTTAACTCTGTCTTAGACTGTACATGGCTGACCTGGCCGAGGATCGAACCTGGGACATCCGTAAAGTCAATACTTCAATACAACCAATGTTGTATTGAAGTCTTTTCTTTCGGTGTGGTATATTGGTGAATTCATAAACGTGACCCGTTTAGGCATGTCCCTTTCTATCTTAACATTTTTTAACGAAGTGTGAAAGGGATAGCAAGACGATTTAAGAGAAGTGAAGTTTAACTAGGTTTATGAATAACAGCACTAGTGTGCTGTCGTGTGCAGTATCAGTAATGTCTCTACATAGTCTCTACATTTGCGTGGCGATACGAGCTGACTGCTTAGTGAAAGTGTGACGGTGTTGTGAACTGTTATAGTACAGTGGGCAGCTCATCGACGATAATACTCTGCAATTTACGTATTTTATTTTATTATGATATGGAACATATTGTCGAACATGGAACTCTGGGAGAGGTGCCACCAAGCCCCAGTACAAAGACATAGCTCTTCGGCGGTGGCGATGGATTGGCCACACACTACGAAGGAAATACGGCTCGGGTCGCTTTTGAGTGGAAGGAGGAGGACGCCAGGTCGTCCTGTACACAGCTGGCGAAGGCCAGTGACAGCCGAGCTGAAGAGAGTTGGGAGGAGGTGACGGAGGCGGCGCAGGACAGGGAAAAGTGGAAGAATACATCGGCGGCCCTTAGCTCCACCTGGGAGTCATAGGAACCCATTATCATCATGATGTGGAAAACCAACAGCAGCAGCAGTATTATTTACCAGAACTTACTTTATTATTATATAACGGGAAAAGACATTGCCACATTTCAATGGAGCTTTGCCCCACCTACAAAACTACGTGACCATTTAAGCTGTACCTACCTATCATTTTGTTGGGGACTTATTACAGGTTTCATATTGCATAATCATAATCAGTATCATTTTCTACTACTCTCGCAACTCCTATAGAAGAATAACAAAAACAATGAATAAATAGCTTCGATTTCTTACTATTATGTGAATTCTTAATTGAGCTGTTTTTTCGAATCGCAACTTGTACAAAACTTTATTTTAAACCAATAATTTTAATAAAAAACGGAGATATTTTAACATTTATTCGTTATCTTGTACAACTTGCGGTTGATGGTGGGGCAGAATCTGGCATTGTCATTAGCATGTAGCGGCTGTTTTCCCGTGGCAGAATGATTTGCCATCTGTAATTGATTTATCGAGTTAAACTTGAAAAATAATTCGTTAATTCTTTTTCAACTCGAAAACATAAGAGACGTTAGTAACTCACTAGACGGTACCTACCAAACAGCACATTCCTTGCATGTGCCTTGTCCGTCGGCCGCTCAGCGCTATTGCCACACTGCGATATCGCGGTGTTACTATTGATTAGCGATGACTATCGAGTTCAGTTTTTCACAATTTAAACTGTCATTTCTTAATTTAGTTTTTTTTATATATTAATAAATCGATAGTACTACAGAGACTAAATCATCTCGCTGCAGGAAACCAACCACTAAAATTTCACGTTGTATTGTAACTTTCCGTATTTATTTCATGCCATGTCATTTGTTCTTTATCTTTCCTTTTTGCAACTTCAGCTATGTAAGTACTAATTAGGCGTAAGTATTAGTGGTAAGTTACTACTACTCCTAAAGTTGCAACACAACATAAATACTTACTACTATAAGGACATATTTGTTGTCAATGCACCTGTTTGTTTTCTAAATAAAATAAAATCTATCGACTCTACATTTACCTATTTCTCTGGCGACTAAGGACTGACTACCTACGTAGCTCTATATAAATTACTTAAAAAGAATGTTAAGACCTACTAGCAATAAAAGGTAGAGTTAGCGACTTAGGTAACCCGTGACAAATGTATGGAGTTTTCTTGGGTTAAGTCACAAATCTCGGCTTATCTTTCATTGCAAGTGCACCTAACATACGAAATAGATAATGTTGTCGATTTCTGGGCATCGCGTCGCACTTTTTATGCGTGAAACACAGTGGTGTAAATGGGATTTCAAAAAGTGTTGAACTTACAAAGTTAGCTTAAAAGTTAGAAAACGCACGAGAGAATCGCTACCAATGTTTCTTGAAAGGTCGGTTTACACCAGTTCTAGCCAGCTTATAAGCGCCTGACATGTGACTCGGAGACATTTTTAATTATCGAAAGTAAACATCCAGGAATCTGTTACGGGACTTCATAAATGTAAATTGGTGGCGCATCCCGTTTAGCGGGGCCCCGTCTCCCCCTCGAGCCCCGCTCCACCCCGCCAGGCCACCCCCCTACCCCACGAGGAGCGAGGAAACGGGGCCGAGTTGCCGACGGAGCCAAGGATGTGACTTATTTATCGCCAATAAATATCGATAATTTGTAACGAACGACAGCATCTACACTAAAACTGACCTACATTATAAGTAAGGTGTTACATTTGATCTGTCGAGTTGCTTTTAAGTTTTAACTTATAATTTAATTTGTTGACGAAATTTAATACATTATGGTTCTACGTGTAGCGTAGTTTCAATAGTGACGTCTTCACCGATCTTGAACTTGTACTTTCGGTTTATATGGTTTTGTTAATTTAGTTAGGGGGTTACATGATAGGTCCTTTGGATTCCAAGCTTGCAATATATGTAATATAAAAATAAAATACTTGTAGTCCATGCTGGATCCTAATGTATTAGAAATAGAATACGAAATGTAGAACACGTTTATTATTTGTTGATGTTCAAATGTGGAAGGAAACGATTACGATGTGACTGAATATAAGGCCGATACAAATATGGACATATCAAGTCAATTTTGACGTCCCGAGTGTTTGACTACCGTCACTACAATTACTAAGAGCAGCGAATTCGTAAGTAGACAGTTTTTCTAAAAAGTGTACGGGCGATAATTTAAATATCGGAAAGCGAATAGCATGTCGTATGAGTTAAGTAGCGCAATGAAACATTCCGTGACACACCCTCAATCTCGATACATCGATAAACAGTGGTCCCATCACTAAACTGAGTGAGGATTGTGGCGTGCATCACTATTGGTATACTTATGCGTTATACACTATCGGAGTATTAGATAGTGAATGTGGTTGGTTTTTTGGGGTTTACGGTATTTTTACGGCATGCTCGAAAACAATTTTGATGGGAACAACAACTACCTACCTACTTAGGTTGCCTATGTGTTGTAGCAGTTTGTTTGACATTTGAAACAAAATTGTTTAAGTCAGAGGTTATAGCTAGGTGATGAGATGCATCATTCAGGAAATGGACAAAATTAAACTTTCGTAAACTCAGATTCAGGATTACCTAGGTAGGTACCTAATATTATATATATCTGACATGAGTTTACAACTGTTCTTCTCATTATTGCGTAAATAGGTGCCTACTTTGTGTATGTTACAGTCGAAGATAAGTATACAAGGACTCCCTAAGGACCAATAAGGTTGAGATTTTCTCAAAAATCACTGGACCGAATTTAATAATTATTTTACAGTTACATAGTTTTAACGTTTATCTATCAAACAGTTTTTGAGAAAATCTCAACCTTAAAAACTCTCCTGTACACCTTTCTCTGTGTTCCACCGTACATAGTACATATTACATTAATAAAATTTATTTAAGTACTTCTCTCTATGGACTATAGAAATAGGAATGGGCTTGCTGTCACTTCTACAATTATACCGCTGGTCCAGTTTCCCAAACAGCCACACTCCGTATCGCTCTGGCCCATACGCCCTTCTCAGTTCAAGCACCTCAATAAGTTACTTCCTAATACGACGCAGTGTTTGTGAGTGGGCGGACTTGCGCAGTTTCTTACGGCATTGGTTTGTGGTTTTTGAGGACAATCTGATACATACATTATTTTTTTTTATTGTCTCGACAGTTCGTCATTTGCCAATGTCATGTTACAGAATATTCAAAATATCATATCGTCTTCTTTTCATCCAGGGGAGTCGCCCTAGTGTCGTCACCCTGGGTAGCCGCGTCTTCATGTCTTCATCCCGAGGAGACGCCGTAGCGTCGTCACTCTGGACGAAGTAGCTCAACAGTCACGTTCACTCCCGAGCTCGTAGTGGGACTCTTGACCATAGCGTCAAACTTCAGATCCTGCATGAATCCTCCAATAATTTCACCATATACTTACTGTAGTTCGCGAATTTTCTGATTAATTTAACGTGATATTAAACACAAAACAACCCAGTAGACATTAATCTGAAAATTATCAAATAATTTCGAAACCGTCGTTTCCCGCCATTTTCAAAAGCCTCAATACAAACATCATTGAAATATTAATCGATTTAAATTCATTCTTATCGATTGTAGAGTCCATTGAAAAAACAACCTTACTGATTTTATCGCATTTTTATCCCAGGAGAAAAGAGTGCGATACACCGACTCACTACACGTAAAATGCCCCTCATGATCACAAAATAAATCTATACTTATTCGAATTAGAAAATAACGCTAAAACGTAAATTTTAGCTTCACAGTGCTAAATTCACAATCACCGGAATAACGCATCATATTCATACATGTCATAACCCACGCCAGCCAATCAGCGAATGGCATTGACAATGTTTCACGCTAATCACGCGACAATTTTGGCGTTAAATCTGTAATTGTGAACCCAACTTTATACCATTCGGCCAGTCAAGGAGGTATGGACTACCATCAAAGTTAGAGACACCTACGAGCCGATTTATTGCAATGAATACGGCAGATGGAACTCCATCGTCGCTGCATATAAATATGGGAGTGAGTTTATGTAAGTACTTACTGCTTATGTACGGACAACAGCAGATCAATGGTAACACTTGCAGTGTAATTTTAAATCTTACGACGCAAGTAATAAGAACGGTCCTGAGTTCAAAGTGTTACACTTGATCTGCTGTTAGCGTACGGTCAAATTACGCAGAAGCGTAAAAATTGTGGCAAAAAATTGCTGCTTATATATTCATAGGTAGACCGATATAGTTTGACCGATATTCATAGTAGCTCATATATATATATATGGTCTTGAGGTCTTGAGTGCGAGCGGAGTTTGACTTCAGCCTTACAATTGTCAGTAAATGTAGCAATGAGTTTTCCTCGGGGTTTTTCGAAGGAAAAACTTACGTTTTACCGAATGCTCTCAAGACCGTGAAGGAAAAAATCGTGATGAAACCAGCCTCCTTACCATGAACTCTTTTAGCATGATTATTTCAAATCAATAATACTTTATTATTTAGTACCATGACATCCTTAATAAACTTACTTTAAGTTCGTCATGGTACGGAATAACAAAGTATTATTGAAGTAGTCCTATTGCTATAAGAGTTCATGGTAAGGGGGATTCATGCTGTAGAAAAAAATCTAAGGCATTTGTAATTCTTCAGTCTGCACCGGGCCCGCGTGGTGGATCATGGCATCCTTCGATATAAGAGAAGGTCTGTGTCTATGCTCGAGCCTCGAGCAGTGGGGACATAAAAATAGACTGATGATGATACAATTTTGACAGTCGTAATAGCGAGCTCATGCTAAGCTCAAAGCGCGAACACACACACGTTATCTACACACATACATACAATAAGTAACCATTGGTTGCCATTGGAAGCTGTGAGCTTACCTTACGTACGTACGTACGGTACGATGCTCCTCTATAACCAATTTGGAGCCAAGGTGGGGGCTGAAAACCAGCGCTGACGCACTCTGTGTCAGCATCAGCTGAAGCCTAAACCTTTTGCCTAAGTTATATGTTTGTTAATTGTCATTGTAATTTTTATTTCTTATATGTATATACTTAATAGGCAATAAATGTTATTCTATTCTATTCTAAAGCTGTCAGAAACTAGCTATCAACTTTTAAAACAACCTTAATTTTTGGAACTGCGTCCGTCCGTCACCTCCTTGCCATGACGTGCCGTGACGCGGTCTCGCGCAAGGTTGGCGCGAGCACGCCCCGCCGAGGTCATTGTACACTGTCTGCCCGTGCCCCGAGCCCGCTGGCCTACATAAACTGATTTTGGTATATTCATGAAGTAAAGAACTTTGGAGTAAGCCCTTTTACATAGTAGACAGACATTGTTTGAATTTTCAATAGAAGTCAAACATATAACAAGTAGAAATTATATAAAAAAAACGACTGCAATAATATTTAGCTGGAATGAAAACAATGATAGCGTAGGATTTTTTTTTGTAAAATGTACCTAGTGTAATTTAAATTGTTCTAGGCTAGTTATGCCACTCCTACAATCAAGACGAATTTAACGATACCTCATAATATGAACGAAAAAGGTTTAGGCTGCAGCCTGTATGCAGAGCCTGCCATTGAATCGATAACTACTTTTATGGGCTGTCAGTTTTCAAGTCTGAAAGTGATCATTGCGATCTACTTAAGAACCTTCCATGAACCGTCAATCTTAAAAAAATAATATATTCCAATGTAATCAATTTTCACAATTATGCCATGTATTGTATATTGAAAAATAGTATTCATCCTAATAAAGACAGTGTAAATAACTTTAAAAAAAATAATAATAGTTTGTAAGATATTATTTTTTTAAGATTGGCGGCGCAAGTTGGCTCATGGAAGGCCCTTAATTAAATATAGGCAATTCCAACTGCAGTGTTAGACATGAATTTGAGTAACTGCACAATTACTGGATAGATGTCGCTACCGTCCGTCAGACGAGAATATGGAGATAAAATTCACAATCTGGGTACGAAATCACAGTGGCTCTGTTGGAATAGAGCGTGCCACGGAATGGCGAGGTCCCGGGTTCGATCCCGGTCGTGATGAAATTTTTTCTCCAGTTATCATTTAAATATAGGCAATTGGCAAAGTAAATGATTTGCTTTATAGAATTGAAAACGAGACTAACAAACTTGTGAAAGTCACGACTCACGACAGCCTGGCGCAGTCTTGATAACGTAAGAAATAGTGTTGGCGATCGATAGTCGACTATCGATAACTTACTTATAGTTTATCGATAGTGATAGCAAGACTATCGATTGTAGTAATTTTCGCTAATAATAATAATGGTTTTTATTGACTTAAGAATTTAAGAACAGAGTTTCTTGATTGAAAACTTATAGCTACCAGCATTGTTTGTAAACAATTTACAAGATTGTGAAACGATAGCAACCGTACTAGTTTAAAAAACTGTATGACGGATGCTAACGCCATCCAATCGGGTTGTATAATGTCGCATATTTTAGTGTCAATTCCAAAAATAAGGTAACTTATAAAAAAGATAGTATCGATAGCTCGGAACGTAGCAACACCAATAGTATTAGTATGTATTCTGTGTGTGTATGTATGTATAAGTATATGTATTTTTTCATCAATTAACAGTCCGCTCGCCACATCTTCTTAAATATAACGTGGTAATCTGTTATTGACCATACTATTTAGCATGTATCATTATATTTTAATTTTGTATCGCTGTTGATTACCCTTGTACCCATAAAAAAATTTTAGTATACTATCGAAGTTCTTAGTAACAATACTGTCGATACTATCGATTATCTTGGACTGTCGATAGCCAAATTGCAATAATATTGGGGCCCCATGTCAAATGTCGATTGCAACTGTGTCTCATTTTCCACCTAGCCATTTTGTCTGGGAAGTGGTTAGATTCCGTAATACTTCAGGATGTTTCCTTTGAAGGTGATCCGTCATATTATCATTAAATTAGGTTTAATTAAAGGGGTTTGCTCAAATTTGCAGTCTTTGTTTTCTTCAAATATTATCGTCAAATGAGTTTAATTTAAGCACTTACTTCTATTTCCATATCAATTTGCCTTTCGACAAATAAAAGGCCTCCTCTAAAAACCTTTGTAAGCAGATCAATGGTAACACTTGCAGTACGATTTCAATTCTTACAACGCAGACAATAAGAACTGTCCAAAATCCAAAGTGTTACGGGGCCCAAATCAAGTGTCTTATTTTGTAAACAAATATGATCGTCTAATTACCTGTTGTGATACTGTAACACTGAAGGAACTGATTGATTGGAATTGTTCATCATTGTGAAACTAAAGTAATAATGTATAAATAATTATGCAATAACCACATAATAGCTTAAAATGTTAGTGGGGGAGGGTAGTTTTTGTTTACAAAATAAGACACTTGATTTGGGCCTCGGTATATCTGCTGTCAGCTGTACCTACCTAATACCTAGTTATGATTTTGATGAAATGGACGTCTTATGGTCTAATTAATTTTATTTTTAACACATTCACGTTTTTAAGACGCGGCTAACAAAAATTTGGAATGGAAAATGTATGGACTATGAACTGGGATATTTTGCCTATAGGCGAAAAAGAATCTACGAAAGAAATTAGTTCTATGGGAAAGAACATTATAAATGAAATTTTTTATTTTATAAAAATTTACAAGCTCTGTACCTTATTATTTATTAATAACCTTAAAAACAAATATAATAAAACTAAACTAAACAAACTAATAAAACTATGTATATACTATACATATATATAGTATACTATTATAATATATTTTATTTTATTATGTATTTGATATAAGTAGTTATTTTTTAATAAAAATCCTTCAATGAAAATTCGTCCTCGGCCGGTCATCCGGTCAATCATTTTCGTCATTTCGCCATACTCCATCCACTTAGCGACAGTAGCGGCCGTAATAAGACTAATAAGCCAGCAAGTAGCCTGCTACAAGCCTGTTACAGTTCAAATATCTGCCACATCACTGACGTTCACACGGGGCTCATTCCTCAGCAGGGTTGTCACCTGTCAATGCCATGATTCAAGCTTTAGTCCTAGTTTAACATTCATTGTTGAGGTTATCCTATTGAACTTTATAGTAAACACTAAACATAGAGGTATACCTATTTCGAAATAAAAAAACAATTTAATTGGATTGGATATCTTATTAATTTAAGTATCTAAGTAGTTGAGTAGATACCTTTCCGTCAGATAAGAACATGATGTAGGTACCTATCGTTACGGTGACTCCCCCAAAAATAGGTGCATTGCATACCTTTACATTTAATATTTATATCGATTTACCCACCTACGTGACCACAAATTGGCAAAATACACAATTAATATCGATAAAAACTCCCTTATTTTCCAGTGAGGGTATTGACCACAAATTGCCAACCCTGCCAAACGTCAGCGATTTGAGGGCAAGACGCTGCGCTTGCGGCGTGTCGCGAGCGAGAAAGAGAGAGTGCGGTATACAGGTGTGCGTTGTGGCAGCCGGGCCATCAGCTGTTCGCCGCTCGTGCCCGTTGCTCGAATGCCGCGTGCATTGCAGGCGGCAGGCACTGAACTCACTGAACCCAGTCTTCGTCGATAGTCGCCCGCGGATAGACGCCGCCCGTTTGCCCGCCGATTCTCGCTCTTTTCCCGCTACTCGAACGTACACTACCGATGTGTCAGTGTGTGCATGTTTGTGTTACGTGTTGTCACTGACGCGGCGATCGCGAGCTCTTTGTCCTAATTAGCAGGTAGGCAAATGCTTCGACAAACTTTTTTGTTATCCGAACAATCGGACTACGGGACGGGACTTTCGACGCTTTAATTTTCTTTCGTAATTGATTTTTATGTAACTTGTACGTTTATCTTTATGCATGTTTTTAGCTGGTTTAGAATCTGGAATAGAGGTAAGAAAAGGGTATGACAGCAATGGTAACACTTGAAGTCAACAACTCCTATGGCACTCATAATAAGATCGGTTTAAAGAAAGTTACTTGATGTACATCTGACTGTACCTAAGAAATGGAATGGAAGTGAAAATGGGCCCAGTTATAAATTAGAAACAAAGGTTGAGTTCCAACTGTTCCGAGCTCCAAACCGCGGCGATAAAAGGACCGAAACAGGTTTTCCGTGGAAAGGCATCTGGCGCGCACTAATTGATATAGCATCAACTGGCGTTCATAATTATGCGTCTAAACTGTACTGAACTTTATAACAATTTATATGGATTCCAGGTACAATTTAGGGTGCATTTAACTGTAATTATCAATATCATATCTAATTTAGTAGTGTTGAATACTTTGAACCTCAATTCACATACGAGTTCAACCTCATTTCGTATTCACCTTCGTATAATTTTAATCGATGTATGAATTAAGAATGACCTTGTAATCAAAACGTTTATTCAACAATGTTTATATTAAATTCAAAGGATAAATTATCTTCAATGTTGGGTAAATCAAAACTCATCCTAAATAGTGGTAAACAGCTTGTGTATAATAATCTCTCAAAGTGATTGATAAAGAGGGCAGCGGTAGAGCCCAGAGGGAATGGAGAGGCAAGGAGAGGGGGTCTTGACGCCCATGACGTAACCAATTGGTATGCGATTGTCGGACAAAGAAATTAGTACAGAAGTAGTACTTAAACTAGTTTTGACTAGTGTTGAGTGAAAGCCACAAAAGATAGAAGAAGCCTCAATCAAAGGCACTACATCTACCAATTATTTTGTCAGTTGTAACAGTATCTAAGTAAATAAAATACGATACAAAATCAAATTTTTTTATGTGAAAACTAATCGACTGTATGATGGTAACCTTCCTAATTAACTTATAGATTTATGATCCTAGTAAGTGAAAGGTACCCTATGTATGTAAAAAAAAACAGTATCTACTACGTAAATTGCATTTTAAAGAATCAAGAAAATATCCAAACTCCTACCTAGGTACGCTAACAGCAGATCAAGTGTAATACTTTGGAATTCGGACAGTTCTTATTATCTGCGTCATAAGAGTTGAATTCGTACGGCAAGTGTTACCATTGATCTGCTGTCGACTGTCGACCTACCTTTTTTACCTACTAATAGGTAAACCACACAGAAGTTCCATTAATCAAATTCATCTACTCCATCATTTTAAGATAACTAATATTCATTGTATCGATGTTTGTGTAGCAGACCTTACATCCATCTACAAGGTAAAGGTAATATACCTTATGTCATTGAACTAGAGTTGGCATTTGCATAATAATTTATTGTTTGAGTCATTCTTTGAAATGTTTGCGGGCGTTCATCGTAAATTTAAATCTTATCGAGTACCACCATAAAAAAACGACCGCTTTCTTCGCATAAAATGTATCCTATGTCGCTACAGGAGGTTACATAGGAACCGACATATACATACTTACATACAATACAAACACTACACTACAAAAGCATTACCTTATCCCATTTCATATAAAAATGGCATTAATCGGTCGTGGAACAATGAAATATATGCCATTTCATTCTAAATACTAAACAGATTTCAATTTCCGTGCCCTAACTTTGTCGACGGATTTTAGTGAGATCCGGAGTTTCACTAAAATCCTTTTATTTTTCATCGCGTAACAGAATGAACAAGCTATTATGGCAATACATTGCAACAATTCTCATCAAGTGTTCACACACGAACACTGCACTCTACGACAAATGGAAACATAGCCTAGATTGCAATGATTTTGTTGTTGCTTTTTTCGAATAAGTATCTACCTATGTAGTGCTCATGGTTCACGGGCAATGTAATTATTGTCTCATGATTGTGCTCGTTGAGATATTAATTTACGGTGAACTTCCGATATATTAGTCGTTAATTAATTAGTAGGTACAGGTTAAAATAGTAGTAAAAAAAACTTGACGTGATGATAATTTTAAATAACATTCACAAAATATTCCCCTCTGCGACTCAGTCAGTAATGATGAGTCAGTCGTATTGTGATTGCCTGGCGATTGCTTATATTATTGTAAGTTCACTGCCATTATCGGTTATCAACACAGATAGGAATGTAAAGCGAGTTGACTATTCCGATTATCTGTAATTCGAACCCATGCCTTTTGGTTGCAACGTCGATAAGGGGCTGCAAAGAATTATAAACAACGACAATTAAATAAACAAGCCAAGATGATTTTTTGGTGAATATGGAGCGATTTTTGAAAGCGGTTTTTAAATAAGACACTTTCGGTATTCACAACATTAGCGTCAGAATCGCGCGGACGAGCGACGACGCTGATGATGGAATTTGTGACGGCAGACTCACAATTTTATTTGTGACGCAATAGTTTTAAGTGCATTTGAATGAAGGCTTTGAAGGGGGCCGTGCCAACCTGACGTCTGCAAATCTAACTAATCTAAATAATGAGCCCGTGTTTTATAATAAAATAGTGACGCTGAAATGATGAAATGCCTTTTTTTCATTTCTCAACATAAACAGTTGAAAAGATATACTAAATATATATACAGGTTAAATCTAAATAGGGAAGGGAAATAAAGTTACATATAAAAATATGTTTTCATTGATTGACATTTATCCTAATTAATTCAATTGGTTCATAGCCGCTCTGTGTACAATGTACATGTACTTACATACTATTTAAAGAAAAAACCAATCAATACTTATATGGATATATTTGGTAGATTTAACAAACTTTTAAATAAAATGTTTAATTCAGATTCAATTCTCGTCTTTTAAAAAAATATTTAAGTTAGAAGAAGATTAAAGTCGACACACAAAATGGCGCATATTACAAACTGACCTATTTCCTCTCTCGCAAGCCAGTAACTGTAGCGATGTAAGTAGGCAATATTGAGTTAAAAATAGTATCTTCTCAAGCAAGATACGGCAAATAAAATGGCCGGTAAAATCATAAAGCAACCTATGAAATTAGCATGACTGTTTTAATGTGTTCGCACTATCATTGTTCCGGTATTTTCCACTACACAGAAATAAGAGATAAAATTGAGATTTCTTTGGGGCTATTACGGTTCTCAAAACGATCAAATCATACCATGTCATATCGTGCATGACAGGGACAGTGCCATGGGCGTACCCAGGTAGGGGCAAGGGTAATGTTGACGTCCCTACTAAGTATCTTATCTAGTACTTTTATCGATAAAAATTAAGAAAACGAATTTTTTGCCATTTGTTTGCAATACAATATTTTTACAACTAAAAATTACGCGGCGCGTTCGTTCTTTCTATAAGCACCTAGCTTATAAAAAATCTGATCCCCCCCCCCCCCCCCCCCCCCCCCGCCCAGAACCTGGGTACGCCCATGGACAGTGCTATTACGTTGGTATAGCGGTGTCTCTGTTCGGCGCGTTATGACATGGTATGATTTCATCGTTTTGAGAACGGTAATAAAGGGGGCTGATCAGAAACTGGTTTAGAAATGTTCAGTCTCTCAGGGAAAAGTCCCTTTGTGTAGGAGTGAGTGTGACAAGGGGCGAGTTATTTCGAATTACAAAGTTTATAACGGATATTTAGTTTAGCAGGTAGGTGTCTATTTTTATTAGTAGGTAGTAGGTAGAGTCGAAGACAGAGATAAGTATATAGGGGGCCTCAATAAGGTTGAGATTTTCTCAAAAACTACTAGACCGAATTTAATAATTATTCTACAGTTACATAGTTTTAACTTTTATCTATCTAACAGTGAAAGAATTATTGCAATAGGTCAAGTAGTTTTTGAGAAAATCTCAACCTTAAAACTCTCCTGTACACCTTCAGGAGGATCAAAGCAGCTACTGCTCCACGAGCATCAAATCACATTAAGTGTAGGTAACACTTTGGACAGTTCTTCTTATCTGCATCGTAAGAGCTGTAGTCATACTGCAAGTTTAGTGTTATCATTGATCTGGCTGTTGTCCGTACTAAACTATATAAAACTTGTTGTATTTTATAAAAGAATCTAAACATTGTTAGCTATTATGTAGTGCGTTTCCTAATTTTAAGCTTTGATAAGTAATTATTTGTAACCAATTCCCGCCATTTTCAAAAACGAATGTAACTATAAATAAACCTCGGCAGCCTATGTTGACCTAAAATGGCCGCTAAATAAACAAAATCTACAGTTTTACAGTAAAAACAAATCAAGTGTAACAATTTATACTTTTATATCGTCTCTATCATCTGCGTCGTAAGAGTTGGAATCGTAAACCAATACCCGTACGTATTAATAGACTGAGGTCAATACCGCTCTCAAGCGCGAACTCAGCTGAGTTGTAGTTGAGACGCTGACTCAGCATCTCAAGTACGTCGTTAATTAATAGACCAGTCTTGAGCAAACACGCATTCAAGAGCAGTCTGACTGCACACAGCAAATACAATCTCAAGTGAGAACTTGAGAGTATGGTGTTACTCACATGATACCCGATTCCTAAACACACACTTAAGTTCCGTTTATTAATTAACGTCATCGTGATATCGCTCTCAAAGTCAAATCTCTTTATTATTGCAAGTAAGCACGTTGTGTATATTCTTGCAAGTCTACATACTTTTTTGACTTCAAGACCTCAAGATCAATATCAGAGTTGAGAGCGGTTTATTAATACTTAGTGGTACCATCAATCTACTGACCAGTCTACCTTCACGAACATTTTGAGTCCATTTAGTTGCTGGCAACTGTCTGTCCCCGTCGTCATGTCCGTTGCCATGGCCGTTGTCCGTCGCGTCGCCATGTTGCCGGCGTTGCTTGCCTTATGTGTGTTTGCCCGTTGCCCGCGCGTTATTTCAGTAATTTCGGAGCGAGTTCCACCAATCAACCGCAAATGAGATTAGGCGTGCGTAACCCATATGTATTTTTATTTAGGCAATGTTGGTGGGAGTTAGTTTGGGATTTGTTCCACATTTTATTTTACGCACAATTTATGCTGCAGTAACACGAGATACGATTATTAAGGTTTTAATTAAGTTTGAGCTTTTTGATTTTGATTAGACAGGTAGTATTTTGATTCGGGGCACGACACCATTTGTATCAACCTATACTTTGCCCCAAAGTAAGTGTCTTATTTTGTAAACAAATCTAATACTTATTGCTGTTATTTATAAACCTAGTTAAACCTCACTTCCATTAAATCGTGTTGCTACTATCACACTTCGTTAAATAGGCCAACCGGTGGCGTAACTTTAAATCACGTTCATGAATACGCGCCTATAAGTATATTACAAAGCTTAAAATGATACTTAGTCGTTTTTGTTTACATAATAAGTCACTTGCTTTGGGATGAGATTATAAATCATATTACCTGCCGAGTGCCCGTGTTACATTTGATGTGCTGTAGACTGTACTAGATGGACATTGGTTTGGTAATCAAAGATTTAAATCAGTTATTATGTATTCATTGTCATTGTTTAGTTGTCATTCAGTTATTTCTTGCGACGTCGTATTATTTTTAGATTCTACTCGTAAATAAACTAGATATAGGTACTTTAGGTACCCATTTTGACTAATTAATTTGAATGAAATGTTCAAATTCTTTGGATTTGACGTTTGGTGAAATTCAATTGAAAAGCCAAGTCAATTTAATAATTTTGAAGCTGGTCGTTTACAACTCTAGCTAAACAATAAAGTATCAAAGTAGGTTAGGTAAGGTAAGTCCCGGCAGCTAAGTTGACCCAAAATGGCGGCAGTTCGTGAACGTAGACTGGACTGTACATTGATGGTAACACTTAGATTACGATTTCAACTCTTACTAAACAGATAATAAAAACTTGGAAGATTTTGGTTCAACTTAGCTGCTGAAATTGTCAAATAAATAATTATAATTGTTCAAGTACCCATCATTAAATCTCCTTTAAATATAAATAATTACAATTTACGCTGTTACAAAGTTGTTATTCATCTTTGTTTACGATATAAACTAGAGGAAACTCTTTATAATGGCTTAATGCGTAGACAAATCACGTTTTCGTCGTAGGTTGTTCTTGACAATCACCGACGCTCTGACGACATAAACTTGAGCGATTTCTATCCTGACATCGACCAGACCCTTTGAATTGAGGAATGGAATACCCTTCCCCCGCGGAGATCCGCCAAACCTTCCTACAAGGGGGGATTACTAGCTCTACATAATCTGGCTCTTTCATTTTTCGCCCGTTTTCACTAATTTCCGTAAGTATACCTCCCATTGCTGTTTTGATAGCATCAGTGCGCACAGTAAATGCTTTAGAAAGTTCAATGGATGATGTGTCGATGTTTGGTGTCGTGTTTGCGTGGCAGAGACGCAATAAACCGACCTTGCCGAGCTCGAACCGCGAGTTAATAACAAAAACTTTTGCAGTGCTTTGTTTTTTAATGCAGGCAGTTAAAGTAGATGGCGGTACTTTACTGTAAACGCGATTAGTGGAAGTTAAATACTTATACATTAACGAGGATGCTCCGCCGTACAATTCTTAGGCCTAAACACAATTCTAAATAGGTAGGTACTAAAAAAGTAATCTTGGGAAAATACGTAATTTTGATTTAGCTGCGGAAAATACCTACAAAAATATTTTTATTATACTATATTTAAATATTTTATTTCAAAAAGGAACAATATAAAATAAAAAAGAGATAAGTATTCAATATTTAAAAAAAACCTAAACTAAAACATTAATAAAATTTTGAGTTATAGGAAGAGTACCCAAGACACTGGCAGCGTTACCTCGCTGGATCGCGAATTAATTAATTATTTTTTAGTACTTACTTATTAAGATGACGTAGGTATTAATGATTCTATAGTGTGACCTATAAAGCTAATCCTAAACCTAAACGCATTAACTGTCACTCTTATTACGTCGCTATGAATGAGCGGAAGGCCTCGCTTAGCGACGATTAATTTTAGCGTCAAAGTAAAAGATATTATATACTACACTAGGTAGAGCAGCTTATTTGCAAATGATAAGTGCAGTTTACTAAATAGACCGGGATGTAAGTATGTAGATAAATATAATAACGTAAACACTGGGTACTTGTAATAGTTGTAATTAACACTATCATTATTCTAATTATCATTTATTTAACTAGATCACCTCTAATGATATTTCCGGTAGAAACAAACTAACAGAGTAACAATGCTCATCTGATCTTTAAATGTAGATTTGTCTTAGAGCTAAAACTTTTTAGAACTCTTATAGCGGGATTGAGTCGCGTCTTACAGGACTGAAGGTTTTATACGACCGATAAATAGGTAACAAGGATTTTTTAAACCTTGTAGGTAAACTTCATACAGTCTGGGGCCTAACAAAATGAAAGGGGATTGAGCATCAACGATTTTTATCACCGCTCAAGTCCTGTCAAAGTCAGATTATTGACGAAAAATAAAACAAAATGGTCGTTGGCGCATATTTTGACAGGACTTGTGTTGTGAGCGCTACTACGCTATAATAAAATCTTTGATGCTCGTCCCCATGTCTTCTAAATCCTCATTTCGTTCGGTAAGCTGTAAGACCTTTTTTAGGCGCTCAAGTACATAGTCCTGTCAAAGTCTGCGCGAACTAATTTTTTGGTCTAGTTGTCGGCAATAATCAGACATTGACAGGACTTGAGCGCAAGTAAAAGTCGTTAATTGATGCTCGCCAGTCGCCTAATCGTTATTTTACACTAGATTCAAATCAAGAACCGACTTTAAATTTCGAACGGGCCGCGATTCCGCTCGATTGCGTTATTTGACAGTTGCTAGGAAGCGCCTTGCGACCTCAGTGACGTCACGAGGCCGCCGCCCGCCGCCGCCGCTCTCTCTATAGGCACGTCACGACAGCCCTGCCTGCCTTTGCCTTGCCAACTCGACGAGGAATTCCAGCTAGGTCTAACGGATTGTGAAAATCTTTGATTATTAAAATAATGACCGCCCCCGCAACAGATGGCGAAACGAACTGGACCACGAAAGAAATAAAAATAAAGAAAAAAATTGTTAGAAGAGTGGATGGTCTGAGTAAAGCCATTGTCCAGCAGTGTGACCTAACAATTGATAATAAAATAATAATAAAAAATCGACTGCTTGTTTAGCATAAAATGTGTCCTATGTTAGTCACCTGATAAAGACTAATTTAACGATACCTTGACACCCTTCAGGCTACAGAAGGTGACAAAGGGACCAATATGTACCGATCGGCAAATAAAATAATCCACTTAATTTTGTCGAAAGATTTCAGGCCACTCTGTATACCTAAGTATTGCACCACAGCTAAAACGTTGAATAGAAAGTATCGTAGACAATAACTGTTGAAACCTTGTAATTAATAGCATCTCTTTAACAAAGGAGAGTGACGAATGAGATATTGCACTATTCGACGTGCAATTTTTCATATTTTAACGAAAACTGTATTAAAGTTTTTGACGGAATTCCAAAATCATAGTTGGCAACACTGCCCGTCTGACTGCCTGCGCGTTGTCGACCGAACTATATTGCTGATAATTTATTTAGACTCCTTCCTTCGCTCTGTTTTGTTCCAGTTTTTCGTTTTGTAAATAGAAAATGACGGCCTTGATTCTGGGTTAATGACGTCAGGAAAAAAATAACATTTCAAAAAATGTATTTTTTGTTACTTCATGTCGTAGAAAAAAATCTAAGGCATGTGTAATCCACCACGGCCAGAGTTCCCTTGATGTAAGGGAAGGTATGTCTATGCCCCAGCAGTGGGGACATAAAAATAGACTGATGATGATGATCAACACTCACGAGTACCTTTACAGTCTAACACAGAGAAAAGTGTACAGTAGGTAGAGTCATTAAGGTTGAGTTTACCTCAAAAACTACTTGACCTATTGCCAAAATTATTTCACGGTTAGATAGATAAAACTTAAAACTATGTAACTGTAAAATAATTATTAAATTCGGTCCAGTAGTTTTTGATTAAATCTCAACCTTATTGAGGCCCCTTGTATACTATTCTTTATTGTATTCGTGTACCTACCTACACTACTTCTCAATGACACTAAAAGTTGAAACTCAATTAAAACAATGTGTTAATGACATACATATTTCTGAACATTACCTTGTAACTTTGGCAGCGACATTTTACTCCAAAAATGTGATTACGTTACAGTCTCAATTGACATTGTTACACATGTCTCTATGTTATACTGTACAACTCGAAAATACTTACAAAACTCTACTTTTCGCTGTTTAGAAGACCACAGATCAATGATCTAAGTAGAAGACCGTCCACACGACGACAGAGATAAGTATACAGGGGGCCTCAATAAGGTTGATATTTTCTCAAAAATTACTGGACCGATTTTAATAATTCTTTCACAGTTGCATAGTGTTAACTTTTATCTATCTAACAGTGAAAAAATTATTGCAATAGGTCAAGTAGTTTTTGAGATAATCTCAACTTTAAAAACTCTACTGTACAACTCCAAAATATCTACTTATGACAAAACTGTACAAGTCTTCTTTCTCTACTATAAGACCGTACAACTCAACATTTATTACAAAACTGTACAATCGCAAAAATATTTGCACACAAACGGAAAAGTTTTGCGTTTTGTCAGTTACCTAAATAAAATAATGTCCCCATTCACTTTCCATTGCTATTGGCGGCCATTACCTTGTTGACATTTGTCACGATACGTTCATTGGCAGTTTGGGGGAAGATTGCGCTTCGATTCGGGCCCACCGAATTATTCCTGCGGCCGGGCTGCGGTTTTTGTCACACAGTGTACACACGAAGGCAGAAAGTATACAGGGGCATCAATAAGGTTGAGATTTGCTCAAAAACTACTGGACTTAATTTAATAATCCTAATACAGTTACATAATTTTAACTTTTATCTATCAAACAGCAAAAATATTTTTTGCAATTGGACAAACTTCGCTTGATAGAAAAAAAATTGCAAACATACCATAACCCCCTTCCGACATGGAAGGGGGTTATGGTATGTTTGCTTAAAAAATAAAAATTATGTCTAAACCGAAATAGTTATTCATACAAAATATATATCAAAATGTAGAGTACGCAAATATGAGAACTGTTTTAAAAAAATCTGATTTTTGTTGGCGTATTTTTATTTCCCTGTCAAAATTCATCCAAAATTAACAAAAAGCACAAATATGGAGTCACTGTGCCGTGTTCTTCACTTCGTCGCTGCGGCAAAACTTCTGTCTCGCGCTTGAGTTTGACAGATAGCAGCCCCTTAAGTAATTGCAGAGAATTTTCAAAGATTAGTCAAATACTTGTTGAATTCTCTACCTTAATAACTCTTCTATTATATACCTTTCTCTATGTTAGAGTGTACCTATGTACACGAAGACAAAGAGAGGTGTACAGTAGAGTTTTTAAGGTTGATATTTTCTCAAAAAGTACATGACTGATTTTTGAAAATTCTTAACAGTTACATAGTGTGTACTCTAAACTATCTAGTAATAAATTAATTTTTACAATCTATCAAGTAGTTCTTGATATAATCTCAACCTTATTGAGGCCTCCTGGATACTTTTCCCTGTCTTCGTAGGGTACGAAAACCTCATCGTAAATGTTTTTGTTACCTCTGTGGGTTATATAAAAAGCATGTAAAAGTTCATAGCATCATCGTCTAAAACTAAATGGGGCTGCTAAAGGTCATTATAATTACGTAGGGTGGATGTAAAATGTAGGGAATGACAGGACGCGATACAGCGTGGCACGTGGTCATCCTACGCAGTGCGTGGGTGGACCCCCGCCCCCGCCACCCCGCCTCACACCCCGTAAGCGAGTAACAAAATCAGAAGCAATTGACGCTCTGCATCATATTCGTGTTATCCTAGTCTTAATTTATTATCGCGGTGTATTAAGGGACGGAGGCGGCTGCCCTGTATAATTTGTTATCGCAAGTGCAGTTGTTAGGCCATTTCAGGGGCCTATGGGCGGCCTCTACAAGTCTGACAGGTTTTGTCACTAAACCATTATTGGGTAATGCTAAATTAAAATTAAATTTAATAGGTAAGTACCTATGCACTTATTTACTTTTCATTTATTTAAACGCGCAATATATTTCTTAAAATGCCATAAGTTTTATACAAAAAAAAAATTGCGTTAGTTCATGACTATGGCCAGAGTGCCCATAGGACTAATTAAATTTAATTGGTTCCATTAAATTAATTATTAATTAAACTTAAAAATTCATCCCTTAAAACGTTCCATCGACTAGGTAAACTGTGAACTGTTTGTGATAAAACGTGATATTTGTATCCTAAAATAAAATATTATTTATTTGCTTTCGCTATGCTTACGTAGTGCAATGATGCCACAGCCTGATGGCCCAGGACTGTGCTCTGGAATTTGTTAATAGTTGGTTATTTATATAATTAAATTTTAATATAATTTTAATAATATTGGTAAATTTTTTACTAATTTTAGTAATTATTTAGTAAAAAATACTATGATACCACTGCAATAAAAAAATGACGATGGTTTTTGACGATAATTTTATGTAGGTAAGCATCACCCTCAGACCTATTATGTTATATATGCGTGTATTGTTGTTTAGTGCTAAGTTTATGTAATGTAGTTTATAGTAGTTAGGCTATAAATGAAAATAAATAAATTGAATTGAATCACCATTGGCAATATAATTTCTTAAAACTCGATTTCGCACCGCGGCATTGGTTCTTTGTACGAGACGATACGAGAATCTTATTTATCAGATAAAATCAAATTTGACTTCCATTTTGCCTGAAAGTCCTGAAACCCTATAGATTAGATTCATTTATTTCAGATTACAATGGTGCCGATTCTGACAGCACACTTTCAAACTAAATTAAAATTTTATAATTTTAGTCAACTTCTAAGATCCCCACTAAAAGTTTCTTATTCTGTCGAGCCTATTGCACTAAATTTAGTTACTATTTGGCAGTTCCAAGATTTTATGTAGTTGTAGTTGATTGATTGATTGATTGTCTAGCTTAGAATGTTAGTAGTTTTTGTTTACAAAATAAGACAATTGATTTGGGCTTCGGTATAGGTAAGCACAATCCAATCAAACAGAAGCGATAAAAACAGTAACAAAATAATAGATATAAAACGAAATAAAGCTTCAGGCACCTGCACACAAGGAAAGACTCTCCCTCCAGAACGGCTCATCTGAATGTAAATTGGAGAGTTGTAATTCAAGATCTGTATAATCCTACATTACATTTACATAATAAAATGTACAAAAGTGTATTGAAAGCCTACGGGAAAACACATATTGTGAGAGACAGTCAACAAAGTAACATGCGTCGGTAATACGACCTAAATTGCAACGGCTTTGTGTAGGTTGATGTGATGTCGACTGTACCTATATTTGGAGCTTGTATTTCTATTCTATTATTATTTGAATGGCTTCTACTCTTATTTAAGAGATAATTTCGCCAATGTCAAGTTATTTAGAGTGTCATGTAAATAGAAAATTAAACGAATAAAAAATCAATCCGCCATTCCAAAATGATGGCGGATCTCCACAGAGCTTGTATTATAAACGTCACTAAAAACTTATTCCACGGTTTAAGCCCTTTCTAACTTAACGTTTTTAATGATGTTTGGAAGTTATAAAACACGGTTTAAGGGAAGTGAGTTTAAATAGGTTTGTGGCTAACATAACAGCCGCAAGTTGTACCTAATGGATAAACTTAAAGTTACGTGGAATAACTTAAAGTTATTTCACGATTTAAGCCGAAGGAATTCAGTATCAATAACTCATCTGTCCTCTAGCCAAGTTGCTTTAAACTTTCGTTAACGCCAGTAGAATAGAAAGAAAAATGTATCGGATTGACATTTGCCTTCTCGCTAGGGAACGATGAGACGATACATATAGTCCACAAAATAATTATGCTAAGTGTCACCCCAATTATAGGGAACAACGGCATGCTTAGAAATCCAAGGAAAAGGTTACAATGTTATATCGATCTTAACAATAAAAATAAAATTTAACACATTTTGAAAACATTTCAGTAACTAATAAGTTTTTTTTTATTTATGTAGGTAGGTACTTATCTTAAGTACCAGCTAATGATAGGTATTTAATATTGCTCAACAAGCTACCTATTCATACGCCGAATTCTCTACCCAAAGGTTGTCTGGAAGAGATCGCTTTGAGCGATAAGACCGCCAATTGTGATACTAACTGTATTAGCCTATTTCTTTTGTGTAATACTTTTTATTTTTTTGCAATAAAGAATATTTATCTTTATCTTTAACCTAACAAACAAACAAAAATCTGTTTGAAAAATCTGTTACTGATTTCTGATATTATTTCTGATACTATTTTCTTTAAGGAATGTTATTTCTCCGCGCTGTAATTTCTGAACGAAATCATTTAGGTAAACAACGTTATTCTGCAATTTTAGCTCGCATTCAGTTTCCAAACGAAAGGGGCGAAAAGATAATTAATCGAGCAACTTCTGTCACTGGAAGGCAAGCCCCTAAACGGGAACTTCCATTGGACGCGTCGAAGGGCTGCTGAAATATGCCCCTAATTCCCACCCGAAATTACGGAGCACAGTGTTGCCACAACCGCAGCCGAAATCAAGTGTCTTATTTTGTAAACAAATATGATCGTCTAATGTGGGGTTTTCAAGGTTACATTTAAAAAAGAAAGAAAGTACCGCTATCCCCGGTAGATGGCACTGACTGATCTGATGTCAATATTAAATGCGTTGTCATTGCTTGTAACTTGGGCTTTTCGTATTTCATACCTGGTATCAAGTTGTACTGTATTGTTTAAACTACACAAACAAACCAATAATAATAAATTATTCAGCTGACATTGAAAATAAAATTCATGGTGCTGTGTTTTTTTATGATGATATCGCACTTCGGTGCAACGCCATCTATTATCAACTTAAAAAGCTTGTTTTTTCTTATAACTGTCACTTTGAAAATCCGTCATTACCTGTTGTGATGTAACACGGAAGGAACTGATTGATTGAACCTGTTCATCATTGTGAAAATAAAGTGATCCGATCTAATAATGTGAAAATAACCATCTAATAATCATAGAAAAGCTTAAAACGTTAGTAGGGTAGTTTTTGTTTACAAAATAAGACACTTGATTTTGGCTTCGGTTTAGGTACAGTCGAAGACAGAGATAAGTATACAGGGGACCTCAATCAAAAAACCACTGGACCGAATTTAATAATTTTTTTACAGTTACATAGTTTTAACTTTTATCTATCTAACAGTGAAATAATTTTTGCAATAGGTCAAGTAGTTTTTGAGAAAATCGCAATTTGCTGGTTATTGTGGCAGAACTACCTCACGAAATACAATTATTTAGTTAGTCACCTATGTTTTCTGATGGAATAGGCATGGCTTAGGCCTTTAGCGATAAACGTGTTTTAAAGTTAGGCGATGGTTTAATTACGCCATAAAAACCAGTGGTTCAACAACTGTCAAATTGAGCTCTTAGCAGTTTGTATCTACGAGTGGTTATTTAATATCTTTGAAGTAAACAAAAAAATAAAAATGTGCCCTATGATGGTAACACTGTCTGTACAACACAATCCGACAGACCTTCCCACCCCCTCTCTAGTTAAACATCCACAGGCCCCCGAGGGGGAAGCCTCTACAATCAACCCCCCATCAACCAGTACAAGTTACACTCAATCGCCGCCCAATAAAACACTTTATTTCTCACCCTATAAGTCAGAAATTACAATGCTTCTATAAAAGCTTTGTTAAGGGTAACGTTAAGGGCAGTTTTTCAAATAATTGTAAGGCATTGTGGTTATTACATATCCGTCGACCCTCAAATTGTTGTATTGATTTTAATTTGTATAAACATAATACTTATTTAACGATCAGATTTAGTTAATTGATCAGATTAAAAATACTAAAAGTGTTAATAACATAGCATTAACGTGTAGATATAACATCTAAAACACTTCACAAATACGAAAATCTTCTCCCTAAGATAGGATAAAATAAATCTAAATTATTGCGTAGAGACTTTAACAATGTAGAGTTAATTATTGACAGTTAAAATTGGTATAAATGTGGACAATAAATCAATTTGATATCTCCATAAACGTAACCTTTGGAGCAGGGTGAGTTGACCATCTCACATTTTGGAAATAGTCAACTCACCCAGTTGCTGGGTGAAACGACCATTAAAGTTTTTGAAAGGTGGCATGTCACCCATAGGTGAGATTTTTGGAGGGTGAGTTGCCACCTAAGCCTATAATTTGCAGTATCTATCTGTTAGCGGACTATCTAGTTCTAAAAGCGACCTTCCTCTCGACAACCTATGTTAGTTTCGAGTATTTACAAGGGCAAAGATGAATCTTAAGTGGTAAATAGTAAATAAATGCCTATAAAATCAATTAACATTTATCTTCTCGCTCAATAGTCATTTGGGTGTCTACCGACTGATATGTACAGTTTTTCTAGGCGTTATCGCTGCTACCGTAGCGATAAGATAACAAAGTCAACGGTCCCCTTGCAGTTGATTACAATGACATTATTTTTTTGCCGGTTGTAATTATTAAATTTATTTATTTATAAACTCGTTTCTGATTCCCGTAGGGGTAGGCAGAGACGATGGACTTCCATCTGCTGCGAACCTGGCACACAACCCTTGCCTCCTCCACATTCAACAATCTCTTCATGCATGATCGTCGGTTTGTAGTAGACCGTACTTGGCCCTTTTTCAAAACATCGTGGCCAATTTGGTCGACGTACGTTATTATTAAAATATAGATCATATCGAAAATGTAGGGAGGTTGGGCTTTTGACTAATAAAGAGAATGGTAAAAGCAGTGTGGTAGCTGGTAGGTAGGATATTTAGGTAGTATAATAAGTCAATTACCTATTGCTATTACAAAAACAAACAAAAAACGATTGATTTATGGCATAAAATATATTTTTTTACAATTACGCGATTTAGACGAATCTACATTTTTCATACCTCAAACAAAATTCATCAAGCCGTTTTGAGGTCAAAAAGAAACCGACTCGAAAACGAAAACCTTCCCATTTCGGTAGTCGGATAAATAGGAAGTTATGAAAAATAGAACTTATTATAGCGATAGGTAGGTTGTTATAGGTTCTACAGTTAATCATTATCTAGGCGTTGCGTTTGCTTCACGGAGCATTTCATAGGAAACGTCCCTTTGCCTTCGATGTGAACTAACAAGCGATAACAAGCTGGCAACTTTGCCCAGGTATATCAGCTAGAAAGTTAAAGCGACACTTCACATTGTGCCATTCCTATTTACGCAAATAAAAATGTGTAACTTTGTTATTCAAGTCAGTAAATCACATCGATGAAGTGACACTAGACTGAATGTTTCCTATTGTATAGAGTTTTCGGTAAATAGTGTAAGTATATTATATAATATTGTTATCATAGTTTTCTTGTCAATATCACTTTTTTTTAGTAAATATTAGGTCCTTACATATGAAATCGGCGTTTTGTCGTACTGGCCACTTTGATCTCAAATATCTCCTCTTTGGTTAGGAATTCCAATTTTAAATTTATACAGCTATTTACTCATGCATTTGTGTTTCGAAAACCGTAATACATTTGTTTCCAACTTATATTATTAATATGTCCAAATAGCATTTTTGTGTCTCACTATTGGGGTCAATATAAACAAATGGAGCAAGCAAGTCACGCTGTGGTATCCAGGAGATGGCGCCAGAAGACAGGGACGCCCAACCAGAAGATGGGAAGACGAAGTTGGTTTGTCCCTGGTACCATACTGGAGAACGGTGGAATCAGATAGAGTCCAATGGAAACAGATGGAGGAGGCATATGCCAAAAGGCACACCGAACTCAGAGACATTTTGTAAACTATTTTTAAAAGTTCGGTAATAAATGGCTTTATTATTATTATATTAGGCCACACATCTTCTCTAACATCTAGGGAGCTGGGGCCATGATCAACCACGCGAGCCCAGTGCCAATTGATGGATAATACATGCCTTAGAATTTTATTAAAGTCTATGCAGTATAGTGGACCACCTCAATCGGCAAATAAACTCTTCATCGGTAAGCTCGCCGCCATTACGAGGTAGTCACGACATTATAAATCAATTTGGGTTGACGTGAAGAAGGCTTATGTTGCGGTAAATATCGGTTCCCGGGTTATGTGGGCTCGGAACAGACCCTTAGATATAAAACTGCTAAATGGTGGCTTAATTTAACCGTTGTTGAACCATCAATTTTGTATGGAGAAATATAAGGAAAAACTTTAAAACTATTTATTTTTTATTTAACACTTTATTGCACACACGAATTTACAAATATAGCTTAAAATAGAATTTGCACAAAGGGCGCACTTATCTCTATTAAGAGATTTCTTCCAGCTGACCCAACCATAAACTGAATCATATAGGAACCGAGGAAGATAAGTGTATTTATAATCACAAGCAAAACATGATTACACAATAATATACTTGATACATATGGATATATATCAAAGATATAATATGTCTAGTCTAATAATAATAATAAATATATATGTATATATAATATAAATATATATATATATAATACACATAATGCAAATATATAAATATATATCACTATATATAATACATACAACTAGATAAATACATAATATTATAGCATAAATACGACTAAGAGGAAGACATCATCATAAATTATGAAAGAGAGAGGTAATGTTCTTTCACACGATATTTAAAAATAGTTATGGATTGACTTTCACGGACAATGGAAGGGAGATCATTCCACAGGCGAACTGCATGGACAGTAAAGGAGTAGCTGTAAAATTGAGTTTTTCGGGGAGCAGGGGGGAATTCGAGGAGATAACTTATGTGCGACCTGGTAGAACGCTGCGACGACGACCGCACAAACACGAACTGATCACGTAAGTAAGAAGGAGAAGAAGGATTCTTGAGAACTTTATACAGAAAAGAGACAATATGCATATCCCTCCGCGCCCGTATTGGAAGCCACTTAAGCACTGTCCTGAAGTGAGAAATCCTGTCGAATTTACGAAGGCCAAAAATAAAGCGAATGCAGAGATTCTGCAGGCGCTCCAACTTGCTGAAAAGTTCCTCAGTGGCGTCCAACGTACAGACATCGGCATAGTCAATGATAGGAAGGAGTAAGGATTGAGCGAGAATAATCTTAGTCTTCAAGGGCAAGAAGTTTTGGAGACGCTTCAGGGAATGAAAAGAGAAATGAACCTTCTTGCTGATCTGGTTGACGTAAGGCCACCACGACAGATTCTTATCCAGAATAACACCCAGGTTTTTGGCCGATGTACTGAAGGGGATAATGACGTTGTCATAGATAACAGGCGGAATTGTCTTGTTATCGAACAGTGAGTTATACATGTACCTGCTACCTATGACCATGGTCTGGGACTTAGACGGATTTACCAGGAGACCATAAGACTTAGCCCATTTGCCGATACGGTTGAGATCATCATTAAGCGCCTCCACAGTGCCTACCACATTGTCCACTTTGAAATGTTGATAAATTTGCAAATCGTCTGCATAGAGATGATAGTTTGAAGTAATAACTGAAATAATTAAATCATATTGCAGATAAATATGTGTTTTTATTAAAGCTTGACAATCAACAATGTCTGACATAAGAATGACCAATGACAATTGACATGTAGACATAGATAATTATAAAAGAGATTTATTGCATTTCTCCCCACATCAGGTTGCTAATTAATCCATCTAAGCCATCTCGTCAATAAGGCGACGTGGTGGCCTTATTGTGCGCCTACTACGACGCAGCTCAACGGCAACAGCTGGCGTTCCGATACCGATCTCTGGTTCTAAAGATGCAGGTACAGGCGTGGCTGGCTGTGGCGTGATAAACGGCGTGGGAGTTAATGGTGATCTGTTTGACCCGTGTTGGCTTCTTATAGTAGGTTCTTCTATATCGGCTGCTCGCGGCATTGGAGAGGTCTGGGCGTATGCAATTGGATCTTGTGCAATTTCAGGGGCTCTACGTCGTATATGGTCAGCGTGGTACCTTCTCTTCACATCCTCTTTGTCGGTCACGACATATGAGTACCGGTGAGTGCGCCGGAGGATAGTCGCAGGTTGCCAACATGATCCATCCCTTGCGCGAACGTAGACTGTCTCACCCGACTGATAATCGGGAACCTCGTTTTCAGCGTTAATATTTGCCTGAATTTGCCGATATTCAAAGGATCTCTTAGCGCTCGGTCGCGCGTTGTCCAAAATGCAAGCCAATTGTCGACCGAACATCATCAGCGCTGGAGATTTGCCGGTGGTGGTATGAGGTGTGATACGGTAGGTGAAAAGAAAGTTTTCGAGTCGTTTTTTAAGGCTGAGCTCATCATCCTCACTTGAAGACATTCTGGTTTTAAAAGTCCGGACCAGTCGTTCCGCCAAACCATTGGTTCTAGGGTGGTACGGTGAAGACTTAATATGTTTTATGCCTTTGTGACTGCAGTAACCTTGGAACTCCTGTGAGGTGAATTGTGGACCATTATCAGAAACTATAAATTTAGGTAGTCCAAATGTAGCGAATATAGTGTCCAATTCATCACATAGCCTACTTGTAGTTATCTTGGTCATGGGTTTGACTTCGATCCATTTAGTAAACGCGTCAGAGAGCACTAGCCAATATCGTCCCTCGAAAGGACCAGCGAAATCCACGTGGAGTCTCTCCCATGGCCTGTCTGGCATAGACCATGAGTAAATAGGCAACTCTGGTCTACTCGGTCTATTTTCTTGACATTTGTGACAGCGCTTGATATGCATGTCAATATCTTCATCGACAGATGGCCACCACACATAAAATCGTGCAAGTGCTCGCATGGCGGATGTGCCTGGATGTCCTAGATGTAAATACTTTAGGATTGTTCTCCTCAGACTTTCTGGCACAACAATTCTTCCTTGCCACATTACAATTTTGTTCTCTAACGACAATTCGCTACGTTTCCGTGCATAAGGTCTCACGTCGTTTGAATATTGATTTTCTCGCCAACCTGTTTTGATGTGCAGCGAGACTTGCTTGAGAATAGTGTCCTTTTTAGTCTCATTCCGTAATATCTCTTCTGTTAGGACAAGATCAGCTACTTTATCCATTTGAAACTTTGCATCGATTCTGTGGACCGACAGTTCTGCCCGAGATGGTTCTTCATTCGGATTGGGCATCCTGGAAAGATAATCAGCTATGAAATTGTTTCCTCCTTTTATGTAAGCTATGTCGTAATCGTAACTTCCTATTATCAAAGCCCATCTTACTAGACGATTATTTACCAACTTTGGTAAATTTCTCTGAGTGCCCAATACGTGGATTAACGGTTTATGATCAGTCACGAGGGTGAAGTGTGTGCCGCGTAAGTATTGATCAAATTTTTGGATTCCAAAGAAAATGGCAAGAGCCTCGCGATCATTGACCGAATATTTTGCCTCTGCTGGCCGTAATTTCCTTGAAGCAAAAGCTATCGGTTGTTCAACATTGTTCTTTTTGTGAAATAGTACTGCACCTACACCTTTTTCCGATGCGTCACATGCCAAAAACAAAGGGTGCTTGTCATCGAAAGCTACAAGCGGTTTCGAATTCGCTATCAAAGCCTTTGCTGTCTCAAAAGCTTTAGTTTCGGTGTCAGTCCAGCGCCATTTCTGGCGGCTACCTGTTAGCGCATGGAGATCTGCACAAAAACTATGTAAATGCGGAATAAAACGTTCGTAGAAATTCACCAAACCGAGGAAAGATCTCAACTCTTTAGTATTTGTAGGCGGTGAAGCTTTGGAAATCGCTTCTATCTTTGATTTCGTGGGTCGAATACCATTTTTATCAATGGTATGACCGAGATATTCAATTTCTGCCTGTAGAAACGAACATTTCTTCAAGTTGACCTTTAGGCCCGCCTGTTCCAATTTATCAAACACCGTGCACAATGTTTGTAGGTGTTCATTGTCATCATTGCCAGTTACGGCGATATCATCAAAGTAAACTGCTACGTTTGGTATACCTTCTAAAAGTTTGTCGAGATAATGTTGGAATATTGAAGGAGCTGTTGATATACCAAAGGGCATCCTGTTATATTGAAAGTAGCCCTTGTGTGTTGAAATTATTAAAAACTTTCTGGATTCTGGTGCTATTTCAAATTGTAAGAAAGATTCTGACGCAATTGGTCGAAAAGCGGAACTGGATGTGCATGACTGATTAATACAGGGTTTATCGTACTACGATAATCTCCACAGATCCGAATCTGGCCGTTCGTTTTGATCACGTTAACCGTGGGTGTTGACCATTCTACAGGAGTCACGTTAGGATCCACTTGAGTAACTATGCCCTCTTCAACTAGACGTTCCAGTTCAATTTCAATGTTTTTCCTCATAGAAAATTTAATCGGACGTGCTGAAAAATGTTTAGGCTCGGCGCCAGGTTTGATATGTATATTTACCTCATAATTCTTTACTCTTCCTAGCTTGTTATCAAAGAGATTGTGATGAGTCTTCAATACTTGTTCAAGGGTAGTAGGGTTACCTTCAATTGAATATACTGCAGCTGGAAAGGTCATATGAAACATCTCGCTCCAATACAGGCCAAAAAGCATAGGTTTGGCATCCTTCATCACGACTACGGGTAATAATTTTCGTTTGCCTTCGACTTCCACAGTTACGTTTGCTAGTCCCTTCGGTTTTAATGTTGTATTGCCGTACGCACGTAAATTTGGCGCCTCTGTTAATGTCGGTGCTCCAATTCGGTTCCAAAATTTTGTGCTGATTATGGAATATACCGAGCCAGGATCCCAATCGAGCGTACAAGTGATACCGTTGATGATGACGTCTATTCTCTTACTGTCTTTGGTTCGTTTGTTGTTGATTTTGTACACCGTGTCGCTGTCATCTTCACTATCATCTGTAGATGCATCCGAAGTTTGGGAGGACTGGCCGCTGCCGTTAGGATTATTTTTTATTTTGTGCAGTTTATTCTTCTTGTTGTCTAGTTTCCCTCCATTTGTTGGGTATGAGAGGTATGCTCTGCCGGACTTAATACAACAGCTCTCGAAATGGCCTTGGATGTCGCATTCCTCGCAGGTGTGGTTCTTTGCCATACATTTCTCGTAGCTATGTCTTTCGTGTTTCCCACATCTTCGACATTGATTGGGTCGTAGTTTTCGTCCGGTTATGTGTTGTTTGTCTGTATCATTGTGTTTATTGGGTTTCATTTTACCATGTATTCTGTTTACATGTAAATCAGGGTTTTCATCACCCTCTGCCAGTTCTCGAGACTGGGCTACTGCAAATATTTGTGCAAATGTAACTTCGGTAATTGTGTTACCATTCTGTTCCTGAAGATCAGGCCATTTTTGTTTTAGTTCGATTTGTAACTGTTGGTGATTGAGACCAGTGGCAAAACGGTCGCGCAGTTGTCGTTCCAGTAATGTATCGCTGTAACCACAGCTCCTGCTAATTTCCTTGAGTCTGTTAGCATAATGTTCCATTAACTCGTTGGGTTCCCTCAGGCAATTCCAGAAGTCAGTGAGTGCCTTGTACCTTGTTTTTTTTGTTCGGTAAAGATCGAGTAGCTTCATCTTAATGTCGTCATAGGTACTCGATTCAAAAGATGGTGTGAGGGCAACCTTAACCTGGTGATAAATCTCTGGTGTGAGACATGTATAAAGTAGATCCTTTTGTATACTTGTACAGTCGTCGCCCCAAATTTTGCATTTGGCTTCAAAGTAGTCAATAAAGTTCTCTACAGTCGTTACTGCAGGGTTAAATGTTTCGCATTTAAACTGGTTGATGATCGATAGTTTGTTGGTGTTGCCGCTCTTCGTGGGCAAGCTGGACGACTCCGTACCAGACGTTGAAGGTGTGGGGGTCGCCTTTATTTGTTGTTCGACTAGTCGTCTCAGAACATCTGATATTTGTTGTTGTTGAGTTCGTTGTAACTCTAGAAATTCTTTGAATTGTTCTGAATTCATTTCTTTACACTCTCGTCGCCAGTGAAATAATTAAATCATATTGCAGATAAATATGTGTTTTTATTAAAGCTTGACAATCAACAATGTCTGACATAAGAATGACCAATGACAATTGACATGTAGACATAGATAATTATAAAAGAGATTTATTGCAATAACATGAGTGATTGTGTTAATAAAAACAGAAAAGAGTAACGGAGAGAGCACGCCACCCTGGGGCACACCCGCAGCAAGATCACACCAGTCAGAGTTACCCTCGTCCGAGCGGACGCACTGCGAGCGACCCCGAAGATATGAGTCGAACCAAGCTACACAACTATGGTGTGATATCAAACTTTAAACTTTATTTTTGAAAATAGATACATATCTTTTACTTGCTATACCTAATTAAATGAGATACTTTGCTTTTCCATGTTAAAACCCAAAATAATAAAGTTCATGAATGCCTGGGAATACATAGGTTATAAAAAAGATTATAGATTATTATTTATGTTAATAATTATTAAACCCCAAATTCAACAATTTTATTTTGTAAACTGCAAGTGAAATAGATACAGTAATAAAACAGAAGGCTTAATCTCAGCGGACCGACATTTCCCGAGTAGATAGATAAATGTTCCTATTACTCCGTGGTGGATCAGACAAACATAAACTGGGGGACAAACATTTACCGTAACATATTATACTTACTAGTAAGCGTGTGCAATTTTAGAATGTCACACCATGTGTTGTTTTTATTACGGAAACGTGGAAGAAGTACAAACCTTCTTCAGGGAATTCTTTATAGGTACCTACTGTAACAGGTACCTACTGTGTTAGAATCTATGAGCTAGCTGAACACCCTTCCCTATTCGTATACAAATGAAGAATATATATATATATATAGTACCTATATATTTCTTTCTCATGATATAGATCTTAGTTTACTACGATTTTGGGTATCTTTACCTCAGTGGCTGGGCACAACCATCTTTTTATACATTTTAGCTGAATCCGGCTTCTTTCTTCCGCTTTTCAGTCAATTCTAATGATCGAGTTGAGTAAGTATGTATTCCATTTTAATTGAAAAAAAAACTTTGTAGAAGACTTACTTTTTTTTACTTTTTTAGACTGTTTTTAGGCAAGGTTTTTTTTCTAGGTAGTTTTAAAGTATTTTTAAGGGCGCACTATAATATTATTATTATATGTACTTAATTAATTGTATTTATTGTTTCAGGTAATAATGTGGACAAGATCTCTACCTAATACGTCTTACTTCATTCCAAAACAGCCCTACTTGCACCAAATGTAAGACCAAATTAAATATAGTTTAGTTCGAGATTTGATAGCAGAGTTATCCCAGGGTTAAAATAAAAGTCTACTCGCTATCGTCAGGCAAAGAAGGTGTATAATTAATAAATTAGACATTTATTTTCAAATTGCAGTTGCAGGTTGTCAATATAACAACTTATAACACACGGTGTGTTAAAAGTGTTGTTGACTGTACTTTAGACGACACAACAAGTTGCAAGACTCGAGTACTTAATGCGTTGGTAATACAAAACATATTCCTTTGGTTTTGTGTGTAGTTGAATGTTTTTAGTCATACAATTTCAATTCTTATGGCGCATATAACAAGAACGATGCAAAGTCTATTGATACACTTAACGTTCTTTCGGCTGTATCTTACATTTTGTCTGTGTATAGCCTTGATTGAAAGCTAATAATAGAACCAAATACTTCTATTGTGTGGTAAATATAGACGTTTTTGAATTTATAACTGCAAGCCGGCCAAATTGGAATGGTTATCTGTTTAGTGTGAGTCGTGTTGCGCAGTGAACCACTTCCCTTGGCCGGTTGTTATCGCATAACGGAACGGTCTGCACTGCACCATCTCGGGTCGCCCGTAAAATAGTATAGCTGTTCTTGTAATTTTCCAGGAGGTAGCATATTATAGCTATAAGTGGCCGCCACCAATCAGAAAAAAAAAACAATAACATAGGTAAGTACTTCCTTATTGATAACCTGCAAATATGTCGCTGTATATTTGACAAAGTATTGAAAATTATTTTATTTTCGTTAATTTGACGGTACTTATTCACAAATTGATGGTCAATTGGAAATAATATTGAAATCAGTTGAAAAACAACATGGTTACGGACATTTGAAAATCACCCGAGCTCCTAGCTAAGTGGTACCTATTACCTTCATAGAATAGAAAAAAATTGCATGGGATTGACATTTACTTTTTCGGTAGCAAATGTCAATCACATACTTTTCTATTTTATTTTGATTCGTTTGTCAATAATTTTATAAGAGGAACAGTTTTGGTGCATTTCGGTTTGACACTCAATACGTGTTCTACAACGAATAACTAGATAGGTATAGTACCTGGCTATATCCCACAGATTAAAGATATAAGTTTTCTATTCAAAATTATATCCCTTTTAAAAAGAACGAGGGATCTTTGCTTGGGGAGTATTACATCCTCGTACATACATACATACTATGAATATCGACTTACCTACTTCTATTCTATGTTTTAATTTAGTAGGATAAGGAAGTAATACAGCGTAGAAAATGATATAAATTTAAATTTCGTGCGTCTGAATTAAAAGTTAAAGGTTAAGAAAACTGAGGAAACGCTTTCCACTAATTGGAAATTACACAGTAACCTAAACGAATGGCAAATGTCATTCACAATACCGATACTCAATCGTCATATTTTGTAATTCCTAGACAAAAACACTGCAGTCGCGATGGAAAACAATAGAGTTACAGAAATAGTAGGCAAGTGATTACCCACGCTTCAACGCACTGGCAGAGAAAGCGTAGGTACCCGACGATGTACGTGTAGAAGGGTCTATATACTTTATGCTATAGTTGCACGTAAGTAAACAGTCACTTTCTTTCATATTTCTTTAGACATATAACGAAGATTGTAAGTTGAAATATGATTAAAGAAAATTACCGTTTTCTTGTTTTTGTAACAGACATCGACACAATATTTTAATATATTCAGAAACAGTTTTGAGTTCAAGGCTAGGCTGAACATGATTCATAGATAATTTTGAGCACGAGCTTAACGTGAGATCGCTCTTACAACTCTTTTGACAGTTCTACGAGTATTCTAAGCAAGTTCTAAGGCCGACATTCATAATATAGGTACCATTTTAAGCTCGGCGAACCTCGCACTTAAAATGGTCTCTGAGGGCGGTTCATAAAAGTTTTAACCACGCGGGCCGTTATTTTCGGTCAACTTAGCTGCCGGAAACTGTACTCATCTAAATAAATATATCTTGCATGGCTGGATTAAATGAGGAACGTCCTAAATTGGGAACAAATCCTGTATTTTAGGAGTCAAATGGATCTAATCGAGCGAGTTGTCTCATTTGCCTGTTTGTTAATTGAAAACGTTGTCTGCCCCACTTCGCTCACCGCATCGATTTTAAAAATAGAAGGTTAGTGCGTTTTGGATGAACGCTGGTATCGCTACACGACGGTTATGGCTTGTATTATAACTACACTTACATCCCACGGTGTAGGGTGTAATATTGCTTGTGTCGTGTGGGTACATGTTTAGTGTTGCCTCGCATATCTATCGATAATAAAAGTTTTATGGCTTTAATGATTATGTCTGAGTGACTAAACAATGTAGGGATGATTGTGTTACACGGTAGCGCCTTTTTTATTTTATTTTATTACAATTAACAGCACATCAAGTCATCTAACTACTCGTTAGGTAAAGGAAAGTATTTTGATGATTGAATGAATATGTTTATGACTGAAAAAATATTCCATGAAATCTAATTTAAAAGTAGTGGCAAAGTAGCCACACAAAAATCCTACTGTCTTAATCTTCGTAGCTGCTACGGTATTTGTTTACATAGGTACCTACTCGCTACTCAACGTAGTGAGAAGGTTAAACATAGCCAATTCACGTTTGTCTAGTAATTGTACGTTATCGATAACATTACCTAATTGATATCGATTTGCGACATCACTAGGCGTATGTGTGACGCGGCGCGGAGTGGGGCGAATGGAATTCGTACGGTATGCTCTCCTACGTCGAAACTCGAATTCAAACAAATAGAATGCTCGATTTACGCGGCGAATAGTATCGTGAATCGGATTTGACAATCGAATTGATTCGCCATTTCATTTGAGCGCTGTTTAGATTGTCGATAACGCGTGTTTATCGAAACTTCCGGCCGAATTTTGTGTAGCCTAGGGCTTGTCAAATGTGTCGATATTGATTTCATCCGTGAAGAGAAGCGGTGGTCGGTATCTCAACAATTTTCAGCGCCCCATTCAGTTACCATTATCGAGGGGCGACGACCAGAAATTGATTGACCAAGTTATACAACGTTCTGCGAGTTACGTGAAAGATTACTATAGTTGCATTTTCATCTGAATCCGGACGGATCTGCTGTCAGTCTCGTTTGCTAAAAAAATCAATTTACAAGTTAAAAATCCTTCAACACAAATCATACTCAAAATGCAAACTTAATGCGAACATTCGGTTATGCAGATGAGATTTGGCGGTGTATTGTTATTGTTACAAAGTTCTTCTGTAATTTGCTTAATATACTTAACATAATAATTAAATTCAGTACTTATCGGTAACTAAACCGCTTTTCTTCTACGATTACGTTCTGGATTTTGGCTATTTTTTGTACAGATAAAAGGATTGTATGAGACATTTATTTATTTTTCATGGAAAAAAAGTTGGTTTAATTAAAGTCTTGGAAAAAACGTTGTTTAGTTAAACACCCTTCCTTCTGATTAGGTACTACCCTTTCCGTTACACCGCTACTATAATACCTTCCTTCGTGTAACCAGAAAACCAATGTTAAAAAACATAATAGGCAGTAAAGTTGTAACTTTCCAGGTTTCCCGTTCTTTATAAACTTTACCGGGAAAATATGTTTTGTATTTCCGCAGGCTTCCAGTAAACTTACCCCTATTTCTTAAATCAAAGTTCTAATTTTTAAATTAATCAGATAATACAGGGCCAGATCAAGATTACGGCGTCGCCCTCTTTTGTTTTGTCCTAATTTTGCATTGCCCTAATTAAATGCTAACCTGGGTGACCGCGACTTCAATCGTTATGGTTATCATTTTCATTTTGACACTTGAACGATATACATTGCTGCGTATCGTTGTCGTTTGTTAAAACTTGCAAAAACATAGCAGCAATGTATAGCGTCCATGTGTCAATTTGAAAGCGATAACGATTGGAAGTCGCGGTCACCCCACTGGATTATTCTCGTACTGAATAAATTATCATTTTGTAAGATCACCATTTATAAAACTCAATAATCTCTGCTCGTATGTGTGTAGGATGCTTATAACTAAGTCTGCCATACGGGAAGTTATACGGTGGTTAAGGAAAACTATTACTTATAATAAATTAATTCTATGTACGGATAACAGCAGATCAATGGTAACATCTGCAGTACGATTTTAAATCTCACGACTCAGATAATAAGAACGGTCCAAAGTCCAAAATGTTACACTTGATTTGCTGTTAGCTGTACTTAGATAATTATGTTTTGCTAGTAGGAATACTAGGAATAAAAGAATAGCTACCTACTTATATTCAAAATCGGGGCTTCATGGAGCCAACTAGCGCCGCCAATCTTAAAAAAATCATATCTTCCAATATAATCAATTTTATTAAAAAAGCTACGTTCGCATTGTTTATTGCTATAAATATTATTTTTTAAATGCTTATTTGTTACGTGATGCAATGTAGGTAAGTTGTAGTTCACATAATTGCGAAAAACGGCCGTTTTTGACACAAATAAAATTGATTATATTGGAAGATATGATTTTTTAAAGATTGGCGGGCGCTAGTTGGCTCATGTCAGCGCCTTAAGTACCTACCTAATTAAAATTTCTAGTAACAGTAAAAAAAAGTACCTACATATATTGAGAATTTCAAAACCAGGAATTTAAAACAATACAATTGGTAAGTAAGTCTTACCTATTTCAAATTCGACACCAAACCGTTTCGGGTACCACCTAGTCAAGCTTTATCTTTATAGTCAATTGATATAGGTTAGGCAATCCAAAAAGTTTTACGAGTAAATTGGTTCTTTCCCAAGGGGGAAACCTGCTGTTTTATGGATTCAGTATTAGGTAATACTTATTAATATAGAGATTACATTTATTTACTTATGTTATAAACTACCAAGAAGTCAATACCTTCTCTATAAATTATCAATCGGCTGTAGGTATGGTTATGACGATGTTATGACAACCTTCTAAACTAGTCTAATTATTATCATCACCCGTATCATGTCCCCTGCTGGACGTAGGTCTCTCCCAAATCACGCAATCTCTACTTAATTCTCATCCTTTTGCAGCCAGTTTCTGTCAGCCACCTTTCGCTGGTCAGCCCTTCATCTGGTCGGGGGGCGTCCCACGTTTACCCGTTCGTGGCCTCCATTCGAGAACACATCTACCGCATCGGTTATGGGTTTTACGACAGTTGTTTAGACACGCGTTTAAGGCGTGTTTATCTTATTTGTACGGATAATATTAGAACTAAATGTAACAGGTCGAAAAAATCTGCATCACTCTACTTTTAGAAAATCCGCTAAAATTGCTATCTAAGTACTTAGGTTCTTTTCTATTATCTAAATAACTACGTAGCATATGTTAATAACGACATAACTTTAATGACGGTTCGTTATTTTTTAACGTTATTGCTTTACAAGTCCGTTTTATTATCCGCGGTGAGGCAAAGGCCCCTCCAACTCGTTCAGCTCCGAAGTGATACCCGTGGCGCGGTGTTAAATAATAAATGGGCCAGCTCCGTGGCTATGTAGGGCGCCCTGTAATCTGGGACCTCAGACTCTATGTCACGACAGAGTACCTATATTTTTTGGTTTCGTTTTACCAGGGACGATGAGACTCTTATTCCATCCCTGGTAAAAAGAATAGGGCTGGTATGTTTTTCGTAATTGTGTTGTTTATGTAGGTAATGTGACTTCTTTGAAAAGGTTCCTGGGTTCAATTCTCGGTTGAGAAGGTAAGTATACAATGTCTCACAGAGAACATACAGGGGGTGTTAAGATGAGATTTTCTCAAACGATTACTTGAATTTTCTTAAGAATTTTTTTTATGTTTTTCATACACAGACTCATAATAATTAGATATTAATTTGCTCTTCACTTTTTCTCTTCAGTGTTTGCTTTGCACATTTTCCTTGCAAAGTGGTGTAAACGATGTTAAATAGGTACCAAAAAAATGTTGAGTGCAAAATACATGGAGTGTTTTAGATCAGCAACATCCAACTCAGGGGTGGTAGTTTAAAAAAATGTTTGTTTGAAATTAATTTTTTTTTAAAGACAGGTGGTATACGCAATGTATATTACCTACTTGTAATTAAAATAAACAAAATGAATCTTTATCTAGTCCTTCTGATTAGGGCCTTTTACGAAATATTCTAGGTAGACTAAAAGTGAGCAAGTCTCGGACTAGCCACAAAACACTATCTGAGGTTAGAAATGACAATGTGGGATAGGACCGTGATAGGACAGTGTAGCTTTCACCTCATACAATGGATCATCCTGCCCTGTGGACGATATTTCTATCCTCAGTTATTGTTCTGTGTTTGGCCAGTGTCGTCCGTCATACGGCGACAGTAATGGCGCCCCTCCGCGCAGTGCCGTCGTTATGTGCTTTCTGTGCCGTTACTTTTTGTTCAAACGGTATTGCAGCGCGAAGCGTATCGTGTTTCACACTGGTTTCTAGGTTTACACTGCTAGTGGCTACTATAATGTAGTACTGTAATATAGTATATAATACATAGACCCCCCCCCCCCCCCCCCCCCTCCTTCCATTCCCACTTCTAGCTGTTATTATATAATCATTGTAATAAAGTATGAAATCTGTTTTGACATACATAATTATTAATCTAAAATAGTTAAACTATATTTAAGACTGTAACGGTAAAATATCCTCAAATTAATTATTGAGTTAGTTATAGGTGCGTATTCATAGTTACATGATTTAAAGTTACGCCACCGTTTAGGCTCCCTGTCTCTTTCTATCTTAACCCTTTTAAACGAAGTGTGAAAGGGATAGCAACACGATTTAAGCAAGTGAGGTTTAACTAGGTTTATGACTTACAGCATATGATGGAAAGAATGTATAGTGGAGCCCACCACCAGTGTCTATCTTGTAAACAAAGACCTAACTACCATTTTAAGCTTACTATGATTATTACATAATTATTTTCACATTATTGGATCGGATCAGTTTATTTTCACAATGACGAATATATTTTTAGTGTCACATCGCAATCTGATTTTTATTCTCTAGTTACAAATATGACTGGTCTAAAAGTAGGTACAGTCGACAGCAGATAAGATAAGATAAGATAAATATTCTTTATTGCAAAAAAATAAAAGTATTACACAAAAGAAATAGGCTAATACAGTTAGTATTACAATTGGCGGTCTTATCGCTCAAAGCGATCTCTTCCAGACAACCTTTGGGTAGAGAATTCGGCGTATGAATAGGTAGCTTGTTGAGCAATATTAAATACCTATCATTAGCTGGTAGGTACTTAAGATAAGTACCTACCTACTTAAAAAATAAAAAATAAAACTTATTTACCTACTAATAATATAAACTTACATACTAATAACATAAAAAGAAATAGACTACTTACTATACAATACAATAGACTACTTACAATACCAATACTGATCATGAAGGATAATGTTATTAATGATATAATATAGATACAATAGCTGTTACTTAGCTTTTTACTTTTGACAGTTCTTATTATTAGCGTCGTAAGACTTGAAATCGTACTGCAAGTGTTACCATTGATCTGCTGTCGATTGTACTAAATACCGTTACTGTTTTTTTTAAATATCTTTATTTAGAATAGAAATCAAATACATTTAACACTTAGTGTATACTTATATATTAGATCCTAAGTTAAAAGAACATGAGTGATGACAAAAGTTTGCAGGCTAATAGCCTATATAAACTTTAGAAACAGTTTTTTTAAATAGTTAGGTATCAGGGATTAAGACTAAGCTATTAAAACTAGCTTAAAACTAGTAACTCTAGATACATCAGGTTTAAAAAGGAACGTCGTAAAAGAGTAAACCGGAATTACAAACAGTGTAGAGTATTCGTAAACAACTCTACGTATACACTAAACCACCTTATTTACCAGATAAAATAGAGCCTTCCCTTATTTATAGAGTGACAAGCTACAAGCTATCGCTGAATAAAGAGATATCTTATATCTGTAGGTACAGTATTTACCGTTGCCTTGACCCAGTCACAAAAGAGCGTCGATACAGCGCTATCCAATATCATGGGCACGATTTCCACCACTTGATTTCCACAGGCGATGGCTGAGTTTCCCATGGTAAACCGATTGTTTCCTGTGGTAAAAGGTGATCTTACTCAGAAACCTATCTATGGGTATGACTAAAATTCGGTGTAGATTTTTTAAAAATCGTTTGATACTACTTTTACCTGTACGTACACAATCTTTATTAGGAAAATAACATTCAATTATAATTAAAGTTAAAACTATGTACATTGTACATAATAATAATAAAAAACAAATAAATATATATATATATATACTTATAAATAAAAAAATGGGGCCAAATCGCTGCCCTGCGGAAGAGTGCCCAAAAGGCTGGCGACGTTACCTCGTTGTATAGCCAGCGATATGTGATTGAACAACATATTATATTTTCGTTCGTTTAGTTCCTTAACCCGAGTTATTTAGTCAGTTAACCCGGATTATCTTGTTTGTGGCAGTGGCTCTAGGTGAGGGTAATAAATACTTAGATTAGATACATATTCACTTTTTACGAAACGTTAAGTATTGGAAACTTTCATGCATGAATAATAATATATTTGTAATCCATCAATCAGCACTGGGTGTGCGTATTGGGTTCGTTTTATCGTAAGAAGAGGATAATAGTTTGTATTCTGTACCTTATATTATTGTAAATTAGTATATTATGTATGACACAACCAAGTGTTCACTAGAGCTCCTAAGGTTGAATAAGTATTGAATAAAATAATACTAATGTGGGGATATTAAGAGGAGAAAAAATATTATTTATATGATTATTTTTTACTAGCTGCTGCCCGCGACTTCGTCTGCGCAGGATTATAAATTATAGAATATGTGTTATTCTCATGTATGAGGTAGGTATATTATTGTAAAGTTTCATAAAAATCCATTCTTAGTAGTACTTGCGTGAAAGAGCAACAAATATCCATCCATCCAAACTTTCGCGTTTATAATATTAGTAGAGTTTTATTTATATTTGTACATAAATCCTTGGTCACTGGCACCATATTGTAACTTCCAATCTGAGAATGACTTAGGTTACCTAATAGGTTAGTGACTTTTGTAACTTTAAATCACGTTTATGAATACGCGCCATGAGTTTTAGATTCATTTGTAAATATTAGAACAAAAATACCTAATTGCTAATGGAAGAGGTACGGTGGAACACAGAGAAAGGTGTACAGGAGAGTTTTTAAGGTGGAGATTATCTCAACATCTACTTGACCTATTGCAAGGATTCTTTCACTGTTAGATAGATAAAAGTGAAAACTATGTTACTGTAAAAGAATTATTAAATTCGGTCCAGTAGTTTTTGAGAAAATCTCAACCTTATTGAGGCCTCCTGTGTACTTGTCTCTGTCGTCGACTGTACCATTGGCCATTCAATATTATCAATGGCAGAGGCGCTAGCATTCCTTTGCGATACAGGTGCGGTTTCCACACGGAAACTATCCTCATGCCATGCCATATTGATGTAATCATCATGTTGTTACGTTCGAAAAAACGCACTAGAGCGGGGAAAGTGACGCCGAAGCCACCGATGCCGCGCCTCAAGATCGTGAAAGGTACTTAGAACATCACCAGAGCAACAAGAGCTCAGCTCCCCCTCCCGAAGCTCACAGTTATGTATTACGAGGGAGACGCGCCATAATTTGTCAAAGGTCTAGTCCAACTGGTTTAGTTAAACTTACGACACCGAACGTTCGGAATTCGGACTACTTTCGCGTAATCTGCTTGAATGGAGTATGGCGCCCTAGTTACTGTGATTTTTTGGTGAAAATTCGTCTTTTGTTAACAGATTTTCCAACAAATTACTTTAAGTACACTCGACAGCATAGTCAAGCGTCGCTTTAGATTTTAAGTTCTTTTTGTCGCTTTCACCCGTCCACACTTTTTGATATATTGCGTATTGTGTTAGTGTTATAGTTTCATATACATTTTCATATTAGGTAATAATATTAATAAGATAAATGGGAAATATCGTATTTAACACAACTGCCCTTAGCGATAAATGCGATTTAAACTTAGGCGGTGTTTTAAGTCATGGTTCTTTTTTCGTCATACAAAGTCGGAATTTTGTCTGTCTGTCAAATTAGGCTTCCTAATTTATAGCTACGAGACTGAGGATTTCGGTTTCGGGCCACTATACACAGTGGGATATGCGGATGATCTTGTCGTATTAATAAACGGGAAATTCCCCAATACAGTGACAGAACTGATGCAAAAGGCTCTGGATACGATAGAGAGATGGTGCAACAAAAAACATCTATCTATCAATCCTAGCAAAACAAAGGTAATTTCATTTACAAGGAAAAGGGACCTTTCGGGACTAAGAGACCTGACCCTATACGGTGCCCGGATCGAATGGTTCAGGTCTGTGAAATATCTGGGTGTCACCCTGGATAGAACACTGACCTGGAGTACACATGTGGACGATATAATATCAAAAGCGAACAGAGTTTTTGGGATGTGTCGTTCCACTTATGGCAAAACATGGGGTTTAAAGCCAAAGGTCCTAAGCTGGATATACACGATGATGGTAAGACCAATACTTATGTATGGCTGCATCGTGTGGTGGCCTAGGACGAAAGTGGCAGTATGCAGGACAGAACTCACTAAGGTTCAGAGGACTGCATGCATGGCCATAACGGGGGCGTTCAGAACTACACCCACGGCAGCACTGGAGATCTTGCTGGATCTACAACCGCTGCACATTGTGATTCAGTTAGAGGCAGCCAAGTCCCTGCACAGATTAGCTGCAAATGGGATATGGAATGATAATATGCTAAAAACTGAACACACAAATCTGGAGGGACTAAAAGACCTCAAGGGAATAATGAACATGGGCTGCGATAAGATCCAGCCCCAGTTCATATTCAACAAAAAGTATAAAATACAGGTCCCTACACGGGACGAATGGAGACGTGGTATGCAAGCTCCAGACAACGAGAGTCTTATTTGGTATACCGATGGGTCCAAAATGGAATCTGGTACTGGAGCGGGCATATACGCTCAAGACTGTCACATCAGTCAAAGCATGGGCATATATGCAACGGTCTTCCAAGCTGAGACATATGCTATTAATGCCTGTGCCAGGGAGAACATAGACAGGGGTGTCCGTGACAAAACTATCTATATTCTCAGCGATAGCCAGGCAGCCCTCAAGGCCCTTGACACACCCCGAACGGACTCTGGCCTGGTCCTCGATTGTGTTAGATCACTAAACAAGCTAGGTCAGCACAATCGGGTACGGTTGGTCTGGGTACCGGGGCATGTGGGAATAACGGGCAATGAAGCGGCTGATGAACTGGCTAGAAAGGGCTCACAGTCCTCGCTAACAGGACCTGAGCCATATGTGGGACTCTCAATGAGTACCATCAAAATGGCCTTACGGGCCAAGGCCAAAGACTTGCACAACCTGGAGTGGAAAAACATCAAAGAGCTGAAACACTCCAAACTTTTCATTGGCGAGACAGACACAGGCTGGTGCAGGAAAATCTGGAAACACAACAGAAACCAGATGCGGCTCATAATTGGGGCACTAACGGGACATCAAGCAACGAACGACCTGTTGCACAGGATGGGGTTAGCTGTATCTCCAACCTGCAGAGCCTGTGGTGACAAAACGGAGTCCATGAAACACCTACTGTGTGAATGTGACTCACTGGCTAGAAAGCGAATGAGTCTCCTGGGGTCGGCCTATCCGGAACCAGAAGACTACAGGCTCCTTCCCATGAGCTGCATAGCGGACCTACTGAGTTATATCTTTAGGGAGGAGGAAGGAGCATAAAGGAAAGGGGAGAGCACAAAAGATCCCAATGGGTCGAAGTGCCGCCACATTGGCACCCAATCAGGATAAGATAAGATAAGAGGATTTCGGTTACATGCAGTCACGATAAAACTGGAGTGAGTGTTGAACGTAGGGCGAGACCAATCGATCTGGGATCAACCACAATAGTCCCGAGGCGGATATTGAACCTGCGGCTTGCGCCAGCCTCACATCCTGGCTTTAGCAGATAATACGAACAATTGGGCTAATTTTTCTTAATTACGAAAGGAATGAACTACTATCCAACTGACATTGTTACACTGAACTCAGCTCGCAGTCAAAACTGTTTATGAATATTGATTTATTTATATATTTGTTGCATGCAAGTAGGCACAACTTGCATTGGTTTTTTTTTGCTAGCAGAGTTTGATATGATATGGTGAATATGTTCGAATTATCAGCGTTCTACGAAATTTTTCTTTCACGAAGTCATGAATTCGAAATTCAAATGAATACTTGCAATCATTTTGGAATGGCATATTGATTTTTTAATCGTTTAATTTACTATTTACATGAACACTGTAAATAACTTGACATTGGCGAAATTATCTCTTAAATAAGAGTTAAAGCTATTCAAATAAAAATAGAATAGAATATAAATTCGAATCCTGTTCCTATACACTTTTTCTCGGTATATTAAGGCTATGTGAATTTCAATATTTCGTTCGATACATAAATAAGGATGCTGTTACACAATGCTCAAACAAATCGATCAAAGATTTAATCCATCGGGATTGATACTAAATTGCACACACATATACATACAGAGTACCAAAACCAATTATAAGCTACCTTTTAAAAAAATATCTTATTCCCGCATGAAACTTGAACAGCATCGCTATGCTAGGCGGAAAACAGCAAATATTTTCATCTGTGATGTTTCCGACTTCAACCGCAGACGGTTTAGTTACTACGAGTAGGTATAAGTATATAATATAAGTAGGTATAGCGCAACGCTTTGATTAACTGACGGTCATTTAATTTCGCTTTGCGGGAGTTTCCGCTTGGATCCCTTTCCGCGCGTTATAAAGGATAGCCCATACATAATACAGCTTTGTAACGGCAGCGTGACAGATCCGCAACGACTTTAGTTCTACATTCATCGATTCCAGATTGCGAAAGGCTCCCCTCTCGCTCTTACGCCATGTAGCTTATGAACGACATTGACAGTTTAGGATTAGGATTCGACTTAGTTGTCGCTACAGAATTATCAACATTGTCAATGTAGCAGTCCCATGCAGGACGTAGGCTTCTCGTTCTTCTCGACGTATGCTAGTACGTCACTAAACTAAGGAATGGTTGTAGTAATAGTAACGAAACAATTGATAGAACCGAGCAAAAATGTAGACGACGTGCTTATAAATAGCTTAGCAAAAAAGAGATTTGACTTTGAACCATAGTGATTTTCTTTAATCATAGCTAGATTGTAAAGTTAGTCTGTATCAATATGTATGTTGTTACTTTTTTATTATATTAAAAAACCGTATGCGTAGTGTAACACCGACTGCAGCGTTTGCGGAACGTCAACGACGGCACTTTGACACCTTACATACTGTTTCACACACTACGATCGGTCCTGCTGTCATGCCGCTGCAGTTCCGTCGTTCTTACGTTCTTATATCCGCGTTCTGTGTGTACAAGCCTTAAACGCACCTGCATCAGCTCTCGTACTATCTTTGATGTCGGCCGAGTTTTAATTGAAACCTGGAATGGTTAAATAAATATTAAATATTACCTATTTATTTGTTCAGACATTCTATTAACGGAGGTTTTACGTTACAAACCGCAGCCGAAATCAAGTGTCTTATTTTGTAAAAAAATATGATCGTGTCATTACCTATTATGATGTACCTAACACTGAAGGAATTGATCAACTGATTGGTCGAACCTGTTCATCATTGTGCAATAATCACAGAATAGCTCAAAATGTTAGTAGGGTAGTTTTTGTTTACAAAATAAGACACTTGATTTGGGCTTCGGTTTACCTACTTGTATCATAAAAGGAATGAGTTTATTCTCCAGAGAATAAAAGCTAGTAGACATAGCTCATAGAATCAGAAAGCTTACCTAAGTGGCAGTGGACTTGTCACATCTGTCGTAGACCTACTACCGATGGGGTAGAGCTTGACTTACTTAGGTAGATTACAAATGGGTAAACGTAGTGTGGGACGCCCCCGACCAGATGGAGGAATGGTCGACGCAAGGTGGCTGGCAGGGGCAACCGTGTTAAGTGGCACGCCTCGGGACTTGGGAACTGTCTTACAGTGGACTGATATGGGTTGATGATGATAACTCCCAACTAAGTAAATAAAATAAAGCCGTAGATATCATACTTACATTCAACAATAGATTTCATTATGGCGATGGAAGTTCAGATTATCGTGAAAGAATTTTGTATGAAAGTTAAATTTCAAGGAATCACCTTAATAGCTGACTTCATTTGCGTTATGTAAAAACTTCGGTTACGTCAAAATGTTATCTAAACTAAATATTTAAATATTATTCATTGATGTATTCATTAACATGCCTAAATGCCGTTTGTGCAGTGTCGCTGCTCATACTTAAATTAAATCCATTTAAACGTGACTTAAAAGTTATTCCATGGTTTAAGCCTGTTTAATGTAACGTTTTTAACGAAATATGAAAATGACAAAATACGGTTTAAGGAAAGTGAGGTTAAACCATGTTTATGGCTAACAGAGATAGTTTTGATGGATTGCCACCTCCACATACCGTATCGTATCTTGTATAATAATAATAAATTGCAAATTGTATCAGTGGTAGGCAGGTACTCGTATTTGGGGTCACCTTGTATCATGCCCTGTATAATTAAGTTGCTTGAATTTGAATCAACATTGGCTTAGCCTTTTAGGTCTAGTTAGCTTAGTTCGATTCAAATAAAACTCTTAATACAATCTACAGCACATGGTAACAAAGTACCATTTCAATACTTATTGCGCAGACAATAAGAGCGGCTGCTTTCATGTTCCCACTTGTGCCATAAAGATTCCCCATCTGACTAGTCTGCAGACTTTATTGCTCGACGGCCGATCAGTTTACAAACCAGTTGGAGCTTCCAGCAACGGACAAAGAAAACAGATTGAAATCGATGCACGACTCCGGCGACTTGTCGAGCGACAGATCGGGAATCTGCTTCGTAACGTCACCAGTCCTCAAACTGGTCCGGTCCCTCATACCTATAGCTGTTTAATTTACGGTGTTGAAGTGGAGATAATAGGTGCTGTTAAATTTGCTAAAATGGTCTTTTGGCGGCTTTTGCTTTGGCGACCTGCGTCTTGTCGTGATGGCCTGGTAACTGTCGTTTATTTTACGTTTAGAGAAATTATCATATTTTTTACATTAGTATAATTGAAAGAACTGCTTAGGTACATTGGTAATGGACCTAAGCACATCGTGTTTTGATTTATTGTGGATGTAAGTACTTACTGCTTAGCTTAGATGAATTCGTCAATTATTCAAAGATTTAAGTCTGTGCTTACCTGTTGAAAATATAAAAACTTTTGGCAAAAAAGTAGGTATCATAAGTCCTACATGTACTGTACGGGCAAGACTTTCGAGCCCACGAATGTAGACTTAACGAATAGTCGACTTTACATACACACGAAGACAGAAAAGTATACAGGGTCAATATGGTTGAGATTTTCACAAAAACTAGGGGACCGGATTTAATAATTATTTAACATTTTATCTAGGTAGGTAGACAGCGTGGTCCTGTCCCGCTGCAGCCAAGCGCTGCGAGCGTGCTGGGCCCGCCTCGAGCGGCCCGGGGAGTGCTGTCAGCAAGCGCGTGGGGAACTCTGGTGTAGTTCAACTGAGAGCCCAGAGTTCCTCACAATGCGCGGAGGAGGCCACCGTGGGGTTTTAGTCGGTGCAAGACTAAGTCCGACATAACCCGTCGCTGACCCCGAGGCGGCGGGTATGCATAAGCATTTCCCCACGAAAAAAAAAAGGTAGATTGCAGTAGGTCAAGTGTTTTTTTATAGATATTTTTAACCGACTTTTTAACTTTAAATCTCTCCTGTACACTTTTCTCTGTGTTAGATCGTACATCGATCCAACAAATATTGAAGTCTGTTGCTTTCGACTCCACGAATATTCGAGCCAGCATTAATCGAGAGAATGAATGTCGATGCGGCCGGCGCGCGTCCCGTGCACTTGCCTAGATTATAAATAAGGGCTAGCGTACAACAGAATGGCGCCGCCGGCGGACGACGACGCCGTGTACGACACCATGTACAGTCGACAGCAGCTCAATGGTAACACTTTTTACTTTTGACAGTTCTTATTATTTGCGTCGTAAGACTTGAAATCGTACTGCAAGTTTTCAAAATAGATCTGCTGTCGACTGTACCGCGCCAGTGGACGGCGGCGCCGTCCGCCGGCACGAATGTTGTCTGCCTGTGACCGGCGCCGGCCGACATCGTTCAATCTTTGGGAAATTTCTTAGCTCTACATTTTCTATTTCGGTGATCAAAATGTTTTGTTGTACTTAATAACTTTTAATTATCAACATTTTTGTTGAAATAAGTACTTACCTATCAATATCAGGTTTAAATTTTACGTTACAATAAAATGTATTTTTTGAAAGATCGGTGAAGGAAAACATCTTTATGAAACCTGCATGCCGTAGAAGAAGAAAAAATTCTAAGGCATGTGAAATCCGGCAATCGGCCTGGGCCCGCGTGATAGATCATGGCCCCAGCTCCCTCGATGCAAGGAAGGTCTGTACCCGAGCCACTGCTCAACCCACTGGGCAATATAAATAGACTGATGATGAATATACAGATACAGCTACAACAGAATGACAACTTAGTTACCTTGTACTGTTATTTCTTTGGTGACTTAGTATAGTTGCTAGTTTACTCCGTGATCTACACTACAATAAAAAAAAAACGTTCGCATTCGCCCTCGCCGTACCCACACACGCGCATGCTTGTATTTATACGAAACTCAGGTTACTTCAAATTACGCCCCCACGCTAGTTCTAGGCGATGAGCGCTCGCGAGCGGTCGTCATGATTGTTTTTCGTTTTGCTCCTTCCGTACTTCCAGAAACGATATTACGATATGTCGCGATCAAAACGTTTCTGTACCGTGTATGGGTGTCTAAACTCATCCACACGTCAACCACAACTTACTTTTTTTCACCTACCAACGGATTCCACCAGGTAATTACAAATAAGTTGACCCAATATGGCGCCGAAATTGTAAACAAAGTTGTACAGTCGAACGAAAGCACGTGTGTGATACTTTAGACTTATCGTTTTTATTATATATTAACGTGAACTCGCTACAACTGACTGAATGACGTTTGTAAGATGTTCCAAAATGTCTATGAATCACGGCCTTACCGTCCACAATCCAATATAGGTAAGTATAACAGTATTCCGCCAGAAACCGACCGATACGACGCGCTTCATTCGGCATACCTCGGCATGCAAACAGCAGTCGCGAGCGCGCCGCAATTACGTACGGACGTGAAGTGTGAACGAACGGTTACCGCTCATTTTACGTAAATTATGGCACGAAGTTATCGACAGTATTGTTCAGTCTATGGATGTTTGAATTCATCTATATCGAAACCACACATAACATTTTTTCGGTTACCATCTCAGACAGAAAGGTAAAACTGAACTGCCGAGTGGTCGGCTCATATCGTAATCTACTTCGCGTGTATCACAAAATGGCGTCGCATACTCCACGATATTGCTTTGTCTGGTACAACACTAGTGGGGGTAATTACAACATTTGGTTTTAAAAAAATTACAACCTACGTGTTTTGTGTGATTTAATGCCGCTTTAGTTTTGTAAGATAAACCCCTACTACCGTTGTACCTTAAACCATATTGAACGAACGGGTCCCTTCGCAATAAAGTCGCGCTCAAAATTGTCACTGAATCTCGATTCTCGACCTACATACGATACGCTCAATAATTTCTTGAGCCACACACTACAGTATGTAGTTCTTAAAGGTTGTGTCTTTTTCAGACGCCACAAGTGGCTTCACTTAATATGCCGAGAGGATCTGATTGAAAAAGCTCCGACATCTTACAGCGTTTGTGAAGACCATTTCAACGAAAGGGACATTCTACCCACAAAAAATAGAAAAGTATTGAAGAAGAACGTGCTACCCTCTCTCAATTTACCACTGCTAGAGGCAGATAAAGAAACAACAAGCACGACAGAAAACAATACTGACACATCACGAAAAAGAAAATCAAAAACGAATATTTCAGCACCCACCAAAAAATTTAAACTGAGTGATATTGAGAATAGCGCAGAAGAAGAACAAAAAACAGTATTTAACCTGTTGTGCGACAAATTCTTGACAAAAGAGTTGACTCAGATGGTTCAAGCGCAAACTAATTTAAAGAATTACTACAAAAGGAACAAGCATCGAGACAATTATATATATTTTTGTTTAAACTTATACTACACCAGTCCACAAGCTTACTTTTTGCTGCAAAAAGCGCTTTGCCTTCCAAGTTCCAATGCGTTACATAGAGATTATATACCGATCACTACTAAAATAGATGATAGAGTAATATTCACATTCAGGAGCAAAGTTTATAAAATGTCAGACCGCGAAAAGAATTGTTCGGTAATCATTGGGGCTTATAATTTAAAGCCAAATATATTTCGGAACACATTAGAGAATAAAGTTATCGGATATCATGAGGTTAATGGAGTACAAACAGTAGATCCAGCTAAACACGCTGTAGTTATAGTACTCCGAGGAATATTCGTTAACTGGACACAACCTATAGGATATGCTCTACTTTCCGATTATAATAAATACGAGGAAATTGTTAAATGGATTGACGATCTAGTAACGTTACTATTTGATATTGGACTTAACATTAGAACTTTAGTCTCTGATATAGGATCTGATCTGTTGAACGCTGCACTTAACCATAAAATTCGATCAGTTTCCACTGAGAACCCGTATTTCTACATAAATAAAAGAAAAATTTACTATATTATTGATGCAACACATCTTATTAAATTAGTTCGGAACAATTTGATGGTATACGACTTCCACTTCGAAGGCGGTGTAGCTAAATACGGCCATATTGTAAATTTTTACAAAGAAGATGAAAAGAGAAGCTATCGGCTCGCTTACAAATTGACTAATAAACACATTAATCCAACTAATTCCGAAAAGTTGAATGTGTGCTACGCGGCTCAACTTTTAAGCAAAACTGTGGCAACTGGAATTTCAACCTACGTTGATTTTAAAGCGATAGAAGAATCAGGGAGAGACACTGTCGAATTTATAATTAAGATAAATGATTTATTCGACTCTCTGAATTCATTTAATTTAAACGACGACTGCGAATACAAAAGGGCGTTTCAGGGAGAACAATCGCAAGTAGATTTTTTAAAGGACATGCTGACATTTTTCCAAAACTTGACACTTATGAACCCGAAGAACGGACACGATGTAACATCAAGCGTTCAGTTTATTAATGGCTTTCAGATAACAATAAACTCTATTTTAATGCTATTTGAGGACCTCAAGAAAGAAGAATATCGTTATTTATTAACACGAAGACTCAACCAAGATGTTTTAGACAACTTTTTCGGAGAGACCAAGACTAAAAAATGTCCAAGGAAGGTGCCAACGACTCGAGAGTTTATATCAGCGTTTCGAAAACAGTTTTTTGCGAACATTGTAAAACCGCCTAAAGGAGCAAATTGCGCTGATGATATGGAGAAACTTCTTGTTCAAACAAATTCGTTAGTAGATCCGGGCCAAGACGTAATACCAGCCGATACGTTGGACCCTTCTTGTGAGGAAGCGTCAGTTGTTCTAGAACTAGAAATTAAGAAAGAAAAAGATCCCGAAAATACTCCAATTGCAAAAGATGAAAGTCTTATAGTTGGTGTATAAATAAATGAACATTCCTAACAAAATACCTAATTATTATACTTTAGAACAATATTGTTTTTTTATTTATTTTACACAACGTATTATACCTGGTTTTGTTTGACATAGGTAGTAGGTTGTACCAATGCAAAATAATTAATTTAACTATGTAGAGGCCAATCTTGTACACATCATGCATAGCTACGTGTAGGTAACAATCGCAAATAAGTTCTTTGGGTGGGTTGAAAAAAATTACTATCCAGAGTATCCAATCAACACATTACTCGAAATTATTTAACCACCTTTAGTTAACCTAACGAATTTAGACGAGATATTTAAAATCGAAATACTTCTCACGGAGTGAGATGCGCAAAAAGTCGCCAAATCCAACTGTCCAGCCAGCCAGACTGACGCAGTGCAGTGAACCTTAGAAGCGTCAGAGCTGTCTGGGGCTATCACTGGGGTTGGCAATGGCAACCGGCGCTATTGGTGCTTGAACGTATTCGTCGAAAACTTTCTACAACATACCTTGTGCGATGACATTCCGAAAAACATTAATTAAAATAAATCGTAGGGCTGAGTTTTTATAACATTATAGCGACGACAGATTTTTATTGAGACCCCATGCATCTCTGTCTTCGTGTGTACCTATATATACCTGTATCTATACCGCAGCCCAAATCAAGTGTCGTATAGGCTTAAATGCACTTGCAACAGCTCTCGTACTATCTTTGATGTCGGCCGAGTTTTAATTGAAACCTGGAATGGTTAAATACATAATATTACTTATTTATTTGTTCAAATATTTTATTAACGAAGATTAACAATGTTTTACATTACCGTAGCCCAAATCAAGGGTCTTATTTTGTAAACAAATATGATCGTGTAATTACCTGTTGTAATGTAGCACTGAAGGAACTGATTGATCGAACCTGTTCATCATTGTGAAAATTAAATAATCCGATCTAATAGTGTGAAAATAACTATGCAATAATCACAGAACAGCTTAAAATGTTAGTAAGGTAGGGTAGTTTTTGTGTACAAAATAAGGCTTCGGTATAAGTTACTAATACTAAGTACAAATGTAAGTGTGAGTTAAAATTGATTAAATAGATGTGCTCTCGTGTAATGTGAAAGGCAAATCCCGTAGGACTGGTCTGGCAGGGCTTATGTATGGGACCGAACTGGCCGGAGTCCCGGGACCTAATACAGTTAGCTAATTGACTTTTACACACAGTCTAGATAGCTACTCTTACGTCATTTTAGGCTTTTGCTTTTTTGCCATTTGTTTTAAAATGTTTGGTTAATCTATCTATTGCTTAATCAACAGCTAAGTAAGCCCTACTAACTAATTTTTGTTAAAGCCAGCCGAAGAGAAAGTAAAATGTATGTTATTTATATTTTTGCTTTTTCGTTAGCAAGTCAGCAACTCATGGTAATGAGGTACCAGGGTACCCGAAGTTGTATCATTTTGATAAATGGATCTTATACATTACTGCCTTTCTTTAACGTTTATTCAAACTTGCAAAACTATTGTAGCAATGTATCGCTATCGCGTTCGTGTGTCAAAATTAAAAGATAGCGAATACGGTGGAACTTAGTAGTTGGTACACAGATTCGTATCGACTACGTAGATATTGTATTTACCTCACAGCTACGATGTTTCTTAAAAATGAGGGCACTGACACTTTTAGCAAGTCTTCCAATGTGACATTGACGTCTAAAAATAATCTTTCTTTACGTCATATTTACAAAACCAATATACTGTGTGTAATCCACAACAAGTAGGTACTTACAAATTGCGCCATTACTATATTCAATAATAGGTGAAAATATAACCCATTTTTAATTCAACGCAACATCATCGTAATTTAAAAGTTCCTCAACTCTATGGTATTACTTATTAGTAGGTACGCTTACAGCAGATCAAGTGTAACACTTTGGACTTTGGACCGTTCTTATTATATACGTCGTAAGATTTAAAATCGTTTTGCAAGTGTTACCATTGATCTGCTGTTGTCCATACCTTTTAAATCATGGAGGTCCTCCATTATAATTACCCTACATAATAAATGATACGTAATACCGTAGAGTTATACTTACATATATTACGTTTTTATTAATTAAGTGTATTTTAAAAATCATTATTAATTAGCCATGGATGGGATCGATAAACCATGATTTAGTTTAGGGTGATAAACTGTATTTAACTAAACCACTTATACCACGGTGGCATTTTAATCTTTTATGGAGACCCTTTTCAAAATTTAAATAAAATTTTGAATTTGAAAGTGATTTTGTCAACTGGTGGATTTTAATTTATAGACTGTTAAATAGTTTATCGCATAGTAAATGTGTAACTTAATCATTATAGTGATTAACTAAGTTATTAAGTTATCAACTACTGGGATAAGGTAGTACTTAAAGTTATAAAATGTTTATAACTGGCGTGTAAATAAATGAAAGATTTTACTTTATTTATTTTATTGTAAAGTTATGCGCAGTCAGCATGGTTAAATAAAGATTATCATGTTAAGCTTTGCTGTGATTATTGAATTAATGTTTTCACTTATTGATCGGATTACTTTATTTTCACAATGATCACACGGATTACTTAATTGAATGAACATTTCATTCAATTTAGTTACTTCATTGTTACCTCTGCTTAGGTATAGGAGAGTTTTTAAGTTTGGGATTTTCTCAAAAAGTACTTGACTGATTTTTGAGAATTCTTTACAATAACATAATGCGTACTCTAAACTATCTACCAGTATTTTTTTTTTAAATCGGTCAAATAGTTCTTGAGAAAATTCAACCTTATTGAAACCCCATGTATAGGTACGGTGGAACACAGAGAAAGGGTGTACAGGAGAGTTTTTAAGGTTGAGATTATCTCAAAAACTACTTGACCTATTGCAATAATTATTTCACTGTTTGATAGATAAATTTAAAACTATGTAACTGTAAAAGAATTATTAAATTCGGTCCAGTAGTTTTTAAGAAAATCTCAACCTTATTGAGGCCCCCTGTGTACTTATCTCTGTCTTCGACTGGACCTACTTACCTACCTAGGGACTGCACCTACTTTTCTGTAATCCTCACCCAACCCTTAGAAATACATAATACGATCATTACATAATTTGTGGTTACTGCAACAGTACCTAACGATGGAAACAATACATTACTTTGAGCAAACAAAAGTTTCTCGGTAAATTCGCAATGAGTCATTTCGCTCGGCTTTTGTTCATATTTTTTTCACAGTAAATTATCGCGATGTTTACACACGGTTAAATGTTATTATTTGTTATGCATTACTACTGTCAATATGTCTGACACTGATTAGATTAGCTAAGTAACCAGTGTTTTCACTTAGGTACTGCTTAATAGAGAATTTTATAAGTAATAATAATAAATAATTTTGTTTATTTCACTTAAGCATTTCAACAATACAGCTTCAATTAAAGGTGCTAGGGTTAGGATTAGACTATATTGGTGAGGGGGACTACTGGACTAGTCTCTCCCTGGAGTACAAAGGTTTGATTATATTAAATCGATAAATGATTGTTATTACTACAAATAAAATTACATTTATAATTAAATGATTTTCATATCATTGTTCATTAATAAATGACTTAACTAACTTGCAGTTAGTTATTTGATCAAATAAACAAACAATATTAGCTAGACTCCTGTATAAAATTAAGAAAATAGTGAGAAATCGCTTCGATTTCTTACTATTTTTTTAATTCTTAATTAAGCTGTTTTTTTCGAATCGCAACTTGTACAAAACTTTATTTTAAACCAATAATTTTAATAAAAAACGGAGATATTTTTACATTTATTCGTTATCTTGTACAACTTGCGGTTGATGGTGGGGCAGAATCTGGCATGGTATTTGACATGTTACATTTTCAGAAATGCAGAAACTTTTTTTTTGTAAACCCTATGTTTACCTACAATGCCCTACTAACTGCTATTGTTTGTGTATTCAAACAAGTAAGTAACCGTAAGTAGGTCATTTATTAATGATAATTAAAATCAATTAATTAAGATAAGTACAACCTATCTATACTTGTAAGTGGATGGAAGTGAATGTAAGATACAATTATCCATTCTAAATGATGGCACTAAATTGGAATAATTTTAGGTACAGTCGACAGAACATCAATTGTAACACCTCAGTGTAACACCGTAGCTTTAGACACCGTAGTTTTTATTGTCTACGTCGTAAGTGTTAAAATCGTACTCCAAGTGTATTCGTGCTGTCGTGTATTTGAAAACTTCCGGAAATGAAATTACGGCGAAGACTTGATGATAAATTGTCACTTGTTTTTTTAATTGAATCAAGGACTTGGGTCGGTCGGCGACGGCGTCCCGTCAGACCAGACGTCAGGCGACAGTCCAGCGGTTCGGTCGTGTCGCCAACTTGACGGATTCTGTGAAATCTAGCGAATTGGGATGATATGGAAACGGGATTTTCGGGCCTAACTTTTCAAACAGCATTCAGATTCAATAAACCTTGTTTGAATGCAGCTAATGTATGTTTTAACACAATTTTATTTAGTAAGATAGGTACTTACACCATCTTTCAAGAAAAAATGGTAGCACTGAAGGAGAATATGATGCAATGAAATCTATTGAAAAAATGACAACACCTCACATTTATTATACAAATATATTTTCGTCGTTAAATCTAAGAAAAATCTCATAAAACCTGATTCATATAAATACGTTTATTTCTATAAATCAGATTTCGTGATTAATCTGCGGTTTAAGCCTGGTTTAAGAAATGTGGTAATTTTTTACACTTTAAGCCCTTCAAGAAATACTGACGGAATTTTTGAGAGCAATTAACGGAAATCCAAAATGAGTTGGCAACACTGGTCGCATTATCGGTGCCACGGACTCGGCTATTTTCGGATCGACTCGGACGTTATCGGCTGTGGTACAGTTGACAACACTTACGCGCACTCTATGAATTTTCATCGTTCGTGTGGTTTAGTGACGAAAGCGATTGTCAGAGTTGTTCAGGCCGGTCTTAGGCTTCTTATGGTCTATCTGTTATCGGATAATAACCGAGACCAACTTACCCAATGTGCTTTCCGAGGCATGAAGGGAGTCAGATGGACATGTATCTAGCGGTCACCCATCCAGGTACAGCCTTCCAACGATGCTTAACGCTGTTTTCAATGCATACTCGCAACTTAAATACGAATCTCCCTAAGATAGAATAGAATAGAATAACATTTATTGCCTATTAAGTATATACATATAAGAAATAAAAAATTACAGTGACAATTAACAAACATATAACTTAGGCAAAAGGTTTAGGCTTCAGCTGATGCTGACACAGAGTGCGTCAGCGCTGGTTTTCAGCCCACACCTTGGCTCCAAATTGGCTATAGAGGAGCATCGTACCGTGCGTACGTACGTAAGGTAAGCTCACAGCTTCCAATGGCAACCAATGGTTACTTATTGTATGTATGTGTGTAGATAACATGACTATATGCAGGTGGCAAAGGTATTAGATTTTTGTACTTTCGACTAACCTAAAGACGATTTTAGTTTTGACGACGTAGGTTTTAATGGCTGAGTCTCGCTACAGGGGTATACAAGGGTTTCAATTTGTCGAATGAATTCATTCATCATCAGCCCGTATCAGTCCACTGCTGGACGTAGGCCTCTCCCAAAGCGCGCCAATCAACCCTACTCTCGGCCCTCTGCATCCAGTCCCTGCCAGCCATTTTGCGGAGGTCATCCCTCCATCTGGTCGGGGGGCGTCCCACACTACGTTTACCCGTTCGTGGCCTCCATTCGAGAACTCGTCTACCCCATCGGTTATCGGTTCTACGACAGATGTGACCAGCCCACTGCCACTTCAGTTTACTGATTCTATGAACAATGTCAACCACTTTTGTCTTCTGGCGGATATACTCGTTTCTTATTCTATCTAACAGAGAAATTCCAAGCATAGCTCTTTCCATAGCTCGCTGAGCGACCTTGAACCTGTGGGCCAGTCTCACCGTCAATGTCCACGTTTCGGCTCCGTAGGTCATCACTGGCAGGACGCACTGGTTGAAGACCTTAGTTTTTAGGCATTGTGGTAATGAAGACGAGAAGATATGACGTAGCTTCCCAAACGCTGCCCAGCCCAGCTGAATTCTCCTGTCACTCTCTTTCTCGAAGTTGTTCCTACCCAGCTGTAGAGTTTGTCCTAAGTAGACATATTTCTGAACAACTTCGAGGACCGTGGCATCGACTACTACTGGTTCCGGGACGACCAGATCATTGAACATGATCTTGGTCTTATCCAAATTCATCCCGAGCCCGACACTGATTCATGAATTCAGGCCACCCTGTAATGGTAATGGTGATTTTATCTTACATCAAAAGGAAAGGTGTAAAGGCCAATGTAACACTTGTTGTGCTGTCGACTGTAGCGTTTTTGTTCGCTTTCCGGAAGCGCGATAATCGCCTTTGATTAGTCGTTCACTATTTAGGGCGGTGATTGACGAAACTGCATCTATTCTATAAACATAGAAAACATATTAACATAGAAATTCTTGCCATAGCAACCGAGCAATGGATTACAGAAATGGAAATCGCTGTTAAATAGTCGCATGGTTCTCAAATAGATAAACGTTGAAGTTTATAAATATGTAGAGTTTTCTAGTTACAAGCTTAATGATGATAAAACATGACAAAATGTTAATCAAGTAATCACTTGGTTCGCTAATCACCATTTAAGTTTTTCTTAGCAGTTAACCATAAACGTTTATAGAGAATCAAAAAATGAGATAAAAGAAACAATCTTATAAATCAACTATTAAATCAATCAATTATTATTTCAATATTATTACGTAATACCTATCGTAAATTCAACATTAAAGTCAGTTCATACTAGCGACTCGTAGCTATCTTAAAAACGTCATTCAATGAAATATAGATCTTAACACAATTGCTTCGTGTTCACATTACTTTGGTAAACAAAAGCCGCTTCAATGCGACTCTACGATCATTAGCTGTCTCGTTGCAAACTTGAAAACAATACTGTTTACTTGTGACAGCAACAAAAATCTCACCAATGACCTCATATCAACGGTAATTACGCAGTCGCTAGAGAGCGAACTTAAGGTGCAACGCTAGGCCCTTTCTGCATATAAAACAATATTAGCATACACTCACGAAAAATATGTGAGTTGTTAACTTTTTTTTGTCCAAGATATTTAAACCAGATCCGAAGTTCTATTGCCGTTATCTGAATATTGTTTAAATTCAATCTTAAATTCTTCTTTAAAAAAATTCAAATCATTATAATAGGTACTATCGAAGTAGTGTTGAATTTGAGGTTGAAATTGAATGATAAATGTGCTGACACTCAAGTCACGGCAATAGAGCCTACAATTAACGCATCTGGTTTATAAAAGTTAACAATTTTACCAACATGTTTTGTATGCAGAAACGCCCACTAGCATTGCACCTTAATATAGTGACTCTTGGTAAGGTAGAGAACATACTCCATCGACTCTACAACTGTTTCAATCTGACGCCAGTCGGCTGTCAGGTCAGTCAAACAACCTATTACTAATACGAGTCTGACGTCAGTCTGACCAAGGTCGTTAGACAGAAATGCCAGATAGAACGTGTGATGTGATAGCGGAATGACATAATATCGCCTACATATATTTTGGATAACAGAAGCCAATATATTGAAAAGTAATTGAGAAAATTAGATCGATGAATGTGGAGCAAGCGAGAGTGTGTACCAGGATCGCAGCAGATGAGAGGAAGTCCATTGTCTCTCTGCCTACACCTGCGGGAAACTGGCATGGACTGGAGTCTATGATACAATTGAGAAAACTAGTAGGTTACTTATGAAATGAACACGATTACAAAACTGATATATAAAACATAACTTGTGTAATGCCGAGCTCTTATCGTAGAGCTAACTCTATATTTAATACTTAAAATTCTGTAAAGAATAATTTAGTATAAGATTAGGTTCTTGTAATTGAGTTTGTGAGTTTATGTATCGCCTTAATGAATTTAATATAAGTATATACTTATTTAATATTATGCGAAACTGAAAGCAAAGATAATAATCTTAACATTCGTGTTGACTTGCATTCGTGGTCCGATAGTAATTATTAGATATTTGTGTTGCAGCCGCGAAATATTAAATTGTTTCTATTAAATTAAAGCCACGATTTCAATTAGGTATTATTTTCAATAGTATACAATTCATTATGTGGTGGTTTAAGTCACTCAAAAAATAAAATACATAGATACAACATTTGAGATGAACGTTTTTGTTGTGCTACCGAGTGTACTTAGCCAACCAAACCAACAACCAGGTGATTAGATAACACGAAAAGGTGTCATTTGCAAGGAATTATAGTAAGTACCTACTTACGTACACATAATATACGCACGGAAAAAAGGACAATAAGACAGTGGTGCGATTCCACAGTGCGCACGCTGAAAATTGACATTTATTCCGACTTGTTCAGTTGACTGAACTAGTGAGAATCGCCACTAAACTAGGCGCCTCTCTCACTCTTACGCGATACAGCATATGAGTGACAGTGACATTGAATTTATCACACATAATAATTATAGGCAGGTACAGCTAATTTATTACCTTGGGTTTACCCTTTAAACTAAATAATTTTCACTCAATTCAATGGAAACTCAGGTATATAATATCATACATTTCGGTCGAGTAAGTAGGTATAATCAAAATGTACAAAAAAAAACAGGTATTTTTGGATTATAAAATTATTATATCACAATTCACAACTCAATTCACGGGATTGTATTTGTCCAAGATATTTCAACTCCCTTCTACATACTTTTACAAAGTCAGTCCTAACCTAACATTGTGGTGTGTGTGATATCTTCAAAACATCTTTGTGGACATATTTACACATGTTTCTCATATCAATATCATATAATCGTACGTAATATTTATCTATCGTCACATAGTGGCTATTAATTTTTCGATATGATAAGGAAAATATCTCTATCAATATTTATTCAAAGAAAAAGTATGTTTTCATGTCTGTTCACCTATGATGTATAAACCAGGAAGTGACGCAGGCAATGTTAGTGTGAGCTTACTGTTACGAATATCAAAGAGAGAGAAAAGAAGAGAAGAAGAAGAGAGACAAGAGCGAGCTCAGGCTACACGGAAAGAACACATTAGCTGTGGTTGTTAAGTATTCGCAATCACAGATATAGCGGTTACAGCGAAGGTTACACAAGTAAACGGTTACAGCTGAAGTTGCGAACTCTTTCAGTTTAAGCTCGTGCCCATAATTTTTTTAATCTTGGCTCTAGTCAGCCTAAACCGCTATTCGGCTGATAGCTTATGGCCGGGCCATAATAAATTTAAAAAACAACCGCTATTTCCAAGGAGGTTTTATGTGCAAGTGAAACCGCGCGAACACTGGCTAGTAGAATGATAAAATGTAACCCGACCAAAACGTCCAGTTCATGTTGATTCGACCTCCAAAAGTTATCGGTCGTTGTCTTTGTTTGCGGAGGTTTTTAGACGACTTCGTGTTTTGGTCTTGCTACGACGCTTGTCTAGGAACAATGACCCATCTCGGCATAGGTAGCTCAGGTAACAAATTCGTGCAATCCTAGGATAGTTTGACCGTCTGCCATTTTTCAATTGAAGTTACTTTTCTTCCTTATAATCGCTATTCTTTTCAGAATACTTTACTGAATACGTGACACTTAGGACTTCCTCTGTTTGATCGTAATAATAATAATAATACATAGATGAAGTCTACACTTATTACTTATTTATCGTGATCCGGCTCGCGATCGGTTATTCTGACAATTTTTACGCTAACAGCAGATCAAGTGTAAAACTTTGGACCGTTCTTATTATCTGCGTCGTAAGATTTAAAATCGTACTGCAAATGTTACCATTGATCTGCTGTTGTCCATCTCTTTCTTTGATTAGAATAAAGCCAAGTCTGCTGCGACGTGTTACCGTGTTACGAAACACCGTAACATCCGATTTAGGGACCAGGGCGTAACAATTTTTTTTTGTTAAATCGGTTACCAAAACATGTTACGGTGTTTCGTAACACGGTAACATGTCGCAGCAGACTTGGCTTTAGGCATACGAAAGAGGCTTATGTCCAACATTGGGCTCATAGTGGCCGAAAATGATGATGAATACCCAAAACAAGTTAATCATAATCAAAGAACATAATCTCTTTTCATATAATATTTTTTAAAGTCGAAAGGGCATCAAGTATCACTTTGTGCAGTTGTTATTGTCTGCCTCACAAGATTCGAAATCGTACTTCAAGTGTTATCATTGATGTGATCTTTACATATTTGTAGTTTGTAGGCAGCATAGTTTATATTCTGGAGTAACCGATATAACCTGCTGCAATTGATCATCCAGGGCAAGATTTGTTGAAAGAGGAGCGTTGGCAGGAGAAGACACTCTTGGCTGAAGAATTTGCGTGATTGGTTCGGCTGCAGCACCGGCTCCTTGTTCCGGGCAGCCGTTCAGGGGGTGAAAATTGCCATGATGTTGTCCAACCTTCGATGAGAGGAGGAACGTTGAGAAGAAGAAGCTGTTAGCGTACGTAATGTATTTGACAAATACGACAAACATCCAATAGCGAATACGAATAGCCAACTTAAGAACGACAACTTAAGAACAAAATATCACTTTGTGCAGTTGTTATTGTCTGCCTCATAAGATTCGAAATCGTACTTCAAGTGTTATCATTGATGTGATGTTTAGTGTACATATTTGTAGTTTGTAGGCAGCATAGTTTATATTCTGGAGTATCTAATGCAAAAGATATGGGTTACTAATAATATGTTGTATGTTGCGATCATTTCTATTAAAAGCATCGATTTAACGAGCGGAATGTGATGGTACGCGCGCTCGTATATATGTACCTACCTATATGTACTGTACTCGTATATAGAACGGGTGAGTATGTAAAGTGATTGCACGACGTATACAATACCACTGAGAAAGTTGTACAGTTATTAAGGTTGAGATTTTCTTAAAAACTATTTGATAGATTTTTGTAAATTCTTTACAATTACGTAGTGTACACTCTAACTTTTATATCTAAGTAGGTACTAGAATCATATTTTTTTAAATCAGTCAAGTATTTCTTGAGAAAATCTCAACCTTTTTGAGGTCCGCTGTTTTTTTCTGTCACCATTGTCTTGCAGTACGATTTTAAGTCTTACAACGCAGACAATAAGTATGATCTAAAGTTCAAAGTGTTACACTTGATCTGCTGTTAGCGTACTTACATCCTACCTAATAAAATTAGTAGACCTAAATGGTTGGTAAAATCTTGTATGAGACCACAAAATAACCAACATACATACACTCTAAAACATAACCCTCCTCCTAAAGGCAGTCGGTTAATAACAGAAGGTGTACTCGACCCTTGAATAAACAAAATTGTATGCTCAACGAACGAATTCGGAAAGTTTATTGCAACTTTTAAAGGTGATTAACTGGCCTCGTCAGTAAATACTTATTTTATTGCTAACAACGGACACATTAGCTTTTAAGAGAGTCTTTACTGTCCGTTAAATAAGAAATTAGGAAACAATGTCAGGCTCTTCGTTGGTCAATTTCGATTTTAGGTTAATGCTTGATAATTTTAAACTGAATCAACAGAAAATGCATTCTATTGTTGGATGTTGATTTAAATCCTAAACTATGATATTAAATTATTGATTGATATTCAGACAGATAGGCATAATAAGTAAGTATAATAGTAATAATTATTTTTTGTAGTGTAGTGTAATGTAACACTACGAAAAAAATATTTAATGACGACTATTGGATCATCCGTATGCCGAATATCGGGACAAGGGTATGACGAGTACTGGGCATTATGGGTATTTTTTTTAAATAATTTCAAAAGTATCATTTTAATCATGAAATCAAATATATGCCATTTAAGTACTTAAACTGAACTTCAACCAATTATTAATATATTTTCTATCATTGTACACAAAGACCAAGGTCAAACAATTGAACAGTGACGAGTATTGGAACATAACTTTTACCTACTTATTGACTTAGTGAACACCTTTTCGGCTTACTTTCCTTAACATTACATTAACAGTATGATTGTAGAGTAATTAGTTTATAAGTTCTATCATTATTAAAATCACTCTAGATATAGACAATACTAATAGGTAATAATAATATGAAATGGATTAGCTATTAGCTAAATATTTAGATGAAACTGGTGGTTTTCAGTATTGTATTCTCTTGCAATCTGATTACGTAAATGCAATCGTAAGACCTCGGCCGTTGCACCGGCAAGTGGTACCGCTTTCCGAAATTCGGATTGCAAAAACAATCGCGTCGCGACGGGTAGGGATGGTCTAGTATTGTTAAAAAATTTAGACATTATCGATATTTACTCATACTCATTTATTTACAAACAGCATCGATGTTTTGAAATGTATTCGATCTTTACTGTCGGTCTAAATGTCCAAACTTATATACGAACAGCTTTTTAAGAATAATTTGCGATACCTGCGTCAAAAATTAAAGTTTCAATCTTTGTCTAAGAACATATTCAAAATATTTAAACAACCGACAATACTTACCTAACTAAGGTAACTTACTTCACACGTATGACAATAGTATGAAATATAGAAATAGATTAAATACCGTTTAAATGCTGTTTAAAGGCCAGTGTGCTAAGTGCTAACGCATACCAACGATTAACAAGTATCGATATTTGTTAGTTCAAGATTTAAATCTTTGTCTTAGAAAATATACAAATGTATCTTTATATCAATGAATTAACTTCTCTCACATGTAGGTATAACAACCGAGAAAATATAAATAGATTATACCGTTTAAAGGCCACCAGTACTAGTACGTACGCGTTAAGAAAATAGTGAAAAAAAGAGCACGTCTATCCACGGTTGACAAATTAGATGACTTAGTTAGACAAATATGTGCCATAAAAAGGAAAGTTCAATAATACAAAAATTCAACTTTCCTTCTTATGGCACATTTGTCTAAGTCATCTAATTTGTCAACCGTGGATAGACGTGCTCTTTTTTTCACTATTTTCTTAACGCGTACGTACTATAGCGCATACCTCCCCTAAATTTATTTTTTATACTTCATATTATTATATTGGTATATGAACTGTATTTTGATTGTATTGTAATTTTATTTAATAATTTATTTTTATTGTTTTTGACATTGATACAATTTAATAATTGATTATGTTAGATTAGTTTTTGACTAAAATATTTTATTACTATTGTATGGATACAATTTCGCTTTGGAACTTAATCTGTAATGAAATTGTAATAACTGAATAAATGAATTGAATTAAACAAGTATCGATATTTGTTAGCCCAAGCCTACTCCGCGAACTCGATCGAGTGTCGCGCGAGTCTCGATCGCTCGCTGCCACGAGCCACGGAAGTGCGGTGAACGGTGCGCTCGCGGTGGCCTTGGCGCGTCGTCGTCGGCCGCGCGCCGAAGGTGAAAGTCTTGACGGGCCGCAATTATTGAACCTCGACCTGATCCTCCTATATTCGGGCTACTGGCGGCCAGACACACGTTACCATGCGACGTGTGATCCGGAATTCGGGCCCGACTTCCGCATTCTCAGATGTCCGTGTTTACAACTACCCCTAATTAGGTTTTAAGTTGTTATTATTATCTCATCGTTATTTCAATATCGTTTTCCTTTTAATAATAATAAACAGGGGTTGCCCTTTCTTTATTAAAGCGATCACAAAAGACATTGCCACATTTCAATGGAGCTTTGCCCCACCTACAAAACTACGTGACCATTTAAGTTGTACCTATCATTTTGTTGGGGATTTATTACAGGTTTCATACTGCATAATCATAATCAGTATCATTTTCTACTACTCTCGCAACTCCTATAGAAGAATAACAAAAATAATCAATAAATCGCTTCGATTTCTTACTATTTTCTGAATTCTTAATTATACTTATATATTTATAATAAAACTTTACTTTAAACCAATAATTTTAATAAAAAACGGAGATATTTTTACATTTATTCGTTATCTTGTACAACTTGCGGTTGATGGTGGGGCAGAATCTGGCATTGTCATTTTTAAAATAAACAATTTAGTATCCTTCAGCCAAATAACGGTCTATCTATCTATAAGAATCGTTTAATCCATACTTATCATCTGTCAACCTTTGCGATGAAGGCAGAGAAGGCGGAGTTTAATAAACGCCGCCGTACTTACACACCGCTTTTGCATCGTGTGTAATAAAAATGGAAATTGAGAGTAGCGTAATAAGAGAGTATGTAGAGCAACTGTACAGCCCAAAACACATCAAGTGTAACACTTTGGCCCGTTCTTATTATCTGCGTCGTAAGAGTTGAAATTGTACTGCAAGTGTTACTATTGATCTGCTGTCGTTCGTACTAATGCTAAAAGTTATTCGTCTTATATAAATAAAAAATGGCATCCGTTTCTTATATTTATAAAATTAAATTACATTATAAAATCAAATCTTCTTCATTTGTTACCTATTTCATAAAATATGGAGGTTTAATTTTACCTGAATAACCTTATTTCTTGCGAACTCTACTAGGGTTGGCAAAAGTAAGGGCGGAAATTAGGTTGTGTTCTTTGAAACGTGGGTTTAATTAAACAGCGTTTTCAGTAATCTTTATACTAAAGTACATTATGGTAAGAGACCTTGAAGTCAGATTTTAATGAATTCTCATTACAAGAAAACTAGTTTTGCATTTGAATCGAATTCTTAAAATATTAAATTATCAAAGTATTTTTAGGTAGTTTTAATTTTTTTTGTATTTTAAATATTTTTAAGTAGTTATTATGATATAGAAATAAATTGTTATCACAAATATTTATTGAATTTCAAAATTCTTGATTATAACATTGAATTTGCTCCAACTAATGACTCTTGCAGAGACAATTAACAGGAATAAAATAAAGCAACTTGATAAAGGTTTAACTTGAAATCAAGGTCACTTTATTTACATAATTAAACAAGTTTTAATGTTTTTTCCATTGGTATACATGTAACCAATTGTGAATAGTAATGTAGTATCTAGTAGTAATGTCTGTTTACGATGAAATAAAATAAACTAGTCCATGTACCTAATTGGAATAGGATCTACAAAATGCCAAAGTGTCTGAAATGTACTTAAATATTTAAAATAGATAAGATACTTTATTTTCTTTAAAACACAGGAACAAAGATAAACTTCTTAGATGAAGGCAATAATTTTATCCTTTCAATTATCTTGATTAAGGTTCATTATGAAGATTTTTTTTAAGATTTCTCAAATGAAGAATGAATATTAAATATTGTATTATTAACAACACAAAATAATGATCAAGCAATAATCTTCTAAGTTCGTGTCATTGCCTGTACTACGTGGTTTGCTAAATTCTTAAATTGTCGCCAAAAATCTGACATTGACGGCTAGTAAAAATCGACGCGGCTCAGCCCCCAGGATTGTAGAGAATCATTCAATTCTTTAGATGCAATAAAAGAATGAATCGGGATCAGCCTCCTTACCATGAACTCTTATAGCAGGATTACTTCAATAATACTTTGTTATTTCGTACTATGACGACCTTAAAGTAAGCTTAATAAGCCAAGCTCTCGCTTGATGTGGTTTCGTTGCATATACATTTTGTTCATTAAAATTACAAGTAGTGAATCTGTGTCAGGAAATTTATTTTTATATTAGTAGCTAAAAGAAGCGGATTGTACCTTCACGCGTGATCGGCGATGGCGATTTGAGGGTCGATCCACTACGCTGGCAAGTAGCAGATGTTTGCACGGCTTGGCTCGCATTCAAATTCAAATGTACCGCAGCGCACTCAATAGCGAGTAATTCATTTTGTATTCAAGCTTCTTTAAGATACGCTAGAATCTAATTATCAGACATCGTTATACTGGTTTGGTATTTTTACATATGCCACCGAATATACCGTATAAGATAAAGATAAGATAAGATAAATATTCTTTATTGCACAAAAACAGATACACATATTAAGCTTAAACAACTATTATACAATAGGCGGTCTTATCGCTGAGAGCGATCTCTTCCAGACAACCTTTGGGTAGAGAAGCAGTGTGTTAGGAAGTGGTAGCATATTTATATAACGTAATTAATGTTCGTCAGATTTTGAATCATACTGCGGTTTTTAATAACAGAGTCAAAAGAAAAAGAGTGCAAAGAAAATGTTTCTTTCAAACTCACATTTTTATACCTTTATTTTTTTATTTCCTTTTTTAAAAAAAAGGATTTCAGATGTAGTAAACTACATCTGAAATCCTTTTTTTTTTGATATTACAACTAAGAAGATAAGATAATAAGATTGGGGAATGCTTACGTTGAGATGAACATTGGTATAAAAAGTTCTTTTAACAATATATCTTTATTTAAGTGTCTTGTAAATGTAACATGCTGTTTAACAGTATGTAATATATTGTTTCATTAATATACAATACACATGTGTTGTATACTTACTTTTTGGTTGAAGCTTTGAAAATAATACATATTCTTATACATATACAAGTCATCCGATATGTGTTTTATAATAATTTGAAGTAGATCACATTCACCATAGTTTTAATTTCTTAAAGCATGAACAAAGGTAGTTGAATAAAAAGCAAGAAGTATAATGTAGGTGTAGAAACTTATTGCTCACAGTTGAACAGTTGATGGCTTTGAGTCAGTATGCTGGTAGCCTTCAACCTCAAACTAATATGTAGTAATATCCACCATGTATATTGCATTTCTGTGATTTTGTGTGTGCATACAGTCTTCGAGTAAATCCAATTGTTTTAAAGATTCGTAAAAAGTTAAATCTTTTCTATTTTGGAATTTGAAGAGACAATCAAATGAGCTTCATTAAACAGACAAAAATTTCGAAACAATTGATATTTTAAGGACGGTAGATATTTTGCTAATGAAGGAGTTTTGATAATATTTACTATCCATCACATTTACTCTTACAATATCAGCTGCCAGCTGAATGAATTCAATTATAGGTAATGATTAATAATTGTTTCCTTTTCAAATGACCTACGCTATTATTATCTTTGAATATATTTCACAAGTTTCTTATCAACCAACGTCGCCAGATCTAGTTCAAGGACTGGCACTAAATGCATAATTGTGTGACACCACTAACGAGGTTACTGGATATGTTATGCGCATAAACTTACTTATTGTGTTAGATGTATCAAATACAATATCGCCTATATTGTCTTTGGGGTTTGATTCATTGTCTATGAAATCAACAATACCTACACACATTATTCTATACCTTCCCAATACTGGACTGAATTCCTTCAGATTTTATATTTTAAGCAATTAATCCCCCTCAAATGACGCAACATTCATACACTACTGTAGATTATAATAGATTTACTACGTGTTTAGCTTGTTTTGCCTTGAGAAGTAATTGGGCAATATTTTTGTGATCATACGCTATCTTTGAAAAATATGTACACAGTATTATCCCAATACTTAACAGCTTACTTTGTCCTGTAACCAATACGACGTAAAGGGTTTCTCCGTATATCTCACTCAATAGTACCTATTAATATTTTGCATTTGACGAATACCTAATAATATTAGACAGAAATGAATTTTTTTATATTATGTTTGATTTGTGTTTACGAACAGGCAAATTTTCTTATCCATTCAGCATTATTTATGAGTTTAAAGAACCCACTTCTACATTTTCAACACAATCATGGAAAAGCCATTAAAGTTGAATTTCAACCTCGGTTTGATAATTTTCTGCCTGATTAACCAGCAATATTCAAAAAAGGTCAAGTCAGTGACACTGACAGCCTATAAATAAAAATTATCAAAAAGGCACACGGATTACAGTAGGATAATGAGGTATCCTTCGCAAGGAAGGGGCTCATCGTGGCGTGGCGTTGTAGGGCCGTCCATTTCCCCTGCCCCCGTATCGTCGAGTACGGTACAGGGACGGGCGAGTCGAGCGACTTGAACGAGTTCAGTTTGGCGCGAGAACTCGACCCGATCAGACGTCTCGAACGATACTCACTCTTTTTCGCTTTTAGTTATGTAGTAGCAACGCTCGGCTGTTTGGACAAGTGTTAAGTTGATCGTTTCATGTGATACAGCTCGTTGAGGTTGGCATTATGTTTATTAACTGTTCGATTCTCAAATAGTTTTATTGTTTTGTGCTGGATTTTTTTGTTTCTGTGGTTTTGGAGTGTGTGTTCACATTGGATCATTTTATTAGCAGGTAACTTGAATTTAATTTATAAAAATTAAAACTTAATGATTAGACTTTGTCATGGTCAGTTCTTTTATGCGAATGAATATTTTGATCTAATTAATAATTTGCCGACTAAGTATTTTTACAGTTTATTATTTTTCGAACAAAGGAACATATGGAAACGTTGCTTTCTTTTTATTTCCGTTACTTTTGATTATTAACTAAATTAACTGCTTGAGTTAGATATCTTTGGTAAATCATTTGTTAAAATGTTACCTATAGACAATATTTTAAAATGAATAGACCAGTTGACTTGACGTAATCGACTTTGCTATCTCTGACAATGCATTTGGTAATACACACGTTGAGTTGAAAGTAATTACTGTTTCAATATGGCACTAATTTGATGACGTCACGATTAACTGTTTGGCAAGATGGAGTATCGCTACAATTATATTTTTCTTAATAATTATTATTCTAAAGAACAATAGATGTTACTGATTAATGGACATATAGATATTTGTTAGATTAATGCAATCTACTAACATACTATATATAATTGACTTGCCTTATCTATACAATACTTACATAATTATTGTATCGTTTGGGAGAAATAATGATATCGTCAATATTTGTTATATAATTAGGTACTTACCTAATTACCTTATTTCATCCAGCCAGACATCAGAGACCAACAAAAAAATTATATTGTCGTTATCACCATGTACGGTGGAACACAGAGAAAGGTGTACAGGAGAGTTTTTAAGGTTGAGATTTTCTCAAAAACTACTTGACCTATTGCAAAAATTATTTCACTGTGTGATAGATAAAAGTGAAACCTATTTAACTGTAAAAGAATTATTAAATTCGGTCCAGTAGTTTTTGAGAAAATCTCAACCTTATTGAGGCCCCCTGTATACTTATCTCTGTCGTCGACTGTACCTATTCCACCCAAACACCACATAATTTACTTACTTTACCTATACAACTAGATAATACACATTTGCCAAATTAAGAACATGATTATTATTAAAATATTAGAGTACTACCTGATATATTTTATTTATTATACGTACATAAGTATACAGGGGGCCTCAATAAGGTTGAGATTTTCTCAAAAACTACTGGACCGAATTTAATAATTATTTTACAGTTACATAGTTTACACTTTTGTCTATCAAACAGTGAAAGAATTTTTGCAATAGGTCAAGTAGTTTTTGAGAAAATCTCAACCTTAAAAACTCTCCTGTACACATTTCTCTGTGTTCCACCATACTATGTACCTATAGATATTATGTAAGTGTATAGGTATGCAGTTTATGTATAAGCTCATGGTTGGACATTCGGTAGTACCGAATCGGTACATTCTTTCAAATGTAGTCATCACCTCCTAAATGCTTATTATGTCTATTGAATTCACCTTCTTTCCAAACTCTACCTGACCGGTCCTTTTGTTCACTGCGTCGACTATTGCCCTCTCTGTCACACAGCGAAGTGAGTGAGGCAGATGGAATGCCGTGGCGACCACGTCTCTGATTGTTTGATATTTGGTTGGAATTGGAATAGATATTGTGCACTCTACATTTTAACGTAGTTAACATAATTATTTCATTAAATATTGTTATCTACTATCCAGTTATTAATTATTTCATCAATTATTTATGTGCATAGGAAAAGAACATACCTACACCTACTTGATATGAAATCATTTGTTTGCTCTATTTAGTTTTAAATTCATTGAATTAATTAAATGGGTAGGTAACCCATGTAAGAACTTGAAGGTGCCTGCGCTGAGGAGAAAAACGAAAACTTTCAACAACACATTTTTGGAAAAATAATCATTCCCACATTTTTAATTACCCAATTAAGTAGTTGCTATTACATAATTACTCTACATATTTTTAGTTTAATATTGTAAGTTTAGTAAGTTAGTTTATATTTTTATTTTAGTTATTCTCCTTCTTATATTAAACTCGATACGCCAATAAAACATGTGTCTCTACATATGGATAGTTACGTTTGTCTATGTTGCGGCACAAATGATGAATATACATATTTTGAATTATAATAATCAATTCAATAATAAATACATGATTCTGTGTTAACCGACTTAGAATAAAAATGATTCCTTAACATTTCTTACAAAAATCCTGCTAATTGAACTTATAGGTACCATTACAAATATTATTTTATACACGTAGTCATCTCATCACATCCAAAAGGTCAAAGTAAAAGCACCACTTTCCAAATATCTGGCTTACATATTACTTTTTATGATGAAAATACATTAATAATGGGGTACAGTTCTTTCCTGAGCTGAGCCCCGCCCAAGACAACTATACCTAAATAGTAGCAGAGAATACCTATACTATACACCGTGTTTCAGAATAGTATTGACTTTATTTAACAAACACTTCTCTAGTTTCTCTTTAGTAACTAATTGCTGAAACTGTCTTCGATTTGTTAGATTGGGAAATAGTTAATCGTCCATGATTGTATACTTTAGATAGCGATTTAGGCCGATATAAAGCGGTATTACGTCAAAAGTTCTTCATTTTCTAATATACAAAAGTTATGTCTGAATTTCAATCTTAATTATATTTTCTATCCTACTACATTTTATCTTATTAATAATAAAATATTTATAATAACGTATTACTTTTTAATTATGTAGGTACTTTCAGTGAAACGGTTGGATCATTGTCACGCCACAAAAATTGCATTCACTAAATTACATGCAATAACTTTTAAAAATGCGTTAACTATTCGACCATTATCAGTGATTTATAAGCTTTGCCTCGTTCATTGTCTGCCACGTCCTATTAACATTGCATAGTTACGTTACGAGTACCGTACATATATACAACTTTGTACATAGGTATGAGCTTCGTAGTCTGGCTGGATAATAAAACGAATAGCGAAAATTGTTACCGATACTGAATCATTTTCTATATAGGCTATTATATGTATACTTACTTAAATAATAATATAAAATGCTCACGATGATTTCCTTCACTGTGTTTGAGTGTTGGTACTGTCGAAGATAAAGAAAAGTGTACAGAATAGTTTTTAAGGTTGAGATTTTATCAAAAAATACTTGACCTATTGTAAAAGTTATTTAACTGTTAGATAGAAATAAGTGAAAACTATGTAACTGTCTAAAATCGGTCCAGTAGTTTTTAAGAAAATCTCAACCTTATTGAGGCACCCTGTATACTTATCTCTGTCTTCGTGTGTACACACGAACACAGAGAAAAGTATACGGGCCTACATAAGGCTGAGATTTTCTCCAAAACTACTGAACCGAATTTATTAATTCTTTTACAGTTACATAGTTTGTTTAGTGTTATCTATCTGACAGTGAAATAATTATTGTCAAGTAGTTTTTGAGATAACCTCAACCTTAAAAACTCTACTGTACACTTTTTCTGTGTTTAGATCGTTCTCACTATTCATGTAGAGTATGTATGCTGTCGTACCTATTCTGTCTGTAGTCTAGACGAACTGACGAATTTCGTTTTATTAGCTGCTTACGTTACGATGCTTGCTACCATCTACCTAGAAAGTAGAAAGGTACTATCGCCACTGTAATGTATTGTACTGGTTTTTATTTATTAGTAAATGACACAAAAGTTATATATTTGGACAATTTTGAGTGCAAGAGCTAAAGTTTGAGGTCGACAGTCGTAAGAGCGATCACACAATTACTAAAAATGAAATCGATAGGTTCGATTGAGTAACGTATGAAGCGTTAATTACTACCCTTTAAATTTTTTTAAACTCTACATTGACCTACTCATTTATAATGCACCTACCTATTTAAATAATGTGTAATGTAAAACACTAAAAAATATCTATCGATTAATTAATTTAATAGATGGATAATTAAAATTGTTGTGTGGTATTAATTAAGTTGTGTTTTAGCTATCACTTATTTCACACTCGTAATAGTACACTCGACATCACATCAGTGGTGACTTTTGAAGTAGGTACCTACTTACGATAGTTTTTTTATAGCGCAGAGAATAATACAGCGCCCAAAATGTTACACTGTGTACTCGTCAGTGTCCAAAATCTTGAAAAAAAAAGTATTTTTCTTCTTCTTTCCCATGCGATAAAAATTAGAAAGTTTTTGCTACTGATATAGAGCTTATATGGCCTGGGAATCCAAGGTTCTCCGAATTTTTGTGCCATGCCATTTTAGGTCATAGATTTATGACAATAGACAATATTAATATTTTTATCATTATCATTTGACGAGTACTGGGACACTGACGAAAACTGGGACAACTTATTATTTATGCTGTTATTCATAAACCTAGTTAATCCTCACTTCCCTTAAATCGTGTTGCTATCCCTTTCACACCTCGTTAAAAAAGGTCAAGATAAAAAGGGACAGCGAGCCTAAACGGTGGCGTAACTTTAAATCACGTTTATGAATACGCGCCTATGTGTTACCGACTGTATCTCAAGCGGCGCGGCGCTAAACTCTGCGAAAACCACCCACTTTGTTATATTGTTATGTTACCGTAACACCTACGCAGTGATTCATCATTTTGTCAAAACCTACGCCTAAAGATGTGCCTAGCTTACTGCCTACGCCTACGAGGGATACAAGTTACACTAACACGAGGAGTTTGCGATTGACTATATTTTATAACTAGCTGTACCCCGCAACTTCATTTGCGTAGAGGAGGAGGATGCAGCAGATCTTCCTCTGCATCATTGTTTCCACATCACATAGCGCCATGGCTTATAGCCTATGAGCTGTCCAGATATTTCAGCTATCTCCTAGTGAAACTCCCATCAAAATCCCTTCAGTAGTTATGGCGTGATACTTGCACAAAGTCACTGACAAACAGACTAAAATTCTAAAAAATAGTGTTTTGGCATCAGTATCGATCCTAAAACACATTACAATTATTCTTTTCAAATAATATCCAATGTACAGACACATCTTTTTTACAGTCTTATTATATGTATAGATTTCTACAAATTGATTAACACTACATATAATGTAAACAATCGTTTAACGCGAAACTCATAAGAGTCGTAAGTAGGTCTGCCAGGGTTATTAGTTTTTTTTGGTTTCTACATAAATATGAAGAAATACCTACTTGTTCACTCGATGTGATTACCTAGGTTCGCGCTTACTGAAATTGTATCGGTCTATAAATAAGTACCTAGTACACACGAATCCAGAGAAAAGTATACAGGGGTCTCAATAAGGTTGACATTTTCTCAAAAACTACTAGGCGGAATTGAATTGTAAGTAAACAAACATGATAAAATTAAATATAAAATACATACAGGCACTAGAATTTAAAACAAATTATAAAATAATGTGAAATATACTTACCTATATAATTATATATATACTTATTATGTATATATATAATTAATTTAATACTTCTATTACAGTTACATAGTTTCAACTTTTATCTATCTAGTAGTAAAAGAATTCCTAAAATAGGTCAAGTAGTTTTCGAGATAATGTCAACCTTAAAAACTCTCCTGTACACCTTTCTTTATCTTCGACGGTCCGGACAACATCAGATCAATGGTAACACTTGTAATACGAATTTAACTCTTACGACGCAGATAATACGGTCCAAAGTATAAAGTGTTACACATGATTTGTTGTTACCTGTCATGGCCGGCCTGGGGTTGGAACCTGGGAGACCCAGAACAGAAGTCTCTGTCTTAACCACAGCACCACCGAGCTCTTAAAAATAACTTAACTATAGGTAATAAAACATAAATAAAATCATGTACTACGTTTAATTTCAATATGACTTGAAATAAACGATGTTACAGTATGGTGCAATATTGGATGCCATTAAATTTAGCAATTTTCTAGTGACATCATTACAAAATACTATGCTCTGTGGATCTAACGAATCACGTAACATACTCGTATCATTATTGTATAATGTACTCTACCTGTTACATTTTTATATTTTAAACATACTTATTATGTTTGTTTGCCTATCCAGTTATTTGTTTAATTAATATACTTAACTGGATAAGTAAATATTCAATTCAAATAAGCTTTATTGTACATAAAAGATACAAACAATAATACAGAAATACAAAACAGCATGTACAATTTTGGCGGCCTTATCGCTAAAAGCGATTTCTTCCAGGCAACCAACAATATTGTAAAGTAATGTCAAATAAAATCCCTTATAGAGCAGCGATAGTCGATGCGACTCATTCATTACATGAGGGTTGTTTTTAATCATCATCATCAGTCTATTTATATTGCCCCACTGCTCGGGCACAGACCTTCCCTTACATCGAGGGAGTTGGGGCCATGATCCACTACGCGGGCCCTGCGCAGACTGGCGGATTTCACATGCCTTAGATTTTTTTCTTCTACGGCATGCAGGTTTCATCACGATGTTTTCGTTGTTTTTGAGAGTTTTGTTGAGAGCACTCGGTAAATGTACGTAAGTTTTTCCGTCGAAAAAACCGAAGGATACCTAACTCATTGGTACATGGCTGCATAAATCGTAAATTAAATATACAAAAAACCCTTACATATCGAAGATTATAACATACTCTCTAGCTATCACACAAAAGTTACAACAATAACGATATTCACAGATAAATTATTATAGTAAACTCGTGCTCGTGCTGTAGAAGCTCGGCTTGTGCCGTGATCGGTAAAATACTGCGACTTTTCATACATTTCGTCCCTGTCAGCTGATCGATTTGTATGAGACAGAATTTATTTTTATTTTTTATTCGAAAAGTCGTAGAGCAAAAGTTGTTCAGTTACCAATACTGAACACCCTCCCTTAGGCTTCATATACCCTTTACGTTACACCCTGTATAGCACGTGAAACTAAGCAAGAACGCACTAAGTTGAATTCTGACCACGGCTTTTATTGCATCAACTTCGAGGGGTCGTATTAGGTTCAACAGCACTGACAAAAAACCTCCCCACTGGTATCTGTAGCGAGCGTCACCAGTGTGTTCTGCGTGGCTCGTGTGTGACAGAGAAAAGAAAGTGCAGGTAGTATTGCCCCGAGCCGGGCCGCAAGATTTATTAGATCGTAACTGGTGGGGTCGCAACACCCGGCTGTCCTGGCGCGCTGTCGTCGCGCATTATGTTTGAAAGAAAAATACAAACGTGACTACGAATCTACTTCTGTTGAAAGTCGTTTAAAAGGTATTACTTAAGAATATACCAGCTAGTTAACACCTTTTAAAATGGATCTAAATGAGGCGTTTAAAATAAATGTCAAGTTTTACAAAACGTTTATATAGCAAACGTCAAATTCTTTTGCCACGTCAAATAAAAATGACATTGATTTTTTAAATTTATTATGGCATGGCCCAATACAATCGGCCAAAATGAATTTGAATTTACATTACAAATACTTACGTTTAGTACATTTTATAACTTATTGTGTACTACTCCGGTCGAATTGACCCCTGAATATAAGGAAATTGAGAAGGGCTAAAATATTTCACTTTCAAATTTTTGTTTCATCCTTATGCTGCCATCTAGTTTTAAAGAACGGTTATTCAAGAAAAGGGCTCACCTCTCGTCAGACAATTGGTGTAAATCTATTGTACCTAGCTGATTCGACGGGAATGACCAAAATGTATCAGGATAGCCTGACTCGTCATCTGTGCTTTCTCCACATAAAGTATATACTACAGTAAGCCCCGGTCGGTTTGTGGTATTGGTATACCGTAGTTGCCCCAATTACTAGTGCTTAACGCCAAAAATGTTCCATAAACCACTTTTATCCGGTCCTGCTAATATTTTTATGCATATGAATATAAACTACAGACAGGGATAGTAATTATAATAGAGAGAGAGACGTTCTCAAAAACTACTAGATAGATTCTGAAAGTGTTGTCGCGAGAAAATACTCTAGCTAGATAACTATGAAATTAATAATGTTTTTGAGAATCTTCCACCCTGTTACTTTTCTCTGATTTTGTAAAACCAAAAAACCTGACTGCAAAAAAATTAAGTTGCTTTGATTAAATTTCTACAATCAAGACGAATTTACGACGCCTCATATGTTAAAATCCATCAAGCCGTTTAGGCTGTAGGGCGCACCAAAGAATTAGACAACATACATACTTACATACACTCTAAAAACATAACCCTCCTTCTTCACAGTCGGGTAAAAAGAAATAGTTTCCCTATAAACTTACATGAATAAATAAGCAATATAATAGGTACAGCAGTCAGCAGATCAAGTGTAACACTTTGGACCGATCTTATTATCTGCGTCATAAGAGTTGAAATCGTACTGCAAGTGTTGCCATTGATCTGCTGTTGTCCGTACAATGCGTCCCCGTTCAGTTATCCAAGCGAGATCGTGATTGAATTAAAAATAATGAATGCCTAGCTATATTCTATTGCAGTTAACCTTCATGTTGTCATCTTTTCGTTTTATTAATTTCTGTTCGACTAGTTGTGTTACCTGCTTTACTACCTTTAGCTAGTAGAATATTGCGTCGGGCTGACCTCGGCGACGAAGGTAGAGAGACGATATCGTTAGATACAGGAATGGATGGCTGGACGCTCAGAGAAATAAGGACGGGAGTTGCCTTACCTATCTTTAGCCGTACATATTTTTCTGCCACTTTTTGGGGGAGGTGAGGTAAACACGTACAGCACACATCTGCACATTGCTGCACACTCGCAACAAAATTTGCCACGTCCATATAAACGCACACGAAAATAATATCGTCACACAAAGATAAAACACGCACACAAATAAACATTTCGTCGTAATTACACTAATGTATACGACAACCACAAACGAAAAATTAGTGATGTGGTATGTACAAAGAACGATTGAATTGAATGGTGAAGGAACGAATGAAATTGATATACCAAGTTCGATTGTTTAGTTTTTTAGTGTGTACTATCTAACTTTTCCCGCGGCTTTACCTTTTTAGATTTTCTATTCAAAATTCATTTTCACTAGGGAATTACATTTTTTCCGGAATGAAAAGTACCCATGTTTTAATCCAGCCTACTTAATCACCAAATAATGTTTTATCCAGCCTATTTAATCACCAACTGAACTGTCTCCTTGTGATTGATTAATTTTGACATCAAAACATCCATACTTTCACACTAATTATAATACATATTACAATATAGAACTATTATTTTTAGTGGGATTGAGGGATTTTTTGCGGGTATAAAATTACACATTTTGTATAAAATAATTATGGTTTAATAAGAGTTAATGAAATAATTGCGAGTATGTCGATGTACGGGCATTAGTTTCGGAACGGCAAAGATAAGTTTGTCCTTAAATCGAGTTTATCTTTTCATTAGAGCAAAATTACGGGGATAAGTTGCGTTGTGCGGAAACCTCGGTGCGCGAGTCCAACAATCGATAAGGGGGAACTGTCTTTATTCGGGCATTTTTGGCGATATATGGATATAAGTCAAAAACTATGACGCGTAAAATAAATATTTTTTAAGTGCAATTAAAGCCCTTTCATGTAACACCCGCTTGGCCAACTTGACCCACTTTCAGATTTCGACGTCCTATTACAGAAATCATTTCAATATAAAAATACTTATTATCTCATTCAGAAAAAAAAACAATAAAATATTTCCAAAGTTATTTTACATAATGCATGTAACTTCTGCAACTGTGCTAAATTTCAAGTCGATGTCATTAGTAGTTGAGGAAACCAGCTGTGAGCGACAGACAGACGCCAAAGTCTCACCTTTCTTTCAAGTTCCTTCTTTAACGGTTAGGTACATAATTGTAAAAACTAGGTAGGTAGGAAATGTTCATTACGTTTCATTTTAATAATAATGAAACAATAAAAATGCTAAAATATACTGCAAGGTAAACTTCATTCACTTCATTCGTTCAATTATTTTCCCACCACTACTCTAAGCAACCTCGTACCACGAGATTTTGTATCGCTAATTTATCGTTTTTTGGCCGTTAGACTTGTAAAATAAAATGCAGTTTTTGATGTTATAGTTGCATAAATTGATAAATAAATTACTTACGTATAATAAGAAACACCGTGTGTTGTAAAATTTGATGTTTCTGATCGCCTTTTACAGGAAACCACTGCACAGCCAACCATTTTCGGGAGATGTGTTCAGCGATACGTACGGACGCAAAATGACGGCCGGTCGCGGCAACTAGTTTTTATAAAGGGCGATGAACGATTCGTGCATGTACCTCGGCAGAGGGGAACGCCAGCGCTTGCGTACTCCCGTCATTATTTCTCTGAGGCTGGACGAGGCTCAGGGCCCTTACCATGCAGTCTTATAGCAGGATTACTCATGGAGGATTTAGTGCTAGAAAAGCAGTGGTATAGGTACCTAGTTACGTTTTAGAACATAACCACGTAGTTCTAACTCCTTTTCGATAACAAGATGGCGAAGAAACGTGTTCAATCCAGACAAATTTCGTGCTGTCTAGTCTCCAAAATACTTCTAATTTACCTAGGTACTTTAATTTTGTGTGAACGATTTCTGTTTACAATCGCGTTATCTTTTCCGATACGATCGATAATAAATATACGAGTGCTTACTAATTAGAAATGTTTTGGTAGTTTATCAATATAAAGAAAAAAATACGCAGTTCCTAATGGATCAAAAACTAAACAATAGTTTCTTGCAAGGTACAGTCGAAGACAGAGATAAGTATACAGGGAGTCTCAATAAGGTTGATAGTTGATATTTTCTCAAGAACTACGGGACCGATTTTAATAATTCTTTTACAGTTAGGTACATAGTTTTCACTTTTATCTATTTAACAGTGAAAGAATTTTAACAATCGGTCTAGTAGTTTTTGAGAAAATATCAACCTTAAAAACTCTCCTGTACACCTTTCTTTGTCTTCGACCGTACAACACATCAACCCACATAAAACCATGCATTGTGGGCCTTATTATATTACCCTCAGTTGTTCATGTGTCGACTGCTTGTAACTAAGTAAAGTTATATAAGTTCTTTTTGTGTCTTTTTTCTCGATTTTACACAAACTCTACATTATATAACTTTTAATAGTCTGTGTAATTTTATCTATTATATAGATACCCACAGTTCACTTGACATATCATATGGAATCAAATTACAACGAGGAAACAATAATTATTTAAGATTATGCAAGAACATTTCGGTTGCTAGGTATAATATGTCGTAACTCATGTAATAGCTATAACCAATCGGAAAACTAATAGCTAAACCTCTAATACACTCGATAAATGCTGGTAACTTATCCTGCAATACTTACTTTTCGGAATTCCACCCAGGAAAAGGTTAGATCTAGACAGTTGACTTATGATTCCCATATTTTTTCCTCGTTTCGTATCTTTTATTCATAGCGGTGTTGATTCTGTACCGTTTCACGTGTCTGATATGTTAGTTTATTTGTACTGTGATAGCACAATACCAATCGTTGTGAAATTCATATACTTGTATTAGTAATCATAATATTTCATAACTTTTCTTCAATAATATTTGACTAAATTTTTCCTATCATAATCAGTGTCTTGAAAAAACATAATATTATCATCAAGTCTTGGTTGTAACTATTTTACTTTTGAATGAATTTCGATTATGTTTTCATAGTTGCCCATACTCTGATGTGTACACTCCATTTTTAATGTAATAATGAAAAATACATAATCCATTACGTAAGAAAATGAATCTATATATTCTATCAATTCTGGATTTACAACGAATTTTCTACAATAAAATGGTTTCCTGTAGCAATTAACTTAGTCGTAATAAGTCGTCTTAGTATTTAAATGACCTTTATCTTTACTCAAAGTACGAAGACAAGAAATTATAGTCTGAAAATTATGCTATTAAATTAACTATGTTGCTGTGGATAAAACAGGAAACCAACATTGTATTTTTCTCTTATCCGTAATTAAGGAATGAATTTCTTTCAAGAAAGCTTTTGATTTTCATAAAGTCTTACTTTTCTATTTATTCCTATAGCTGTAGTAGTGGCGAATAAATTAATCTTATTACTTATTAATAATGCATTATCATATCGTCCTTATTATTACTCGTATGTTACGGTCTATGTCTAGATATCCCGATTTATGCGCATTACCTGAAGATTCGCAACTGTTCATGTTCAACATGAATTGTCAATGTCTTTACAGCGAATCGACATTTTCCGAGGAGAGGTAAATATCGATCTGGAACTATGTCAGATATTTACCGTAACATATTATAGTAGTACCTAGGTATATTATATAATTTGCTATGTTTTGTTTCTTTGATGTTATCCTTGGATTCGTGGCCGGGGTCGGCCACGGAATGTTTTTCTCGCTGGCCCATTAGTGGGTGCTCCGGTAGAGAGGAAAAATATGCCAAAAATTGGAGCGAGTCATGGCTCGTCGTAGTGAGTAGCGTCTAAAATGACGATTCAGGCAACGTCACCCGTTTCCTCTCCACACGTACATAGCCGTATACGAATGACGCAATTGGCTTTTTCAATGTCTTATCTACAGTGAAGAGTGAAGTATGTTGTCATTCGCCGAGAGTCCGCCGCGCTGCGCACACGCCGCCTGCGCCGCGCTCTATTTTCGTTTCACTTCTGACTTTACCTTTTCATCGCCGAGGACAAAGTGGTGAATTGCGCGCTGTGTTGTGCCAGTGTTTTGAACTCTGCTTGTGACATTGAATGAACTATTTCGATAATTAGGTCTCGGTGAATCGGGCGCCGATGATGTTTGTGTCAGGGGTCTTCATCTTATCCACTGATTTATCTTTCAGGTCGGTTTTTGTACCTTATATAAACACGTTTACTTTATCTAGTTCCTTTTGATTGCTAATGGAGAGCGGATAACGAGTTGTGAACCTGATTGGCCCGCTCCGTCGTTAATGCATTGTTCTTTGACCTAGTACCTCTACATACTTGCGATTGTGAAATAATTAGGGTTTCTCCTTGAATTGTTCGCATTCTCTGCTACGTTTAGCATCTTTACTCGCACAAAACATTTATGGATCAGTTTAATTGCGATTATACTCGTGTATACTGACATATTGCACGTTACCGAAATATCTTTTGACCGTGTAACCCGATGTGCAGTTAGGCGCATTCCGTTCGTTTTTTCGGCTCGGCAGCACTATTTTTGCGTAATTTTCGTCCCGCTAACGAATGCTAATGTGTCCGTCTGTTTGTTGCAGAATGACACCGCAAGAGGAGCGGGAGAGCGCGCGCGGCGCGGAGATCGCGGCCGCCTTCGAGGACGACATGTTCGGCCCGTCGCGCACCGAGCCCGCCGCCAGGCCCAAGCTGTCCATGATCTCGGCGCGGCTGCGCGCCAACGAGGAGCGCAAGCGAGTCATAGAGATCTGCTCCCAGAAGCTGGAGAACATCGAGGACCCTGCGCGCGACCTGCGCCGCTCCGTGTGCATCAACAACACGTACTGCCGGCTGAGCGAGGAGGCTCGGCGGGAGAAGGAGGCGCGGCGGCGGCGCGCGCGCGAGGAGTGCGACGACTCCTGGGTGGGCAAGAAGGCGCGGCGTGCGGTCGAGGACGAGTGCCTGGCGCTGCTGGATGCGATCCCCGAGCTGGGCGACGCGAACCTGGGCTGTGCGCAGCTGGCGAGGCAGCTGCCCCGCCAGGACGCGCTGCTGCCGCCCTCGCTGCTCACGGTGCTCGACTCGTGACCTCGCCGCGCGCACCTCCACACCCCGCTGTGAGGCACCTACGAACAGAATGCAAGAGTCGCTGACCGCGGTACCGGACACTGCAGCGAGCCACAGCGCTCACCTGTGTCCCGCCCGGGCAGTCCGGGCACCCCGCCACGATTCGGCGGCCCCGAACACGAGATGTAATGTACATAATTCTGTTACCGAACTGAGGAACCTTTAGCCAATTCTTTGTTATAGAAGAGTACTTACTTTGTTAGCGTGTTTTTTATTATTTTAGTGAAAGTTGCTCAGGCGCTGCCGACGGGCGCGGTCCAATTAGTGTTCAACGATTATTTTTATTATCGAACAGAGGACTTGGAAGTGCGTTTGTCCGCCATGATGTGACGTCACGCCGTGACGTGGTACCAGAGATATAGTGAGGAGTGCTATGGTTTATATTGAAAGGAGAATATTTGTAAGCGATAATTATGTTACATTATTGTACTGTAAAATAATTAATGTATTAGTGATTAAGATAGTGCAAAACGACTGGGAACGGTTGCGCAGACTCAATTAAGTACTCAAACACCAGCAGTATTATTTAGCTGCCTTATGTGAGATCAAAATAGGGACTACCTATGTAAATTTATATATCTATGTTAAGATTGCTGCAGTTACCGTTAACAACACATCGCGATACCATTGAAAGTAAAAGTTTAATATCGATGCCGACAAGTGCGCGAGTGAGATTACGTTTTTTTAGATTTTATAAAATGTTACGTGACTTAGCGTGCGTCGTTTGACGTAAGTAAGCCTTTATGAAAACAAAAGGCAAAAAGGTTTCTCTATGGAAGTTATGGTTACGATGTGTAGTTACCGTTGATTGCAGTCGATGAGATTTTCGTTCCAATATACTCGCCTGAGAGTAAGTCACGGCCAACGTTTGGCCGCGCTCTTTGCCAATGTTTGCTCATGCATAGAACTTTATTAACAAGTCTGAATTTTACTTTGAATATCTTTTGTTACATTTTCACCTTTCGGGGAGTTATTTTAAGGGTTATATCATAGCTAACTTGCAACCCAATCTTAAAAAACTCGTATCTTCTAATAGAATAAATTTTATTAAAAAATATACCAAATCTCTGTAACGATAAAATCTTAATATTACTTAGGTAACAATAGATATCAATTACGACAAGCTAAGTTGCAGTTCGCAAAATTGCGATTTTGCGAACTACAACTTAGCTTGTCGTAAACGTACTATAATTTCTCGCAATTATTGAAGAAATAGAGTTACATTGTGAATGTGCATTTAAACAATAGCATTTATCGTAATATTTGGTACCTACCTACTAAGTGAGTTTGTTTTTTATAAAATTAATTCTATTAGAAGATTTCTTGTAAATAATGGGGGCGAGACTTAGCTACGGTATTATGACCCTTAATGAGTCTCGTTTTAAAATGTTACCTTAATGTCACCATTTTACGCTTCGTTACCATTTTGAAATGTGGTTTTAATTTAACTATTTTTTTAATTTAGCCTTTGCATTATTCTTTATAAGTAAACTTAGTTTTCTTTTGTTCAACAGAAGTTGAAAATGAAACGTTTGGTTGCGTAAGTAACTGATTAATGAATAGATTGTGCAACTCGAGTGGTGAAACGCAGAGTTCCTTTTCTTTTTAAATCTTAATTGTCGCAAAATATATTGGTAGTAGCCCGTTTCGCCCCCTCTGAATAGTAAATAGGTATCTGGGCGAGCGCGGGGGAGGCTCTCAGTTGGGCGAGGAGGGGGGGGGGGGGTTTATGGGGGTGAACGGAGTGCCGGGGGGTGGCGAGAGGGTAGGGGTGTCCGCATCGCACCGTTCCCAGCTACCTCTGTGATATTAGCCTAGCCTGTGTGTCGTATTTGTGCTAGTTTTTCCATAAACCTAGGTAATCTACTAGACGAACAAAGAGTAAAACATTTAAATTAGTTAATTGTGTCGATTCTGAAGTCTCGCATGCTAAGTTTCATAATCGCTTATATATCTTACCTATGAAAGATCGTATGACAGTTTCATTGAGGTGTATTTTTTTTTAAATCTAGCGATTGAGATGTAGGTTAGATTTAACGGCTACCACCACTGAATCACACTTTTGTGTGAATATTTTCCTGTATTATTTAATTGTAAGTGCGTCACTTATCGCGCAATTATGCGCATTATGCGCATCAATAACCGGCATAAACAATAAAAATTGCTTAACTTCTCTATTTACCGATCGCATACGTAGCGCTACTAAAATAGTTTGTTTAGAGCAAAATAACTTCTTCTTGCGACCGGTAAATAGAGAGGGAAAAGTAATCGTTTAACGGTACTTTACCGATCAATGCTGGCCCAGAATAAGTATTCGCACGCGCGTAATTTTGTTGTCGAATAACATAATATTTCTTAGAAATCAACACAGTTTATTGTATGATTTCTGAGATTTACAATGCGTGCCGATAAGTGACGACCTGTCATATCTTTGTCTTCTCTTTCTTACACATGAAACGAGCGTATTTCGCTCACACTCTTTGTTTGTCTACTCGGTACCAAAATCCTAGGTCTTGGCTCTTATAAATAAAAATTACTTAAAACGTAATTTATTCAGGGGATTATCTAAATATCTTTAGTGCTACAATTTATGTACAATCGATTTAAGCCACATAACGCTAAATAAACCTTGACATAAACCGCTATTGAAGTTTTAAATCGCCTTTATTTATAAGAGCCTATGAGTGTTCCGATCGATTCGTTTGGAGATTGTGCTATGTATAAAAATGCTTCAAAATAATTGAATCCTCTTCTACAGGCTGTATTTTAAAGGGTATAGGAAACCAAAGAACTAAAGGTGTTCCGTTACCGACACTGCTGCCTTATTCAGATCTAGCTGTGATCAATGAAACACCGTAAAAATTGGCTTGCCTACTATTTACCAATCACACGGTAGTCATTTGTTTTGTGAAAAAGAGATAAATTTTCTACCACTTTGGTCGATAAGTAAAGAAGGGCAAGTATTTTTTTACGGTATTTTACCGATATAGAGCTAAAATGGCTACCACTTGCAATCGATAAATGAAATTAAGTCTAAAAAATTACGGCTGGTCAAAATAAAGCAGCTAATCTCCGTCCTTTCGGTTTCCTATGTCCTCTATGCTACACCCTGTAAACGGCCATTTTATACGGATTAACCGGATTTTTTAAGTCGTTTGACGGTAGCATTTAGGATTCATCGTAATGTGGAGACTTAGAGAATCTTTTGTTTTTATAATTTGACATCGAGTTTGTATGTAATGTTGAAATCATATATGTAATGTAAACGCTTGTACCACTCAGCTGTTGCCCTTATTAGGGGATGATGGTTAAACAACTAAGTCAAATGTAAAAATATACTTACTGTTCATTAGTTTTTAAAATTGGAGATAAACTACCAAATGTACTTTACAAAACGATTATAAAAACGCACATTATGTATTTAAGTTTCATTTTAGTAGAATTTTGAATATACGAAAGATCTTTTGGTGATAATTTGATATTCATAGTGCTGGAAACACGTTATATTTTTTCTATCGATATATTTAGATTGAACGGTCGAATGTGGATGAATATTTACCTACAGGAAGAATATTCAATAAAAATTTGAGTACCTATTTCGATTTATGCATTTTTTATGTATAAGAGTTAAACTACTTCCAATAATAAGTCTTCCCGAGATGGCTGCAATATTGGACACTGAAATATTGGAACCTCAATCCTCAAAGTTAAATACAGTAACTCCATTTTTATATCGTTAATATAGGTACTTATAAATGACATTATTTATGCTTATGTTTCAACAATATAGATTTTGAAAAATTCAATGAGTATGTTTTTAATTACAATATATCGATAGAAAAAAATCTTTAATTACTACCGAAAGTCCTTTGTGTGGAAATAATAGACATTCGATTTGTTGGACCACGGATGAACTTATTTTATTATTCATTGAGAAAGCAAATGCCTACTTTGTTCATTCGGAATCTCGCAAATTCAGTGTTTGCAGGCCTTTTGTATCGACAGTGACAAGTAAACGAAGCCCATTTTAATGACTATTGCTGGGTTGCAATTAAAAAAATGTAGAGTCTTTAATTAAACTCGGCAATGGTCTTTAAAATGGATTTCTTTTACTTATCGCGGTCAGTTACATTAAGTCAGTCAACCATCACATATAAGTAAGAGCCAAGTTTGATACAATAATTGGTATTATGCACATACGTCTTTTTTAAATAATCGCATGAAAGACCAATCCTAGCAGTTTCAGTGCGTATTTTTTAATGCAAACAAATATGGCTCTGAAATTTTCCTTTTCAGAGGAAGTGAGATTTTTTAGATAAATAATTTTGTACCGAGCCTCTATAGTTTTATGTAGGTACTATTCGTCATCTCTTTCTGTCCGCTATTGAATAAAAGAGACACAAGTTTTTCAGATGTTGAAAAAGAATCTCGTTATACGCACATCATTTGAAATACTTCGTTTCCTGGCAGTTGCAAAACTAGGACTTAATAACTATTCATATCTATTGAACTTCGAAGCACAATGCAATACAAATTGAAATTATAAATATCCTGTTTTTTAATTTCTTAACATAACTTCAATAGAAAAGAAAATTAAAAGATAAAAATCGAAGAAAAATATAAGTAATATGTCCATTTCAGCAGCGTACGGTTATCGAACAAAATATGCAACCAATTAAACAAGTTGACTGCTACTAGATAATTATGTTCCTTACATGTTTACTTGACTGACGAAAGAAGGAGAGTAATGTTTTTTGTATAATTTAAAGCCAAATTCTGTAAGCTTCAGAATTAAATTATATTTTCTATCATTTTTATTTAAGTTTTTTTTTATTTGAATTGTATAAATTAACGGTACAAGGATAAAAAAGAACTCTTAAATCCATAGTCCAACATACATGTTTCCTGAGGAAAACTGCTGGGTTAAAGAAAGGTGTTTAAGTATTTAAGATTCAATTCTGAGTTTAAGAATTCTTTTTTATCAGTGTAGTATGGATAACTGATGTGTGCAATTTTACAGAACGGTTTTGAAGTTTATTATTGGTTATAAATATCAGAATGCCATAAAATACCCGTGTATCGTTATTTAGGTATTTTTGTTTTGTTATGTTGGTTGAAATTCTGAAAGCTTACAGTTGGCAACATTGTTAGAGGCGAGGTGGGTTGTTTGATGAAAATAAAGTTAAGAGAACGTTTTGTAAATGTTATCATAATTTTATTATTGTGATTAGCTGCTATTTTAAATGTTTCCTGTCTTAAGCTAAGAGATGATCATTAAATAAATATTAAATTAAAAATTGAAATGCTTCTTTTCGTTATTTTCCTTTATTTCAAAAATAGGGCGCAATACGAGTGTATAAATTAGGTTGAACTCATAATGAAAATATCGCTTAAAAGCGACAATATTTTAGCATTCGACTAATCAGTCCACATTCAAGTCAAAATATTTAAGAATATACATAATATAAGTAACTTATAAGAGCCTTCATAGAGCCAACTAGCGCCGTCAATCTTAAAAAAATAATATCTTCCAATATAATCTATTTTATTAAAAAAGATATTTACAAAATGTTTACTTATTACGATAAATACAAAATTAAATAGAATCAAGAAAAAAAATATATAGACTAGCATTTACCTACTTGTAACAGATCAACGAGCCGCTCTATGACATGTTCTAGCGTTCCTTTCACGAACTAAACGTCATGGAAACTGAGCTTTTACCATAGTATTGTACAGTCGACAGCAGATCAATGGTAACACTTGCAGTACCTACCATTTCAAATCTTACGACGCAAATAATAAGAACTGTCAAAAGTAAAAAGTGTTACCATTGATCTGCTGTCGACTGTCTGTACCATCCGTAAGAACGTTACATTACATAGAAATTTATTTATTATTTATTTATTTCAAATTGTGTCCAACATAACGGGTTGCCCCAAGGCGTAGGACAGTCATACTTACATTATATATAAAATAACGTAAGTACATAAGTGCTTAGAATATTAATTATACCTACAATAGACGAATGCAATTTATAGGTACCTAGTTATTCTCACAATACCTAGCACACTCTCTCACTACACTCGACCGACTATCAGCAAACAAATCACACTCATGTGTTGATTCTGGGAGTGCATTTATGTCGGTAAGTGCGAAATGATCTAGTGTATATACACCTTAATAAATTGAATGCGCAATTTTAATTTACGTAATTCGCTCGGTTTCAAAATCAGTCCCCCGAATCTTGGATCGAATGAACTTTCACAATGTTTAACTGCGAACTTCTGAAACAAATACTTGAAGTGGTTTAGTTTAAAGTTTTAGTGTACAGGTAATAGCAGATCAAGTGTAACACTTTGGACTTTGACCAGTGCTTATTATCTGCTTCGTAAGATTTACAATCGTACTAAAAGTGTTACCATTGATCTGCTGTTGTCCGTACGAGCAATACAGTCGACAACTCATAAAACAGACTCACACAAAACAGATTTTGGTAAGAACAACTCTATTGCTGTTATTCATAAACCTAGTTAAACCTTAAATCGAGTTGCTATCCCTGTCACACTTCGTTAAAAAAGGTTAAGATAGAAAGGGACAGGCCTAAACGGTGGCGTAACTTTAAATCACGTAACTATGAATACGCGCCTATATCTATAGGTAGGTTTAAGTATGTAAATAATTAAGAGTAGTTGAATATAGTAGGTGTTCATAATTTGAGGATTTTCAGGCGCTTCACAGTTTATATTATTAGTCTGCTCCTATGCCTTCTGAGCTTTACGGAGTTATTCTTACGTAAGTCACAGGATGTCCTTCAATTCATTCGACAAATTTGTAACTGGGGATTGTGCTCATGATAAATAATGAATTGGTAAGATTTTTTTGTAAATCAAAACTGCAAAAAGGACATTGTTCATCCAAGGACCATGCAGGTTTACAAGAACCCCATATGGATATAAAGTTTATTTGTACGGCTGTACTAGGTATTTAGTGTCTAATTTGAGCTAGCTAAAAAAACCTTTTTTTTAAGTCTGCGCTCTATGGTGCTATGAACAATGTCCTTTAACTAATTACGTCACAAGTCACACAAAAACCTAAAAAATGACCATTACGTCAAATTCCAGTAAAAGAAATCGTTGCAAAAAATTAAAAATACCTTTAAATGTAAAAACTCCAACTTGAATTTATTGTAAATATTTTTTTTCCCCCTAAATTGTTTAATTTACTTAAACGCTGTGCAGAATTATTGTATGTCACAAGTTAACCATACATTTAATTTTGTCGAATGAATTCAAGGTCACCCTGTATATATTACACTACTTATTAGATATTCTATGTATGTATGTGAGTTTTCATGACTTATGAGTTCTATAACGTCTAAACTTACGTATACCGCAGCCGAAATTAAGTGTCTTATTTTGTAAACAAATATGATCGTCTAATTACCTGTTGTGATGTAGCACTGAAAGAACTGGTTGATCGAACCTGTTCATCATGGTGAAAATAAAGTAATCCGATCTAATAATGTGAAAATCACTGTGCAACAAACACAGAACAGCTTAAAGTGTTATTAGGGTAGTGTAGTTTTTGTTTACAAAATAAGACACTTGATTTGGGCATACCTTTATATAAATGAATTGTCTGATTGTGTGTGGGGGGAACAAGACAACGATACAACTACAAATAGATAGGTTCGTTACTTCTATCTTCATATAAATTACACGATGGTTATGTAAGTATAACAGGAATATCAAAATCTTAATAGATAACTGGGTTATAACATATTCCTGTTAAATTATCGGGTAATATTATAATGGTATTTATTATTCCTGTAGAAAATTGGTTATCTATTATGGTTATCTAATAGGCACAAGGGAAAAGATTACCAATGATTACACGAGAAATACCTATGATTAAATATTGTAAAGTCGACAGCACATCAATGGTACGGTCCACTGAGAAAAGTGTGCAGTAGAGTTTTTAAGGTTGAGATTAGGTCAAAAACTATTATATTGCAAGAATTCTTTCACTATTAAATAGTTAAAAGTTAAAGCGTGTAACTGTAAAAGAATTATTAAAATCGTTCCAGTAGTTTTTGAGAATATCTCAACCTTTTTGAGGCCACCTGTATACTTTTCTCTGTTTTAGAATTAAAATTATAGTAAGACATTACTACAAATTATTCTATAATTAATAAACGGATATCACTCACTTATATTGTTGAAGTCGGCAATTATACCGACAGTTTTGACCGATTTCGACGGTCTTTCTCAAAGTGCGCCGCCGCCGTCGCTGGTGACGTTGGCTTGAAATCGGTCGAAACTGTCGCACTAATTGCCGACTTAAACAATATAAGTGAGTGATATACATTTGGGGTTTATATATTATAACTTTTCTCTGTCTTCGTGTGTACTTTAAACTACGGACTACATTCCCCCGTCCCTCAGCCCTAAATCCAATGCCTCGTATAATCACAAACGACCACATATTATGGATCTATAATCAATTTAGTTGAAAGCCTCATGAATATAAATGTATAAGTTATTAACAAAACAAATATTAAACGTAGGCGGCACTGTGAAGAATTAATTAGGGTTGTATCTACGATAGTTATTACATTGTGGAAGAATATAAGTTAGGCTGATAGTAGATGTGATTTTATTTATTTATTTCAAATGTCTAACATAACGGGCTGCCCCAAGGCGTAGGGCAGTCATACTTACTTACATTATATTATATAAAATAACGTAAGTACTGGGGAACGCAGAGAAAGGTGTACAGGAGAGTTTTTAAGGTTGAGTTATCTCAAAAACTACTTGTTCTATTGCAAGAATTACTAAATTCGGTTCAGTAGGTAGTTCTTGAGAAAATCTCAACCTTATTGCGACCCCTGTGTACTTTTCCAAACAACGTTACTCTACAATAGAATCTTGTTCTTATTTATCTATGTACATGTACGAGTATGTTAGCTACAAAAAAAGCATAAAAGTAAAATAAAAATATGCAAATAGGGTCGGATCTTTCTTTTCCGTAAATTTCGTTGTGCGGCCGACTTTCTAGCGGGCGGGCGTTGCATAACCAACCAGTCGCACTCATTTGAGCCAATAATTTGGCTTCTGCTACACTTGGTAGAGTCTTGTGCTAGTTTACTAGGTAGATCTAGAATTTTTCTAGTGCACGGATAAAAAAGAATCATCCTAAGAATAGTCTTATGACGGTCGTCTTAGTTGAAAACCATATTAATAACAATAGGATAAGTACGTACTCGTACTCTGTCGGGGTTAATCTGTCATGTCTTCTTATAAATTATTAAACACATTACTATGAATTTAATTTTTCAAACAGCGTCGTTACGTTTGATAATAAATATTGCAACTTGTTTGATATAGGTTAAGCAGTTGGTCAATAGATGATTTCTATTTAGCAAAAATATATGGAACTCTGTCCGAAATAAACAAATTTATTTTATTTTTATTTATTATTTATTTTAAAAGGCTGCTTACACGATACACGAGTCTACTAGATATAATGAAATAACGTTACTAGTGAAAGTAAGTAGTAGTGTTTTTTGAGAAATAAGGCCTCTTTAGACTTTTATCTAGTTTTTGACTGGACTATTAGATTTCGTAAGAGTGAACGGATCGTTAGCCTAGCGATGATTAAAAACGTGTGATGCGACACACCGGAATCAAACAGAGAATCTGCATGCCGTAGAAGAAGAAAAAATCTAAGGCATGTGAAATCCGACAATCCGCCCTGTGCCCGCGTGGTGCATTATGACCCCAGCTCCCTCGATGTAAAAGGAAGGTCTGTGCCCTAGCAGCGAGGACATATAAATAGACTGATGATGATGATGATTAAACCATCAAAATTGTTTATTAAGAAACCATAATAAGGTTAAATCTTAATAAAGAAATAATATTTCTTAGTTTAAAGGTGCTTTTGTACACACGAAGACAGAGATAAGTATCCAGGAGCATCAATAAGGTTGACATTTTCTCAAAAACTGCTTGACCGAATTTCATAATTCTTTTACAGTTACATAGTTTTAACTTTTATCTATCAAACATTGAAAGAATTTTTGCAATTAATCAAGTAATTTTTGAGAAAATCTCAACCTCAAAAACTCTCCTGTACTTACACCTTTCTCTGTGTTCCACCGTACCTTCGTGTGAATTTATAAACGCACGAGCCGAGTACTTACAAGTGATTCCGACCACTGTTCCGTACAATCCCCATCTTCGACCCGAAGTCTGAGGGTAGCAGCCCCTGCACCATGCATTGTGTTACCATAGGGGTTACTTTTATTGTGCCCCAACGGAAACAGACCCCCAAAATCATATTCAGATCTCCCCGTTAATATTGGAAAGGTTACAACAAGAAGGGAGAGGCAGGTCACGATATTCTGGTCTCAGATAAGTATAGTGATATGTGACTAAATGGATTGCGAAATGAATTGATTTTGTGGGACTACTAGTGTAAGTATTATTATTTATTTTACAGGTAGAGCTTGTAAGTATTTGACAGGTGATAATCACTGAACAGCGGGGCCTATTGTTTAACTGATGTGACATAGGTAGCTAGGGTATTTAAAAGATGTCTCTACAGACATACCTACATGTTCTACAACTAATGAAGGGCCTGACATGATCCAACAGCGCCGCCAATCTCTAAAAAATGATATCTTCCAATTTAATCATATTAATAAAAGAGCTATGTACACAATCTTTATTAAGATAAATACTACTTTTCAATGTACAATACAGGGCATAATTGCGACAATCTAAGTAGCAGTTCAAAATTATGGGAACTACAACTTACCGAAATTGAATCACGTTATAATAAGCATTTAAAAAGTAGTATTTATCTTAATAAACATTTTGTACATAGCTTTTTTGATCAAATTGATTACCTATATTGGAAGATTTATTTTTATAAGAAAGGCGGCGCTAGTTGGCTCATGAAAGGCTTTTAAGTAGAAATTTTTTCGACGCTCATTATTGAGAGATTGTCGCTGGTTCCGCATGAAGGATACAGTTTAGATTATTAATAATAGTAATAGTTGTGTAATACCTACTTATTAAGTATGTTACCATTATTTTAAAAGATGTGCTGCTGAGAGTTTTTTGCCACTTTTTCTCCTCAGCGTTGGCACCTTTTCCTTGCAAAGTGGTGTAAATGTGAATTCAAAAACATGTTGACGTGCAAAAATGTATACAACGTGCTTACTTGCAATAAATAAATGACAATGCCAGATTCTTCCCCACCATCAACCGCAAGATGTACAAGATAACGAATAAATGTAAAAATATCTCCGTTTTTTATTAAAATTTTTGGTTTAAAATAAAGTTTTGTACAAGTTGCGATTCGAAAAAAACAGCTTAATTAAGAATTCAGAAAATAGTAAGAAATCGAAGCGATTTATTCATTATTCTTCTATAGGAGTTGCGAGAGTAGTAGAAAATGATACTGATTATGCTTATGCAATATGAAACCTGTAATAAGTCCCCAACAAAATGATAGGTACAGCTTAAATGGTCACGTAGTTTTGTAGGTGGGGCAAAGCTCCATTGAAATGTGGCAATGTCATTTGACTTTGAGAGCCTGAAGTATATTTTGTATGGGGACAGGTAACTGCCCGACTGCCCATCCTGGTACTTTCCCTCTCAGTACGTCAGAAAGATACGTCTGTTTTTATATTAGTTTTATTCGACTTCTATTGAAAATTGAAACAATAGAGAAACAAATGTGGCAGAGATACTAAGAGTCATATAAGAGACTACGATGTAAATATGTCTTACTCCGTAGACTGTTCCTTGCTTCATGGTAGAACTAATGATTTTTATAAGGATATGTCTACGAAAATCTACGTATTTTTGGACTCGTCCTACGATTTTTTTAAAACCTTATATTATATTGCATCATTGAACTCGGAATTTCTGTGGAATAACCATGAGATAACATGTAGGTAGGTACCATAGCTACAGGAAAATGTGCCATGGTTACCATACGGCATCAATGACTAGTGGGAATACGCACGTAAAATTAGTTGACTCATTTTCTAGATAATTATATGACCTTCAGAGGAAAGTTAGGTATCGACCTACCTACTTAAAAAGATCGAGATCGTAAGGTCGAGATTAAGAGACAATTTTAAGTATGCGGAAGGAATTTTTAGGCTTGTAGCGATAAACGTGACATAACGTAGCGGTGGTTTAAGCTATTTTTGCTGGATTTTGCCATAGAAAATACCTCTAGGTGCTTTAGTTACTGTTCTGTCATATTAAACCACTATTTACCTCACTGTTTAGCAGTTTTTATGGCTACGAGCCTTAATGTAAGGTAGCATCGCCGGTTTTACAACTCTCAAAAATCTATGCTAAAAGGAGATGGAGCATCACTTTATTTAGGTAATTAATCAATTAAATGATCTCCGGTATCTATTAATTGAAGTTAGGTACTTCAAAACGAATTAGTGAGTTATCTTACAGATACAATTAAAAATATTCAAGGTTACACGGATAAAAAAGTATCGGGTGTTTATTTTTATCCGTGTAACCATGGTATTTCCGGCTTCGTATAATGAACTGTGACACCCGAGCCAGTTCCAAATTAAAGGTCGCGCATAACGAGGCGTGGGAAGTCAGAGCCTCATTTTTATCAAAATATAGGGTATGTACAGTCGACAGACCATCAAGCAAAACTTCAGACGCTTTACGCAATGGTAATATGACCTAAATTGGTAAATTGACAAATATTGAATATGAAATTATTTTCATTGTCAACAAAATTGACTAATTGGGAACCTATTCCTTTTTTGGAAGTCGTTTAAAATTCTCTAGGGACACTTGCCAAAACAACCCAGGTTAAGATATGCTTAAATCATAGGCTAAATAAAAACAACAAGATTAACGCTAATTTGCATCACGCGCCTTTATTAAAATATATTAGTAATTATTGGAATATATTTTATAATAATTGTATCTCGATTTATTGACAATAAAAAAAATGTAGTGCCTCTGACATATGTGTAGTGCCCTTACATTACAGGGTACCATCCATATGCGAACTCTGTTAATTAAGACCTAATATTTAACCATGTGGTATCATATCAATAAACCGAATCATGACTAAAACCACCACTTAACTTTTAAGTCAAATTTAATAAAATACCTAACAGATGGATATAGAATATTGGAGGTCCATTTCCTAAAGATGAATTTGATAATAGAATTCCTGAGCCGCGCAGCCTTCATCGCAAATACTAAGTAGGTACCTACTACTCTGATAAATAACATCCTATGGTAAAAAAAATAACTTAAGAATATATAAATTATGTAAGTACTCAATTTATATTGATGATACAATTGAAACTCTACAAATCCACAATCGAATGAACACGCCTACGCTACTATATCAGAAAGAGGTTGTTGATGTTACTTTGAAGATATTTTAATACCACGCTGCATGCGTCGTACGCGATTTGAAAATGATACATCTTAAGCCTAGTAACGCCATCTATTAGATGTTGCAGTAACTATCTAATAAGACTACGTAGCTACGTTCCAATGAGCTTGCTCGTAGCACCCATGCTACGAGCGTGCTACGTTTGGAAACAAGTTTTGATCAAAGTGAAATAGTACAAGGTTCAGCATTGTTGAGCTCTTTGTAATGCCCTAATTTAAAAACAGATGTCGCCACTAATTTTTTCATCATTATGATAGATGGCGGTTACTACCCTTTTTCGTGTAGTCAATAATATACTTTTTAGCTCTTAGATGGCTCTTAGTAATTTGTGGCGCCATCTATATGGTAATGTTTTATTTATCTACCACAAACTAACAAAAGCTTCGTGTGTCTACGGGTGTGTTGTTAGTTGCTTCATATGGTATCTATCTATAGCTATCTAGTGAGAAAACGGCAACTATTGATTATTTATTATCATGAAATTAGAGTCACAATTTACTAAATAATTTGTCAATAATTTTCTTGTAAGACATATACCTATTTCATCACTCGAATTGTAATATGGAGGAATATTTCGCCAATCCGATCTGAGTCAACGTAGCTTTGTTACAAAAGGGTACCACTGTAGGTAATTCTGTAGCGGCCACTGTTGAATCTACATACAAGGAACTGTCACTGTCGTTCATATGCTACATCGCGTAAGAGCGAGCGGGACGACTCGCTTAGCGGCGGCGACTAATATTAGTGTAAGCAATCTAGAATAGCTACACTTTTTGAATAGAAAACTTATAACTTTAATCTGTGGCTACACTGTGCCACGAAATGGCATCACGTCAGTTAAAAATCCTGGCAGTGACTAAGGAATATTCTGCATCTGATTATTTTATGACACATTTAATTGAAATAAGCATTGATATCCTATAAACAACTAGATACACAAAGGTCTTACTGAAACAATTTTAAAAACGTCCAAATAAGGGTCCATTGTTAACGTCCAAATAATTATCAATAAAGCAAATGATCTATTCATCCGTTTGGACCTTCTTTGCGCTCGGATATTTTTAGAAGGCAGACTGTGTATCTAGTTGTTTATATGAGATCAATGGGAATAAGGTAAATATATTATATTGCCGCCTCATAGCTAGGTTCCATAATACTAAGGTTGGAGGAGAGTCAGCGTTAAACGCCAATAACAACGCCAATTTAAATTTCTATTTATTGATTCAATTTGAACTTCGAACTCACAATAAAATGCAGCACAGTAAACACAAAATTCATCAAACCATTTATTACGTTAGTACTTATTCGAATACGTGAAACAGTGAACGGGAAAGGTACGAAATCCAGGAACTTATACTACAAACATCGATTTGACATAAATACGAATACCTAGATCAAATTCAATAGATCGGATTTTGAAAAATACATTTTCCAGTAACCGACAAGACAGCTGATTTTGAGCAAAAAGTTTTGATAAAAAAATAAATGGTCGGCTGGTTAACAATTGTTAGTAAAAATACACAGCGATTACTTGATGCGGGATTAAACTTACGTTATACACAGTGAGTACGTAACTTACGTAAATGCCGTACGATAAGCCACGGGCGGGCGTCTACACGCGCCTGTTTTGCTGCAAATACAGCTAACCAAAGCCATCTATATGTTGCTGTTTCAAATATCAATGCCATCTATTGTTACTTTTGGAACTAAGTACTTAGTAAGTACTGTGTTCGAATTTCTCCTCAACCACCTCACTCACAGCAAAACAGGGGCAGCAAAGAGCGCCGTGACGCATCTGATATGACTTCCTTTATGTAGTAACGCCACTTCGCCCGTAAACAAATAGAAATAGTGTATATAAATTAGCTTATGTAACATATAAGCTTAAATGTATATAATACTGAGGCAGAATTACATCTTAACTACGGCGTAACATTAAGGTGGTACGTGGGATTAGACACGAGCGTAAGCCCTTAATTTACGGACGAATGCGATATATAATAATATTTTGCTTTATATCTATGTATCTGACGCTAAAACATCTATATAATGTATTACTTTTTGTACATCTACTTATATAATAACCGTACATACACTCACTAAGCTTACTTGCTTCGCCTTTACCGAGTACCCAAAGTGTGCACACAACCGTTTGCTAAAAGTTTACGAGATTAGATACATTATGTGTTGACTAGATGAAACAAAGCGCTACTTTTGCAACAGTCCAGAGTTGAGTCGCAACTCTATTATCCGAAATTTAGAAAACACACGTTGAGTACACGGCGCTCTTTCACATCGGGAACTATGAGTATTGTCCCGCGGGCGAACGGAAAGGGAGATACGCTTTTCTTAGAGGAGTGAAAGAGACTGACCTAACTTAAATACATGGGGTATACAGTACGATCACAAAAAATATACATGTGTTTGCGTAATAATTTGTACCTCTCAGTACTGGCGTAGATGCGAGTAGATAGCTCGATAGTGACTAGAAGATGCTAAGAATGAGAAGCGTTCACCCGCGCCGGCTTGGCCGCCCGTCCCTTCGCTAAGTACACATTAATTATTAAAATATATTTTCGCATTTTATTACATAAAATTCACGTTATGTTCTACCTACGTTAGAAAAGTAAAGGAAAGCAGGTTTTAGAGTAAGTAATTTAGGTTTCTGTACGCGGAGCCTATATACACAGCGTACCATGGACGTTTGTTCCACTGACTCGAGTGATAATGTTCAATGAAAATTATACAATTACAACTAAATTGTTATTAACAACAAAATGAGATCATTAATGGAAACGACTTATAACACAAATGCCTCAGAAATCTTTATAGAATAGTTAATATAATTAATAAACCAAGTTCAGCGTACATTATCACCGGAGTTGCGGCATCGAAAACTTAATTTAAAAAACTCGACTACAAGGTGACACTTATGACTTTTAGGACACTAGACAAAAACTTATATCCTAATTCTTAAACAAATAATAAATATTTTGGTGCAAAAAATAACAAAAACATATAAAACCATATCACTTCTAATCCTTAGACAAAGTATTGTATGACTGACTGCGAGATATCGCAAAAGAATTAAGTAATTTTCATAATTCACTAATCACACAAGCTTTTAGAAAATTAATTAAATGAATATTAACATAGTACTGTATCCTCCCACCAGGCTTGCCACTTAATCAATTATAGATAGGTACTTAAAATTCACACACATTCATTCCAATAAGAATTTATCAGAGGATATAGATACATTAGGTGCGGGGATACAAAACACCCTATCTCTACGGGGCATCTAACACACATCACAAAGAAATTTAAAGGTATTATCCCCATATATGCCAAGTAGGTCTTTCAGAGAATTATAGAACACATTCCCATTAAAACTACCCTTCTAGCTAATTTCTTCGTCACGCCTGTTTCCTACTAGACCATTATCTGACGCCTGTGAATAGATATCCTCCTCCACTGCAATAGCTTAATTATTCAGCGCCATCTAATTGGTCACGTTCAAACCACTGCCATCTGTTTTTTTTAATCCTTTCTTTTCTCGCATATACTAAAAGTAATAGGGGTTGCCTAGATATTAAAATTTCCTTTCTGTGACATTTCAATCAATTCCATTTACGACTATTTGACGACCAAAATGGGAATGGATTCTTATTAATTCTTCGCAAATTATTCCAAAGATGTTTAGTTGTTATCAATCTATTCGTATATCTCTCTGCAGGGGTACAAGGGACGCTAGAAGTAAGAAACAGTTGCAGGTCTGGTGGGAGGGGTGCGACGGGAGATAAGGGCCTTTACTCCTTGACTTCGAAGTATTTGTAGGTGGGGTTCTCGTAGCCGTTGATCTGCATGTTGGCCACGTGTCGCTCCTCCGGGGTGGGGGCCACGGCGCCGGTCTGCTCAACCTGCAATGGATGAATTGGGTTGTAGAGGAAGGAAACTAAACGAATGTAAGGTGCAGTTCTTGTATATTATAAAATAATATAGATGTAGACGAAGTTTATTTATTTATTTTATTAATGGACTCGACAGTTCGTCATTTGGCAATGTCATGTTACAGAAAATTCAATATATTCAATAGTCTTCTATCTTCCTCCAGGGGAGTCGCAGTAGCGTCTTCACCCTGGATAGCCACGTCTTCATGTCTTCATCCAGAGGAGTTTATTCGACAGTTCGTCATTTGCTAATGTCATGTTACAGAATATTGCAAGATATCATAGTTTTCTCTCTTCCTCCAGAGGAGTCGCCGTAGCGTCGTTACTCTGGACGAAGCAGCTCGACAGTCACATCCACTGTCGAGCTCATAGTGGGACTCTTGACTCTAGCTTGAAACTGCATATCTTGCACGAATCCCTAGCGGCCGGAACGCGGTCGCGGCGGCGTGAAGTGGCTACGGTATGGCTACCTGCACGAATCCCTAAGTGGCCGGAACGCGGTCGCGACGGCGTGAAGTGGCTAGGGTATGGCTACCTGCACGAATCCCTGAGCGGCCGGAGCGCGGTCGCGGCGGCATGAAGTGGCTAGTGTATGGCTAACTGCACGAATCCCTAAGCGGCCGGAACGCGGTCGCGGTGGCGTGAAGTGGCTAGGGTATGGCTACTTGCACGAATCCCTGAGCGACCGGAGCGCTGTCGCGGCGGTGTGAAGTGGCTAGTGTATGGCTACCTGCACGAATCCCTGAGCAGCCGGAGCGCGGTCGCGGCGGCGTGCCACGGCGAGTGCGACGCAAGCGGCGGCCGCGAGAGCCGCGCCGCCCACGCACAGGGCCGGGTAGAGAGCACCAGCTCCGGAGCCGCCGCCGCCGCTGCCGGGAGCGCCGCGAAGAGTGTAGCCCTGAGACAGGAGGTCATAGTAATAATAATAAAGCTACGATCAAAACACAGATAAGGATTGAGATTGTCTTATAAAATACTTGACTGATCTTTGAAAACTATTTACAGTACGTACATACGAGTAAAGTATTTATCGAGAAAATATCACCCTTATTGAGGCCCCATGTATAGGTACTTTTCTCCTAGATGTGTTCAGGATATGAGTAGATCCCGCATGGTTTATATTTCCTCTGGAATGGTTTAGAGCTCGGCCGCTCAACGGGACACTGGACTCCCGATACTATAGCAACATGTCTCCCTCGAATTTCCGGCGGAAAACTTATGCAACTTTTGCGAATACTCTCAATAATGATAAGGAAAACATTGGCAAGAATGCATGCCTGGGAATAACAATAAGGATGCATGTTATTGTATATGTGGATAATGTTCCAAGATCTATTCTATTTATATTTGAATGGCTTCTACTCTTATTTAAGAGATAATTTCGCCAATGTCAAGTAGTTTAGAGTATTCATGAAAATAGAAAATTAAACGAATAAAAAATCAATCCGCCATTCCAAAATGATGGCGGACATTAAAATTACAAAATAACAATACAATAACTATCTTAACAGAATGGGTCTGTCCGACACCACTGCCTGTAGATTCTGCTGCGAAGCCAAGGAAACCCCCATGCATATGCTCTGTGAGTGTGGAGCACTCATTCACAGCAGAAGCCGAGCCTTAGGTGGACACATAATGCCTCCCGAGGATATTATAGCTCTCTCACCAAGTGCATCATACGATTCCTGAAGGACGTTGGCCTTGGGAGCGAGATATAAGAACCCGGTGCTCGGCCACAATATACCTGTGAGGTCGCAGTGACCCTTGGGCTTGTACCAACACCGTGATATCAAATAATAATAATAAAATCTTCAAGGGATCTTCGCTCTGCGTCATTGAAAGCTGTAATAAAGTAAGGCGGTGTACTCACAGGTTGCGAGTGCTGAATCTCGTGCTTGAGCGAGTGAGCTGGGGGCGGCGCCAGGTCAGCGTGGGCCAGGTGGGCACTCAGCCCTTCGCTCTCCGCCTGGGAAGTCACCAAAAATTTCATCATGGATTTCTTCGTTGTCGGGACTGGCTACCACGACAATCCATATTAGGTACAGTCGAAGACAGAGATAAATATACAGGGAGCCTCAATAAGGTTGAGATTTTCTCAAAAAGTACTGGACCGAATTTAATAATACTTTTACAGTTACATAGTTTTAACTTTTATCTATCAAACAGTGAAAAGATTTTTGCAATAGGTCTAGTAGTTTTTGAGAAAATCTCAACCTTAAAAACTCTTCTGTACTTCTCTGTTCTTCCACCGTACATTCGTAATCGTTTTAATTTTAACACATTTACTGTTATTCATAAAACTAGTTAAACCTCACTTCCATTAAATCGTGTTGATATCCCTGTCACACTTCTTTAAAAAAGGTTAAGATAGAAAGGGACAGGGTGGCGTAAACGGTAGCGTAACTTTAAATCGCGTTTACGAATTCGCACAATTGACAATAAACATTACCTACTTTGTTATCATCGTTTATTAAAACTTGCAAAAATATTGCAGCAAAATCACGATTACACGGTCGACTGAGCCCACAGCCCATTCAGCCACACGGGCTCAGTTGACCATTCAATAAGTAATTTCATTCGCGCAGACTTTGACAGGACTTCAACGCCTAAAAAGGCCTTTCAGCTAACCCCACAGAACATTTCCTACTTGATATTTTGCATCGATCCCGAATATCAAATATTCAAATATTTTTATTGTGCACAATAAATATACTTAGGTTACATAATTGAGTGTGCGTTAAAATCCGCACTACGCAAGCCTGTCTTACGGACATCAGCGTCCGAATTTGTTCTCATATTTCGTAGGGGACCTTAAACTTAAGGCCCAGTTTCATATTACGTTATCAAATTGTTGACTTAACCCAGTGCTCTATTGTTATAAAGAAGAATACAAAAAGAAATGTGTCCAAATTCATACCTCGATGGTGGATCGTCGACTGGAAGTCTCTCCCATATCAGCTGGTTCAACGGTCTCGATTTCGGGGGCTTCGGTCATCGTGCTCGTAATCACTTCCTGCAATGTCAATAGGATTGTAAAGACCAAGAGATCAAATGGGGGTATAATAATAATATAATAATAATTTTAAAAACTTCTTTTAACTAATAGCCTTCCCTAAATAGATGTATTTTTCTGTATATTCCAGGGTGTTATTGTCTACAGCTATCGGTATTTTATAGCTATTTGTCATAGTCATAGTTTTAGTAAGGTTTATTTCTAAACCTACCTTGATACTAGCTAGGTGTAATGCTTCTGTCATGAGCTGCAGTGACACTATACGCAAATATAATTTTTAGCTCATGACTATTGGATAAAGCGCGTCACTGAACCTTCAGTCCAATCATTGCCTTAACGATCTCCAATGGCTACCTGCACGAATCCCTAAGCGGCCGCAGTGCGGTCTCGGCGGCGTGAAGTGGAGGGGTAAACTACATTCAAAGGGAAACTTCTCGAAAGTCCACTCACAGTAGTAGTAGAGTCCTGTGTGTATGCGGTCCTGGTGGTGAGGTCATGCACCGACACGGAGGAGGGCATCGCGGAGGGGGACGCTGAGGGGGAGGGCGCCGGGCTCTGGGTCGAGGGGGCCACAGTAGTCTCTTCGGTGTCGATCTCGCTGGCCTCGTCGTCTATTTCCTCTGTCTCCTTCACGCCGTTTGATGTCTGGAGAATAGTAAATAGTTTAGCCAAGGGCGTCGCCTGCCAAAACCTAACCTAAATAAATTGTAGGGAACGTATGAATACTAGAAAACATATTGAATCAAATTAGAACTAAAATGGAGCCTTTCAAGATGGGTTATGTCGGATTTGCACTGACTAAAACCCCAAATTGGCTTCCTCCACGCATTGTGACGAGGGCCCTCTGTTGAACTACACCAGAGGTCCCCATGCGCTTGCTGTAGTACTCGAACGAATCGAAAGAACCTGGTCATTGTCGCAACGGGTCATTACTGTCACGGTCCTTTACGAATGAGCGAACGACACATTGCTATGCTGTACGCACTCCTCGGGCCGCTTTAGGTGGGCCCAGCACGCCCGCAGTGCTTGGCTGTAGTGAGACAGGACCACTGTGTACCCGCTGCCTTCCTTGCTTGACTTATCCGACTGGACGGCCAGCGGCTAAATCTTACCCTACCGTGGAGGGCCTACCGTGGAGGACTCACCCTGGTCCGTTCGTTCTGTATGTCCTGTCTCTGTCGGGTGCGCTGGTCCCTCTTAGCGCTGAGTTGTTCGCGCGCCGCCTGCTCCCGTTGCACTTCAGCCTCGATGCGGTCCAGGAGAAGCTCCTCGGCTTCCGGGGTCATAGACATCAGGGACACTGCCATATCGTCTTTGGATTGCATGGACTGGAAATAATAAGAAATGTTTAAGTTATAGGTTGGGCACCCTCCCAAGAGGGCCGAGTTTTTTAGAATGTTTGTAGTTATGTAGATTTTTAGTTTAGTTTTTAATGTATTTTTAAGTAGTTTAGTTTTAGTTATATGTAGATTGTATTGGTTCCGGGAAATGCTTTCTAATATCACGAGGTAGAATCGTCTACTAATGATTATACTGAATTCTAATGAAATGATTTCTAATATCAGCAGATCACATCATTTTTTGATAGCATGGATTGGAAATAATAGGAATTTTTTAAGTTATAGATTCTTCTGGTTATATTCTGGTTGGACGACATGGTTTCTAATATCAGTAGGTGATTTTGTACAGACAAAAACAGACAAAAGTAGCACAGCCTCAATAAGGTTCAGATATTTCGGTACTCGACCAATTGTAAAAAAGCCTTTACCTTTTAGACTACACACTATGATATGTATTGTAAAGACTATAAAAAAGCAGTCCAGTGGGGTGACCACGACTTCAACCGTTTTCGTTATCGTTTTCATTTTGTCACTTGAACGATATACGTTGCTGCGGTTCGTTGTCGTTTGTTAAAACTTGCAAAAACATTGCAGTAATGTGTCCATGTGTCAAATTGAAAGCGATTACGATGGAAGTTGCGATCACCCCACCACAGTACTTGTTAAGAAAATATTAACCTTAATAACTCTCTTGTACAGTTGTCTCTGTGTTCGATAGTACAATTCAAACGTTGCGGATTTATAAGATAAGAAGGGTTGATATTAAGGCTGCGTGTATATGTATAGTTTAGCCCTGGGATGTTCTAGAAGGCCTTACCTGAACGTAGTCTTCGATCGCAGTGCCAATGCTGACATACAGGTGGGTGCGGCGGCGGAGCGCAGCCAGAGCACGTTGGAGAGCACGATCAGCATCCTGAAAACATAAATAGTAAGTGTGTTATGTATCAAGCATGTGTCAAAATGAAAATAATAACGAAAACGATCGACCTTCAGATCCATGAAGGAAAAGCCCGATGGAGGGAGGCTAAAGTATATTTTGTATGGGGAAAGGTCTTCGCTCTTGTTGTCACTTTCACTCTCATGCGTCAGAAAGAGACATCTATTTTATTTTATTTATTTTATTAATGGACTCGACAGTTCTTCATTTGCCAATGTCATGTAGATACCGAATATTCAAGATATTATTGTCTTATCTTTCTCCAGAGGAGTAGACATGGCGTCATCACCCTGGAAATCTGCGTCTTCTTGTCTTCATCCAGAGCAGTCGCCGTAGCGTCATCACTCTGGACGAAGCAGCTCGACAGTCACGTTCACTCCCGAGCTCGTAATGGGACTCTTGGTATTGGTAATTGATTAAAAATTCAGATCTTGCATGAATTATCCAATAACTTCACCATATTGTCATTCGCGAACACTTTCTGATTAATTTAACGTGATAAATAACCACTGTAGACATTAAAAGGAAAATTATCAAATAATGTCGTAACCGTCGTTCGACTTTTATTGAAAATTCAAATAATGGGAAAACAAATGAGTGGCAGAAACGCTATAATATATCAGGTCCAATAGGTCAGGTTATTTTTAAGGTATGACAAGTTTACCTGCAGCCGGTCAGCAGCACTGGCACGTTCAGCGGCAGCCGCTTCCTTGCCAGCGGCAGCAGCGCGGCGCCAGGCGGCCAGGGCGCAGCTGCGTTCAGCGGCCAGGGCACGGACGAGACGCTGCAAGCACTTCTGGACGCGGTGGGGCTATGGGCATAGTTGTGAGTTTATGAGATATATTTCGGTTTTACACCGAAGGCTAGTAAAATACAAATTGACAGCGTTCAAAGGAATTAGGTGAGATGGAGTGAGAGGCGCCTCTCACATATTCCTAGGAACAGAAACTGTCAGTTGCTACCTAAGTTACGTTACATTTAAATCACTACTTTTTTAGAACAATACCAAAAAATATTAGCTTCTGTTTTGATATAGGTAATCTTGCATATGCGCTATGCGAAACGAATATCTAAAGGAACGCGTCATCAAATAAAAACATGATTTCTAATTGCAATGTTACACATGAATTTGAGTAATTGCACAATTACTGAATAGATGTCGCTACCGTCCCTGAGACGAATATGGAGACAAAATTCACGACCTGGGTACGATATCACGGTGGCTCTGTTGGAATAGAGCGTGCTACGGAATGGCGAGGTCCTGGTTGGAATCCCGGTCGTGATGATTTTTTTTCTCAATTTATCATTTAATATTAGCTTCTTTTGAACGATAGTGGGGTGGGCCACATAGTTCGCCATCATCCGCCAATAAGCGCATGGTAGCTTGCAATAAATGTGTGCTAAAATTGGCGTTTCATGATCCCTAGCAACCAGTGTTAGATTAAAGAGACGGCTTTAGCGATACAGCACATGTACCCGGTACCGCCTCGCATCGCTTCTCCCCGTCAACCCGTTGTCAAAATAATGCGACGCGATGCCGTTATGCAGGCAATTAATATCCGTTGCAAGTTTCATACAATGAATACCGAACGGCTCGAGACGCGGCGGCGCTTATTGCAACTTATACTCACGTTGGGTGGAGTATCGCGCAGAGAGCGGGTGTAGCAAGCCAGTGCGGTACGGCGGCGTTGAGCAAGGTGGGCCAGGACTCGCTGCTGGTGCAGAGCGGCCAGACGACGGCGCTCTGCTACGCCTTCTTCTTCCAGAGACTGAAGAACACAATATTTTATTCAAGGTCGCAGATAAATACAGAGTTCAAATTGGGATGTTCTTAACGACCTCGGTCTTCGAAATATTCTCTTGTGAAGCCGTACCCTTACCTATGTCCTTACCACGAGTAGTGGGATCTATGCGTCACGAAGGCCATAACCGATTAGAACCAGATCATTTTAGAAATTACCTGAACATTATCCTGGAACTTAGCAGTCATGCGTTGACGGAAAGTCTGAGCGGATGTCGGGTCGGTGTTCATCATTTGCTGGTAACGGTCCTCGAGTTCAGACCACTCCTTCATCACCTTGGTGATCTGGGTATAGAAAACGGTGTTGACAACATTTGTGAACATTGTACACAAATCCAAGGAATGGTATGATTTTGGACCAAAAATGCTCTTTAAGCGATGATAAACCAAGTGAAGCAAGATGAAACACACAGCTTTATTATTATTATCCCTAAAATAGTATTACATGGCTTCAAAACTCTTTAGTACTTACCTTCTCGCGATGCGTCTCCTCAAGGCGTTGTTGGGCGTCTTTGTAGCTCTGGTGCTCAACACGAGGGTCGAAATGGGAGAAGTAGGGATCAGAGGTTGCAGTTGAGACCTGGAATTCGATTTAGAATGCTTCGAATACAATCAAATTCTAGGGGATTCTAATTAATTAAATGTTATTTATAAATCGGTATTTGGAGAAGGTTCAAGGTTAAGATTTTCTCAAGAATCGTTTGATGCTTTTTGGAAATTCTTTACAATTACACAGTGTGTAGGTACTCTAAACTATCTACTAGTAAAATAATTTTTACAATCGGTCAAGTAGTTCTTGAGAAAATCTCAACCTTGTTGAGGTCCCCTCATACATCTCTGTCTTCTTAGGTAGGTACTGTTGTGCAAATATGAGAATGAGATTGTATGGAAGACCTTGCTGACATAACTACTTCATTAAATGCTAGTGTTGTTATTAAATAAGGCCCTAATCAAGATGATCAAGCAGACTTATTGCCAAAGTAGCCGGTTTTTCAGCAGCCACTAAGGAGATTCTTAAACCTAAACGCAACTGGGTTCCCGGTTCTTTTTGCATGTCTCGCCGCATTGCGCGATATTGTATTTTTTTTATATGTTTAAATTTACATTTAAGTATATTGTATATGTGAAAGGTGGCAATAAATAAAACTTTATCTTATCTATCTTAAAAAACTGTCACTGTCCTTCATATGCCTCAACGGTGTCCCTTCATTTGATAAAAAACATATTACAAACCATTCATTTCACAAACAACGTTTGGCAAAATCATGATTCATAAGTTCATCTTTGTACAAAGTAATGGTTCTATAAATAATTCATTTGACAAAACAATTACGAGACAAAGTTTCTTTCTTCAAAACATCACTTAACAAACTATTCACTTATTATATACGTTAATAGATAAAACAACGCAAGGCATAAAAACCTTTGACAAAATGCATTGTTTGGTAATTGTAATTTGTTTTTTATCAAATGAAGGGACACCCCGACAACTCTCTAACCAGATCCGACACGGATGTTTAGGTTCAGAAGGCTCTGGCTTGGAGCGAAGCGCAGCTTCGCTCCAAGCCAGAGACTTCGATGTTAGGTTTTTTTTTTTTTGTATTCAAAAAGCAAGTTTATTTATTAACAATTATACATAAATTTGTAATTTGTTTTTTATCAAATGAAGGGACGCCCCGACCAACTCTCTAACCAGATCCGACACGGATGTTTAGGTTCAGAAGGCTCTGGCTTGGAGCGAAGCGCAGCTTCGCTCCAAGCCAGAGACTTCGATGTTAGGTTTTTTTTTTTGTATTCAAAAAGCAAGTTCATTTATTAACAATTATACATATAAAATACCCACTTATTTACCCAATATTTTGTCTAATGGCGACCTTGCAAAAGGAATACTTTGGTCATTTAATCAATTGCAAAATGACGGTTTAGCATTCACAACATTTGCTATGTTAAATATTTATAAAATGGATTTTTGTCAAATGATCACTTTTAAAACGATCACTTTAGTAAATGATAAGTTTGTCAAATGATTACTTTTTCAAAAATAATTTGTAAAATGATCATTTGTCATACGTTTTTTGTCAAACATTAGTGAACCGCCTCAACGCGTGAGAGCGAGCGGGGTTTACTTGCAATAAAGAGTTTGATTAGATGCTTACAGTCGTTGTGGTGGTGGTAGTGGTAGTAGACGTGGTGGTGGACGGAGCGGCGGAAGACTCTGGGCGCGGCCAGGCGTTGTCGTCACCATCCGTGTAGTCATCGTCCTCGGCGTCGTCGTCTCGAGACAGGTCGGCGTCTTCCTCTTCGTCCATATCTGGGGAATGTAAGAAACATTTGTGTTGGTTTTCTGCACGTACGAGAAATAGTACGAACGACAGCAATGGTAACACTTGGTAAGATTTCAACTCTTACGATGCAGATAATAAGAACCGTCCAAAGTTAAAAGTGCTACACTTGATGTGAGCTGTATGTGTGATTCTATCGTGACCATCAAATCTAATCCTAAACCTACTACTGTCACTCATAATATACATCGCGTAAGAGCGAGAGGGAAGCCTCGCTTAGTGACAATTAAAATTAGGTGTGCCATAGTCTGGAAGCTTTATTAAACATATTATTATCGTCATTCAAGTTATAATGCCAAAAAGAGTTGAATCCTTGTATTTCGGTATAACATACGAAGCTTGATTTGTAAGGCTTTAGAAAGGATTTCGCTTGGCACTGTTTTCAACTACAACAATTCTTGTGCACTATACAAGACATGTGGGTATTTTCGTGGGTTCTGAACCAGTCACCACATTTTGTATCTTGATTTGTATTTTTCAGCATTTAGCATTTCACTGTTAGATACTCCGATGTCTTACTCACCATCGTCAGTATCATCGTCGTCGTCATCGTCGCTAAGGTTCAGGGTGTCGTCATCATCATCGTCATCCAAAGCATCGTCATCGTCAAGCAGATCGTCATCACGCTCGTCCATCGCTGCAGACGCCGCGAGCATCTCTTCACCGCCTGGGCTGACTGGTACACCGACATCCATGGGCTTATGCATCTTTACATTTTCTGAAATATTATGTAATTTATTAATAGATGACCTAAATTATTTCGGCCAACGGCCACATCTACAGACTGCATTCAGATCGTTTGGCATTTTTAGATGATATTGTTTCCAAAGCTAGGATAATTATTACCAGGTATCCTAATCAGTAGGGCTAAGTGGAATTTGTTTCTTGATTACAAATCGTCCAAGATTATTGCACAAGAATTTAGATTCCAAATAATAACTTTCAAGCTATAGTTCTGTTCAATTGGCAAATGCGGATACACCCTAATAAATGTTATTTCGCAACTTATGCCTGTAACGGTAGGTATATTTTGTGTTTGCAATAACTGATTACTTTATACGCGATCATGTTATACAGCTTTTAAGCACTTACCCTTGAAATGTTTAGGGCAGCACACGAACTCGACTCCAGAGAAGAGACTGATGCCACACGGGAGCAGCATTGCGAAGGTCCTCAGTCGCAGGCCCCTCTGAGCGCAAGCACGTCCAGCCGTTGCGTTCCACTTAGAGAACTGCCAGCAGCGGCTCTGGTTGTGGATGTGGTCGAACAGGCAACTCTCAGGGACCAGTAGTGCGTCCGATTGGAATGGACCTTCTGCGACAAATTGTCTTTGTAGTTAACGTGATATTTAGGACGGGAGAAGGTGGTTTAAAGCGAAGATTGAACAGGAATTTAGAGCAAAAATTAACGGTTCCAAAGAGCTAAAGATTAGAAGCTTATTTTTCATTATGCATGCTATTAAACAGCGACTTATTCGAGGTTGGCTTTAATATCTTGACTGACACTTTGCTTCGTTTTCATATGAAAAAACTAAGGAATGGAATGGCTTACTGGTCTGAGTTTATCAGTTAGTGAAACATGCAACCTCGAAATCACCAGACCAGAGTGAACAGGCACTAATTAGACCTACGTGCATCATCTTCGACCTCATTCATATTCACTTAATTGTCATTAAATGTGAGATTTAAGTCGCGGGTTTATCTTATGTAGGAAGGTATTCATGATGCATACCATGGTTGGAATTCTCAAAGAAGTCCCTTGATTCTTTACATCTCTATTCATCATTTATACAAAAGCAACAAAGCAGTAAAATTGAAGACTTACAGCAGTAGTATATTTCTGGCTAATGTCTGTCGGTTAGATGTGATACGTACCAAGACAACGGAAAGGCTTCACCCATCTGGTGACCTTGCACTTGGCGGCATTGCCGGAGCCGAGCTTGCACCAGTTGCTGACCTTCACGTAGTGAGACGCCTCGACAATGTTGGTGATGTCGTGGCTTGGGTACACCTGCGAATGGTTGAGAGTTTTAAAATTTGCAGGAGCGCTCTGAAGTGTGTGACAATTGATTGGCATATGACAGATAGCTCAAGGCACCGTACCAGCCCCCTAATTGTGGATCTGAGAGTGACAACAAACCCATTATCATTATTACTCGGTCGCTGTGACAAGAATTTTTATGTTACTAACGAAGGCAACAAGGGACTATAGAAATAGGAATGGGCTTGCTGTCAGTTGTCTTCCACAATTAGACTGCTGTTTGCCTTTTGAGGTAAATGCAATGCCCGATTTGATACAGAGATAGCAATAAATTGATTTGATTTGAGATTCATTAAATTTGTTTCAACAATGTTCAGAGAATGGTGGATGACATCTTTGTTTCTGAAAATACTCCAGAAAGTTCTACAGACTCAGATCAATGTGCATTGATCTGAGTCTGTAGAATCTTTTAATCCAATCTAATCTTTTGACTCAATCTTTTAATGCCACATTTAGTGTTGGTTAAATTACACTATGCTATCTGATAACGAGGGCCCTGACTCCTCTGCATCGAATATCCTGATATTATCTTCACTGTTGGCTTACCTTCTTGCAGTAGTCCAGGATATCCATCTTGTCTTTGAGGCAGTTGTGCGGTTTGGTGGTGAGGTCGGGCGTCCACCTGCCAGCTGCGGACATGTACTGCGGGTGGTAGGTGGTGGACTCACACAGGACAGCCACTTGGGGCTCTGCCCCTGTACTCGCCTGTAAGTAAAGAGAAAATAGATTTAGTTAAAAATAACATTGAGAATGGAGCTATATAGAAGCTACACCGAATCTAAGGCCAAATGGCATTGATACAGTAATTAACGTTCCGAAACGTTTCGAACTTTCGGATTCTTTTTGTCCGGTGGCTTTGATTTTAATATTGGAACCAAAAAAATAATTGTCCATTGTTGACTAAATAAATCATAGCTACACTGCATTCTATTTTGGTATTGTATTGAATATCTAAGGTACTTCTACAAGAGATACTAGACATTTGATAGGTAGTACCAATTGATATTATAAAATTTCATTTATTTATAATATTATAATGAACCTCGTTTCAGAAAAATCATCTTCAAGGAAAACATCTCACAAAGAAGCGACTTTTTCTCGAGCAAAAATATTACTTTTCGTAAACAAAAATAAACCACTTCTTTTCCGCAATAAGATTCCGGAGATATCAACATAAAATTGAAGATAATAGGCTACGGAGAACACTTGAATTCTGTGCGTCAGTGATACAACTACGGTGTGGCTACAGATGTAAAAACTGTTGTAACAATGGTTCTTTCAAGGGTACGTATTTTCAATGATAAGTTAAATAGAAGACCAATCTCAGATAAGAAGACTGCGGTCCAAAAAGCCTCCTGTTAAGTGAAACCATGATAGATCTAAGCAAACACTATCAACCGTGTGAGACATTTTCAATAACACCTATGCTCGGTACTTGGCGCCACTTAATTTATTTTCGATTTATAATATGAATTTTTATTATTATTAAACTTTTTAGACAAGTATGTATAAAGGCTAACTTAATGCCTTGCGGCATATTTCTACGGTTTCGACTTTGTCATCTTCAGGACACACAAATAACGATACAAAGTGTTTTAAATTATAATCAGAATTGCGTTTGTGTTACAATTACGACACCTAAACGGTTGCTTTCAGCTTCTATCGTGGTAGAGGCACTGTATTGTATACACGCTGTTTCCTAGATACGAGTACATACTTATATTCCTTATTTCCATTAAGGCCTTCTCTTCCATTATTTTCTGTATTCCCCGAGTGCCTACTTAGAAATTCAAAACTAGAAAACCACGAAGTTAGTATAAGTTGGTGTTCAACCTGCCAGATTTGTCTAGACGAGACTAGAGGGGGTCTGGTCTCTGCGGATAGTTTTCAGATTAAGGAAAGGTGCAGACAAAGAGGTCGTTGTCCGGTCTGTACAGTTAACTTCAGATATTTGTTGATGATGCCTATAATTGAGGTGACATTTAACATTTGCCATTGTAATTGTTTTGTTACGTTGTTATATCTTCATCGTCATTATTATTTAAGAATTAACAGAACACTGCTTTGAATTTGTCGTGTCGTGCTTGGCAATCGAATAATAAATACAAACAGTAGAGTTTGTATTAGGGATTCGATTGCCTACTTACGCAATTCATGCATAGCTTAGGAATGCTATATCGCGTCAGAGTGAGCGGTGAGATCGCTTAGCGGCGATTAAAATTAGCGTGGGACACTCGGACTCGCATTTACTTACTTGCATAGATTTAGAGCACTTCGAGTATGCGTACTGCGTCAGCGGGGTAAGTAACTAACCAAAATATATTTTCTTGACAAAATATGGTTTCCTAATCATATGCTAAATATGTTTAGGAAACCTATTTCTTTTCTTTCTCGTGTGGTTTAGTGACCAAACTTTATTGCCAGAGTTATTCAGGCCGCCCGTAGGCCTCTGACGTGGCCTAACCGAGGCACGGAGGGACGAACCTATTACTATGTACAGACAACAGTACAAAATCAATACAGTACCAAGTATTGTTGCCTGAAATGCCCGTGTGTTGATGTAGCTACTTTACTTATAGTCTATCTATTTGCTACAGTAAAAATTGTAGCCCGTGTCATGCAGGCATGAAAAATGCCTGGCAATAACACGATAAATAAATACAATATGCACGCGCGAACGTCTGCACGAAACGAAAATCAAAGTTCAGTCACCCAACCCTTCTTGCACTAAGTGTAAGGTATATTTGTATATCGATAGACGGGCTCAATCTATAGAGTCATATATTATGGGTATGGAGCCAGACCCGTCCGAAAAAGAAGAACCGAAGACATCTCTGCATTAGTATTGTTAAAAGTAATATTTTAGATTTTGCAGCGTTCCTAATATCTGCGGCAATTAATGATCGAATGATATTCAAGTGATTAATTTGCCTAGTAAGTTTGGAATGGTCGACAAAATAGTAGGTAATGTAAATAAAATAATTACTAAAAGTTACCAGGAAGGTGTTGAAAGTTATGATATGAAGTGTTCTTTAATGTACACAAAATTGATTACAATACAAGACATGGAATAAGATGTAAGGTGTGCTTAACTCTAGATTAGAGTTATCTACCAGCAAACCAGTGTAAGAGAGAGAGAGATGAGATCTGGAGCCGGCAGAGCAAGTAGAAGTATGTGTTTAACTTTTGTTGAAATTGGATGTTTTAATAAATAAGTAACTGTGTGAAACAAAATTCCTATTTTGAGAAGACACCATGGACTGGCTATAAGCTTTCCGGTAATTACTAATTACCTTTAAAATTCTGCTGAGCTTTCAATTTTGAAGTGTGTGGGTCTTCCATTTATTCTTTTATACGTTACCTACGTTTAATCTAGTTTCGGTCAATGGCCAATTGGCCTTGCGCTACTTATCTGAGGCATAAAAAAAGTTTTTTTGTTTGTTTTGTTTTTGTTTCCTGTGATGTGTTAAATTTTATACTTCCATATATAAGTACAATGTAAAGTGTTTTTATGTAAAAATAGGTAAAATTTTGTTTACGATCTAATTAGGGGTAACCTGTATTTGTAAACTTTAAATAAATAAATAATAAAATAAATAATAATAAATAATGTTGGCCGAAACCGATTTGCCTGAAGTGGTCGACACTAGCTCTAGTAAATAAAGGGAGCGCTCGAATGAAGTTTACTCCGGATTCGAAAATAGCAAGATAAATAAACTTAGGGTAAACAATGTGTTTTTCTGTTTACAGTAAAACATAAAATTGTTAACCGTAGCTTTATTTTGGTTCAGTTCGTAACTTTTACGGTTAAAGTAAACATTATTAAAAAGGTAATTAAATATTGGATTAAACTGCCTTTTTTGGAATAAAAGGGAAGCTAGAATTACTGACAGATTGAAAACAAAATACAAAGGGTACAGATTAATTCAAATGGGAAGGTAAGTAGGGTAGGTCGGCAGAGGTACTGTACTACAAACCGACGAGCATGCATGAAGAGATTGATGAATGTGGAGGAGGCAAGGGTGTGTGCCAGGTTCGCAGCAGATGGAAATCCATCGTCTCTGCATACCCCTACGGGAATCAGGCGCGATTTTATACATAAATATAAATAAAGTAAGTATGTACAGCAGCCTCATTAAGGTTGAGAATTCCTAAAAAAACTAGGCCGACGGTTTGTAATTATTTTATCATTATTAATTTTTATCGAAAAATGTACTAGTGTAAAAAAGTACGCCCATGTCTATATCTCTTCATAAATCACATCTCTGTCTTAACTTTAGCTAACTACCAAGTCCTTGTCCCATGTAAGTTGTGAAATTAAACTGTAGTTTTAAAGCAAAACTAGTTTCACTTTAATTGTCGACTTTTCACTTCGCCTCGGCACTCCATTCTGTTTCAGTTAATTAAATGTAAATAAACTTTCGAGTGCACTTGTTCCGTCGTTTAAACTCATGTTTTACTGAGTGGTTGACTTTTTCTGTCCCATCAAAGTATCTCAAAACTTAAAGTAGGTAATATTTTAAATGACATTGGTTCAATGGAGCTTTGCCCCACCTACAAAACTACGTGACCATTTAAGCTGTACCTATCATTTTGTTGGGGACTTATTACAGGTTTCATATTGCATAATCATAATCAGTATCATTTTCTACTACTCTCGCAACTCCTATAGAAAAATAACAAAAACATTAAATAATTCGCTTCGATTTCTTACTATTTTCTGAATTCTTAATTAACCTGTTTTTCTCGACTCGCAACTTGAAACCAATAATTTTAATAAAAAACGGAGATATTTTTACATTTATTCGTTATATTGTACAACAAGCGGTTGATGGTGGGGCAGAATCTGGCATCGTCATTTTTTATGCGGCCGCCGTAAGGGGAAGATGTAATGTTTTTCGGTGTAGGTTAAGTGTCTTATTTTGTAAACAAATATGATCGTCTAATTATCTATTGTGATGTAACACTGAAGGAACTGATTGATTGAACCTGTTCATCATTGTGAAAATAAAGTGATCCGATCTAATAATGTGAAAATAACTATGCAATAATTAAAGAAAATCTTAAAATGTTAGTAGATTTTGTTTACAAAATAAGACAGTTGATTTGGGCCTCGGTTTATGTCCGTTCCTTTGTCGCATCGAGGTTTGATGGGTTCTAATATCCATACATTATTATTGTTAAATTCGTCTATCGATTTTAATACTTATCTATGCTAAAAATCAATCGGGATTTTCGTTTTTATAATACTCAATTACCTGGGTAGGTTATTATTCCAATAACTTTTTGTCTTATTAGTAAACACGATTTAAATCCGTGGTTACAGTCGTTATTCTAGCTAATTCTGTAGCGGCTACTAAGTCTATCCTAAACGCAATTGTCACTGTCGTTCATATACTGTATCGCGTAAGAGCAAGCGGGACGCCTATACTAATATTAGCGTACGCAATCTGGAATTGCTATACTGTCAAGTTAAAACTTTTAAGCAATTTTATTCAATACGGGCGTAAAACGTTATTAATAAGTTACAAAAATCGTTTTGTAATGAACGATTTTCGAACGAGTTTTGAAATATACTTTTTTAAAAATTTTAACTTTTTACGTTCGAGTTAATGTAGGTACCTAAACTGCACATACCTATACCTTAACTAATTATTCACGAAACACCAGGTTGTAACGAGCTTTTAAAACATTTTTGATTATTTATTATATATTTCAAATTCAAATTCAAATTCAAATACACTTTATTGTACATAAAAGACACAAACAATTACAATACAGAAATACAAAACAATATGTACAATTTTGGCGGCCTTATCGCTAAAAGCGATTTCTTCCAGGCAACCACCTGTTGATGGAATTTAGCATAGTAAAGTGAAAGAGGTAGAGGTAGAAATACAAGAATAAAATGAAAAATAATTGAAAAACAAATGGTATTTTAATGAATATGGTCTCCATGGAAACTTTTTAATTACTTTCATTACGTTTGTTTCGCCTCATAAAAATAATTCACCAAAAATATAGCTGGCAGTTAAAAAAATAAATGCGAAAGAAGCCATTTGTATTTCTTTCTCTTAAGTTTCGTTTTTCCTCCTAATGGCTGTTTCGTAAACTTTTTCGCCTACAGTGGCCAGTATCTTAGCGACCATAGTATCAATGTACAAAATGTGATGATTTAGGCTCTTTATTTTGTTGCTTAGTTGGTACCATAATATTAATGTACAAAATTTCATGATTTGGGCTCTCCTTTTTTTTCTTCTTTTTTTGTGCTTTCATAATCTAGGTACTTAAGAAATAATCATGTCTATTTATTGCCTACATTTACATATCTTCATGTACGGTCCGACAAATAACTACCCTACAACCCTTTTCTAGAATCCGGCATAAACCGGAATATTCAGTAACAGTTAGGTATTAGTTATGCGGTAGTTAAGGCACGTTCCCAACTGCAACTTGGCTCGTTAGCGGACTGACTGACAAGCCGAAGTTTGAACGAACATTTGCAATTCTAGCTGTTACCTTGCTAAAGCACAAGGAATTGAATTATACATCCTATTGAGGAAATGATAAACATGGCATACACAGAGTAAATGTAGGGTCGCTATATTTTTCTCCGAATGGCCAGGATGTGAGATTGTAGCGTTAACATAGCAAGCAAATATCAAGTTCGATTCTCAGATCTAAAGTACATGAAAGCTTACTTGTATTAGTTGAAGAGGATCATTCTTTCAAAAAAGGGCTAAATCCGACGCACTAAGGGGCTCAGATGAAAGTGTCACTCGCGGTCAGCCATTCAGATCCTGACCTCGTCCAACGTTGCTTAACTTGTACGATCGTTTTCAACGTGTACTCGCAACTGGTATACTAGCCCCTTAAGGTAGCCATTAAAAATAAGGTAACTAATAAATAATGAATAACTTATATATAATCGGATGCAGTTTATTGTTATAAGGTAAGTGTACATATAGCCGTCAATGTACGTATGCCCGTCAAGTCAACTTAAATTACCTATATCTCACGAAAATGGTAGTTTATTTCGTTTTCTCTGCAATATTATGAAAATAAATACTGTTTTGCTGCTAATTAACTGGCAAAAATACAATAAAACATCAAATAACATAATATAATATCACTTTATAGTTTGTGTTCACGTTTTTGTAAAAAAGTTACGAAGTTCGATTACTAAACTGCTGTTTTTACTGACTACGGTTTTTTATCAACGCTGGCTTATGTATTTACTTATTTGTAAGTGTTGATGTTTAAAATTAAACTTTATTAATATTAATATCATTCTGTAATTTGATTTGATGCCTATTTGTTATAAATAATTAAATAATAACATTTTAAATTCGTTGACGGCTATTGGTTCAACCAAACAGCAAAATGTACCAGTACCCGTCATCTATATGATATATAGATAACTATAGAGATATTGCTCACTTTCCACACCAGTACTCGTAAAATAATATTTTTTAACTTCCCAAAACACACAAAACATCCCCAAATGCACAGAAACGTCCCAAACATTACGATGTGTTTTCTTATGGTTTAGGACGTTTTTGTGATTTTTATTATTATTATTATTCATTTGAAAGACAGGCAATGCTGGTGTGTCTATATCACAGTGTTGGTAAGTTCAGTCTATGTTGTCTAATGTTCATATGATTCACTACATATATTGCTTATTTATTATAATGTTTGATTTTAACCACATGTCGAGGCGATTTTTAAAAGAGTTCACTGATGGTGCAGATACTACATCATCAGACAGTTTGTTCCATGCGTTGATAACTCTGTTACAAGAACTGATGAGCGACTTTGGTATTGGCGATAGTGCGGTAGATCTTCATATGGTGTTCTCGCAATGGACGTATGTCTTTAGTTTCAAAGAAACGGTGGAGATCTGGGAGGTTATATTTGTACGTGAGAATTTTATATGTCTCAATTAGATCACCTCTGAGGCGACGTTCTGCCAGGGTTTGAATAGCTAGGATTTTAAGCCTTTCTTCATAGGATTTTTTGCGCAGGTTATATGGAATCTTTGTGGCCTTTCTTTGCACGCTCTCAAGTAGGTAGTAGGTAGGTACTAGGTAGGATGTCCTTTATGAAAATATGGGTTCCATATTTGAAATCCATATTCCAGAAGAGGCTTAATGTATGTTTTGTAGATTTTGACAAGAACCTCGGATGTAATATATTGAAAGGATCTCCTTATAACATACATAAATGAATTACCCTTCTTGACAATGCCATTAATGTGTTCTCCCCATTTTAGATTTTTTGAAACCACAACTCCAAGGTCCTTTTGGGATTCCACAGTGTTTATATCAGTGTCATCAATGGTGTATACCACGCCAGGATTTCTACTACCTAGATGCAACACAGCACATTTCGATATGTTCAGCTTGACTGCTTCGTCCATTCCTGGAGCTTGATTAGATCGCTCTGTAGTTGTCCAGACACTAAGAGTGGGTTGCCAAAGAATTTCCCATCGTCAGCAAAAAATGCAGATTGTGAGTCTATCAGCGCAATGAGGTCCGTGATGAAAATTCCAAAAAGTGTGGGGGCTAAAACAGATCCTTAGGGAACTCCACTCAGGACGTCCCTCTTCTGGAACAAGGAGTAACCGATCCTGGCCTGGAAGGTTCTTCCCAACAGGTAACTCTTTACCCAGTCTAAAAGCCGACCTCGAATGCCAAAATGCTCCAATTTTATAAGCAGGCGCTGATGCGGGACTTTGTCGAAGGCAAAATCAAAATCGAGGTAAATACCGTCAACCGGGTTGCCACGGTCCACGTCCATAGTCCACGGGTGCACACATAACAGTAAGTTCGTTATTGTGGATCTCTTCTCGACAAAGCCATTCTGCTGGATATAACATTTTCTCTGTTGTGGAAATTCTTCAGTTTATTGCATATTAGTCTCTCCATCACCTTTCAAGTGTTTTGATGCAGTTTTTTTAGAATAATGCTGGGAATGTTGTGAGGTCCAGGAGCAGAGCCTGTGTCGAGTCCTTTTAGAACTTTCTCAACATCCTTGGGTGTAAAGTTTATGTCACAGATCGACTGCTCCACACGGGTAATGTAGTCACTTGTTAGCATATGGTCACATCTGGTTCACGACAATAGGCTTTCTGAAACTCCTGCGCGAAGGTTTCCGCTATGTCGGTGGGGTCTGTAACTAGGTCGCCATTATGGTTCCTCATTTCAGGAGGAATGCTCACTTTGGATGACATGCACCTTCGCAGATGGGAATAGAAGGGTTTTTGTCCGTTATCCAGTAGTTTTGCTTCATACAGTCTTCTGCTCCTTCTGCTTTCTGCCACACAATGATTGATGGCGGTTCTATAGCGCTGGTAGTCCTCGTCATCCTTTGTGCCAATATAAACATCCCAAAGTATTCTCTTCTCAGATACAAGTTTCAATATATTGTCATTGATTCAGGGTTTATTACCTTCCTTCTTCTTCACTTTTTTAAGCGGAGCGTGTCTGTCTGTGTTTGTATCCACTATGGTTTTTAGCTGTCTCCAAAAACGCTCCACGTCAGTAGTAGATTCCAAGATTTCGAGGTCCTTCTCCAGTTCCTCCATGTAGTTGTCAAAGTCAATGTAATGGTAATATCTTTTAAGTTTGGGCTGACTGTGGACTCTTTGTATCAGAAATTGGATGCTGAACTCTAGCACGCAATGATCAATCTTTCCTATAGGTGGTTTATAACATATTCCAGTGATTAAGTTTTCATCGTTTGTCATGATCAGATCGAGCAAGGATGGAGTGTTGCCTGTGCGGAAACGTGTCAGCTGGGAGACCAATTGATGAAGATTACTGTTGAGAAACATGTTCTTAAACAGTTCCTCGGGTCCCTTGAGGTCCTGTTCGATGTCTTAAGGCCATAGGATGTCGGAGTAGTTGAAGTCACCAGCGATAACTATCACATTGTTCGCTGAAGCAGCAGCCAAGTTAGCCAATAATTTAGAGTCACGTCGTTTCCATATATCTGGTTCCCTATCATCGGGTCGATAGACCCCAACAACAAGGAAATGGTGAGAGTCATATTGAATATCCAAAAACAAGGCTTCCGTAAGATCACATACAGTCATACTTCTTATGAGTTCTTGCAATAATGGGTATACCGTTGAAACTATCTCTGACATATATGGCGACACCGCCACCGCGCGTTTTGCCACCCTGCGACTTAAGTCGATGTTTCCGGTCTTGTCTAAATATAGTATAATCAGGTATGGCAAATGTGCTGTTTCTGTCCCTGCTGTTCAGGTGTTTACATATAAAATAAATACGTCGAATTTTAATGACAGCGAGCATAAGTTAGTGTATAGGAAGGTAAGGTCAGTGTAGGGGTTGTTGGGGTCAAATATTTATCTTCGGCACTCCCCTGACATACTTAATAGTGATGTCTAACTCACCACTCTCGGTACGTAGCTGGAGACGTTGCCTCAGCTCCTTTAGCTCGTCCCGCTGCATCGGTGTATTGTCATCATACACTCTTACCTCCATGGCTCTATTCTTGTTTTTAAGGACCTTCACTGCATCATGCCGAGACTTGAGGATCACTTTCATGGGGCGCGGTTTACTGTTGTCTCGTTTACCAAGTCGCAACACTTTCACAAGTTTGTCAGAAGATATATGTTCACTCGTAATCTCCACCAGGATTCTTCTGACAGTGGCCTCATCAGTGGGCTCTTGAATAGCTGTGTCACCCGCATCCATTACAGGGAGACCAACAAGGATCACGTTATTTGCTCTGCGATCACGCTCCGCCATCTCCTCCGATATATTGTTAGTGAAGTGGCCGGAGTAACAGTAGAAACTGCATGAGTCACTGGTGCAGAAATCCGTCGTCCAATTCCTCACGTACACAATCATATTCATTCATTCATAATCATAGTCAGCTTGGATCAGTTCAGGCACTTGAAATAAGGCCTCGCGGCAAGGCGAACACAGAAATATGAGGGTACGTTTGGATTTCAACCCCATGACACGAGCCTCGCTGCTTGTTAGGTTGCTGCAACTAAGACATACGTTCCGTTTACAACCATCGCACTGTATCAAATTTTCATCGCTATGATTTTTATCGCACTTCATTTTGGAAACAAGTTTGCCACAAAAAGTCGTTAATTTAAAAAAAAAGGCAATTGGATTTTACACTATGTAATGTCGGAGTTTTTGCGAGATAACACTTGTCTACTATTACAATGCACAATTTCACTAAATAACGTGTTTTTGGTGTAATTTAGACACATAAACTAATTATTTAATTAATTTAATACAATACACAAATTCTAACACTGTTCACTTTTTGAGGGTAGAAAAAAAAACATCTTTGGAATTTTTAAAACATCTTTGGGTGCATTAGTAATTATAGGCATAATGACCTGAATTATATATACTGGCTGGAACAGCAACAATGAATATTTTGACTATTTTGGTTTATATATTTGAGAAATGTCGAAATGTCGAAAACATAAAGCTTGTCCAATCAGGTGTTCCATTTACACTATAACACTTTGATTAATCATATATATATACGTCATACATTACCTACACAAAAACTATATACATATATGACGGCTATTGGGACATGGGTATGTCGGATATCTGTACAAGGACATGCCGGATACCGGGCAAAGGGGTATTATTTCATATAAGTCTAAAAATATCTTATTTAATCTTAAAATTAAAGAAACATTATTTAATTACGTAAAATTTAAATAAATTGTTTATATCTTTGCACCATTTCAGTCCCTGTGGGTCTTATACTACGGCCGTGGCTACAAAATCAAAAGTGAAAAGTTCAAAAAGTGACGGTTATTGGGACAGTTCCCTTATATCGGCCATACCATAGAAGAAGTGGAATAGTTTCAGTCAGTAACTGTAGATACGTATTGTTATTTAAGGAAACAACCAACTTGCATTATAAATAAGTACACGTTGTTCCATTTAAGGCAGACTTGTCGACTCTCAGTGCAACTTCGCGAACAAGGGGAGGGGTGAAAGCAACTAAGTGCAAACTCTCGTACTGGAAAACGGAAAGTTTACGGAATTACGTCCGATCCGGAACACTGGGATACTTTGTACGTCGTACCCACATAAGGTTAAAAAAGTTTGTGGCCAAGAATCCGGAAATATTTAGAAGTTTTGACCACTGCAAATTCAGTTTCAGAGCAACGAGCGTTTTTCTTGTTACTCGTATCTCGCTCCGAAGTTGTAGGTTTTGTGAAGATTGTCTAGGATCCCTCTTACTATGAAGTCTTATAGCAGTGTTACTTCAATAATACTTTGTTATTTCGTACCATGACGACCTTAAAGTAAGCTTATTAACCAATCAAATGTATAAATGTATTGTATATGTCGCAGTCAACTAATGAAAGGTCTAAAGTAACTTTTAATCTCTTTAGATATAGCAGCTATTTTAAGACTATCAGTACCTAAAGCATAAATCAGAATCTGGTGATTATTTAACTACTTGTTTCAATCGCTTTATTTACCAATACCAAAATATAAATAATACAAATAATAATTATGATGTCCGAACCAACCTGTAACAATGGGTTTATAATAATGCATATTTTGCCATTATCATTTATAAACACATTTACAATGTGAAATTTTAATTCATTTCCATTGCTGTCAAAGTGAGGTTTATTACGAGATTAATTAATCAACAGTCCGGCATGGTCATTGAATTTATAATTCAATGACATATGAAACTGGTGCGGAAAACGAAATTTCATTTTATATTTAATAAATCGGAAATTTATTAAATATAAAATGAAATTTCTTTTTCTATAAGAAAAGGAATAAATCACATAACATCATAAGAATCAACAAATATTATTTTTAAAGATCTAGCAAGACAATAGTATCTTCTAGTGATTCTTACATATTATCTTAATCCAAAAATAAATACTTTTCTTACACAGGGGAGCACAGGTTAAAAATAAATTCCTACATCAAGTTATGTAAGAATATCTTTTTAACCGTGCATCTAGCTATAAAAACATTTCTAGGTATTTTGTATTTACTTATAAATACAAATAACAATGTTGTTAAAACATTCAAGACCGCGAAAAGTTTCAAAGCGAAATTCTCGAAATACCACTTTATAATTTTGCTCGCAATTTTGGCTCAAAGTCACAATGGCCTTGTGTTGGTTTAATATTGTACCGAACGCTCTCCCGAGAGCAGTGTCGCGAATGCTAGAGTCCTCCCGACACTCGGCAAGTGTCCGATATTGCCAAACTTAGGTGCCACTTCAGGGCTGCTTATTTCTGACTTAGAGTTAGATCTGGAGACAGCTGGACAACTTAGGACAGTGGGGAATTAGCGAATGGATATTCGTTTCAAAGTTCCGCCTGCATTAAGTAATAATAGTGGTTTAATTTGACAGGTTGCTAAGATTTCCGGTCCCCATAGCATATGCGGCTTTCAATAGTAGTAGAATAGAAAGAAAATGTATGAGATTATAAAAAAAAAATGTCACTTGGCTAGGGTGCTGTATATTTTAAATTTTAGCAAGTCGAAATATGTAAAAAATATATGTAAGTATCTTTATTACCAACACTGAGAAGAAAAATTTACAAAACAAAACATACAGGCTTTGATTTATTTATTTATATTTTATGGAATTAGATTACCCACCATGGGTGCAAGCAATTACAATTAATTATGCCTTATGACACCCCAATTATATATGTACACATTTTTATCAACAGTAGTCTTGAGAACCTCCTGCTTTTTGCAGTCGATTAATAAAGCAACTCAGTGTTCCACAGACTACTTACAATTTCAGTAACGTGCTATGAACTAGCCGACTGGGGCAAGAGCTTTCTAGAGCCCTTGCCAATTGGCAGCAAAAGTGCGGAGCGGGCTCCTCCGATATTACCGGAAAATGAAGTTTTAAGAACTATTTTTAAAGAGATTTTACCGGTATAATTTTATCTTGGTAGTACTTCTAATAAAGAGTACACAGAAGAGTCAGGTTTCAGGAGGAGGGCAGAGATTTCTCATATCATTTAAGTATTTTCTCAAAAAAAAAATACTTAGATGAACTCGAAAGTATCGACTATTACGAAAAAATATAACCGGTCAAGTAGTTTTGAGAAAATGTCGACCTAAACGAGGTCCCCTTATTCTCTATTTACGAATAAACATTTATTTATTAAAAAAATTACCTGTTTATATATGTATAAAGTGTTTTACTATTATTATCTTTAGGTAAGTACTATAAAGTAGTAGCAAATTAGAGATAAGTGTAAGGGCTGGGGGAGACATTGGCCCAGCAGTGGGACATTACAAGCCATTAAATAAATAAATAAAAATATAGTAAAGGATGGCAAAGAGAGTAATGTCAGAAGCAGTGGAACAAAATGCGCATCCTTTGAAAAGAACCGGCTGACTCCGGGGCCACCTATAGATTTCACTGACATGATAAACGATCGCCCGTCGTGACAGAACCACCATTTGTCTCCTGAAAGGAACGAAAAGACGCATATTTACATAATATACGCTAGTTTAAATATTCAGTCGCCATATTGTAGCGTTATCCAGTCTTCCGCACTTAATATGAAGTTAAAAGCCTCTATCGGGAGACTTTAGGTCTTATCCAACGGCGGTTTAGAGCTTAAAAGCAGCTTAAGGTTCATGTTAAAATGTATGCTTAAGCGAAGATTTAGTTGGGTGTAAAGTTTGAATTTTATAATGTCTTCAAGGCTTTAGTTTGCCGAGATTATCGAGTTTGCCGTGGTAAAATATACCTTATGTGTTATTGTGAAAGCTTATCTGGGTCTTATGTTGTCCTAGCTGTCTATTCCCAGGACTCAGTAGTTCCTTTGAAAGAAATGTAGAAACAAAAAGGTATTGGTGGTTTCTTTGTTATTGCCAAAGGAACGACTGAGAAACTGTTTTGTAAGCGTAAATACTTAGTACAAATCGTTAAGAGTTTTTGAATAATATAGGTAAATCTATCAGCCCAAATATATATTAATATATTTCATCATCCAAACTTTCACATCTACGAAAACCCGTTTCAATTTAATAAACGCAAATCCGTTACTTGTTTTCTTTTTACAAGAGCTGGCCAGTCAACCTTCACACGGAAAAATCTGTAAAATCGGGCCAAAACAATGCTAGGAATATGTTTTTAAAAAATAAAAGAGTTTTTTTCGTTATTTCGATGGCTTTTGCTGTTTTATTTCTGAAAACAGTTTGCCGGTGTTTTCAAATGAAAAAAAAATATGCAACTCGCTGCGATGGTCATCAGCGTTAGCTTATCTGTTACGATTCTAGGATTCACTTTGTGCCAACATACTGATACGTAATTCAATATATTACTGCTCTTTGAAAGTAGCTTTTATTAAATTATAGTAAGGTCTATTCTCCGATATAAGGAACAAAGGTAAAGCTAATAGAATTTAACGTTTACAATTTGCAAACTGCCAATAAGTTACGTTAACTTGGCCGTATTTCACGGCACGGCCCGGAGTGAAAGCAATCGATAAATTAATGGGATCACCTCATAAATATTTCGAGGGCCAAGGAGCCAATTTTATATTCTTTTCCTATTATAATTTAATATAATTATGAAGAAATTACGAATTCTAAGAAAATCAAAGTTGAGATTTTGGAGAAGCGATTCGTGATTCGTTCGACGGTAAAATACCGTTAAAAAACCTTGCTGCTATATGGTTAAGTCCTAGTACTTTTTCTCATGTTCATGAAGTAAAATGGCTTCCGATTGCGATCAGTAAATAGTGGAGGTAGTTTTACCGACACGGCTGGCTCAGAACCTCAGATCAGCTGATCTGAGCCCAGAACCAAGGTCCGGCCCTGGTGGTCCCGGTCCGGCCAGGGACGGACTTCATGTTTCATGTTCAGAACAGACATTTTAAACTTTTTATCATTTCTATAAAAAAAAATTGCGGTTTGATACCAGCAGTGCAAGGTATATTCCGAACAGGCTTTTGTGAAAGTTGATTGAATTCTGCGGTTGGATTCTACCCAATGGGATCGAAATTCATTCTATATCGATGAGCGCTGACTCGAAAATTCTTTGGGTCGAATAATTTGCTATAAAATGTCAAAAAAAGTCTAAAGTCAAATCTCTTTATTGCAAGTAAGCACGTTGTGCACATTTTTGCACTCACACTCATTTTTACACAATACGGACGTATAAGTATCACATGAAAGTTGAAGATTGTTGAAAGCGCCTGAAGTCGCTTAGGTACTGTCACGTCGAGCTGCCAGTGTGATATAAGCCTAATACATAAGAACATAAGAACCTATATACTAGTCTCCCTACACAATATCGATACGTAGAAAGTTCCAGAACTTAGTTCCGTGTGGAGACAGCCGCAAAGTTTTGCGTGACAAATATACGCTGCCTTGTATTGATGGGAAATCGATACCGCTTATGGAAGTTGAACAGAGGTTTGCTATGGCTTTGCTCGGCGAAGAAAATGGTATTATGACACGAAAAATTTAAGAATATCGATGACCTCACACCTTTGCACTATTATTTAATTGCACAAATTAATTAGCGATTATACTTAGCGATACTGAACAACCGCGTTTTGGAATACGTTTACCGATACTATTTACCTACAAAAAAGATATTTCCTTCGTCTAACTAAATAACATTTTTTTTTCGTGCAGGATTTTTTTTTTGCCACTGTTTCTCCTTTTCCTCGCAAAGTGTAGTAAAGTGTTGTGTGTAATTTAATTACACTTTGCGATTATTTTTTGGAATGTAATAATTTAAACACAGTAATTTAAATTTAAAATATCAATTTTAAAACAGGCTATGAACAATAAAATACACTATGATTTTGATGCTAGATGATAGTCCCAAGAAAATTAAATATTTTTATTAATTATTAGCATATTAATGGGACCAGATCGTAATTGCGAAAAACATTTGTTTTGTTAGTTCGAAAACCCTTTCCTGCGAATATCATTAAAATTTATATCGACATTTTATGTCGACCAACGTCAGTTCGAGGGTTAAGTAAAGAGAAAGTAGAGCCTCTGAAACTCTATCCTGTAGCTCTTACACCAGCTCGAAGTAACATCGAACCCGTGCCCCCACTTCGCGAAACTAACAAACAAACTTTCCGACACATGCACCCTCATCAACATTCTGAGAGCGGCTTATAATCCTAATTTAGGCCGCCTCTATACGATTAGCGCACAAAGGATCTTCTTGAACGTAATTAAGGCCGCCGTCGCGCGCACTTTCTCACACACGGAACCTGAAAATACTAACAGAAGATGTAGGTTGAGTCGAGTAGGTGAAGTTTCGAGAAAGAATAAGACTTTTTAGTCGGTTTCCCGAAACAGCTCGACTCAATTTCACTCTAAGAATTTAGTTGACGTTGACGTCCTAGCATTTTTAAAACACGTTTATGCATAAACCTAGTTAAACCTCACTTTATTTTAAACCGTGTTATTGTTGCTTTCACACTTCGTTAAAAACCTCAAGGTATTAATTAGAGAGTGACTAAAGATCTAAACGGTGGAATAACTTTACGAGCTATTGTTTACCGAGTTAACTCGAATTTGTCATTATGCAAGATAAATTTGAGATTTGAACGGGGTTAAGTACTTAACCCGGGGTTACCTTCTTAGCCCAAGTGACTGTTATAGTTGTATTTATATTATATTCTATACTTTAACTGGATAATGCGATCATAACTGATAATTGTCATGAAAATTTTCCGGTCAACTTTCCTCTTCCCGAATTATTCCTTCGCACGCCGGAGCCGTGGAATCCATTTAGCAATATCTCAAACTGCTTATTTTAACTGCCGCTTTCTCAATGTAACGATAACTGAAATAATGGTCGGCTATAAAGTCCAATTAATTGGACCAGACTGCCTGCGGGACGGAACGTGATTAAAATTGACAAAAACTTCCATCATGCTTCGTATCTCTGCAAGAACGGACCAATAAATGACTTGCATTGTGGTTGAAATTGGAAATTTTAGGCAAAATTCTCTTGCCTTTCTAGTAGGGATCACAAGACTTTTGTCCAAAAATATAATCCCGCACAGTTAAAATACAAAACAAACTTTGATTTTAACCGTCACCGGAATACTACATGAGTATTACCTACTTATATTTAAAAAAAATTAAACATTAATTATATCATCGCTCATCATCATCATCATCAGCCCGTATCAGTCCACTGCTGGACGTAGGCCTCTCCCAAAGCGCGCCAATCAACCCTACTCTCGGCCCTCTGCATCCAGTCCCTGCCAGCCATTTTGCGAAGGTCATCCCTCCATCTGGTCGGGGGGCGTCCCACACTACGTTTACCCGTTCGTGGCCTCCATTCGAGAACTCGTCTACCCCATCGGTTATCGGTTCTACGACAGATGTGACCAGCCCACTGCCACTTCAGTTTACTGATTCTATGAGCAATGTCAACCACTTTTGTCTTCTGGCGGATATACTCGTTTCTTATTCTATCTAACAGAGAAACTCCAAGCATAGCTCTTTCCATAGCTCGCTGAGCGACCTTGAACCTGTGGGCCAGTCTCACCGTCAATGTCCACGTTTCGGCTCCGTAGGTCATCACTGGTAGGACGCACTGGTTGAAGACCTTAGTTTTTAGGCATTGTGGTATTGAAGACGAGAAGATATGACGTAGCTTCCCAAACGCTGCCCAGCCCAGCTGAATTCTCCTGTCACTCTCTTTCTCGAAGTTGTTCCTACCCGGCTGCAGAGTTTGTCCTAAGTAGACATATTTCTGAACAACTTCGAGGACCGTGGCATCGACTACTATTGGTTCCGGGACGACCAGATCATTGAACATGATCTTGGTCTTATCCAAATTCATCCCGAGTCCGACACGGCGAGAAGCAGCATTAAGGCTATCCAGCATTGTCTGCAGATCCTGCAGCGACTCAGCCATGACCACTATATCATCGGCGAACCGAAGGTGTGAAATGTACTCGCCATTTACACTGATGCCACGTCCATTCCAGTCCAGTGTTTTGAAGACATCTTCCAGCGCGTTTGTGAAGAGTTTCGGTGATATAACATCTCCTTGTCTCACACCTCTACGCAACTGGATAGATCTTGTTTGCTGGTTCTGGATTTGGACGGTCATTGTGGCGGCGTCATACAGGCATCTCAGCACCTCGATGTATCGCCAGTCTACTTGGCATCGCTGCAAGGACTGCAGAACAGCCCAGGTTTCGATAGAGTCAAATGCTTTCTCATAGTCCACAAATGCAAGACACAGGGGCCGATTGTATTCCTCTGTCTTTTGTATAATCTGCCTCACTGTGTGGATGTGGTCTATGGTGCCATATCCTCCGCGAAACCCGGCCTGCTCCGGGGGCTGGAAGTCGTCAAATCTCCGTCCAAGACGATTCGTAATGACTCTCGAAAACAGCTTGTATACATGACTCAGGAGAGAGATAGGTCTATAGTTTTTCAATAGGGTTTTGTCCCCTTTCTTGAAAATAAATATCATCGCTAGCGACATTTTAATCTGAGCTTGTCGATCGGCAGCAGTCGTTAGGCCACGTCAGAGGCCTACGGACGGCCTGAAAAACTCTGACAACGAGTTTGGTCACTAAACCACACGAGAAAAGAAAAACGATCGTCGCTAACCTCTTTTTATTCATATTTTTAACTGTGTTTTAGTTTATCACGTAAGAATGCATTATTTCCAAAAAAATATCTGCTGGTGCTTTTTGGCATTTATAAAACGTATTAGTCCTGTCTTCAAGACTATTCTAACAATACCTCATACATCAAAATCCATCAAACAATTTAGGCTATAGGAGGCCACATATCCAAATAAAAATGTTGAGGTATTCATAATCGGTAAGAATATGCATCTGCAATAACTTATTATTTATCTTGTCTTTCGTAAACTATCAACACCAATCTCCATCCCACTTGGGATAAGGTACGAACCCCAAACAACAAGTCCAAAATTTTCTGTCCCCGTGGAAATATTCGAATCTCAACGCTTCGGTAATTAATCATATTCGGCAGCAATGTCACTAGGGGCGGGGCGGTGTCGAGGGGAGACGTCGATAATCGACCACTATCAGTCGAGGCTATTAGTTAATAGTGGCCTGCGATTGACAGGCGTCGCAATGACAACTTTATTGATAGGTAGCGGTCATTAAGGCGCTATCTATCTGTCAAACTCAAGCGCGAGACAGAAGATGCCGCGCAGCGGCGCGGCGGAGTGAAGAGCATGGCCCGCAGTGCCTCCATATTTTTATTTTATGAATTTTGCCAGGGAAATAAAAATCGCCAACAAAAATCAGATTTTTTTAAACAAGCTCTTGTATTTACAATGCCCTACATTGTGATATATATTTATTATTTTTTATGAATAACTATTTCGGTTTAGACATAAGTTTCATTTTAAAAGACCATGGAAGGGGTATGATTGCGATTTTTTTTCTATCGAGCGAAGTTTGTCCAATCGTGTATCGGTATTCGTCAGTCTCTAAATAGATACCCCAAGGTTGCTATATATTTTTTTCAGACGTTTAATTTAAGTAGTTTGTGCCGTAGCCTTCATAGAAAAACTAAAAATCCGCGCACACCCAGCCTTAAGTAGTAGGTATATAGAGGTAACGGGGTTTCCTATTGTTCTAGAAGTTTCGGGTTTGAAAGCGTGGCTAATGTTACATGACTCATGTATTTTTAATAATTCGAACTAAATGTATTTAAAAGGAGTGTATATCACACCAAGCAATAACTATAACTTCATTTATTTCCTTATATGTTAAGTAACTTTTCTACACATTCCCCTGAACAACTTTATAATCAATTCCTTGAAACAGTACATCAGTAAAAACCGCAAAAAACAAAACTGTTAACCGAAATCCGAATGTTAATTAAACGAGTGTAAACGGTTTCGGTAGCTAAAATTGATTGAATAAACTTTTCCTGCAGCAAAATGTACAGCACGTTTCATTTCTGTTTCGGACTTGGAGCTATTTTCGTTATTTAATCAAGTGCTGGTATTTAGTATTGAAACACATTAATTGACGTTTTAGAAACGTACGGATTACAATCGTTTATCGTAGTGAATGTGGCACTAGTCATACTCATACTCATTTATTCGGCCTTATGTACACTATGGAACACTTGGTTACGTCACGTTTCTTACATAACAATATATTACATATTAATTAATTATATTTCAAATCACATGGCTGGGTGATGTGAGAGCAAAGAGCAGCACAGTAACACTGTTCTTAAACCTAGCACAATATATGAATTTAAATTTGCAATTGTAATAATTGCAAGTTTCACTTAGTATATATAATTATAGCAGCTGTAAAGAGACTTTGTCATTCAGTGAATAGTTACAGATGAATTGTAATGCAGCATATAATTATCAATCTCATTTAAATTAAATGGACCAACTTATTTAATCGTATAGACTAGACTGACTCGACTAACTTAGTACTCGAATAAATTATAGTTTAGACACATAGCGAAATTACAAAATCACCAAAAAAAAAATACTTGCATTTTATCTCATCGCATCGTCTCATTAATTAATTTTTTTTCTAAAAATGCAACTCATAGGAAGGAATCTGTAGTATTCGGGTTCCAGATGAGGCAGCCTTAAAACCCTGATGCGCATTCATACAGTGTTTCATGGACGCATGTATGCCACAATAGTCTCTGTAGGGAGTTACAAGAGTCCATCAAAAACTAACATAATCTGACTACAATAGGAACGGGGTATTGAAACCATTTCCTAGTTTCAGATTTTATTTGAAAAATGAACATCGCGCTCAACGGAGCATCACCCTATCGCACAGCTCTATGCACAGGACAGGCGTAGTGTTGTAAGGCGACCGTCGACCAAATCGGTAGGTAGCCGACCGGTAGTTTACCGTTAGCTTTGATTTGACAGATCACATCTTGTACTTTGGAGTATTTTTACTTCACTAAACAGTAGCCTTAGTACCAGTGTTATCAATAATTAAAACAAATAAGCATATGTCAAGAAAGCTATAAGGTTTTCTGAACAAATAGATATGTTGATCAGACAGAGTCAAAACGTTCCTTGAGGTTATGCAAAGAAACGTAGTAATAATTACTACGATTACTGTTTAAATTCGATGTTACTACCTTAGTTTATTATAAAACATTGTTACCAACAAAACTAGACTCAAAGTTAGTTAACATACTAAGTTCATTAAGTGTAGTTATTTTTTAAACAAAGTTACGTGTGTATTTATATTAATACCTATGCCGTCACCGTTTCAAATGTTACCAGTTACCCGACCTGTTTTAATTTGTCGACTACCGACCTCGCATCTCTAGACAGAAGCAATTAATATCGATAGCCTGGCCATGACATCTCTACTCAACTCGCCGTATTTGTGCGTAACACCGACCGTATTGATTTTGTATGCGCGCGCATCGCAACCCTCCCTCCCGTCAGGGGTGGGCAAAAAAGGAACAAGGGTGAAGCGACAATCGAACCTTTTTATAGGGGCGCCTGGAATCCCTAAGGTTAATGCTCAATGTGTCCGCTGCTGTGAATGCGTATTATAATTCCGCACTTTACGTGTTGCTTATTTTATTTTTGAGGGCGGGAGTTGAATTATGAAAATATTTGTGAATTTAAATAGGGAATTTTAGGGGTGCTGCGCTGGGTTCGGGAAATACGATTACAGTTTAAGTATGAGGTTCTAAGTAAAACTTTATGGTTAATGAATGGTGGAGGGTCACTCTATACGTATGTATAACATACCCAACACCTTTAACCCTGATCGATAAATCTGGTTACCACAAAAACTATATTGACGTTTTTCAGAACTTAAATCTTTCCACGCAGGAATTTTTTTCAAAAGTACTGCAAAAAGGACGGTCCAACCCGGTATTAAATAAGAAAAATATAGTACGTTTACGGGTTATATTATTATGTCTTTCTTTACTTTTTTGTAATAGCGATCAGACCCTGTGCAATCCCAGCCAGTGCTTACCTAACTTACCTTGAATAATAAATTAACTGTTTGTAAAATGAGCATCAATGCAACTTAACTTTAATAAAATTTCATACGAAAGTACGTGGAACGATCCGAAGCTTTTATTAAAATTCATGTTACTACAGCCCCGACGGTCTTTGTGGAGGACTACACAAACGAACGATAATTTCATAAGCATTTTATACTGTACAGTCGACAGCATATGACAATTATCGATAACAATGATTTATGAACTCTTATTGTGAAATGTAAAAATATTTTGTTGAATTGAACATCCATATATATACTTACTGACTAGATATATTAATCAATAGGTACTTACTTTAATATTCGTACACCAAATGGTTGAGTAACATGACAATAACCTTATCCTAAGATCTAATGTGTATACTACTCTCGAACGAATAAACGAATTTCATTTCATTTCAACTGACTTAGAATATGATAGCTGGATTTAATTTTAACTCGAAACTTGATGAGCTAGAGTTATCGACAAGCGTCCCTAGCGCTATGCAGCAGCTATGATTTTAATAATAGTTCCACATTAGCATAGTTGAGTGGAAACTTGACGGCTCCCGACTCTCAAAGGCAATGCCTATTTAAATGAGCTCTCGAGTTCGACCCTGGATTATGAAGTCTATAGAAAATAGGTAGTTGTAGGCTTTTGAGAAGAAACGATGGTTACGAAATCATTTTATAATTCTCATTTTAATGTCTACATTGGTTCATTTGTGTTTAATATCAAAATGTTCGCGAATGACAATATGGTGAGGTTTTTGGATTATTCATGCAACATCTGAAATTTCGAGCAATTATCAACAGTCCCGCTAGACGACGCCACGGCGACTCCTCTGGAGAAAGAGAAGACCATGATATTTTGAATATTCTGCAACATGACATTAGCAAATGACGAACTGTCGAGTCCATTAATAAAATAAATAAATAAATAGGTAGTTGTATGTGATGTAATAGAAACCCACCTAATTGCACATCTTCTCATTTTCTCTATACATTTATAAAATTAGATTTTTTTTACTCTTTATTACTCTCCTTTTAACTTAACGTTTTAATTTTTAAACTAAGTGGTGACAAAACAAGGTTTAAGGGAAGTGAAGTTTAACTAGGTTTATGGCTAACAGCAAATAATGAAAAGCAACGAATCGAAAATAATAAAAAGTTAAATAAAGTTACCCCCTGCACCTTGCTACGAGTACATAGCTACGAGCTACAAGCGTAGCGCACACGTAGCCATCGCTTTGCCGCTAAGTAAATCGTAGCACGTGGCAACTGGGACAAACTAAACTGAGAATTCGAAATAAAAACGCGGTCTCCATTACTTTTTTATGGCATTCGAGTTTATTTGCATATTACTTGCTTATTATGTTTAATTATTAGACAAGTCATATTTTACAATTTTAAGCAAGAAAGCCGTCGTTTTTTGGAATAATTCGCTTGTTAGATTGATGTGTTGGCTGTACCTACTTAATTTCAATTTCTGAATATATATGAATACAAAATTACAAGGATTTTAAGCTTCTTAGAGCTCATTAAAAGGAAATTGTGTAGGCTTTGTGTGGAGCCTAGCCTACACACTGTACAATCGACAGCACACGAATAATGATATACACGATGGTAGTTCTATTCTAGATTGCAATGATTTTGTGTAGGTGGATATGCTCTTGGTATAACATGACCTTAGTTGACAATCAATTAGTGTAGTTGTTGTTTGTGAGATGTAGGTAGGTACATATACATATACGTATGAGATTCAATTATGAGCGGCTGCACAGTCCCGCCCACATGACATTTCTAACCTCCAATTAATTGTTCTATATTATTATCGCTATGTGAAACTCCTACATTTTTTTTTGCAATTTGCTGCTTTTCTCTAAAACTACTTGACCGTTATACCTGTGTAAAAATACCACTAGGTATGATAGACATACGAGTAGTTTAAATTGAACACCGTGGCGCATATTCATAGTCACGATTTAAAGTTATTGCATCGTAGGCATCTGTCCCGTGCTAACTTAACCTTTGTTAACGAAGTCTGAAAATACCAACATCACGGTTTAAGGGAAAGTTTATGAATAACAGCATGAGTGATAGTAAAGAAATTTAAAAAAATCGGTCCAATAGTTTTTGAGAAAATATTAACCCCAGCAGTATACTTGTATACTTTTTAGACTGTACCACGACTTAACTTTCATCCTTTGATACCGTTTCATCGCTACCTTTTTTAACCCACTGAATAAAGGTTCACTCCAAAATAACCGAGTTTATACCGCGGGTGTATTCAATTACACTGGCGAGCAATATATCGCGCCAGGCAATCAGTCGATCTGCTGTGCAATAAATTTCGCTTTTACACGTAAGCCACTTTAGGCATGTGGAGTGACGGTGGCTTTAAATCCACGTTTCATTGGCTCCCATTAATATAAACTACGTAAAACATCGACCAGTGGTTTAACTAGGTAAAGTATGGATAACATAGTTTACCTAGGTAATCATCCCTGTTAGCCTAAACGTCATTTTAAAGTTTAGTATGCGATAACAACTTATACAGGACGGCCTTGAATTCATTCGGCAAATTTAAATGGATGGTTAGGCTTGTGACATACTTAATTCTGCACAGCGTTCAAGTCAATTAAACAATTTGGGGAAAAACAAAAATAAAATATATACAATAAATTAAACTATCAAAGAAATCAATAATTTGATGTGCACTGTGCTTAGGAGTTTTTACATTTAAGGTTATTATTAATTTTCTGCAACAATTTCTTTCACTGGAATTTGACCTAATGGTCATTTCTAAGGTCATTGTGTGACTTGTGACGGTACTTAGTCAAAAAAGTGCAAATTTGTTTTGATTTACTAAAAAACCTTACCAATTTAATATTTATCATTCATGAGTATAATCCCCAGTTTCAATTTGTCGAATGAATTTCAGGACACCTGTGGAGAATCATTCTCAGTCTCAATTAATATCTACGCTACAAATAGTCGACCACAGGCGTGATTCTGTTGCCGCTAAATCTAATCCTAAACCTGAACACAACGACACTGTCACTCATATGTAACGTCGTGTGAACGAGTGTGCGATCGCCTCGCGTAACGACGAATAAAATTAACATTACAAATAGCCTAAAATCGATTAATTTGATGTCCCATCCGAACTTTGGAATTGAATGCATGTAATTTGAATAATGACGAATAGGCATGTATGATATGTTAATACTGATTGATCAAATCAAATCAAAACCAATCGATTGGATATGTCAATATCCACAGTTGTGTAGATAATCACGAAACTCATTAAATTAAATACACATCGTGTAAAGGCGTATGCAGACGCTCCGGCTTCGCGGTAATGATGGCGGATATGCGGATACGGCAGAAATGAGAAGTGTTCTGATTTGATAGTCGGATTTTTTTTAATTTGGTTGTGTTGATAAATAATTGATGTAACATAATATAAATCAAATAATAGTTTTTTATATATAATTTATTTTTAGTACATTTGTAGGTTGTTAGTTTAAATAGTTTAGTTTTAATTTTTTTTCATAATATGTATATAATAATAAAGACAATAAAAACTGATTAGCGACAACAAAAAAATAATAGACTAAGTCTAAGTAATAATAGAATAGGTATACTGTAATAATAAAAATCTATTTTCGAAGAAAATGTTAGTAGCGCTATGGCTAGGGCGTGAAACTGCAGCGTAAGCGGTGCAGGTTCGATCCCGACCTTTGGTTGGACTACCTGTAGGCCGCTCCTAATAGGTACTAGCTGCCATCTTAGTTGGAATGGTTGATAAGAAAATTAGTAATGTCCTTTATTTCAGTCAATTCTTCCCGTTATTCCACAGAATAGAATCTGCGACGCTTTCGTCTACATTCTAGCCATTGGAATATTGAGACTTAGAATCTAAATCCTGTCGATATTTACGTTCCCCAGTTTCTCTGAAACATCCGGCCCGATTTAAGTAAAGCAGCATTTGCAGGAATTAAGTAAAGTAGATTCGAGGCGCACTAGACTCGAAGTGCACAAGAACGTTCATTAATATTGCACTTCGCTGCTCAAATGAAGCGCTCTCAACCGCTCACTTCAAGCTGTTCACGTCTACATGGGGTTTTTTACCCGACTGCGCAAGAAGGAGGATTATGTTTTACGAGTGTATGTATTTCTAATTCTTTGGCACGCCCCCACATATCATAGGCTGTAAAAATTAATCAAAGGGGGTTATTTCTTTGCAGACGGGATTTTTCTGTTTTTGAAATAATTTCAACTTGTTTATTTAAGTAGTTTTATTAAAGGACTCGACAGTTTATGTCATTTGCCAAGAATAATATAGTATTCTACCGTAGTATTCTTTCTTCCTCCAGAGGAGTCAGCTAAAACGACTGCAACCCTGCATGCACGAAGGAGCTCAGCAGTCCACGTTCACTCCTGACCTATGTAGTAGGACTCTTGAATCTAGCCCGAAACTGCGGATCTTTCATAATACTTAGTTGAAAACTCCAAAATATATTCGCGAACATTTTCTGATTACTGGCAATAATCCCCTACAAATTTTCAGCGGTGTGAATCGACCGAGTAGGTACCTAAACCTAATGTGGCCCAGTTGCCTATTAGCAAATTAGAAAAGGTGCAACTGGTCCCTAGTTCGACTTTGCGACTGGGACGAATTGCCCCCAACCCTGATATTGAACACAAAACAACCACTATACCTACCTATACAATAAAATTAAAATTATCCGTTTCCGCCATTTTCCAAGTCTACACGAGGCTTTACACTCTATTTGCTAAATTAATATTTTAATTTTCTTCGTGTTTGCAGTACACGCGTCCCATTAAGCTGGATTACATCCAATCTGTATTCCCAAAACGTTATTAGCCGACGCAATAAATTGAGATTAGTCGTGGAACGTTTATGATCCATATAATCTGAACATTAATCATTTTTGTACTGTCGGTCATCGACTTGAGGCTGCTCGGCCAATCAAGACACGATTACACTTCATCTTCGGGTTATTGAATCTGGAGTAGGTATTCGATCTATACCTCTTTCTTTGTAGCTATTTATTCGTGATTTAACATCGCGATTAAAAGAGATCTCTTGAAGTCATGAAGGATTTTTTTGGTGAGGCCTGTACATTTGCTAACATCCCCTGGAAGATTGGCGCTAGGGTACCGACGCTTGTAGAGTCCGTCGTCCAGGGCATGAGAGTCATACCGTCTGGCCTCTTGCCATCGTCGTGTGCCAGACGCCAAGTGTTAGGGTCAATTCATGCTACAGCGAAGACTAAGCGCATTTCGATGCGCTCAAATAATAATGCGCCAATTTAAAAATTGACCCTTATTTCCACAACGTATTTGTTTTGAGATTTTAAAAAAGACGCGCATTCGACCGAATACGAGTGACCAGCGCCAATACTCGTATGTGCATTACGTTGTGAAGATAAGGGTTAGCTTTTGGGTTGACACTTCGATGCGCTTCGACTACTGCAGCATGATTTGACCCTAATATTCCATGCATTGTCAACTATACAATTAATTTTATCTCCTTCTGCGCCCTTAGCGCTTTAAGTTAACGCTTGAAGAATCTGTATGAAAATAAATGGTGTTTACATACAAAGGTAAAGCGGTTCCGGTGCGGCGCTGCAGTGCTGGCCGGAAATTGGCAATTTGTGCGCGAATGAAACGGACGGCGAGTGGCGAGCGGGCACTACATTGTATTTATCTGTATGTAGATGTAATAATGTTACAGCGACGCTGATTGCTGTTTTTAATATTGTGAGTGAAGTATTTTTTTTTCAAAAGGTTACTTTTATTATTGTAAAGACATGGATAACACTCACTTTTTGGGATGAAGCCGTACAATATAGTTTTTAAGGTTAAGATTATCTCAAAAGGACTTGACAGATTTTTAGAAATACTTTGAGGCACAGGAACCCACAAACATACTGACTTACATTCAAAAACAATGCTTATTTTCTAAAAAACTCTGATTTTGAGATGTTTAGTAGTACTTATGTAAGATTTGCGACCTGCGAAAATTCGAGTCTACGAATTTCGGCTGAACGAATAGTCGCTCCTATGTATGTACAGTATAGTCGCTACAATGTATCGACTCCCAATATTCCAAATTAAAGCAAATGACATTCGACCATAAGTATATTCGAGCCCGTGCTCATCGATACAAAGATAAATAATAAATATAAAAAAAACACAAAAGTGAAATCTCGAGACTATCTTTCTGGTGATCATCAGACCCTGGATACTTTATATCTAAGAACCTTCTCGTTATTACCACCTATCAAACGAAAAATCCGCTTTCAAATCGGACCATCCGTTCTGGATATAGTCAGACATTAGGCATGAAACTTATAACCCCTCTTTGCATTGCCTTTAAAATCGAACCAATTGGGTACAATCATCTGGTATTTTGGAAATCTGCAGCCCTAACATTAAACATTCATCAGTACACACACGACCAGTATGCATACTGCAGTGCGGACTTCGGATGCCAAGATCCGTATCCGCGAAATTGGCACGTGAGACGCATCCGCAAAATACGAGCGTCATCAACGCCCGGCCACTACGTCCGTATAACAACACGCCTTTATGTAGGCCGCTCGCATTGTAACATTATCTAAATTATATTTGGAGGTCAAGAGCCACCGCAATGCGGTGTAATGTTGTATAGTTATATTTTTTTTTCGAAGGGACAGTGAAAAATTATGCTTTTGTTTTATGGTATTTTTTATGTTGTGGGATAAATATGGTAAAAGTGTGGTTATTTTAAAAATGTTATAGTAATTATGTAAATACAAACTGCTAAACCTAGTCTTTTTTCTTTTTGAAAAGAGTGGCAAAATTAATGTGCTATCCGAACTTAAAATCAGAGAATGTAAGTACAGATAAGTATCTAGCAGGAGAATAATTTTTATGGATTCACATCATTTAATGCGGCTAGATAGATATTATTTTAAGTTATTTCTACATTCGCTTTAAGATTCGCTTTGCCAAGCTCATCTTCTCATGTCTAAATTTTTATGTCTAAACTTCTGACTATAGTTTCAGGATGTTAGCCACAAATCTAGTTTAACCTCACTTCTCAAATTGTATTTTGTCTCTTTCACACTTGGTTAAAAATCTTAAGTTAGAAAGGGGCTGCAGGTTTAAACTATGTAATAGCGTTAAGTCACGTTTATGGCTAACGGCCTTAATTCTAAAATCTTATTCCCAGCAGTACCAGGTCAGCAGTGCAGCAACGTAGCTGCTTAAAGGCACATCACGAATTGCACAACAGAAGAGGTCGTACTGTATTACCACTGGTAGTCTGCATGTGCCCAAATACCCGCATTAGGGTTGGCAACTTACTTGCATATTTTAGGGGAATATTCGAAACAATTTATCGTTTAGCAGTTAAATCATCTTTCACATTTATGACATTTGGTGCATTTTAAAAATACCTTGGTATAGCCCTTTTTATTTTTCTCCAGTACATATTGGACATTGGTAGGTACCTACATATTTTTTGTCATAAGTAGTTTTTCCACTGCAAAATGATATTGCCCAAAACTATGGAGGTTTTAATGGATAATACTAACATCTAACATAGATAATATGATAATAATATGTATTAATTGAACTATAGACAATATATTTTGCTGTGCTGAAGCTATTTTATTGTTGACCTATGTATGTTTTACAGATCTGTAACAAGAACTGCAATAAATGATGATATTGTATTTTCCCAAATGCAAAAACATAAAGCAGATATTTTTTTTAAAAGAATCTCCTCAGTTCTTCTGGCACCCCTAGTATTTGCGTTGAAACGGGGCACTAGCTGGCAGGCCCGGACGTGATTCGAAACCCGAGCGGCGATAATAACATTCGGCATGAGCTTGCCGAAACGTGGACTATCGTAACATGCCGACTACATTATGTTCGCCACACGGTGCGGCACGGCAGGACATGGCATGGACTTTAAACAGCTGTGTCCCGAACGTATATCGACGTGGGACTAAGAAATACGGAATTGAACTACACGATCTGTTACCGCATTTTTATCTGTGGAGCTTGGGGAAAGGGATAGCTAGAGATTTTATTTATTTATTTTATTAATGGACTCGACAGTTCGTCATTTGCCAATGTCATGTTACAGAAAATTCAATATATAATAGTCCTCTATCTTCCCCCAGGGGAGCCGCAGCAGCGTCTTCACCCTGGGTAGCCGCGTCTTCATGTCTTCATCCAGAGGAGACGCCCGTAGCGTCATCACTCTGGACGAAGCAGCTCGAGTCACGTTCACTCCCGAGCTTGTAGCGGGAACTCTTGATAAAAGCTTGATACCCCAGATCTTGCTCAAATTATCCAACAAATTCACCATATTGTCACTCGCGAACATTTTCTGATTAATTTAACATGATATTAATCTCAAAATAACCACTGTAGACAATAAAACAAAAAATTTCAAATAATTTTGCGACAGTCGTTTCTCGCCATTTTCAAGAGAAACCTAGCTAGAGATTCTTACAGAATTTTCTTGCGATTCTAAAGGGCCTACTACACGTATAGGCTTCACCACAGTTTTGGCTGCACAGGCCAGTTTGTACACGGACCAGTGTATTGGCACGTGATACCGTTTTACCAACACGTACGGTGTTCCGTGTATCAACTGGCCTGCGCAGGCAAAACTGTGGTGAAGCCTGTACGTGTAATAGGCCTATAATAGGATCCATTAAGATCAGCTACCGTGCTAGGTACTACATATCATACATGAGGATTGATCATAACATATTCTTTTCAATCTCACAAAATGATAGGATTGGAATTATTACATATTAAGTTCCGTACCTAAACTAAGTGACACCCCCATAGTATTTATCGTAATAAAGAATTGGTAATGGTTATTTTAATAAAATTTATTATTTAGATTTACATATGTTTTAAAGTTGGCCAAGTAGTGCCCTACTTGGTCAAAAAATCACAACCGATATTCGAATCATGCCTGGCCATTCAGTAGCACGCTCTTATCCAACAGAGGTACCGCGACTTAATTTGTTTTTGTTAACCTATAAATTGTCCTACTGTTTGGCAAAGGTCTCCCCTCTCCTCTTCCATCCATCCCTGTCCTGAGCCTCTTCCAGCCACCCATCCATCCACGCGACTTAATATCTAAATAAATGTATTTGTCGTAAAATAAAGCAACAAAGTTCTTTTAAATCGGGACTGTTTGTTCAATCGACATGGTAACGAGTTCCTACAGTAAAGTTCTGATAACACGACAACATGCAGTCGAGCGCACGGCGTTACAAAGTTTAATTAAAATATTTAAACTAGGTGGCGTACGCTCCAGATTTCGGTGAATTCCCTGTGCACTGGAATTAACTACTTACTTTAGTTAAGATTGAGTCAAAAACATTTTATAATTTAGTAAGTAGAATTTACTTGAGAGTTTCAACCCGGAGATTTTTTATCTTGTGGTTCATCTGAATAGAGCTTTAGATGCATTGCGCAAAGTCTTATCGCCACTAAGGTCGAGATTCAGACACAATTTTAAGGTGAGCTTAGTGTGAACTCTCTCTTACAACACTGTCAAAAGCATACCTACGTCGCAGTAATATTTACCTACTTACCTATAGATAATATTTATTAACGCACAGTCGGCACTTAAATATAAAGTAATTAAGAAATAAATCTTCCAGACAGATTTAATTAGAGCGTTCACAATAATAGAAATGAAAATTTTCATTAATCATCGAGAAGTCGTATCTCAGATATCAAAGGAACCATTTGTTTGTGAAAATAAATAATAACGAAAATGTTAATTAGTTTTACCTGTGATTAGAATCACAATTTGCTTCAACCTTATTAAAACAGATGGTTATATCTTCAGGTTTCCTACATTATATGGTTTTAAAATGACACAGTTACACTCTTCATTTAAATGTTATTTCATAACGGAAAATCATGAAAAATGTAAGTATGAGGCAAATATCAAAACTGTCCTAACTTCTTAACTATCAAAAAAATCTTTTTATCAGCATATTCCCACCCTAGGATGGGATTTTCTTAAAAAAAAACACAACTAATAGAGACGTAAATAGACTTAAGAATTTAAGAACAGAGTGCAGTATTTAGGTAGTATAACATAAAAAAACCATGCTAAAGTAAATATACTAAAACTATATGTACAAACAATATATATATATAAAAGTTATAGATAAAAAACATGCCCAAGGTCCCCCACTATTGGCAGCGTGCCCAAAAGAAATCTTTTATTTATTTATTTCAGAATCAAATACTTTAATCCAAGTTTTTGAAGTTACATTTACGCGCCACTTTTGTAAGAAAGAGGTGGCAAACAGCTGAGCATATAGTGTTTTGCAGTGCTTTGCTTAAATATATTACAATTTTGTGAATTTTCACCGAATGTGCTTTTTCGGGCTGAAAACTCAACTGTTTTATGTACAGAGCCAAAGTCGCGTCGGTATTGAGTGGTTCACGCTAGATTGAAACTTCAGAATAGAAAACCCTAATTTACAAAAGCAGAATGAAGTCATTACTGTTCGTATCCGGGTCACAAAATAATAGAAACATAATTTCCGGTAGTAGCTAGTTACAAAACAAGAATAAAATCATTTATCGATCGTAGCCACTTACAATACTCAGTTACGAACACGAACGAAACCCTAATAAGCTATATACACCCATAAACAAGACATAATAATATGCACTACGTTTCACCAACGCGACGTCATCGCCATCGCGATATCCTGTCAAACTGTCATCGCCAGTCGCCACACATCGTATCAGCTCGTTTGCGAGACAACATTGTGGAAACTCTATCTATACGGCAATTATGCCGTACTTTGTTATCTCTGTAACTAGCACTATCAATTTGCATTGAATGATACTCGTAATTGTTGAGGGTTTCGCCAATTTATCTCTTCTTCATAGAATAACATTTAATAGTGAATTTATTTATTTAAAATATAGTAACACAGCATTATAGTTGTAATAACTAATTCACTGTGAACTTAATAGGTAACTAACTATATAATAAAATACACATAATGAAAACTAACAATAATAACATGAAAATGAAATAAAGATTATGCAATAAAAATAACAAAATGCCGGAATCCCTATCATCCATCGCCTCGCAGAGTCTCAAACATACACAGTCGCCCATCTACTCACAAACACGTCATTTTCTGGTGCGGATGCCAGGAGTGGATTGAGCAGCGTTAAGTCAGGAATGTCAGCGTGAATTAATCAAACAATGTGACTATGACAAGTGCATTATTCAAACTGTTCTGGAAGACACCTAGGTTTGACGCCAAAGATGATGCAGACCTAGGAAGTGCCTATTTTCTTCAAGTCTAAGATGAAGAACACTAGTATAAGTGTCTATTCATTCTGGCCTTGTAGACCCCAGGCTTAAAGTCATCGACGAATGATGCGATATCAGCTAGTTTCAACACAATATTGTGGAAAGTCTTCAATTTGACTGCCCTAATAAGTACCCGTTCAAACTGGCGTAGTAGACCCCTAGGTTTGAAGTCAAAGATGAAGCAGACGACTTGAAGAAGAAGAGAAGATGAAGAATCCGGTTTAAGCTCCAAGAATCAGGTTTGAAGTCCTAGATAAAGCCACGACATCGTATCAACTCGTTTGCGAGAAAACATGTGGAAACTCTAGAATTTGAGTGGCCTAGTAAGTGCCTATTCAAACTGGCGTAGTAGATCCCTAGGTTTGAAGCCAAGACAAAGCACACGACCTAGTAACTGCATGTTTATTTCAAGTCTAAGAGAAGAACACTGGCATAATAAGTGCCAATTCAAAATAGATAGAAAACTACCAGAGCATCTATTCATTCTGGCCTTGTAGACCCCTAGGTTTGAAGGCAAAGATGAAGCACACGACATAGGTACTTACTACCTATTTACGTCGTGTCTAAGATGATGAACACTAGCATAGTAAACGTCTATTCGCTCTGGCCTTGTAGACCCCTAGGTTTAAGGTCGAAGCTTATAAGTATGCGCGCCTGGTAAGTGCCTATATTTACTCTGGCCTTGTAAACCCCTAGCTTGTACTATTATATATTCTGTGCCCTTAGCTAGGTTAATAAGGCTCTGAACCCATTAGGCAAATAGTTTGCTTGTGTAATGCTGCGCAGTGAATAGGGAGCGCTCCAAATGCATCAAAATCCGCGAGAATTTTTAGACTACTTGCGACTGAATAAGTCGGCAAGCGAAACGCCGCAAACTGTTCCATATCTGAAATAAAACGGTATAACATCACACATAATAATTTCTGTACAATAATTAACGGTAGAGAATCGTCTTACCGGTATGACGTCATGCAGAAAAGAATGTATACTCAGGTATGCAGTCCCTGCTGAAATATATGGAAGGCAACGCAGACAGCCTGCGAACTTGCCTAATTAGTCCACAGTTTAAACTTATCAGTATCAATATATACTTATCAGTATCAATATCAGTATATACATATGTACGGGTGTATTCCCTACCTTGTATTTTATTTATTTATTTTACAATTTTAGCAAGACTAAGGGCTCACTGTCGCTTGTCTGTCTGAGCCCTTACAGCTACATAAATAAATAAGACATAATAATAATAACAGTAAGCAAATAAAGGTCCTCAGTATTAAAATGTTCCGTTCCGTACATCTTGTCATAGCTGTATTAATTGTCGATATTAATTCATTTTGCAGACCTTCCAGATAAATATAATATAGGTAGACTGTAGGTATATCCCGCCGCTCTCGACTACATGCAGCTTCTAAAATGGGAGATAATTGGCAATCACAGCACTGGAGAGCTTTCCACCTCGCTAATTATGTTACTAATAGTGCCATCCCACTCAGTTATACCGGGGATGTGAGAGATGGTGCTTTACATTCACGATATTTAATCATGTGCTAGCTATTTTAACGCATTATTATAATTAGATATAAATGCTACTGCTGGTATGGTAATGACTAATAAATTCACGTGCTTAATGATTTTATGAATAATGGACGGGCTAACACAGATAAAAGTGTACAAGAAAAAGAGAGTTTTTAAGGTAGAGATTTTCTCAAAAAGTACAGGACTGATATTTCAAAACTCTTTGCCATTACATAGTTTGTACTCTAAACTATCTACTAGTAAAAGAATTATTGCAATCGGTAAAGTAGTTCTTGATAAAATCTTAAACTTATTGAGGCCCCATGTACCTATACTTTCTCGGTCTTCGTTTATATGCGGAATTAATTAATTGCGCTTAGCAATAATTCCTGAAATTACAAAGTTTTCGTAAAAATCAAAACTTTCCCTAAAGTTTGACACATTAATTTATAAGTAAGTAAGTAGGTACATATTTTAATTATTCATTATGTATTTTCACCCCTTAAAATACAGCTGGAATTTCCCTTACACCCTTGCAATCAAGAAATGAGTCACCGTAATATGAAATCCATTGGCGAGAAACCAGCTGATTCATACCCTCTGCAATTGCAGGGGAGGCACATACACCATGGTCGATAAGCCCCGTCTAGACAACCGCCATGAATCAAAGGGTAATGATCTGTTGTAATTGCAAACGTAGTATATGGAGATGTCGAGTGAATTAAGCTCATATTTCATGCTGCTGGAGTGACGTTTGTGCTGGTAATGACGCGTCGTCAAACGTGGCTTACGAAAATGTTGACTTGTAGCGTCGGCACGTCGCCGCTGCCGCCGTGTACGTAATAAATTGATAAGGTAACGCGTCTAAGTATTTCATTTATTTTTTAAAAATTAAATAGGGCAAATAATATTTTTCATTATATCGAAAATCATCGTATATACTTTTAAATTTTCGCCAAAAAATTGTACAGGATATGCAGAGAAGATTAACTTGGGAAAAATTGTGTACAGATTTTGGAATTTGTCTGTGCTAAATTTATTGTAACTTATTTACTTTCGTTACCTAACGCTAGTTGAATGTATAGGATTGATATTTGCTAAAGAAACATCAAATGTCAATCAAGTCAAATCTCTTTATTGCAAGTAAGCACGTTGTGATCGTTTTTGCACGTCAACATATATATAAACTTTTTAATAAACTTTTCCACCACTTTGCAACCATACATTTTATTTATATTCTACAACGTTAACATAAACTTGTGAGTGGCAAATGCAAAGCAAAGCCAATTTAATAAAATAAAAAAGTTAACAAAATGCCCTTGGCTAGAAGTTCCAACATAATGTTGCGATAATAATGTTTTAAACAGTCTACTCCAGCAGTTTTAATTCGCAACAACATCAAAACAGCAATCGCGTCGCATCATTCCCATTCTCATCTAATCGCGCCGCGGTAATGACTAGCCGTTATTCTGCCGCTATCGCCAACGAGCTATACGAATGAGCTATCGCTCTTCCGCCACAACGGGCCTGTACACTGCAGTTAATAGCTTATTAACCCCGCTTATAGCTTATTAAGCCGGAGTATAGCTTCAGCGTAACGAAAGGGTAGCCTATTTATAAAGTGTCAGTTATAGATTTTACTTTTGAGCAGTTTGTAGTCAATTAAGTCTGGTCTACGATTTTTATGTTTCGTAATTTACGTAATATATTTCGTATAGATAGAGTTACTGATTTTTTTAAACAAATTCCATAACTCATAATGGAAATAAAACTCTTAAGATGTGTTTTTTCTAAAAGGAATAATTGGTTAAGCAGAATGTAAAGGAAAATGTATAAGTATGCCGAAAGTAACTGAAAAACTTTTTTGGACGACTTTTCGATATTCGCCATTTTTTATATACTTTCACATATTTTATACCGATTATGAGACATTAATTTATTTTTATGTTTGCTCCAGAGTCTTATAAAATACCTAATATGGCCTAGCTACCTAGGTTACATTTTATGTCGGACGACATTTTTTTGTGATACAAAGTTAACATACAATATTTTACAAGAAACATGAATATTTTTACGCCACTATCCTCCAAGAAAATGTCAAGGTTTCCTGTAGTTCGTATCTAATATTCATGTAGCCATGAAAGGTCTAGCCTCCACTGCCTCTGTAAATACTAGGGCTTCCTACAGAGCCTCATATTGCTCTGAGTGGTTTCGCGGGAAAATAAGAGAGAAAGGAAAATTGTTTCGTAGAAATATTTCGTGTTTATATATCACAAATTAAATTAAATATCGAAGGTAAGCTGAGATCTTTGCAATTTTCGTGAGTGAAAAATAATTGTAGAGGTGCTACGAGTGCTACGAAAATCAGAGTGCGAGCGTAGAGCTCATGTAGAGTCCTATGCTCAGCATTGGACTATAATGTGCTGATGAAACTTGATTTAATTATTAGTTAAGATGAGATGAGTAGAAATAAATATGCACATTTATCTAACTCCTTCTCTAAACATATTATTGATCTTATTACAATAACAATAAGGTACTTAAATCAATAAACTAAACCAAGTGCGATCGTCGTGTTTATGGCAGCTAGCTCGCAGTTCAGTGATGGTCACGACTCAACATGGAGCCTCTATATGGAGCTTAGCGCTGGTTTCCTATAGACCCATTGCAGATGAGAATCATAACTTACAATAGACAGTGTCGCCGAAAGCGATCGCTTCCATACAACCTTTAGGTCACGAAGGTTTGAGCCGCGGCGTAATTTAGTTTCCTTCATGCTTTACGTAGATAATAAATCTTTATTTTATCACAACAAAGTAGGTTACATTGCGGTTGCTGTCTACTTCAACAAACAATTATAACTGGTGCCAGAACTAGGATTTAACTTTCATTTCATCATGAAAATATCTAGGCAGTTTATGGCCAGACAACACGAATCAACTAAAAAATAATGCAAACAAACCGTTCGATTGGGGCAAACACATTAAAACGCAATGGATTGCAGCAATTAGCAGTGCGCCCCGACGCCTACACTCCACTCTGATCCACTCGGGAAAATCAACAAAAAAAACTAAAGCGCAATTTCCGAACGAAGCCGGTACGAGGTACATGGATTAAAAAGAATTTTTTGATCAACATAAATCGTTGGGTTGAGTGGCGCGCTTTGGGAGCGGCCTACGCTAAGCAGTGGACTGATACGGACTGATGATCATTGCCGAATCGTAGGACTGAGCAAACGCAACCACAGACAGAGAGTCCCGCCAAGTAGCATTGACTTTCGTTATCGCTAGTAGGTAGCAGAATAGAATAGAAAGAAATGTATGGGAATGACATATTTGGTCAACGAAAAAGCAAAGGCAATCCCATACATTTTTCTTTCTATTTCACTAGCGTTACCGAAAGTCAATGCCATTTGGCTAAGGGGGCTGAACCGAGTTGGAGGAGGTCTTCACTAAAGCCCATATCTTCGCTTAGACTTACCTAACCATACTAACAATAGTCTGTAAGTAAACCTAGAAATAGTACAACATTTGATGGTCTAACTCTTATACGTTTGGCCAAGGTACTCCGGTGGTACTTGACTTGGCTATTCGTATTCGCTATTGGATGTTAGTCGTATTTGTCAAATACTTGACGTACATACAAATAAGACGAATATTTTGTCAAGAATACCAACCACACATGGCAATTATGACAAATACGCAAATACGAATAGCCAAGTGAAGTGCCACCATGAGAGAAAGGTGTGAATTTATATTTGTATATCTTGCCATACGTATATTCGGGCATTCATGTAATTATAATAAGTAAAAATATATTTGTCAATCTTTAATTAATGATTAAACAAGCAGAGAAAGAATTAACTTGTGTCCTAGGATTACTTCTATAATATACTAACAATATTCCACTACCGAAAAAGTAACCACGCCTTTAGAATTTTAGTTTTTTACACCACACATCCAACTATAAAGACTCATATTTTAACAAAACGGTTTTTAAACGAATTGAATTCTGATTCGACCGCCCCGTAGATTGCCGAAAATAAAACAACTACGCTTGATGGGAGTTGCCAACAAATAGGCAAAACGGACGCAAACCACTATCAAACCGCGTATCAGATCGATATATTGCTGTCTGAGGGTTGGGTCACACTTGTCAACACACGTCAACCATGAAACTCCATACGTGAAGCATAGGCACGGTGCTCAGGACTCCGATTAATATCATTTATTGCAGGTACACTATACAATATACATTGTATATATTTTAGCTTTGTCAATATATAGAATTTACATTTACACCACTATATAAGGAAAAGGACAATGCGGAGCAAAAGACACTCTTGTATTACCTACTTTTCAACTTATAAAACACAAATGACTAGTACGGATGTAATGCTGTTACGAGTGCACATCAAAGCAGATCAGGTATAACATTTTGGACTTTGGGCCGATCTTATTATCTGCGTCGTAAGAGTTGAAATCGTACTGCAAGTGTTACCATTGATCTGCTGTTGTCCGTACATACGATCAGTCCCACCTGTTTCATCCCAAAAAAGGGCAATTTGATGACAATTAATACTATACTAAATAATGCTACCAAACTGAAAATTTTTTTTCGCCTCTGTAACATAGCCTGGATAACTCCTTCGCGACGCGACGACGCCACGTTGCATGCCCAAATGTAAACTATCCTTTACTGTGGTAAAAGTTCAATAAATGAAACAAAACACGAGCTTCAATATGCAATAACCGCCTATCACAGAGCCAAGTCAAATAATCCTATGCAATTCATTGCTACCCGATAGTTGTAAAACGACTGATTGAAAGCTGCAATCATCTATGAGAGCCGCTCTTGAATAGATTTGATACTTCGGGAAATTGCCGGGTTTTCAGTGGAAACGTCAGTGGCTAACAACTTCTCTATTTGGTTGGGCGTTCGAGCAAACACGCTCGGACGACTGTAAAGGATTGTTTGAAAAAAATCGCTATATTTTTGCAAACAAATCAAAGTACAGGGTGTTTTCACTCTCGGTAAATAATTGTATCAAGATCAACATTTATAATGAGATTGGACCAATGATAAGTAATTTAAGATTTCAGAATAACTGGCGACGACAATGTTACTTTAACACAGTCATATTAAAAAGGGTTACCGTGAGTTTTTGTGAGCACATTCACTTTTCGGATCGCGTTTGCGTCACGTCAAATATTGAAAGTTCATGTGCTCCCCTGGCGCACATAAGAGAAGCCCTGAATATAGAAATAACAGTTAACTTTCTCGTGATCGAATATCGAATGCCACTCGATGGAACTCACAATAAGCACATCGCCAAAATATTATAGTTAAACTTTTATACAGATTATGAATTTATGAAAAATTCAAATTTCATTCATTCCGAGCTTTGTAACTAAATAAAACAATAATTTTCTCTCTTTTCTTTTGAAGAATTCGAAAGCTAAGCTTTCCTTAGTCCCAAACAGTAAACACTTTAACTTCCCGTAAAACCGAACACAGCCTCTACATTAATCGCCCTTGCCTGCAGACTGCGAACTATTTTCAGGAAGCGACTACAATTTTCAGGGCTTCCGGAACCAGGCTGCCGTCGGCGACGCGCCAAACAGTATTTCCTGTTTACTACTTGGTACAGAAGGTAATTGGTTTTATATATACTCTGTAGTGTATAAGTTACGGTAAATGTTGGTCGCCGGTTTATGTCAATTCAACATTTATCTAATTTCGATTGTCCGATCCCCTGCGATTAATCATGCATCAACATTAAAAATAGTGGGTGTTTTTTCACTTAAGCAAATGAGATTTGGCTAGTTAAGTAAAAACATATGATGTAGTTCAAACCTACGATGTAACTTTGCCGCCTATTTAGAATAACCTTATACATTATTTATGGTTGTAATTTCAGATCAATCTGAGGTTGTAATAGGTATAGACTAGCTATTTGACATTAAGTGTATTTTGTTTGATATTTGTGTAATATTTTATATCTTTGTGACTTTGATAATAATATGCTAGTTATTAATTTAATTTGTTCGAGTTATTGTTGTTTACTTATTAACAAGATGTATTTTTCGCACGTGGGTTTAATAAATGTACCAAATCATTTTCATATTTCGGATTTTATAATAGTTATTTAGTGTTTGTAAAATTAATTACATAATACGAGTGCCCTTCTCACGGAAGTATGATGGTACGTCACGAACATTATGTTGGCATAATTACAACAGTCATGCTATGTTTATAGGCTGTATATTAAATAAACGATAAGACTGTTACATACATTATAATAAAAGTAGGTATATCTAAAAGTTAAAGTCCTGTAACCTTTTTTTATTATAAAAGTCATGCTTACCTTTATAAATATAAGAACTGGACTAACAAAATTAATATTAATTTCATTAAGTAAGTACAAAGTCAAACAGTCAAAGTCAAATTTCTTTATTGCAAGTAAGCACGTTGTGTACATTTTTGCACGTCAACTTATATTCGTATATTCTTGAATTTACATTTACACAACTTTGCAAGGAAAAGGTGCCAACGCAGAGGAGAAAAAGTGGCAAAAACTCCCTACATTTAGGAATAACATTTACTTATTCGTGAATATTATTTGTTCAAAGTATTATAATTAAAAAAATCCTACCTGTGATGGAAACAGACTTGAGATTGCATATGATTAATAATTACTTGTTTATAAATAGTAATGTAGAATCATGGAGAAATGAACGACCGGCGAATCTTTTCCCCTTCCTGACTATGAGTCACATAACTCAGAATCAATTAATAATCTATGCTTTAAACCTTCCCATATAAGGAACAAATTGTCACCCCGCGTAGCTAAGCTCGGTTACTCACTGGCTGATAGTAAGGTAGCACCACTATTTGTTACCTGTGTAGACTCGGGCAATAATGGGGTAAACGCCCCATTGCGTGCCCCGGGCCACCCGCGCCCGGCCCGATTGACTCACTCACCTGAAACAAGCGCAAATATGGGGTGAATATGCGTCATATGTCGCTGTCGGCGCAATTTATTGGCTTTGCATTTTTATGTTGATTTCGTACCGAGAGAAATACGCGAACAAGAACATTGTTTGCAAGAAATTGTACGATTTGCATACTCGTATGAATCTCGTCACGTAAGAGCAACGAGTTGTTACTTTCTTGTGTAAAATTGTTTTTGTTTGTTGTGTAATACATTTATGAATAATTAGGTACTTTGTCATCATAAGGTAAATATTACCAAAAGATTCAATTCAACATTTTTGAATGACAACAATGAAAGAGCAAAATCCCTCCTTTCTTTGCTGCGCAGTGCTACGGAATATTACTTATTTACCAATTAATTTATTTATTTATTTAATATCCATTATTTAGTTCAATTTTCGCTTAATTGATATCCAGCTAAAATACGTAAGTAAATACCAATTTCACAATATACAAAGTCATTCATTAGCAAAACCAGCCTTAATAATACCTACATAGCCGTCCAATCGATTAGCTCAAACAAAAATAACACAGAAAGTCGACAATCAGGACCAATCTGAAGGCGCGGTCGGTAGCACGCAGTGCGAATGTGACCGTGAAACTCGCGCACCCTTCCAGTGAAGCCCTTCGCCAGTCACGCAACAAACGTGTAAATTACAAATTCTTCGTGTTCCACTATAGCCCTGCTGGGTGAGCACTTATTTGCGACGTTGCTTTTAAACGCATAACTTCCGTGGTCCAGCTCAAAGAAAACTTATAGAAACTGCTTTCATTGCATTGTTTAAAAACTTAACTAAATGGAAAACTAACTTATATATTAGAAAATTCACAGCCACAAAGAACCCTCAAAGAATCCGTTCTCAAACTGAAACTGGCACACAAAGGCACGAGCCGGGTGAAAAATGCGCTGACAACCGAGTTACCCGGCCGCTGTCATCTCGATCGCACTAGGTCCGAGTGTTCCGCAAATGGAGAGCTTACCCTACACCCGGCCGGACAATGAGAGACGTGCCGACGTGTTGGAGATTTCTTGATATAATTTCCACTAGTTTTATTGTGGAGAACCACAAGAAAATTTATATGTTATAAGTTCAATTGTTAAAGTATCGGTAACTGAACAACTCTTGTTCTGTAATAAGTAAAACGTTTTCATTTACGTATGAAGCTTTAATTTATTCATGTTTAATTGAAAAGTCGTACAAAAAAAGTTTTAAATTATAGTGAGCCATTACTTCAAATTATATTACTTACCTATCAAATGATGCGGAAATAAAAACCTACCATAAACATAGGAAGTATTTTAAAATGTTTTAAGTATAAACAAAAAATTAAAAACGGAACTTTATATTTTTAAATTACGAAGCAGCTTGAGTTTGTCTTTGAAAGGAATTTTTAATTTCGCCATCAAAACTTTCGCCTCGAAGGAAACTTTATTTTACTAACTTTATGAAGGCATTAGTTAGGTAAATTTCAGGAATCCAACCTTATTACAGTTTAATTAAAGTCCTCTTTTACATGAAAACACCTTTTAGCTCCTAATGAATTCTATCTGTGGTAAAGTTAAAAGAAAAGTTGAGGAAAAAATCAGAATTTGACGGAAACAAAAAAGATTTCCCGAAAAGAACAACTTCGGAGTATTCGAAGCTCTTAAGGTCTTCACATACCATCAGGTGAGGTGTATGAAAAACGCGGGTTTAGTTTGTATATTTCTAGAAGAAGAAAAAAACGCTGTTTGTACGGTCTTAAATCTAAATCAATAGAAAAGTATTTCATGGCAAGCATTAAAGTTTAGATTTTCTCAAAAAGTAACTGACGGATTTTTTTAATTCTTCTACAATTACATAACACGTACTCTGAACTATCTACTGAGATTGCCCCCCCCCCCCGTAGCTGACGCAATAGCGCAAAGAACCTTAGAGCTAGCTAAGACCTAACCTAAACCTAATCTAAATCTAGTCTAGGTCTAGACCTAAGGTAAAACCTAGATACCTAACCCCCTCAGAACACCAAAACCTATTAATACCTAAAGTTGAAATACCTAGAGTCGTGAATGAAGATCTAAATAATTAATAAAATGATTAGTGGCGTGATCGTCTTAATGTTTATGCTCATAAAATAAAATGTATTACAATTGTATGTTTGATTAATTCAATTATTATTACGCGACTATTAACAAACGCAAAACGTCGAAGTTGTTTTAATACGGAATTTATGGTGGTATTATTCGCATGTAAAGGCATGCAACTAACCTGTCGGGGCAACTACTGGGTGACTCTCCGCTAGGGCACATGTCTCCGACAGGTGTCTCTCTCAGCGTCCTGTAGATTTAAAATAACAATGCTAACCAAGTTCCACTTTCAAACAAAGGTGATTTCATCGTAAAGATGAAATAGAAACATAATAATTATAAATCAAGATGAGTATTATATAACATTTATAATATGCTTGGGATAATATAGGATCTCTAAATGTTGTCAGATTAGAGTTCGTGATAGTCAGGTTAATACCCAAAGTAACAGTCAATGAACAGTTAGGGTACGTTCCATTCATAAGCTCACGGCACGCGCGAGTATATTTGTTGTTGTATGGCGCCAATTTCGGTACAATAGTTGTCATGCTTAAACAGGTAGATTCCTTACGCTATTGTGTAATTTATATTAACAGGTGTCAGCCTCGGCGACTCGTAACTGGACATCGTCTCGTTCAGATAGCTGTAAGGGCGAACTTACATAGGCCATTTCGTTTGAATATAATTCTCGCGATTTTAATATTTCCCCCAATACGTATTCGGCGTACGTCATGTGTGATATTGTGAGTTTCTGTATAGATAGATTGTCAGAGAGTCTTGGCTTACAGTACCTATAAAGGTAGTACGTCCCTGTTTGGTTATATTTAGTTCCGTAGGTATTCCAGTTCCGTAGGTATTCCAGTTTGGTAGGTATTCCAGTTTGGTAGGTATTCCAGTTTGTTGGGGCTCTGCCCGGTTTGGTGTGTGTCGTAGATGCAGGGGTATAGCTTCGACTACATCTGACGTGTATCCCTAAGGATAAGGCAAGGTGCTGGTTACAATATAAAAAAGTGTTTGTTATTCTCCTTCCATAGAGGTGTGATTGGCATTTAGAGTGCGCCTCGTTTGGGTCGTTCACTCTTGTTATATTAATACATATGATAGATAGAGTCGTATCTCAGAACGTGCATCAGTTTACCCTCCATACATGAGCGGTTACAGAAGGCTGGAACCGCTTTCCTAGGACTATGAATCGGCTCTGTGCAGACAAGATGACGAGAGTACATAGATAAAGTATATAGTGCAAAGTCTTGTATTTTTACCACACCTCTTACATCGATAGTCTAAGAATGAGTGTGCCTTCGGCAGTGTTGATGTGTATGGCTTATGTTCATTCATACATATTTCATGCGCATGTCATGCAAATACATTAAGCTTCCGTGTAGCTGTAAGGAAGGATTATTATTATACATATACAAGGCACTCAGCTGTCGTAGCCTTATGAATGGTTCGTTTTGGCAATACTTAGGACGGTGTCCACTGTGGTATCGAATTGACCTTGTCATTGTGGAGTCATTAAATCCACTTGTAATAATATCATTAAGTACGGGTATCGTCGTGTAAATCGTCGTCACACATTAATTAGTTGTCTGTAATATATCGCATAACGTCAAGTATTTTGGTCAGGTAGTCAGTTGCGATATAAAGTAAATATAAATAGTATAGTTCGATTATATCGTTTGGACAGATCATGTGGCCGTTATAAAGCAACTAGTCCAACATAACAGCAATCTGGACTCATTGTCGTCAGTAGAAGCCGAATTTACACTATTTAGTGTGAATAATAAGTTATAGGAGTACAATAGATGGGTAGTGTCGTCAGTAGAGCACTACTTAGTTTCATAAATAGACTTCTGTCATAGGCAGAACACAGGTACATAGTGTGAATGTAAATTACATAGATGATAGAATGGACTTTTGTCATATAGGCAGAAAGCGGCTAGCACTACTTAGTGTTAATGTAAGTTATATAGATGATGGAATGGACTAAATGTATTGAGTGTTGAGTTTTGTCATAGGCAGAAAGTGGCTAGCACTACTTAGCTTTAGATCTCCGTTGCGATGAGGTTTCCGGGCTCCATATCCATATATACAACACTCACTTTGTCACAATACGTTCGTTATAAAGATCTCATCTTTATATTAATTAATAAAATCTATTGTCACTAATGTAACTAAAATTGTAACTTATAATTTATACTTTCACAGTATTCCGACGTAACTTTTAACGAACCTTTCGAAAGTTATGCGAACTTGACCACGCTCCGAGACAAACTAACTAGATAAATTCATCCCCTAGTGACGCAAAAGCGTCTGCGCATCCATGGCGTCCCCGCTTTGTGATTTAGCTATTGGTCAATATTGGCTCTGCAAAAAACCTAAAGGCGTCGACATTATCTTTAGGGGTTCATTATTGGTTGATTAGGTTTTGGGTGGAGTTTTCCCATGAACTGTGAGAAGAAGTATTTTTAAGTAATTTAGTAGATTTTTTTGTCGCGCCAAATGTTGAAACCACTTACTTTGTCCCCAATGTTTCAATAGATCTCTCAATTGGCGTCTTAGGTTACAACTTTAAAATAACAACGTTCGTTTCTAAAGAATAACCCTAATAAATAAAACAATTGAGTCTTCGAACTGACACTTATAAATATCGCTTTTAAGAAACACACTTTTAGAAAATTTATCGCCTTTCAAAAATACTTAGGACCATAAAATCCATTTCAAAAAAAAAGGAAATAACCTCCAGTATTTTTGGAACTAATTCTTGTCCCTTGAACGCGTCTGTCCAATATAATTTGTATTAAGTACGTAACTGCCATTGCAGTGTACCTATGTCATAATATAATTAGCTCAGTACTTTTTGATTTCCTGCGTTGGGGTGGGTAGCGGTCCATTACATCCCCCTCCCTGAGCATGTGTGGAAATGTGACTAATATTTACGCTCATGTTCACAATAGGTAGGTTTGCTTTCTGAAATTGAACTACCCTTTTACTCACGAATGTTCAATAGGTTCTAAATTCATACATAAATAAACTCACGCCTGTCTCCGTAATGGTAAACAGAGACGATGAAATCAATATGCTGCGATTACTGATACAGCTTCTCCAAACGCATCGTTTCTCGCATTCGTCCACGTACATTCATTTCAGTAAAATGGTTTCTCGCCGCCGCCGACTTTTCCCTTCGCCATGTGTCAAACCTTTCTTACCATCTCTTTAGATAACTCCATATTTATTTGCTCTCTTAGCGATCCCATTAATACGCATATACCTCGTCACTACAGACAATAATCAAAATTATAATAAATCAATTAATTGCCACATTAAATTTTACATAATAGTAAATTAAAACTGGAGTACATGTCCGACCTAGCAGAGACCTAGGAGCGTCTCGTTCCGGCTAGCGGCCGGTTATTAACCGTTAAGAGTGGCAATGGGCGAGACACAGTATCTACCTGCTGGCCATGACTTCACAATGAAGTCAATCACCAGCATTGGTTTTCAGCCTCCACCGTCTTACCTATGAATATAACATGGCATCGAGGGTAATTAAATAATAATTACTAATATATATATAGCTCGATTACCACTGACTCACTCACTCACTCACTGATTGACCGTCCCGTTTAGTCTGAAGGACTCTTCGGAGGTGAATCGTACCAAGACATCAAGGTAAATCCGACAGCAATAAATCGATAAATTAGATCTCATAGCGCAGTGGCTAAGACGCTTTCCGTTACGTAGGCCCGAGTTCGATCTCCAAATTAACAATGAAACAATGATGTTTCCTCGTTCCTTCTTTTTCATCGAATGGAAAATTACGCACATTTATCGTTATCTCTAAACGATAAAGGAAAACATCGTGAGAAAATCTACATGTCTGAGAACAAAACAAACCCCTAAGGCACGTGTATTGTGTAATCATCAATCCGCATTGTACCTGCCTCATGAATCACGGTCTCAGCTTCCTCGATGTAGGCATGTGCCTTAACAGTGTGGACATTCAGACAGACTTCCACTGATTATGAAATTATTTAGTTAGTAATAGCCATAGGCTCTCCTAATTTCTTACTAACAAATAACCATTGCCTATTATGTGTAAATTTTACCTGCTACATTATTATAATAACCATTTTCAATCAATACATCAATCATACCATTGAACCACATGTTCAAAGTCGCTCAGCGAGCTATGGAAAGAGCTATGCTTGGAATTTCTCTGTTTGATAGAATAAGAAACGAGTATATCCGCCAGAAGACAAAAGTGGTTGACATTGCTCATAGAATCAGTAAACTGAAGTGGCAGTGGGCTGGTCACATCTGTCGTAGAACCGATAACCGATGGGGTAGACGAGTTCTCGAATGGAGGCCACTAACGGGTAAACGTAGTGTGGGACGCCCCCCGACCAGATGGAGGGATGACCTTCGCAAAATGGATGGATGCAGAGGGCCGAGCTTAGGGTTGATTGGCGCGCTTTGGGAGAGGCCTACGCCCAGCAGTGGACTGATACGGGCTGATGATGATGATGACATTAATCATTTGAATCAGTATCATTTAGCATGGAAGTACTCTCCCCTCCCAGACTGTAAAATCCTGTAAAACCCCGTAAGTCGCACTGCATCGCCATCCCAAACTACAACTGTTACAACCAGAAAAAAACTAATTGTTATTAGTTCCTCCATCAATGAACTGAGAAAGAATGTAAGTACTCTCCCCTCCCAGACTGTAAAATCCTGTAAAACGCCGTAAGTCAGTGCATCGCCATCCCAAACTACAACTGTTACAACCAGAAAAAAAACTAATTGTTATTAGTTTCTCCGCCAATGAACTGAGAAACCTGAACTATACAAAGCTTAATATGACGCGTCGGCGTCTCTCAATACAACCAGTCAGGTAGTTGCACACCCTTCCCATGCCTCATAATACCACACCATATGATTGTAACTTTTATTTTACTCAACAATTGTTTACGACAAGACTCTTTTACTCAAACTATTGCCGTCATAACCATAAATGTAAACTGTTTTACAATCGTTTATTTTATTGACGTTTTATTTTGAACAGAGTTTCAAACTCTCTCTATGCAACTATTGCTTTAGTGACGGGGTAATTAAGTAATAGACGCGCGTCAGACTATTCTTTCTTTCCTCAGCAGATGGCCCAGACCCTGCGCAAACTATTGTAAAAACAAAGGAGTGACAAATTGTAAAGCAGTGTTCACTGCGCAACCGTAACAATGTTTTATCATCTATTATTATTTCCCGCATTTGTAGCAAGTTTTATTTTAAGTCCAAATGTTTTATTTTATGAGCTATTCTTTATTTTTCCTACGTTGTGTATTTTTTTGTTCCCTAAAATGTATTGAAATTAAACAATAAATTCTACGTTGTGTTGTGTAGTAACCCAAACCCTTTTATCTCGTTGCAAAAATAATTTAACAAATTTTTATCTACTATTTCGATAGACAAAGTAATCAGTCAACTCATTAGTGCATTTAATGACGAAATCCTGGGACACCGGCAACAGATGAGATTGCCCCCCCCCGTAGCTGACGCAATAGCGCAAAGAACCTTAGAGCTAGCTAAGACCTAACCTAAACCTAATCTAAATCTAGTCTAGGTCTAGACCTAAGGTAAAACCTAGATACCTAACCCCCTCAGAACACCAAAACCTATTAATACCTAAAGTTGAAATACCTAGAGTCGTGAATGAAGATCTAAATAATTAATAAAATGATTAGTGGCGTGATCGTCTTAATGTTTATGCTCATAAAATAAAATGTATTACAATTGTATGTTTGATTAATTCAATTATTATTACGCGACTATTAACAAACGCAAAACGTCGAAGTTGTTTTAATACGGAATTTATGGTGGTATTATTCGCATGTAAAGGCATGCAACTAACCTGTCGGGGCAACTACTGGGTGACTCTCCGCTAGGGCACATGTCTCCGACAGGTGTCTCTCTCAGCGTCCTGTAGATTTAAAATAACAATGCTAACCAAGTTCCACTTTCAAACAAAGGTGATTTCATCGTAAAGATGAAATAGAAACATAATAATTATAAATCAAGATGAGTATTATATAACATTTATAATATGCTTGGGATAATATAGGATCTCTAAATGTTGTCAGATTAGAGTTCGTGATAGTCAGGTTAATACCCAAAGTAACAGTCAATGAACAGTTAGGGTACGTTCCATTCATAAGCTCACGGCACGCGCGAGTATATTTGTTGTTGTATGGCGCCAATTTCGGTACAATAGTTGTCATGCTTAAACAGGTAGATTCCTTACGCTATTGTGTAATTTATATTAACAGGTGTCAGCCTCGGCGACTCGTAACTGGACATCGTCTCGTTCAGATAGCTGTAAGGGCGAACTTACATAGGCCATTTCGTTTGAATATAATTCTCGCGATTTTAATATTTCCCCCAATACGTATTCGGCGTACGTCATGTGTGATATTGTGAGTTTCTGTATAGATAGATTGTCAGAGAGTCTTGGCTTACAGTACCTATAAAGGTAGTACGTCCCTGTTTGGTTATATTTAGTTCCGTAGGTATTCCAGTTCCGTAGGTATTCCAGTTTGGTAGGTATTCCAGTTTGGTAGGTATTCCAGTTTGTTGGGGCTCTGCCCGGTTTGGTGTGTGTCGTAGATGCAGGGGTATAGCTTCGACTACATCTGACGTGTATCCCTAAGGATAAGGCAAGGTGCTGGTTACAATATAAAAAAGTGTTTGTTATTCTCCTTCCATAGAGGTGTGATTGGCATTTAGAGTGCGCCTCGTTTGGGTCGTTCACTCTTGTTATATTAATACATATGATAGATAGAGTCGTATCTCAGAACGTGCATCAGTTTACCCTCCATACATGAGCGGTTACAGAAGGCTGGAACCGCTTTCCTAGGACTATGAATCGGCTCTGTGCAGACAAGATGACGAGAGTACATAGATAAAGTATATAGTGCAAAGTCTTGTATTTTTACCACACCTCTTACATCGATAGTCTAAGAATGAGTGTGCCTTCGGCAGTGTTGATGTGTATGGCTTATGTTCATTCATACATATTTCATGCGCATGTCATGCAAATACATTAAGCTTCCGTGTAGCTGTAAGGAAGGATTATTATTATACATATACAAGGCACTCAGCTGTCGTAGCCTTATGAATGGTTCGTTTTGGCAATACTTAGGACGGTGTCCACTGTGGTATCGAATTGACCTTGTCATTGTGGAGTCATTAAATCCACTTGTAATAATATCATTAAGTACGGGTATCGTCGTGTAAATCGTCGTCACACATTAATTAGTTGTCTGTAATATATCGCATAACGTCAAGTATTTTGGTCAGGTAGTCAGTTGCGATATAAAGTAAATATAAATAGTATAGTTCGATTATATCGTTTGGACAGATCATGTGGCCGTTATAAAGCAACTAGTCCAACATAACAGCAATCTGGACTCATTGTCGTCAGTAGAAGCCGAATTTACACTATTTAGTGTGAATAATAAGTTATAGGAGTACAATAGATGGGTAGTGTCGTCAGTAGAGCACTACTTAGTTTCATAAATAGACTTCTGTCATAGGCAGAACACAGGTACATAGTGTGAATGTAAATTACATAGATGATAGAATGGACTTTTGTCATATAGGCAGAAAGCGGCTAGCACTACTTAGTGTTAATGTAAGTTATATAGATGATGGAATGGACTAAATGTATTGAGTGTTGAGTTTTGTCATAGGCAGAAAGTGGCTAGCACTACTTAGCTTTAGATCTCCGTTGCGATGAGGTTTCCGGGCTCCATATCCATATATACAACACTCACTTTGTCACAATACGTTCGTTATAAAGATCTCATCTTTATATTAATTAATAAAATCTATTGTCACTAATGTAACTAAAATTGTAACTTATAATTTATACTTTCACAGTATTCCGACGTAACTTTTAACGAACCTTTCGAAAGTTATGCGAACTTGACCACGCTCCGAGACAAACTAACTAGATAAATTCATCCCCTAGTGACGCAAAAGCGTCTGCGCATCCATGGCGTCCCCGCTTTGTGATTTAGCTATTGGTCAATATTGGCTCTGCAAAAAACCTAAAGGCGTCGACATTATCTTTAGGGGTTCATTATTGGTTGATTAGGTTTTGGGTGGAGTTTTCCCATGAACTGTGAGAAGAAGTATTTTTAAGTAATTTAGTAGATTTTTTTGTCGCGCCAAATGTTGAAACCACTTACTTTGTCCCCAATGTTTCAATAGATCTCTCAATTGGCGTCTTAGGTTACAACTTTAAAATAACAACGTTCGTTTCTAAAGAATAACCCTAATAAATAAAACAATTGAGTCTTCGAACTGACACTTATAAATATCGCTTTTAAGAAACACACTTTTAGAAAATTTATCGCCTTTCAAAAATACTTAGGACCATAAAATCCATTTCAAAAAAAAAGGAAATAACCTCCAGTATTTTTGGAACTAATTCTTGTCCCTTGAACGCGTCTGTCCAATATAATTTGTATTAAGTACGTAACTGCCATTGCAGTGTACCTATGTCATAATATAATTAGCTCAGTACTTTTTGATTTCCTGCGTTGGGGTGGGTAGCGGTCCATTACATCCCCCTCCCTGAGCATGTGTGGAAATGTGACTAATATTTACGCTCATGTTCACAATAGGTAGGTTTGCTTTCTGAAATTGAACTACCCTTTTACTCACGAATGTTCAATAGGTTCTAAATTCATACATAAATAAACTCACGCCTGTCTCCGTAATGGTAAACAGAGACGATGAAATCAATATGCTGCGATTACTGATACAGCTTCTCCAAACGCATCGTTTCTCGCATTCGTCCACGTACATTCATTTCAGTAAAATGGTTTCTCGCCGCCGCCGACTTTTCCCTTCGCCATGTGTCAAACCTTTCTTACCATCTCTTTAGATAACTCCATATTTATTTGCTCTCTTAGCGATCCCATTAATACGCATATACCTCGTCACTACAGACAATAATCAAAATTATAATAAATCAATTAATTGCCACATTAAATTTTACATAATAGTAAATTAAAACTGGAGTACATGTCCGACCTAGCAGAGACCTAGGAGCGTCTCGTTCCGGCTAGCGGCCGGTTATTAACCGTTAAGAGTGGCAATGGGCGAGACACAGTATCTACCTGCTGGCCATGACTTCACAATGAAGTCAATCACCAGCATTGGTTTTCAGCCTCCACCGTCTTACCTATGAATATAACATGGCATCGAGGGTAATTAAATAATAATTACTAATATATATATAGCTCGATTACCACTGACTCACTCACTCACTCACTGATTGACCGTCCCGTTTAGTCTGAAGGACTCTTCGGAGGTGAATCGTACCAAGACATCAAGGTAAATCCGACAGCAATAAATCGATAAATTAGATCTCATAGCGCAGTGGCTAAGACGCTTTCCGTTACGTAGGCCCGAGTTCGATCTCCAAATTAACAATGAAACAATGATGTTTCCTCGTTCCTTCTTTTTCATCGAATGGAAAATTACGCACATTTATCGTTATCTCTAAACGATAAAGGAAAACATCGTGAGAAAATCTACATGTCTGAGAACAAAACAAACCCCTAAGGCACGTGTATTGTGTAATCATCAATCCGCATTGTACCTGCCTCATGAATCACGGTCTCAGCTTCCTCGATGTAGGCATGTGCCTTAACAGTGTGGACATTCAGACAGACTTCCACTGATTATGAAATTATTTAGTTAGTAATAGCCATAGGCTCTCCTAATTTCTTACTAACAAATAACCATTGCCTATTATGTGTAAATTTTACCTGCTACATTATTATAATAACCATTTTCAATCAATACATCAATCATACCATTGAACCACATGTTCAAAGTCGCTCAGCGAGCTATGGAAAGAGCTATGCTTGGAATTTCTCTGTTTGATAGAATAAGAAACGAGTATATCCGCCAGAAGACAAAAGTGGTTGACATTGCTCATAGAATCAGTAAACTGAAGTGGCAGTGGGCTGGTCACATCTGTCGTAGAACCGATAACCGATGGGGTAGACGAGTTCTCGAATGGAGGCCACTAACGGGTAAACGTAGTGTGGGACGCCCCCCGACCAGATGGAGGGATGACCTTCGCAAAATGGATGGATGCAGAGGGCCGAGCTTAGGGTTGATTGGCGCGCTTTGGGAGAGGCCTACGCCCAGCAGTGGACTGATACGGGCTGATGATGATGATGACATTAATCATTTGAATCAGTATCATTTAGCATGGAAGTACTCTCCCCTCCCAGACTGTAAAATCCTGTAAAACCCCGTAAGTCGCACTGCATCGCCATCCCAAACTACAACTGTTACAACCAGAAAAAAACTAATTGTTATTAGTTCCTCCATCAATGAACTGAGAAAGAATGTAAGTACTCTCCCCTCCCAGACTGTAAAATCCTGTAAAACGCCGTAAGTCAGTGCATCGCCATCCCAAACTACAACTGTTACAACCAGAAAAAAAACTAATTGTTATTAGTTTCTCCGCCAATGAACTGAGAAACCTGAACTATACAAAGCTTAATATGACGCGTCGGCGTCTCTCAATACAACCAGTCAGGTAGTTGCACACCCTTCCCATGCCTCATAATACCACACCATATGATTGTAACTTTTATTTTACTCAACAATTGTTTACGACAAGACTCTTTTACTCAAACTATTGCCGTCATAACCATAAATGTAAACTGTTTTACAATCGTTTATTTTATTGACGTTTTATTTTGAACAGAGTTTCAAACTCTCTCTATGCAACTATTGCTTTAGTGACGGGGTAATTAAGTAATAGACGCGCGTCAGACTATTCTTTCTTTCCTCAGCAGATGGCCCAGACCCTGCGCAAACTATTGTAAAAACAAAGGAGTGACAAATTGTAAAGCAGTGTTCACTGCGCAACCGTAACAATGTTTTATCATCTATTATTATTTCCCGCATTTGTAGCAAGTTTTATTTTAAGTCCAAATGTTTTATTTTATGAGCTATTCTTTATTTTTCCTACGTTGTGTATTTTTTTGTTCCCTAAAATGTATTGAAATTAAACAATAAATTCTACGTTGTGTTGTGTAGTAACCCAAACCCTTTTATCTCGTTGCAAAAATAATTTAACAAATTTTTATCTACTATTTCGATAGACAAAGTAATCAGTCAACTCATTAGTGCATTTAATGACGAAATCCTGGGACACCGGCAACAGATGAGATTGCCCCCCCCCGTAGCTGACGCAATAGCGCAAAGAACCTTAGAGCTAGCTAAGACCTAACCTAAACCTAATCTAAATCTAGTCTAGGTCTAGACCTAAGGTAAAACCTAGATACCTAACCCCCTCAGAACACCAAAACCTATTAATACCTAAAGTTGAAATACCTAGAGTCGTGAATGAAGATCTAAATAATTAATAAAATGATTAGTGGCGTGATCGTCTTAATGTTTATGCTCATAAAATAAAATGTATTACAATTGTATGTTTGATTAATTCAATTATTATTACGCGACTATTAACAAACGCAAAACGTCGAAGTTGTTTTAATACGGAATTTATGGTGGTATTATTCGCATGTAAAGGCATGCAACTAACCTGTCGGGGCAACTACTGGGTGACTCTCCGCTAGGGCACATGTCTCCGACAGGTGTCTCTCTCAGCGTCCTGTAGATTTAAAATAACAATGCTAACCAAGTTCCACTTTCAAACAAAGGTGATTTCATCGTAAAGATGAAATAGAAACATAATAATTATAAATCAAGATGAGTATTATATAACATTTATAATATGCTTGGGATAATATAGGATCTCTAAATGTTGTCAGATTAGAGTTCGTGATAGTCAGGTTAATACCCAAAGTAACAGTCAATGAACAGTTAGGGTACGTTCCATTCATAAGCTCACGGCACGCGCGAGTATATTTGTTGTTGTATGGCGCCAATTTCGGTACAATAGTTGTCATGCTTAAACAGGTAGATTCCTTACGCTATTGTGTAATTTATATTAACAGGTGTCAGCCTCGGCGACTCGTAACTGGACATCGTCTCGTTCAGATAGCTGTAAGGGCGAACTTACATAGGCCATTTCGTTTGAATATAATTCTCGCGATTTTAATATTTCCCCCAATACGTATTCGGCGTACGTCATGTGTGATATTGTGAGTTTCTGTATAGATAGATTGTCAGAGAGTCTTGGCTTACAGTACCTATAAAGGTAGTACGTCCCTGTTTGGTTATATTTAGTTCCGTAGGTATTCCAGTTCCGTAGGTATTCCAGTTTGGTAGGTATTCCAGTTTGGTAGGTATTCCAGTTTGTTGGGGCTCTGCCCGGTTTGGTGTGTGTCGTAGATGCAGGGGTATAGCTTCGACTACATCTGACGTGTATCCCTAAGGATAAGGCAAGGTGCTGGTTACAATATAAAAAAGTGTTTGTTATTCTCCTTCCATAGAGGTGTGATTGGCATTTAGAGTGCGCCTCGTTTGGGTCGTTCACTCTTGTTATATTAATACATATGATAGATAGAGTCGTATCTCAGAACGTGCATCAGTTTACCCTCCATACATGAGCGGTTACAGAAGGCTGGAACCGCTTTCCTAGGACTATGAATCGGCTCTGTGCAGACAAGATGACGAGAGTACATAGATAAAGTATATAGTGCAAAGTCTTGTATTTTTACCACACCTCTTACATCGATAGTCTAAGAATGAGTGTGCCTTCGGCAGTGTTGATGTGTATGGCTTATGTTCATTCATACATATTTCATGCGCATGTCATGCAAATACATTAAGCTTCCGTGTAGCTGTAAGGAAGGATTATTATTATACATATACAAGGCACTCAGCTGTCGTAGCCTTATGAATGGTTCGTTTTGGCAATACTTAGGACGGTGTCCACTGTGGTATCGAATTGACCTTGTCATTGTGGAGTCATTAAATCCACTTGTAATAATATCATTAAGTACGGGTATCGTCGTGTAAATCGTCGTCACACATTAATTAGTTGTCTGTAATATATCGCATAACGTCAAGTATTTTGGTCAGGTAGTCAGTTGCGATATAAAGTAAATATAAATAGTATAGTTCGATTATATCGTTTGGACAGATCATGTGGCCGTTATAAAGCAACTAGTCCAACATAACAGCAATCTGGACTCATTGTCGTCAGTAGAAGCCGAATTTACACTATTTAGTGTGAATAATAAGTTATAGGAGTACAATAGATGGGTAGTGTCGTCAGTAGAGCACTACTTAGTTTCATAAATAGACTTCTGTCATAGGCAGAACACAGGTACATAGTGTGAATGTAAATTACATAGATGATAGAATGGACTTTTGTCATATAGGCAGAAAGCGGCTAGCACTACTTAGTGTTAATGTAAGTTATATAGATGATGGAATGGACTAAATGTATTGAGTGTTGAGTTTTGTCATAGGCAGAAAGTGGCTAGCACTACTTAGCTTTAGATCTCCGTTGCGATGAGGTTTCCGGGCTCCATATCCATATATACAACACTCACTTTGTCACAATACGTTCGTTATAAAGATCTCATCTTTATATTAATTAATAAAATCTATTGTCACTAATGTAACTAAAATTGTAACTTATAATTTATACTTTCACAGTATTCCGACGTAACTTTTAACGAACCTTTCGAAAGTTATGCGAACTTGACCACGCTCCGAGACAAACTAACTAGATAAATTCATCCCCTAGTGACGCAAAAGCGTCTGCGCATCCATGGCGTCCCCGCTTTGTGATTTAGCTATTGGTCAATATTGGCTCTGCAAAAAACCTAAAGGCGTCGACATTATCTTTAGGGGTTCATTATTGGTTGATTAGGTTTTGGGTGGAGTTTTCCCATGAACTGTGAGAAGAAGTATTTTTAAGTAATTTAGTAGATTTTTTTGTCGCGCCAAATGTTGAAACCACTTACTTTGTCCCCAATGTTTCAATAGATCTCTCAATTGGCGTCTTAGGTTACAACTTTAAAATAACAACGTTCGTTTCTAAAGAATAACCCTAATAAATAAAACAATTGAGTCTTCGAACTGACACTTATAAATATCGCTTTTAAGAAACACACTTTTAGAAAATTTATCGCCTTTCAAAAATACTTAGGACCATAAAATCCATTTCAAAAAAAAAGGAAATAACCTCCAGTATTTTTGGAACTAATTCTTGTCCCTTGAACGCGTCTGTCCAATATAATTTGTATTAAGTACGTAACTGCCATTGCAGTGTACCTATGTCATAATATAATTAGCTCAGTACTTTTTGATTTCCTGCGTTGGGGTGGGTAGCGGTCCATTACACTACTAACAAAATAATTTTTGCAATCGGTTAAGTAGTTTTTGAGGAAACAGTTACTTTACTTGGACTGCTTATATACTTTTCTGTTTCCAACTGTACTCTGTCCATCTGGCGATTGTGGGACTATTGAATTATCTATAAAAGTTTGCGATAAAGAAATAAATATGTATACCTATACAGACAATATACGTACCGTATATTATATGTATTATGTGCGTGAATCTATCCGTAATCCGTATTATACCCACAAAGACAATTTCGAATTTCATGTAGGCGCCTTTGAAGCTGACATTCATTGTCCTAAATAGAGTTACGTAATAACGAAACACCTAAGAAATACGTAATCCTGATGAAAGCTTACCATATTCGCTATAAGGTAAACGGCACTATTATTGTACAGCAACAGTGATTGTTCATCTTTAAAAACGAACGTAACAAATTACAATATTAATATCAAAAGATATCCTAATCTGGGTTTGCACTATTTAGAGATAATAACTATTTTTCATGATATAACTTTTTATAACAGGATGTTGACATGCTCATAGGATCAGCAAATGGTTCAATTTACTGTAACTTGCGTAGGTATGTAATATGTGTTACGATAACAATTTTTTTTTCGGAACTTTTTTTTCCATTTTTTTGAGTATAATATTTTGGTATTTTAGAATTAAAACTATAGTGAGCCATTACTACAAATTATTATATATAAACGGATATCACTCACTTCTATTGTTGAAGTCGGCAATTAGGTAGACCGACAGTTTCGACCGATTTCGACGATCTTTTTCAAGCCGACTTCAACAATAGAAGTGAGTGATATCCGTTTATGTATAACAATATTTTGGTCTATTGAGAGCACTAAGTTAAAATTGATGGGAATATTGGTAAAATGAATGCAGCGTCACATAATTATATATGCAAATCTTTTAACCTGTCAATAATTGTGTCATTTACCCTTCGTTTACTCGGAATTCCCGTAACAGAATTACCGGGTTGCGTGCAAGAAGACATATCCTTTTGTTCCGCTATCTAATGGCTCCCGTAACGAGTCAATTATTTCGCAGCGCGGCGCGTGCGTCGTTATTTTTTAACTCCATGGTTTATGAGCACTCCGTGAAATTATTTAATACTGTATTTTGCGGTCTAACCCAGAGAGTATACACCATGGTGTATACTCGAAAATATCTACAAGTTAAATCATTTTTTATTCTATTTTGAAAAAATCTTAACCTTAAAGAGGCCCCCCGTATACTTTTTCTATTTTCCATTGTACTTGAGGATCCGACATAGTATTAGATGGGGTGCCAAAGAACTACATTGGCAGTCGTTGAGTTACACAAATGGAATTCGAAGCCCGTTTAAAACGTAAATTCTCCTTCCATTTAAGTACAGAAGATGCTTAATTCGCACCCCTTAACGCTTAGTAGAGATACCAAAATGGCGGATATGACACCACGTGACTCATCGCCATTTTGTTTTTTTCTCTTCAAAATTATTAGTCTTCTGATCACATCACTAAACTGGACAAATCAGTGGTAATCGGACTATATACAATACAGGGTGTAACGGAAAGAGATTATATATTTTCTTGGACTTCATGTGATTGGTTGTTAGAAAAGCGTTCAAAAGTTAATGTTTGCGGCCTAACTCATCTTATCACGACCCAAAGGTTAACTTAGTTCTATAATATGAAAGTCCGTTTGCAAGTCCCGTTATTCATAACTTGGCAACTAATTCAACCGTAACGGTTTTACGGGTTGTCATAAATCGCCCGGGCGTTGTTTTAAGGGAAGTTTTCTCACAAATGTTCCTCCACGGGGAACGGCATCACAAGACTATTTTATAGTTTAGGATAAAATATGGTCGGCTTTATCGTATTCCTAATGTTTTTTGTTTGAATTTACATATTATACAGAGTGTTGTTTATTTACGTAATACATATATCGAAAATTATATGATACTAATAATTTATAGACAATACTTGGAGAATAGAATTTAAATTAGTTTAAATATAAAAAAAATATTTCGAAGCATTAATAAATGTACAGTTTTAAGAGTGCAAAATTTTAATCTGACTTCACAGTAAAGTACCTCGTTGCTAAATAGAGACAACATGCACCGCACCTTGTATTTATAAAATACAATGTGATTGGTGTAAAAAATACAATTTATTTATTTTGCATACGCTTCTGTGATGTCAATGTTCAGATACCGAATGGAACACCGTCAAGTTATCTATTGACGTCAATACCTACAATATACTAATGTCCGTAGGCACCTAATCATCATAGCTAGGAGGCTATTGCACAATCAAACCCGAAACAATGGCCGTCTCGTCAGGACAATGGCGCGGAGCCATCGGGGCGTACACCAGATAACGGGAACCAGCTATATTTCACTGCCCCACCGCCACTTCACTCGCCCGACTAATTTACGAGACGAAGGAAGCCAGTAAAAGTTTGAGACGCGGAATCGGATGAAATATTCCTTTCGATTTGGTGAAACGAATTAGAATATTTTTCGAGATTTCTTCGCAGATATATCTGGTGAAACGAAGAGAACGACTTCAGGTAGGTACAGTCGGAGGTTTGACGGTTAGGACTTTGTACATGGAAGAAAAACGAATAAACAGACACAGAATATAATTCTAGCCGCGATATATTGTAATTATAGCCGCTTAATAATACTACAAAGGCTCGAAGCGATAAAAACTACTAAACGGTGATTTAATTTAACAATTGCTGAATCACCGATTTTGTATGGCGAAATCAAGCTGCATGGCGTACGTATACCACCATTTTAGTGAACATAATCACTACAGGCACTAAAAATTTCATAACTTTAGTCCTTTCTAATAAAGTTGCGACCTGAAACTCGTGCTATATTATCTGTAATGTAGCTCCATTGTGATATATTGAGTCTTTATCTATAGACATATCTTCCTCAAACCGAATCAACGTGTAAACGATCCATACAAAAGTCGTTCCGTGTATAGACCATAACAATGATAATTATCATCAAAATACCCAGTGGAAACGACAGTAGATTTGTACAAGCAAGCAAACAGCTCTTATTGCAAGTTCCTATTTACCCCAACGGCCCTTCCAAAGCCCTTATGACCCAGTTAGGTGGGCTAAAGCTCCATTTCTCCCCACTCTCTCCCGTTCCGTTCCCACTCCGGGAGATGTATTGACAATAAAGGCTTGTTCTAACAGAGCTACAATTCTGTCGAGGCTTTAGGCAGAATTGAACATTTCTATTCTATTAAAAATATAGCTTTTGTTATTTGAAATTCAAATGTATTTTAGGTAGGTTTACGTTCTATGGAACCCTTAAAAGCTTGCTAGAAAACCACGAACATATTCTTGTTAAATTACCGGGTAATATAATGGTCATTATTTTTCCTGTTATAAAACTGGTTAAGTATCTAATAGAACGGAGGGGTTATATGGCGTAGCATGACATTTTTGTGATATCGTAGTAGCCAACTCTTATTCTAATCCTAAACGCAGATGTCACTGTCGCTCATATTATGCTATATTGGCATGTTATCTTAAATTAGCGACGATTATATTTAACGTGCGCACTCTGGAATCGCCACAAATGGACCACAGATGTGAACAGCCGTGGACCACGAGCAATAATCCAGTTTTTGATAGCTAGAATCTAAATTCGGTATTGATTGTATATGGACTTTACTGAGGTAATTTTATTAGGCGCTATATCAACAGTTTACACACACAAAAGTACAGCTAACAGCAGATCAAGTGTAACACTTTGGACTTGGGACCATTTTTTATAATCTGCGTTGTAAGATTTAAAATTGTACTGCAAGTGTTACCATTGATCTGCTGTTGGCCGTACTTCGTGTAACCAGGTTTCCTTTCCATGATTTTCTTTAATGTACGTACCTTCTATCAAAAACCTAAAACTAAACATTGGTGTATGGATTGACCTGAAGATCGAATCTTATTTCTCTGTTATGAATGTTCAATATTAACCATATCACCACCGAGATATGTACAGGTAATAATTTAAATACACCTCAGAAACAAGTGTTCATTATAATAACAAAAATTATAGAAAATGTGTAAAAGATTATGGAAATTAGAGCAACCAACTGGAAAAAGTTTATGAAATTTTAAGTCGCAAATCGAATATTATAATGAGGCCTAAAGCACTCATTTGCCTTTATTAAAATAATATTAAGCCCCGACCTTCCATTTATAATGAGGTAGGCAGTTATTAAAGGGACCTAACTCATTATCATTCGAGTCACCCGCAGATTAACAAAGAAAAGAGACATTTTTAAATTAACACGTATTAAGTGTTGCGTTAATATTTCGAGGCTATCTTGCCTAGTAGCATAGAATACTAATTCTGTTATTAATTATTAGTCAGTGATTCCATTTTTACGATTCTATGATCATTGATTCTAGGAACCTTGGATATGTCGCTGATTTTTACCCGACTGACAAAAGAAGGAGGAATGTAATGTTTTTCGACTGCTGTGGCTTAATGGATTTTTTTTGAAGGTATCGTTAGATTTATCGTGATCAAGAATTTGCCATACTGGGCGCTTTCATAATTTATCGTAGCACGGCACGACACGATTACGTACGATTTTATCGTCACGATAAAATAGGAAGGCAAAATGTAAGGAATAGACGTGCTCACCATGACGTCTATGGATGACATGACATCTTTTGGTATTACAAATATCAATACACCATTGAAAGCAATCGGTATCTAACCATGTGTAATTGTAATAGAGTTCAATGAATTTCATGATATTAGTTTCACAATCCCATTTATGTGTCTGTCATGTATGCTCCACTTTCTCGACGACGTCTCATCAACACGATAACTTGGAAAAATCACTCTCGATTGAGGGCAATGTGGCCCAGCCTCCGGGAGATACGCAATATGGCGTATTCATGAGAAAAATACAAAATAATACTCACTCACAGGGTGTAAACAAGTTCTGAAACTCAATCGTGTAGGAGATTTATTATTTTTTTTAGTGCTTACTTATATAATTATAGGGTAATAAAAGACATTGCCACATTTCAATGGAGCTTTGCCCCACCTACAAAACTACGTGACCATTTAAGCTGTTCCTATCATTTTGTTGGGGTCTTATTACAGGTTTCATATTGCATAATCATAATCAGTATCATTTTCTACTACTCTCGCAACTCCTATAGAAGAATAACAAAAACAATGAATAAATCGCTTCGATTTCTTACTATTTTCTGAATTTTTAATAAGCTGTTATTTTCGAATCGCAACTTGTACAAAACTTTTTTTTAACCAATAATTTTAATAAAAAACGGAGATATTTATACATTTATTCGTTATCTTGTACAACTTGCGGTTGATGGTGGGGCAGAATCTGGCATAGTCAGTTTATAAAAACAATTTATCAAATCAAAAAAAAAATGTTTATTTTACCAGTGCTTATACATAATCTACAAAAGTTAGTCCAAACAAATTATAAAACATCACAAAAATTCAGAATAAAAGTATTACCCACTCATTAATTATATCATACTTACTTTAATAATTAAAGTGACGCAAACCTCCGAGTGAGCAATGCATCCCTCTCCGACCGCTTAGCCAGAAAGAGAAGTCGTAGTAGGTGGTAGTTCATTATACCAACAACGTCTGCATATCATCGCCTGCGAGCCTTTACTGATGGCTGTGTATTATTTTATTTATTCTCTTTATTATTATTTTATAGACATTTGACATGACTTAGGTAATTTAATAAGTAATGAATTTACATGGAGTGGGTAATTAATTAGCCACCATGTGGAAAGTGAACACTTTCAACGTGTGGGTTTTGTGTAGGTTAGTTGGAAAATATTATTAAGTATTGAGAATCTTTGATTGTATTCTTTATTTTAAATCTTTGCTATTTTTATAACATCCTGTAGGCGAAGTTAGGTCACGCAAGTGTTTTTTATATTCTACGTGTACTTCAGGCGATGCCTCATCGTAAAACTTATCAAAGTCTAAGATCTCGAGTTATGGTAGGGTTTATTTTTAAACTACTTTTGGGTAAGTAAGTGTAGTAAGAAACAGGGCAGTGGGATGCAGTAGTTATGACTTCACCGAAATTATCATAGGAATAGCATTAAGAAACCTGAGCGATACTGTAAATTAAGAACCAAAAATTTGATTCTAGCAAGTTAAAGATTTTTTACTGGAATTAAAATTATTTTATTTTTAAAATAATTATACTTTTCAGTGTCTGTAATTTTTTAGCTACACAGCTATTTTCTTTTGTCTTTTACTTGCGATAACTATATTTTTTGTTCTTAATTTAAAGTCACTTTTGATTGGCAATATCGCTTTGGTTTCTAAATGTATTCCGATGTATTCTGTGACGTCAACCCTTTGCTTATAAAAAAACATGTCGAATATCCTATTGATGTTGTTCGAACTTCATTGTATATAATCATGAATAGTACAAATATTATTACATCCCTTACTTACCCCATCTGACGTCAATGTGACGGCTATCGTCAATCTCAAGGTTATGACGAAGGTTTACTTTGCGCAAGAGCCTTTGGTAAAGGAATCGAATGAGGTAACAAAGATCTAATCTTGGCTTTGGGTTGTATAGGTTACTTACGTATTTGACGAAGAGTTTATAAACAATTTCAAAAAGGGGGGTTAGTTATCTGTTAATTTTCTATGAAATATAAGAAGATCCCTATTTCCATCATAACCGATACACCCACTTCTAACGTAATAGCAAAAGAACTTTAAAAATAAAAGGTTAACCAAATATATTGCGTATATGTAATATTAAGGATGGAGGAGGCGGACAGAGATGGGTGGAAAAAGAGGGAGGAGACCTTTGCCCAGCAGTGGGACGACAGGTTATAAAGACAGGTTATTAAAAATACTAACCTTAAATAATGTTCAACTACACACATTTTTAAGTTTTGGAGAAAAACCATCTAAAGAAACAATTGCAATTGCATTCCCAAGAAAAACATAGCTTACATTCTTAACTACTTAACTAACGAAGATGAAGAAGATGATGAAAGATGGGACGGCCTTTGGTGTGGGACGCAACCTGCGTCGACACCCTTGCGCCGTCGCATCTTCCAGCTACGTCCAGTAAGGTCGGCGCTGCGGCCAGCACAGCGGAAAATCTCAAACGGCGCAAATATGCAGTCCTCGGGGATAACTACATATTTGAGCCGTTTGAGGTGGAGACGCTGGGACCATGGGGGCCGGGAGCACACCGCATCGCGAAAGAATTGTCGCGGCGCCTGGTCGAGGCATCGCGTGACCAAAAGGCTGGTACATACTTCGCCCAGCGCGTTAGCCTCGCTATACAGCGGGGCAACGCGGCCAGCCTTTTGGGCACGCTGCCAATTGTGGGGGACCTGGGACAAGTTTTTTATCTTTAAATTTTTATTTGTACATATAGTTTTAGTTTATTTCATTTAGTTTTTAATAGGTTGTGTGATACCTAATTGTTAATGTGTAAGTAGTAGTAGATTATCCTAAAATAAATTACTTAACTAACTACATAAATATTACCTCATAACTAACCTTTTACCGTGATATGCATCTAGAGCTCATTAAACTACGAAACTCTACAAACTGTTATTTTATTTAAACCGTCGTTCAAACTGAAACCTCAGTGCACAAACCAGTCTGACAACAAAACAAACAATATAAACTGCAAACTCTACGTTCCCATACTCTACTGTTTACGCAAACAAAATCCCCGAGTCGTAGGGGAGTTGCTCTACAAAACTCTACGAAGTGCAAGCTTGCTACTTCCTGAGATATGGACGTTCAAATTTGAACACAAAAAGTTTTAGTTTAAGTTCTACCTATACTGATTCTTCGTACAGTTTAACTCAAATAAAAGTAAGTATATACTAGCAAATAATAATAATCACCGATATCGTCGATCGTGTTAATCAACACGGAAAGAAAAGATTAGTTGATGTAGTAAAACCGTTACAAATAGGGACAGCCAAGTGTTATGCTGTTTTTGCTATTTGATATTTTAGCTAGTTTGATTGGTTATTGTTTACAATTAGGTATTTGCCCCTGACTGGCAAGGCCGTAATTGTTTTAGCTCAAAATCTACAGTTTTGCTGCTACAGGCAACCTTATTTTTCAGTGCATTCTCCACGGAAATAATAATAATATTAGTTCTAGGCTATTGATCTAAACTCTGTAATCAAATTCATATCGCATGCAAGTACATTAATTTATGTACATCAATATTTTTTTTTAATTTACATCACTTTTCAAGGAAAAAATTTCAAGTGCCAACTCTGATGATAAAAAGTCGCAAAAACACGTTGATATAGTTTAGGTAGGTATAAGGTAAAATCGAATACCCATTTTGCCGTGACTTTTGATCATACGCCTACGTTTTTATATCAAAAGCCGGATTTCGTCATAAGCCTGCGACTTAAAGTATATAAATAACTAAGCTTCTAACAATTTCTGACTCTCTATAGTAGGTACTTAAAGGTACAGTCTAACTCAGATGAATGTATACAAGGGACGAAAATACAGGATGGATTTTTAAAATTATTTTTCAATTAGTAGTTATTAACATATTACAATATAATATCCAGTTAAAACTATCAAAAAAAATTGTATAGTATTTGAAAAAAGCTCCACCTAAATTAGGCACCTATGTACTTTTCATGATGAAACTTGCATGCCTGAGAATAAAAAAAAATCGATAGCATATTTACCAATCCGTACTGGGATCACGTGGTGGAATTATTACCCGATATCCCTCGATGTGAGGATATTTGCCCCGACAGTGGGGTCATAAAATTGGTTAATACTTGAAGATTCAACCATCCTGAGTCCGTAACAACTTGAAGATTAATAAAATACGTAAAAATTGGAATTATAAAATATATCGAATTCGTAGCATGGTATATTAGCTAATAGACTGCCATAGATACAAACTGTTAGAAGAAAAGAAAATATTAGAAAAAGAAAAAGCGTCGAATAAGTTACCAGTTTCAACAATAATGATGATACTTTTCTCTTGTTTCGACAGTACGGTGGAACACAGAGAAAGGTGTACAGGAGAGTTTTTAAGGTTGAGATTTTCTCAAAAACTACTTGATCTATTGTAAAAATTCTTTCACTGTTTGATAGATAAAAGTGAAAATTATGTAACTGTGAAAGAATTATTAAATTCGGTCCAGTAGTTTTTGAGAAAATCTCAACCTTACTCAGGCCCCCTGTATACTTATCTCTGTCGTCGACTGTACCATTAAAATACCTAAAAATCCTACAAACAAGGTTAAGTAGACAGAAAATAGACTTTAGACACGATGTTCGTCACAAACAAGGTCAAACTCCACCGTCTACTTAAATTAAGATCGATAGACAACCAAGATGGCATCTATTAAAACTTTATTAATCTCAGAGTCAATTCGGAGAAGTTAAATTTTCCCCCTAAATAGGTCGGGGTTTAACAGTCGGCTGTAAAATTTAGGTCATAAGGTATGTATTTGAGGTTATACGACAAGGGATCTTGTTATACTATTACATCCACTCACTAACACACTTACAAATCTTCGTAACCTTTCACGTATATATCTGACGCACACGCAGAACCATCTCATCCTTGTCGTAATATCAGCAACTTTGTCACAGATTTTTTAAGCGCTAATCCTTCTCTATGCTAGCCAACCTAAGACCCACTTGCGTTAGATAAATCTCTCACTCTCTTATCTTTCATTGCAAGTGGGACTTAGATAAGTATTTGAAATCACATAGTTAAACCAATAAAAAAAGATATAGTGCTGGTTTCGATACCTCTGATTCTACTTCTCGTGTGATTTAAACCTATTTGTCAAGAGTTTCAATTTCAATTTATTTAATCGCAATAAGTTGTAAGTACAGTGATAGGTCTTAAAAGTAGCTAACACAATATAAAGTATCATACAACTTTACCCATTCAGGTGTAGCGAAGGCGGAAAACAATTTTTATTTATCTTACATATTCATTTCAATTTAAACATCATTTATAAAGTTTTTATCCAATATTAAATTTATTCATCAATAAATGTCAAGACGAATAAATGCAATAAAACAGTCACAGACACAAACCATTAATTAAAACGTCACAAATATAAAAAAATTTAAAATGTAACAAATATAAAAAATAATGTAATTCAGGCCGTCTGTAGGCCTCTGACGTAACCTAACGACAGCAACCGGGACCAACTGCTTAGACCAATATGCTTTCCGAGGCACGGATCGGCTCAGGTGAAATGTCATTAACGAGTACACCAGGTACTGTACTGACCTTGCCCAACGTTGATTAAGCACCTAACTTATATGGTCATTTAGAACGTATACTCGCAACTGGACCATCCTCTGAATATCTCTGATGTAACCCTTCAGGTACGGAACAAACCCTAATAAAAATTGCTACATTACATAGGTACTGCCCATTACTCCCGCGCCATCACGTCTAGCCGGCCGGGTTAGCTAGCAATTAGCAAAAGCAATTAAATGAAACAGACGACGTGTCGCCATGGCAACAGCCAACTGGGGCGATACAAATGGCAGACGTTGAGGTTACATTGTTTGTGTTGGGCAGAATAATAATTTGATTGTTCATTTCTAACATTGTATAGTCTAAGATTGAGATTCATAACATCTTCATACATGATTAATTTAACAGATCGGAGTACGAAAATGTCAATTTAGCAGTCATAATTACAAAATATGTCAATGACATGATATATCAAAAATCTATTAATTATTACTGAAAATCGACAACAAAACATGACTTTTAGTAAGGCCGACTTGCAATAAGAGATAACCTCAGAGTTAGCGACTTTAACCATTTAAAACTTCATATTTTTTTCTTATTCAATCTTAGGCCAAGCGCAAGGATGATCGTAAATGAGACGAAGGTTCTCAACTTTATGCCTTGTACGTTTCAAAATTGCCTACGAAATGAACTTAGGCCTGCGCCTACGAACTCTACCAAATATCCTAGACCTCTACACTTCATCTCTTCCCTACAACTCAAAGTTGTTTTTCTGTAAACTGCTAAAGAAAAAAAGAACCGCTCTTTTTTTACCGCTAGACAAAAAAGTCATTTGCTTTTGTTTTTTAAAAATTTACTTGTTTTTTGTTATTTTCAGCCAGCACCACAGTGAACCAAAGAGTTTTTATGTACGCGTAACTGCGAGTACGTGTTCGTAACTACATAAACTCGTTATACATAGGTTCTTTACCCACATTCGAGTGACGTGGCGTTTAATATGAGAGCTCTAAGTGATTACCGCGCGATATACGCTCGCTGGAGTGATGGACGGTTCTATTATGTGGATGAAATGAATAATACAATGATATTCGCATCTTTTATATGCCCTCACTATGACCAGCAGTGGGATGTACTTTACTTTATCTTAAGCTATGTACAATATAATTTTAAGGCATCAGATGCCATCAAGCTTCTGGAATTACAAATCTAACATCGACTTGAATCTAGAAAATGTATTGTTTCCTACATTCATACCTATAAGAAAGAGATTATAATAATATTCACTCTAATTTATAGATACGTAAACAGGTTTTAAGAAAACGACTCTAATTAAAATGAGACGGGCGGCTTGAAAACCTCTGATAAAAGGGTTGGTCACTAAACCACACGACAATAAAAAGAAATAGAACTATACATTTAACAAGATCAATAAAATACTTAAATCTTATATTCGTGATTCATATCTCCACTATAGTCTTGGTTCTCCAGAGAAAAAAAAACGGTAATCATGAAACAAAGAGGCTAAGATAAAACAAAAACCGATCTATTTCAATTTCCGAACAAAAACTACTTGCTGAGTTGCTACCTTTTCTTGTTTTTCATCGAATTGGCGTTGTCGAAGGAGGTTGCATCCAAAAAGTTTCATTAGCAAAAAAGCCGATGCAGCGACGTTCGCTCCTTTGTCACGACCTCGTCGGTAAAAGGAAAAAGATAAGAGACAAAAATACGCGTTCCACTTTTCTTTTCCTTTCTTTTCTGTGCAGAGAAAATGGATGGCGGGAAAAGGGTTGCAAAATAATGAACCACTGTATGCAGTTCTAGGTTGAAAATTGTCTCCTTTCTATACATTTGTCGTCTTGTTTTCCGCCTTGAATAATAAGAGTCTGGTGAATGTCTGAGAAGTCTTTGTAAAGTGGCAGCCACCTTATTTACATTTTTAGTGAAGCATGTTGTGGGTGTGTAAGTGCAATTCAAATGTGGAAGACGTTTCAAAGGGGGTACATTGTTTCAAGTGAAAGTATTGTAGAATACCAATTTTCCTCCAATAACAAATACTTATATGTATTTATTAAAGGTAAATCTGGTTACTAATTAAATAAATTTTATTCATTAGAATAGAATAGAAAATATGTTTATTGCCATACACCAATTACATAAGCTTACAAAAAATCAATCAAGTAGTAAGTTATAATCTAATATAGTTATGCTAAGTGGTGTGGCAAAAGGTGCATTATATCAGTTTAAAAAAGAACTTTATTTTATTTTATCGGACAGAGTAAGAATTCTAATTTATTACGTCTAGTTAGAACATCGCATAAGCACAAACATCTTTGTTTATTTCTTATTAAATAGGAATAAATAAAATCAGAAAAATTCAACAAATATAAATCCGACAAACAAAGAGTTCAAATGTCGGATCGTCATAAAAATTCTAATCCTAGTTACTTAATATTTTAGTCCTCCATTACTGCATTCTAATTCTCGGTCTCAAAAGAGAAAGAACGAATGATAAGAATTTGTATGTAATTTATAAGCGTCAAGGCAGAAAATTGGCCTCGTTTCGTCTCATCTCGCTAAAAGGTCCAGGCGACGACGACGGCATCACATTGACTATGTATGACTGTCCACAAAGTGGGAATGCGTTTTTTATTCCAGCTTTAAACCAACTAATGACATTGTGTAATGTAAAAAGGAAATTAAATTGTATGAGATTTCATTTGTCTAATAGACTAGACGCAATATTAAGTTATTTTAGGTTATTCGCTGGATTTCGCCGTACAAAATGGGTGGTGCTGAATCACTCCCATTTTGTATTCGCAAACTAAGCCACCGTTCAGCAGTTTTTATTGCTACTAGCCAAATTACCAGTATTATAAAATAGAAAGCAATTATCTAAACAAATCTAAATAACTTATTCATTGTTTAAAAAAAACTTACCTAGATATTTTAAAAACCATCGCATAATCAGAATGCTGAAAATCAGAAATAACTGTATATCGCTACTCGACTTTCGACCTATCAAAGTAAGTACTAGGGCATTAGAACCTTCACGGAGTTAATCAGCCGGGTAATCTTCACAACAGCCCCTAAATCTACGGAAAAACAATCCTTGAAAGACCTAGTGAAGCGGTACGGTCATTCACTAAGGGTGTGAAACTTGTAAGATGATATAGTACAAGGGGCGCAAATTAGGAAGAGCCCCAATTCAAAAGTGTTGTAGAAAACAGAAAAATCCTCCTTTGTGAGTCACTCTTTGTTTCTGGATCAGGCCAGAAGAAAGAAAATGATATCGTAACTGCATTGGATGGTACTTGAGGGATTTTGGAAAATAAACGTTAAATATGCATAAAATATAGTTTCCGCAAGATATGAACAACAAAAATGTTGTAAACTAAGAAATCTATTATGAAAATTTGAAATCTATTATGAATTTATGAAAATTTCCATGTATGGCATTGTCCTAAGGTCAATGATGTATGGCCAAAATTCCCATTACAAACATAAATTTTCTTTCATCAATTCTTATTGAATATAAAAGTTCTATAAGTAATTATTTCTCCATAAACAAGCTGCATGATCTTCATTGGAGACATAGTCTATATCCGATTCATAAAAATCCGTGTAGTTTGTATATTTTTATTTTCTTTATTCATCATGGGGCGTAACTAAAAGTCAAATACGTCCCTGTTTCGGCTCCATTACGAGTCCTTTCGCAAAAACGTGCCAAAGCAGCACTAAGATAGTGTCATTAACAGGAATGTAGTCGATTTTCTCCGACTTCCCTCCGCCTTTGTACGGCTATGAACTGAGGGTAGACAAAAGAAAACAATAGACGCTTTAAACAATGAACTTGAACAGCTGAAGTTTCGTTCAGTCGGGTTCACTTGTTATTGGTTTCATTGATTTCTGTTGTTTCTTGTTAGCTATTCAAAAGTTTAAAAGGCTTTATAAAGAATTGTTGCTAACTAGGTATCGATATCGGAAAATTTGTAAAAGTTTAAACCATTGCAGAAAAGGCCACTGTGTCTAATTTGTTATCGTAAATTGACAATCAAATTCCAAGTTCACTGCGATTAACTATTCATATGACAACTATACACGTCTTTAATTTCTATATTTAATATTCTATGTTAATAACTCCACATACCTTCATCAAAAGCTGTTAGCAACTTGAGCATAATAGATTTCCTACCATTACAGGTCTAATTTTCTAAACTTTTCGTATTAGTATTCATACAGATAATATTGAGGATTAAATAAAATAAATTTCCGGTTTTAAAATATCCCGCGACTTAATATCGCTACTAATTCTGTAATACCAACGTTAATAAAGTTCCGAAGCAATTACCTTCGCCACATTAATTCACCTTAGTTCCAAGACATAAATCCCTTTATAATAACCTGGAATAAAGTCGGGAACAGTCGCAGACCTTTCCCGGGACTGATTCCTTTTCCCGGGATTTTCTTTTTCCGGGATTTTCCTGTTATTATTAGGTTACCTAAAGGCGGAACACACATCTGTGTAGATTTAAGAGAAGAGCGTGTCCAATTTGCAGTAATGTTCGGAGGCAGGAAAGTTTTTTGTACAAGTAAACAGGTACTGTAATTGGCTATATTTTTAGCTTTAGACGCATTTTAAGGGAAAATATTAGTTATTTGTGCCAAAAAGTGCCTCAGTTTAGATAAAGGCGGAGATGAATTCTTGTATAAGCGCTTGTTTTTAGCATGGTCCTTTAATTAATATAACCCAGCATGTATATGTTTATGTCTACCTGTAGATTCGTCCACCCCAATAAACTCTTCCTCGACCAAAGTTGGAGGCTTTATGGAGGTAATATAAGCGGCCCAATTTGCTCGGAAGAGTTTTATAATCTTTTCACTATCACAGAAAGTAGGTATAACAAAATTTTTTGTTCCGGGCCTATTCCTTTATACGTAAAAGTCTCTAAACAACTTTCAGAAATAAATTAGTTATTTAGGTACCTGCTGATAGAACAGTCGACAGCAGATCAACGGTAACACTTGCAGTACGATTTCAAGTATTACGACGCAAATAATAAGAACTGTAAAAAGTAAAAAGTGTTACCATTGATCTGCTGTCGACTGTACATACCGATGTAGTATCGTTTCTATATAAATAAATGAAATTTGATCATTGCATATTTTTGTAAATACTTTTAACATAATTATTACAGGCTGGGCTTTTAACATAATTATTATAAGCTGCCTTTAAAAAATGTATAATTAATGTACATAAAGTATAAAAAAATTCAGATGTTTTTTCATACCCTTGGAAGTGTTGTGTTTTAGGAAATATTAATTCTAGCTTCGTCCTTAAATATTGCCTCCGTTCCGTTCTTAAGCCACAACAAAAATTACATTTGCATATTTTGATATTCATTAATCTTAAATCTAATTGTAATTCATAGGTCGTACCGGTGTTGTTCTGATTTATCTAGAATAGTCAAGATATTTTAGCATTCATTATTTTGCTGGGGTTTATAAAGTAAGTTATACTTAATTATTTTCTTTTTTCCCTGCAAATGCCTGGATGGCATTACAGTCGCTTTGACCATTAAGGCCGCATTATTATGTACAATTTACATTAAGAAGCTATATGGTTGTCAAAAGCAAGACACAAGATTCCCCGCGCTTAACAATACGAATATCGAGGCACTTGCGCAGTGCCTCGATATTCGTATTGTTATGAATTTTGGATGAATTCTGGCAGAGAAATAAAAACACGCCAACAAAAATCTGATTTTTTTTAAACAATCTTTCGTATTTATAGTACCCTACATTTTGATATATATTTTGTATGAATAACTATTTCGGCTTAGATATAATTTTCATTTTAAAAGACATGGAAGGGGTTTGCGATTTTTTTTCTATCGAGCGAAGTTTGTCCAATCGTGTATCGGTATTCATCAGTCTCTAAAGAGACACCCCAAGATTGCTATATATTTTTTCAGACGTTTAATTTTAGTAGATAATGCCGTAGCCTTCGTAGAAAAACTGAAAATACGCGCATACGAAGCCTTTATTAAACTATATTGTACTACTGAAGAGTGTATCTATCGCGTATTTAGAACGCACAGTATTCACATACAACTCCTATTCTCGATATTGATCCTGTCCAGATAGTTTAACTATAAAGCTAGGGTCGTCCCAGTCCCGGAACCCGGGAATCGTTTATCGGTCCCCCGGGATTCCGTGTCGCTTTCACTGTGACGAACCTGTCCGTAAACGAAACGGTTCGAACTTGGGAAAATGTTATTTTTATTTTGGAAATATGACTGAGATGGATATAGGAAAATGTCATAATTGTAGTGAATCATATCAACTTTACGACAATAGAAAATTTGATTCATTTTCGTGGCATCCACGATAAATCTTGATAAATCTGAAATTCGTTTATCTACATACCTACTTAATTTTAAAGTTATGTCGCGTTAGGTAGGTACATACCTTTCTAGCAAACTGAACTTTGTATTGTACTAATGAATATGTTACTCGTTCATACATACGTATGAATTTTATTATTACATCTAATTTCAGCCAGTTATCGTATTTGGCTGAATCAGAACAAATAAATCGAATGAAATAAGACAATATCTTCGGGATCGTGAGACAAATTTTAAGATGGATGCTAAAATTTTTATTGGGCCATAAAAATAACATAAAGTGGACTCGACATTGGAAATAGGCAGCGTCAGCTTCATTCCACTCGACAGAGATGTACTTAGGGTTCGGGTGTTTAAAGAGCCCCCCGCATTAATTGTAAATCATGGGCACTTTACACGAAAATAATACGACCTAGATTGCAACGGTTTTGTGTAAGTGTACTGTCGACTATAGATTACATAATTGAAAACGAATTAATAAATGTGTTTTAGAATTTCGCTGCTGCTCTCACCTCGGCGACCTCCCCAGACTCATTATATTTTGTATTCGAGATTGGGAGTATGAAAGTAAATATGTAAATTGTCCTTTGTTCGTAATAAACAGTTTCAAATCTATTTATTTCGTTATAGCTGTCTGTCTTGTTTCTGGTAGCTGTTTTTTTTTCTTCTGAGTACTAGGCAAACAGCATAATTTTGTAGCAAATGTTTGCATTTTCATTTTATCTTTATGACTCTGCTCTTTCTAGCTCAATTTCGTAAATGTAATTTGTATTCGAGAGTTTTTAAGTGCCCATATGTACAGTTGGGGAGTGTGCCCCCCACAGTCTAGGGAGACGGCTGTGGGGGTGTAATGGGGGGTGGGAGACTTCGCTCTCTAATCAAGGGATATGCGGGTGCTACGTTTGATTCGCAGTTGTATTTGATTTCTAGTATTTACTTGAATATTCATAGAGTTGTTATTTGAAAATCTTAGCTGCCACTAATACATAGAGCGTCTTTTGAAACTTATGAAATCATGTTGGAACTACCTAAAAATATAGTTACTACTTAAATATTTTCACAATATATTTTATAATCATGTTTTTAAAATATGTGTAGGTACATACGTATATTTCTATAAATTCATTTAGCAGAACACTAATAATAAATTAATTGTTACTTTGTCCAAATATTTTTCTTATGTTTTTTTGGGTTCAGTTTCCGCTGAGTACATTGTGATAAGATAAATAGTATTTATTTTTATAATACACAATATAACCAAGGATATAATACACAATATATCCAAGGATTAAATCATCATGGGTAAATCAACATGGAACTTTCTATAAGTAATTAAATATATAATATATATAGAGTCCTGCCCACGGCAATAATTTTTTCATCATGTTCTGATTTGTTCACCGAGCATGGATAATGCGTAATACGAATTCTAAATATAGAATACTTATAAAAAATCTTAACAAAATAAAGTAAACCTCCACAGCCTAATATTTTGTATTTTAATGGAAAAGAAAGAAGAACGCCAAGTTTTCTAGACTTATTTTCTCCACAACCACTGAGCTGAATCTAAAATTCAAATCCGTTTATATTTAACTTCCCCTAAACATAAGCAGAATCCCGCAATTTGTATATCTGTAACAAACTTAACCCGTAGAACGTTAAGTGACTTTACGTAGGGGCGTTAAAGCGGATTGCACGAAGCTATTTATTTCGCTTATTTCGCCCCTGTGTTGCTATGATAAGGGGCGAGTTCCATCGCTAATAGCATAATCACCCCCCGGGGGCCTTCTGGCCCACGTAGGGACAGGTTGGGTCAGGTGCGGAGTCAGGAGTGCGGGTTTTGAGCGATAGAGCTCATTGCTCAAATGTCGTATCGGGAGAATAACGAATACTCTCAACGATCATAGTTTTTTACGGGCATTGGGCAGACGTCGAGTTTTATAAATTGTAGAGAAGAAACATTTTTATAACATCTAGAAAAAATTACTAAGTATTTCTTGTATGTAAAGTTGAAAGTGTCGTTCTCTTAATAATAAGGAGAAAAAATATATTTAAAATAATATGAGGATAATAAGAGAGATATTGCAGATAGCTCTAAAAGCAAATCATGGAAAGGTAAGATCGCAGGCTTAGGTTCAAATACAATGCATACTATTATATTGGTTTCCTCGATGTTTCAGGGCTCCAGCGTACCTGTACCTAACCCCCCAATAAATGAACCTGAATCCGTCCCTGTGTAGAGTCTACTCAATCGGTATGGCACGAGGCCGACGAAGGCTCTCCTCACCCATGTCGGATTCGTCCTGAACAGAGATTCATCAATTAACTGACGTCAGCCCTCATCAAGTGGAGAAATCAACTAAAACGTTCACTAGATCATGCTGCTTCTAATTGGTTGTCGAGGTAACTGGTTGTTTCCTATTTGTCACATTGAGTTATGAAAGTCAGTGCCGATATTTCAATTCAGCCGTCAGTTTTCCTCTGATCTGAGGATTTTTACTCTGATCTGAGGATTTTTACTCTGATCTGAGGATTGAGTACTGAAGTATAGTATAAGTAATTTTATTTAACTAACCGGTCAAATTCAGATGATAATGATTTTCTATATTTAAAATATATAAAACTTCGCGTAAGTTATACTTACGTATTATTTTCACAATTTTAGTATGTTTTACATAAATGCCACAGATAAATTAGGTCTACTCGCTAACGAAATAGTAAAAATCCGTAATTTTGTGTTCTATTGACAAGCAGTCGAATGATTAATGTTGTAGAACAGGTAACTAACTGGTTCTTTAACTGTCGATTGAAAAATAAGACAGGATACATTATTTCATGGTTCAATAGCCTATAGCTATACTCTATTAAAGATTTTATTTAAAGACATTTAAAATGTCAAGGTTCCGAAGCAATAAAATAACAATCAATATTACTTTTCGACCTACCCACGATCCCTAACACAAGAAACCTTCAGGAAAACACTCGGAACCAATTATAACTGAATCGACGGCCATTTTTCCTCGCCACAAATTATTCCCTTCATAATATCCTATCAAAAGGGAACGAAAGAAAAGGAAAATTATAACGAATGACCTGGAACCGATAGCCATTCTGACATAATAAGGATCAATATCCATGTTCATTACTTCTCGTGAACCAAATTCTTGAGGGAAAGATTTATGATGCGTAAAACGAATTGTTGATTGCAATATGTATGAGCAATAAAAATCTAGCAGTGGCTCAGAGAAATAAGGACTGTGGTAACAATTCCGAAATATTGCTATAAACCTGAAAAATATGGGTATATGTAAAAGCGGTTAATTTAATACATTCAATGGTCTAAGACGATACCTAGCTAATACCTATAGTAACCGATTGCTAATAGGTACATACACACTATATACAGATTTGAATAATATTGTTACGTAGAATTTGTATTACGCATTATCCATGCTCGGTGAATAAATTAGAACATGATGAAAAAATTCTTGCCGTGGACAGGTTCAAGTCCTGCCCACGGCAAGAATTTTTTCATCATGTTCTAATATTGTTACGAGACAATGATAATTCATGTAAGTACTTAGGGTATCCTATACTATATGATATGTAAAAATGTTTATGTAAGAATCGTAGTTTGCGATTTAGGTTGGTTTTGTACGGACATTGGACAATGGACGGATGAATAGTTCAGTTGCGTTTTAGGTACACTGAGAAAAAGGATTAGGCACTTCTATAATAAAAGCATATCTGTAATTAGCAAAGAGACTCCAGTGGAAAATTAAGGAAAATTACGGAAAAAAAAATACCTTAGTATATAGATATACCGGAAGAAAAGTACGACTATAAACTTTTTAATACGCCGCTTTTTATACAGTTTTCTTGTATAAAACATTTTATTGTCCGTTAAAAAGTTATTGCTGTATAATCGCTCCATACAAAGAAATGTTCGTAAAATATTTTGCACAAGATTCCCGTTGAATATAGTCTGACAATGGTGTCATGGCACGTAATCTCCGAGGGTCCAATCCCGAGGCCTGAGGCGCTATAACACTCCCATAACAACTCATAAAATATGAATGTCCACATTCGTGACTTCGCGCTTTGGACATAGGATATTGCGTGCCATTTTACGCTGGTCATACAAAATTTATAAACGTTGGTTTTATGTGGGCTTCAGAAGGCATTGTGGGGAAAGGTCTAGTTTTTTGGCCATTCAAGGATCCGTTGTTATGTACGATAACGCACATTTGGTTGCCCTTTACTTGAGATTTACGTAACAGTTTTGGGGAAGTGAAATGTTAAGAGATTTGTTACATGTGAGGAGTTAAGCTAACCTTTTTTTATTTTAATGAAACTATAGTGCTTCAATTAAATAGATGTGATTATGTGGTGACAGCGAAATCTAAACATAAAAGCAACTATTATGTGCCACAATATGAGTGACGCCTTATTAATAAGCGACAATTAAATATAACGTGCGACTCTCTGGTAACGCTACAAATTCTCGTTTAGTACCTACCTAAATATACGTTAGTTTGTCACAAATTCAAATTAGACGAACTGCGTTTGTGTTCACTTCGATGGCGCCCACTGCATTTCTACCATCCCATTATTACAATGAATGATACGAATAAATCAATTACCTCCGAATTATCATAGTCCGATGTACGATGTGCCGAAACATTGGTGAAACATGAACTAGCATAGAATACTAAATAGGTAACATAATACTGCTCCAGAGTCCAAACGCAATTATGAAATACCTTGGGTGGTATTTGAATATTGTTTTCTCTCTCCGGCTAGCCCGTAGAGCATAAAATGATGCGAGCTTAGTGTAAAGTCATGTAGAAGCGAAATTGAAACCAACAAATAATGTGTCCGAACGAAAATAGATCCATTTGTTTGAATTACAGCTCAAATTGTTTCTCAAGCTCCCTTTGTCCTTACCTTTGAATTGTTTAAGTTACTTTTGACTTTCAGCATTCTAGCTTCACTTAGATATCTAGGTATTCTTTGAGCGGAATTGCTTACCTGTAAAAAAGAAAATACTTCATTAGAACATTGTTTTATTAAATACTTTGAAGTAGGTACTTAGTTTAAATATTTTAGAGAAGTTTTAAATAGGATATAATCAGATTTTTTCGGAAGGCATGAGGTTCAAAAACCACTAGACGGGAAGTGAGAAAACAGTATGACTGAAGGAAAGTGCTGGCCGAAATTAACCGCCGAAGATGGCGGACAATAATTTTATTTTCAACGCATAAATGCAATTAAATTGAGAGCCGCCATCTTTTTTTCTTTTCGGCCAGCACAACTTAGGTAAACGAAGGAGGTTATATTATGCGAGCAAATGCTCGTCTACACATAAAATTAAATAAAGTAATAAGCAATACGTTTTACGTTTACAAAATATAACAACAAAACTCGCCGTCTATTCAGGAAAAGGATATTAAACTGGTCCATATAAGGTAGATGTGCCGTTCGTTTCTAAGCAACCTCCTTTGATGGAGCGCCCGCCTGGGACCTCCAAGGAGATTACAACTTTTCTCTTCAAAACGAAGTTACAATTTTATATGGGACGATTATTAAGACGCGGTTTCATCTTATTTTCTGTTGGAAAGATTATTGTGGGCGACATTTTTGTTATTGCGTTGATTTTTAACAAGAATTTCGACGAATAAGTCAGATGGTTTCGTAAGCACGCTCGTACATTCTTTGCTTTCTTGTCTTGTATTATAGGCCGAAGATATTATCAAGAACCACACAAATTCCGATCTTAATAGGCGATTACTCTTCCATTAAAAGGTGACTGTTATTACTGAACTCGTAGACACTTTTGATTACAAATAGGTAAGTAAATATTTTCTGCATTTAAATATCTACGATAAAACGTGCATACGAGCGGACATAATTAGTTCTTTTTGCAAAATGGGGGTACCTGCAAATATCAACAACTTTTCTCAACGCAGTCAGCGAACACGAAAGAGGGTAAATCGTTTTGTGTCACCCTTCTGACGTTTAACACTCACCGACTTCAGTCTACTAGTGACCATGATGGCTGCGATACTGTCGAAATATCGAGACATCAATAATAAATGTTTAACACGGTAATTCCCGTTTTATCTAATTAATATCTACGAGAAATATTAAATTAATAAAATGATGAAGTAAGTGTGAAAAATTCACTTCGGCTGCGTACGTACAGCTAACAGCATATCAAGTGTAACTCTTTGGACCGTTCTTATTGATCTGCTGTTGTCCGTACCTAACCGGCGTTTCGTAACCAGTTGCGAATGAGGCAAAAATGATCCTCATACGTAACCGGTTTCGAAGGAATATCGGTTACCGGCGGGGGGTATATTATGTTTCAGGATTCCGCATTTCTCCTTCAAGATTTTTCATTCATATTTTACATGAACTCTTGATTATTCACGATCATACCTACCTAATACAAATAGTGCTTGGCGACATGTTTCGGTCGGTTCCCTTAATGTTGGTAGTATATCGTATTTTCCTCGAAATCTAATATCCCATGTCGCTGCAAAATATCCCCCGTTCCGAGGAAAACGTTACGCTGGCAATGTAAACTCGATCAGGGTGGCTATTCCGAACACATGCGATAAAAACTATTAGCATATACAAGACATGCCGTGACTCTGGATATTTTATAGATCGCTTCTAGTCCAGGCGTCCACCGTAAATTCTTATCACATCGAGTATCGCTACCAGGGTATTGGTTGTAAAAATGTAGTGAGTAATATAAAAGTAAATAGTTTGTATGTAAATTAAGTATACCTTAGGGGTTATAACATTCATCGACAAACAGAAGTGGAATAAATCGGTCGGAGCAAACCTAAACATAATTGGTGAAATCCACCATAATTATGTGTCGATTCGCAACGTTGTGGTTTTAATTAAAGCTAAACAGATTTCTTCAGACTTTAGTCGTTTCGAGGGTAAATCCGATTTTGGAGAGTTTCTAAGTTTCACAGAAGTACAAAGACCTTTTATTGAACCGTGTACTAAGACAGCGTAGTTATTAAATTAGAAGATCCATTTTTATTACTGCTTTAACGCATTGTTTCATTCTCCCCACATTTCATTCGGACCGATTTTCCCAAGTCTGTAGTATACGTATAACACCTAAATGCAGCAGCACGGGGTACACATAATATTACATTGCAGACTAACCTAATTTTATTATCACAGAATGTCTCTTGATGGTGTTCGATGAGATATGAATTTACGATGATATCCTATTTGCGACAAACTTTAAGCCAATATAGCTAATACAATGTTTCGCTGGTCGGTCGCAATAAATAGTGTAATTATGTACCCAATTACGGTAGCTGAAGGCAGGTTTTCGGTGTATCTACTGTTGTATTCTAAGAAAATTGAATCTTATTGGTAGAACGGTGGGGTGAGTGGAAAGGAAAGCCTTCACTTGAAGGGTGTCAGTTCCCGGGCGCGGCGCCTGGAAGGTCAAATGCAAACTTTACCTTCGAACTCAAGGATAGGGTTGCGAAAATAAAACATTATTTTTATTAAACAAAGAAACCTAACAAAACACTTTGTGGTGAAACTTTATAATTATCCGTGCCGACTGAAATAAACAAATCCACTTTGAATGCTCGTACCCCTTATGCGACTTTGTCTGGTCTTGTCGGCAGCGTGGGTGGTTTCCTGTGCAAGCCGACCCAAGTTTGATTGCATTATTAATGTTTTAATTGTTTTTAAGTATTTTCACAGGTATTATTTCGAATCTGAGAGTGTTTTTAAAGTTCTGATCTTTATTGTGTTCATCTTTGTATCCGTAGCATTGAGCTATGAGTGTCATGTTTATTTTACAGTCTATCTGTAAAAAAATGGATGTTCCATTAAGTCTACCAGACCAAAGTGGAATAAGCCGTTAGAGTTGTAATAATTCTTGAAAAAATACAGTTAGTTACTCTTATACGAACGTCAGTTTAACTCCCTGTCAAATCTTAACTTCGTCCCAACGATTTGTCCCCGTGTTAACCACTTGTCAAACTATTTTTTTTTAATTAAGTAAGTTAACCTGGTTTCAAACTTGAAACCTAACTTTCCTGCAATTGGATATATTATTGATGAAAGTCAGAAACATTTTAAAGGCTGTAATTTTTGTACAAGATCAGCCGTTTTTGCGGTTCAAAGAAAATCTTAAAGAAACCGAGCACGTACAAAATGATCCGGGTTTTTGTCAGCCCTAAGCAAAGAGAAAGTGCTATGACGTCATTTTATTGGTTCAAGCCAAGATAAGGGTCGTTTTGGGTAATTGTGCACAGCATTCAAGCGGCTGGCGGTGATTATAATATAAACATTGTTTATGGAATGCCTCCAAATCGCTTCATTTCTCGCTTTTCGTTAATGGTTTTAATGTTATCAGGAGTTTTATTATAGCTGTTTTCATAACATAAATACTGTCATAGTGCCAGGTGGCCTTACAAATTAAAAAAAACGCTTTCGGTAGTCGGGTAAAAATCACACTTTCTAAGTATAACTAGAATACGGTTTTACATGGATACAGAAGTGCAGCGTTTTTTCTTTAGTTTTTTATCGACGTAATTTTGGAGTTTCGTGCGTAAAATAAAAATATTGCCTATCAATACTTATGTCTCCTATGTATGTACGGACAACAGCAGGATCAATGGTAACACTTGCAGTATGATTTTAAATCTTACGACGCAGATAATAAGACCGGTCCTAAGTCCAAAGTGTTACACTTGATCTGCTGTTAGCGTACGAGCGTCAAAATTATATCGCTTATTTATTTAATAGGTTTTTCATGATCGCTGTTTCTTTGAAAACTATTTTGTCTTGAACTAGTCATCACATATATATTATATATATATTTATAAGTACCTACTGTGCACATTATTGTTATGGCTAATGAAGAGCGGAGCCTCCTGAAAAATGTAAACAACCTTATTGATGTCAAAAAAAAATTTTTTTAGTCATTTATTCGCATTTTTCTAGCAACTAAATTAGCTCTATATTACAGTTAGTATATTTTGTATACCTATCAACATTGTATAGTTTGAATCGCGGACTTTTTTGATTGATTCCAGTGAATGTAATGTGATTTTCCTTCTCATTGTTCACGTTGACGTCGATGGATGTCAATTCAAGGGACAAAGGAAGCGAATTCTCTATTGATTGAAGAAAAGAGAGCTTTTTTAATAGATGGCTGTGGTATGAGGAAAACTGATTTTACGTGCAATGACTTATTTATATTATGGTCGTGTTTCTGCTTCTGCGGGGTTTTGAAGATAAGTATTCGTAAATAAGTAGCTAATCCACTAATGTAAGTATTATTTTTAAATTATGCGCTGCTGAATGTTTGTTGCCATTTTTCTTCTTAGCAATGGCACCTTTTCCTTGCAAAGTGGTGCAAGTGAAAACTCTAATTAAAATGTATTTGCTTGCATCTAATAATTTCTACTAATAAGTACCTACGGACAACAGCAGATCAATGATAACACTTGCAGTACGATTCCAACTCTTACTACGCAGACAATAAGAACGGTCCAAAGTGTGACACTTGATATGATTTGATATATACTACGCGGTAATAGGTAGGTAATACGGGTTCAAAATAATTCCCAGATTACTAAATCAATTTACAGATGTTTCTTTCTGCAACTAACTACCTATATATCTTCCAGTTCTGATGAGATTATACCATTTATAATATGCACCAACCTTTGATCATGACATTATAAAATGTTCGCCATATTATATCGATCGTGACGTCCGTCCTCTGCAACACGCAACGCTCGAATAAGCACTCACTCAGACGTGACCGTCTAAATATCATGACCTTTCCTCGCTACCCACATTATAAAAACCTATTTAGAATCGTAAGAAACTATTTTATTTGTTGGAATTTTTCATTATTATTACCGCTATATCTCATGCAAAATTCAAGTCTTTAAGAGCCTTCATAGAGCCAACTAGCGCCGCCAATCTTAAAAAAATAATATCTTCCAATATAATAAATTTTATTAAAAAAGCTATTTACCAAATGTTTATTACGATAAATACTATTTTTTAAATGCTTATTTATAACGTGATTAAATTTGGGTAAGTTGTAGTTCGCATAATTGCGAAAAACGGCCGTTTTTGGCAAATTTTTGAACTACAACTTAGCTTGTCGCAATTATGCCATGTATTGTATATTGAAAAATGGTATTCATCTTAACGTGACTGCATGGGCATTTACCTACATAGACTTTTGGGCCTACTTTCAATCATAGGAGATCAAATCAAATATTATTTCTTGCATAAAAAAACAAATACATATAAAAGTGTGAATCAAAAACAAACAAAATTCCATGCAATAGGCAGCAGGCTCAGCATAGTGCAGATCACCATCTTCTGTCGGAGACCTAACCCTCAGACAGTATCTGATGACGATTCACTGATGATGATTATTTGGTCATTAATTACGCTCTGTTTCATCCGCAAATAATCGTGTACCTATTAATGGTGCCTATAAACCTTTATAAACGGCAATAAATGGTTTAAATGACGACCAAAGTAATATTGTATGAACAACATTTATAGGGTGCGCGTGAATGGGAATTTTACAACGGCTGTTTAGCTCTAGACAAAGGAATTTGATAGGACTTTGTAACAGCTCGTATACGTTATTTATAGGTCACATTTTCCAGTCCGATGTCAGAGTTTATAACCTAACCCCTAACACTATGTCGGCTGCACTGCAGTCGAGAAAATACTCTAATTTTTTACCTGATGCATGGCATTTGGGAATTTGGTATTTAGGAAGTTGTGGAATTAAAAGGGTTAGACATGGTTGTCGGAATACTACTACTATTCTCCGATAGATGGAATTGCGTAACATACCCTTTTAGTATGTATAAAGCGATGAAGATTTTCGGTGGGCGTGGCGTGGCCTGTGGTGGCTCAGTTGGTGGGAGCGTGTCACGGAGTGACGGGGTCGCAGGTTCAAGTCCTACCCACGGCAAGAATTTTTTCATCATGTTCTAATCAATCAGTATCAGTCTGGCTTCGTAAGAGTTGATATTGTAGTACAATTGTTACACTGATCTGATGTCGTTCGTACGCACCTCAAGCTTTTAGCTCAGTTGGTAATTGAGAAGAAAATTAGTGAAAACATTGCCAATTTTCTTTAAAAGAAAACTTACACTGAAATAACATTTTTCACGTTGAACCTTTTAAATCGCCACGAAAAGAGCACAATTTCATATTGAACTTTATACTGTAAAATTGCTGATGAAAGTTGTCTACTGGGAAATCTGAGACCGACAGACAATATTACTTTATGAAATGTAACGTCTAAGTAGCAATCTGGTGAGCGTACCTACTCTGGGAAAATAGAACGTTGACCCTCGATCAGTTTGTGGGCATATTGGAGCAATCCTAAGTAAACAGTAGTTTTACTAAAAAAAACTCCTACAACGAAACGTATAATGCCAACTTAAGTAATGTAATTTTCATTGATAATAAAATATCTATCATTTCGCAATTCACAATGTCTAAATGTTTTATAAGGAAATATAGGCAAAATTCAGGGATCCATTTTTTTAAATAACGTAGTTTGCATCTTTAAGATCGCGAATATTAAAAATCGCGTAAACAACTGTGACGTCACTTTACTCGATAGATACATTGTTTAGGTTTACGTTTCCACCCTGTATAAACCAATAAACAAGTACGTAACCAAATCAGGTCAGCAAAATCTATAAGTAAATATAGGTTTCAATCATTCATTACTTTCAGGTACCCGCAATATATTTGCGTAAACACACCTCCGGCACCGCACTACCATCTCATTGTGTATTTAGCCGGTGCGGTCGGTAACGATTACCGGGTTCGATTCTCGGGCAAATACGATCCCTTTCACGCGCAATGGGCTAAATAAATTGGGACCGGGTAATACGGGCCAAATCCCCTTTCGGGCAAGAATACATATCCAGTATGATTTATTTTTGATGCCCTCCCGACCGAAATGCGGGAGAAATCGGGAACGATGAAAAGAATCGTAACTTTGTGTACTTCAATGGTGATTTGCTTCACAAGTACTGTTAATCTCTGCGTGTGGACAAGATTGTCCCTTTTCCTTCTTTCTTCAATGCTGACTCCTTTATCTTCAAATCCATGTAAAAGTTACTGTCAATAATTTTCAACCGTCCTTTCTACGTTTTCCGTCATTTAATTGCCTTCCAAAAGAGAAGGTTATCAATTCAACTGGTTTTCTTTACTATAAAAGCGAGCCTAGTTGGTGTTGTTCGGCAGCAGTCATCAGGCCAAATCACCCGAGAAGAAGTTTTCTATAAAATGCATAAGTTTGCGAGCAGTGATTTGCTTTAAAAGTATTTTCTTCTTGTCCTGTTACCAATCCTTGTAACGATATCTATTTTCCTTCTTTTTTCAACGTGTTGACTTATTTCAAATTCATCTCCACAGTAGATATAGTTATTGGCTATCATTCATTGTCAAACTTATTCAATTTTCTATTTGATTCCCATTGTCCAATTTTAGGATTACGTACCTTAAAAGGAAATACGGAACCCTTTTACAATCACTTTGTTATACGCTAACAGCAGATCAAGTGTAACACTTTGGACCGTTCTTATTATCTGCGTCATAAGAGTTGAATTCGTACTGCAAGTGTTACCATTGATCTGCTGTTGTCCGTACGTCTAGCTCTGTCTAAAAATTCTTTAATTTTCCATTGCCAAATTCTCGTTGGAAAATTAATGGCTTTGATCTAGAACTAGATCAAAGAGTCTAGGTCTGACAGCGCTTAAACTAGGTATAATCTTGTCGAGATCTCACTAAACGAATAAGGTCAAGACGATGTCATTATAAAGTTCTATAGCCTAATGCGGTAGGTGACCAGTTATCACTCGAGTGCTAGTTTAATAGTTCAAGACTCCTACGCTGCTCCCACGCATTTACTATCCCAGGCGTGCTCCATTCACACGAGCTATCGGAGTGGAAGGGCAAGTAACTTGAATGATAAAGCATGATTTTTGTGTAATAACCTGTCGGTCGGAGAAAATGGCGAACTTGTCATACATAGGCAGGCGTCCAAGATTCATTTATTGAGTTTGCTTGATTTTCCATGAATTATACCTATTTTTAAACTGTTGTAAGAATTGGGTAAATGACAGGTCTTATACTCTATTTCAAAAATATTCCTACTGGGATTTCTTTTATTTGGTACCTACTAAGTTTTTCAGTGAGTAAATTTGCTAAGCAATTGACGATAATAAGAGGCGGTATTTATTTTAGTAACCTTTGTATTTAGTATTTATTTGGATATCATGGTGAAAATTAAACTCAATGTAGTTAAAGTTTTTTGTGAAAAGTTCACTGGCTTCTGTATCGCTTAGTTGTTTAATCTATATGTGCTGCTTTAGCTGTATGTTTTCCTAATAAAATGAAAATAGAAAGATCTACTTACTAGTGAATTAGTTTGAATGGCGGTTTTTACAGATATATCTTATTCCGTCGCTGAAACTTAATAAAAAAAATTCCGTTCGTCTAGTTCTCAAAAATACGTTGACAATACTTGTACAAGTAACTACATCTAAACAGTACACAATCAATACAAGTCCAGCCAGACTAGTCTAGCCATCTAAGTCTAGAAATCCAGGGAGCGTAGCATTCCCACACTTGGTTTGGTAAAGACTAGATCAAGTTAGGTACCTACTCACTTACACGCGCTACAATCCTACGTGCAACGTGATCTAAGTAAGCAAGTAGTTTGGTGATGTGATAAGACGACTAAGGTCTCTTAAAGCAAGTATACTCAACATTTATAGTGGATCTACGCAACTCTATACAACTCTTTCCACGCTTTTCAGAGAATTTGCAATATGGATACTATTCGATTCCTGTTTCCTATGTTTATAAGGAATATATTTACTTGTTTGAAGAATAAAGTTGCTTATACCCATTGATCTTCTATAAACAACTAGATAGACAAAGGTCTTACTAAAACAATTTAAAAAACCTCCAAATAAGGGTCCATTGTTAACGTCCAAATAATGTCCAATAAAGCAAATGATCCATTCATCCGTTTGGGCCTTCTTTGCGCTCGGACATTTTTAGAAGGCAGACTGTGTATCTAGTTGTTTATAGGAGATCAATGCTTATACCATTCAGAATTAGAACTATAGCGACGACGCGGGTATGACTCACTCACCTTGATAAAGTCCGCCGAAACTAACCGTTGCCGGTCTAACTATTGAGATCATATATAAACAAGAAATTAATGATATCACTGGTGACCCAAGAGCTGGCAGCTACCTCGCGCAATGGATTAGCATCGCAATCCAGCGAGGTAACGCTGCCAGTGTCTTGGGTACTCTTCCAGTAACTAAATTTTTTTTTAATAGTTTAGATTAGGTTTTTTAAATATAAAATGGTTCTTTTTTATTTTTTATTGTACCTTTTTGAAATAAACAAAGATAAAAGTTATGATATCCATTTGAATTTAATAATAATCCGCCCTATTTCTTATAAGGTAAACTGGCTTGTTTTAAAGTTAATAAGTTTTAGTTAGCACCAATTCAATTGCTGTAATCCAAGTCGCGACGTCGTCATATCCAATGCTACAATATCTTTTTGAGGTCTTCAAATATTAAATTCTGTATTTTTATAACCTGGATTGCGGGAATCCACATGTAAAAGTAATATTGTATGCCCGTACATTACGCAGACGCCTGAACGATCCGATGCCGTGACATAATCCATTAGTCTTCGTGATCGAGCAGGGCAATGCTCCGTGTGGAGATAGCAGGCGTCGCCAAATGATTTCACGCGTGCGGGCACAATTAAAAGAAATGTTGAGTAATGGTAATAATGACATTGTACTGCCTCGATGACGTATGACGCGATGTCACGGGTATATTTTAGAAGACCCTAGCTAGCGTTAGCTAGACTATCTAAATTGACAAAGCTCTAATTTTTTTTTTTGGTACACAAAACAGATTACATTCATTGTATAATTGAAATATCAGAGTATTAAATATATGGTCTAGACAGTAATCCAAAAATATGTGTACACATTGAGATTTGTATATCGTGGAACATAAGAGTAAATGCAGGCAGAGCACCGCCGACAACACATCATTTATTTTACCCCCCTTTTTAATTTTTTTATGAAAATATAGGTAAATTTAAGGGACCCATATTTTTTCTTTTATTAAAATAATACAATGTATTACTTGGCTGCATGTGTTTTAAATCCCTTTGTTTTTTTAGTATATTATATAGGTAAGTTTTGATATTTTCTTGCATATGCGCTATGCGAAACGAAAATCTAAATGATACTGATACTGATAATGATAATGATCTGGATACGAATCACGATGGCTCTGTTGGAATAGAGCGTGCCACGGAATGGCGAGGTCCCGGGTTCGAATCCCGGTCGTGATGAAATTTTTTCTCCATTTATCATTTATATAGGTAAATTAGATATGTAGGTAAATAAATGACTCATTGTCAACTATGAAATTAATAAAATAATCTTAATCATCGTATTTTTAAGACTGTACACAACGAATGAAATACCTCAAAGTATAACTCTCATGTTATGAACACTTCTGATGTTATCTCTGTACATCAAACCTCACTAAACTGACATTATTGACCCATGCAGCCATAAAAATACGAGAGTGTGTGATATTTTATACATCGTGAATGAAAATTATATGTTTACGTCGCAAGTTAACGGTGCTATATAATTATGAGTAATAGATTTACTAAAGCGCAAAGCTATTTATATTACTTCTTCCATATTTATAATGTACTGAATAACCTAGATTCTCATATTCACACAGTTAAGAGGAAAATGAAAGAAATAAAATCGTTTTACACTCCCCTAACTAAGTAGAACATTTCAGCTAGAACAGAAGCCATGAATACGGAAAATAGTGCTGTAAAAATATCTGTTGAATTTAAAATTTCACTGCCTGCCTTACATTCTCGGAGGAAAAACTTCCGGAAAATTTTAAGAGCCTCTTTAATAAACCTCCATTACGTGCACCTCGAATTAATACTCGCTCCGGATAGGCTCGTTGTATACGCCTTCGTAGGGATGGGAAAAACGTTGAATTGCCGATATCGATAGAGCGCAAAATAAAACGTACTAAATAACTGCACCGAAACAATTGCTTTTTGGAAGCAGAAGTAACAGGCTTTCGGTGAAAAATACTGAAATTGAGGCCTAAACTGCAAATTGGAATTCGATACAGAAATACTGTTTTTGAAGCTGTTCTCTTCGACGTTAACGGTGTATGCTAAACTGACCTAAGCGTCCGACCTAAGTATGAAAACACAGGGTGTCATCATTTCGTTCAGAAATGTTGAAACAAATTGTGTTTAATGTAAAATAAAAGAAAAATAACCAGATATGCATAATGGAACAGACAAAGTACAAACAACAGCCAGATCAATGTATAACATATCAAGTGTAATACCTACTTTAGACTTTGTAACGCTCTTATTGTCAGCGTCATAAACATTAGAATCGTACTCCAATTGCCAACTTATTATATATTGGGGTCCATACAACTGCTTAGATTGGTAGTAAGATCAATCTACTGCTATGAACACGCTTTACCTGAGCTCAATTTATTCTACGAATGAATACGCCCCTACCTGTAACTACATTTAGTTAGACATCAAACCCTTGTGTTGTATTTATCGATAAAAGCCAGGCGCTAACCCATCCCTAATCCGAGCGAGCTTCAGTGCGGCACGTACTCGAGGAATTTCTCATTTAGTGGCACGAGTCCGCACCTCAACACTCTCGAGCAGAGGAAGTGCGGTATGCTGCCAGCATGCACGCCACCTATAGCAGTGGTAGGGTTAAGAGATTATACAGATTTAAGTTTCACAATACAGGAATGGTTGAGTTAGAACTAAAGCGAGCCTTTACTAGTACCAAAGACCATTACTGAAATAAACCACCAATGACAGTGATTATGACGTACGTTTTTGGAAACTCTGACTGGTCTAAAAATGTTGCCTCCCTTTCCTATACTAAACTTATGAAAAGAATGGTACTATATTCAAATACCTATGTATATTTTCATTGTCTTAGAAGTTAAAATAAGAAAACGCACTACAATATTGCTACAAATGTCGAACGAAGAAGCGTCGCTTCGAAAAAGCTCCAAAGGTGCTTTAACACGAGCTTATAAATTATAAGCTGAGAATATTTCATACTAATTGTGGGTACGTAGAGCGTGGCGCACTCTCCTTGATACGAGTAAAGACCGTAGAAATTGGTCAAAGCTGTCGGTCTAACGGTGTACTGGGAATTGCCGCGCCAAAGGTCGTAGGCCTCTCTAAAAAGGTTGGAGTTATTGTATTCCGTGTAATATACCAAAAGATAGCGCTCAGCCCTTGTAGCACGAGTCAGCGTTAGCGATCGACGCAACGCCGAGGAGTTGTCAAAGTGACATTATTACAAGGCGTTTGACATTAGTTTGATAGCTCCGCGGCGTTGCGTCGATCGCTAACGCGACTCGTGCTGGCCACGCAGTATTCTGAGAAAATTCCGTAACGGAATTTCCATACCATGATCTCACTAACGAATTTTCCAAGAGTACGCGAGGCGACGTCTTTGTAATAATGTTTCTTTACAAACTAATATTAGCTTTGTTAAAGCTAATGAAATTGCTTTACTTGAAACTAAATAAAACCTAGAATTTCATGGCTTAGAACTTTCCCGATAGTTGTAAGTCAAAGTAAAACAATATGGCGAAACGAAAACAGTTTTACTACTCGGGCAATAGTTTACGAGAAACGTGACTTCTGGAAATGAGGTGCGGATCTCGAAGGTCCATTTGTTTGTGTTTCAGCTGGAATCGAACTCGATAACTTTGATAGAGTTTGAAGTTTAAGACATTCGTGACTTTGACATTTGAATAGTTATTGGGATTGACGTTTATTTTGATACGGTAGTTAATAAATATTAAAAGTTATGCTGTACCTATGCACAAAATAAAATAACTCAATTAGTTCTTCTCGTTTTTATGAAACGTTACGTAAGTAGATCCACCTAATACTTTCAAAAACGATGGGGAAATAATCGTGAGGAAACCTTCATCTAAGAAAAAAAATCTAAGGCGTGTGTAATCCGCCAATCCATACGGAGTCCGCATGGTGAATCATGGCTCTAAATCACTCCATGTAACGAAAGATCAGTAAAAAAATAGATCGCTAATGATGATTCATAAATATTTTTTGTATGTAAGAAGAAAATTGAGATATCGCCATTATTACTTGAATACACACAGGGTGATAATATTGTGTAATTCAGGGTCATACTTTTACAAAACGAAATTGGAAGCTGTCAGAAAACCACGCGTGTACATAAATAAACCACAGAACCCCCCATTGGACTGACAGAAGTGCAAATTAAAACCGTCGCATGTCCACTTTTACTATTGATTTATTGTGACAGCAACATTGCCCGAAATGTACACTAGATACTAGATTCCTATCTACCAATTAACATAGACCAAAAGCTTTTCGGACGTAAATTCCATTTAGTAAAATTTCGGCTTCAAACGAAATTCCAAAGGAAAATATTACAACAAATATTAAAGCACTCGTATTAATACTGCTAATAGATCGATTGAGGAAGCTTTAAAGAGCCTTCAAAACAAATGTCATACTCAATACAGATCAGCGGGGCTAGCACGAGTCGCGTGCGGTGGACGCAACGCCGCGGAGCTGTCAAACTAATATCAAACACCTTGTATTGTAATAATGTCACTTTGACAGCTTCTCAGCGTTGCGTCGATCACTAACGCTGACTCGTGCTACAAGGGCAGAAATGTTTTATTCTGCGACATATAAATAAAACATACTTAGGTTCTCTTGAAAATGGCGGGAAACGACGGTTGCAAAATTATTTGATAATTTTTCTTTTAACGTCTACAGTGACTATTTTGTGTTTAATATCACGTTAAATTAATCAGAAAATGTTCGCGAATGACAGTATGGTGAAGTTATTGAAGAATTCAAGCAGGATCTGAAGTTTGGCGCCATGGTCAAGATTCCCACTACGAGCTCGGGAGTGAACGTGACTGTCGAGCTGCTTCGTCCGCAGTGTTGACGCTACGGCGTCTCCTGTGGATGAAGACATGAAGACGCTGCTACCCAGGGTGATGACGCTTCGGCGACTCCCCTGGAGGAAGATAGAAGACTATTTATACATTGAATTTTTTGTAACATGACATTGGCAAATGACGAACTGTCGAGTCCATTAATAAAATAAATAAAATAAAAAAACATACTTATTTTCAAATTATTAGAAAAACGTATCAATCGTTTTTAAAATATAATTTCATTGATTGTTTGTTTTCTTCTGCTGTTATTCATAACAAACCTCACTTTCCCTAAATCGTGTTGCTATCCCTATCACTCTTCGTTAAAAAAAGGTTAAGATAGAAAGGGACAGGAGACCCAAACGGTGGCGTAACTTTAAATTACGTTTATGAGGCGCCTTTAAGACTAGACGTCGTTTTACAGTAATAGCCAACATGGACTCTGGTGCCAATACAGTTGACAACACAGCATTCTACCATTGCAATTTACGGAATATTATGGTGGTGCAAAGTGTTGACGTGCTACCGACTGTACCCCGACTCTCTGTCAGCGAAATACTCGTAAATGCACTCGTTTGCAACTGATGATGACAGGTAATGGCCTGTGTATTTCGATTAATAGGCTATGGATGGGGCAGTCAGAGGAAATGCAATGATTGGGAATTGGTAATGAAATGAATGATTTATGATATTGATAGCATATAAAATATGATTCAGATTTATTTATAAATATACAATGTATATTTATTAATGTCATTGAAAACCACTTTGAAATGAAAGTGTCATATTTAATCTCTTTAGGTAAGTTGAAAAGCCCAAAAATCCAGCACCACGGTTTTTTATTAATAAAAATCTTACTCGTAACTACACGCGAAGACAGAGAAAAGTATCCAGGGGGCCTCATAAGGTTGAGATTTTCTCAAGAACTACTGGACCAATTTTAATAATTCTTCTATAGTACATAGTTTTAACTTTTGTCTATCAAACAGTGAAATAACTCTTGCACTAGGTCAAGTAGTTTTTGAAATAATCTCAACCTTAAAAACTCTACTGTACACATTTATCTGTGTTAGACCGTACTATACATATAATACTGTATTTTATGAAAAAATATTTAAAATAAAAGTACGGTCTTTTAAAAAGTAAACGTTTACAAGTCTAAGTCATAAATTAAATCAACTGGCTGATTTCAAAGTATTTCTTCACGTAATAAGTATTTTCAGAGATAAAAAAAAATTAGAGAACGATATACAATTTTATTATAAAAGTCTAGACGAAACCGTAAATAAATTATGTAAATAAGATAATAAGTTTGGACATTCAGAGGCACAGGTGTGCTACGCTGTTTCTGCCTGACTCGCCAAATCGGCTACCTTCAGAAATAGCGCTTCTTACCCGTGGTACTACCGGTGGTCCTACTGGTAGTACCACGGGAAATATTTTTTGCCCGTAGTACTACTAAACAATCTAGTAGTACCACGGGAGATTTATTTTACCTCTGGCACTACTTACTTATAAGTCGAAACAATATTGAATAGAAAATATTTATTTGACACACACTTAAAACGTAAGACAATATTGAGTAGGTTCTCTAGGTACTTACGTACAGCTAACAGCAGATCAAGTGTAATTGGACCGGTCTTATTATCTGCGTCGTAAGATTTGCTGTTGTCCGTACAGTAGGCTTGTCACGCGAATGTAAAGCTGAATTTTTGGTACGTTATTTTTTGACCCATTTGAAACAATTTAATGTTTTGCATAACATAAAGGTGTGCTAGGTGACACAAGTAATTTAAAAAAAGAAATAGGTTACTAGTGAAGCAGTCAATGTGTTCAATTGTACTTCTGCTTTTGTTACTATGAAGTATGTTGTAACTTGTTACGAATATTGTTACATTATTTATATAGCAAAATAGAAACTATATTCAAGCCTAAGAAATAGAGACAACTGACTGTGCTGAATATATCTCACCATACTACCTAGGTCGAACCATAGGTATCCACAAACATTTCAGACCAACAAATCCCGCTCATCGCAAGCACTAACTGAAACAAACAGGGCAGGAAAAATGCACTAAAAACAGGAAACGGTGAAAAAAATTGTCTGAAAAAAGGGTAAAATATAGCCGAGCTCCAGAGCGTGACACTAACATCTGGAAATACACTGCCGGATGCCCGGCATGCTGTTGAAAAAATGTTTTGTGTGTTTTATCGTATGGAAACACGGTTAATGTGATAAAACCGACTTTGCAAGAAGCATACACCATAGGGCCAACGATATTATAATGCACTCTATCTCGACTGATATTAAAAAAGCATTGAGTGAGGCAGTGTTTCTGCAAAAGCTACGGGCTTTCCTTGTGGATGCTGCATACTATTCCGTTGACGAGTTTCTAAAACAGGCACACTGACTGAAGGCACAAATATGTCACTGATACGCATCTGGGCGCTTCACGATTATAGACATTGTAAAACTAAATATTATTCTTTATTGAAATTGATAATTATAATGAAAATCTGTACAGTTTAATATTACCTATTTTTATTTTTAATTAAATGTAAATTTTTATTTATTAATAAATTAATGACCTTAACATAATGGACTCGCTAATGCTAACCGGTATTTAGACCGACAGTTTCGATCGCTTTCGACGGTCTTTATCAAGGTGAATGCGACCCGCCCGTTCGCTGCCGCGTGAGCGTCACACTCACCTTGATAAAGACCGACGAAATCGGTTGAAACTGACGTTTAATACCGTTTAATTTCATCACAAAATTCAGTGTTGTTTCGTTGTTTTATTATTTGAAAAATATTGTAATGGCTCATTATAGTTTTTTTTTGTAGTGCATAATTGGATCTGGAGTTCGAACCTCCGTAACTTTTTGTCTAATTACATTACTAATTGTCTCTTCACTCTAAGGTAAAGGCGTCTTTTAGGAGTGGTTCAAAGTTGGGAAAAGAACCTGTGCCATCTACGCCGTATAGACTCACGCCCTAGATGTCGGGCTACGTATCTAGTATCCTACCCACAACGCTACTGGTATCTTTATGTCAAACGTTATCCTCAATATCAGAACAGAACTCTATTCTATAATGGAAAGCAATTACGTTGAAAAGCAAACGACCAAAGCTTATCAAGGCTTCAGAGCTTTCAAAGCAAAATCTGTACTACTTAGTAGAGAGAACTAACATACTCGTACTAATGCCGGCTTGTATACAGGATGCTTCAAAGGCAGGCTGAACCCTATCACAACTTCCGAGATCTAATTCCATGTTTCCAGTTCAGAGCTACATATATTGCAACTTTGCAATTGCACTGGGAATTTCATTTGTAACATACGAGAAATTGTAAGCAAATAATAATGATGTAATGTAACCAGTGCATGAGCCGGGAGTGGATTTGCCCAGCCCAGCAGTGGGACATTCCATGATATCAAAAATAACGATATTTAAAGAAATGTAATATAATACGACGTGTTCGTTCTTTAGTTTGTAGTTTTATTTCATAAGTATTTTTTATATATATTAAGTTAGTTTTATTTTGTAATAATTAGTTTTTTTTTTAATAAATTTCTATATACTTAATTATTAAGTTACAAATATATATGTATAATTACTAACCTATGCCTAGGTTAGTAATTATACACTTTCCTTTAAAGTTATTTTCGTTTATAATTATAGAGACTTATCAAAACGGTTTCACATTCAGTCAGTTTCATGACAGAGAAAGTCAATTTCTGGTCAGACGTCAGTAGGGTTACTTTCACCTCTTATCGCGATCCAGTTTAGGTTCCTAAACTGAACCGAATCGCTATTTGCTACAATGACGTTTGACGTCATTGTAGCAAATTGTCAGCTTAGGAACCCCGCAGTTTCAATACAAAAGGTGTAGATATTACATAAAGGAAATACGAACTACAAAATTAATAGATAACGTGCAAAACTGTCCACAACGTAATCTGAATGTTTCTTTGAATTTTGCCATCTGTTTATCGATTAAAATTACCCAATACCCATTTTAGATAGATACTCTCTGACATTTACAGCGTTAAGGCGGGTGTACACTCGACACCGGCCGTGTTAGCTCGCGTTGTGTTAACACGGCGGAGATAGGCATCTCTCACGCTAACGACGTCAACGGACGTAGGTTTTATTGTGCCTTCAATTTAGGACCCGGTGCACGATGCAGGCGGCAGCGTGAGCGGTCAGCTACCGCTCTGTCTACGTATAATTTGCTGTTGCTGAATACTTTCAAACAATAATATAGAAACTTTCATTTCACAACCTTCAGTTATTCTAATAGCTATACGATCTTCGCTATCACAATTTGTTCGTTGTCCGTATTCTTATTTTTGTCAGGTGTGGTTTTATGCATTTTGCTGCTAGCTCAGTAGATTCAGTTAGTTTTATGACAGAGAAAGTCAGTTTTGTTGCAGAAGACGTCATTTTCATGACAAAAGCGGTAAGTATTTTTTTAGTGACCAAACCTATTTGTCAAAGTTATTCAGGCCGCCCGTAGGCCTTTGACGTGTGCTGACGACTGCTGTCAAGCGACAACCATGCTTTCCGAGGCACGAAGGGGCTCAGATGAAAGTGTCACTAGCGGTCACCCATCCAGGTCCTGACCTCGCCCAACGTTGCTTAACTTGTACGATCGTTTTCTATGTGTACTTGCAACTGGCCTACGAGCCCCTTAAGAAGTAAGTGTCATGGCAGAACTATGTCTCTTGACAAAAACAGTCATTGGCAGAATACGTTAATTTCATTCAGAAGTCAGTCTGACGACAGAAGAACTCCATCCCGTTACAAAAGAAATCAGTCATATAGCGAAACATGCAAGTATCACAGCAGATAAAGTCAGTTTCATGACAGAAGCGATAAAGTCTCCCGCGACGTATCCGCTCGTCTTTTGTTCCATGATCGTAGTGTATTGGGAACGTTCCCGTTCCCGGTGATTTACGCCCCACCGTGGTAATGAGACAGACGGCGGATGGTGAATTATGGGCCACTAATAACGATACGCCTTTAGGAGATGTTGTTTCGGCCCATTACTCCGTAGCGGCCGCAGTGAGATATTGCCGCGTTTCACTAATAAAATGGCCCGTTTTGCATTTTGGAATTAAGAGGCTCAGGTTTCGGGAATTTTATTACAATTGTAGAAAACACATTAGTGATTAGCATGATTGCGCTATAACAGCCCCTTCGGGCGCCTACGACACCAGTGCAACGTAACCAGTATATCTTTATACGGAACCAAAGATACCACTATCGATAATTTTTCTTTAATTCATTATTTCCAAACAACTTTTGCAATCGGTAACTTATAATACCAATCTCAAGCATAAAGTACGAAGATATGTCAGTATATAACTTACTGATCTAAGATTCAGCCTCATCTCCCCCCTCGCCCCGCAACAATGATACCTACTAAGGAAAATAGCTAACGGCATTTCCTTATAATTCAGTAGTTTCCATATTAAAAGTTCTTTATCAATATGTAAACTGCAGAACGTGCAGCATGGTGGCAAAATTATTCGGAGTTCCTTGCTTAATAGTAATGAATTATAAATGAAATTGTTTATCGAACCTCTTATAATAACAACCTCTTATAAGTCCAATAAGAACAGTGATCGTTCACATAACAAAACTCAATCTACTAATCATTCACTTAGCATGCACATATTATGTGAATATGAATACTTACAATATAGGTATAAAACACAACTTCAGCAGTTCGCCCAGAGCAATGGACATAATCCATTTATTTCAAAATTTCAGCATGGACGCGTAATAACTTTAGTTGCCTGACATTTACATTGGAATACTTAATACGACCTAATTCAGTCGACAGCCATCAGCCTGCGTCCAGACCAATCCAGGTCAACGATTCAATCAATAGCGTTTAAAGCGTTAAATGCATATTTGAATTTAAAACTGATATAAAATTCGAGTGCTGAAGCTAATTGGATTTCCAACGCGTCTGTTCGCGTCTGCACTTTGTTCAATACTCTACTTAGTATGTCATTTTAAAAAATGTTTATAGGATATTGATTAATCTATAAATTAGTACAACCTATAGCACATCAACTATACTAAAAACATTGCAATCTGTGTTCTATAATCTTCACGCGTAGAGTGCCTGTGTGTTAGATAAACTATTTGAGAACCTACTAAACCGATGCCCAGCAAATATCAGGTTTTAATTAATAGTGTCAATTATCCAAAAAAAGTACAGTCCACAATTAAAAATGAGTCACTAAAATCAAAGAAACATACATATAATCTTACGTAAAACATGGCATTCACTCATTCATGGCAAACACTGCAAAAAAAACTGCTTGCCCCTCACTGTTTACTAACAAGTATTAATTAGTCTTTATTAAAATTACTAGCCCTTGCGAGCAATGAAGCAAACCAATATCTACCTTATTGTATCGATCACGGCTGAATAAGACTGCTGAACTCTCTAAATTGGCAACACAGTAACCAGGCTAAAGTGTTTCCTCGTCCGTTCCCGGATTAAAAAGTTCCAAAGGAGCGCTACTCTGCGTCATAGATAAGTAGGGAGAGGGAAGTGTCCTTGAGATAAGCTCGGAGACACTTGGTGGGCGCAGAAACGGCAGGCGGTTTAAATAGATACGAGTAGGTACGCTGAGGAAACTGAAAATGGCACACATATTTTAAAGAAAGAAATTGTCAGGCATTTTTTGTTTATGAGAAAAGGACAAGCAGAGGAGTCTGATGGTCATCCTAGAGACACCTGCATATACTTGATGCATTGTTGTTTAATTTCTGACCCTGGAGAACTCTGTTCACGTTTCTCTTGAAGTAGGGATTATAGATCTGTGCAAATGCGTTGAGGATCACATCATTCCACATTTTCATGTAGGTAAGCAGCAAAATAGTTCGCGATGCCCGCATGAGTTCAGAACATGTGCATGGACTATCTCCCACAGACTGATGGTGCGGAAGTGAATCGACGACGGTGACACTAGGTCAAATAGTTTCGCGTAAACTGTACACATGGGTACCTATCGTGTGTTTAGAATATGTAGATAAAAATAGTTTAAAAAATATTCGTAAGTCGATAGACTACGCCACCTGTCATGAATGATGAACATAGTTAGAAGTTAAAGGAAATGTAAAAGATCCTAGAACAAATATCTTAGTTAGACTGCAATTTCAAGGGACTAACGATGCTGCGATCCTATCAGGGCACTTTCGCTTCTTGAACATTCACTTGTCTATCGGATTCGTTCATCAAACATGCACGATATGCGATTTGTATTAGACTGTATGACCCTTTAATTGCCAAATTGATGGACGTATGTCCTCTTCTATCTACCTCTAACGAGTCTACGGCCAACATTACATCTAGATTTCTTGTCAAAAGACTGATTTTCGACATTAATACTCACTATGTACCTTTTAAAAGCATTTACCCCATCGTCGGCTTATGCCTAAACCGTTCTCTGCCGCCTTTTAATGAATACAACTTTAATCAGGTCGGCCTTCCCAAGCTCAATATTTAATGAGAGTTGAAGGCCTTAATGACTTAATTGTCAAAATAATGAGACTCTGAATGTACCTCTCCAATTTTAAGGTAAATCTGGAATCTGTCGGTATATAAAATGGGATGTTCTATTCTCGTAACATTCAAATCCTTTGAATCTCTCTATATGCCAGTATCAGTGGCCGAAATAAGGCATAAGCCCTGCTATAAATAACTTGCTCGTTGAAATAAGGCTTTCGCCACACCCTTCGATATGCACATATAAATTACACCGGATAAAGAAAAGTTAGCATAACAAGCGACTCTAGATGAATGACAGACTATTTATCTGCGTTGCATAATACAATTTGTAAAAAATGGTTCTAAATCTTGATTAATCAGTTTTCTATTTAGACACATAACTCTGTAATTCTAAATTACTTGAAAATCAAAGTTACTCATGAACAGAAGCAAGGATTTTTAAAATTGGATTATGATTATATGTAAGCCTGGAACCTACTTTATTCATTTACAGTATATTATTAGTATTAACAATACAAAAGAAGTATCTTCGTAGGGACCAAAGAAAATCAAAATATTTTTAGTTAAACCTATTTAAAATTGTAGCTTCTCAAGACAAGACATCAAAATCCGTATTGTCATTTATTTTGTATTGCCCAGAGCCGAAGCATCAGGGCATGATATAAATTATGAGATGTACGTACCTATATAATAAAGGATAAACCCCATCGATAAAGTTATATAAATTGCACACACACGCCTCGCGGATAAAGGGAGTGAAACAATAGGGCATCACACAATGGAGAAAATACGGCTTTCGAATCGCTGGGTTGAATATGGGAACTTTACAGACTATTATTTATTCTGTGACTTTAATAGAATATCAGCAGGTAGAATGAGGTTTATTATCAGGTAGAATTTGAATTAAATACTTTGTGTTTGTATGTTTTTAGTTTCATGATAAACTTATTTTTACAATAAAGCATATAACTAAAGCTTGAATGTCTCCTATAGAAGTAAATATAGTGTAGAGACAATTGACTGCCGTTTCTACAAGTTGATATCAGTTGGTAAGATCAGATCAGAGATCAGTTGGTAAGAGCGTGTCACGGAATGACAAGGTCTCAGGTTCAAGTCTTTCCCACAGCATGAAATTTTTTCATCACGTTTAAATATCTTAGATATGTTAAAGTTTATAAAAGCAAAAAATTTCAATCCAAAAGATATCAAAGAAAACCCTTACTTTCCTTCGAGCCGACGAGAAATTAATGCAAGCTGGCTTTCTGGTTTCGCGATAACCTCCAACTATTCATTCAAGGAGTCTTTCAAAGTCAAAGATCTAAAAGAAATGCAAGTCAGTGTGTCAGGGCCGAGGCGAGGCCCTTCAGATAAGGCGAGAGCAGGGTTGCCAGACTGGGTTTTTTTCTCGCAATTTGGGGGAAAAGTTAGGCTGTTGGGGAAATTTTGGGGAACTGGTATCGTTGGGGAAATGTTTGGGGTAAAAGTTTTCAAATTGGAGAATTTTCAAACCACATAATAAGAGTGAAATACCTATGGCTTAAAAGCCCGTGACGGGTACTGAAAGCTTCAGCCGACGGCTAAAATTCAACTCCGAAAACGTGTACACTACAGTTTCCTAGAAGAAGACGCCGAAATCTTATCGTCGTTTATATTTTAAAAAAACTAACCCAAGGGGGTTAAAAATTTTGCAATCGGTTTTTGTTTTTCGAAATAATGTCTGTTTGATATTTAAAAAAATTTAGGAGTTTTTTAAAGTTATCGGGGAGGAAATTTGAAAAATCCAATCTGGCAACCCTGGGCGAGAAGCCCGAGCCGCCTTAATGAGGACTCTGGAGATCTTGCGGGCTGGCCAAGTGAATAGCTTGCCCGTCTAAGTGAATTTTGATGAAGGTTTTAGCGATGGAGAGATGCTTGTCATAAATGCGGATGCAAATATATTTTTATTTATGTGCAAGCATTGAAGTGGACACAACTACGGATGATGGCAGGTATCTCTATAATTAAAATAATAAATCGTAACAATTTTCATCACGACCGGGATTCGAACCAGGGACCTCGCCATTCCGTGGTACGCTCTTTGCTAACAGAGCTACCGTGATTCGGCTAGGATTTGCGAAATCTCAGGGTCTATATTTAATATTTAGATTTTCATTTCGTATAACGGATATGCACGAAAAATTCAAATCTACATCTAAATACCTCGCCTCTTATCAGTGAGGCTCGTTTCCAGCAGGTCCACGACCCTATTGTTCTGAAAAAATTGAAGTTCATACATTGATTCCCAAGAGGTCGACGACATTTTATAATAATAATAATAAATATTTCCCAACAGGTCCATAGATTATTTAGTACAGTCATCAATGAAGTATAGATAAATATAACCAATTATGTTTTTGGAATCGCAACAATATTTTATCGAAGGTGTGCAATTGATCGCGTTTGAAAGTTCATTCCCTTTATACATTTCGACGAAGTCTATTAAAATTGTTTCCAATTGTACCTTCGCTTCTAGTATTACTTGCCTTTCCTTTGTTCTTCGTCAGACAAGGTCGTATGAACGACTGAACGTACCCTTGTAACCGGAGAAAGTATTATTTATTAGGGTGCCATAAAATGCTCATTGTGTTCTGTTTGATGTTTTCTTTATTAGATTTTATTACTTCTACACGTTTGATCAAATCTGGTACTGACTAGAGATTCTTTAACTTGCTTTTAGAGTGATTTTACCAACAAAAGCTGAGCGACCGCTTGGTTCATTAGTTGTGAAGTTGTTTTGGAATTGTGATGCTTACAATAGCTTCAACTGACATATACGATACGTAGGTACTTATTTTATAAATCTCTTTGTGATAAAAGTAGGTATCCTCTCACAGACAAATTCGCCGAAATATCATCTCAATTCACATTCTATGAACATGAAATTGTACAAAATTTCAGCCTTGGATCGGGAAGAAAACTGCCAGGATAGAACGATCGATATACCAAAAAAATATACCTATATTTTACCAGAATTGAAAAAAAAATCTATAATATTATTAAAGTAGAAAACAGCATCTAATTACGACTTTACAATGGACCTAGCGCAAGTTACAGACTTTGCAATTTATTATAGTCAAAGAATGGGAAAAGTTCAAAGCTCTGTAACTTCTTAATTATACAACAATATTCTCTTTTGTTTCTCTTTGTAATAGCCTGACTTATTTTATTCCCAATTTCCTCCAGTAACTTTTGATAATACATCAGGCTTTCAATTTGTTTTACACAATAACGTTATAGATCCCCCATCATTTTGGAATGGCGGATTGATATTTTACTATTTGTTTAATTTTCTATTTACATGAATACTCTAAATAACTTGCCATTGGCAAAATTATCTCTTAAATAAGAGTAGAAGCAATTCAAATAAAAATAGAATAGAATATCCTTATTAAAATCTATCAGTTTATTACTTTCTTTATAATTATTTAAAACAAAAAAAAGAATTTCTTTTTAATTTAGAAGCGGACACTTTGGACCTAACACCAACTAATTTCCTAAGTTTTAGTTAACCCAAAGATAAGAAGGAGCACCCTAAAGTTTTACTGCTTGCGAACGTGACTCTTTTGTCTAGTTTTACTTAATATTACTTAAGGTCTAAGAAAATGTTCTAGGAATGATAAAACTGTTGGCATGAGTAGTAAACCTTGCTTTGGTATTCCATCTAGTTTGTAGATATACCTAGCCAATATTTTATTTGAATATTACTTACCTTTTAGATTGCTTGCCACTATGTCTGCTGTTTCCTCGGTTTCCGATAGCTAATCAAAGCAAATCAAGTGTAACACTTTGGACCGTTCTTATTATATGCGCCGTAAGAGTTTAAATCGTAGTTCAAGTGTTACTATTGATCGGCTGTTGTGTATACCCACAGACTACCTTGGGTTCAGAACACGTGTATAAAACCTCTCCTATGTTGCAATGGATAAAACGGAACTATTCCAAATAAGCCTTTCAAATTCAAGACCCGAACGATAGAAAATAAACCGAACTGAAACTCGCAAAACACCGACACATTTTAAACTTAAATCGTTAACCTCAAACACTTCGCTCGCGTCACAGTGACAATGTTGTTCCAAAGTTTGGAACAACCGGGGCGACAAATTGGTCTTCTCCGCGGCAGAGATTATCCCGGGACACCGCAGTGTACCTGCCACCTACTGTAAAATAGGGTCAGGATAAGGAATATTAATGCCCGGGGACAAATCACGCTAGGTTTCCCTACGCTCTCAGCGTTGGACCCTTTCGAGCGGACCTGCAGACATGGCCAAAGGTTTTGTATGGACAATCGCAGGGAAAGGTGTACTATGATAATTACGGTTGAGATTTTCTCAAAAAGTAGTCGACTATTTTTTTGAAAATCCTTTACATTTACATAGTATCTACTCTAAACTATTTACAATAGTGCGACCGCAAGCGCTGTACCGCGCCTTGGGTGGCGGCAGATGTACAGTGAGTACGGGAGGGACGCGAGAAAATGACACAGTGAAGCGAGCTGCTCCACCTCCGCGTCTCGCCGTGCAGGTAATTAAGGCGCTGTAAAGCGCTTGCGGTCACACTATACCTAGTAAAATAACTTTTACAATCGGTCAAGTAGTTCTTAATAAAATCTCAACCTTATTAAGGCCCCTTGTATACTTCTGTCTGTTTTCGCCTGTATTGTACATTCGACAAATCAGTTGCAATACGATTTCAGCTTTTATTGCGATGACAATAAGAACGGTACAAAGTTCAAAGTGTGCTTTCGGCTGCACTTAGATTGGAATGGTGTAAAGGTATTTTCAATGAAACTGGGGAATCTCTGAGTTGCACCTTCTGGAATGCTCCTATTGTCACTTAACGTGGGCAATGGGATAAGAGTTTCTGGAAGTACAGGCTATTTCGCAGGAATAGCGTCTAGTCTATACCATTTCTGTTCGTTGTTGTGTTGAAGTGTTGATAAAAATGTACAATAAAACAGTGATACCCAAACCGAGCAGTGGCCAAAGATATCGGCTTTTGAAGTTTTGGTGTTTCGTCATATTTTTGATATTTTCATTTTATTATCCAATTTTCTCTAAGAGGAGGGCAATGTTTTCTGTAAGTAGGTAAGTATATGCACGTATTTTTGATGTAAATAAATGATAAATGTTCCGTTGTGGTCTTCTATAGCCAAAACGGCTTCGGATTTTTAATTATAAGGTATCGCTAGATTCGTCTTGATGACAGCTTGGAATATTTTCCGTCCTTTGAATTTTTCATATATTCCAATGTCTTGAACTTGATGAAAACACAATATGTTAAATTTAAAAAAAAATGGGAAATTTTTACAGGAACTTTTGATTGCTAATTCCAATTATAAATTCCAGCAATCAATCTATACATATAATAAGACTGTAAAAAAGTTGTGTCTGTACATTGGATATTTTTGAAAGAATAATTGTAATGTGTTTTAGGATCGATACTGATGCCAAAACAGAATTTTAGAATTTTTGTCTGTTTGTCTGTGACTTTGGGCAAATATCACGCCATAACTAACTACTGAAGGGACTTTGACTAGGAGATAGCTGAAATATCCGGACAGCTCATAGGCTATAAGCCATGGCGGTATGTGATGTGGAAACAAGGATCCAGAGAGGAAGATCTGCCTCCTGATCTCCTCCATCCTCCTCCTCTACGCAAATGAAGTTGCGGGGTACAGCTAGCACTTAATAAATTGACAAAAACAACTAATATTGAGCGGCACCTCCGTCTCCTTACATACGTATCCACTTTAGACGAGAGCCAGTAAAGGCCCTTATTCTATATCCGGAGCTGACACAAGTTCGTTGGCGCTCGTCCATTACTCGGGTCATTATAAAGGTCGGAGCAAAGTTTTAATGAGTAGACCTCTCGTCCTCCGCCCCGGGCTCGGTAAGCACGCGCTGATAAGGGCCTGATATAATCCTAGCCTAATTGATTTGGAGACCGTCGAGTCAGGACCTTGGGGACGCTTAAGGTCATGAAATCATTAATGATTTCACATGCCTCCCTTTCTTTTAGTTTTAGTAATTGGCAGTCAAACTCTTGGCACCAATAGTTCAGTTGGCTATTTTTTTATTGCATAAAATGAAATCACGTGATCATCATCAGAATGCTTCATCCCTTTTAGCAATACGAATTTTGTTCAGAGTATTTAGCGTTAACGTTGGCGATATGACGTTATGTTGGCACTTCACATGACCATTCGTATTCGCTATTGGATGTTTGTCGTATTTGTCAAATACTTGCTTGACGTACAGTCGACAGCAGATCAATGGTAACACTTGCAGTACGATTTCAAGTCTTACGACGCAAATAATAAGAACTGTCAAAAGTAAAAAGTGTTACCATTGATCTGCTGTCGGCTGTACATACAAATGAGACGAAAATTTTGTCAAGAATACCAACTACACATGGTAATTATGACAATTACGCAAATACGAATAGCCAAGTGAAGTACCATCATCACATCTTACAATATATTTCTGATTTTCAAATGCCTGTAACTATTTTATTTTACAACTATTTCATTTCAATTCCGTTCTTACAATCGACCAATTAAACTAGTCCTTTCCTGTCTTACTTATTTTGCATTTTTGGGGTGAGTCGGAAGGAATCTTCTAGCGATAAGTACGCTCTTTGTACTCTACTTTTAAACTTGGTGTTGTGTTTATTATATACAATAAAGTGTTAAAATAAAAATAAATGAAGTCATACATACAAACAAGAGTCTCTACCGAAAAACTTTGTGGATATTTTCCGCCATTCTTTTTCAGGAACCGTAACAGCTCTCTGGGTGCATCACTAATGTTGGCCAGAGCATAGTCGCACTAGCGTATGTTTCAGGTTTCAGTGTACTTTTTGCACTTTCAGCTTATTCTTTGGCACCGAGTTCCAGGATTTTTTACTACGCGCAAAAAGGAGAGCTTCCAAACAGAGTTTTTTTTGTACAAGGATTTAAATATTTTGAATCCTTTATTACTTACGAGTTTATACTATTTTTACCCGACTGACGAAATATGGAGGATAATGTTTTTCGTGTGTATGTACCCTACTGTTTTTTGTGGCCTCCGGTACCCTAAACGGCTTGATGGATTTTGACGCATTATGTATGCGGCGGTACCTATCGTTGAATTCGCATTAATCATGGGACTGACATAGAATACATTTTATGCCAAACTCCTCACTTTTACCCTCGTGATGGATAATTCCTTCCATGTAAGGAAAGGTCTGTGACCCAATAGTGGGTCATAAAAATTGGCTGATGATGAAACATCAGATACGCGCCAAACTGCCAAAATACAAAACAATGACATAACATTGTAGGCCAGTCATTCTGGCGAGCGTTTGTATGGAGACCCCAACAATAACTCCTCTATCGATGAAACTTTTTTGTATACTTAATAGCATATTTATAAGAACAATTGTCAGAGAATCCAATAATATTTCGAGGCGGAAGTTACTTATTTCAATTGAAATTCAACATTATACCGTATCTTTTTCTGGAACAATGTTATGGTCATAATTCTTTTTCTATAAATTGTATTTTATTAGTGTGCTTCTGTACATTCATAAGTAAAACTACTTTTTAATTCGAAAGTGTAGGTATTTTAATAAAATGTCTTTTTTGGCCGTAGTTTCCATAGGATAATTGCTCCGCCGGGTTTCTGTTTTTAATATGCCTTCAAATTATTATTTCTAGTATAAGTACGAAAATCCAACAAAAAAATCCAAATGAAACAATTCATTATACAGAATTTGTCTTTTAACTATCTCTGGAAAATTACTCTATCAGATATTTTTTACAATTGTAATGAGATACCCACAAATAACCTGATTTCAAAAGAATCCAACAAAATATCCAGGCGGAACACCATTATTTCGAAATACCTATCAAGCGCAGGCCAGCGCGGGGCCCGAGGCGGGCGAGGGGCGTCGAAAACCGGTCGAGCGGCGGGCGAGTTTCTTCAAGTAGGTTAATAGGTACAGCTAACAGAAGATCAACACTTTGGACTAAGTACCGTTCTTATTATCTGCGTCGTAAGATTTGAAATCGTGCGAATGCGAGCGAGTATTACCATTGATCTGCTGTTGTCCGTACTATACGTATGTATGTATGTATGTATGTAGGAGGTTGATCTAAACATCGCAATTTAATTATTATTATCGTCATCGTCAGTAAATGTAATATGCGTATTGCCTTGTATAAGTTGAGTATATAGTGTGTGTTTTCTTCGCGACACGGGGTCTAGGATAAACTAACCCAGAGATTCCTTTAGAGTGTCTTTAACTTAATTGGGCGCTTAGTGTTTTTTTATGTTACTTCCAGCTTTAAGAAACGCCCCTGTTGTGAATCTATACTAGATTATTTGCAATTTTGTCGAAATCTAGTCGCGTTCATGTCTCACGCTGGTGCATGAGATAGTGTTTGATAATTTCGCCACGCCAAACAGCGGGCGTATTGGTCGAGTGGCTGGAGCGGTCGCCTCCCGTGCACACGGTTCCGGGTTCGATTCTTAGCTAAATATATATGTTTTTTTGTTTGTTTCGTGTTTTATTTTGTATTTTATTTTAATTGTGTTTCGAATTTGGTTAGTATTTTATCAAACATTTTGTTGTAATTATCTTTGAATTTTATTTGAGCATAAACTCTGAACTCATTTATACCGAAGTAGGTGTATTAGGAGAGCTGGGAATCTGTCTGTACTAGATTACTTGCAATTTTGTATAAATCTAGACGGAGCGGTCCGTTCATGTCTCACGCTGGTGCATGAGATATGCTTGGTAATTTCGCCGGGCTAAACAGCGAACGAATTGGTCTAGTGGCTGGAGCGGTCGCCTCCCGTGCACGCGGTTCCGGGTTCGATCCTTAGCCTAAATATATTTTTTTTATTGTTTTTTTTTTATTTATTTTTTGTTTTGTATTTTGTTTCGTGTTTTATTTTGTATTTTTAACCGACTTCCAAAAAAAGGAGGAGGTTATCAATTCGTCGAATTGAAAAATTAATTGTGTGTTGGAATTTGGCTAGTATATTAGGCAGATCACCCTCACTTCTAGATTTTTGTGGTTGCAGTTGCGATTACATATTATTAGTAGGTGAATATCTCACGCTCATCGTACAAGTGTAGAATTTAAATTTGCTTAGCTGTAGTCGTCAGTATGACGTAAGTAATAAGACCTATGCCGCACGCAAATATACCCGTAGTCGATGTGCGAGCGAGTTGAAAAATAACAAGCTGTCTTTGTTACTCGAGGGGGTGAGGGGGGTCCGATCGCATGTAGCACGGCGCACCGTTCCGCTGAATCACTTATTGACTGATAATCTATTTTGATTCTAATAATATCACAATACAGTAGGGTTTTATATAACAGATAATTATAATTTTAAGAAATAATTTGATACACGCACACCAAACGAGATCCCACGGCGAAAAAAAAGTGTTTTGCCATTGTCCGTACTAACCTTGACATATGTTGTCGTACTTATGCGTTGATGATACGGGTTAGATTACGTTTTGTGTTTGTTGGCGTAGGTACTATCGTCTCGGTCGAGCTTACTTAAACATTCCACGTAGTAGGTACCTAGTAAGTACACATAAAAACACATCAAGTTGTAACACTTTGGACCGCTCCAATCTATATATCTATCTGCGTCGTTAGAGTTGAAATCGTACTGAAAGTGTTACTATTGATCTGCTTTTGTCCGTACTAACCTTGACTTGACATGTTGCGCTTATGCGCCGATGATACGGGCTAGATTACAATGGTTTTGTGTATGTTGGCGTAGGTACTGTTGTGTCGGTCGAGCTTACTTAAAACATTCCAAAATCAGATCAAGTGTAACACTTTGAACCGTTCTTATTATCTGCGTCGTAAGAGTTGAAATCGTACTGCAAGTGTTACCATTTGTTTTGCTATGTCCGTACTAACCTTGAAATGTTGTCGTACTTATGCGCCGATGATACGGGCTAGATTAGAATGGTTATGTGCATGTTGGCGTAGGTCGGTCGAGCTTTCACCACTCGGTAACGAGTTAACCTAAAATAAACCTTATTCGTATAACTGTAGGTAGAGTACAGAATCCTATCTCCAAAATATTTGTTCAACTTCCAGTCCACGTTACCGATGCGATAGATATTTTCTACTTGTATAGGAATAAGGTTTATTATAAATTGACTTTGACTTTGAAGAACAGTTCGACTAAGATCGTAAGTATGTTCATAATGATAAGAAAAATCGAACTTAGCATTTTTCTCAACTCTAATTTTTCGTCGATTTCTAGAAAACGCTTGTCCGCATGGATCTTTACTGGACTTTAGTAAAGAGTTAATCTACAATTAACCTTATTTGTATATGAGTAGACAACAGAATCCCATCTCCAAATGTCTCCTCCGCTCCGTCCAATTTCTCGTCCGCGTTCCCGCTGTTCTGTACGTGTAATAGGAATAAGGTTGTTAATCGGCCGCAGTAGCGATCCGCGCGCAGTGGCGCATGCACCGCCGCGTTGATTAGAAATATTTGAATACAACTCTATTTGATATTTTGTGCTTCGCCTGCATTTTTTATTGGAAAACTTGAAAAGCAGTTTTAATAAGATAGTCTGTTCATAATGACAAGAAAAATCGGGCTGAGCATTTTTGGAAACCCCCATTTTTCGTCAATTTCTGGATAACGCTTTTCGGTCTGGATTTTTTATTGGATATTCATAACTACTTTCGAAAGTAATATTTTAAATACATAATTAAATAGAAATTGGAGTGAGTAATTATCCCTTGGAAATTACGGCAAAAAAACACAATTTATTAAAATATATATATTTCCATATGGAAATATGGTTGGATATTCTGTGAACACATGCCTATAGGTAACTAAAACTTGTAAAAAAAGAATTTTGGATAGAGCAATTTTCCTGTAATTGATACCACGTAATTTAAGTTTGACCTTGAAAATACCTAACTTCCGTTTCTACAAATTATTGGATTCTATGTCAATTCCAATCTACATATGGTACTCTATCACTGTGCCAAATTTCATAGATAGATGAGTTACTGCTAGGGTCAACTCCTTTAATGACTGGCCTATTGTGTCGCCTAACGTCGCTAAACCGATGAAATACGCCACAAAATAACGTGCCACGTAAAAACAATAACAATGCCTCGCCATTGTTTCTCTAACGGTTTAATAATACAGTAGTGTTGCAGTGTGATTTATCCGGGTTGTCCGGGTAATACCCGGGTGTACGGTATAATGCGGTCGTCTGATGAGACTAGCCGGGTGAATACAGATGAAGGAGAGCGTTGACCCGGTTAACCCGGATATTAATCACAGGACGTAACGCGCACGCCTATTGCATAATGGGGCGGTTTTTATTTGCTTTGGCGTAATTAGGGTTAGTTGAGAAACTTTATTAACTATAATTAGTAATTTTGACCTTTTCATACTTGTATAATAATCACGAAGTACTGCTCAATACTCCGTGATATCATAAGTAGCTGTTTTTTTAAATTAGATATATATATATGTACTATATTTACATTAAAATTAGAATTTTTTGTTCCAGGAACTTAGACGTGTCTAATTAAGTTTGTATTCGGTTAATACACAAACTAATTAAACACTATTAACAATTTATTATTTCACAGAGCTGTTATAAATGTACAAATATAGGTATATGTAGAAGCATTGTGTAATCTACACAATGTAGTATGTGCGTTGTAGAGGTAACCATTACGTGAGCAAATAACTAAGTAATTCCAGGTAACGTTTCTTGAATATCAATAAGACGACAGGGCGAAAGCATAAAGAACGAGGGTAAACTCACCTTTTAGTATAATTAACATAAAGAAAACACCCTATTTCAAATGCTTAAAAGGAATACATATAATACTTACCTAACTCCACAATAAAGCCATCGCAATCCGTCCTTGTGAACCCGTAGGAAAATAAATCGTGACCGATTTTACGATAAAAAGTAAGAAAAATAGTGGAAAAGAAAGCAGCGTTCAGACCGAGTCTGATTTATATCCGGATCGCATCAGTCAAGTAATATCCGGGCGAGAGATAACCGGCAAGCGCGTGTGAGCAGGTATAAAGGAAATGAAATAATTTTTCATTTTCTTACCTGCCCCTGCCTCACCTAGCCTGGTTAATTTTGACACGGTAATCTTACTGGCGCATTCATTCATTTCCAACTATTTAATGTCGAAAGGGTTTCATTTTACTCATGGTATTATACCACATTACTTTCATGAAGACCTAGCCGCGGCTTGCGTTCTGCGATCAGTTGAAACGCATGCCCCACCTCATTTTCTGCCGTCGTTACCTACTGGACGTAGATCGCAGATCGCTAAGACACTGGACATTAAAATGCCCAGAAAATAAGGCATGCGTTTCAACTGATCGCAGGACGCAAGCCGCGGCTATAATCCGATTTATATATCCATCAAAATCAAGACAATCATTCTTTACTTAAAAAAAATTTAAAATGCAATAAGTATTATTCGACGTCACAATATTAAATACAACATTATTTTGTGAAAATGAAACGTCTCGGATATTATAATTAACTGTAGAAATGGCGGGGAAACAGCGAAATAAATAACTTGTTATTCGAGCCGTGTCCCTTTAGCTGTGCCTAGTGAAATTATTAAACAAGGTCACGCCTCCGTTTTATAGACACAATAAAAAGTAAACAAGTCCATCTGACAGATGAGATCTGAAAATACAAGGATCTCGCACGTCAGTTTCCCCAAATTCTATTAACGAAAATGCGTGGATCTTATAAAATATTATGTTCGGATATACGCGTAGGTAAAAACTCTTGAAGACGACTTGTATATGACGCAAATCATTAACGGTGCAAAGACCCAACTGTTACAGTGGGTTTATTATCCATAATGTTGCAGAAAATGTTACAAAACTCCTTAAATCAATCTTCCTTGTCGTCCACCTGACGTTATTTCCGCAAACAAACAAAAATAATTAGTTTAGTAAAAATGATGACCTCCATCCAGCAAAGCAGCAGACATTTCATTATGGTGAAGCCCATTGTTAGCGCTATCCCACAAGGCTCATTACGGAAAATTAGGTTAGAGAGTCTCTAGAAAAATAATAGCGGGGTCTCTTCATCAGATGAATATTCAACAAGATGGCGCCCGACATGGGGCGTCGCGACGCGGGGATAATTAAAAATAATTATAAAACCCACCACGGCCCCGTGAACCTATTGAATTAATAATTCAGAGCGTAGATTTCAGAAGAATCCTCTAAGGAAATGCCTATAGTCGAATATTATTCAAATTCGCGAGTACCGCCATGTTTGAGTTGAAATTTCCTTTTCCCTACGTGACGAAAAGGAGAGCGTAGAATTTGGATAATGTTTTGCGCATTGCGCAAGAACCCACTTTCAAAACTCTGCACAATGAACACATTTCAAGTTTGATACTGTTTGTAGAGAATGAACATTCTCTACAAACAGCTCAAATCGATTAAGGTTACTTGCCTCACGTTCCTGCCAAATGTGCAGCTCACATTCTCGTAGATACGCTAGAGGTATTAGTGGAAGATACGTACCTGGAACAGACAAAGTACATACTAAAACCCAGTTCCAATTCAAAGAGGAGTAAGTACTCAGTGATGTAAGCACACAGGGGCGTGAGTACCAATCACTATTACCAGAATAAAACGACTTCTTGTACATCTCTGACTATAATTTACAATACTAAACATAGGTCCAATTTTAACAGAGTAACCGTCTTTTTCTAAAAATACAACGGCAGACACCAATGCGATTATCCAATAGTTAATCTTACGAATGTTTGTATACTCAGGCAGGATATGTTATTGTCAACTCAATATATCTATTCGCTGGGGAAATCCCTTACTTAGTTATCGAGAACTATGTCAACATTAATGTTGTCTGCTCTCCGGATTGAAATTCTCAACGTCCACCATCCAGAGCTTTGACAATTATTATCGGAACGTTCGAAATGGCCATTGTCGTCGAATCCCGCGGGATGCGCTGTCGACTCTAAAATCCAACGTATTTCAGCCACACGATAATCGCAGAACGTATTTTAATTGTTAGTGGTGTTTTGTGCAATATTCCATGCTATAAAATCGAAAGCTTTCGCTTTGTATTGTTTCTGTTATTTCAGTGTTTTCAATATCTGTTTTACGTTGTAAATTATAAGTATTATTCCATCTAAGGGTGTAAGTTTTCCGAACAAAACAGTATTTTCCATTTCAATTTTTTTACGATCCTATTTTGTCTGTCAATTAGTTATGCCATAGTACGCTTTCTTCAGATTTGATCAAATTGAACCCTCTTTACCGTTTTATTTATGTTTCGATATAACTACAGTTATATTCTATCTACACTTGTAGAATTTTTATTTTATTTTCGTTTCCAACTACATTTCTACAAATTCTCAATGTATCTCGGAAATAAGCATTCACATTGCATATTTCAGGCTCCGGCGTACATGCTACGACTTGCTACGAGTATGAGCGGAACGTGTAGAGCTAGATAACTTTGTACGGGCGTCGCTAACAGAGTAACAGCACTAAGAGATACGCAGAATAAAAGATGTGACTTTGTAATGTGGTGTAGTGGAATTCTAACTTAGCTGGTTTGATCGGTTTACTTTAGTGGTGAACGGCCAATAACTTTACAAATTACGGCTCTAGGTACATAGGGAACAATTTCGTCGTTTATTGAATATTTTCGTTAAAATTACAGAATAGACACAATATAACTACTTTAAAACAGAATTGAAATCAGCTGAAAAATATTATAGTTATTTAAATTTGAAAAATGTAAAAAGTGAAGCCACTAATTCTATACAAACTCCAATATAAATTTGTTTTACCAATTCGAATAACGAAAAACTTTGTTTCCTCAGCCTGTGAGTTGATTTAGACAATAAATTAGTAAACTGCCCTACTGTAGGTACATACATACATCTAACAGCAGATAAAGTGAAACACTTTGGACTTTGGACCGTTCTTATTATTTGCGTCATAAGAGTTGAATTCGTACTGCAAGTGTTACCATTGATCTGCTGTTGTCGTACTTACAATGAAAAAATAGTAAAGGAAAGGTAATATATCATCAGTATCTATACGTCTGTGCAACGAACGTTCCGTTCGCTATCGGAGGAATACAGCTGCATCGTTCCGTTTCTTTACACGGAAAAGATATTATTTTTATTTTTCCAAGTGTTCAAAGGAAAACCGAAGTGATTCCTTCCACTGCGGACGGCGAAAAAATAAAAAGCGTGCATTCAAAGGGGATTGGAGGAATTTTCTAGACGATTTATGGCGGCGAGAAAAATATAAGTGTGCTTGGAAATATATAAGTTTTAAAAACAATTGCAATTTTTATTCAACTATCAAGTTTTATTTATGCCCTAGATTCAGATTAGTATTCAGAGCTTTAAATTGGACTTCACTTCGCAAATCCTATAGTAAAACATTAAGTTTCTTGACGTTAACGATAACATGGTAATTGACCAAAGACTACGATGCACTCAAGTAAAATGTAATTGTAAAGTATACTTATATATGTTTTTGATATAAGAATTATTTTTATACGTATATGAAGAAGGACCAATAAATTTATATTATTGTTATTCATAAAGTTAAGGATGCGTGTATTAGTAATACTGCAAAAGAGACATTTCTCGTTGCTAACTTTGAATTGGGTTTCTATTCGACACAAACGCAATTCGTCCAATTCGCAATTCATCACAATTTGATCTATGTTTCTAGATACCTAGATTTGCATCATCTCTGATAAATCACAAAGTTTTACTGTGTTACATGCAACCTAAAGTAGATTTTCTTTAGAGCTCGTTTCTTTTTATTGCAAAGGACATTATCAGCCTCATCCCAAATATCTAGCTGTTAGTTAATTAAAGTAACAACAGACCCCAGCCTCTATTAGATTAGCTAGGAGGAAAAAACATTAACGAACTAGAGCAGGGTAATGTCAAAAACTCGTGTCCTACATATGTACTTGGCAGGCTGTATCTGGCCGAGTGCCAGGACAGTTCGACCTGGATGTGGAATTGTGGACTCCAGACACCCTTGCCAATTCACAGAGCCAGAAAACGCGGGCGGCAACATTCATTTTGAGCTTTTTGTAATGAATTGTGTAGAGGGAGGTCGGGCATATTGTTCATCTGTTATTTATTGTTTATTGCAAATTAAAGTGTAATTTTTAAACATATGTGACGAATGAAGAGATTGAAGAATGTAAAGGAAGCTAAATGATTTATATCAAGATCAAATGGAGGTCCATTGTCTCTGCCTGCCTCTACGTGAGTATATTATATGTATGCAAATATATCTTTCTCTTTTGGCATGGACGACTTATTACCGACATGAAAATGTTGTGTCATGAATTATCTTTAACCGTGTCAATTTCATAAACCGAACAAATTAAGTATTGGTCATCTTATTCAGAAAATAAGTGGTTGGCGGCATTGTGCTTCGTAATTAGTCATCCGTGTTTATTGCTGGTACGCAGTTATATTTAGTTTGTTGAATTAATATTCATGGTACCTATTTTCCTTGTAACTACATATTTCTATTCTTCTTTCACTTTAATAATGTAAGTATTACTTTAAAGTAAATTTAGAAATACAAAAGAATCTCTCGAGGAAACCAATCGATTAATGAATAAGTAAGTGCAAAAAGGAAATATAAAATTACATTTTTAAAGAGGCAAGTTCTGAATACAATTTTTTCCTTTCTTATTGGCCGGCCGGCTTCCTGCGACAAACCGGAAATGAGTTTCGCCTTCGCACCCCGACCACCCCTCTCCTATTCATTTCGCAGCCTCACCCCCGCGGTACAGTCAAGTGAAAAACAAGAAAAATATACAGGGGTCTCAAGAAAATAGATTTTCTTAAAAACTACCTGACAGAATGGATGAATGACGCTAAGTGATCCGAATTTCTGACCGATTGCAAAAAAATCCTTTACTAGTAGAAAATTTAAATTGTTGACAATTGTGGCGATTACATAATGCGCACCCTAAATTAAATCTATTCTAATTTATTTGAATGGCTTCTACTCTTATTCAAGAGATAATTTCGCCAATGTCAAAAAAGTGAAAATTAAACGAATAAAAAATCAATCCGCCATTCCAAAATGATGACGGATCCTCTTTCCCTAAATTAAATCGTCGCTGAGCAAGGTGTCTGCCACAGATTGACAGCATCAGTTGCATTTAGTTTAGACTTGGCGGCCGTGACATTATTAGATATTCCTTAAAGTATTTTTTGTCAAATCGGTCATGTACTTTCAAAGAAAAGCTATACCTTAATGAGTCATTCTGTGTACTTGTTACTGAGTTGGTCTGTACAAGCAAACCTCGAGTCATTATTAGCTTGTCGTGAAATCCATTTGACCCCATTCTCCTCGCGGATACACACCTCAACTTTTAAAACGAGTTTGGAACGCTCCTCGGGGTTTTTAACGATGTTTATTTTGTGAAATCATGAAAAGGGGTTGTAAGATGACTCTTGTGAAAATGAAGTGCTTGGAAATAAATGACTCAACTTATTTTTGAGGCTTTAAAGGTTGTTTGAGAGGCAGATGACGTCACATAAATTATTGTCGCAATACAAGTAGAGAGACCTTATCGATACTGGTACGAGTATTAAAATTTATTCGAAATACGATACAACATACATAATATATACAAGTACCTAGTACTTAAGGGGTTTACTTAATGAGGCAACTAGCGCCGCCAATCTTAAAAAAATAATATCTTCCAATATACAATTTTAATAATAAAAAAAAGCTATGTACACATTGTTTATTACGATAAATACTATTTTTTAAATGCTTATTTATACGGTGATTCAATTTCGGTAAGTTGTAATTAGCATAATTGCGAAAAACGGCCGTTTTTGGCATATTTGTGAACTACAACATAGCTTGTCGCAATTATGCCATGTATTGTATATTGAAAAATAGTATTTATCCTAATAACGATTGTGTACATAGCTTTTTTAATAAAAATGATTAATTTGGAAGATATTATTTTTTTAAGATTGGCGGCGCTAGTTGGCTCAAAGAAGTCGCATAACTTCGTAATACTATCGTACAATAATATTTCATCAATTTCAAATCCTGTAAAATTATGCAATATATCTTTTATTGTAATAGTTTTCGTAATAACTAGATTTTTGTTTAAAATAAAACTAGCTTCTGCCCCACGACGTTGTCTGTGAATTTCAAGTATGCTATGGGTATGGGAACTTGACGTATTCCCGTTGTAAAAGATAACATATGTGTTACTCGGCCCTATAGCTACATTTTTACAAAATATTGGTGCCAATCAAGCTATTAATATTACCTACTTACATAGTAGTTGTAGACTCGTATCTTATTTATAACGTATATTACGTTAACAACTTATAATCCTATGCAAAAGCGATAGGGATCAACAAAGTTGGATTTGGTTATTTATTTACCTGGTGTAACAACTTTCAGTCACCAAAACTCTATGGTACAGGCTCTACTGTAGAGCAACCATAAAGAGATTATCTCCGTCGAGTACTCTCATGAAAATTACAAATTCAGAGCACGGCAAAAGCCAACGTCTATAAATTTTGCCAAAACAATAATGGATGCGCAGGCTGTAAGTATCCCCACCAAAATAACTCCGCCGATAACAAACTATTTGCCAACCAATTTCAAGCCTTATCTCCTGGCATAATTCCGTTTTTCTTCGCATAATGCCAACATTTTTTCAGCATCTCCAAGTTTGTCGCGGATTACTTTCCTATTTATTCTGGAAAAATATGGCTCGACTCGGATTTGGTAAAATTAAAAGCTTACGATACCTTGGATTGTGGCCAGTCGAATGTCGGGGCCAAATCGAGGTAGAATTGCCTTTTCTGATTTATTGGTACGAATAAATATTGCTCATACATCCGTTTGTCTATTGCATTAGATCTTTCTTTATCTTATCAAGGTTTATTTGTACGATTTATTGACTTCGTTGTAAGAGATACAGGGAAAATAATAAATATCGTCGTTGTTAATGGATCGTAATCGTAAGTCAAAAAGTTATCAATATTGTTTTCAGAAAATAAATAAATGTGTCTCTATATTTGTCTACAGCTGTTCAGGATATACTCGTAGATAGACTTTTGTATAATATAGGTGCATAATTAATCTGACTATTTTTCAGATGTTTAGGTGCTTTATAGGAAATCCAGAAAAAAATATCGGAATATCCGAATCAGAAATTTTTTAACGATCGCAAGTAGTCACTTTAGTTAGTGACAAAGAGCAAGAATGACTAATTTGCGGTCATAGAGAGAGGCAATCCATTTCTTTTGATATTTTACCCATCACGTTGGTCCAGAATAAGCCAGCTGGTACCAGGCGAACACGTCATACGAGGAGATACGACGAGGAGGCGGCACAAAACGCTAGGCGCCACGAGCCCTCCAGTAGTCGAGGGCCGGCAGTGATTAGAGCGCGCTAACAAAGCGCCGAGGGCCCTTAACCTACATGCTCCGTTTCACAGCGCCGGTGACACTCCTAGCGACCGCTGCGAGCCTGGTAGCCAGCCACTCGTCGACAGCTAATCTCAACCGCTCCCTTTATATTTTACCTGGATAAAAATGGACGCGAGACAACAATGAACGAGCTTTTATCCATCGAACAGGCAATAATGCTTTCATAAATGTGGCATTATGTGTAGAATCCTGAAGAATCCAACCTGACATGCAACAATATCTACCTAGTCCTGTGATATAATAAAGATTACGAATAAAAACTTACTAAACGGTGGTTTAATTTAGTTAACAGCTAGACCACCGATTTTATAGTATATGACGAAATCGAAATCATAAAACCACTACAAAACTTTAAACCACGTTAATAATAAGCCAAATATGTATGTAAATCTTTCAACTCACAATAAAGAGACACAATCTCCAAGTTCATTCAAAATTCCTTATCAAGATTTTACAGTCGATCTCGTGCAATAAAACGAAAGGTCCCCCATAATATAAACGACAACATAAAACTGTGGAGCAAGCAATACATAAAATAGCAGACAATGTAACCGAGCGGCAGCTGTAGATCTCTAGATATCACCGAGAAGCTGCGCGCGAACTGTTCCAGTTTTATTTTACAAAACTAGAAGGACTTGCGGAGGCTTTTACGGCATCCAGTGGTAATAAAACGGCATTTAATAAAGCGGGGGTCGCACGCTCTGTATAGAACATGAAACACGTTGACGCTATTGATTCTACGGCTCATTTCGAGACTGACGATCCCGATATTGATTCGACTCGAGTGTCTGGCAGATCGTCAAGTAATAAAGAGGTTATCTGCGCTCGTTTGCGCCGAGACGGAACAGTGATACGCTCTGTGTTCGGCAATAAGGCAATAAAAAGTTCGTTCGAGCTCACGGGAGCTCACATGGGTACAAGCGATGCCGGCAACTGCCGTAATTACTCGCTAGAAGGTGTGAGACAACTTTACGCTCGTAATTTGTTCCTAAACTTGGTTAATGTTCCCCCTGACAAGATAAATTCATTAAACGTTACCTATGTCGAGCACTCTAACTAACGGAACAGGTGAATTGACGACATCACTTCGCGATGTAATGACATCGTCAATATAAAATGTATTGCCAGTAAAGGTGATATTGAAGCTGTAAACGCGACTAACGTTTATTGTTTGCTCGTCGAAATGAAACAGTTTACATAGCCATAACAAACAATGGGTCGTGCTCAGAGGCTGAACCACAAACAGCGTAATACTCTACGTTGAAAGCTACGAGTATATCTATGTTTCAAAGTACAACTTAATATGAGACGGAGATGTAATAAACTGGAAAAGACATTAATAAACGCTATCATTGTTCATTTTATAGCTACGACGTGTCTAATGTAGTAAGTTTTTAGATATCTTATAGTTATACCATCTTAGATGTATGGCGTAATGGCTAAACTGGTAGCGATGAAAACTGCTGAATAGTGGCTTCATTTGACAGTTCATGCCGTTGCTTAAACACCACACCATACCTAACTTTAAGTCAACTTTATCGCCAATTAGCATTTGTTAGACATGAAGTACAAAAAATAAATATATCAATAATATATTATTATGTACTTACTTACCAAAAACTTGGTTTCGGCAAATGATACAGTCATTAAATAATATTTCAGTTTTAAAGAATATATGATATTCATGAAAGTTGAGATTTTTTCATGAACACTTGACCGATTGTTAAAATTATTTTACAGCATTATTGTATCGAGCACACACGAGGTATAGCTAATAGTAGAAAAATTTAAAAATCAACTAAATGACTCTCCTGAATACTTTTCTCTTGTGTTAGACCGTACCTACCTTCGCAAAATCACTTAAATTCAGAGTGAAAGCCTTGTCCTCGCAGCTTAAACCCAAAAAGATCCTCTGTAAGTAAATTAATGGGCCCGATTCGGAATCGATATTGCCTAATCCTCTTACAGATTAGTTGGTGGATCAGCGAACGGGTTCAATACGAATATATTAAATTTTTACTACGCTATTATGGTCCATTGTAAACATAACATAGATAACATAGATTTCAAAGAATATAGAAACTACAGAACTTACATATCCATAAAGAAATTGAGGTACGGAATCCTAAAATCAGAAGATATTTCTGGCTTTGTCTGTGTGTTTTTAATTATTCAATAAATAAATAAATAATACACAATTTCTACATGACTAAATAAATACTAAGCTCTCTTATAGGTATTAATAATACTTGTTTAAGAAAATGCTGAATAGAATTTTGCAAATATTATACTAATGTTTATTGCCGAAATTAGATTTTCATAAATAATTATTGTCGACAGCATATCAATGCACACAAAACCATCACCCGTATGTGATTGATGCACGCTAGGAATTCGGGAAAGAATTGCTCTCAGAGGAATTGCGCAATGACGCCTTTTTCGCCCAGCTAGGCAAATTATGACAATCTAGTTTCTGAAAAATAAAACTTTGTCGTACCTATGTATATTTCAGAAGTTACAAAGTTCGAAATTTTTGAAGATCTTTTGTAATTTCATCTTAAGTTAATTCTTAAAGATTACCACACAATACAATTTAATCGGTCAATACAAGATAAAGTTGCACTCAGATGTAAACCTTTTACTGTGGCGGTAAAAATATTACCGAGGCCATTCAGTGACTGTCACTTTACGATACGGAATGAAAATGTGACGACCGACGGTTTATTATACACTGGTGTAGAGAATCAAAAAAATTTATCGTAAAGCTTACATATACATAGTTAACACACACATAGTTACTTGTTTCCTTGTGCTTCTGCCTGCTCGTCCTAGTACACACGAAGACAGAGAAAACTATAAAGGGCTCAATAAGGTTGAGATTTTCTCAAAAACTGCTTGACCAAATTTAACCATTCTTTTACCTTACGTAGTTTTAACTTTTAACTATCTAACAATGAAATAATACTTGCAATAGGTCAAGTAGTTTTGGAGATAATATCAGCCTTAAAACTATCCTGTACATTTTTCATAATACTTACTTGGAGTATGGTTGCTTGTGCTTCTGCCTGTTATGTCGTCCTAGTACCACTGCGATGAATTGTTACCGTAATTTTGCTCGGTAGCGAGTGAGTAATTACTATTGGCTTCCGAATGTTGTAGCTACGATGTTTACGTACTTGGCAGCGAGCAAACTTACTACACCAAACCTTGTTAGTAGCACGTTACGGTTCTTTTCTATTTGGCCTCTCGATGAGGAAGGTGCATACAGTAGGTACATGCTTGCAAATCCATAAAGGTAGATAATAAAATAAGTTATATTATTATTCTATTCAATACTTCTCCATCACAAATGATTTCGAATATAGTATCCGCTAAAGGCAACAAGAAAAATATCTAATTTATATAGCACCTTCATAAAAAGGGCCCGTGACTAGGGTTACCACACGATCGGATAAATCCGGATATGACTGGATTTTCATCCGCCTGGATTTCATTTTCATTTCATACCAGAAAAATTACAAACTGGACAAAAGAAAGAGTAAGATCAGTGAGAGTAATCGCACATCATAAACTTTAGACCAGCACGACATCTGTGATTTTTTTAAAGAAATTTTTTGTTTAAAACTGTTGCGTAATGACCAAAACCGTCAGGTAAAATTGTAATTGACTTTTATTATGGTGACACCAAAATGTAAGGGATCGTTCCCAGCAGGTGCACGATCGTACCTAACCTACAATTTATTGTGAATAAATTAAACTGGTGACCTCGAAGACAAAGCCACTCCGTATCATTATGGTAATGGTAAAAAGTATCATTATGGTAATGGAAAAATGGTAAGAAAGACAGTTATTCAGACATACAGTAGCTATAAAAACACATAAATTATAAATAAACACATATAAAACTGAAGACCACAGTCTTTTTAATAACTTCAGGGCCTAGATATAAAAAAAAAACTTTAAAAAAAATTGAAGCTTTTTGAACCGGATTTGTTAGAATTGTTGGTAACCCTATTTGACCCGCGCACTCAGACGGACCGAAATAGTCGAATGCATAATAGAAATTCCATTTACACTACATATTTATAAGGTAAATGTGTCGGAGCGCACCCGGGGAGGTGGCCTGGACATATTTAATGAAGACCCGAAGGGACGCATGCAAATAGAATGGAACGGTGCCTACTGAAAGTGTCGGGTCGCTATTGGAGAGGTACACCGTGTATATTGAATTTGCAAATGAGAATTAGTGGTTGGTTATTGACTAATTCACTGTCATCTACACCGAAAGAAAAGAATAGCTGTGGTTGTTAAGTATTCGCAACTGCAGGTTACAAACTACTTATAGGGCCAAGAGTTTTGCTGTTTTTGCTAACTAGTTGTTTTCTAAGCTAGTTTGATTGGTTATTGTTTATAATTATTTGCTCTAATACTTCCATTTCACTTGGATATTCGTATTCGCTATTGGATGTTTGTCGTATTTGTCAAATACTTGACGTACATACAAATAAGACGAACAATACCAACCACACATGGCAATTATGACAAATAGGTACGCAAATACGAATAGCCAAGTGAAGTGTCACCATTACTGACAAAGCCGATTTAGCTAGAAATCAACCTTATTAAAAGATGCTACAGGCAAACCCTGATGTTTCAGTGTTTACGTAATATTTATCTTCATACATACAAGAGGGGCTCATAGTCCAGTTGCGAGTACACGTTGAAAACGATCGTACAAGTTAAGCAACGTTGGGCGAGGTCAGGACCTGGATGGGTGACCGCTAGTCACACTTTCAGCTGAGCCCCTCCGTGCCTCGGAAAGCACGTTAAGCAGTTGGTCCCGGTTGTTGTCGCTTGACAGCAGTCGTCAGGCCACGTCAAAGGCCTACGGGCGGCCTGAATAACTTTGACAAATAGGTTTGGTCACTAAAACACACGAGAAAAGAAAAAGAATCTTAATACATTTAGAACTTTGAAAGTTGTATATCTTAAACCTAGTCACTTTTACGCTTCCTTAAAAAACACCTTTTTAAACTGTCGAATAACCGTGTGTGTGAGTAAGCACTTACAAATAGGCTTAACTCCTCTACCTCATATCGTCTCTATACTAGAGTCGAGTACAGTTTATCGTAGTAACTACACAATAGTCATCTAGAGAAGTCGATGATGCGAATCAAGGCCTATAAATAGGAAATTGGATTAGTGACATATACGCCTCGAGAAGTATTGAGAGGTCGAGCGGGCAGGAAACACTGCGGCTGACATGTCACGCTCTACCGACTCTCTATAGCACATCTACGGGTATCCGTGCGGCTTTGAATATCGAGGATATTCGGATGGCTGAGGTCAGCAGACTGTATGGATTTCTGTGGTAGAGATAACTGAAATGTAGGTACCTATATCTCTACTGAATACTGGAATAACGCACGGATAAAAGATAAATTATAAATAGGGAAAACTTTTTTTTTATTAACCTATAAATCGTCCCACTGCTGGGCAAAGGTCTCCCCTCTCCTCTTCCATCCAGCCCTGTCCTGAGCCTTTTCCAGCCACCCATCCCTGTATCTAACGACATTCTCTCCACCATTTATTTGGTTAACTAATAATATTGTTTCTCTATCTATACTAGTAACCATTGTAAATGTTTTCATATTAGGTACTAATCTTTGAGGTAAGTAAAGTGAGACTACTAACAAAAAATATATCGCTTAATTTTGTTTGATATAATGATTATTTTATTATTGATTAAATAACAAACCTTCGATAATATAAAAACACATAGTTCCGTCACGTATCACGATTATTATATGTAATAAATACTTGATATGCTTTTGACGTGCAATTTTTAAAACCTACGCACAGAAGTCCTTTTCCGTAGAGCAATGTTACACGGAATCCTTAGTGCGCGAGTCCGGCTCGCACTTGGTCGTTTTTTGTTTATAATCTAGGAAGTATTTTTATCCGTGCACACATGGGCAGTATGTGGTTACTTTAATATGTAGGTACGCAGATACCTGTAATTGCAGATTCCAATTCGACCTCAAAACAAAACCGAGTTCAGAGGTATGTTTGTGTAACCGATCAACCGTGTGTCATGTCGCCGCTGAGGCAATCTGCACTTCCTGTCAATTCAATACGTTGTATTTCAGATTGCACGTCCTGGACAGATGTTCTGGCTATTGTGCTATTGATATTCAAAGGGTCTATGGACGAATATCTATACACTATGCTGGCATTTATATGGTATTCGAATAAAGCACGTCTATCGGTACTGTACAATATAATTTTCCATAAAGGATATTAATTAGATAAAACGGGAAATATCACTTTAAAAAGTGATATTTCCATATAGGAATCAGCGATCATGGGTGATTTCTAATTTTAATGCAATTTGACACTAATACTTTACTATAATAATACTGGCATCATCTATTTCTAAAATAAGAAAACGGCTTTAAAAGCCCTTTGTAATAATTTTAATAAAAGACAATGTAATTTCATTAATTTGTAATCATTCATTAATGTCTGAAATCTTCTTCGGGGGTCTTCTTAAACAAAAGTAAAAGTATTCATTATGGAAACAATATTTTATCAGGATCATAGAATCCTTTTTCTTCGTTTACATCTACAGACATTAATCCCCGGTATCCACCAAAGCGAAGACGAGACGAGATGACGTATTTCCAAATCGCCTCTCCGGTTAGGAGAAGGAACGAAATCTGATTGGTTAACACACATCTTCTCTCGTCTCCTCTCCTATCCGCTTTGGTGGAAACCGGGCCTGAACGTGTCCACACATGGCGTGGCAGGCAAAATCATACTACAAGTAGGTACAGTCGAAGACAGAGATAAGTATACAGGGGGCCTGAATAAAGTTGAGATTTTCTAAAAAACTACTGGACCGAATTTAATAATTCTTTTACAGTTACATAGTTTTAACTTTTATCTATCAAACAGTGAAAGAATTTCTGAAACAGTCAAGTAGTTTTTGAGAAAATCTCAACCTTAAAAACTCTCCTGTACACCTTTCTCTGTGTTCCACCGTACTATACAATGTTTGTGTCAGCGTCTACGCGCCAAGGAAGTTACATATAAAATATATTCCTACGCATTGTATAGAATAAGAATTTAGTCTGTCACGCAGCCTGACGCGTTCAAAGTAAATTAAGCTTTATTCGTGCTTAATGATTATGAAAACTTTATAAAATTCCGCAACCCTTTAAGCTAACCGTACACGAGATTAGCCGACGTGGGCCGTGGGCCAGGCTATCACTGTTTAGGCCCGTCTCCGAGCAACTGGAGCAGAAGGGCCTATTTGCCGCTCCATCGAGCATTTTGTATGCCTCTGACGTAGTTAGGCTTGCCATATGGGCTTTAATACCCGCTATAATGAAGTTTGAAGGCTTCTTTAGCAATAAACTTGATAATTTTGTAGATTGTAGAGTCGCCTGGGAGCTTTTAAAGTCAAGTTAATAACACTTTGAATTGAAAGCTATTGCAGTTTCTTAACCGACCTACATTTGCGTAGCTTAACTTCATACCTTACCTTTACCTATAAGTAGTTACTTATAGTACCTGCTGTAGGTAAATAAATAAACGAACTCACGGCATTTTATCGTTTACAGCCAAAGAGAAATAAAAAAGGCAATCGAAATTCTCATGGAGAGCTCGACAGGTAGGTACAATCGACAGCAAATCAATCTACACTAAAGCAATCCAATATAGGTCATATTACCATCGGTAACGAACGAGTTCCCGTGTTGCTTTAGGAATTAGAGAAGGAGGTTCAGTTTGATCCCTCATTTTCTAAAAAATCTTTCATACACTGATAGCTCCGACAAATATCACAAAGGCATTTTAATATTGTTATTCTTATGTGACATACTTACAATTTACATAGATGATATTTAATCCCACCAATTAATGTATGTAGAATATAATAAAAATATATCACCTAATTTTGCCACCTGACATCTCATCAACTAAGTACAAAGTTCAATAATTACAAGCATTCACAACGATCACATAGGCTTTTTAACGTCTCAAAATAGCACAAGCACAGACCCGACATGTACAAATTGTACAACCGACCGCACATCAAGTAAGGTACCTATGGAACTGTAACACGGCTTAAGTAGTCTGTAGGTTAAAATGCGGTTGTACGAGTATTAGTGCAGTATGCCATGCATCTTTAAACAGTGCACCAGTCCAACGACAATGCTCTTCAAGGACGACTTGCAATTATTTACCGCTAGGAACAAGTCCAGACCGATTATTTTTAACTGATGCCTGCCAGTTAGCTTTGCAGTCTACTTTTTACGAAACAGCTTCTATAGTCTATAAATACACTATTTTTATTTTATTTAGCAATGGAAAACCAGCGGCACATTAAAAATACAATATAGGTAGGTACCACAAATAGCAAAGTATAGGTTTTCTCTGATAGGATATCTGTAAGGAATTAGATAATTATTTGAAAAACCGGACTACTTTTTTGTTTTTATGTGTAACCCGAAGTGCGGCTATGCCTAGTTTTAGCAGGTTAGAACTAGGTGTATCCACGTACTCTTGGTTAAATCTAGTATAAGCTATACATATAATTTTACAGGCTCCTTGAAACTCGGGAGCTTAATAAAAAAATACGTTCCGAAATTAGTTTCCGGCTGCCGCATCCTTGGAACTTTCAGACTTAATCCTCTTACCGACACGAAAATCCCCTTCGAACCAGGCGCCGGCGACTGGTGTGAAGTTGGCATCTACCCACTATGCTACCCACAGAGCAAGTACCACGACATACTTACATATTAAAGACGTTATAAGTGTATTTAGTATCATAAGGCCTGCCAGATTAACTCTATGGTTAGTTAGGGCAACTTGAAATTTAAATGAAATAATTGTACATGATATGCTTAAACTTTAATTACAAATGCACTGACACTAGGATACTAAACTTGAGTAACTATTAATAAAATGAAAGTAAAGTAAGGTTGAAAGGAAGTAAAGACCTATATTAATAATTAAGTAGTGACTAATTTTTTATACATTCATTACCTCACTTAAATGCTTAAGATAAATGTGAAATCTGTTTCTCGATATTTTAATATACGAGTAAGTATTCATATCTGACGTTAATTGTGATATCGATAAACTAATTTGGTGGTTTATATCAGCATGGTCACGTGACTCGATTTACACAATATTTTTTATATTGTTTAATGTAGTATATAATATTATAGTATATGTAGTATGTACCTATAAAATTAACTAGTTAGAAAACATGTAAACAATGACGAGCTTTAATTTAACATTCTCATTCTTTTTCAATTCAAGTAGCTCTATTTTGAACCTATAGTGCTAGGGAATACGTATAGTATCGATCGTTCGCGAATTCAATCGCTCTCCATCCAGCTCTGAAACCCTAGCCGGTAGCGAGGCTTAACTCTAACGTGAGGCGCCATCTTGACTTAGATTAAGTTTCGAAGACGTGCTTCTTTCGAAGAGGGACGGGGAGGTACACACGAAGATAGAGAAAAGTATACAGGGGGCCTCAATAAGGTTGAAATTTTCTCAAAAACTACAAGACCGAATTTCATAATTCTTTTACAGTTACATAGTTTTAACTTTTATCTAGGTATCTAAAAGTGACCCCGGCGCCAGACATGAGCGCAAATGTTTGGTCAAATGCTCAATTTCGATGTTCATTGGCGGCTTTTTATGATGTCGTAGTTATAGATTCTTTACAAAGTTTTCAATGGTAGTTAATACTTTGCACCGATGCTCACATGTGTGGCGCCCGCCGGCCTGAAAGAATCTTTGCAATAGATCATGTATTTTTTTTTAATTCGCTACCTTAATAATTATCCTGTACACCTTTCTCTGTGTTAGACCGTACATAAATTCTACATGTATGTACTATTATGGATAGATTTTGGTAATTTAAGAAAAAAAATATACTTACTTCACATAAACATTAAAATAACTTAAATTGTAACCAAAATGATGGGCTAACTTTTTGGGTAGACAAGGGGTAGGCAGAATTTAGACTGAGTTTCGACAGATTTCGACGGCCATTCCACATACTTCGAAAAACATTACCATCTTACTTTCGGCAGTCGAATAAAAACATAAAGTCTTCTCTTTCGGATGTAACTAAGATATAAACAGAATACGAAATTCAGTACACAGCCTTAAAAGATTAAAAAGACCGCTTGGCCTGAAAACTGAAATTAGACGGAGAAAAAGCCTGACAAATTCCAGTAATTTGTTACTATTGTGACAATTTATTTCTTGTCTCTTGAATTTGGCTACTTCAGGCCGTAATAAAACAACCTTTAGGTACTTATTTCTCCTTAAGTTGATGTTAAGTTGTTAACTTTCTTTTTCTTTTTGACGTAATTTATGGGATAACTTCTGTACGTCTTCATAATTTTTAATATTCTTTCTTCCTCGTAAGTTGGAAATACCTCAAGACAGGGCTTGTCTGTCAGCTGTGAGATTTAGGTTTGCGTAGGGTTTTTTATGAGAAAAGAGGCAGCCAAGCAGATGAACCGACCTTGAAGTTTGTCGATTTTCTGTACTTTCGCACTAAGGTGCATCGCGATGGTAATCATTCGATAATAAGAGGGTCGATGTGGCATACTTTCGCAATAACGTATTTTATTACTTTATTACCGCACATCGCAATTTGTGATATATTAACGTTTTAGAATTATAATTTACTATAATATAACAAATTATTATAGGTAAACCGTCGGTCTAATTGCCGGCTTCAACAATATAAGTGAGTGATATCCGTTTAGATATTACCGTTCCTCTTTTTTGACATAGCTCTGTGGAAAGGCGTTGGGAGGCAGATCATTCCACATTATATTCCATAGACTACTTGTATACCTACCAGAGCTGCAATATTTTGTAGTAAGTACCTACTTACTTACAATATAATATTAACTACTACTATTTTGGCTTGTTAAAACAACTTTTGTATTATTCAGTCTTCAATAATTACTGAGTTGAACTCAGATCAGGGGTTGAATTTTATATTTTAAATATTAAGTAGCACCGCCTGGCCCTGTATTGTGCCTTAAGTATGTACACTTTTCTTAACGTATCCCCCAAAGGAAAACCTAGACAGAAAAGCCATTACCACATTTTACAACAACGTAAGTATATTGTAACATTACGCGGTAAGATGTGGCTGTACGTAAGTGGAGGCTACGGTTTTGATCCGTAGAGAGTTCGACAAAGTACCCTAAACATTACATGAAATTACGTACGCTTAGAACCTTGTGGGTTTACTACTTAATTGTGTAAGCGAATAACAAAAGAGGATACGATGAGGAAATTCGTGTGAATATGCTTAATAAAGATGGTCGGAGGCACCCAAACTTTTATTATTTGCATCTTTTCCATTCGCATTATTATTATTCATTATTATTGATTATTATTGTAAGTGTGTACTTATGTTAAGTTATACATTGAAAACTGAATGCAATTTTTTTTATTAGGCAGAAAAATCAAATTGGTGTATAATCGGATACTACCTTTCTCGTAATGTATGATTCTGTCGTGGCTTTTATGTCTAATCCTAACCTAAACCTAAATGCAACTGTCACTAGATATAGCTCGTGGAAGAGCGAGCAGGGCGCCTTGCTTAGAGACGATAGCGTGCGATACTCTGAAATCAACACATACCTACTTATATCGAGTTATGCTGCCAGCAATATATATGGAAAGAATGCAGTTCAAGAGTACATTTTTATATTACACTTGCCCTATATGCCCGCAAATAAAGTTAAGCGTTACAATGGGTAGTTTTCGGATCCAGCCGCCGAAGTTAGTTTTCTGAAAATGGACTTGATCTCAAATTAATGTCAATTTACTTCTCTGCTAGTGGACTCGGACGAGAAAAGTGCATTACTCTCTTTTAGTGAAACAATTCCAGCGCTAAAGTATCTTGTAAAATCTTTATTTACCACAAAAAGAGATTACGCTGCGACAAAACCCTCAGATAGTCAGTTTAACTATTTTAAAACCGCCATTTATTCAACCGCAAAAGTAAATTTTTAATTACCGAGGCGAGTGAGCTAAAAAAACTTGTTTTAACTGGCTTTTTCTGACCTCAGGCGGTTTTATCCGGTTTTCCTTTCTTTTAGGGGATTTAGGCGAGCTTTGCAGCTATTGTTTCAAAACGGTTTGGAGAGGGCTTTTGTTGCGTGGCGTGGCGTGTGATAGCCGATAAGGCTTTTTGTGCTTTGTGACTTGATTAACTGGGAACTTTTCTAAACAACTTGTTGTTTTAAAGGGTGTTTCAGGTTGACTCTGTGTTGCCAAATGGTGGAGTCTTCTAATAAGTCTTAAAATTTAGTAATTCACCTATAGATGTATTGGTAGTATTTCCATACAGATACATTTCTTTAACTTATAAATATGTTTATTTGAAGATGAAGATTTTCGCCAACTATTGAATTGAAAGAAAACTATAATTGACTCACTCAACATCCTCCAACAGCTTCTTATTTTAGTACTATAATAACATAAAATCCTGAAAATCGGAATCTACCAATAAATATTCACTTGTCGCATAATTCGAGTTAGGTACTTCAGAGGTTGAGAACCGCTGGCATATTCGTATTTGTAGTATAAACCCAACGCGGCTTATCTATGCCCTATTCTGTTGCGCTGTGCGTCTGTGCACTCCAATGACTCCATTGAAAACTTGATTGTGGGCGAGCTTTATGTCCGGAGGACATCGCTGCACCATTGGGCTTAAGGCATAAGAGATAAGATTCCAATTTGTTTTATGTATTATGCCATGCTCGGCGAACAAATTTAAATGGTGAAATATTTCTAGTCGTCGGCAGGACTTGAACCACCACATGCCCACGTGGCTCAGTGGGTAAGAGCGTGTCACTGACAAGGTCGCAGGTTCAAGTCCTGTCCACAGCTAGAAATTTTTCATCATTTAAAAATTATTCAATAGGTAATATGGCGATTCATATTTTTTTATCCAGAATATAGTGCTAATTCTAGAATGCGCTCTCTATTAGTGTCCCGCTCGCTCTTCCGCGACGTAATATATGAACAACAGTGACAGTTGCGTTTAGGATTAGGAATAGACTTAGTTGCCGCTTAAGAATTAGCTACATTAGCTTTGATTTTCGTATATGCCGTATATTCTGGGAAAAAAATTGTAAATGGAGAAGCCACCCCTAAGAATAAAAAAAAAAGTAGGTACTTAATGATTAGAATTGTTCTTTGAGAAAAGTCTTTGAGGCAAACCGCTATCTCTCATATTTTATACCAAACCTGCACTCAGTGTTTCTATTAGGATTGTTTATTTGAAAGAGCTTTGAGCTGCTCATTCATTGTGTAATGTAATTATTGTAAAATTTGAACGCAAATATCTCATTTTAAAGCCTATCGGCTATCTCTCGGGATTTGTACCAAGCTTACACAAAGTCGTGAGTATTGTTTATTTAAATAATGCATTAAGTTTCGTGTAAATATTGTGGCTGCATTTCTTAAATGTACCGCATACATTTATTGTAAATATGTCAAAATTAATCCGCAATCTCTTATTATTTCTGCATTTAAAGAAGGGCATTAAGCGTTTTAATATATGCGTTTGTAATTTATACCGTGACGTAAAAATATTCAAGATTGCGACATATCTAATTATTATAGAGATAAGTATACAGGGGGCCTCGATAAGGTTGATATTTTCTCAAGAACTACTGGACCGATTTTAATAATTTTTTACAGTACCTACATAGTTTTAACTTTTATCTGTCTAACAGTGAAAGAATTATTGCAATACGTCAAGTAGTTTTTGAGAAAATCTCATCCTTTATAACTCTACTGTACACCGTTCTCTGTCTTCGACCGTACCAAAGAAATGTGTAAAATAAGAATGTCATCTAGAAGTACGGCAAATAGCCCTTACTGGATTGTTTACTTGAGAGCTCATTCGCCTCATAAGTTGTAAGACTTGTAAGGCTTAACGAATATCTGGAAACTTCCGCTGTCGCTTATGATTTGCCCCAAACATGCACTCAGTGGTTAGGACTGTTTATTTGAAGAGGGCATTAAGCGTGTTCATTGTGTAATGTAACTACTGTGCGTACATTTGTAATGAAAACATGACAATGATGTGGAAAATGTATGTAAATGGCATGCGGTTTCTGCACGGGGCTGAATGAAACCTTGCGATATTGTGTTCCATTTTCTATTGTGGAAATACAAACACGGACAATGATAATTGCATTTTCGATTGTTAAATTATTAGAATAAGTTAATTATGCTGTTTAATTAGAATTGTAAACGATTTTAATAGGATCTAGCTGGTTTGCCCGCAATTTTCGAGTGTGTAGTATTTTTACTTTTATGTATACGGGTTGTAATTAATAAATCAAGAAATGTTTTAATGTTTGATGGAGTAGGAACCTACTTATTTCGAGATTCGTAGATTATCGTGGATCGAGTCGTTATTGTGGTCAAAAAAAGTATTATTAAGATTGTAAAGTATATCTAGATTGTGAAGTGGGGTTATCTATTTGTGCGATAATAAATATAATTAAATGAAAGGTTTAATCCAAATTTGCATCTACAATAATGTTCAAAGTTTCATTTAAAATATTAATCGTAAATTAAAGAAAAACAAGTATGTTTTAAATGCTCCCGCTTGCCGCTCCTCCCATGGTGTCGCTAATCACTATGTACAGACCCTTAGACGAATGCCTCCAATAAAATTCGCTAATGCAGAACATACATAAAATTAAGAGAGTAACCGTTATTGGCTGGCTCTTTATTTTATTGCCTGTGGCAGTAAACCGGACTTGGTGGGCTCACGGAATTAACTCATAGAATTGACTGAGAGAAGAAAGAAACCCCAATAGAAACGTGGACGTAGATATTTAAAAGTACCTACAGGTCGTTTATCAATAAAATATCTTTTTGTCAAAAGTGTTTTTCTACAAAACTCTTCAATGGTCAAATATTTGGGCAGAAAGCCGAATGTCGAACACCGAATCTTCCGAATGTCAAAAGTCGAGAAGGAGATCACAATACGATACTCAGTCGAAATTTCGAACTTGGGACTTCATAAAGATAGATTTATGTCAGTAGAAAAATAACAAGTAAAAGCTGAATATTCCTATGAACATAAAATAAAATTTTGTTTATCTATAAACCAACAACTTCAGAGACCGAAATAGCAGCGATGTAAAGCTTTTAATATATTAATATCCCAGTTTGCAATCAAACGCGGCAATGCTTTTATAAAATATTTGTGCCGAACGTCGAATACCGAAACCCGAAAGACGAAGAAACTTTCGAATGTCGACATTCGAATGTGAAAAGTTGAGATTCGAAAGTGAAAATCGAACTCTAAACTTTGTAATCTCAAAACAAGCAAAAGCCAAAACCTATGAACACAAAATCTCGTTGTCTCTAAGCCGACAACTTCAACGCCCGAAATAGCGGCAGCTGTAAAGTTTTTAATAAATTAATATCCCAGTTTGCCGCGATCAAACGCGGCTAATCTGAAAACAATTTCTGTCCGCCAGCCGGAGATTGCGAATGACATTTTAATTAACGTCTTTTTCGTTAGTAAGGTAGGTACTTGTACTTACCTAAGCTATTGGAAATTAATATTGTAATATTAATAAGTTATCAATATGGGTACAAAGTTTTAACAATCTTATTAAATATTAAGCTTCGTAAGAGCAGTAGGTTAATGAATATTCCATCGTGGTGGCTGTGTGTGAAAGTAAAATGTGGAAATTTAATTTAATTATAGATTTTAGTTTTATTCATTAGGTACTCGGTTAATAAGATAAATACTTATATTAATTAAATAATAAAGTACTTAAACAATTTTATTCTCCTTTTAAGTTTTCTTGAAAACTATAATTTATGGCTGAACTAGGTCAAATAATATAAAGGGAAATAAAAATCTGACCTACCTGTTAATTAAGAATAAAGTACCTACATATAAATATTCTGTCATCCTTTTAAGTTTTCTTGAAAATTAGAATTTAAGGTGAACCGGTCAAAGTAATATAAAGGAAAATAATAATCTGAAGAGGGGAAGAAATACAATGGGAGAATCGTAGAAAGGGAACCACTGACAGATAAGGAGGAACGAGAGGATATAAAGAACTATGAGCTAATGAAGAAAATGGAAGAGCACTGTAAACTCTTGAAGGATTGCACGGAACAGACTGAAAAGCTGAATGAGAATTTAAGGAAGACAAGCGAAGTAAAGGTCACCTATGCAGAAATGACTGCAGGGAAAACTAAACATCAACATCAGTTACAACCCATTATGCACTCGATGGTCATAACCTCGGCGAATGAAAAAGAGACTAGCGAAGAGGTCATGGAAAAGGTAAGAAAAGCTGTAAACGCTAAGAATGAAGGGATAAAGGTGGATAAGATCAGGAAGGCAAAAGATCAGAAGGTTATAATGGGATGTGGGACCAAGAGTGAAATGGAAAAGATAAAGGAAAAGCTGACAAAAGCAGGAGGAGATCTAAGGGTGGAAGAAATAAAGAACAAGGATCCACTGGTGATCCTAAAAGACGTGCTTACCTATAACACGGAAGAAGAGGTATTGGAAGCACTAAGAAAGCAAAATGAGCAGATCTTTATGGAAATGGACAAGGAAGAGGATAGAATGGAAATAAAGTATAAGAGAAAGACCAGAAATCCACATACACACCATATAGTATTGAAGGTATCACCTAAGCTGTGGCAAAGATTGACAAACATCGGGAAGGTCCATATCGATCTGCAGCGAGTGAAAGTAGAAGACCAGTCTCCACTCGTTCAGTGTACGAGATGTCTGGGATATGGGCATAGTAAGCGATTCTGCAAGGAAGCCGAAGACAAATGCAGTCACTGTGGAGGATTGCATATGCGGTCGGAGTGTGCTGAGTGGATGGCAGGAGTAGAACCCACATGCAGGAATTGCAGTTCAGCAAAGATGGGTACAGTGACGCACAATGCGTTTAGCCAAGAGTGTATAGTTAGGAAAAGATGGGAGCAATTGGCAAGATCAGCAATTGCATATTGCTAAGGTGGACAATGGGACAGGTAGCATACAAACTATAAAGCAAACTGACCACACCAGCGCAAAAGCTTACAAAGTTGTACAAGCAAACCTAATGAAAAAAGGACTTGCCACTCAAGAACTAATTATAGAAGCAGGTAAAAGGAAGATTAGTTTTGCACTGGTGCAGGAACCATATGTGGGGCGATTGGGATCAATGAGGGACTACCCGGGAACTAGAGTGATCCAGTGCATTCGCAAGGGCGAGGACATCAATAAGGCTGCAATAGTCGTTTTCGACAGCGATATTGATATCGTCCAATGCCCAGTACTGACCACGGAAAACATTGCAGTGGCCCGACTTAAAACAAGAGCCTGGGAAATAGGAGTAATCTCTATGTATTTAGAAGACTACAAGCCTATAGACCCATATATAGAACATATAAAGAAAGCTGTAGCGGAATTGGGGATAGGGAAGATTGTCGTGGGAGGGGATGGCAATGCTTGGAATACATGGTGGGGCAGCGAAAAGGACAACCACAGGGGAGAAGCACTGGCTGGCATGCTGAACGAAATAGACATGCAAATATTGAATGAGGGCATGGAACCAACATTTGATACAATAAGGGGAGGTAAGAGGTTCAAAAGCCATGTAGATGTGACAGCCTGCTCAACCAACCTATTTGAACACATAGAAGGATGGACGGTGGATAAGGGACTGACAAGCTCGGATCACAACGCTATAGTTTTTGAAATAAAATTGAAAAAATCAAAAGGAGTAAGTATAGAGAGAACAACCAGAATATATAAAACAAAAAAGGCAGACTGGACCAAATTTCAAGAACAGCTTATGAAATTACTAACAAATAGAAAATTTAATTCGGAACTAATAAAGCAAATAGATAACACAAATGATTTAGAAGAAAATTTATCAGAATATATGAATATAATACAAGAAGTATGCGAAGAAACTATACCAAAGATGAAGAAAAAGTCCAAAATCAACTTACCGTGGTGGAATGAAGAACTAGCCAACCTGAAGAAGGAGATGATCACGATGAAGCGCCGAATCACCTGCGCCGCGCCCATACGTAGAGATTGGGTGGTAGAGCAGTACTTGGAGGCAAAACAAAAATACGAGCAAAATGCAAAGACAGCACAGGTTGAAAGTTGGAAGGAGTTTTGCGGGAAACAGAAAAGGGAGACAATGTGGGACGGTATTTACAGGGTTATAGGAAGAACAAAGAGAAGACAAGAGGATATACCACTGGTCAAGGATGGAAAGGTATTAAGCCAGTTGGAATCTGCCAAAATGTTAGCTGAAACATTTTACCCAAACGACATACCTGAAGAAGACGATGAGATACAGCGACAAGTCCGGGAAGAAGCCTCCAAGACAAACACATGTCTGCACAATGAAAAATGCGACCCTCCGTTTACAATGGAAGAGTTAAAATACGCAGTGGAGAGCTTCAATCCGAAAAAAGCACCAGGGCCAGACGGCTTGACGGCTGATATATGCGAGCATGCAATAGCGCTGAACCCAGACGTATTCCTTGAGATCACTAACAAATGTCTGGAACTGTCCCATTTCCCCAGGCCATGGAAACAAGCTACAGTGGTGATACTTCGGAAACCTGCAAGATCCGACTACACAGCACCTAAGTCGTACAGACCTATCGGTCTGCTCTCAGTACTGGGAAAAGTTGTCGAAAAAATGCTCATAAGGAGAATTAAGTGGCATATCCTCCCAAAAATGAACAATCGTCAATATGGGTTCATGCCCCAGAAGAGTACCGAAGACTCCCTCTACGATCTAATGCAATACATCCATAAGCAGCTTAATGATAAGAAGTTAATTGTGATGGTATCGTTGGACATAGAGGGAGCCTTCGATAGCGCATGGTGGCCAGCCATCAAATGTAGGTTAGCCGAAAAGAACTGCCCTCTGAACTTACGAAAGCTGGTCGACAGCTATCTCGAAAACAGACAGGTGCGAGTTAAATATGCCGGAGTGGAGTACACAAAGGTAACCACGAAAGGATGTGTTCAGGGATCAATAGGAGGCCCCACCTTCTGGAATCTCCTGTTGAATCCCCTGCTCGAAGGACTGGAAAGTAGAAACGTGTACTGCCAGGCATTTGCTGACGACATTGTCCTGATGTTCTCCGGTGGCACCGCTTCAGAAATTCAAACCGAGGCCAATTCCGTGCTCGCCTATGTACAGGAGTGGGGAAAAGAGAACAAACTTAAGTTTGCACCACACAAAACTAAATCTATGCTAATAACAAGGAAATTAAAATATGATTTACCACTTCTGTGCATGGGAGGGGTTGGCATTGCCTTGTCTGACGAAATTAAAATTCTGGGGTTAACCATTGATAACAAATTGACATTTAATCAACACGTCCTCGACACATGCAAAAAGGCCTTCAGCATCTACAAGCAATTGTCGAGGGCGGCAAAAGTAAGCTGGGGTCTGCAGCCGGAGATCATCAGGACAATTTACGTGGCTGTCATTGAACCCATTATGATGTACGCTGCGAGCGCATGGGCACCAGCAGCAAAGAAGTTGGGAATCCGAAATAAACTGGACGCAGTGCAAAGAGCTTTCGCCCAAAAAATTTGCAAAGCCTACAGAACCGTATCACTGAACTCGGCCTTATTGCTCACAGGACTGCTTCCCTTGGATTTGAGAATCCAAGAAGCAGCATCGGTGTATGAAGCTAAGAGAGGGGGACCTGTGAGGGAAATAGGTGACCGAGAAGTGGAGACGAGAGCTAGCTACACTTCTTCACCGCACCCCGCCGAATACGTCAAAATACAGTTTCAGTGCCTGGAGAATAGAGAGGACATGGAACGCCTGGAAAACAAGGGACTAAAACTTTTTACAGATGGGAGCAAAATTCAGGGCAAGGTTGGAGCGTCATTATCCTGCTGGAATAATGGCGCTGAAACCAGAGCCATGAAATTTAAGCTCGAACCGTACTGCACTGTTTTCCAGGCGGAAATGTACGCGGTGCTCAGAGCGACGGAGGTGGTGATGAGGAGTAGTGAAGAGGACTTTGGTATCTACAGTGATTCAAGATCATCACTTGAAATAATTGGCAACGTCGACTCCTTCCACCCCATTGTGGTCAAAATACGAGAGAATATAGAACACATAATAAATCAGAACAAGAAAATATCTCTATATTGGATCAAAGCACATGCGGGGTTGGAAGGGAATGAAAGAGCGGACGAATTAGCTAAAGAAGCAGCGTTAAAAATGAGGACTAAAGCGAATTATGACCTATGTCCAATATCATACATCAAGGGACTAGTCCGCAATGACGCAATGCACGAGTGGAACGGTAGGTACAAAGCAGGCAGCACGGCCTCCACGACTAAATATTTCTTTCCCGACGCAATAGAGGCATATCCCATAATTAAAAAGTTAGACATTGACCCAGTGCTTGTCCAGATAATGACAGGACATGGTGGATTCTCCGAGTACTTGCATAGGTTTAAGTGTAAGGATAGTCCATCGTGCCCATGTGAGCCCGAGTCCAAGGAAGATGTAATGCATATTCTGGTAGATTGCCCCATCTTCGCAAATAGGAGATACGAAATCGAAAACAAGATAGATACTAAGATTAATATAGAGAATGTATCTAAAATAATAGAAGAAAGCAAAAACAGAGATCACTTTGTGAAGTATTGTAAGGAAGTCGCTAATATAGTAATAAAAAGAAATAAATAGACAATAATAGATGAACTGACATGTATTTGATAATATATGTATAGTTTATCAAAAAAAAAAAAAAAAAATTAAGAGAAAAACATAATATCAAGATAAAAAAAAGCGTCTCTAAACAGTGCTTAGCCTTTAAGACAGTTAATTAGTAAATAACGAAATGTGTAAGATATAACCAAATTGTAAAAGATGTATATATATATGTGTGTCACTTCTAATACCAGTACATACAGGTGTATGTACTGACCCCAACGCCCAGAGCAAGGTAATAATAATAATAAAAAGTAGACAAACCATGTTAAGCCAAATAAAGACTCCGACCACCATGTCAGAGGAAAGCAGGCATAACATACAATAAAAAAAAAAAAATAATAATAATAATCAGACACAAGCGCTTTTTATTCAATTGGAGACTCTTCCTTGAAGAAGGTTTGAATTGATATTTCAGACAAATCCAGGAACAAACTAGCGTACAGTATTCAACATCAGCTTACTACCAAACCATTGTACTTACCATGGTTCAAAGTGCCAGTGATGTGTGGCCGACTGTACAATAGAAGACCAACCGACACGATATCGATTCCGTGTAAGCTCATACAAAATTCAACACATGTCGGATTGGTAGTTCGGGCCTTTCAAGACTATTGAAATTCTGATGAATCTGATTCGGTCACGTTAATGTTATTCGGGTTTAAAGTTAGCAAACTAGATTTTATTATTTTGATTTAAACGTTGTTTTAGGACAATGTAACACAGTCTTTCTTACTAGGTACATGGATAAAAAAGCTTCTTAGATTAACAGAATATAGGTAGCTAGTTTTTCCTATATAGCATGATTGGATATTATTTCAGTAAGTATTGGTAATTCAAAAGCTTTTATTGTACGAGTTTTAGATTGTTAATTAAAAATAAATCAATGTCTCGTACAGATAATTGGTAAAATAATTACGAAAAATCACAACATATTTGCACGGAAATGTGAAAGATGTAGAATCTTTCGGACTAAGTATATACGAAGAGGGTTTGTTCTATGATTTTGTTTATTCTTGATTTATGTAACTTTAAAGCACTTAAATAATAGTTTTCCATATAAGGGAACCAAGATTTTTTTCCGCGTAGAAAGCGGGACACAGAAAATTATACTTTATGTTAGAATGTTCGTGACACGACCAAAAATAATGTACCAATTTTCCAAGTGGCCGTAACTGGCCATCTGGGGCCTATCGATTAGGTCGGGTGCTGACGTGCGGACGAATGGCTCAGTTGGACTCACATTTAGGTACACGCGAAGACAAGATAAGTATACAGGTGCCTCAATAAGGTTGAGATTTTCTCAAAAACTACTGGACCGAATTTAATAATTATTTTACAGTTACATGTATTTAACTTTTATCTATCTGATAGTGAAATAATTCTTGCAATAAATTAAGTAGATTTTGAGATAATCTCAACCTTAAAAACTCTCCTAGGCCCTTACCATGAACTGTTATAGCAGGATTACTTCTTTAATACTACCATGACGTCCTTAATTAAGCTTACTTTAAGGTCGTCATGGTACGAAATAACAAAGTATTATTGAAGTAATCCTGCTACAAGACTTCATGGTAAGGAGGCAGTACACTTTTCTCTTGGTGAGACCGTACAAGCACCTTCTAGACCGGGAATCGAATCCAAGACCTATGCACAGAAGGTAGCCACCGACTAGGGCTGTTATTCATAAACGCGATATAAAGTTACGCCACCGTTTAGGCCCCCTGTCCCTTTCTATCTTAACCTTTTTTAAAGAAGTGTGAAAGGGATAGCAACACGATTTAAGAGAAGTGAGGTTTAACTAGGTTTATGAATAACAGCATAGGATGTAGTCAAAAGGCAGTCTCTGTAGATTCGCTGCCACTTAAAAACATACAATTGATTGATAATGATAAACCGGTAACCTTGTAACGTAATAACAGTTGACGAGCTTCGATTGTCAGTTGTAAATACCTACGTACAGTCGACCGCACATTTTTCCTACAGAAACCATTGCAATCTACGCCGTATAATAGTAGTCGAGTAGCATACACCGTGTACTCTCGAGTCTCGACTATACGTATTGAGCTTTGGTTTTTCGATTATAGGTAATTTCAGCTTATTTTTTGTCAGCGTTTAAATAATTATGGCCTTCTTTATGTTCAGATTTTGTCAAAGCTAATATGGATTGATATTTTAAATTATTATAAAATTATATAAGTATTAGGTACTTGAACCATATATTATTGAAAGTTGGTGCATTAATAAATAAATGCTATAATAGTCATGAAACTACCTTATTAGTATGCACAAAATTTATTAACGAAAACTAAAAATATTAAGTAAATAAATAAATAATAAAAATTGATTATTAATTTACTTACGTACTTACTTTTTTATAAGTAAATAAATAATCAAATCAATTTATTGGTTCATGTGGTACATATTAATTATACCTATATAAAAGATATCTTCCAGCGCGTCACATCGAGGCAACGTGCCCAGAACACTGGCAACATTTCCCCTTTGTATTGCCAGGCTGATGCGCTGGCCAAAGTAGCTGCCTTATTAGTTATCAAAAAAAATAAAAAGATGTGCTGTTGAAAGATTTTTGCCACTTTTCTCCTCAGCTTTGGCGCATTTTCCTGGCACTTTGGTGTAAATGTAAATTCCGAGGCGAAAATGTTGATTTGCATGGATATAGGTAAGTACAGTACACCAAACTGCCAGGAAACTGCGCCAACGCTGAAGAGAAAAAGTGGCAAAAAAGCTTTCAACAGCACATCTTTTTAATTTTTTGGATAACTAAGTTTAATGACTACTATAACATTTATTTATAAATGCACCAATTTTCACTAATATATGGTTTAACTATATTCACTTGCAATAAGTGATATAAATATGAAGGATTTTTGTACAGTCGAAGACAGAGATAAGTATACAGGGGGTCTCAATAAGGTTGAGATTTTTTCAAAAACTACTGGACCGAATTTAATAATTATTTTACAGTTACATAGTTTTAACTTTTATCTATCAAATAGTGAAAGATTTTTTGCAATTATTATAAGTAGTTATTGAGAAAATCTCAACCTTAAAAACTCTCCTGTACACCTTTCTCTGTGTTCCACCGTACATACGGCCTAGTTTTTGAGAAAATCTCGACCGATGAATGAGTTAAGGATCCTGTTTACCTACTTTTCTCTATTTTGTTTATCTGTGCTTATAATACCTACCTATTTTTTATTACAGATAATAGAGCAGCCATGATGATTGACATTTGATTTCTCGTTAGCAAATATCAATAATCTTACATTTTTCTTTCTAATTTACTAGCGTTAACGAAAGTCAATCCCACTAGGCTAGGGGGGCTCAAATGTTCAGATTTCAGCGTTGTTGCGTTTCAGAGTTGTTGCGTACCTCATCGCAAGTTTCAGGATATTGCCTTTGTTGGAAATGTAGAGCTTCTTTAAGTATATTTAAAAATTTGTGACTGAATAATAAATTCAGCTTGATACAGTTCTTGATACTTGTTCTACGACTGTTAGATTTTTAAAATTTTATTTTAATTCTTCATACATTTTGCTGCGATAGGCGCATCGATTTATGTGGGACTTTAATTTATTTTTTATTCGAAAAGTAGAACAAAAGTGTTTAGTTTTTTTCCGATACTGAATACCTAGGTACCCTTTCTGTTACATCCTGTGTAGTGGTTATTGCAGAATGATTCAAATATTTGTCCCTAAAGCGCTTAAAATAATCTCTTACATAATAAGAAAAAAGCTAAGTTAAAAAAATATATCGCTATATTAATATAAGTATGTACCTTATACGTAAACTTATTATAAATATTCAAATATAATGCTTGTGGACTAATTAACTCGATAAACTTAGCAACTATTTAATTTAACCCTCAAACGGCTATGTTGTTCCTTTAATTCTCTCGTCGGCAACACGTTACGCAATACATGAATTAGCGACGTAAAAAAAGCTGACAGAAAATTAAAACTTTTACGGCATCCCCGCCTCTAGGCGCTACAACTACAAATCGTCGCTTTTCAGCCAGCTACTGTTTAACACTCGCCGTGAAAACATTACGAACGCATTTAATCGATTTTCGACTTAGTGGCCCCGGCACGACGCCACTACGTCAATTTCCTTTAAACATACATCAAAATTCATCAAATTAGGGCTAAAGCTTACCTGTCCAGCATGCAGGACGTCCAAAAATATGGTAAAAACACTAATAAAAAGCACGGCGCGCGACATTTTTGCGGCCGCGGTGCGTTCCGAAACCCGACTGGCGACCGATGACGTTTGAGTCAGACGCCAGAAACCTGCGTACTAGCTGGTTGGTTGGTACGGCACAGTAGTCGTACCTAGCGTCGTATAGATCGACCCTCCCGGGAGCGAGAGGGACGGAGGGCCTGAACCAATGGACGAGACAAGGAGGGACGAGGGAGGATAACGCACGCGCAATGCTGTTAAACGCAGTGTACAATGAGGAGGTATATCGGCGACTCACGAATGTCTTCGTCTGGCTTTGTCTGGGTTTCCCTGCGATGATGAATCATTTTTCTACAACTGGAACAAATGAACAATAACGATTCATTGATATGACTCTAGATACTATTTTGAAGACAGTATTTAACTCTTCATCTGTTCTTTTGATATACCGTACGAGTGATAACTTTGTACTTAAATTAAAACCTTCAGGGTAATTTTCAATTTAATGGTCAATAATATACAGAGAAATATGAATTTTCTTTTTCAATTTGCAGCTATAAGTAATTATTAAATCATAATAAATGTAATTAAAAAGGACTTTATTTACTGAAAGATGATTCAACACTCACAGAAAATCCAATTCAGATATATCATTTTCATTACACTAATATAAAACCATTATCTAGGTAAGTACTCTATTAATTTATTGTTATGGCTTTATTGATTTTTATAACGCCTACATTTCTAGTTTGTGCAATAAAGTTGCGCAAACATTTAAGGGTGATCGATATTATCTTTGTCTTCTTCGCAAAAAAATACTTAGGTGTAACACATTGAGGCGTCATTAATTTACTTAAAAATAACGGTTATTTAACTCCAAGACCATGTAAAGCTTATATGTTTACGTATATGTAGAGTGAGAATTTTGACACCGGGGACAAACATCGCGAAATTGATACGAGAGAGTTGACATGGGGCGAAAGGTACGCACATCGGCGCCGCCGGAGGGTTAAGAGTTTGATATTTTATTGGTAGACTTCGTCGCGACAAAATGCGACGAAGTCTACCAATAAAAATATTACGCGGATTCGACGAAATTATACGTTAATTACAATTATTGTATTTAATAAGCTGACAGATTTTTATATAAGGTGTGATTCTGTAGTGGCAGCCAAGTCTAATCCTAAAACTAAATGCAGCTATCACTCACTCGTACGCGAACCCGTACGAGTGAGTGATAGCTGCATTTAGTGATCTAGACGCCTCACTCAATGACGATTTACGAGTAGTATGTGCACTCTGGAATCGCTACAAAAACTGAATAAACTAAACTTACTAAAAACAAATCGATCAGCTACGTCGATAGGTACAAAATGTAAGGAAAGTCACTATTTCTTTTCCGAAACTAGAAAAAAATGTAGAATTTAAATGTCGTTCAATTATCGATAATCCTTTCGTCTAAATATATAAGAAATAAATGAATATATCTCAACTTTTTTTTAAATGTGACACTGTCCACCCGTGGGTGACAAAGTGGGGGATAACGGGAACATACTAATATAGGTATGACTGTTGTAATTTTATACAAAATATACTAAATATTGAGGCTTTTTCTATATTTTTGCTGATAACTAAAATGTGTGCGGCCCTGATAGAGACGACTCTACCTTGTAAACTCGAAACTAACTCGGGTGCCCACGTAAGTACTTAGTTCACATTTGTCTTATCTAACGAAGGGGCCGACCCCATAACTCCATGGGGTGTGTTGTGGTATCCCCTCTGCGTCCCCAAACACTACTTCCGGGAAATCTCTGCACATTAACACATACACGGATAAAAAATGTATTAGACAATAGTATTAAATTGTTTTCTACATGGTGAAAAGTCCTTGGCAATAATTGAACTTATTATTATTATGGTACACATCAAAGCAGATCAAGTGTAACACTTTGGACCGTTCTTATTATCTGCGTCGTAAGAGTTGAAATCGTACTGCAAGTGTTACCATTGATCTGCTGTTGTCCGTACATAATCATATTAAGGAATACTTTAAATAAAGTAAACTAAAATGATAATGACTCAGAAATTCGCGAGTAAGTATATTTTACCTAAGCACGTAGAAATAAAGGTCTTTTTTCTCTACGAAGTAGAATTACGACGAATTTTCTTTCCTCGTGTATTTATACTGCTTTTAATCCTTCAGCTTAATTTTGAAAAGCATACTTAAACCATTTTCATATAATTGAAACATTGTTTTCTCTCCTCCATATTTCTCGACGGAAAAAAAGATGGTGGCTTGGCTTCCTATGTTAATCTTGCCCCTTTTTTAGCTCGCAATATGCAAATTTTAATGCACGAGTAAAATAAAAAGCTTTAAAATTAAAATTGTGGCTTCCTGTTAAATTTTAACGTGTAAAGAGCAATTATTCGACAATTGGAATAACATTTAAGTGATGGTAATCAAGCCTTGTTGATTGTACGCGGCGTTTAAATTTAATAAATCGGTTAGTCATTTTAGTTTCGTTAAAATTTAATTTAAATTGATAAACGTATTGCAAATGTGTTCATCTGTGGTAGTCCGCCTGGGTTGATGGCACAACCTACCATTTCTGCTGTCAAATACCAATGCTCAGCATTGTTGTTTCGATGAAGGGTAAGCGAGCCAGTGTAGTTACGGGCACACAAATGCTATTATTCATAAAACTAGTTAAACCTCACTTTCCTTAAATCATGCTTCTATCCCTTTCACACTTCGTTAAAAAAAGGGGGGCAGAATGGCTAAATGGTGGCGTAACTTTAAATCACATTTATGAATAACAGCCTATATGTTACACCACGTCGAAAACCTGGTGTCTATAGGCGACAGTTAATACTTACCATCAGGCCAGTTTGTTCCTTATTAAGTACACCTATATAAATGAAGTAATGCCCATGTTTTTAGGGTTATTTTCGTTTCCAACAATAAAAGGAATCCTTCCTGAATATATGTTACTAATAAAATCCTTTTAAGAATCGAGGAAGATACTAGAATTTGTAAACTCGTTCTTCTGGATCAGAGATCGAGGGATGTGTCTAAAATTCATTGGCACATAATTCAAACACTATTTGTCGAGTCCATACATCAGTCGACAATTCTCTCAGTTCTAATTCATTGCCTAAAATATTCGTGGGGTCGAATGTTGTCGACATCGACCCTAATATTCACAAGTCTGCAGGTATCAACCAACGTGCGTTATTATATGACTATTAGGTATATTATGGGGGGCCAGCTCTACGTCCCCCTTACGGTGTCTCTGCCTGCAAATAGCCGGGATGTCTGGACTGCGTGACGTCACTGGCGGGACGCATATGTAAATGTGTAGAATGTTCCAGACTCCAGTCTGGGGCATTCTATCCGCAGATGCCTTAATGGGTTGGCTCGGTATTGAAAATGCGCACTCCCTTGCTGCGATGAAATTATTGTGTTCTACTTACGTAGTTGTGCCTTAGTATATACTTATTAGGTATGTACTTAGTGTAGGTACTTATGTAATATTTATGTAACAAACTATTATACTGTGCATTTTTTATCTAAGCAAGTTATATAAATTAATAGATATGTGTAGGCAATTTGATATTCATTTCTAGCTTATATTGTACATGTACGTATGTCTATACTGCATTATATTATATTATATACACATTCTTGATCCCGAACAGGCCAAGCTGGAAGAAATCTCTTTATTAGAGATAAGCTTTGATTTACTAAAAAACCTTACCAATTTAATATTTATTTGTCGAATGAATTCAAGGACAACCTGTATATGAGCAATGTCAACCAATTTTGTTCTGATGATGTATCGATATGCTAAGCTATTTGTCATCTCAAATGTATGTTAAATAAGTATTTCTTCTATATAATTTGTGTTGTGTACAGTTGACGACAGAGATAAGTATACAGGGGGTCTCAATAAGGTTTAGATTTTCTCAAAAACTACTGGACCGAACTTAATAAATCTTTTAAAGTTACATAGTTTTAACTTTTATCTATCAAACAGTGAAAGAATTTTTGCAATAGGTCAAGGAGTTTTTGAGAAAATCTCAACCTTAAAAACTCTCCTGTACACCTTTCTCTGTGGTCCACCGTACCTATGTACTATCTATGAGTGCCCCGGGCAAGCGGATCGAGCGAGCAAATACCTAGAAATCCCGGGATTTCGTTTCGTCGGGACGGATAGGACGGCGAGGGCTGTAGTAGCCTTGCTCTATACCCTATGCCCTATTCTATGCGCAAATACAGTTTGTTAGTCAATCTGAACGGCTCTACGGATTTGCGTGTTTTAGCCCAAAGTATGCAGTAGATTTATGGATTTATAGACCAAACCACTAAATATATGTATACCGTAGCCCAAATCAGGTGTCTTATTTTGTAAACAAATATCAAATATTTTTATTAATTTAGATAACAAGATCCATTTTGCGAGATAAGGTTTATTGTTTCATTGTATATAAATTCTATAACAATCAATTATAATTAAAGTTAAAACTATGTACAAAATAATAATAATAGTAATAAATATATACTTACAAATAAAAAATTGGGGCCAAATCGCTGCCCTGCGGAAGAGTGCCCAAAAGGCTGGCGACGTTACCTCGTTGTATATCCATTTTGTGCTAGTAGTTGTACTTAAAACTATTTTAGTACTTACATAACTAAAATAGGGAGTTCAAACACGTAAGATGGTCGTCTAATCACCTGTTGTGATGTAACACTGAAGGAACTGATTGATCGAACCTGTTCATCATTTATGATCGTTACACCCTGTATAGTATTGCCGTTAACTTAAACATTACGGCGCGTATTCTTAAACGTGATTTAAAGTTACGCCACCGTTTGTCCTTTTCTATCTTAACCTTTTTTAACGAAGTGTGAAAGGGATAGCAACACGATTTAATGGAAGTGCGGTTTAACTAGGTTTATGAATAACAGCATAGGAGTATACGTAAGAATATGAAGTTTAGAAATACCTTGAACCTCCCCCTGGTGGACGTTTGGCTAAACAGCCGTGACCGTGACTCCCCCTCGTATTGAGTCGCTGACACACCGCTCCCGCGGGACCATAGGGCTCAACGAATGCGCGGTACCTAATGAAATGTCAAACAAATGTATGGCATTGAGGACAGAGGTGGGAAGTCTGATTTTTAGGAAAAATGGAACCCTTAGGATCACTTTGTTGTCCATATGTCTGTCTGTCCGTCTGTCAAGACCTTTTTCTCAGAAACCCGTGGACGGATCAAGTTGAAATGACTATGCCAGATTCTGCCCCACCATCAACCGCAAGTTGTACAAGATAAGGAATAAATGTAAAAATATCTCCGTTTTTTATTAAAATTATTGGTTTAAAATAAAAATTTGTACAAGTTGCGATTCGAAAAAAACAGTTTAATTATGAATTCAGAAACTAGTAAGAAATCGAAGCGAATTATTCATTGTTTTTGTTATTCTTCTATAGGAGTTGTGAGAGTAGTAGAAAATGATACTGATTGTGATTATGCAATATGAAACAAGTCCCCAGCAAAATGATAGGTACAGCTTAAATGGTCACGTAGTTTTGTAGGTGGGGCAAAGCTCCATTGAAATGTGGCAATGTCATTTATACCAAAACCAACCCATTGCGTCAACGCAATCAAAAGATATGGTGGTTAATGTCGAATTTTGTATGAAAACACGAGAAACTCAAAACCTATAAACGGGAAGTACATACATACATCCTCCAAAGTCCAAAGTGTTACACTTTATCTGCTTTGATGAGTACATGTGAATATCAGGTACAGTAGTACAGCAGATCAATGGTAACACTTGCAGTACGATTTCAAGTCTTACGATGCAAATAATAAGAACTGTCAAAAGTAAAAAGTGTTACCATTGATCTGCTGTCGGCTGTACTAAGAAGTATTAAGAAGAATGAAACTAAAATTATAACGATTTATATTACTGATTCATAATAAAATTTTATTAATTATTAAAAAAACAAATTAAGGGCCTGATATGAGCCAACTAGCGCCTCCAATCTTGAAAAAATAATATCTTCCAATTTAATAAATTTTATTAAAAAAGCTATTTACAAAATGTTTATTACTTAAGACCCTTGTCTTAAACAAATTGTAGATAACAATCAACAATTGTAGATAATCTAAATTATTTAATTTTCTTAGACATAATTAATAAAACTTTAACAATTACGGTTACTATTGCAACTAATTTAGTTAAATTTATACTTTATTATTTACAAATTAATTAATTACAAATCTATCCTTTTACATTAAACTATATTTTTAGGGTTCCGTACCTAAAAAGGACAAAAGAACCCTCACAGGATCACTTCTATCGTTTTTACATGGATACAAATCTAACACGCAGGGTTGCCAGATAATTATTCAGCATAACGTATTCAATAGCTAACAAATTATAAACAAAAATGTCTTATACTTACAAACAATATTTTCGTATAATTAAGAAGTCACTTCGGTATTTTTGCCTAAAGTATACGATTTTCCCAATTCATGCTTCAGATTTCGATAACAATTTATTTCAGTGTCCCTTTCGGCAATGACTTAAGATATGGGCTTGTATTCATAAACGTGATTTAAAGTTACACCACAAAAAAAAACCTAGATTAAAAAAAAAAATTAGCCACCCTGTCCCTTTCTATCTTAACCTTTTTTAACGAAGTGTGAAAGGGATAGCAACACGATTTAAAGGAAATGAGGTTTAACTAGGTTTACGAATAACAGCAATGGTGTTTAAAGATAGCAATAACAGTAGATAATCTAATCCCACTGTCAATATCACAACCTTTTTTTTTTTTTTTAAATCGAAATCTTGTACTAGTCTTCCGAAAAAAAAAATTTTTTTTCGGACATCACCAAAATGCAATAATAAATTATAATCTTGATCTATCTTCGAACCATGACTAAGTTACAGTTACACAAATCAAAAATATCACCTTTACGTAAGATTATGGTCAAGCACCGGTTCCAGACTTCTTTATAATGTTTAAGCTAAATTCACAATCACAGACAATGCCGCATTTTATAGCCACAATTTGCATGCGAGCCAATCAGCGGACGGCATTGCCAACGTGTCACATCGCACAATTTGTCTCTTTAGGCTGCAGGCCACAACCACAGACAAAACAGCAATTTTACGATGCAATTTTGACGTTTCTAGTCTACAGTGAAACATTGGCAATAACTTTCTGTGATTGGTCGAACCCAGAAATGTGTCACCAAAATTGTGGCTTTTTATTTAACGATATTATCATTGAAAATGCAACTTTACTAGGCAGAGCTAATTTACTTACAAAGTTAATATTTTAATCTAAAATCTGTATGAAATATGTACATATCATTTGTTATTTATTGCCTTTTCACAAATTAACTTAGATAATGCCAAATATTAAATATATATTTTATTAACACTAACATTATGGTTGATTGGTTTTACAGTTGAATCCTCAATACAGACCGCAAACTCTGTTAGCGGGGACTGCTTTATCTGTAACGAAAATACTAAGCTAAATAAAACAGATTTAGATATATTGTAAATGTGATGCTAGTATTGATAAACGGGATTTAGCCACAAACTTACATCTAACGAAAAGAAAAACGATAATCGCAACTCTTATATTTTATTCAAAGTCAATCTTCATGATTGCGGCAGTAAAAAAATAAGACAAAAATACTTAAAGCAACGAATGCTCGGCCGAATGATTTTTTTTCCTTCATGCCAAGAAAATAGGAAAATATTTATAAGCAGCTAAACTGTCCTCTGTTGATAATTCTATGTACGCTTGTTATCGTAGTTGAACAAAAGACAACGCTCGCATTTGGTACGCCATCTAGTGGCTAGGGCTGATATCACTACAATTCTAAAACAAAGTAGAGCTTGTACGGTTTTGTATTAAGCCGCATTACCGCACCACTTGTAGCACAGACAAATATTGTCTACGCTTCAAGTGTACTTTTTCCGTATGTCCGAACGTTCCCAGTTATAGTCTTACTTAGGTAAGTCTACTGGGAATTCACTTCCCAGTAGGTCTTCCTAAAAGTAGACTTAGTAATGAGTGCGAATGAGGGGTTTTCAAAGTGACAGTTAATAGTGACAGAAAAAACAAGCTTTTTAAGTTTTTAATAGATGGCGTTGCGCCGAAGTGCGATATCATCGTAAAATTTCAATGTCAGCTGAATAATTTATTATTATTGCTATGTTTGTGTAATTTAAACAATACACTACAAATTAATACTAGGTATGAAATACGAAAAACCCAAGTTACAAGCAATACCAACGCATTTAATGTTGACATCAGACCAGTCAGTGCCATCTACCGGAGCTAACGGTACTTTCTTTCTTTTTTTAAATGTAACCTTGAAACCCCCTCATTGTTTGACAAGGGACGGAAAGAAAAAATGTAATTTGTATATTTTATTGAAATAATTAAACGGAAAAAGCGAAAAATAAATCTTAAAATACACAGAAGTATAAAACTTACCAATCATTTTCGGATACGGCAAATTCAGGTTCTCCATTATATGAATAAACTCCTTCAAGGGTTTCGTAAGTCTAGGGTTGTATTTCTTCTCTTCTGCCACCGTAGTGGCGGTCTGCCCTTTATAGTCGTGGGCCGGGTACAGTGTGTAGTGGTCTGGGAGTGTGAATATCCTCTTGTGTATGGATTCGTAGATAGATTCGGAAGAACCTTCTTGGAAGTCTGTACGGCCGCAGCCTCGTATTAGGAGGGTGTCGCCTGTGAATGCCATGCCCTGGAAATTGAGGCTTCAATAGGATATGTGACAATTAAAGTCGGCGGGTAGAAAACTCCGTAAGGATTTAAGTACGTTTTTATACAATTTTTGTATAAAAAGTTCAAGATAAAAAAAAATATTGAGAATTTGGTCAAATATAAAAACCAGAAAGGAATTGGTGAATTCCAACCAAAATTAGTTGACGGTGAAAACCCAATTTTGTTTCAAAAGAAAATAGGTACAGTGCGCGAGGCGTAAGCTCAGGTCTGCATTTGTGCGAGTGCACACAGATAGTGCCGCGCACGCACCGCACTTCACCTCTTGTACCGCTAGCGATTGGCGATCACTCACACAAATGTAAACCTGAGCTTACGCCTCGCGCACTGTACAGTTGTACTCAGAAATGCATATACAGACATAATCTCGCGCCTGTCTCCTGTAGGAGTAAGGCAGAGACATAATCTACATGTCCCATTCTCCAAGCTAGCAAAATCACACAAGACTCTAAAAATAATGGCTCCTAAAGTCAACAACAACGCAATCCCCGAGGAAATAAAAAACGCTCCCAGTCATACCACATTTCTAAACAAACTGAAAGATATGTTGAGAGGCATAGCGTGTCACACTGTCGAAGAGTTTTTCAACGGTAAGTTTTACCAATAAACGATTGTATTGTATCAGTGATGATGGACTGCTATCTGCTGCGATCCTGGTACACAATTCTTGCTTACTCCAAGTTCATCAATCTCTTCAGGCACGTATTCAGATGGCTACATAATAAATAGTTTTGCTAACAAAATGTGCAGTTCATATCTCTGGAGTTAGGATATTGTACAATCAATTTCATATTTATTTTCATAAAGATTAAAGAACCTAGCTACTAGGTATTGATCGGCCATGACTTTCATTGCAATGAAGATACAATAAGCCGCTTTAGCTTATTGATAAGAATAACAATGGATCAATAAAGTGATCCAATGACATAATAAAATTCTCTGATAAAAGATAAGAATCAGCGGTTTTGAAGAGACAAACAAATTGGAAGATTGTGTGTGGTTTTTAAGTACAAAGATAACATTATTTATTTATTGTTTATTAGAAATATCACAGCCTTATTTATTACAATTAATATTAGTGATTATTAGGCCAATTAAGAAATTTCATAGATTGACATTAATTTTAGAGATAACTTTAAAAGAAGTCAAACCGAAAGAGAAACCATCACAAAAAATATTTAAGCAAGTACCTACTCAAAACAAAACGACACAAAAGAACAGCGCCAATAAAGTATGTTGTGAGGTGAAGGTACTCACCTCACAACATACTCGATTTATATTTTACAGTCGACCAAATAATTATTGAGAAAATCTCAACCTTAATGACTTTCCTTTTCTGTGTTAGACGGTAGAATACAATGTATTTTTGTTCTTAATTTACCTCAAATAAGATCAAATTATCGCATAAAAACCGGACGAAGTGCGAGTCGAATACGCGCACCGTGGGTGTCCAAACTTATAGGTATGTAATAAATAAATTAGATTGAGGGACAAGCTTATCTTTGCCGTTCGAAAACTTGTCCCCACACATCGGCATTAGTTTATCGCCTGCAAATAAGTTAGTAATTGCAAAAAATTACCTGATCATGACAAATATAAGTGAAACATCCGTTCGTGTGTCCCGGCGTCGACGTCGCCAGGATTTTGTAGCCGCCTAACTTGATCTCGTCTCCGTCCACTAAGTATATGTCGGCTTTCGCTCCGGACGCTTTGCCGATGACGCTCTGGGAGCCGGGGATGAGGGACTTCAGTTTGCCCGTGCCTGTGATGTGGTCGGCGTGCATGTGTGTGTTCACTGTAAATCATAACAAGAGATATTATACATGTAATTGTATGTATGTATTTGTATGTATGTAATTGTATGTATGTAATTGTATGTATGCATTTGTATGTATGTTTTTGTATGTATATATGTTGTTTGTCTAAAATACACTAAACACACACTGGCTACTGCGGTTCACTAATGTTTGACAAAAAACGTATGACAAATGATCATTTTACAAATTATTTTTGAAAAAGTAATCATTTGACAAACTTATCATTTACTAAAGTGATCGTTTTAAAAGTGATCATTTGACAAAAATCCATTTTATAAATATTTAACATAGCAAATGTTGTGAATGCTAAACCGTCATTTTGCAATTGATTAAATGACCAAAGTATTCCTTTTGCAAGGTCGCCATTAGACAAAATATTGGGTAAATAAGTGGGTATTTTATATGTATAATTGTTAATAAATGAACATGCTTTTTGAATACAAAAAAAAAACCTAACATCGAAGTCTCTGGCTTCTGAACCTAAACATCCGTGTCGGATCTGGTTAGAGAGTTGGTCGGGGTGTCCCTTCATTTGATAAAAAACAAATTACAAATTTGTGTACAATTGTTAATAAATGAACTTGCTTTTTGAATACAAAAAAAAAAAAAACCTAACATCGAAGTCTCTGGCTTGGAGCGAAGCTGCGCTTCGCTCCAAGCCAGAGCCTTCTGAACCTAAACATCCGTGTCGGATCTGGTTAGAGAGTTGTCGGGGTGTCCCTTCATTTGATAAAAAACAAATTACAATTACCAAACAATGCATTTTGTCAAAGGTTTTTATGCCTTGCATTGTTTTATCTATTAACGTATATAATAAGTGAATAGTTTGTTAAGTGATGTTTTGAAGAAAGAAACTTTGTCTCGTAATTGTTTTGTCAAATGAATTATTTATAGAACCATTACTTTGTACAAAGATGAACTTATGAATCATAATTTTGCCAAACGTTGTTTGTGAAATGAAATGTTTGTAATTTGTTTTTTATCAAATGAAGGGACACCGGCTACTGCACATTAAGGCGAGGCCATTGGGTCATTTGAGCCTAGTGAGGGGGTGAGGTGCGGGGCGAGGGAGGGGCGAGAGAGGGATGACGCGCATTGATCGGGGTCATTACTCGCGCAGGTACACAGAGTAAGCGTAACCAGTGTCCTCACTGTGACGTCACAGCTCGCTACACATAATAATACCTATACAGAATGTCCCACGGATAGACGATATACCGAAGTCCACTTGTCGGTGACAACATTATCGACCCATTTAATGCCAAATAGGGATATCCCAGCAGAGCTCGGTGGCGCAGTGGTTGGGTCAATGGACTTGCAATATGGAGGTCCCAGGTTCGATTCCCAGCCAGGGCAGCCATGTATGAGTTATCCTCGTTTTTTTCGACGGAAAAACTTACGTACATTTACCGAGTGCTCTCAAATCGGTGAAGGAAAACATCGTGATGAAACCTGCATGTCGTAGAAGAAGAAAAAAAAATCTAAGGCATGTGAAATCCGCCAACCCGCACTGGGCCCGCGTGGTGGATTATGGCCCGAGCTCCCTCGATGTAAGGGAAGGTATGTGCCCGAGCAGTGGGGCAATATAAATAGACTGATGATGAGGGATATCCCAAGTCTGACAGCTTCGGAGTTACTTATTTCAATTTTCGCGATTGTCGGAAAATATTTTTTTCAATCTTGAACTTTTGTCTATACTAAATGTTGTCGCACATTATGTCAACTCGGAACCGTATCATCATCACCCCTCCTGTTCACCTCTCGCCGCCAACCAGGCTTCAACTTCTACACTGGCCCTAACACGGGCTGTGCTCGTGACTATCCCATACCACTCCCACTAATATTATGCGCAAGTTTGGATGGATGGATGGATGTTGCTGAATGAAACTTTACAATAATATAGCTTATATTATACATCAAAATAACACATAGGCTATAATTTATAATCCTGCGCAGACGAAGTGGTGGGCAGAAGCTAGTTGACAATAAAGTAAAGCAATTTGTACTTTTAAACGTATTTATTTATACGGAAGGTCATAAGCAGACATACGTTAAACCGACCGTCCGGAGTTGGTTCAGTGCAGTCAAATTCGCGTCTACAGGTTATATATTTTAATTATTTTTTAAGTTATTTATATTGACGTATGATAGTATGACGTAGTAGAATAAAATACTATGTTAATAATAATCAGACGGAAAAAAGACCTGTTATAATAGGAATGTCAATTAGGTAATATTGTTGTAATAAAATCAATAAAAGTTAAAAATTGGAATAATCAAATTATTTGCTAGGGGAATATATTTTGAAAGTACTTTCACGCGATTTAATAAAAAATTGAGCATAAATTCTTATAAAATACAAAATTTATTAAAATGGTAATAACCATAGAGATTACATTACAACAAATCTGTCTTTGACAAATTTAAGTGACAAACTGTCAAGTGTATCAATAAAACTAAATAAATGACGAATTTTTTAACGTGATGTTAGGTAAGTATTATTATTGGTGTCAGGTTTGACGTCAGTGATGGTGAAATCTGGCCCGTGTTATCACTGCGTAGGGTAAAACATGACACACATTATGTGCTGTTGACTGTACTTTTAAAAGTAGGCACAGTGTATATTGAATCAGTCTATAACTACGTAGCTATTGAAATTTGGCCCGTATTATCACTGTGCTTAGAGTAAAACAGGTATATATCGCACACCACATTACACACCACAGCTACACTTGCATAGCTATTGAAATCTGGCCCGTATTTATTATCACTGTGCGAGTGTGCGTAGAGTAAAATGTGGCAAACTTTATGTGATGTTTACTGTACATAGTTTTACAAGTAGCAACTACGTATAAACTATTTTAAGTTCGATTGCTGTTTGTTTGTTTACTCTGTGGGACAAATCACCGTCAATAGTCATTTGTTTTGGCCTGTTCCACTTTGGTCAATTTGGAAGTTACTGATCAGCCCCCCTATTACCGTTCTGAAAACGATGAAATTATACCATGTCATGGCGCGCCAACCAGAGACGCCGCTATACCAATGCAATAGCACTGTCCCTTTCACGGCCGCTATGACATGGTTTGATTTGATCGTTTTGAGAACCGTAATGTTATAGCCCCACTGTAATGTTAGCCGACTTGTCTTCATCTGCAATTATCAGACCACTGCTCGCTCCCAATATACGACACTCGACACTGGTGTTCGTGTCGCGTGTAATATGATGACTTCAAAAACATGGTTCGCGAAAAATCTATTGTGTTAAGGAATATCTGTTTTAGGTTATGAGTCCTTTTTTTATTCAAAACGATGCACAATCATTCCGTGATTAGTAAACTAATAATCTTAAAGTATAGGTGTGACCAAATTCGACTCGTATTATTTTAAATTTTATTACGTTATGACGATCGTGGGAGCATTCCAACTATTCCAAGGTAAAGACCAAAGTGGAACATTTGGCAAAAATCGATACAGGTCCGACCTCGACAGCGCCCAGCGGCGCACTGAAGCTCGTAGCGCCGTGCATTTGTATTTATACAAATTGTGTTTTTTCTTAAATTTTGCCTGGTATAAAAAAAACGTTACAAACAACAGATTTTCAACTCATCAAGCTCTTCTATTTATAATAACCTACATTTTGATATATATTTTGTATGAATAACTGTTTTAGTTTAGACACACTACTCTCGTGAAAAGACAGGAAAGGGGTATGTTTGTGATTTTTTTCTATCGAGCGAAGTTTGTCCAATCGTGTATCGGTAGCCAACAGTCCCTAAATAGATACCCCAAGATTGATATATATTTTTTTCAGGCCTTTAATTTCAGTAGTTAGTGCCGTAGCCTTCATCGAAAAACTTAAAAACGTCCCAACACCTCGCCTTAACTATTAAAATTACTTAAGCTATATTTAGTATCAAATCCGTTCCTATGTCAAATATTATATGTATAACCAACTTATTGTATAACTGAAAGAGCATGACTCCACAACACAGGGAATCCTAGTGTGGAGTCACAGGAACTTAGAATAAGGTTATATTCTCATGAATAAATTATCTTTTATCTTTTTACAACATACCAATAAACAATCCGAAATTATTTCAAAAAAAAAAACCTGACTGAAAAAAAAAAATATTTATAACCTATGATACTCCCGTAATCGAGACGAATCTAAAGATACCTCATACACCAAAATCCATCAAGCCGTTTAGGCTACAGGATGGCAGGAAGGAATGGACATACATACATATATACAATACATAGTCATCATACATACATTTCCTAAATTATTTATTATAGAGGAAATTTAAAAAAAAATGTTTTTGTATTATTATTACTAATAATCATCTTTCTTCAATCAGTCGGCTATTTTCTCCTTTTTGGTAAACCAGCTACCTTGGGGAAAAGCATGTAATCTAAGTATTTCTCCCAAGTAAGTGTGTATCGGGATTCGGGACCCTATCGGGACCCATATTTCAGCCAATCCTTCTTTAGGCCATGAGTGTGGTGTCTAATTAAAGCTCTACTTACTTGGGTAGCTGACTAATAACTCAGTAGTGATATCTTTAGGGAGGAAGGAAGGAAGGAGTATAAAGGAAAGGCGAGAGCACAGGGTCGAAGTGCCACCACACTGGATCAGGATAAGTTAAGATAAGATACGAACTTGCATAAATCAACTTGAAGCCAAGTTGCTGGATGAGGGCTGCGTCCCTCTCCGCATGCTCCAGCACTGGGTCGATGAGCACTGCATCCTGGCTGCGTGTGTCGCCCAGCAGGTATGTGTACGTACAGCTGACCGAGTCGAACAGCTGGAAAACAAAGACCTTATTGAACTGGGAATAATTTAAACTATGCCACAACTGATATGTGTTACTATGTATGATTTATATGTGTATATTTAGTATTCTATAACTGTAGTATCCAGTTCTGGGACAGTTTAGTTATTTTAAATTATGAAAATTTTCTAGCAGTGGGCAGGACTTGAACCTGCGACCTTGTCATTCCGTGACACACTCTTACCAACTAAGCCACCACAGGCCACAAGCCTTACCACCGAAATCTTTCATTGTATCGTATTACATACTAAGCAGCATACAGTATGTGATGTGAGATCTATAATAAATAGGCAATAGTTAATTATAAAATTGGATAATTCATTAACTTTATAACACTTAACACTTACCTGCCTAAAAAAGAAACTTGATTTATCCATAGCTGTGGCCATCATCCTCACTTGTAAGCCCGTCTTTGCCCCGCACACAGCGTCCGCTATCCTCAACCAACGCACTGGCATTGTTTGCAGCATCCTGCCCAATATATAATTACTATTACACAATTACATTATGATATTACTAGTAGTGTTTGCTCTATAGATACACGTGGGGTGATGAGGTATGTCTACATGACTTGCTAATTATTATTATAGTTGTATCATAGTGCAAAGTCAAATTACTTTATTGCAAGTAAGCACGTTGAATACATTTTTGCACGTCAATATATTTTTTGAATTTACATTTACACCACTTTGCAAGGAAAAGGTACCAACACTGAGGAGAAAAAGTGGCAAAATTCTCAGCAGCACATCTTTTAAAATAATGATAATACAATTACTTAATAACTGGTTATTACACAACTATTACTATTGTTAGTAATCTACAATTTATCCCTCATGCGGTAGTTAGTAATGTTCAATGTTCAGTAAGTGCTTGGAACTTTAGTAAAAGTTTATTTAATATGACCTTGGGTGACGAATCTTATATACTTTACGTACATACGTGCTTTACTGTCTCCGGCAGATATTTTTTCACAGATGCATATGCACAAGAGATACAAATTGGCTAATATTATTTCGTAACGATGGGGCACAACTTACATATTAAATCCCAAGTATGTATTGTTTCTTAATCCACCAACTGCGTTTCCGCGTATTCGTAAAGTTACTCCAGTCACTGATAAATCGAAAGTTTATAATATTCAGTGTAAATACACGATTATCTCCAATTTCATATCTATTCTATTCTATTTTTATTTGAATGGCTTCTACTCTTATTCAAGAGATAACTTCGCCAATGTCAAGTTTTTTAGAGTATTCATGTAAATAGAAAATTAAACAAATAAAAAATCAATCCGCCAATCCAAAATGATGGCGGATCCTCCAATTTCATATCGTAAAGATAGGTTATCTTTTTGCTCGGTTGACAAACAAAACAAAAAGAATCGGCGAATCAGCTGGAGAAATATGACATTTCAATTCAACGAGACCGAGACGCTCTCATGACATCATGTTTGTGCTCTCCCTTTCAAATCTTATATGAAAGAAGATAATAGCATGTCCGGATGTGACGATCCAAAACATTATTAGGATGATATAGCCATAGACTAAGAAAACTTTTTGGCTTAGATAAAGCCTATTTGGCTCGTTATTGGCCATTGACTTATACCTATGGACATGGCATACCTACGAAAATAACTTGCCTACCTAAACTTTGTGGGGAACAAATATGGCGGATTGTCGTAGTGCAGCCTCGATGTTCATCGATAACTTTTATCGATATTGACCGGAGACGGTAAATACAGTTTCCCCATAGATTTTATATCTAACCTCTATTATCATCCTTAAATCATCGAAATAAGGTTTAAAATAACTTGATCAGAAATAAATACTGTGCCGTGCCAAGCCATACTGTGCCGTCCTCGAGCGTAGGCCATAACGATCTAGACAAATAAAAAAACAGTTTAGAAATATGATTTATTATTAACTTAATTAGGTACACTACACATCCTTTCTACGTACATGATTGATTAATTAATTTAGATATGTGTTCAAGTGCTGTGACTACAATTCATTAATGTTATTCAAGTTTTTTTATGATGTAACTCTGAATAACCCGACAGTAAATCTCGTCCGTAAAACGTTAAATGTAAGAAAAAATGAAGGGTCAAAGCAAATCTTCTACTCTCTGCTCAATATCTTCCGGATATTGTTTTTCCACAGGCAAACCTCTAGATTTTAAGGAATTAATGAAGTCTTTCCTTGTAAATATTCAATAATTGAAATCTCGTTATTTAACAAATTCCGTCTGCGTAAATCTTTCGTAATATTTAAAAAGAAAAATCTATTCTACCTGCGAATTTTCTCAGTTAATCGTTTGATTTTTATTCCTTGAAGCATACATAATTATTGCTTCAATTTCTTATGATTCTCAAAAGAAATATCCTGAAATCAAACAAAACGCATTCGTTATATAATATATTGCATTAGAGTACAAAAACAGAAAAAAAAATGAATATATCGATATTTCACAATAACAAAAGAACAACACTATCGTCCAACTATTGCTATTTTTACAAAGTCAAATTCTCTTGAAATATGGCTTAGAACAGTAGTTTAGCCTATCTAAAATGTACTTAATTAGGATCTGCTTTGAATTTCGAAAACAAGAAGTGGAAATATATGGAATTAGACGATATATCATAGCAAAATGTCTTGCTTACCGGTGAAATGTTATATTATTAAAATTTCGGTTATTCCTGGTCTTCCTCGAACCACAGCCTATTACACTTCATTTAGTCATTGTTCCTTTACATTAATTTGTACTTTTTATGCGCTATATCACTTGATAACAAGGTTTAATTAGTTAAAAATCACAATCAAAACAGCAAATTGACACATGAAGTACTCAACAAATGTTTCAACAAATATGGCGACTGGGCACTTTCCCACGGGTCGCGACGCCACATAATAAGTGTTGCCAAAATTGTTACTGACACAACTAGCGTCGTCCTTGTCCACTTATTGAAATTCATGATAGTTAAAAAGAGATAGCATTATATTTAAGAGTTCAACGTCGAAATGCATGATATTTGTATAACCAAATAGTAATATAGAAGAATAGGGCATGTCCATAGGTATAAGTCAATGTTATTGGCAGTATGAGTTGCCAACATAATAAAAACACCCACATTTCTGGTTAAAGAGCTAGAATTACTGGCCAAGAAGAAAAAAATTAAGAATCATAAAAGCTCCATCAAAGAGTAATAAAGTATTTTTTGAATGATGATTATAGAGTATATTATTTTCTTTGATTGACGGATTCATAAAACATCAGCAATGGGTTGGCAAAATTTTAAAAAAATGTAAAAGTAACAAATTCCGCTGTTTTGGTTGGCGAAATTACCTACCATCTTAGAATAGAAGCACAGTTTAATGATTTTATGTCTTACTACTTAGATAAATTACCTACGTAGGTAAGTAATTTAATGACTTCATTTTCAGTATTTTTTGCTGCAATGATTAGGAGGTACAGTCAACTCGACAGCACATAAACTACACAAAAGTATTGCAATCTGCGTTCGATTAGCCGATGCCGCTGCATATAGTATACAACCAACAGCGCATCAAATGTAACACGTTACCACTCTATGTGATGGTATTAAGACCTAGATTAGAATGGCGATATGCTTTCGACTGTACCTTGCAAGGAGGGAAAAGATGAATACAAAAGTGTACAACTCCACAAGCATACACAGCACACAGCTGCATTTGCTTGTGGCGCAGTTTGTTGTATTCTTCTCTCATTCAACTCAGCGGATTAGTGTATGTTTGTCTCTTTCTAGCAGCCCCGCTCATCTGGCAACGTCATTGACCTCCTTCATCCCCACCTCGCCAGTCAATATTTTCGCCTATCGCTACAGCAGCACACAAGTGTGCGTGTAGCAGCCAGTCACTGCGACTGTGCAACCCAAACCTATTGATGTAAACATTCATTCTGTTGTCATTTTTCAGTGCGTTCAGAAGCTCGTATAAGAATCTTACAAGACGCCTGAAAACATGTGAACAGCTGTTTATATAAAACACTATGCAGTAATGTGTGATTGCGACTGAAAAGATTTCAGCGCCAAATTGATAGTGCGGGAAAATTCTTTGTTCCGAAGTGATTTTTGCATGAAAAGGTCAGTTTATGTATCAAACTTTTGTCTGTAGATTTATATTTGTTTAGCTAGAGCTTGTTAAAGTGACAATTAATAATTGTGACCGCCGTTAAAAATTGTGGATGAAGAAAATATATTCTCCTACTCTATTGGCAATAGGGTAAGTGTAACTGAATATTTAAATTATTTTATTTAAAAAAAAAATTAAGGTACTTTTTATAAATCTTTGTCGCATTTTTAATACCATTACCATACCGTAATGTTTCTAAACAAATAACTGGTTTAAACCGGTTTGCGTTGGAAACCACGACGCTATTAGCTACTTCCTTGTGTATATCTATAGCTATATGTATGTACTTACGTAGATATCTCATCATCTACTCGGGACTCCTACAAACTCCATAGCCCTGGGAAGTTTAAAAAAAATAACACATGAGTTTTGGATGGCTGAACATGCAACAGTTATCGAAAAAGGGTGTTCCACTTGAATAACAAAATGTTGCCAAACTGATGTAAAACTACTATGACACATTAATGTTAAATATAATTCTTAAATCCTAGTAGGTACTACTAAACGCTACAATAAAGCTCAAATAACACAAAACTCTAGGTCAAAGAGTACAAAGCATTCCCGCCATTACGTTGTACTTACTCGTTTGTACCTACCAAAAGTTGTCTGGAAGAGATCTTTTTAGAGATAAGATTTTGTGATACTAATTATGGATGCCTACTTCTGTAATATTTTTGTAATAAAGAACATTTATCTTATCTAAAATGCAACCCCTAACATAGCACAGGACAATAAAAAATATTAAATCCTATATCTACTATAAATTCCTTAATTCTCTATTTTTATGTGGTATATGTTGACCATGACCCAATTTTGTTATCAGCTTCCTCGAACAGCTGACTGTCTTATCTGAAACCAATTAATTTACACATTCATAAACTCGCGTCTGTTTCCCGTATGGGTAGGTAGAGACGATCGGACTTCCCAGCCGAACCAGGTACCTACATAACTCTCGCTTCCTCCTCGTTCATCAATCTCTTCATGTAGGTACGCTATTCGGGTTGTAGACCATACATGTTCCTTTTTTTGACAATCCCTAATGGTATGTAGTGGGAGTGGGTTGGGCACCTATAGGTACCCACGACATAACTCCTTTGTCTACCTCTGTCAACCCTAGCCTTCCACCAACATTCGCTCTATAAGTAGATATTTCTTTGATGGCTTTTCTTTTATCCGCTCTCAAAGCCCAAACCAGACGAAAAAGAAGATTAAGCCTTTTGTAGGTGGTACTTGTTAACTTGTTCATAAATATGTAGGTAATTTAATATTCTTATAATCTACAAAGCTCATCGCATCGAAATCCCGCGCATTTCGACATCGCGTTCAGAAATAGAGGGATGTCCTTGCTATTACGTAGGTACGCAGCTAAATTAACTGTACTGCAAATAAACTTTTATCAACAGATAAATAGTCCACCACTGCTATTAGGTATTACCTATATTAAACCAGAGGCAGTCACAGCTTAGCATGTTGTAGTGAGAGTCTTCTTCTTGAGGTGCCTCTCCATCTCCAATACTCAAATCTGTCCGTCAGCTCCTCATATCTTCCTTTATGTTGAGCCAGACGGAACATCTCTTTGACGCTGGCATCATGGTCCACTCCCTTATATTGCGGAGCCATGTTTTTCTACTACCAACCCGCCTCTTCCCCTCAATCTTGCCCATCATTATGACTTGCAGTAGTTGGTATCGCTAATGTCTTCAGCAGCAGTACACACACAGTAGTAGTGAAAGTAGAAGGGGTATATTCTAAAGATATCCTGCCTTTTGGTGGGTTATGTTATGTATGAGAGATTTAAACCCTTCAATGGCCGATCTCGTGGTTTTCGCTGAGCTCCGGGATTTCCTACGATCTATAGAGGAGTGCTCTCCCATGACTCTCCAACACGGCAGCGTTCGGCCATAGCCTACCTAAAATACCAAGCACAAAAGTGTCTCTAAAAAAGTAAAATGCGTTCCGTAAAAATGTAGAGTCTTGGAAAAGTTTATTTGGAGACTTTATTTCTAACTTCGGCAGGTACAGACATCCCAACAGTTGACGCTTTAATATGTTTATAAAACCTGAACAACATGAGTGCTATAAATAATTCTATTCTATTCGATGAGACAGACGAACCCGGCACCCTACACCTAACTAATGGCAGATGCAGTGCCGACTATGCCAAAAAGTCTTTCCCAAGTCGTCAAAGAGCAATCAAGTGCACGCGACACGTGTTCGTCTTGTCCTTCGTTTTTCAAGACACGTGCTTTATCTTTGTCAGTCGTCGTTCGACCAACAATCGTAAATTTGTAATATTGTAGTTTTTCAACCATTCCAGCTTCGCGTGCGCACAGAACTGCGCAGTTACACTATTGAATTTGCAAATAGTTTTTTTATCTAATGTCTACGGACTCGGACGACATGAAGGACGAATGAACAATTTACCTACTCATGCTTTGTCATCTAAATCATACGATTGCTAGAACTAAGTGGGTATATAAAACACCTAATAATTTATGCAATGTGTCTATGGTTTTATTATTTTAAAGTTATTTATTACGAACTAAATTTGATTTAATTTACGGATACATGTTCTCGTTAGTTTTTATCTTTGTTTACCAGAATTATAAAACATCTAAGCACTGATTTTAAATCAAGGTACCTAGTTAGGTAGATATTTTCCATAAACATTGCATTATAATAACAATTACCTAATTGACAATTAATTTCTGAGGTCACAAAGAAACGGCGTCCATACAAATACTTTTCATTTAATTAAAGCACCTTAGGTATCAACCAGCACCCTTAAAGAGATTAATATTTTTATTGATCTATCACCTATTAGCTAAAGAGCTTCAGCTATAAAAATGTGCATTCACTTCAAACAGTCTGACACGACAACTAATGGTTCTTTGTAGTCTACGGTCTAGTACCTAAACAGTCTGGCTGGTTCGGTGTCCTAAGTCTGGCTAGACGATCTCATCCCTAGATGAAATTTTAATATCTCAGATGCGCAATATAATTTAGTACCTAGTTTAGAAATGTAAAGTGGTTTTTTTCAGTAGATTCCAGGGAGTTATACCTACACAGATTTTTTAGAAGACGGTGAATTTTTATGCTTTTCACAACAATGGTCAAGCGTACATTATTTTCACCTTAACCCTAGCACAATATATATTAGTAATATTTTCCTATATTAGATATGGTTCTTGCGTATAAATATTGAGTAGTTACATCGACCCATTTTTCCACTCTTTATGAGTCAAAGTGGGCAATGTGAGCCCCAGTATTGCAAAGCGGATTCTACATTTTTGTCCAATTGGGTCCTGCCTACCCTACAGCCTCACCAGTGGATAGTAGTATGCATTAATTTTCAAACTCTTTGCTTTCTGTTTTTAGTTTACCTAAGGCACCCATTTCTTTTAAATGTTCTCATTATCTTCAAACATGAACCGCTTCCAGAATAACTAATAGTAGATATTATGGTACCTATGCGCCTCTTCGTTCCAAAAATGACCCTGTGCCAATTTGGTCAAATGTAATTGGACAAAGATTATAAATAATTTCTACAATTGTCGGACCTAAAAAACTGTTACAACAGTTTAATACAACCTTGGTAACTCTCGATTTCAGAGCAACCTTCCATCGCTTGTTATCGCTTGAGTCATGAAGCGCCGCTTATAAAACTGTTTTATCATTTTGATAAGATTATGTCACAGAACTCAAGGGGAACAGTTGCGAATTTATTCAAATTAACTCTCTAAACCTACAGAACCTAAGCAAACATTCGTAGAGCAATATTAGAGGTAACATTAGACAGTCATCTTTATTTTGAAGTTCTAATTTTGTCTGGTAGAATAAGTACCTCGGCAAAAGCAATGGTGATTCTTTCATGACTAAAAGTTAACGAATCTACTAAAATATTTCAGTCTGCACTGAAGGTCTAGAAATTATACAATTCTATTCACCATAAAATTAAAAAAAAAATGGTTAGTTGTAGGTTTAACTGTCTGAAACTGTACAGACATTGAAGATATTGCAGAATATAAAAGCTCGTCAGCGTCATACGTCACGAGGGCTCTTCTTTGGATTTCTGTACTCATCAGTCTCTAGAAGCTACTAAGTACTTATTTTGTGTAGGTACCTACCGACGCACAAACAACGCCCACTTAGGCTATAGTCCGGTAGTACATCTGCCTTCTGCCCAAGAGGTCCTAGTTTCAATTTCCAGTCGGGAAGATGATTACAAGCACACCTAAGGTATAACCACGTATTCCGAGTCTGGACCCATAGTTTCGGCCATGAGTCTGATGTCTAATGTCTTATAAAACCCACAATAATGCATAACAAACAGCTCATTATCCAGGTAATATTTACAAATGATTGTGGACGTGATGCGAGTTTGCACAATTGACGGACATCAAACGTTACCCAATAGAGTAACGTAGCCGTATGCAGTGCAATAATATTATACGCGCTGTTTCAAATCTGGAACAGCCTTTTATGTGTCGTACGCTTCGCATAAAATTCGGCGGTGTGAAAGAATGGTTTATAGGTTATGGATTGCGAAAATCTCAAACGCTTCAATGGGCTAAGGATTTTCATATTCTTGCGTAAGAGCTGATAATTACGCGCTATAAGTAAGGACTGCCTCTTTTAGATAATAGATATTCTTGCAATATACTGCATAGGGACTGGCTAGGGTGTAGTCAACAATTTTAATGTAGGGCTCACTTTGAAATACGAAAAACCTTGCCATGCTAAAGTCGTATGTAGTCGTTTACGTTCTATTGTGACGAAGTTATTGTAGCTTCAAAAGTGTCAATGCCAGGTAACTTTACTGCTAAAGTTTGCCTGTCATATTCTGGTAAAACTTCCCCATATGACCTGTACGTAAGGTTAACTAGGTATATGGCTAAATTAACAGCACAGGTGACACTAGTTCCATTGTAACTAAACTACCTGAAACTACATAGGTACTTCCGTTTAATATTTTTTCGGGAAAAACAGCCAATTGATTTGTTACTGGCGGAAATTGTTAAAAAGTGACCATGACCAATTGGGTTTTTACACGTACCCGAGGTCAATCTGTGCAATTATATGTTCTGTATCGGCTTATTTTATTACTATAATAGTGATACAAAACCAAAAAATACTACTTTTATCTAGGTACGGTCGAAGACAGAGTAAGGTGTACAGTAGAGTTTTTAAGGTTGATATTTTCTCAAAAACTACTTAAGCTATTGCAATAATTCTTTCACTGTTGGATAGATAATAGTTAAAACTATATATATATATATATAACTATAAATAGTTATGTACAGAATTATTAAATTCGGTCCAGTAGTTGTTGAGAAAATTTCAACCTTATTGAGACCCCCTGTATACTTATCTCTGTCTTCGACTGTACCCACCTATCTACCTTAATGTGTATTCCTGTTCATGCGGTTTTCTGGAATGTTACAATATTTAAGCAGGATTTTTTCCTTGGTGTTATCGTCGTGGTATATTCCATTCCATATAAAGCAGCATAAAAATCGATCTCCACAAACTACTTACATATCTCGGCAATAAAATAACTAGGTATACAAAGGCATCCTCGTATTTCATAAACATTATGCAGATTCAAAAGATACGATCGATAAAATCTATCGTCCTGAGATAACTGATGGTGGGAACCTTGATATTGAAGATGAAAATTCCGCACAACAGTTTCCTATTGTTTACGAGCAGCCGAAGAACTTTCTGTTCGATTATCTTCACTAAAACGGCTTTACTATTGATTGTAGATCGGGAGACAAGAAAAATACTTTTGATGGAAGGTGCTGTTAATGTAATTAGGTACCTACATATGAATAGGTACTTGAATAGTTGCATTGCAAGCAGTTTCAATTTCGAAGAGACCAAACAAACCGTACCCGCGTGTTCCCAAAATACGAGAGAACTCATATCTTGGCTGTAACTGAACTGCGCATTTGTTAGTTGCTATGCTACGCGTTAAAAAAGAATTTCACCCGGAAGACCTCGAAATACCAGACTGTGAGGGTCAATACCGGACATCTGGCAACTGTAGAGATCTATTTTTGTTCATTCTTTGTTATGCCATTTTTCATTTCAATCAGATACACTAGGGCTTGCTAGGCCACTATCGTTTTAATTAAAATCATTAGGTGCGCTAATGTGACCTTGGTTGCCGTCACGACTCACGATGTGGCCTCATAGCGACTGACCGCTCTTTTGTAACACCCTTCTAATGTTGTTCCAGACAATAGCAGTACAATGCTACTCTAAAAAAATTGGCTATCCCTAAGCTTAAGGAGCCTATCCTGGCAACGGTATCCTCAAACATATCACGCGTTCTTTCTTGCGTCATGATTAAATATAATTGGGAAAAGCTTTTTAAAGTTGATGTTTCCTGGTAGAGTACCAAGGTATATCTAGTAAAAAGATGAATAACCACTTTCTTACCCGTTCTAACTGAACATATATTACTCAGGTTATAATAATCATAAATTACAGAATGCAACACTCTTACGGAAACGCTAATCTATGTCTAAATAGCAGACCAGATAATCCTAAAAAGTTAAACATATTTGCACTCCTCAAGTCCCTAGAACATTGCAATCAGTGAATGCATAAATAGTTTTCACCTTTCCTTAAAAAAACTTTCGGGTTTCATCATAAACAAATATCAATATCGTTGGACGCGCTCCATAGAGCAACGTTTCGTCACGTATCCGCCTCGATGCATAGGCTAGCATTAGCTATGAAACGTGTGATTAGCCGCTAATGTGTTTGTTCAGGCTTTATGGGTTTCTGATGATTCTTAAAGGGTTACAAGATATCTAAGTCTTTATGATGTGCATTCTGTCCAATCCAATCCCACGTAGACCATTAAATTTTATTTCCTCCGTGCAGGTGTTCAGATTCATTCTCGAAGAATTTTTGGTTTCTAAATTCTGCTGAGTCCCAAAGGATCCTCTAGACCAGCCAGGAAAAACGCCGAGCAACGTCAAGTGGAAGCTAGGCGAATTACAAATCGTGTTATTAGCGCGTTTATTTGTTAGGCACTTTAAAAACAAATTAAGATACGATAGCTCTACAAAGTACTATGAAATTGGCGTCTAAAAAACTCTTGATCTCTGACAAACACCGGCTATTTTTCAAACAAGTCCTTGCACTTACAAATCCATTAGTTACCGCTTCACTGCATACTTTAAGTTCAGCCGTCACGCATGCGCTCAGCTGAGAAGGAAATGGTGGTCATTATTGATTAATCAATTTCCAATTTAATCTTTAATCGTTATTGTTTTGCAAAGAATTTAGCCATTTAAAAAGGAACTAAAACAACCATCGAACCTAGAAACAGGAAAGGAAACAAAACCAGACCATGCTAAGAGTTGATATTCAATATAGTACCTGACCTATTTTAACAAGATCCGAAAAATTAAATTTTCCAATTTTGTTGCAGGTAAATTCAAGATGCCGTCCCTTCTCGAAGCTTTAGAGCACAAATACGGGGCTAAGGGAGAAGTCAACCCTCCCATAGATGACATTCCAGTGGCCATCTTCGTTCCGAAACGCTCCCCCAGACTCAGCGTGCCAACTCTCCTGGTCCTCAATGATTGCGACATAGATTGCGCGGGGGACGCCTGCGTCTTGGCTGACAAATGCGCGGATGTAGTGGAACTAGATATAGCCAATAATAAACTCACAGAGTGGGGGGAGGTAAGCAGAACATTCGTATTACAGAACTGTATAATCAATATCTACGTCAGATTATCAATGAGATCGTAGAGTCTAGTCAACGGTAATAGACCATCAACGGCTTTTTGCTTTGCAATCAACCATTCCCATGATTATGACACGTAGCAATTATCGCTAGACTTCACAGCGGTTTCCGCGGTGTTACTGTAATATAGAAATTATGGTTTTTGTTCCTAGGTTTTCGCAATATTAGAGCAGACGCCGAGAGTTCGCTTTTTGAATTTGAGCTTCAACCGGCTTTCGGCTCAAATTCAAGCGGCGCAATCGCTGAACCCTCGCTGGGACACTCTCAGCAACCTCGTTTTGAATTCTACTTACGTCGGCTGGCCAAGTATCCGCGCGCTGATTAAAGCTCTACCAGCTCTCGAGGAGCTGCATTTGAGCCTAAACGAGTATTCGTATGTGAACTTAAGCGGCCAAGAAGCCAACATTAAGGACGACCCTGAATCAGGTTCTCGTCTCAACGAAGATTCTTCCGAACCAGTGCACGATCAGCTTAAGAAACTTCATTTTTCCGGAAACCCCATTAACAGTTGGGCAGAGATATGCAAACTGGGATATGCCTTCCCGAATTTGGAGACGTTGATGGTCAATGATTGTCCTGTGACGACGTTAGAGCCCGATTCGTGCGAAAAATGTGGTGACGAGAAGAATGGGAATAAGAAGAGCCATGATGCATTTTCGTAAGTAGTGAACCAATTCATTAAATCGTTTTAAAACTTTGAATTGCTATTCATGAAGGTTATGGGCCTAATTTGAAAATTAAATGCGAGTAATGTCACGCGATGGCAATGACCCTCAAGGAACTTTACGATCTGTAATCTATAATACTCCTGTATACAAAAACTGTTATCATCTCGTAACAATTGCGTTTAAATGTGTCTACTGCCATTGACCCACTGAACCTACGAATTTAAGCCATTGTGTTACGTTGTGATTGCATAACACTAGTTAGTGACTCTACATGTGCTACCAACTTTATTCTTTTAGTGGCGAAATACGGATCTAATACACACTAAAATACATATTTTACTGACAAACAATTTACTGGTCATATTTATAAACCAGTCTTCAAGCAAGTAATGTTTGTACCGACATTTCAGACGCCTCCGGTTCCTGAATTTGAACAACACCGGTTTAGCCACATGGGACGAAGTGGATAGATTGGCAGAGTTCCCTGCACTGAAGAGTTTACGAGTGCAGGTAAGGTTTGGCTTTTGTTTTTCGTTATTCAATTGTTTCTGTGTCACCCAAAGTTATAAAATTACAGTCAAGAAAACATCGAACATTTATTAGAATATAATTTTTATATATATCTGCTGCTGCTGATACGGGAAGTCAATATTATTAAGTGTAATGTAAACCATATATTTTGTGGCATCTAACTCCGTAGTAGTTTTCCATTATCAACGCGGAAATTACTACACGATATCGATAAGAATCACATTAGTGACTGTAGCACGCACTAATTCAAAGTCAGTGACACAATTAGCGACAAACATTACTAAATCTAAGCCACTTGCCAACTCTATTACCTGCGCCAATTTGCTAACCCAACAACCGTATTACCCATTACATCATAAAGATTATCCTTCAGAGTTAGATACTGCACAAGTAACGTATGTCTCGTCAACGTGTTGTGATGTTTTAATTTGCCAGAGTAATGTCCCTCGGGAGACTGGGAGCTTGTATGCGGGTGAAGGTCTTCCCGATTTAGTATCGGCCTACTTGACGCCAGTTTACGCAATGCCAATGAATGCCCCGATCGCTTGGAGCACACATTTCGTCATCGAAGCAACAGGAACTCGCTTCTTGATTTTATAGGATCGTAAACCTTGGACCTGGAGCCACAATCAGATCTTAATGTGATTCGTCAGGGTTCCTGACGACATTTAACACCCTTATACCAATGCCAACTCCATTACAAAGAGTGGATAATAAAAACATAGGTACCTATATGAACTTGAGAAATATAAGGAACATTATTGTTTGTTGACGCCACAACACAATAGAATTTATTTTTAGTAATAACATTTTACTAAGCATATTCTAGATTGTGTAATCTAGTATCTGCGATATATGTGGTTTTAGAGTTTCCCATGGGAACCTGATATATTCTCGGGGTAACAGTAGACTATCTAATAGTTCCATGTGTTATGCCGGGAACTCATATATTGGTGTACCTAGATATACAGGTCTTTCCACCCCGCGAGATTATCCAAAATTGTCGAGTTTTTCGCGATAACGGTAACACTTATACTCTCCTAGTGACAAAAGGTAGCCTTTACGTTGATAGGCGATCATCTATACATCCGCATTTTTGCAATTTTGTGCTAATATTGGGATGAAGTCTTTAAGCTTTGAATTTTATTTGCCATGCCGTCATCGTAGGTCAACAATCCACAGTATCCGACAATCAAAAGCATATTAAGCTTTAAACGCTTCGTACGACGCTTAATACGCATTTATACATATACTTATGTATAATGTACGCAGATGATGCTACAATACTCTTCGTGAAAGACGCAATGGATATAGCTCAATATGAATCCAATATTAACACTACATTGGAAACATTAACAAACTGGTTGAAAACTATAAATTTAGAAGTAAACGTGTCAAAGACAAACATAATGCAGTTCAGAAACTATAAGAAATCTAGGATGGATCTGAAAATAAAATATAATGACAATGAAGTTTGCGAAGTCAATGACATAAGTTTTCTCGGTGTCAATATTGACACCCATTTAAATTGGAAGTCACACATAGAAAAAATTAACAATAAACTACATAGTCGCTGCTATGCACTTGCAGTGTTGATAGACGTGTCATCGGTGGAAGTCGCTGTAAGTGCATACTATGGAACGGTATATCCATTACTACTCTATGGTATCATCTTCTGGGGTAACTCTGTGGATGTGTCCAAGACATTCATTCTTCAGAAACGCTGCCTAAGAATAATCTTTAGTAAACCTAACGAGGAATCACTTAGGACAGTATTTAAAGAGAAACATATTTTAACTCTTACAGGAATATTTATTTTGGAAGTCTGTCTATTTGTGCGACAACATAAAGAGTTCTTCAAAAAGGTTTCGGATATACACTCTCGGAATGTTAGGGACAAAGATAGTTTAGTGTTGCCCCACATAAAATGCCATATATACAACAAGAGTACATATGTAACGGCAATCCGAATATATAATCGGATACCTAAGGAAATAAAAAGTTTAAACAACAATAGATTTAATAATGTCCTAAAAACGTGGCTAACTCAAAATGTTTTCTACAGTCTAAATGAGTTTTTTCTTTAATACATACTTACCTAAATAGATACATTGACTGCTTATAAATTGAAAATTGAATTATTGGAATGTACTTATAAAATTGGTGGTTAATTTTGAATTTGAACAATGACTGTTAATAATTATTGACATTGAATAATTGTATGCCTGATAAGGTACTTGAACTGTGAAACTGTGATGAAACATTTATACCAACTGTTTATACTACCATGTTCATACAATAAAAATTTCTGATTTCTAATTTCTGATTTAAATTTAATATATCCTGTCTCTAATAGGCCAATTGTCTATATTCAAATAATAATCCTTTTCAACACCGAGCGCACAAAGCTGTTTTTCCCTTGCCTGATAGCTGCTGTGACCGTCACGCCACCAAGAATGTGAAAGTGTGTCTGTCAGTATGTACACTAGAGTAGTTTACGTTTTACTACGTATTATCATCACAGTCAGAATTCTTATTGTGCCTAGTGATGTCACATTCAATACGGTTGTTTGTTATTACGAAATTACGCGCATTATGTGTTGCGTATTTGTAAAAGAATGTCTTTGATAGCTGTCACGTGTCGTTATCGTTGCGCTTGCGATGATAATGATGTAGATACTTGCAGTTTTATGGCACCTTCAAATGTTGATACTGTACGCGACGAAAATACATATCTAATCTAGATTTGAATGGGTTGGTTTAAATAGATTTGATACATACATAGGTGAACTAACATCTGTATTCCCCTGTGGGCAGAGATGATGAACTTCCATCTGCTGCGCACCCGACACTATTGTCGCTACCTCCACATTTATCAGCTCTTCATGCAACGCTCGTCGGTTTTCCTTTTTTGTTAGACTTTTTAAGTAACAGACAGTAATAATTACAAAGAAACTAAGTAGTATAGAGCAAGCCTAGTAAATACGACATGGTCCATATTAGATTGTTTCAGACAATGCAATACCTACATTTTACGATGCAACAAACAGCAAGCAAACATGACCTAGATAATGAAGTTCCAAGGTTCTCAATTAAAAAGCACATATAAAATAACGACAAGGGAGGAAACAGCCACGCTCTTTGAAGTTAGAGGCCAACCGTACACTGTCGTTAATCCAACGGCAATGTAAGCAATATAAAATCGTAAAGAACAAAAGCCAACGTCGAGACATGAAAACGACCGGTGACTCATGAAATTTTAAACGCGAATGCAACGGTCATTCACTTGATACCTGAATTATTGGTAGGTCGGTCGGTTCTTGATGACCTTGCAAACATTTTTTTATCCACGCTTAGGTACATACCTATCTTCAGGATGTTCTCAAGAGTTCATATTTGACTGTGAGGTTACATTAAACATTGATAAATGTTAACTAAAGTTTAAACGATTATTCAACTTCTATGGTGGCTTAAGTGGTGTAAATGTAAATTCAAAAATATTTTGACGTGCAAAAATGTACACAACGTGCTTACTTGCAATAAAGAAATTTGACTTTGACTATGCGACTCTTCAATTTCATATTTTTGTGCCAATCATTCAATTAGATTTTCAGAATGCTAAGCACATTGTACTAGGTCTAATATCTGATCACAACCTCGTCCAAACGCGGTGAGTTGAACACCTTGGGGTTTAGTGGGTATAGGACCGTATTGTGACGGGAGTCCCACATACTCACCGCGCGCCCCTCCTCATTGGCGCGGTGAGATGCGAAAAGCATTTCCCCAAGTAAAAAAAAAAAAAAAGGTCTAATATCTGAAAATTCATGTTTATTCATTCATGGATATTATCCCTGCCCACAACACAATCTGTATTTACAATCAATATGTCGGCGATTAATCATGAATACATCATGGGCGTCCGACTGAAGTGTTTGATTAATGTGATTTGCAGATCAATCAAATGCAGATAGAGATATTAATTTCCAATTGATAACATGAAGAGGTCATCTATACATTTTCCGAGTGCGATGAGATAAACAGAGTAATTAGATGCGTAATTGCATTTTACATTGCTCAAGCCAGAAACGAATTCACAGTCTAGAAATTTTGAAACGATGGTTGCGGATGGTTATTTTTAAGTTTATTTCCCAATTTTCAAGTCCATATTTCTCCGTTCTTAATAGAATAGAGATTCAAGGTGATATCCATATTGCTTATTTAAAAGAATCTTTCTTCAATATGCTATTTAACTTTGATGGTTTGTCTTCTTTTGGCATTTCCATATTTTTAGGTGCATGCTTGACATTATAGCATTTTTTATTGTTTAGCTCGAAATTCTTAATAATTTATGTCAGAGTAAACAAGTAAGCTAACGGGATTATACTCGTACGTAGGTCATGTTATTCGTCTAGCTGTAGTACAGTTCGCCTATATATCCTCTATTATGCAAATTACTGTCTGTTTCCTCGTGTCTCTACCACCTATTTTGTCCTACCAGTTAAGACAACGAGAAAGCTTTATAGGTTTACCAAAAATAATTAGTACTTTGACACAAATCTTGACTTGATTTTATGTGAATTTGACCTTCGAATCTATTGGCCCTGTTTGCCCATAAACTGCGCTTCAATTGGAAAATTGCCTGATGTCTGGACAATAACCAGTTAGTTTGCTTTAAGCGTGATTCATATTAGGACGAGCAACTCAACGGTCGCTGCGTCTGATCCTTTCATCCCACGCCTTGTGCGCGTCATTTCATTCAACAGCTTTTGTTTGACCATACGCCACGTGACGTGATTTTTTCTATTGCATTGGGTACTTGCCTAAACCATAAACAATTTATTTCATACATTGATAAATTATGCCACTATCAACACAATATACATTCAATGCTACTTGGATAACTTTTGCAGAGTCCAGCCAGAGGAAATAGAAAGAATTCTTGCGTAGTTTGCAGTACCAAAATGTCAGCAAGAACATCTTGTATTCTATTGTCACTTTATTCAACGTTTCGTTTTAAAAAAATCAAAAGAATAGATCCATATAAGTTTTCCCGCGCGCAAATATGGCTAGAAATCTCTCTCTGTTTATCATTCCATATCATTAGAGATGTCATTTTCAGTATTACCTACTAACAACCTATTACGCGATCGCTTGGCCGACACACTCTTTCTTCCCGATTACCTGCGTTTGACATACTTAGGTAAGTACCTAGTAGCTCGATGAAACGCAAGGCTTACAAACGAACGAAAGATTAACGAATAGTGATGATAGGTTGTGTCACTTGTGTCTATTCATTAAAGGCTGGCAATGACTTCCTTTTCGTGCCTGCGTAAGATGCTTAACTACTTAATACCTCATTTATAATTCTATGACCACAATATCCCGATGGTTAAGACGTGAGACTGTCTCGTAAGCGTTGCAGATTCGATACCCATCAACTGTAGGTACTATTGGTCAAGACTCCTAGTAGGTACAAACTTTTAGCTTAGTAGGAGAAAATTAGTAATGCAAAAAAAGTATAATAGTATAGTAGGCTTAGGTCACACCTTGAAATGCTTCCACGTATGTCACCCTCTTCTCATACACACCAAGCACCACCGGAATCTTTTATCCTCGCCATTCAACCGTCAACAAACACAAACCGAGATCACGATTTTAAAAAAATCTGAATCTTTGCATACTATGTAAAACCACACTCTCACAAAATCCAATTTAGCCTAACGTTGACTTGACTCAAAGCTGTACCGCCAAGTTGAGAGTACCTAGTTGCCTACCCGCCTGTCGTGTTGTCGTGAGGAGTGTAGTCGTGAGTTCGTGACCTATGAATGTTTCTACATGTACATGGCACTACGTATAGTGACCAGCGACTTATAGGTCAAATGTGTGAAGGTATCTATATATTAGTGGTCCAGATGGGTACGCTATTTTGTTTGCCCTTGAACCTGTTAACTTGTACCGAAAGTATACATTTGCTCGAAGGATGTATATTCTCGAAATGTCTATATTTTATTCATAAGTATGCCTTATTATTACTATGTCGAATCCCGAATTATCTACTCCACGTGGACTACCGTTGGAGAATTACATGCCATTTGCTTCAAATTCGTCTCTTTCATTAGGTAAATTTTGCAACTAAGTATAAACTATCCGTTACGTTTTCAGAATATTTTCTAAGTAGGGAGGTACTTAAAACTTGCATCGACCGTGATTTAACTTGAAACTTATTAAAGCTACTTTCAATCTCTAGGTACATACACGATGTAGAGATAGTCTCTGCTCTACAACGTCTGTAAATATTTACTACAATACTCCCCAATCGATATCTACCGACTTCGAACAGGCAGCTGAAAGCTAAGTAGAATAGGTACAATCGTACTACCACTTTTGTTTGTTTTCATCTAGAAGTGAAAACATTTCATGATTTCAGTGGGTACTTAGAAAACGATCTCTCTCTTGCCAGATCTACTTAAGTATATCAGTATTTTGTATTATATTGTAATGTAATGTCCAAGATATGTTACCTATATAGGTATGGTACCTAGTTGCAGGCAATGATGTCAGGATTATTTATTAGTTCTTTGTTCACTATTGTTTCAAGCTATATGTTCTACGTAATACATAAACCTAAAGCCCTCACAACAAATCTATTTACAAATATGACTATTTAAGCCTATTAATATACCTATACCTACTTTTAATTACGACTTTAGTAATTCTTCTATCTTTTGTAATTTAAAGAATTTCCTGAAAAAGAATGCAGACTACTAAACAACTAGAAACGTCAAAACATGACCTAATAACGCTGTTAAAAAACAGTATTTATGTACACATTTAGGTATACAACTAACTACGCATATTTCTGTTTTTATTTCGTGCGTGTAAATGGAAGTCCTATGCTTGATTGCGGTCCCATTTCAAATTTAATCTTTTCGGTCTACTCGGTTCTTTTTGCCACAACCAACCATCCTAAATGACGCTTCTGCAATCAAAGAATCTATGCACAATTAAATGTCATAACCGCAAAACCAATTATTAGTAAGTATCCTCGTAAACGCAACTAACATTGTCGGAAATACAATGCCTACGTATAATGCAAAATGCAGTGTTAAACTGACATGCATTTAAATGATTTGTTTGCTATGGTCATGTAGATATCGTTGTAATCAATATCTGGAATTAATGGTTCGGAACGGTACCGCTACCGCGTGGAACGGAACGAACAGACATTTTGAGCACTAACAGCTGCTTTTGTAACTGGATATGCAACCCTTTTAATAAATTAGGCGAGGAGCAGAATTTCTGTCTGTGATCACATGCATTGTAGGCAGCTATCCCCCTGTCTGATGCGAACAGGTGGGGGCAACGTAAGTGGACGCCAACGGATATAATACGCTATAGCGTATATCACACTGATAGTTCCTACATGGGTTCACTAATGTTTGACAAAAAACGTATGACAAATGATCATTTTACAAATTATTTTTGAAAAAGTAATCATTTGACAAACTTATCATTTACTAAAGTGATCGTTTTAAAAGTGATCATTTGACAAAAATCCATTTTATAAATATTTAACATAGCAAATGTTGTGAATGCTAAACCGTCATTTTGCAATTGATTAAATGACCAAAGTATTCCTTTTTCAAGGTCGCCATTAGACAAAATATTGGGTAAATAAGTGGGTATTTTATATGTATAATTGTTAATAAATAAACTTGCTTTTTGAATACAAAAAAAAAAACCTAACATCGAAGTCTCTGGCTTGGAGCGAAGCTGCGCTTCGCTCCAAGCCAGAGCCTTCTGAACCTAAACATCCGTGTCGGATCTGGTTAGAGAGTTGTCGGGGTGTCCCTTCATTTGATAAAAAACAAATTACAATTACCAAACGATGCATGTCAAAGGTTTTTATGCCTTGCGTTGTTTTATCTATTAACGTATATAATAAGTGAATAGTTTGTTAAGTGATGTTTTGAAGAAAGAAACTTTGTCTCGTAATTGTTTTGTCAAATGAATTATTTATAGAACCATTACTTTGTACAAAGATGAACTTATGAATCATGATTTTGCCAAACGTTGTTTGTGAAATGAATGGTTTGTAATATGTTTTTTATCAAATGAAGGGACACCTCCTACATGTCTCTGTCTTTTGTGCCTTTGCATCCTGCCTTTTCCGATTCTGGGTGTATATAATTTCTGTAGCTTTACCAAAGCTCTGCCATAATTTTGCAACGCTTATTATTTTACGTTACTCCACGAAAAGTTGCACCGGCATGTCAGTAGCGAAATGCAGTCGTAGTTGAAGCCATGAGTGCAATGTCTTATTTTATAGGTAGATATTTCAGTAAATGCTAAAATTGTAAAATCTCACCATGGCCGATTTGCTCCGAATTGCTTCCTGTCATAGTTGTCTGATTTTTCTATGATTTGCTAAATATAAAATTACTTATAGCCAAAATACTTACATAAGTAAGTTCTAATTATTTCAGCGAAGTTTAAAAGCCAAGTAATATTTGAAACATTTAACAATTTAGTTATTGTTCGAACGACTTTGTTCAAAGATGTAAAACATGCGGCACCAGTAAATACTAAAGGGTCTGATCTGGTATTATCTGACGCACCTTAAGTTCCGCCTTCCGTCTTTAGGCAAAACCGGTGGGCAAGGTTGAATGCTCGCGAGGACCGTTGCAGGAACAAAGGACTGTAGAGACTTATTTGAATTAGTCTTTGTTGCATATGTGTTGTATAATTTGATTAAGCATCTACATAAATCTCATGGACCAATTCTCAGAAACATTAATATAAACACGGTTTAAAAAGCGGGATTTAAGCAGGGTTACGTGATACAAAAGTGGATAAAATCGGTGGTTCAGCAAATGTCAAAATGAACCACCACCGCCGTTTAGAAAGATTTACTTAATTAAAACGCCAACATTTAGTTAACAGAGGTTTCGAAATGAGTTATTTATTATAGTGGGTACGAATAAAGGAACGATGAACATTTTAATGCATTTTTTATTTGATTAAAACTCTACTTTCTCAGAGACCTTGTAGGTAAGTAGATATTTATGTGTATTTTGTCCTTGACTTCACTACAAAGAAATGAAGTAGATTCTTATATCAATATAGAAAATAATAAACTTTATTACGATTTTTATCTCTCATATCTTTGTTTATCAAGTACTTACTCACTTACTTGATAAACAAAGATCTTGTTCCTCCAAAAACTAATCATCGACGTACTAAGTATTTTATTATGTGCGGCAGAAGTCAATCGTCGCTAAATTATTCATAATGCCCTAAATGGAAACTTGATCTTCGCGGAGCCTTGGCTCGAACAAAAACAAATTCAATTTATATCTCGGAGTTTTTGTTATAGAACATCCTTGTCGTGAAGCTTATTTCAATAATCGTGCTGTTGATTGTATTATTCCATATATCAACATTTTTTGTTTTGTACTTTTTGTTTTCTGATATGGATACAATTAGATTTAATGATACTGTAGTTAGTATCTAAACGCAATACATATTAGCTTTATAGGTAATTAAGCTATATTCGATCATAGATAGGTAATCATTGATGTACGTACTTACCTATGTTTCAAATTCTGTAGGTAGATTGAAAACGGAGTACCTACATCAATATTTACATACATAGCCAACTCAATGAGAAAGGGTTTAAGTAATTATTTATATTATAGCTAATGTCACACCTTTTCTATGCTTTAAAATCTACAAGTTTCTTCACGCAACTATGTCTCCAATTTCCTTTAAAATTGGCCCAACACAAGCTAGATTCATAATCTGAGGTTTCACGCCGCAATTTTGTACTGTGCCAATTTTTTACATAGCAAATAATATTATTACAACTGCAACAATTTTTCCAGTTCTGAATCCAACTTTAAAATCACCCGTTTATTCTAATCAACCCTCTTATGCGTTCCAGGGTTGGCCGCTATGGGAGCGATTCGAGTCGACCGAGCACGAGCGGCGGCTGTTGCTGGTGGCACGGCTGCCGCATGTCAGGACCCTCAACGGGGGAGGGGCGGTGCCTCCCGAGGAGCGGGACGCAGCGGAGCGAGCTTTCATCAGATACTACATGGAGAAACCGGAATCTGACCGGCCGGATAGGTACATACACGAAGACAGAGAAAAGTATACAGGGGGCCTCTCAATAAGGTTGAGATTTTCTCAAAAACTACTGGCCCGATTTTAATGATTATTTTGCAGTTACTATAGTTTTTTTTAACTTTTATCAGATCTAAGGGTCAATTCATGACAGCACCGTCGAAGCGCATCAAAGCGTTAATTTAAAAGTTGACACCAGCTCCACCGTAATGCAGATAATTTGCGCTGGTCGCTGATTATAGTGTAGCTAATTCTGTAGTGTATTAATAAGTCGAATCCTGAACCTAAACGCAACTGTCACTGTCCTTCATATGCTACCTAATTTAAATGTCTATAGTTTCGGCTTACAATCATCGATTTTGACATAAATCCCAGCTACTTATTTGTGAAGGAGTAAGTATGCAAATAAATGATTTTCGAAGGTTGTATTAATAAGGAATGTTGTGGGCGGATTTGCGCTAAATAATCTTGTGACCTAAATGACTAAATCTGTATGCTAATGTAGGTAAAGTGTTTCGTTTTGTCTTACGAGACAGCAGATGTCAATATAGTTTCATATTAGCATCTATGTAAAACTTCGAATTCGCGTGTAAAGGTGGATTCACAAACAACGCCACAATTTTACCGAGGCGATCAGCGCAGTTTCCACCTGCAATAAAACTTCTGCTAGAGTCCGACAGTCTGTTCGATGGCAACTTGCAAGTGGTAAACTCCGTAGCAAGTGTTGTCGCGACAGCTATTGCAGGAAAAGTAGGTAGTACGTATAAACGATATTGCAAGTATCTCATGTACGACTTGCGCGAGTCTTGCTGGTTTAATAGAATTAGAACTGATTGTAGTGCCCGTTGTTGTCCAGATACTGGGAGCTGGTGAGTGTGCACGGCAAGCTCGACCCGCTGGTGTCCGTGGACCTGCGGCCGGAGAAGCGAGTGCAGATCACGTTCACATGCGGGGACAACAGCGAAGTGCGCACTGTCGATGTATACAGGTATATTGACTACTTAGTTTGTTAACCAGCTTCATGTGATTTAGTCATCAGCCCGTATCAGTCCACTGCTGGACGTAGGCCTCTCCCAAAGCGCGCCACTCAACCCTACTCTCGGTCCTCTGCCAGCCATCTTGCGAAGTTCATCCCTCCATCTGGTCCGGGTCGTCCCACACTACGTTTACCCATTCGAGAACTCGTCTACCCCATCGGTTCTACGACAGATGTGACCAGAACACTGCCACTTCAGTTTACTGATTCTATGAGCAATGTCAACCACTTTTGTCTTCTGGCAGATATACCTACTCGTTTCTTATTCTATCTAACAGAGAAATGCTAAGCATAGCTCCTTCCATAACTCGCTGAGTGATTTTGAACTTGTGGGCCAGTCTCACCGTCTTTGTCCACGTTTCGGCTACGTAGATAATCACTGGCAGGTCCTGTGATTAGTGACCTGTGATTTAGTGACCAAACCTATTGTCCGATTTGTTGAGACAGCAAGCGGGCGGGATCAACTGCTTAACATTACATTCAGAAGCATCACTCCGAAAAATAAATTAGGAGTCGCCCATCCCGATACAGACCCCGCCCAATATTGTTCAACCTGTACGATCGTTTTTTAAAGCGTTCTAGCAACTGCCTAACCAGTAACCAGCTTTGAAGGTGTTCTTGTGTCTTTAGCTGTGTCATCAGCATATATACTGTATTTCCTACATAGGGATAGGCATAAGATACGGTAGACTTCCATTTGCGATCCTGGCTCACCAAAATTTGTTTCAGGTTCTGTTACCATTCAAATTTTTTATACTTAAGTATCAATATTTTTCCAGAACTGTGTCGGACCTGAAGACGCGACTGGAGCGGCTAGCTGGCTTCCCCGCTTCCAAGATGCGACTGTTCTATGTAGATCAAGAACTGAGGGACACACAGGTAACTATATCCTTGAATTCATCTGTTAGCTGGTTTTGTGAATTTTTAGGGATTCATGAATTCCAGATTAATTTGGTATCATTAAGTTTGAGAATTCGCCTTATAGTTAAGTTTATCTTCAAATAATTTAAACATTCATGTTGTTTTTCCAGGGTCCCGAGGAGATGAAATACCCGACAAAGCAGCTCTACTCCTACAACATACGGTCCGGCGACGAGATCATCATAGATTCCAAGCTGAAACACTCCACCTCCACTAACTCAACCGCGTGAGACGTCTAGCGCTGTAATCGTTTTATAGCACGGAGTACTGAATAATAGAGGAGATGTTCTGTAACATATTTTCGTTGGTAAAATTGTTACACAGTTGGGTGAGGGGTAAGTCATGAAGGAAAAAATGGCGTTCCTTGTTTAATGGGTAAAATCATAAAGTTCCTTACTTTTACATCGCACAAGGTCCCTGTAACATAACAATTTTAACGTGTCCTCCACTCTCTTCTTTATCTTTTTAATAGCGTCGGTCAACATAAAAATCAGAATGTCTCTGTCTCTTACAGACGTGACGTATGATAGTGAAAGTGACAACAAAAGGCGGCGACTTGTCTTCGTCTAAAATATACTTTAGTTAAGACTCTCCAGGCGAGGATATTTTTCTTTCTTTCATGGGTAAAATGTAACCACGCTCTTGGGCTCATGCGCAATACGAAGAAACTTTTTTTTCGCTGACGTCATGACTCAGTTCGATAGAACTACTCCTCTCTCGTTCACTACTCCGTGGTACCTTTGGTCAAAACCAATTATTCTGTGGACTGTTGCCTTAAAATGTTCTTTACGTCTAATTTAAGGAATAGTACTACGCCATTACATATTTCATGCTAGTGAGGTTCGGTAAGGAGGGGTTTTCAAAGTGACATTTAAAAGAGAAAAAAATATTTATGATGGCGTTGCGAAACAAATATTATTAATACCAGCTGAATAGTTTTTTTTTTGGTTTTTGTAATTTTCAACAATACAACGTAATAGTTTTAATAAATACCTACCACAAAAAATACGAATTCAATGCTTAAAAAGGGTTAGCCCGTGCATTGAAGCTTTATAATTTTGACTTCATACCAAGGAATCAGTGCCATCTACCCGAGCTATCGGTACTATTTTTGATTCTTAAATGTCACTTTGAAACCCCCTCATTAGGTATCTTTTCAATGTTGTCTTACTAACAATTTACCGTGGAACGTTATATTTTTGTAAGAATTTGTGCTTTTTATGGGAATACTTTTAGTTGTTGTTTTTTACATTTTCAAGTATTATAGAAACATGGTTTCAATTATTTTTCAATGGTTGTCACAAGCATTTAGTTTTTAAGTTTAATCACAAAACGGGGGTGATCATCGTAAATTATAATTTATTTTATATTGTCCAGGTACTACCTATTCAAAGCGTACCTTTATATCTACTTAATTAAAAAATAAATGTATCATGGCTAATACATAAATCTTCGGTTACCTACCTAGATTTAAAGTAAATTCAATCGACTTCAAATTTAATTTGCAATAAGCATCTGTGATAATAAATTATAGTTTAAATGAGAAATCGGAGAACGATCTACTTATCATGAGCGTATTATTTTATTTTTACCCTGCTGAAGAAATTATGAATATTTGAATTTTTCAATCTACTTAAAATAAAATAATAATTATTATATTCATGACCTTTTAAATAAAACTGTTGTAAAATTGCTTAAACAATTAAAACAAAGTGATACTAACTGCCATTTTGGAAATACATAATAGTTATACCACTTTTAATAAGATTTATTAATAATTAGTCAATGTAAAAATACCCGATAAAATTTTTGTTCTTTTAAAGACACGTTTTTAGCTCTGCAATGTTATCAATATAGAACATTATATTGTATGGTACTGTGATTCTTAGAGCTGCCAAATGTAAGTCCTAGGCACTAAATATAAAAACGACACGAAATTTTATCAATGTGAAATAGTTTTCTTTCTAGGCACTAGAATGAAAAATAAAATACATTATGTGTGAAGATTTTCTTTTACTTATTCCTATCCCTATTTTATACAAATCACAAGGCTCCTGTAATCAGTCAGAAATCCACAACTTTTTCCCATAAACAGCTATCATAGCATTCTGTACTTCATTCACAACATTTTCATACACAATTCCCCAATTTTTATTATTCAATTCACGAGTTCTTCGTTTTAGAAAATTTATTAGAATAATGAGTTTATCTATGTTTTTATTAACAACCATTTCCCGCATATACTCTGCAATCATATTTACATCGCATGGTAGAGGCGTTTGACCACTTTCCAGCCACGCTCTTAATAACTCCCTAACTTTTTGCCATGGAAGACCTATTAAAACTTCCGACTTATCTTCTTTTAAATCAAGTTCTGGAGAAGGTACAGTCGCTACATATTTAACGTCTTTCAGCATTGGGTCTCTATAAGGCATATCAATATGTCCCTGAAGAAACTTGCTCATAAGGTTCTTTGATGTGGATCCTTGAATTTTCAGATTTTTTGGAGGCCTGCTTCGTTTTTTTCCAGGCGGAGATTTTGATACTCCAATTACTGGAGACTTTTTTCCTGGTGATGTAGCTGTTTTGTTTTTCTTTGGGGTGGATACTTTTGGTTTCATACTGCCTTCAGATGTAATCATTGCTATTGCAGGTAAATCAACAGGCACAATTTCAGATTTATTTTCTATCTTCATAGATTTGTTGTTACTTAATAAAAAACGGTTCAAAGCACCTTTCATTTGCTTACAATTCAAAGATTCTAATTTTGTTATTTGTATCCCGATTCCTCTCATTTCTTTAGGATCTATGTTCTGCTTTTTACAAAGCGCAATTACTTCTTTAGTTATCACTTCACCATCATTAGTAGCATTATTAAGTGATGCAGATTTATTGATGACATCACAGAACCCATGCCCCATGAATTTAGCTGTCTCCACAGGAGCATTTTTAGCTCTAACCATTAGTTTTAAAGTTATACATTTTCCTATAACCTTGAATTGTTGCATTCTCGATTGAACTTCAGTTGATAATTGTTTCAAAAACTCTGTGCACTGCTCATAATTTTCAAATCTTATTCCGTAATTTACTTCAGCTGATACAGATTTTCTCACAGTATGGAATGTCAAAGGATTGGCATCACGCCCGCGGCATTGGTCAAAAAGTTGCGCTCCTGTTTTATTTCCTAAATGGGTTTTTAAAACAGCCAAACTTAAATTTTGCAAGGATCCACAAGTTTGATGACCCAATGAATCCAACTTTTGTGCAGTTTGTCTTCCTACTCCAGGCAAGTCCTTAAGTTTTATATCAAACATGAAGTCTTCTACAAGGTCTCCAGTTAGAAAGAATTGACCATCAGGTTTTGCCTTTTTTGTGGCCAATCTTGCTTGCAAACGATTTCCTCCAAAGCCAGTTGAGCATGGGCAGCCTGTTTTATTTTTTATTTCATTTCTTAACACTGTTGCAAAATCTTGGACCCTGACATTCATTTCTTTCAAAAGCTCTGTGCAGTCTACATACATTTCATCACAAGACACTGCTTCTATATCGAGAGTATACTGTGCTATTGTATTGTATAAAGTGTAAGCAACATCTTTGTATCCTTCAAAATCATATGGTATTGTTTGTAAATTGGGACATAGTCTTAATGCCGCTCCCATGAACATGCCATTACTTACACCTTTAGCTCTAGCCTCATAAGAACAAGAAGCTATTTCACTCATGGAGCCATAATTGTCATCTTCATCTGTAATATTGTCTACTCTGCTTTCAAATTCTACTTCCTCTTCAGGCTTTCCAATAGCTTTCCCTAATTTCTGAGCTTGTTTCTGCCTGTATAAGTTAAACTCTGTATTCCTATCAACACCTGGTCTGTTTCGCCGAGCTTGTCCTCCTTTTGAATGTGTGACAGCTATAGGTTTGCCTCTAAGGTCAGTTCTAGTTCTTAAACCAACGGAAACAAAAAAACAGTCCATATCGATATGCATTATTGTTTTTCCTTTTTCAAAGCATATCGGAGATAAGTTAGAATTGCCTAAATCACCAGTTTGTTCCTTTAATGCTGCACGGGCAGGGAAAGTAAAGTTGCTATTTTCCCTTAGTTCGTTCACATGTTGTTTGAAGCAGGCACCAAGTTGTGAAATATGGTGTAACCTTGAGTTATTGTAAAATTCGGAAATAAAGTTTGGGTCAGCAGCTGTTTTTGTGATTTGTTCAGGTTTTTTGAAGTCATGCTTCTCAATTGTATCCCACACACCTACATTTGGTTTCACATCAATATTTGATGAAACTGCTATATTTTGGTCAGGACATGTGACAATGACATCTTCTTCTTGTTTTGTATCCTGCTTTCCATCCAAAGACTGTTTGCAATAATCGACAGACTTGTCACTTTTAATAACTATACTGAAATTCAGTCTCGGCTGTGTCCTCGAATTTTTATAAAGCAAATAATCTTTGAAATCTAAAAGTTTGTTACATGCTATACTATCTATAATCCATTCAGGCCTTATTACTTTAGCTAGGGACATATTTTTCACTTTTGTATCGGGCAGGTTGGACGCTATAACATAGTCTTCATTTCTCTGATAAGTATGATAAACTCCGCCATGCTGAGACATGAGGGCCTTAAGTTCATCAGCGGAAGGTACAGTGTAACCGTTTACGTAAATACTCACGCCGCTGAAGATATTCGTCAACTGATTTTCGTTTCCAGCTCTTGAGGAAAATTGGTCTTCTAGTTTTGAGATCTTGGCTTGCATATAACCACCCCAGGCTTCAAATCCATTGTCAGGAAACCTTTCATCACGTCGTCTCATCATACCATACTATTTATTTACAGTCAGTTACCGAAAGTTTCAAAAGGAACTCAGCACGAATTTAGAAAACTCCATCTTTCGCTCCATTTTACCCGTACCAAACAAAAACAAACAAACGTTTCTTTCTTTTCTTTTGACTTTTTGACAGGCAAGCCAACCAAGGATGTAGGATTTAAAATATTTTTGAGATTTTATTCATTTGTAAATTAACGAAATGATCGGCGTGTTCTGCTGTAAGTAAACTAATATTATATTCGCAAATCGCAACACAACAAGATAGCGATAGCCCGAAACTACTTTTTACTTTTTAGAAATATTTTGCCTTTCTCTTCATGGGATAGGAAAATCATCATCAGCCTCTACTAAGCAAACCGGAAATGGATCTTTTTATATAACCAATGGGGAAATTATACTTATACATGTAGCAACATTATTAAAAAAAATGAGGTATTGTCTATGATAACTGATAAGACAAATGTCAAAAATGGCCAAAGCCATAAAATTAAAAAAAAATGACAAAAATTCAAAATAGTGAACGGTCAAAAATGTGATTTGTTTGGTTGAAAATTTTGAAATATTGTCAATATCAATAAATTATGTCTACTATCGAAGAAAACGTGTTTGTCGCACCATGGGTCGGCCCTACTTGCTGCAGTAATGTTTTCTCCGTTGCGGTGCTCTCCTCGAACGTGGAAATCATCGCTAAATTAGCACAAGCTCTTGCAGAAGTTCATACCCGTGGAAACTTTCGATGGAAACTGCAAATATTGCAATCATATAGCCTGGAAGAGATCGTGAGGCAATCGAATTTGACTGGTAGAATCGCTTTAGATTTCGTAATTGTGGGTATGGATACCAGTAGATTCGCTTGTTTGGACTGGACGAGGAAAATAGTCGAGCAGGTACACCCTGACCTCAGGAGCCGTCGAGTGGTACTCGTTAACGCTAGTGGACTACCAGCAAACGGAATGGAAGTGAGTGCAAATGAACTTATTGGCCTCCAGACAGAGTTGAAACTAGATATACTGACAGCAAACGTTTATAAACCTGATGATGCAGAGTTTTTGGCGCGAAGACTGCTGAAGTACATGGAGGTCACAGTTGGTGTTGCGACGGGTATTCCTAATTTGAATGTGTGAGGCTTGTTTGACTGTACCTTCAATCAGGGATATTACCAACTCAAGGCACAGAGTGGTAAGCTTTGCACATGTACTGTCATGGACTTCTTCGGAACCTTGATGAGAGCCTAAATAGTATGTTACAGAGGATCCTGTTTGCGGATAGGTTTGCATTGAACTGTCAGATCATAAAGAATATCCAATGTAAATAGAGAATTACCCATTTACCAGCTGTAATTTGTAATAAAATTACCACTAAGTACCTATGATTTTCAATTTACCAAAGAATGAAACAAAACATTACACATTTCCAAATCAGTTTTTATTATATTTAGATTGTACTACAAAATAATAGGAAGTTCTCTACAGTTACATTATATATTACATAAATAACGAAACAATACAGCAGTCCTCACTTCTGTAGCATTTCCATGATCATAGCTACAGCTACAAGAAATAAAATTGATATCCATAAAGTATAGCGATTATCTTTTAAAAATATGTTAAATTAGATAATGTTTAAAACTTATGCACTAACTGAAATACTGTCTGTGTATTATGTAATATGTATTAATTAATTATAAATAATATTAAACTATGAAAGTAAAAAAAATCTGCTATAATTTAAAACATTCTGAATGTCGTCTAAAAACTTATATCAAAATTGAAATGCACTACAATCTGAATCAAGGTCACACTGGTAGGTACATACTTTAGTATAAAATATAATAACTACAAAGAACCTAACATTAAAGCCACATGTGTGACTTTAAATAATTAAAATAAACGTATACAAAAATTTAATATTACGCAATATCACAACTAAACCACCTGATTAACAGGCATAAATAATTGTATAACCACAGAGGTTAATGTAGACAAAATAAACGTCTCAAACATGAACGCAGACAGATGCCAAATTAAGGCAACGGGTTTAGCGTTAGTGTCCAATGCACTCATATTTTGGAAATTTTAATATAATATAAACCAAATTCAAAAATGAAACCAAGTGCATTATGTTAAAATTATATTGGTGCATGAAAGTCATTTTAATATTCCACTTGATTCTGTCTGAATTATTACTGTTTGCACATAAAATCATACGCAAATATAGAAATATCCAATTATCACAATTTTCCAGATTTCTGGAATATCAATAAATTATCAGAATAGTACTGCAATCAACTCATAGACATAACAGAACATAAAACAATAGATCGATAGATAATATCAATGAATGTTTCTTAATCTAAGATGAATGTGCATTTTGAAGTTCTTGGAACCTCTAGAACTATTACGATGATACAAGACCTAAGAGATCAACCCAGTTCGAAATACGAGTATGTTTAATTTTTTATTATCATTTCAAAGTAATTTTATCCAAAAGCTACATTATTTTCAAAACTAGTTTGATCCCTAAATCTTTACAATTAAGAACAGTCGTACATTTATTATGATTGGTGTTCCAGTCACTATTTAGTAGCTTCACAATAATTATACAGCAATAATATTATGTAATGTAAGTGCGTATATTGGTGCTGATGACTCCTATTCGTCAAACTGTTGAAAAACAGTCTTTTAATTACCACTTTTCCCACATCTATCATCCTATACCCATTGCGTGAGTTTTGATATCTCTGGACCTGTTTCACAGATAATTCTGGCATTCAAGATATTAGGGATAATGTTCTATATTAAACATTAACGTAAAATGGACTTAGGCCTTGTGAGAGATCGGGTAAGAGGTGTGATGTAACAATACCCTTCACTAATTTGTCGAATAGTAGAATTTGTTGCGTCCCTAACCTAAAAAGATATGCGAGACACATAAACGCTTCCCCTAGCCGCGATATATTCGCAGCTAGACCAAACGTCTTGCCATGGAACGCACATCCTAAGGACACCTATGTATGTAACACAGTTACCTAACTAGACATATACCACGCCTTAACACTAAGTTCCTGTACTGAGAGATATATTTAAAAAAAAACTGACACATTCATTAGGCATCAAACGAATATACATTCTGTATTCTAACATGCATTGTTTACCAATATTTGGACATGTTTAATGTTTTGCAAGCAATGTATGTTAGAACTGACTCTACATTCTAAGTAGGGTGTGCAAAACCAGTGAATAAAATAGTCATAGGACTGGTGATGACAGGATAAAAAACTAAATCTAAATCTTTAGGGTTAGAAGCACATATGTCATTGCCAGCACACTTCAGCACCGGGCTTTATATGGAGTATCGTCAGTACTGCCGATGATGATGCATGAGACCAGTGATCCAACCCTTATAAAACAGATTACATGTATAAATAGTTACTTAAAAATAAGTTTTTAGGGTTAAAAATTACAAAATATCGAATTGGTAGTGCACACCCTAAATCTAACGAAGGTATGGTCGACTGACTATAGATGTACTTGCTATAATAAAATAAAACCTATGAGGCAAATACATCTATAAAATTTTGAAACAACCAACCAAGCTTAGACCGAACTGAGACCATAATTTTAACTACCTTACGATGTTTTCTATACACGAGTGTCATGAGAAAGTCAATATTACAAGCACAAGTGTCACATTTTAACTTTGAGCACATATTCTATACATTCTAATCCGTTCACCTTTAAAATATGACGGTACTTGCGCGAATTCATAATTAAGTATATGCCTTAGACTTCCGCTTTTCATTACATGAAGCGATCAAATCGAAAGAAACGTCAGGATTCTTTGATATGTGGACTGGCGTCCTCGCGAGAGTTTCTCCGCATTTATCGACGTGGAACCTTCAGGTAAAAAAATTATAACATTGACATATGGACGTAAATACTCCAAAAGCGATGCTTAGGTAAGACTCGTATTTAGTAATAAAAATTCCAATCAAATGTTCGACTTCAAAAGGATTTTGTTGCATAATGAAATAACATCAAGCCGTAGAGAGAGAAAGTTATATATTTGATTGCCATTTTTTTTTCACAAACTGACGCCAATTTACATCCATACATCAATTATATAAAACTGTGGTAGCGATTCTGGTTCGAGTTCCCTAAGTCAAACTGTGATACTGTGTTTTGTTTACTATCAGTGATGTGAAAATAAACTGTAAAAGAATTTAGTCAGCAATTCTGGGATCGATGTTACAATCGCTACCGCTGGTCTATATTCCATGTCAACATGCGCGGAAGAACCGAAGAGAATTTGGTTTTATTCTACACGATTTAAGGGAGGAAATAATTTAAGAGATTCTTGATATGTAGCTTCAGAGCGCAAGCCTCGAGGCGGTAAGCTACATACTGGGCTAAACATTTGATATATCACTTAGTTTGGCTATACAGAGTGACCAGTGCCACTAACTAGTTGCTGTAGTAATTTAACTCGCTAGCAAATGCGTAAACACCGTAGCTTGTGAATGGTGGGAGTTGTGTCATTGTCCCCTAAATAAGCCGGTAGTCACAGACAATTTTGAGTATGAGTTCGGCCTTACAACCGTCAGATTTCATACAATTTTGACAGTTGATCACAAAAATTCATATTTTCTTGGAGTCAGTAGGTCTCCAACCCCCACTAAGAATTTTAATTTCGTTCAAGATTTTTTGTCGCCCGATAATTATGTCGCAGATATAAATGTATAGAGTTGACCTACACGCGCACTTCCATAGAAAGGAACCCATACGTTGCATTTCTGCGATTAAATTATCGCTCGTAAAAAAATCGTAATGCATGCTAGGTCAACACAAATATCACTGTTGACAAACCAAATGGTCTTTACGCAGTCGCTAACGAAGGAACTTACTACAGCAACTCATGGCAATGGTGCCGGCCTCCCGACCGGCCGCGGTCAGGCCCAAGCGCTCGCTCCACGCAGCGTAGCACCTATATCGTTCACTGTACACATCTATTCACTATACACTTGCGGTACCTGGAACAAAGAGATTCTAAAATAAAGAATGAACTTGTAGGCGCGTATTCATATACGTGATTTAAAGTTACGCCACTGTTTAGGGTGTCCCTTTCTATCTTAACCTTTTTAACGAAGTGTGAAAGGGATAGCAACATGTTTTAAGGGAAGTGAGGTTTAACTAGGTATATGAATAACAGCAAATATCTTTATGACGTATCTGAATGTATGTATAATTCTTTGATGGATTTTAACATATGAGGTGTCGTTAGATTCGTCTTGATTATAGTGATATAGGCTGTACAAATTTAACCAAAGTAATGAGGTAATCGTCTTTTTTTGTTTCTTTAATCATTTATGCTTGTTTTCCAACATATTGCCTGTATAGTAACAATTTCAATCCATCGCGTTTACCGCATTGGCCACTCACCCGTTTAGTCCGAGTCCAGGTTGACTACGTCGCCCGCAGGCGCGTGTGTCGCGCGCGCCTGCAGCGGCGGCCGGCCGCGCGCGCGCCCGCGCTCGCCGAGCATGATTTCGCGCGCGCGTTGCTGCTGCATCGCCATCGCCACGGGGTCGCGGCTGCCCAGGCCGCCGGCGTAGTACTTGGCGCCCATTTGCTGTAATACAACAAATTGCAGCAATACACTTACATTTACAGTAATATCGAATCAAGAAATCGTTCCTATCGAAGAAATGCTTTTATTATTGTTATAACTTTTACTAAATCTAACAGATCTACCTAGTTATTAAGTAATCGTGTTATTATTATTTTAAAAGATGTGCTGCTGAGAGTTTTTTGCCACTTTTTCTCCTCAGCGTTGGCACTTTTTCCTTGCAAAGTGGTGTAAATGGAAATTCAAAAATATGTTGACGTGCAAAAATAGAATTTTTTTTTTGACTTTGCTTAAAATATTAGTAGTTTTTGTTTACAAAGTAAGACAATTTGAGCTTCGGTATACTCACGTTTTGTTGCTGCATGAGTTGTTGCAGCCGAAGTTGGTGTTGCTCGCGCGCCCACGGCGGCTCGTATTGCAGCCCGCTCGTGCCGCCACCCCCACCGGCGCCGCCCATACCGCCCACGCCACCCACAGCGCCAGCGGCACCGCCTGCGCATACACGTAAATAATTAGGATATATTTTATAATATGCATATTAAAAAGAATATCACGCGGGAAAGAATCCGGAGTGACTGCGTGCAACTCCCTCGGCCTGTCGCCGAAAGGCCACGCCTCAAGAACATAAATCTATACACACGACTGTAAATTAATTCTAAAAACCCGACTGCCAAATATTTAAGCCGCTTTGATTAAATTTTTATACCCTATGTCACTTCTACAATCAAGACGAATCTAACGTCACCTCATATGTGACGAAATCCATCAAGCCGTTTAGGCTGTAGGGCGTGACAAAGAATACATACTTACACTCGAAAAACATAACCCTCCTTCTTGCGAAGTCGGGTAAAAAGGAGTCTTATCGATACTGATGCCAAAACACAATTTTTTTGAATTCTTGTCTGTCTGTGTTAAGTTATCACGCCAAAACTACTGGAAGGAGATTGATGGGACATTTACTACGAGACAGCTCATATACCTGGGCAGCACATATGCTATAAGCATAATTGGTATGTGATGTGGAACCACATCACCATAGAGCTGTCTCCCGGTACATTGAAATTACTTCGTGGAGGTCTATAGGGGAGGTAACCCGACTTCTACATATACGAAGCTGCGGGTATAAATAATGAACTTACCGGAATTCATAACTGAATTCATCATCGCTGCCGGATTCATCATACTGGGTTGAGGATACTTGTACAAGTCGTTCAACTTCTGCATCAACTATTAAAATAAAAACAAAATCAATTCAAAACAAGAACACGACTAATAATAAATAATATTAATTGTGGTTATATATTTTATATATATTTCAATACCAAAATCATAAAAGGGAGTATATATGTAGCATGCTGTAACTAATAATTATATTATTACTCAATACTCGATATATTGCATTCCATAAGTTTATAATACAGATGTTATAACATAACTCGGCATTTACATGGCGTCGACTACGGATAAATATGTGTAAAAACATCGTCATAGCAACTTACGCCGTAATCATATCCACCGAACATCTGAACAAAAATGTTATCGAACATGAATATAAGTACAATTGCAGTTTCATTGTATGCTTTTCGAAATAACTATGCACACTTATGTATTTCGAAGCGAAGCGAATCTAAACGTAGTTCTATTTTGATTTTGTGGATTTTAGAAACAAGAAAAAAAAAATCTATTTGGACAACGTCGTGTTTTCTGATGTTGGAAAAAGGAATCTCTGAATATCTCCATCACCCGAAGGTTGCCTGGAAGAAGCCTAAAGCGATAAGGCCGCCGCCTGTCTATACACTAGCTAATTTTGGTTTTATATGTACATGATGTATTTTCATTTGTGTGCAAATAACGTATATTTGATTTGAAGGAATATTTTTCCTACCACCCGATGTGGCCCTTAAGAAGCCGGATTGTATCGATATTGGTAAGAAAAATGATGTATCAAGAAAAAAAAATACTCTGCGGGCCACCTCCTACGTCGGGTCTAGATCGCAGGATTGTGTTCCTGATTCGAATAGTAATAATATCAAAGGTTTAAATTGTCAGGTCATGGTCAGGTCAGACCTATTTGTCAGAGTTATTCAGGCCGTCCGTAGGCCTCTGACATGGCTTAACGACTATGGGACCAACTGCTTAACGTGGTTTCTGAGGCACGGGGGGCTCAGATGAAAATGTCACCTGTCCAGTGTGTATACGTAAGAGAATGATTAAATTCGGTCCAGCGGTTTTTGAGAAAATCTCAAGCATATTGAGGCCCGCTGTATCTCTGTCTTCGTATGTGCATACATAATTTGGACCTTTTTGGTGCTGCAACACAAATTAAGCTACCTATTTCAACTTTTGTATGTAACTTAACTTGTTATTAATTATTACTTTTATTTTGTTCTCATAGTTTATGACTCTTTCACTACCTAAATTTAGAATAATACTTGTTAATAGTTTAAGCTTCACTTTGTAAATCCTGCATCTCAAAATGAAATCCGTGGATAACGTTGCTGGTTATACAATAAGTACCTCTATTATGTTAGTACGTAAGCAAACTAAGTATACACATTGTGTAACTGTTTTCCCAAATAAAATAAAATTTGCTACATACATTGTAAGTGTATGTATGTGTGCAGATTAGCTGTCAAACAAACGTTTATTTATTATATTGAATATTCTACATTGTTATTGTGACTCACCGACGGGTTCGCTCCGTATATGAGCGGAATCATGCCGCGTAACTGGTCGTCGGTGACGTTGGGCATGTCCTTGCGCAGCATGCCCGCCAGCGCCGCGTACGCCAGCTGCTGCTGCTGCTGCGCCATCAGGTTGGGCACTGCGGAACATACAACACAACATAGTCAAACGGGCTCTGGCTCTAAATGTCCACTTTACAAAAATGACCGCTTTCCTGAAAATATGACCACTTGGCGCAATAAATAAATTTTGAATTTGAAACTTGTATTTCGAAAGTGGTCATTTCGGGAAAGTGGTAATTTTGGGAAAGTGGTCATTTCGGGAAAGTGGAAATTTTGGGAAAGTGGACATTTTGGACCTGAGCGGTCAAACGTCCGGTTCGCTGCCATTTCAGATAATTTGGTTATGAGTAAATTTATCGAGGCACTAGCTGTACTCCGAAACCATAATTATACTTTTCAAAAAATAAACAATGTACAGACTCACCTTTTTTACAGTCTTATAATAAGTATAGTTTGATTCGTCACTCGTCAGTTCCTGTATCTTTGAGTTGAGGGAGCCAAGCAGCTCTAGGGACATGTACCTCGCATCAGTGTGGGTTAGTAGGTAGTTATAATCGTCCCTTTGTATGAAGTGTCAGGGGCCTGCCGTAAGTGTCCACGTTTCGTCTCCGTAGACGAAATAGAGTGGAAATTAAGGTAGGGTGGAAGTAAAGACCTACCAAGTAAGTGATTGACTAATTTCTTATTACATCAATGCTGAACCGAAACGTGGACATTGACGGTGAGACTAGCCCACAAGTTCAAAGTCGCTCAGCGAGTTATGGAAAGAGCTATGCTTGGCATTTCTCTGTTAGATAGAATAATAAACGATTATATCCGCCAGAAGACAAAAGTGGTTGACATTGCTCATATAATCAGTAAACTGAAGTGGCAGTGGGCTGGTCACATCTATCGTAGAACCGATAGGGTAGACGAGTTCTCGAATGGAGGCTACGAACGGGTACACGTAGTGTGGGACGCCCCCCGACCAGAGGGATGACCTTCGCAAAACTGGCAGAGACTGGATGCAGAGGGCCGAGAGTAGGGTCGAGTGGCGTGCTTCGGGAGAGGACTACGTCCAACAGTGGACTGATACGGGCTGATGATGAGGCCGCACTGGTTGAAGACCTGTTTTCAGGCATTGTGGTATCGAAGCCGAGAAGACATATCTTTCTTAACGCTGTCCAGCTGAATTCTGTCGCTTTCGTTCTAAAAGTGAATACACCTGCCACTCACCCATCCCGTTGTGCATAGGCCACCCGGTGAAGGGCGCCGGCGGCGGCTTGTTCTTCTCGTTCTCGAAGTCCTCCCACGCGGCCTTGCGCTCCTCCTCACTCAGCGTCTCCTCCTCCTTGTTCTCCAGCAACGAGTCGTGTTCGTGGAATTTGTAGACCTGGGCAGGCACAAGACATTGCTAGTTTAAAATAATTAGGCATTAGTCGCCGTAGACTCCCAACACTAGACGGCTGACAAGACGTCGACGTTCGAAAGACGCGATAGTGGACCTCCACGACGTACTTTCAATGTAACGAGAAATATATCATCCTCTCTGGTTACATGGTTCCACCATCACATACCGCAATGGCTTATAGGCAATATGCTGCCCAGATATTTGAGCTATCCTCTAGTGAACGTCCATGCCCATTAACAATTTTTACTCTTTTCAATAACCATTCTTATTGCGCAGTAGGGTAAAAAATGACCGATATACAGACCCTTTATTCAGTCTTATTATATTAATTATATAAAACGGGAATTACCGTGTTAAACATTTATTATTGATGTCTCGATATTTCGACAGCATTGCAGCCATCATGGTCACGAGTAGACCACTCTACTCATGTCTACTCGTGACCACGATGGCTGCAATGCTGTCGAAATATCGAGACATCAATAATAAATGTTTAACACGGTAATTCCCGTTTTATATAATTAATATGTATACAAACCGTGAAAGTTAAAAAACTGACAGTCTTATTATGTTATAATTTTGACATTTGTAACTCACCGACTCTCCATGTTCCTTCAGCATCTCGGCGAACAGCCTGTCCTTGGGGACTAGCGGCACGGGGCGCGGCGCGGGCGGCCGCGGCTCGAACTTGTACAGCTCGGCGAGATCATTCTCCGCGTAGTGGCGGTCGATCTGCTGCTCGTCTATCACGCGCTTAGAGATAGCCTGCTTTGTCACTTGCCGCTCGTAAATTTTCTCTTCCATTGTGCCCTGGAAATATTAAAATCAATGGCATTGTATTTACTATCAATTATAGTTCCATAAAGTGCAGATGGACTTATAAGAGATTTGGCGCTTTGGCAACATTCTGTACATATGTATATATTCTGTATATACCTAGCTCAACCTTGCTTCTCTTAAGCCTGTATAATGGTCTGAGCTCAAACCCGCCCTCAACAGCGAATTCGGCTGATACACTCTCAATACGTGATCACCATCTCAAGTATACAGACATCGCGCTTGACGGCACGTGCCGTGACAGACAAAATCATACTATTCTATGCAATGTTTAATATTCTTTGTGCAATAAAGAATATTTATCTTATCTTAGTATATTTTTTCCCAATACCCACCCCGCCAGATAATCCTCTTTCCGGCAGTTGTGTAAAAAGGCAGCGTCACTCACCATAGCCAGAAACCTGTACACATAGCACGGTTTTTTCTGTCCGAAGCGGTACACGCGGAATATGCTTTGCACGTCGTGCGACGGGTTCCACGACACGTCGAATATGATCACGCGGTTGGCAGCCACCAGGTTGATGCCCAGGCCGCCGGCGCGGGTAGAGATTAGGAACAGTCTAAAAGTGGGCAATTTGAACATTATTGGTATTTTAATGTAGACGTTTGGAGCTATGAAGTACTTAAGCCTACCCTGAGCCAAAACAATAATACAATATAATAATATACCCAACAAATTTTATGTAAACAAGCAGAAATTATTATATAAAAAACCGACTGCACAAAAGCTTACCCTTTTGATGAATTTTTAGGGTTCCGTGCCTCAAAAGGAACCCTTATAGGACCAAAAATATTTTTTCCCTATCACAAACTTATATTTGCAGACGATCAACTAATCAGGAGTATGTCGATGTATGGACATAATATTTTGATAATGGCAAAGATAAGTTGTTTGCACGGAAGCCTCGGTGCGCGAGTCCGACTCGCACTTGGGCGGTTTTCTTATACCCTATGACACTCCCGTAATCAAGACGAATCTAACGATACCTCATACAGCAACATCCATCAAGCCGTTTAGGGTGCAGGATGGCAGGAAGGAATGGACAATTGGACATACATACTAGAGATGAAACGGATATCCGGTAACTATCCGGTATCCGGACTGATACCGGATAGTAGTTCAGTATTCGGCCAGATACCGGATTTCAAATAAATACGACATAAAGACTGAAGGAACTTTATTTATTAAATAAAGGTGATCTTTTTTTTTATCGAAGACATTTTTCGTCGGTATCTAACTTTAGATTTATAGAAAAAAAACACAAACTCAAACAACAACAACACGTTTTTTCCTAACCTCTTATGATCGTATTTGCAATCAATTCAAGAAGACAATAACAAAGCGCTAATGTCACTCATAAACGAAAGTGCTCGAAATCACCCGAGTCCACCCGATCGCTTAGTGAGTGATTCACTCGTGCGTAGACACTCGTGTAACGAGACGAGTCGCCACTCGACTATGTTCGGCCGGATATTCGGCTATCCGGCTTCAAAGTTGGCCGGATATTCGGTATCCGGCATAACAACTATCCGTTTCATCTCTAATACATACATACGAAAATATTACCCTCCTTCTGGGGCAGTCGGGTAAACTTTTATCTAACTGTACACTTTTCTCTGTGTAAAACCGTACCTCGCTCTGGGGTTGTCTTCCCTGTTGAAGTTCTTGCACCATATGGACCTGTTCTCGCACGACGTGGAGCCGTCCAGGCGGAAGTAATCCACGCCGGGGGACCACGAACCTGACAAATGCAACATACGGTCAGACATTTAGATTCATTCTTTAACCGTACCTCAAAAGAAAAAAAAATAAGCATTTTAGATCATTTCGTTGTCCGTCAAGACCTTTTTCTCAGAAACGCATGGAGATATCAAGTTGAAATTAATATCAAATAATCCCGGCAAACATTTCGAGTAAATGACCTTGACTGCGCAGAAGCGAATTTTAGATCTCTTTGGTGGTGGGGTGCGGAGCGCGACGGCGGGGAAGTATTGTATCGAGCCCCCCCACCCACCCACCCGATTCCCGAATAGGTACACTAGTGTGCAGTAAAAACGATGTTTGTTACATACAACGTACGTTAAATCGAGAGTATTTTATAGCCAATAAGAAAACACCTTTTTATGCACGTAAGTGTACATGCGCAAGTTTTCCCCCCTACGTCACTCGTTGCTCCAGACGTTTGCCGGGAACTGTACACAGGTCTGCAATCTCATGCAGCCATGAAAAACTTCTAAGTCAATGCAATCAAAAGATATGGCCGTTTATATAGAAATTTTCAAAATTTTTGGTTCAATCAGATCCAATGAGTATAAGGAAGTTTTGAATTGGTATGGGATCAAACCTATAGGGTACTTCTCGACTTAGAGGCAAGAAGTTGTCTTATAGAACAAGTAAAGGAAAAAATCCGATAACTGTAATCACAATCACAACTTGGCCGGATTTTTTAAAGGAACGTTTTTAGCTTATGTAGTTTTTTTTTTAAATTGAATAAATGATTTATTTTACAACCGCTCTACACCAACAAGACCTTAGGAGAGTCTTATGTTTCACTCACCAACATGACTGCCTAGTTTCTCGTCTATCCGGCCGTCTTGTGTCGCCTCGTCCACTTTGCCCAGGAAGTGCTCAATCAGATCCAATGAGTATAACGATTGGGAAAACACCAATCTGTAAAATAATGTTACACAATTATTACACATATAGGTAGCGATTTTATCACGAGTTTTTAATTTTAAGTTTTGACAGTTCTAAAAGTAGTGCTATTTTAACTTTTAGACCTATCAGTATTAGTATAAAAAAATACGCTAGTATTACTACCATTAAATTACCATACGTATTTAATTATTATTAATAATATACTTTTTATGTAATTTCATTCAAGGCTAATAATTAAATAGAATTGATGGAAACGGTACCCTTTTTGCAGTCAGCGAACACGAAAATTAAAATGATTTACTTGTCTTATTATTAGATTAACAAATTGTCTGAATATTTTATGCCTCTATTTGGCGTACAAATAAGTAAAAAGAGGGTTGATCGATTTCCGCCACCCTTCTGGCATTCTACACTCACCGACTTCAGTCTACTCGTGACCATGATGGCTACAATGCTGTCGAAATATCAAGACCACACACTTCAATGTTTAACAAGGTAATTCCTGAATTGAAATGGTAACCTGGCAATACGCTCAAGCAGCCTAGCCACTCACAGTTTGTCGCCAATGGCCTCGCACTGCCGCAGTATCTCGAACAGCAGCACCAGTTTGTGTGAGTTGCGCAAGTCTTCAATCTCGTCCTCCGTGACGAGCGGGATCCACCACTCGGTCGGGTTCTCGTTCTTCACTTCAATCACGTCATCGTCGTTTTCGAGCTCCTCCACTATTTCACCTGTGCACATTAGTATACATCAAAGTCAAATTTCTTTATTGCAAGTAAGCACGTTGTGTACATTTTTGCACGTCAACATATTTTTTAACCGACTTTCAAAAAAAAGGAGGAGGTTATCAATTCGTCGAAATATTTTTTTTTGAATTTACATTTACACCACTTTGCAAGGAAAAGGTGCCAACGCTGAGGAGAAAAAGTGGCACATTTAGGGTTGTATTCATAAACGTGATTTAAAGTTATTTATTTCTTTTTAGGCCAGTCATTAAAGGAGTTGACCCTAGCAGTAACTCATCTATCTATGAAATTTGGCACAGTGATAGAGTACCATATGTAGATTGAAATTGACATAGAATCCAATAATTTGTAGAAACGGAAGTTAGGTATTTTCAAGGTCAAACTTAAATTACGTGGTATCAATTACAGGAAAATTGCTCTATCCAAAATTCTTTTTTTACAAGTTCTAGTTACCTATAGGCATGTGTCGACAGAATATCCAACCATATTTCCATATGGAAATATATATATTTTAATAAAATGTGTTTTTTTGCCGTAATTTCCAAGGGATAATTACTCACTCCAATTTCTATTTAATTATGTATTTAAAATATTACTTTCGAAAGTAGTTATGAATATCCAATAAAAAATCCAGACCGAAAAGCGTTATCCAGAAATTGACGAAAAATGGGGGTTTCCAAAAATGCTCAGCCCGATTTTTCTTGTCATTATGAACAGACTATCTTATTAAAACTGCTTTTCAAGTTTTCCAATAAAAAATGCAGGCGAAGCACAAAATATCAAATAGAGTATTCAAATATTTCTAATCAACGCGGCGGTGAATGCGCCACTGCGCGCGGATCGCTACTGCGGCCGATTAACAACCTTATTCCTATTACACGTACAGAACAGCGGGAACGCGGACGAGAAATTGGACGGAGCGGAGGAGATATTTGGAGATGGGATTATGTTGTCTACTCATATACAAATAAGGTTAATTGTAGATTAACTCTTTACTAAAGTCCAGTAAAGATCCATGCGGACAAGCGTTTTCTAGAAATCGACGAAAAATTAGAGTTGAGAAAAATGCTAAGTTCGATTTTTCTTATCATTATGAACATACTTATGATCTTAGTCGAACTGTTCTTCAAACTCAAAGTCAATTTATAATAAACCTTATTCCTATACAAGTAGAAAATATCTATCGCATCGGTAACGTCGACTGAAAGTTGAACAAATATTTTGGAGATAGGATTCTGTACTCTACCTACAGTTATACGAATAAGGTTTATTTTAGGTTAACTCGTTACCGAGTGGTGAAAGCTCGACCGACCTACGCCAACATGCACAAAACCATTCTAATCTAGCCCGTATCATCGGCGCATAAGTACGACAACATTTCAAGGTTAGTACGGACATAGCAAAACAAATGGTAACACTTGCAGTACGATTTCAACTCTTACGACGCAGATAATAAGAACGGTTCAACTTGATCTGATTTTGGAATGTTTTAAGTAAGCTCGACCGACACAACAGTACCTACGCCAACATACACAAAACCATTGTAATCTAGCCCGTATCATCGGCGCATAAGCGCAACATGTCAAGTCAAGGTAAGTACGGACAAAAGCAGATCAATAGTAACACTTTCAGTACGATTTCAACTCTAACGACGCAGATAGATATATAGATTGGAGCGGCCCAAAGTGTTACAACTTGATGTGTTTTTATGTGTACTTACTAGGTACCTACTACGTGGAATGTTTAAGTAAGCTCGACCGAGACGATATTACCTACGCCAACAAACACAAAACGTAATCTAGCCCGTATCATCAACGCATAAGTACGACAACATATGTCAAGGTTAGTACGGACAATGGCAAAACACTTTTTTTTCGCCGTGGGATCTCGTTTGGTGTGCGTGTATCAAATTATTTCTTAAAATTATAATTATCTGTTATATAAAACCCTACTGTATTGTGATATTATAAGAATCAAAATAGATTACCAGTCAATAAGTGATTCAGCGGAACGGTGCGCCGTGCTACATGCGATCGGACCCCCCTCACCCCCTCGAGTAACAAAGACAGCTTGTTATTTTTCAACTCGCTCGCACATCGACTACGGGTATATTTGCGTGCGGCATAGGTCTTATTACTTACGTCATACTGACGACTACAGCTAAGCAAATTTAAATTCTACACTTGTACGATGAGCGTGAGATATTCACCTACTAATAATATGTAATCGCAACTGCAACCACAAAAATCTACAAGTGAGGGTGATCTGCCTAATATACTAACCAAATTCCAAACACAATTATTTTTTCAATTCCACGAATTGATAACCTCCTCCTTTTTTTGGAAGTCGGTTAAAAATACAAAAAAAAACACGAAACAAAATACAAAACAAAAAATAAATAAAAAAACAATAAAAAAAATATATTTAGCTAAGGATCGAACCCGGAACCGCGTGCACGGGAGGCGACCGCTCCAGCCACTAGACCGATTCGTTCGCTGTTTAGCCCGGCGAAATTACCAAGCATATCTCATGCACCAGCGTGAGACATGAACGGACCGCTCCGTCTAGATTTCGACAAAATTGCAAGTAATCTAGTACAGACAGATTCCCAGCTCTCCTAATACACCTACTTCGGTATTCGAGTTCAGAGTTTATGCTCAAATAAAATTCAAAGATAATTACAACAAAATGTTTGATAAAATACTAACCAAATTCGAAACACAATTAAAATAAAATACAAAATAAAACACGAAACAAAACAAAAAACATATATTTAGCTAAGAATCGAACCCGGAACCGCGTGCACGGGAGGCGACCGCTCTAGCCACTCGACCAATACGCCCGCTGTTTGGCGTGGCGAAATTATCAAACACTATCTCATGCACCAGCGTGGGACATGAACGCGACTAGATTTCGACAAAATTGCAAATAATCTAGTACAGATTCACAACAGGGGCGTTTCTTAAAGCTGGAAGTAACATAAAAAAACACTAAGCGCCCAATTAAGTTAAAGACACTCTAAAGGAATCTCTGGGTTAGTTTATCCTAGACCCCGTGTCGCGAAGAAAACACACACTATATACTCAACTTATACAAGGCAATACGCATATTACATTTACTGCGTTCGTATGTTTCGAAACGATGACGATAATAATAATTAAATTGCGATGTTTAGATCAACCTCCTACATACATACATACGTATAGTACGGACAACAGCAGATCAATGGTAATACTCGCTCGCATTCGCACGATTTCAACTCTTACGACGCAGATAATAAGAACGGTACTTAGTCCAAAGTGTTGATCTTCTGTTGGCTGTACCTATTAACCTACTTGAAGAAACTCGCCCGCCGCTCGACCGGTTTTCGACGCCCCTCGCCCGCCTCGGGCCCCGCGCTGGCCTGCGCTTGATAGGTATTTCGAAATAATGGTGTTCCGCCTGGATATTTTGTTGGTTTCTTTTGAAATCAGGTTATTTGTGGGTATCTCATTACAATTGTAAAAAATATCTGATAGAGTAATTTTCCAGAGATAGTTAAAAGACAAATTATGTATAATGAATTGTTTCATTTGGATTTTTTTGTTGGATTTTCGTACTTATACTAGAAATAATAATTTGAAGGCATATTAAAAACAGAAACCCGGCGGAGCAATTATCCTATGGAAACTACGGCCAAAAAAGACATTTTATTAAAATACCTACACTTTCGAATTAAAAAGTAGTTTTACTTATGAATGTACAGAAGCACACTAATAAAATACAATTTATAGAAAAAGAATTATGACCATAACATTGTTCCAGAAAAAGATACGGTATAATGTTGAATTTCAATTAAAATAAGTAACTTCCGCCTCGAAATATTATTGGATTCTCTGACAATTGTTCTTATAAATATGCTATTAAGTATACAAAAAAGTTTCATCGATAGAGGAGTTATTGTTGGGGTCTCCATACAAACGCTCGCCAGAATGACTGGCCTATTTAGTTAGTTTGTTAGTTATCCCTTTCTATCTTAACCTGTTTTAACGAAGTGTAAAAGGGATAGCAACTCGATTAAGGGAAGTGAGGTTTAAATAGGTTTATGAATAACAGCAATAGGGTATTACGTAAAGGGTATAAGTAGCCCGAAAGGGGAGTGTTCAATATTACAAACTGAACGACTTTTTTTCGTGGCGGACCCGTGATACCACCTAATGACACCACCGGTAGAGTCAAGAGTATTTTTAAATTCCCATAACACAACCGGTGGTGCCAAGGGTATTCTTTTATATCATGACACCACCAAGTAATAGAGTCCCTTATGATGCATACGATTCTTTGTGCATTTCATTTTTCGCGATATTTATTATTGTGGTTGTGGTTTTTTGAACTTTCATACATTATGTACCGACCAGCTGGTCGATTTGCGTGAACCTTAAATAACTATTATTATTTATTCAAAAAGTTGTTCATTTACCGATATTGAAAGACTTAAATCTCCAATCTCTCTAAATTTTGGTAATGTATAACTTATTGCTGATTCGATGAAAATTATTTGTCATCGGCTTTAAGCTTGACACACAGACGCGACCTAGCCGCGATCTGCGATCAGTTGAAACGCATGCCCCGCCTCAATTTCTGCCGTCGGGACCTACTGGACTTGGATCGCAGGCCTCAGATCGCTACCTATCGGAGGTTAAAATGACCAGAAAATGAGGCGGGGCATGCGTTTCAACTGATCGCAGATCGCGTCTGTGTGCAATTGCAAGTGCAATTAGCGGGGTGGAGAGGTAAATATCGCATTATGCGTGTTGTTCACGTCAATCTCGTAATAACAGTTTTTTTTATTTTGTTATAATTATAAAGATTATTTAAACAACTAAAAACGTCACTACTATCTGACCTGGGTTCGCTCTGGTGCCTCGTCTCGCACCCGCCTTGCTGTCCTTGCCCTTGCCTTTCTTGGCCTTCTTCTTGCTCTTCTTGCGGCTGTCGTCGCTCACGTCGGACAGGTCGTCGCTAGACTCCTCCGTAGACGACTCCTGACAACACACGGTCATTTATCACACATCACAGCCAATAATAATAAACAATGCATTGCTTTGAGGGATTTGCAATAAAAGACAACCCTAGAGTTAACGACTTAACCCATGAAAACTTCGTACATTTCGCTCGGGTTCTATTTATTTATTTATTTCTATTCAGTAGCTAACTCGGGGGTTACCTTTGCAAGTGGGGGGTTAAATTGCCTTTTTTTGCTACAATGAATGCACGTGGAGGGATGCGAGATATGATGATAAATATGTATTGGCCTGCCCCATTCGGTGAGACAAAACCTCAATGCCGCAAGCCACACTTTTGATAGTTGATTTTTTTTTTGGAACATATATTTTTATTTTTTCCCAAATTGTTTAATTTACTTAAACGCTGTGCAGAATTAATGTATGTCACGAGCCTAACAATCCATTTAGTTTTGTCGAATGAATTCAAGGACATCCTGTATACATTTTGTATGGAAGGGCCGCGTCTTATGTCTTTTCAGTCTGGCTTGCCACTATCACTTACATCTGGCGTTGACTCGTCGTCGATGAAATCAGCTAACGACCCTTCAGAGTCTTCCTCTTCTCTCTCCCTCTGTCAACACAATAATTCATACGATAGTAGAAAATATAGATCAGAATTCGTAAAAAGATACAACTACAGCGGGTGTAGTGAATGACTGATAGATGCTCGATGTGGCTGAAAATAATGTCGGAAAGCACGTTAAGCAGTTAGTCCCGGTTGTGGTCGTTCGGCAGCAGTAGCTAGAGGCCTACAGGCGGTTAGCGGCCTAATCAATTGACAGTAGATTTTTACACTACATGAGAAGTTTCACTTACTACCGCTACCGAAGAAACCCGATCGAGAGAGAAATGCACAAAACTCCCCCCAATGTAAAAATCCAAAATTGACAATTTCCCAGAATGACCAAAATCCCAGATTGACCAATTCCCAAAATGACCAATTTTACGCTTACACTAGCTGTCGCCCGCGGGAACATAATATTTTCCCGGGATATATAAAAGTAGCCTCCTCAGCTGCCAGTGAGAGTCGCGTCAAAATCGGTCCAGCCGTTTCGGAGATTAGCCGGAACAAACAGATCGGTTGGCATATTACCGTTGGACATTTTGGGACTTAAGACATTTTGGGATTTGGACATTCTGGGACTGATCCCGCCCACCTTCGTGGAGTCGGTACAGAGTCTCTCGCGTCCACTTAACAACAAGAAGTGTTACCTTCTTCTGCTGCATGATCTCGTATCGCTCAGAGTTGTATTTGAGCACCAGCGGGTGCGTCCATATCCGTTGCAGTGACTGGAAGTCCGGGAACAGGAACCCGGACGACTTGCCCGGCAGTGGCCTGCGGAACACGCATTCAAAATCAAAGTTTTGTTCGGCCTATCCGGAACCAGACGATTACAGGCTCCTTCCCATGAGTTGCATAGCTGACCTATTAAGTTATATCCACTCCTAGAATCAGCACATGAGTGTGACTTGTTTGCTGTCAGTTGGTTGAGTGTAGTGAGAGAGTGTGCTAGATATTGTGAGAAGAAATATAAATAATATTCTAAGCTCTTATGTACTTAATTTTTTTTAATATAATGTCAGTAAGTATGACTGTCCTACGCCTTGGGGCAACCCGTTATGTTAGACAAAATTTGAAAAAAAAATCTTTAGGGAGGTGGAAGGAGCATAAAGGAAAGGGGAGAGCACAAAAGATCCCAATGAGTCGAAGTGCCGCCACATTGGCAGCCAATCAGGATAAGATAAGTTACGTGTTGGTTACCTCCTCGAGTAGTTGTCCAGGTAGTTCTGGTATAGTTTGACCTGCACGTCGGTGAGCGTGATGAACAGCACGTACTCGTGCTTGGGCGGCAGGAAGGGCGCCAGCACGCCGTAGTCGCGGCGCTGAGGACACACAATATGGGGTACACGTACATAAAATAAACATATAAATGGCGCGCCCGCTGCTTGGGTCGTCTCGTTAGTTTCTGTATGTTTCGAATGGACGGAGCGGTGGGGTGACCGCGACTTCCATCGTTATCATAATCGCTTTCAATTTGACACATGGACGCTATACATTGCTGGTATGTTTTTGCAAGTTTTAGAAAAGTTGTGTTAGAAAGAGACAGAAACAGTACACGCCATATTGTGGATCTGATGTCATACTGAGGTAGCGCCACACAAACTTCATACTAAAGACCGTTTTGCTAAAAAGAGATGGAGCATCTCCCCACCACTTGACTTAACCGCTTAATATCTTCAGTATTAGTTGAGATATCGAAAAACTGATTACATAGTTCTCTTCAGCAGGAATATGAGTTGATTGACGCAATAAAAAAATTGAGTCAAAAACCCTATTACCACGGTATGTGGCAGAGCAAAGGCAAGCACGGCCGCGTGTCGTATCCATTGCTTAATTCGTCCAAGAGAAATCTCACTGAAATCACTGGTATGTTGCTGCATTATTTAAATTTCGTAATGTTCAAATAATATAAGCTGTTGACGCCATCTTCTAAACAAAACGAAACTAGCGCCGTGGCGGAGAATCATACTAGTCAGCTTTTATGCGCCATAATGATCCAACCACAGAACTAGATGTTTGGTTGGATGACGTCGTTCAATTAACGTGCTAGCTGTTCAATCACACGTCTATTCCAACCAGTTGACTGCGACATACACACTAATTAGATCCACCTGTCATTCACCCACGAGACATCAATAATAAATGTTTAACACGATAATTCCCGTTTTTATCTAATTAATATCGTCCAAGAGTATGCCTGTCACCAGCTCACCTGTACGGCCCCGTCGAGCATCTTGTGCAGTACGTGCGAGCGGCGCTTCATGACGCGTATGTCGTGCTCGTTGGAGTCCGTGTACTGGCCGTTGGTGATGGGGTTCACGAAACGGTTGAGGTACTCGTTGTATTTACCCAGGAGGTTGGGCTTCACGAATTGTACCATGCAGTAGTCTGCGAAAGAGGTGGAATTATTGTCAGTCAAAGTACATAACTTATTTATAACTACCTACCTATTATGTATAAACTATTATAGTTAAGGTAGAAAGGTCATTAAATAAGAAATCTGATAGTAAGAAGTGATGTCACGTGCTCCTAATTCCATACAAACTCCGTAATAAGTTCGTTTTTGCCAAAAACGAGAACTTGAACCTAGGGAGGTGGTCTCGTCAAAGTCAAATCATTTATTGTAATGATATGGTTATCACAAAGTTTTATATCTATACCGCAGCCCAAATCAAGTGTCTTATTTTGTAAACAAATATGATCGTCTAATTACCTGTTGTGATGTAACACTGAAGGAACTGATTGATCGAACCTGTTCATCATTGTTACAATAAAGTTATCCGATCTAATAATGTGAAAATAACTATGCAATAATCACAGAACAGTTTAAAATGTTAGCAGCAGTAGTTTTTGTTTACAAAATAAGACACATGATTTGGGCTTTCGTATACATATGGAAATTTTATTTCATACGACCAAGCGAGTTAGTCAAACTCTTATCAACTCACATTCTTTGAGGTTGTTTTGCAGAGGGGTTCCTGTGAGCACGATCCGCCTGTGCGTCTTCACTCGGTTCATGGACTGAGAGAGGCTGGTCTTCTCGTTCTTCAGCAGATGGCCCTCGTCGCACACCACCATGTCAGGACCTGGCGGTTGGACAGAGACTTTTAGTTACACATGAGGCGTTTTAAAAAAAGCTGTCAAGCTTTTTTCAGTACAAATAGATGGCGTTAGCAGTAACGTCAAATAAAAATGTCATTGATTTTTTTAATTTATTATGGCATGGCCCAATGCCATCGGCTGAAATGTCTTTGAATTCGCATTACAAATAGGTTTAGTACATTTTATAACTTATTGTGTACTACTCTGGTCAAATAATGACCTCTATATTGGAAAATTGCGAAGGGCTACAATATTTCAGTTTCAAGTTTTTGGTTCATCCTTGTGCTGTCATCTAGTTTTAAAGAAGGGTTCTAACAGAAAAAGGCTCATTGTAAAAAGAAGAAAAATCAGTCGCGTACTTTTTGAGATAATCTCAACCATAAAAACTCTCCTATACACCTTTCTCTGTGATAGATATCACACACACGACGACAGAGATAAGTATGCAGGGGGCATCAATAAGGTTGAGATTTTCTCAATAACTACTGGGCCGAATTAAATAATTCTTTTACAGTAGATAGTTTTAACTTTTATCTATCTAACAGTGAAATAATTATTGCAATAGGTTAAGTAGTTTTAGAGAAAATCTCAATCATAAAAACTCTCCTATACACCTTTCTTTGTGATAGATATCGTCCATACCTGGGTCCACGAGGCTCTCCTGGAAGTTGCGCAGCATTTTTTTCTTGAACTTCTTGTTGGTGTCTGAGGAGAGGTTGCGGAACATCTCGTAGCCGAGCACGCACACGCCGCCGTGCGCGAACCACTGGGACAGCTGGAACGCGCGCTCGGAGTTTTGCTTGTGCCTGAACCGGAACAAATATTTATTTATTTTATTAATGGACTCGACAGCTCGTCAATTGCCAATGTCATGTTACAGAATATTCAAGATATCAGTCTAGTCTCTTCCTCCAGAGGAGTAGCCGTAGCGTCGTTTCTCTGGACGAAGCAGCTCGACAGTCACGGTCAATCCCGAGCTTATAGTGGGACTCTTGACTCCAGCGCGAAACTTCAGATCTTGCCCAAATCATCCAATAACTTCACCATACTGTCATTCCCGAACATTTTCTAATTAACTTAACGTGATAATAATCAATCCTAGAATTATAATAACATTTAGGTATTACATGTCAACATTAAAAACGCCATAAGTACATATATTATTTGCAATCTAAGCGCACGATATTGTGTAGACCAAGCTCTCAAAACACCGGCCAATAAAATCAAATGATACCGGTGGACTGCCGATGGTGACGTTCCAAATTTCGATCAACTCACTTGGATAGCTCGTACACGTCGACCTCGAAGTCATTCTCCGCGTGTTTGAGCCACATGCGGAACTCGTGCACCCAGTTGAGCACGGTGGATAGCGGGCACACGACCAGTACGCGCTGCACGCTAGTCAGCTCGGAGTGGATCAGCAGCGTATGCGTTAGCGATACCACCTGACGACGAATACAGACATCAGTCACTAGTTTGAAACTTGAAAACTATTTATTTATTTTATTAATGGACTCAACAGTTCGTCATTTGCCAATGTCATGTTACAGAATATTCAAAATATCATTACTTTAGGCACATAATAACATTTTATTCCTTGGAACCTACACTACTTGATTACTACAATAAAAAGAAGAACATTTCAAAAAAAAATTAGTTGTGTATGATTTTTTTTAAACCTCTCCTGTCATGAACTCCTCAAACGAAGTTTTTCTTAACTTAATCGATATCATGGTTCCAAAGAACAAAACTCTAAGGCGCGTATTCATAAACGTGATTTAAAGTTACGCCACCGTTTAGGTCCCCTGTCCCTTTCTATCTTAACCTTTTTTAACGAAGTCTGAAAGGGATAGCAACATGATTTAAGGAAAGTAAGGTTTAACTAGGTTTATGTGTAACATAATAATAGTTTCAGATGTCCCTAAACTGACACATTTCGATAGACCACTCTGTATATGTAAATGCTTTGTGTACCGACCTGTAGTGTCTTGCCGAGACCCATGCAGTGCGCTAGGATGCAGCCAGAGCCTCTGTCCTTCTTGATCCGTTTGACGCTCTCGAAGCATGCGTCCCACATGAACTTTATCCCGTTTGCCTGTCAATAAAGTCACGTTAGCTTATCATAATAGGCCGATAGTCTTGAGAGTTTTGAGTGTGGAGTTTAGAGTTCGATCTTACCACTGCAGTTTTCATACAATTCTAACAGTCGTAAGTGCAAGCTCACGTTGAGTTCGTGCTCATGACTATCGGCCTTAACATAATACCTAAGATTTGTGTAGTTATTTGAACATGCAATTATTATTATTGTAAATGATGTGAGAGGTTTTTTTTCCTTTTTCTCATCGACGTTGGCACGTTTCCTCGCAAAAATATACACAATGTACATATTTATACCTCAGCCCAAATCAAGTGTCTTATTTTATAAACAAAAACTACCATACCTTACTAACATTTGAAGCTGTTCTGTGATTATTGCACGGTTATTAGGACATTATTATATCGGATCACTTTATTTTCACAATGATGAACAGGTTCGATCAATCAGTTACTTCAGTGTTACATTACATCACAAACAGGTAATTAGACGATCATATTTGTTTACAAAATAAGACACTTGATTTGGGCTGCGGTATACATGCAAATTACAATAAACTGGAGACGCGGGCGTGGCGCGCTCAACTTGAGAAAGACCGTCGAAATTGTCGGTTTAATTGACGACTTCAAAATATAAGTGAGTGGTATCCGTTTATATATATCAATTTTAAGTAATGGCTCACTATAGTTTTAAATCTAAAACCACTTCTGTTGGACTGTTAGGTAGTCTCACCTGATGAGGCTTGAGTTTCTTGACGAGTCCCCGGTCGAGCTCGATGAGTGGCTCCTTGGTCTCCGGGTCGAAGTCCAGCACGACTTTGTCCAACACCACTTCGTCCGGTTTGCCAGACTCGTCGAATTGCAGGTTGTTGTACTGGGAGGTTTTAAAGAATATTATTTAAGCTGGTCTTGAGATCAGTCTACTAATTAATATGGACCTTAAAGGAATGCACCCATTCCTTACAAATATTATATGTATTTCTCATATAAAAAACATATGTTTCACTGACTTGTGAACTTAATTCTATTTAAATTTAATGTACCTATTAGTGGCGTGCTTTAATTAGCGGACATTATGTATTGATTAAAATAAGTAGGTAAATTAATATTTATTATTGTGGATATGATATTTACAGAAGAAAGGAAAATCTTAGGGATAAGCTTTTTGGTAGAGAACATAATACATGTAGGGTCATTCAATATTATATTCACTTTTCAGTAACTTGATTGTAATGGGTAGTTCGTAAAGTAATGTAATTTTTTAATTTCGATTTAAAGATATAAATGACTCTGCATCAGTTACATCTTTAAGAAGGTGTCTGTGTTGTCATGTTATTGTCTTTTTGCCATATTTTGTTCTCATTTTGATTAATTTTGATTTCTTATGCCTGTAATAAAGAATTATTATTATTTTCTTATAATCATGGCATAGCTTACCACTTTCTGCCGCTCAACAATACGAGCCATCCTCTCCCTTTCCTGGCGTGCTGCCCTCTTCGTAGCCTCTTCCAGTTGATTCTTGCCCATGACCTAAGTAAAACATATTGATATTAGCATTATAGGCATTATACGTAGACAGATCCGTCCGCAGATAACCGGATGCGTACGCCGACGTGTAGATGGGGTAATTCGCTCGTCTGTGATAGGTATTTCACGTCGGCAGACGCGTCTGCCACCAATCCGTTTGGTGTCGGTTATGTGGCAAGGGATTCGGCGGGCGTCTGTCCAAGTGTCCACACGTCTGACGACGCATAAATGTTATTGCAGTTGTGAATGAGAGAGAAAGTGCTTCTTGCCTTTTTTCTCGTTACAATGGCTGCTAATATGAGCAATGAGAAAACTATTAATATAAATAAATAACTGCGGCAGTTACGCTAAGCTTGTAAAGGAAAAAATCCGAAAACTGTAAATTTGTAACTTGTATTTACAGATGGCCAAACAGTCGGGGAGTATGTCGATGTATGGGCATATTATTTAGCGAACGGCAAAGATAAGTTGGTATAGTCGAGTTTATCTTTTCGTTAGAGCAAAGTTACGGGGTTAAGTTGCGTTGCACGGAACCCTCGGTGCGCGTGTCCGAAAGCAGACTCGCACTTTTTTTTTTATTCGTCATAACAAAATCCACAGCACTTAAATAAATTACATTTCAGTTTAAGTCATAACATACTGCCAATGACGGATTTACAATATTAAAAATGAACATAAAAATTAGGGAAGGTGTGCACTTAGCCGGTTTTTTTCACAGTTCTGTTCAGCAGGAAGATTTAAGCCGATTGATGCTATAAAAATGAGTAAAAATACCCTATTGTTTAGTAAATGTTGTCTAATAGTGAGTACCAAGCTTTAGGATCGCGGATTTACCTTCCTAATATTCTTTCTGCCATGTTTTCTGCCCTCGTTCTCAGTGTCAGACATAGACCCATCACTGTCGATTTCCTTTATGCGGCGTCGCTTCTTCTTTCTATAAATAATAATAATAACATAAATTGATAAGTTACGATTTAATAAAATGACGCAACATTTTAGTAGTTGTTTTCCCTGCATGATGATTTACCCTCTGTAGTACTATTAAATCATACAGTCTAACTTAAAATATAAATGCTGTTATTCATAATCCTAGTTAAACCTGACTTTCCTGAAATCGTGTCGCTATCCTTTTCACACTTCGTTAAAAAAGGTTAAGATGGAAAGGGACAGGAGGCCTAAACGGTGGCGTAACTTTAAATCACGTTTATGAATAAACGCCAAAAACTTTAAAACACAATAACGATGCACATCAAATTAATAATTTTTTTTGACAGTTGATTTTTTTGTAATTTTTATTTTTCCCCAAATTGTTTAATTTACTTAAACGCTGTGCAGAAATAATGCATGTCACAAGCCTAACCATCCATTTAATTTTGTCGAATGAATTCAAGGCCACCCTGTATACATACAACATGAAATAGTGGTTCCCCTGTCCCTTTCTATCTTAACCTTTTTTAACTAAGTGTGAAAGGGATAGCAACACGATTTAAAGGAAGTGAGGTTAAACTAAGTTTATGAATAACAGCATTTATGTTTTACGATTTTTAAGGTAGTATTAAATTTTTGCAATGATTTCTTACACTGGAATTTGACCTAATGGTAATTATTATAATTTCTAAGGATGTGAACTAAATAGTTCAATTTTATTTATGCAGTTTTGGTTTATTAAAAAAAACCATGCCAATTTAATATTTATCATTGAATACAGTTGAAGACAGAGAAAAGTATACAGGGGGCCTCAATAAGGTTGAGATTTTCTCAAAAACTACTAGACCGAATTTAATAATTATTTTTAACTTTTATCTATCGAACAGTGACAGAATTTTTGCAATAGGTCAAGTTGTTTTTGAGAAAATCTCAACCTTAAAAACTTTCCTGTACACCTTTCTCTGTGTTCCACCGTACAACTCACAATTTCAATTTGTCGAATGAATTCAATGCCAGCCTGTAGATTGGTCCACTCCACCTTTTTTTTACCCAGGTAAAACATGCAAGATCATGTCCGGGGGAGCGTGTTGGTTATGTCGGTCTCACCGCCCTGAAGGGGCAGCATACCGACTAAACGTCCTGGGGTGTTCCACCTCGTGCCATTCTTGCCGAGCCACGGGAAACTGTGATACATCCGCGACCCGACTGGGGCCCCGAGCACTCCCCATTGTGGGCTGTACTAGCCCACAATGTATAATCCATTCAACCATCACCTTCCTCCTCCCCGTCTGAGCCTCGAGCCGCTCGGGCGCCGTGCGGTTCGCGCACTGCGTCCGTGGGCCCGGGCCCTTACTTAGGCGGCCTCGTACACTCCGGTACGCTTGGCACCGCCTCGTACCACCCCATCGCGAGGATTTCTTTCTTGCCAACCTTTCTCTCAGCCATTCATACATCGGTCCACTCCACCTACCCTTCGTTGGACGATCCCGCCGACGCGTCACTATCGGATGCTTTCTTCTTCCGTTTGTTCTTCTTCGTGGGTTCGCTGTCATCCCCGCTGTCTTCAAAGTCACTGAGTCTGACGTCCTTATCATTATTCTTGCGACGCGACGACCCGGCTTCGGAGTCAGAGGAAATCGCATGGGCTTTGCGACGCTTCAACTTCAATCTGTAAATTGTACTTATTATATTTGGCTGGGAAAAACCAAACCTTTTGTGTAGTAAAAACATGCGGAACCCCCGATATAACCTGCTGCAATAAGTGTTCTGCAATGTGTGTAATCTTGCCCTGGATTATTCCAGGGCAAGATTTGTGGAAAGAGGAGCGTTGGCAGGAGAAGACACTCTTGGCTAAAGAATTTACGTGAATGGTTCGGCTGCAGCACCGGCTCCTTGTTCCGGGCAGCCGGACAGAGGGTGAAAATTTCCATGATGTAAAGAGGAACGTTGAGAAGAGAGAGAGTAAAAAAAAATCGTAGTGATAGTATGATCAGTTGGTAGGTCAACCAATAACATACTTACTTTTCTTCCGTATCAGATTCATCGTCCTTTTCCTTTTCCTGTAACAAATTTTCAAATTCAAATACACTTTATTGTACATAAAAGACACAACAATTATAGAAACAAAAATACAAAACAAAATGTACGGTGGAACACAGAGAGTTTTTAAGTTTGAGATTATCTCAAAAACTACTTGACTTAATGCAAAAATTCTTTCACTGTTTGATAGATAAAAGGTAAAACTATGTAACTGTAAAATAATTATTAAATTCGATCCAGTAGTTTTTGAGAAAATCTCACCCTTATTGAGGCCCCCTGTATACTTATTGTAACTATTCAGGGAGATTAAGATTATTAAATAGAGAGAGAGGTAGAGCTAGAAATGCAAGAATACTTTAATACTTATATGGATGAATGTATAAGAAAAGAATACTACTACAGTATTTAAGTTAAATCTCAAACACATAAGCCGAACGAAAAAAACCTAAATGACCACATGGAGAGATGACCTGCGCAAGGAGGCTGGCAGAGACTGCATGCAAAAGGCCTAGAATTGGGTGGAGTGGCGGGCTTTGGGAGATGCCTATGTCCAGCAGTGGACAGACACGGGCTGATGAAGATAAAAAAAGCCTACTTTTCTGTAGGTACAGCTAACAGCAGATCAAGTGTAATACTTTGGACCGTTCTTATTATCTACGTCATAAGAGTTGAATTCGTACTGCAAGTGTTACCATTGATCTGCTGTTGTCCGTACCACTATTATTCAAGGATAATATTAGACACACACACGAAACATTTATACACTTATGCTGTTATTTATAAACCTAGTTAAGCCTTACTTCGTTTAAATCGTGTTGCTATCCCTTTCACACTTCGTTATAAAAGGTTAAGATAGAGAGGGACAGGGTGGCTAAACGGTGGCGTAACTTTAAATCCCGTTTATGAATAACAGCCTATGATTAATGACGAAATATCGCCGGAAATATAGCGTTACGTTACGCACAACCTACTTAATATAAAGAATTAAAAGTAAAATAAATAATCTCATTAATTCGCAACAGCAAAAAAAATACAAAATTAATTTAGAACAGTAGATGACATCGTAAGTGACTCAGATTATATGGTTTTTGGCAAGCAAATAAACAATAAGGAGGCGTTTCCACCTGCAAGATATCTAAACTTCTGCAATAAATGTCCGACAGCAGCTTGTGAGTGTAAACACCGTAGCAAGTGCTGTCGCGACAGCTTGTTCGGCACTTCCTGCGAGTAGTTGCAGGAAACTTGCAGTGTGAACGATATTGCAAGTAACTCATGTAAGATTTGCGCGAGTTTACTTGCAGGTGGAAACGCGACCTACACCACTTTGCAAGGAAAAGATAACAATGTAATGTGTACCTCAGAAGACTTGGAAGAAGAGTCGCTATCCCCAAGCAGATCATCTTTAGCGAGGTGTGTGATACCGCTTCCGTTCAGTCCAGACAAATTTACTGCAGGTAAATCTGTAACGAAGCATGTTTTTTACTATCTTTCATTTGAATCAATGTACTTACATTTATTTGATACAACACAGTCCAACGCCCCCCGACTACATGGAGGGATGACTTTCGCAAGGTCGCCGACAGAGACTGGATGCAAAAGGCCGAGAATCGGGTTGAGTGGCGTGCTTTGGGAGAGGCCTACGTCCAGCAGTGGACTGATGACATGTATGAGTACACATAAATCCTTCTACGCTTCTTAGATGAGAATGAGAGAGAAGTTGTATCGGTCTCTCTGTTTACCCGACTGCGCAAGAAGGAGGGTTATGTTTTTCGAGTGTCTATGTATGTCTAATTCTTTAGCACGCCCTACAGCCTAAACGTGATGGAAAATCCATCACAACATATGAGGTGTCGTTAGCTTCGTCTTGATTGTAGAAGTAGGCTATAAAAATTGAATCTAAGTGGCTTAAATCTTGGCAGTCGGGTATTTTGGTTTTTAAATTAATTATGAGTATTAACTCATAATTAATCGCTCGCCCTTATTCATCCACTGTATGTATATATACCACAGAATACGGAATATAGGGCAGGAGCCATTCGTGTCATTTTGTTTGTCATAAAATCACGACTCATAGTTGCAGGATAGTGACTACGTCGTTGGAGTAAAGCCTCGTGGTACGTCACTGGTGGTACTCGTGGTGCTACGTCGCTGGAGTAAATCCACTAGGCAAGAATTGACGCGCAAGACATGACGCTCAACAAGATCGGCAACGTTACACAACAACGCGCGACGTTGCCAGCTGGCGCGCAACATGACCAGTACTAATCCGCAAGTTCCTCTTTGCTGTTCAACATGTGCGCGTCAAATGTTGCCTAGTGGATACGAGGCTATTCCTTGTGATGCTCTCTTATTTTATACTCTGTGGTTTGTCTATGGTCCATACCGTCCTCCGCAGCATCGCTTTCGGCTGCCGACGCCTCAGAACTGCTCGGAATCTCTAGCAACCCTTCGCCCGTGATGAGGGAAGTAACTTTAGGCATCTTATCCCTTTTGGAGCTTGACTCCGCCTTGCTAGAGTTAGAGTCTCGCCGTCGACGTGGCCTAGTCAGGGATTTTATATTTGTAAGTCTGCGAACAAAGTTGTATGTTATTCAACATCATAATCGAAAGTAACTTTAAGATATGTATATTAAAATAGAGATTTTTTCCCATACCATACATTTAATTTTTCATGGTTAGCGTAGTTCTAAATTTTAAAAAACTAGATATACATATTTATATTTTATTAATAACTTACAGTAACTTTTGATTAACTACCAATATCGATCAGGTTTCAATGTGCGTTTAACAACTTGTATGAAGCAACAGCTCTCCTCTGGGACAATCATATTAACCTATACTTTTTAATACTGGTAATAATTACTACTATAAGTTCAAAGTACTTTATCGAAATGAATTATTTCTTTTAAAGCCTACTTAGATAATTGATCCCTAAACTTCCATTAAGTAGTTTCATACAACAGTCTTGAAACAATTTGAAACTCAACTACATAGTGACAATTCCCATTTCTACTGAATCTATGACCTAAATATTTACCCATCAACAGCTTTGTCGTCTTGGGTGTCTGAATTATGACTGCTGCTCCCACTAGGCTTCTCCCTAGAGCGGCCCATCTGCAATTAGATTGCATTATTTTAATCTCTAACTATAAATGACGTATTAGGAAAGTAAATACAAAATCGAGGCTAAATATCGAATTCATGTCTCCTTTCAGATTTACTTTTCCAAAACTTATCTTTGCCTCTATTATGTATTAATAAAATTAAAATGACAGTCTACCTCTGAAAGCTGGGTTACTGTAGTGCCTGTTCTAACTACCATAAAATGAAAAGGCAAAACATATTAATCTGAATTTAATGGCAGACATTCAATAACAGGTAATCTTAAAATAAAAGCTAACATTTATTCAAATAAACTTTAAATGGCTTAAACTATAATCCTATAAAATGCAAATAAACGTCTGTTTAGACTCAAGAATGTTATCGGAAAACATAACTACATGAATATTATGTACATTTTTATAAAACTTATTTTACTTTAAAGTGTAGAAGTTAACCTAACCTTGCTACCATTGGAATTAGATGTTTCGTCCATAGTTCCATCCACTTGCTCAATAATACTCTCACTATCTTTAGCAGCTTCCACATTCGTTTCATCATCACAGTTATCTTCACTTTCTTCTTTTTCCTGCTCTTGTGAGGAACGCTTAGACTTAATTTTTCTTGTCTTCTTGATTGTCTTCAAAATGTCTTCACCGGAATCTGATGACTCCAGAATCTTTCTACGGTGACTTTCCTTTGAATCTTCATCTGAATCATCTCCTTCCAATAATGATTTCTTAATTTTCTTGAGAATGCCATTCAATTTCTCATCTTCAGTTTCTGAACTTGAAGAATAGGTTAATAGCATTTTTTTGGCATGCATGCTTTCCATAATATGTTTTCGTTTGGAATGTGGTGTACTGCCGCGTCGTTTCCTTTTATTGGCAGGCCCTGTACTATCTTCAGAGGAATCATTCAATAAGGACATCTTTTCACTGTTCACTTTGGATGCATTTTCTTCAACAGGCGATTTATTATTCCGTTCTCGTAGTTCTGATGCACCTTCATCACCATTATTTTCATTTTGTTTCTCCATAACTTCAGAAAGAGTATTGTTATCAGTTTCAATTGAATTTTGTTTGTTTGAATCATCATCAATGTTGTTATTTTCAATTGCTGAAGTGTCATTTTGATGTTCATCGGCTTCTTTACATTCTTTGTCGTCATTTTTGTCATTCTCTTCAATTACTGAAGTAACATTTTCTATTTCATTAGCTGGTTCAGATTCTTTGTCTTTCTGATGTTCTGAACTCTTGTCAGAATCAGACTCATGCAACAGACTTTTTTTGACGTTTTCATTATCGAGAGCCAAATTGACTGATGTACTTTTCGACTTCTCTCGGTTTCGACCATTACCTGAACTATCAGAATCAGAGTCAAATAGCAATGCGCTCTTGAGAGTACTTAGATCAGGCAGGTGTATGTAATCCTCCTGTGTTTTATCTGCATTATCACTACTTTGGTTAGTTAAATTTTCTGTTTCTTCGCAAATAACAGACCCATTTTGAATAACCTTTTTTATATTATATTTATTCAAAATGTTGACTGAAAGTTTCGGTAACTTAGTGATATTGATGGTGAAATCTTTGGGTCTGAAGGCCTCAACTTCTTTTCTTCTCAGCACCCAAAACTCCTCTTCGTTTTCATACCTAACTTTCTTCTTAGTATTTTTACTGTTATTCTTTTCACTACTACTACTTTGCCTTGATTCTCTTATTTTTGTTTTGTTTCCCACGTTTTTATCCACAGTCTCTACTTTCTGTAGTACATCTGGTTTCAGCAGTTTACTCATACTCACTAATTTAATTAGTGGCCTTTTAGGTTCAATATCTTCGTCTTGCTTGTCAGCATTAGATGTCTCATCCTCGTCTTTGTTTTGGTTATTATCTGTATCAATTGTTTCTTTATTTTTCGATTTATTATTACGATTGTCGTCATCTACATCGGAGTCAGAATCAATCACTTTATTAGTTTTGGCAGGTGACTTGCTTTCTTGCTCTCCGTCTGAATTGACTTGCTTTCTTACTTTCCTACTCTCATCTCTCTTACAGACTTCTTTTTTCTCATCAGCATCGGAATCTGTAGCTTTTAGAGACCCAGACTTTTTATCATCATCATCATCTAAATCAATAATGTCTTTGTCCCCATGTTTCTCAGATTCCTTTTCACTATTATCTGAGTCTTCTATAACGGGTTTACGCCTTTTAGAATGGTTTTCTTCATGTTTTCGTTTATCTTTACTTCCCTGCTCATTTGATTTTTTAGAATCAGAGTTTTTCCTATGTTCTCTGCTGTTACTTCGGTTCAATTTCTCTGTCTTCTTTTTCGGACTGTCAGATTCCTTGGAGGCATGAGATGATTTTTTTCTTTCAGATAATTTGTCCTTTGTTATTTCTTTATGTATGTCACCCTTTGATTTTTTATCAGATCCAGAATCCTTTCTGTGCTTCCTGCTTACAGTCCTACTTTTATCCCCATTTTCTGAACGATCTGAGGAGTCACTGGAACGGCGCGTTTTATCTCCTGATTTTCGTTCATTATCTCCTTCAACATCATCATTGGACTCATCCTTTGTCTCTTTGAAATCTTTCTTGCTTTCACTATCACTCAAATCTATGCTTTTTGGTTCTTCTTTTGGGTCTGACTCACTGGATGTATCAATTAACTGTTTTCTAGCTTCTTTTATACTATCTTTCTTTGCTATGACAGCTTCTTGGGATTCCTCAGAATTAGAAACAGTCCCTTTGGATTCATCACCCTTGTCGGAGTCATTGTCACTATCTTTACTAGTCCTTGTATCCTTCAGATTTAATAGCTTAAGTTCTCCCTTTGTCTTTCTAGGGCTCAAATGGGCATCATCAGAGTCCCTAACAGTTGTGTTGTTATCATTTTCCTGGCTTAGCTCAGACTCACTGCCATAATTGGCGTTTCTGTGTTTCCCACTATTTGAGATCTCAGAGCTATGTCTACCCTTAATCTCATTTTTGTGGATCTCATCTGTTTTAGGGCTTTCTGACTGAGATAATCTTTTCCTCCGTCCTCCATCTTTTTCAGATTCTGTGTGTATCTCATCAGCACTTTCCTTAGTTGAGCGGCGCCGCTCACTTTCAATTTTCTTTAATTTTTCTATAATAGCTTTTCTTCTTCTTACGCGGAATAGCTTACAGTCATGATAAACCGGGTATTTATCTTGTGTTGATTTGGACATGGCTTTAAAAACTACCTTAGCTGACATATAGTGCTTGATTGGTATTTTTTTAGTTATTTTCAGCTTACGTTTGTTGTATTCGAAATAATGAAAATGATTCTTCTTCTCAGATGCTGAACATTCGACACCAGTTGAAGATTTCCCGCCATCGCTCGTGGATGCTTGCGATGTGTCAACAAGGGTCAATATTCTTTTCACGCCGCTTTCAACATTATCAAGAGATTTCTTTGAGAGTTCACATATCAGCAGCACTTTTTTGGCAGCTTTTTGAACGGCATGAGTGTTTTTTAACTTGTCCGCTCGTATTCTTTTTTCCTTCAAAGCATCGGATCGAGTCCGCAAATTCGTCCCGAGCTTGGATAAATACTCCATTGCTTCACATAGTACTTCACAAACAGGCACCTCGTCCGCCATTTTGCGAAGTATTAACTTTTACGACTATTTTGATACTAATTTCGTTTGCATATCACAACAATTAATTATTTTATCACAAGAAATACACAATTTCATCAAAAATGGAATTACGAAAACAAGATGTCGATCGAATCGAACGCAAAAGAAATAAAAAAAACATAGACAAAACAAAAAAATAGGAGAGGAGATTGCGTTCCATTCAGCATATTTCAGCCGGCTTGCTGTTGGTTGGTCAGTTAAAATGGCTAAAAATCGCTGCGAGATGTACAAAAAAGTTGTAGTTTGGTTCAACAAGTTCGCGATACAAATATATCATCGGAAAGTAGCAACAAAGTAATTAATTCTATTATTCCAGTCGGACAAATGATAAACGGAACGTAAAATGATCATTGCATCTTCAAATTGGCCGGATTATAATCTGCGTTCCTATGTTTATATGTATGTATTCTATGGATGTATAGTATGAAATAGCGGCAATAGGTACATACATATGAAAAGTATATGCTATATGTAGAGCGATTCATGCATAATTTCTCATACTCTGCTAACATAAAGCCACCAGAAATGCATCGCAATTGTATTATTCAATAACGCTTTATCAATATCGTAACGGTAAAACCTTGGCTTTCCAACAAAGTAAAAAAATATTGAGGTATCAATTTTTTGTACTCACCTTTCATGTAAATGGCTGAACTAGCGTTTTGTGGAATCCTTGCTGTGCAAATACTACCTAATTATGATTATAACACATTATTAGACTTTGCAACTTGGATTTCACATTAAATTATACACATATTCCGCTCGTAGACCGAAATATCGGCGAAATAGGCAAGGTAGGTAAACTATCCAAAACAGTCGTGAAAAAGAACCATCGACAATAGTAGAGTACAGAGGAGGGGGAGGGCGAGGGACAGCTTTTGGGAAATGTAACGATCGTTTTATTATTTTTAATTGTACCCTTTGTCATATAAAACTGTAAACTAATTAAAATACGTAAAATATAGAGACTTAATTTAATACTCCTAATTGATAACAAAATAGGGATAGATTACAACATAAGTAGTCGACATTTTCGTTGGTTTTTTATAGAAAGCTAAACATTTATTGAGAAACAAAGAGCGCTATAGAATTTCTCCAACCAAAATCGTATGTTTATCACTTTCTGGCAATCGTATTTAACGTATTTTATGAAATTAAATCTACAATCAGCTGTGCTGTCAAACATAATGATGATGGTGCTGTCAAACATTTTTAGTTTTTTGCGGGCCGAACTATTTATTTCTTTTGATATTGTCGTGATTGTGTAATAAATAAAATGATTTCGTGTAGCATGTTAACAAGAAGCGTGGTTCGCGCTATCCCACGATATTACAGTGGTCAAAGCCAAGGTTCCAAGCTTTCAGGGGCGCCAGCCAAAGTGAACGCAGACGTCCCTGGCCTAAGCAGCGCCGTCGTGCATCCAATATCGGAGCCTGTGGGCCCTGGAATCAACACCGACAAATCTGGAGCCTACAAAGTCCCGGAATATTTTTGCTATGACAAGACAAGCTATTACGAAGCAGAAATTGAGATGTCCAAGTTCAGACTGCCTCCTCCATCTGCTTTGAAGAAGTAATGATAAATGAAGGATAAAATGGTAGAGTCGACCTATGTAGATGAATATAAAATACCCTAACTTATTATTATATTGGCAGTATTTCAATGATTAGCTGTAAATAAACGTTGTTTTAATTCTTATATTGTTTCATTACCATGTACCTATGTCAACAAGACTACAAGTTTTTTTGAGATAGAGTTCCTCTCTACACAAGATGTTGACATATATCTCAACAACTAGTTAAAATACACATGGGTTGGATAAAGAGGATAATAAGGATTGGAATCTACAGGAGAAATAGATTTCTCCTAGATCTATTATCCTAGAGTTTGCATTGGAATTATCATTATTTTAAAAGATGTGCTGCTGAGTTTTTTGCCACTTTTTCTCCTCAGCGTTGGTACCTTTTCCTTGCAAAGTGGTATAGATGTAAATTCAAAAAAATATGTTGACGTGCAATGTGCTTACTTGCAATATAGAAATTTGACTTTGGAGGAGAAATCTTCAACCCTGTACATACTTTATGCACAAAACAGTAGGTAAAGTCGTTGGGATATCTCAACATCTTATATGTTATTTTGTAGAGAGGAATTCTATCTCAAATTCCAATGGCAGCTCTATTAGCTTACACAATATTATTAAAATGGCATATAAAATCCCATGTAGACTCTAAGGGCCACTTGCACCAAAGTTCGGTTTAATCTGCACTGGGTAAGTTAACTATGGTTCACCTATTATATTTTAACAACTCAAATTTGACACACCCTCGGGTGGGTTATCTTTGGTACCAGATGATAAATTGTTAATTACATAATCTGCAGTTATCTTCTTGGTGCAAGTGGCCCTAAAATTAAACAACCTTTTTCTTTTAGGTAAGTATTTTATTATAATCATTTGATTCTCATACATACTAAAGACCTACAACTAAATAACGCAAATGCAACATGTTAAGTTGAATATGGTAAATAGGTACATAAAATAAAAGACTTTACACTATGAAATGCCTTGACATCGCACTAGACACTGCTGAAGCAGCACCGCTGATTAGGACAGCATTTTCATCATCAGTAAGCGGCACCGGCTCCTGGTGTACTGTGCTTACTGCAACTGAATGCTACTTCTTCTTCGTAAGTTTCTCCGATAGGTCATCGAAGGTCGGATCTTGCAGGTTAATCATCAAGCTGTTGCCAGGTAGGAAGACTCTATTTTGTGACTGAGCAAGCATTCTGGAAATACTTTGGGCGGCACGAATCTTACGGAGTTTCAGATACCCAGGATTCATGCCCATGGCTTTGCCCAACATTTCAGCAGCCTCAGCTTCACCCTCAGCCTGGACAATCTTCTGTTGACGCTCCTGCTTAGCCCTTTCTACTACGAAAGCGGCGCGCTGAGCCTCTTGCTGTGCTACTTGCTTCGCTTCCACAGCTGCAGTATATTCCTTGCCGAAGCTCAACTCAGTCAAAGACACATCGTCCAGGATTATATTGAAATCAGCTGCACGCTCAACCAATTCTCTTCTGATGAGCAATGAAACCTGCTGACGTTGTGTGATTAGCTGTGAAGCATTGAATTTAGCGACCACAGATTTGAGAACTTCGTTACAGATAGATGGCAGCACTTTCTCATCGTAATCTGTTCCGAGCTGCCTGTACATAGTAGGGAGACTGTTAGCATCGGGGCGAGACAGTACTCGCAAGGAAATGTTAACCATTTGTAAGTCTTTAGAGCCGGTGGGTGACGAAATTTTCCTTGGTCGGGACCTAATGTCGTAGATAATCGGGTACTGGAACCATGGCACACGGAAGTGCATACCTTCGCTCATCACGTGTTGTTGTATGCCTCCTATTCTGTTGAACATGATCGCTCGGTGACCACCTTCCACAGTGAACAAGGATTGGGAAACGGCGTACGCCGTAACTCCGATAGCAGCTGCAAATTTCAAGCCAATACCGAGGCCAGGCGGTCCGCCTTTTGCGAACTTCCCCGCCATGTCGTTTAACTTACTTTGCGCCATTATGTATCAATTACAGTAATAAACTAAAAGTAATTGCACAAATTTTCCAATAATTTACAAACCTAACCTCTACGACGAAATTGTGCAATACCAGAGACAAAACAGGTTTTCTTTTTTTTTACTGACTGACGCGATTCTTATCTTATTATTAAAAAATGTACTTTTTACTTCAATATCCTTTCTACATATCTATTTTTTATCTTTGGTTTTTGGTTGTGCTGAGTCAAAATCATTCATTTCATATACTCTTTTCTTTTTGGTCATTCATGCTCATTCAATCATTGTCAATACGAATTACGGGAGGCAATATGCCTATTTTTTTCTCGATAATTTAGGAAATGCTTATAAATTACAATTTCCGCAGTTCTTTACAGTATATAGAACATCGTTAAAGTTATTATTCCTGTTCCTGCGCTAGGAAAATATAACGTAATAGTGCGAATTTTATAAATAATTACATCAACATGGATTCCTGTCTCGGTGTTGAGCAAGATTTAGACAAATCTATATCAAAATTCAACTCGCTAAATGAAAATACGAATAAAGTTCTCCAGGACATGATTGACCAAGTCGAAGACTTGCGTAAAGAAATAGCCAAACGTGAGTAACTTTCGTTTCTTTGTTCTTTGTTTTGTGTTATTGACCTTTTGATGCGTAGCTAACTGCAAATGGAATGACTTTTTTATCTGGTTATAATACCACGCCAGCTATAAAACCTAATGATTTATCGTTCATTAGAGCATATGTCCCCAAAGACATGCATATGAGTGTGTATCACAGTATGAAGTGAATGGCATGCTAAGATCCAGGTGGCTTTCAGTACCATTACCATCAGTTGGTGTAGTAAATTCGATCGCTAGCGACTGCGTAAAGTAAATATCGTTGCTATAAAACTTGTCATTGGTGTGCTCTTTGTTGCACCCTTAACGGCCAGTAGCATAACTAAAATCCCACCATTCACAAGCCTCCTTTAGCTATGGTGTTTACATACTTGCTACCGAGTAAATTTACGACTTGAGGTTCGGATGTCAATCAGGACAGGAAAAAGACTTAGTTAATTTGAAGATTGCTAAAATAGGGATACTTTCTCAGAAATTTTGTGGACGCAGAAGTGACTAAAATGGATTATGTTTTGTTACCTCATGACGGCTGCTCCAAAGCCTCCCAAGAGTCTCAGGCAGCAACAATTAACAAAATGAAAACAAGAAAATACATTTATTCAGACAGCACACCATACAAACACAAAAATTATTAATAAACACATACACTTAAAACTATGAGAGGCTGTAATGGTGTGCAGCGGCGGAATAAGCTTGCTGCCTCAGCATAATGTCACAGCCAGGCACAATTCTGTGTTTAACAAACACTTTACATTTCCAGATTCACCAAACTCAGCCTTATCGCCAAACCAATCAATGGAAGTGAGTGAATTGGCATCTTCGGTGAAGCAGACTGTTTTACAAATGTCAACTGGTAAGCAAAGCTTTATTGAAGCTTAATTATTATATAAAATATGATATATATTAGCTTTATTTTCCACATATATGTCAGTGTTGTTACTTCTATAGGGGTATACTATTGTCCGGACTCCACATAAATAAGAATAGAATATATACTTACATGCAAATTAAAAAGATTTAAACAATGTGGACTTGGCTATTAAATTCCTGATAAAATGTATGTTAAATTGGTACTTAATTTTCAATTGTAAGTGATTAAGAGGAGAAGTCATTAAATAACAATAGAATAGATTAGTAACTGATTATTAATTTAATTTATTATTCATACATACTTTTATGCACAGACGACTTTATGCCATGTGGCATTTTCTACCAGGCAACTTTTCCCAGATTACCGAGTACATTGTTAAAATAAGTCAATGAGATATTTGTTATTAGGCCAAATATGAACAGAGTAAAATGTTATACATATCTAGGGGGCTAGCACACGCAGTGTTAGCGATCGGCGTAAGCTGTGGAGTTACCAAACCAATGACAAAAGCCTTGTAATAGCGTCAGTTTGATGGCTAACGCTGGCACATATTTTGATATACTTATCACTAAGTTCTATCTTTTCCATTTGTCCACAGATCACCGTGAATTGCATGCCTCTGTGTCCCGCGTGGGCAAGTCTATAGACCGATACTTTATAATGGACTACGCATCCGTTGCTCCAAAGGCAGAGACGTTCTGCTCCGATACAAATAGACCTATCATGGAGCAGGCTATCGCTCAGCATTTGTTTAGGCAGGTAAGGCACAGGTGGAAATGAACATTTAAAAAGCGGCAGAAAGCCAACGGCAGCGGCAGTGGTTGCATTGTATATTGAAACTCTATGACAAATTGAACGCATTTTGATGTATGATGTTATATCTACAGCTGTCCCGCTATCGATTTCAGACCATCTTTTTACTGGTCTACCTAATTTTCTCTTTGTGTTGTATCTAGGGGGTCTAACTTAAAATCATATTGTAGGGCTTAGAAGACGTAGGCGATGCGTTCGTAGCCGAAGCGAAGATACCTCCAGTTGAGCGGACTTGCACGTACGCGACCCTACAGCGCTGCGCTACGGCCCTGTGCGAGGGGGACCCTTCTGCGGCCCTGGAGTGGACCGAGGCACACGCGGCGGATCTACAACACTCCTCGCTGCCGTTCACACTACACAGGATGCAGGCACTTAAGGTAAGAACAAATCAGAGTGTGGTATGGTCTAATAATAAAGGTTTTTATTGAATGAAGAATTTATCAACAGAGTTTTTTGATTTCATATGTATAGCTATCAGCATTCTCGTAGTTCAGATATCATGGTCCCCTGTATTCTTATCTCTATCTTTGTGTGTAAATGAAACACCTGTTGTGTGAATGCAACTCCCCGTGAGCTCACCCTTACAAACGTAAAATTCCATAGACGTTTGATAGTTGCAAATGAATACGTCTGTTTGGGCATTGTTATTTTTTTTCTTATGTAGGTATATCGCAAATTGTCTGCGACCCACCTACACCGGCACGGTGGCCCATCGACGACCACTCTTCGGTAGCGACTCGGTCGGCACGCAGTTATTTTATCGGCGGTTCCTTTAATATTTAATTGTGGCGGTTTTTATTGTGATAGACACTACTATAAGCTTGAACTATATACATATTGTGTGTGTATTACTGGCTAGCCAGATATTGTGGACTTTAATAGCAAAGTGCGGTGGCGTGTCGAACCTTCTCGAACGCAGACAAAGGAAATCGCAGGTCAGTGGTATACTTGCATAAGGTTAAAATTTCAATCCCGAACTTGCCTATCTCTAATTTAGCCTAATTGAAAAACATCCAAATATTTTAAAACCCTATGGATATACAACCAAACATAAGTTCCTTCGAGCCGGATAGTTTTTCGTCATAAATTAGGTAGGTATGAGAATAAACGGTTGTTGGCTGATCGGCATATCTCACGGATTCTGCATTTACCGGTACTAAGTAAAGCGGTCGGACTTAGAACACAGATACTCAACCCATTATTGGAATCGACCCGGGCCCTTTCTAACTTAGATTTTCCCGTCACGGAGTGGAGTTACATTCTTTTACATATCAGCTTGACAAAGTTACCTATTGAAATTAAAACACGGTTTGAACAAAAGTACGGCGGTGATAACTCAAATGTACCCACTTTCAATCAGCTAATTGAATTCTTAGAGACCGAGTGTCGGCTCATAGATACGGCGGCATCGGATTCTGCTCCCTATAGCCATAGCTATACGTACGCGGATCGCACCCGGCGCGGCGGCGCGGCCGGTAGGCATGATCGCCACGCACATGTGGTTGATAGCAATTCTTTAAATAGAAATGCACGCGGTACAGGTAGACAATGCTTATTTTGTCAATTATCGGGTCACTCAATCGGGGAGTGTTTTAAGTTTGGTAAATTATCTATTAATGACCGTAAGGATTGGGTAAAAATTAACGGTTTATGTTTCAAATGTTTCGGTAGTCACACGGCTTCGTCCTGTACTAGGAACGTCCCATGTGATCGGTGCGGTAACAGCGGTCATAATAAATTGATTTGCACGACGTACAGTGCGCGCTCCGGCTCGCCTACGGACGAGAGACCGCAACCACGTCACGCGTTCGTTGCGACGGCACGCGATAGTAAGGTGATTAGCGATCGTCGTTCGCCTCCTTCCTCACCGCGTCGTGGTACCGGCCCTCGTAATGATCGCACGCGCAAGCCGTCTGTGCACGGTGACTCACGGTATGAGTGGCGTTACACGGGTAACGCTGGCGCAGCAGCTGATCGGAACCGCGAGAACGGCTCGCGGGATAATAATTATACATCGGCTCGGGATGAGCGGCGCCTGTCGAGTCCGGCGGGGTCTCGGCGGCGACTTAACTATTCGGAATAGCAATCACAGTCGTGTAATGTCGCTTCATTACCACAATTAGCGGATAATGTAATTTTACCTACTGTTATTATTGAGGCTAAATCGACAAATAATGAGTTTATTCGGGCGAGAGCGTTGTTGGATCTCGGCTCTCAAGTCTCAATAATAAAAAGTGATTTTGTTACTCGGTTGGGTTTAAAGCGACATTACACTCACACGCCTCTAGTGGGTATCGGCGGGGTACACACTGAGGGCAGTCAATGCGTTGCACAACTGCATTTTAAATCGGAAAAATCGGATCAACCATTATTATTGGTCACGGCGGCGATTTTAAAGAAACCTACTACGTATATAACGCGTAGGTTAAATATTTCTCACGGTAACTTGAAGTTTTCGGATAACGGATTTTCTCGGATGTCTGAAATAGACATTATTTTCGGTTGTGACATTTTAGGTCAAATTTTAAACGGCGATAAAATTAATTTAGGTTCGGGCGGGCCCTATGCTTTGGGTACTATTTTTGATTTTGCGGTTTTCGGTCCGGTACAGTCGGCATCATTTGATAATTCGGATATTTCAAATGAAAAATTTACTGGCGTCACACTTGTTGAAGCTGTGGAGGCGTTTTGGCGTAGTGAGGAACCGCCTCAGGTCAAGGTCGGGGACCCGGCGGATCGCGAGTGCGAGCTGCTCTTTACGTCCACGACGTCACGTGATGAGGAGGGGAAATACATAGTGCGGCTCCCACTCACACCAGATCACCAGCGGTTGGGTGACTCTCGGCAAGCGGCTTTAAAACAATTCATGGCTCTCGAGCGTAGAATGCAACGGCAACCTGAGTTTCGTGAGAAATACGTAGAATTCATGAAAGAATATATTGAACTCGGTCACATGACGGTCTCAAAATTTGATTATAATTCTAATCAGGAGCATTATTTTTTGGTTCATCACGGTGTATTTAAGAAATCGGGTGATGTTAATAAAATTCGTGTAGTATTTAACGGCAGCTTCCCTACTAGCAACGGCGTATCACTTAACGATTGTCTGTACTCCGGCGAGCGGCTACAGAACGATATAACGGATATTATTTTGAATTTTCGGTGGCCACGTGTTGTGTTTACAACTGACGTGCGCATGATGTTTCGGCAGACCTGGATCCACCCGGAGGATCGCAGGTACCAATTAATATTTTGGCGGTCGTCACCCTCGGAACCGTTACTCGTGTATGAGTTAACGACTAATACTTACGGTTTAAAGTCGAGCCCTTTTGTGGCCATTCGTTGTTTACATCAGCTGGCACGCGATGCGATGACGGAGTTCCAGGTGTCACAGGCGGCGCGGTTACTGCTAAAAAATAGTTATGTCGATGATTTGAACGGGGGAGCGGACACTCTGGAGGACGCGCGCGCGGTGCGGGACGAGCTGGTGACGCTGATGCGCACGGCGGGCTACGAGCTGCGCAAGTGGTCTAGCAACGTACCGGAGTTGCTCGATGGCTTACCTTCGGATCACTTGGAGACACCTCGGAATTTTGACGGCTCGGACGGCTCCGGTTTTATTAAGATTCTAGGGATACAGTGGGATCCTGTATCGGACTGCTTCACTTACCATGTGAACTTACCTTCGGAGGGCACGGTGACTCGGCGGACTATTTTGTCTATGGTGGCTCGGTTGTACGATCCACTCGGCTGGATCTGTGCGGTTGTTTTTAAAATCAAACTGTTACTACAGTCTCTTCTTAGTACTCATGATGATTCTCGGAAAGTCGATTGGGACGCCCCGGCTTCGGAAAACATAGTTCGGCAGTGGCGTGATATTATTTCGGATTTACCAAATTTACAGCGGCTATCTATACCTAGGTGCCTGAAGCCTCACGGCGGCGAGGCTAGGTACTCACTTCACGGCTTTTGCGACGGCTCGTCGCTCGGCTACGCGGCGGCGGTGTACCTGCGGGCGGAACAGACGGACGGCAGTGTTCTCGTGCGGTTACTCATGGCCAAGTCCAGAGTAGCCCCACTGAAGACCAAGCAGACCATTCCTAAATTGGAGTTGAATGGCGCTGCACTGCTGACCACACTCATCAATCATGTCGTCTCCTCTATGGCAGACAGCATCGTATTTGATGACGTAGTGGGCTGGTGCGATAGCACTATCGTGCTAGCATGGTTGCGGACACCGGCACATAAGTTACAGGTTTTTGAGGGAAATCGTGTATCCCAAATAAATTCATCTAAAGTACGTATTCAATGGCGGCATGTTCCCGGTGAGATGAACTGTGCGGACGTGGCGTCGCGCGGCGCGACCGCCTCGGATCTGTTGCGGCACGCGCTGTGGTGGGGGCCGGCGTGGCTCGGCGAGAGCGCGGACCACTGGCCGACTGCTTGCTCGGATTTCCCTTCGGATTTGTTACCCGGATTGAAAGCTACAACTAAGGTAGCTAATGTCGGCACTATAGACTCGGAATTAATTTTATTAGAACGTTACGGCTCATTTGACAAACTCGTAAATGTTACGGCTTACATGTTACGATTTGTACACAATTGTAAAAATAAACATACTCGGATTTTCGGCAATGTTACGGTTTCGGAACGCAGAAATGCTATTTCACATTTAATTCGGTTAGTTCAGGGTGAACATTTCGGTGATGAAATATCGGCTATTAAATCTGGTAAACCAATTACCACTTCATTACGGCGGTTGAATTTATTTATTGATAACAACAATATACTTCGGGTCGGCGGTCGGATAGGAGCTTCGGATTTATCTTACGGTGCTCGGCATCAAATCTTACTGCCAGGTAAAGGGCGTTTTACGGAGTTATTGGTTACTCATTACCACAGGACTTACTGTCATGTCGGTGCGAACACACTCTCGGCCATCCTGTCTCGCACCTACTGGGTGGTGTCGGCGCGGCGTGTCACGCGACACGTCACGTTTCGGTGTGTGCAATGCTATCGGTCTCGGGCGCGGCCCACGCAGCCCTACATGGCGGACTTACCATCCGACCGTGTCAGAGGCTCGCGGCCATTTATCGGTGTCGGTACGGACTTTGCGGGTCCTTTTTATATAAAAACTAGTACATTACGGAATGCTAAGATTATTAAGTGTTATTTGTGCATATTTGTTTGCTTGTCTAGCAAAGCTGTCCACTTGGAAGTGGTCGCGGATCTATCTGTAGAAGCTTTCGTAGCAGCGTTTACTCGGTTTGTGTCACGGCGAGGGCTTCCGTCCCTGATGAGGTCAGATTGCGGTACAAATTTTACGGGAACGGATCGGTATCTTAAGGAGCTTTACATCTTTTTACGAGACAATCATTCGGATATAGAACGGAAATTAACTCGGGAAAATATCACTTGGCTGTTTAATGCGCCTGCCAGTCCTAATCACGGTGGACTATTTGAGGCAGCCGTCAAGTCGGCAAAGACTCACGCTATGCGAGTACTCGGCGAGTCTCGGCTCACCTTTGAGGAGCTTACCACGTTCTTTACCAAAGTAGAGGCGATAATGAACTCTCGGCCCCTGTGTCCCGTCAGTACGGACCCCGCGGACCTCGAAGTGTTGACACCGGGACATTTGTTGATCGGTCAGCCGCTGGTAGCGCTTCCGGAGTATCCTTACACGGATACTAAAGTGCATCGTTTGTCTCGTTATCAGCAAATTCAAAAGATGTCTCAGCATTTTTGGTCGAGATGGAGAAACGAATATCTCCATACTCTACAACAACGGTTTAAGTGGACCTCACTAACGGAACCTCCTAAATTAGATGATCTTGTTTTAATTAAAGAAGATAATTCATCACCCTTGCATTGGAAGCGGGGTCGTATTGTTAAGTTATTACCGGGTAAAGATAATATTGTACGAGTCGCGGAAGTTAGGACACAGAACGGGGTTTTGATTCGGCCGGCTTCAAAATTGTGTAGATTACCGATTTTTGATTAATTTTTTTTTGGTTGTAACTAAGACAGGCTTAGTTAGGCGGCGAGATGTTTGGGCATTGTTATTTTTTTTCTTATGTAGGTATATCGCAAATTGTCTGCGACCCACCTACACCGGCACGGTGGCCCATCGACGACCACTCTTCGGTAGCGACTCGGTCGGCACGCAGTTATTTTATCGGCGGTTCCTTTAATATTTAATTGTGGCGGTTTTTATTGTGATAGACACTACTATAAGCTTGAACTATATACATATTGTGTGTGTATTACTGGCTAGCCAGATATTGTGGACTTTAATAGCAAAGTGCGGTGGCGTGTCGAACCTTCTCGAACGCAGACAAAGGAAATCGCAGGTCAGTGGTATACTTGCATAAGGTTAAAATTTCAATCCCGAACTTGCCTATCTCTAATTTAGCCTAATTGAAAAACATCCAAATATTTTAAAACCCTATGGATATACAACCAAACAACGTCATAATGAAAACTTATCAGCTATAGAGTACAAACAAAGTAAAGATTATTGAGGGTTATTGTCCCATGTCAGAAGTTATCGCACCCACTGTAGGACGTCAAAGAAGTCATTTGTGAATATACGCGTGGATTTAGTACGGAAAATCCAAATCGTACTCCTGTAGCTATGAGTCAATCATAGATGCCCGTTTATTTGACAGTTGGCACGCGAGCGCGGCGTTGGCGCGGCCATAGAGTACGCGCGACGCCAGTTCCCCGCACACGCGGCGCGCCACGAGCGGCAGCTGCAGGCGTGCGTGTGCGCGCTCGCGTGGTGCACGCCCGGCGCGGGCCCGGCGCCGCACCAATACAGACACCTGCTGGCGCCGCGAGCTCTAGGTACGTGTCTAACCACAGAGGAGTCTTTTGACTGCGTGTCGTCATCGTCGTCACAGTCGTTTGACGGCGTGTCGTCATCGTCGTCACAGTCGTTTGACAGCGTGTCGTCATCGTCGTCACAGTCGTTTGACGGCGTTTCGTCATCGTCGTCACAGTTATTTGACAGCTTGTCGTCATCGTCGTCACAGTCGTTTGACGGCGTGTCGTCATCGTCGTTTGACAGCTTGTCGTCATCGTCACTATATCTCCCCCTTTTCGGTTATCGTGCTACTACCTATAGAGTGTCCGTATATCCCCTAGATGTGAGAGAATGTCCAATAGACATAAAATATAAGACAATATATAAAGGGACATAAAGTATACTGGTGTTGACCAGTGGCGAGGCTGCCGAGCTGTTCGTCCGCGAGTGGTCCGCCTTGTTCCTCTCTATAATACCTCTTGATGTGACGGATGTTTTATACCCCTATTTATAGAGACATAAAGCATGCTGTTTGCGCAGGCGCCGAAGCCGCCGAGCTATTCGTCCGCGAGTCGTGCGCCCTGCTCCGCCTGGCGCCACTGTCGCCGCTGGCCGGCGCGGCGCTGGCGGGCGCGCGCGTGCTGCCGGCGCTACACGACATACGGTCAAAGATGTCGCACCCGCACGTCATAGCTGCGTGGGCGGACGACGAGCTGCCACTAGAGGTGAACATAATAATAATACTTCTTATTTCCTAATCTGAGATATAGCTTCCTGAGTCAAGAGTTCACGAGTATTTGGCAGTGCGAAATTAAGTACTATTTATTTAGTAATAAAGAACAGTTTTGCTTGAGGTTTTAAGTGATCTAGATGAAGTAGTGAACTAAATGAAGTAGTGAACTAAATGAAGTAGTGAACTAAATGAAGTAGTGAACTAAATGAAGTAGTGAACTAAATGAAGTAGTGAACTAAATGAAGTAGTGAACTAAATGAAGTAGTGAACCGAATGAAGTAATGAACTAAATGAAGTAGTGAACTAAATGAAGTAGTGAACTAAATGAAGTAGTGAACTAAATGAAGTAGTGAACTAAATGAAGTAGTGAACTAAATGAAACATATACTTCGTTATGTCCCAAAGCTATATATCTCTCTTTTTACCTAGGTGACACATTTTGCGCAACTCTATACCTTAATTTGCAATGAGTTACATCATCAATGAGAGACTCAACGCATTTCCTGTCACCATAGGTTGACCTGGGCGAGGACGGCGGCGGCTACCACTCCGTGTTCGCGTGCCCCATTCTGAGACAACAGGCCTCTGAACAGAACCCGCCGATGAGGCTGCTGTGCGGCCACGTGATCTCGCGAGATGCCCTCAACAAGCTCACGATGGGCGTCAAGTAAGTGCATGCGCTCACTTGTGCATAGTGGTCCGACATATGTTAATTACAATATTTTATAGGGTTTTTTCTTTTCTCGTGTAACTTAGTGACCAAACATTGTCAGAGTTATTCAGGCCGCCTGTGTGACGTGGCCTAACGACAGATGATAAAAAAATCCTTTACCTATGAACATAAACACACGCACGGAACCAACTACATTGAAGGGCCTTTTTTTTTAACCCAGGTAAAACATGCAAATCATGTGTCAACATTGAAGGGCCTACCATGATCCAACTAGCGCCGCCGCCAATCTTGAAAAAATAATATCTTCCAATTTAATCAATTTTATTAAAAAAGCTATTTACAAAATGTTTTTTTAGAATGAATACTATTTTAATATACAATACATGTCATAATTGCGACAAGCTAAGTTGTAGTTCACAAATGTGCCAAAACGGCCGTTTTTCGCATTTATGCGAACTACAACTTACCGACATTGAATGACGTTATAAATAAGCATTTAAAAATAGTATTTATCGTAATAAACATTTCGTAAATAGCTTTTTTAATAAAATTTATTATATTGGAACATATTATTTTTTTAAGATAGGCGGCGCTGGTTGGCTCATGGAATGCCCTTAATTGCTCTCTCCAACGCTATTCCTATCTTTGTAGTATAAATAAACCATATTTGGTCCTTTATTAAAACATCGTGAATTTGGTCTATATTTTCTATTTTACCACTAATACTTACCATCTATTGCAGGTTGAAGTGTCCCTATTGTCCTATGGAGCAGTCTCCGTCTGAAGCTCGCCAAATATACTTCTCTTAAACTGTCTGTCGAATTATTTTTTTACATAATAAATATCTATCGTCGCCTAAAGGTGAGATTCAGAAACAATTTTGAGAGTGCTTGAGCTCGGTCTTACAAATGTCACAATGCTATGAAAGACTGTTGTGAGTTGTGACTGTGAGAGCGAACTCAGGCTAAACCCGAGGTTTATTTTGAGCATGAGCTTAAGGCTCGCTTAAGTGCGGATCCGCAGTTGTGGGAACAATGGCCATGCCCACAACCCTAATAGACTTCATCTATTCCACTATTGAAATTCAACCAGTTGAACTAATTGGACAAAAATATTCTAATTATTTCAACTTTATGTAATCATTTCTAAATAGTTACAAAGTTGAAACAATTGGAATATTGTGACGTCACACTTCACTGACTATTGAGGTCGATAGGCTGGACGATATTATATCCAATGCAAAATCTTGGTCAGCCAGCCCCCTTACCATGAACTCTTATAGCAGGATTACTTCAATAATACTTTGTTATTTAGTATCATGACGTCATTAATAAGCTTACTTTAAGGTCGTCATAGTACGAAATAACAAAGTATTAATGCACTATATCGATCATGAGCGAGTTCATACTCCGGGTTCATTTTCGGATAGCTGTGACCACAACCTTTTTTGAGAGCTGAATCCGCGCCTGAACAGCTTCCCTGTAGCACGAGTCAGCGTTAGCGATCGACGCAACGTCGCGGAGCTGTCAAAGTGACATTATTATGAGGTGTTTGACATTAGGAACGTTTGACAGCTCTTGCAACTGTCAAACGTCTATGGAATTTCACGTTTCTAAGAGAGCGTTCACGCTAATTTTGTCAATGAATCTCGGTCTAAGCTCTCTGTCTTGTATCTGAATTTCAGCTTTAAGAGTGAAAACCTCGACTGGTGATCTTATCAAGCGGAGAAAAAAGTTATACTATGTTTTTTACTATGTAGGTGAAACTTGAACGAACTTGACGTTTTTATGAGAGAATGGTCTGAGTCTGCGCAGAATAGAGATGAGTGGAAGGGTTGGGGGGAGGCCTTTGCCCAGCAGTGGGACATTGCAGGCTATTAATAAAAATGTTGGTGAAAATCGTGGCAAGGTGTCACTCTTATGCTATGTAGCATATGAGTGTCAGTTGCGTTTAGGTTTAGACTTGGCTTGGCTGCCACTACAGAATCAGACCTAATGTAGTGTTTCCATGTTGCGGCTCACATGAAAACACTACTTTATTTCAAAATTGAAATAAAGTGGAATTAGATAAACATGACATCAATCGTAGGGACATTGTTATTCCTTCTTGGTAAAAAAGCATTAGATACCCACCGAGGTTTTCACTCTGGCGACACTATGTGTAATAGATGTTATATAGTATACCTATTTTTAAAAATATACCACATACTCATGACTGTAAAATAGAGAATGAAGTTACTAGATCGACGGTTTGCATGAAGCGTCCTTAAACTTAGACGATGTCTACGATGTGTTAATTCTACGGTAAATACTTTGCATCTTTTTATATATTTCAATATTCTAAAGAGATTTCATTGTGGTGTTTGAGGATTGCAAACCGAACGTAACTCGTGTTAGTGCGAGCAAAAATAAAATTATATGTACGGACAACAGCAGATCAATGGTAACACTTGCAGTATTTTAAATCTTACGACGCAGGTAATATGAACGGTCTAAAGTCTTACACTTAATCTGCTGTTAGCTGTACGGCTTTTTTGGGTGTAATGGAAAGAGTATCTATATAGTAAACCGAAAGGGCGGTGTTTAGTATCGATAACTGAACAACTTTAGTTCTAAGTCTCTTCGATTTTCGCGAATTTTTTTTTTCTTTTCAAAACGCTCGATCGATTTGTATGAGACACTAATTTATTTTTATTTTGTTCAATTATCGATACTGAACTCCTTTCGGATTACAATACTATTCCCTTATAAAGTGAATGAGGGGCTTTCAAAGTAACATTTTAAAGGAAAAAACACTAGGTTTTAGGAAGTCACAAAAATACACAGGGAGACCATGAAATAAATTGCTCAGCTGAATACTTTTTTTGGTTTGAGTAATTTTAAACAATACAATTTAATTAATAAACAAGGTTAGCCCGTGCATTGATGCTCTTTAATTTTGAGGTGCGAAGTCGAGAAATCAGTGCCATCTACCCGAGCTAGCGGTACTATTTTTGTTTCTTAAATGTCACTTTGATAACCCCTCATTGTGTAGTCAGAATTTGATTCCACCATAGTCGGCAATGTAAGCCTCACTTTCAGTTCGCTGAGCCAACGGTGTTATAAAACTTATACAACTACAATTTGCTACCAAATCAACGAAATATAGTCTAGAATCGTAGAAAAATATTATTTATTTAATTGTATGAAAATATCGATTAGCGATAAGTAGTTGGCGCCAACGTCACTTTGACTTACTTGAATATGGAAGACATTGGCCGCGTTTCCACTTGCAAGTAAACTCGCGCAAGTATTGAAATATCGTTTACTGCAAGTGGAAACACGGCGTAATTCATGGAAGATAATTTGAAATTGCAGTAGCTCAGAATAGAGCCACGGAACGACGAGGTCACATGGGTTTAAAGTCTCTATTTGAAACAAATAATGTACACTCTGTACTTAAATAACTATCAGTTCTCAAACTAGGTTAACCTGTATTTTGAGAACCAGTTCCCCGGTTATATACAGCTTATAGCTCCAGCCCGAATTAGTGTTTTACCCCATAAATATGTGTTTAATATTTAAAATACAAAGAGTGTTTTACGTGACTAATATACACTTTAGAATTCGATTTGGTAGTCAAATTGCGTAGTGCAGGTAGTAGTTAAGCAGTAACTTTGCATGGATGAGGAAAAACAAGGAACCGCCTACTTTAAGAAATTCTATGTCAACGTAGAAATGGACCCCGTAGAAATGGTATCGTAAATGTAATAATAATAATAAATGTTGATTAGATACAGTACTATCATGTAGCGTGTGGTGTGCGTGGGGCTTTAGTTTAATACGATGTGGTGTGGTGTGAAATTACTTAAAACTCTGAGGGTCAATGTACCTATACAGGAAATCATTGTGCGGTACAAAATACGCCCCGATCAATTACCCGGCCGACAATCTAAGACATATGTGTAATACGTCAATCCGCATTGTTTCCGCGTAGTGGATCATGGCCCGAGCTATAATACGATACTCTCATTACAATATTTAAATTCATAATTCACGTTTCGTGGAAGATTCACTTCTTTTGCTTACTGTATTACACGTAGCGAGAAGTTACTATAGAGAGACTCCACGTAGTGAGAGTAGACGGAACGAGAGTTGCGGTAATGGGAACGCGACGCTGCGAGAGTTGACGTTGAGAGAATGCGATGCTCCGGGAATGATTCACGCGTAGTCGGTAACGAATTTTTTTATTTGTACATTTTTGCCTGAAAAATTAAGGTTTATTTTGTTTTATTTTTTGCATTAATGTCGTGTACTTACCTATAATATGAAATATTATCGTTATCACCCCTGAGTCGCTCGTCGTTGATCAAAACCACACTCTGCAAATAGAAGTAGACACGCGTGCTTCATTCAGCATAGCTTACCGTAGGAAGAATTGATGATGATGATCAAAGTTATTATATTTCATAGATACATTTATCTCCAGAGTTTTGTTAAGTACATTTCTGACGCACACAAAACGGTCGGATTCTGTTTTATTTACGGCTGCGAAATTATGCAAGGACAAGTACTCTTAAACTGTAAAACAAGCAGTGATTTAATTAGACGCATGACGTCATTGATAACTTGCGTATTACCGGATGGTAGGGTACAATTCCCAGGCAAAAATATTGCAAGGGCAGTGAAGTTGATTTTTGACAACCATTGCTGGGTCTGTGCATAAGTTATAAAGTTACTAAATAAACTATAGTATGACCGTCTAAGTCAGTCTTCGCCTGCGCGGTACAGGGACGCGGGGGTATGACGACAACGGGGACCGAGAGAGGTGCGGGCGGCAGGCGCATTTCTGTTACAATACATTTCTGTTCGCGCGCCCGCCCCCGCACCTCTCTCGGTCCCCGTTGTCGTCCTACCCGCGCAGGCGAAGACTGATTTAGACGGTCATACTATAGCTATGGGTAATGAATTATTTTCATTGCCATTACCTGTTATTGACAAGTCTGCTGTTTATTTATTCTTGATACCCTGAATGTACTGGCGGACTTAATTTGCGGCAAGGCTTAAGATGCGGCATTCTCAATCAATCTTTACTTGTGTGTAATATGTTAGTTTTCTTCAAAAAATCAAGAGCAAGAAAAAACTGTTCGGAACTTTCTTTAGGTACTTATATTACCTATTTTATAATTATAACCCATTTCGTATATAAAACAGAATTTGGCCATATGATAGCTGTGAGTTAGGTATAGTTAGAGAAACGAAACGGTCTTTAGACCGGATGAAACAGGGATGAGTCCACGCACATCACCACGTTATTTAGTTGGCAATTTTAAGACGAATTCAATTATAATGTATATTTAGGTTGGAACTGCACGATGCCCGGTTCCATTTGCGTCTCCATACAAAGCGGCCCGGCTTGTTTTGTATGGAGCCGGAGATACAAGCAGACGCCGTGCAGTCCCAGCCTTACATATGGACTGGTTGTAGAGACAAGCTTTTGTTCTTTTTTATAATAAAAACGAAATACCATATTTAACTGGTTTTCTTTAAGTTTTTAAAGCATCGATTCCACTAGGCAACAATTGACGAGCAACACGTGACGATCAGCAACGTTACATGCTTTCCCACTTCACAATTAAATGTCGTATTTATCAAAATATTTGACGTATTTTCCCTAGACTTTCTCCAGGATTCCTGCATGCCTCAAACTCGCTAAATATATGAACTCGCAGTCGCGTTCAGGCCACTAGATGAAATTAACGAAAACGAGAATGCGTCAGGTATATAACCCGTGAAAACTGCATACATTTTGCTCGGGTTAAGTCGCTAACTCTAGAGTTATCTTATATTGCAAGTGGAGGTAAACATATTTGAGACATTAGGCTGCGTTTCCACCTGCAAGAAAACTTCAAGAAATGTCCGACAGCAGCCAGCTTGCAGTGTAAATACCGTAGCAAGTGCTGTCGCGACAGCTTGCTTAGCACTTCCTGCGAGTAGTTGCAGGAAACTTGCAGTGTAAACGGTATTGCAAGGAATTCTTGCGAGACTTGCGCGAGTTTACTTGCAGGTGGAAACGCGGCCTTACGCTTAGCTATTAACAGGTATGTAAAGCTTTCTCACAGGCCAGACCAGGCCGACAGGTCGTGGAAACAGTGCATCCGATGTGGCCTGTTGGCGCCCGTCCGATCCGTCGAAGTCAGTAAGTTCAAAGTCGCGGCGAGGCGCGACTAAAATAGCGGGCCGTGGGATCCCAGCTTTAGGTATGAAATGAATAAAATACAAAATTATTCTCAGTACATAATTTATTTAATGGATATGTACAAAGACAAAAGATTTTAGGACAAATAAAAATTTGGCAATAAATTTCAACAATAGCGTTATAAAGTGACGCATAAGCCCGGCAAAATTAACAACAATTAAAATTCACTTAAACATATGTAGTTCGGATTTACCGATAGGGTGATATCTAAACATTGGTAACAATTCTGATTTTCTATTCTGTAATTTACCTAAAACTAAATTTGGGAGGCCTAAAACGCTGTCATTCTATTTTACTAAAGTTAGGAAAGCAGCTACTTTTAGGCACCTAGTTTAGTTCAAAGTAAAATCAAAATTAAATCAGAATCGGTACCATTAGGGAGTAGCCACTGTAAAAAATCTCGATACTGTTTTTTTACTAATTTGTGTTAATATTGATACTATTTACGTAAAATAAGATTTTTTTCGTATAATTGAGACAGTGGAAGCTATTAGATATTGAGACGAACATTCCCATCATGAGCCTGTTGGAAAAATAATTTATGCGAAAAAACTTTTAAAATTGCTTATTTTAAATCGGCGGTTCAACAACTGTCAAAGATAACCACCGTATAGGGTTTTCAAGAATTGTTTAAGTATTTTATACTGTTCCAAGATTTTTATACAGTGGCAACCATAATTTCCAAAAACAATTTCCTCAGACAAAATCTAAAATGATTTATTTAAAATCGTTTCACAAACGTATCCTTAAAAATTAAATAATAACATCGTTACTAAACCTAGGCAATAAATTAATCGATAAAACATATTTTTGACGGTAAAATGTGAGCCGCAACAATTTTAATATCATATTGATATAACTTCTTAAAAGAAATCTTCATTCAACTTATTCATCAAGAAGTTTAAAATACTATTCTGAAGATTCAATACGAAACACGAATTGAAAACAAGAAAGCTTAGGACATATATTGACCTGCGAGATTTTTAGGGAACCTATTTAGAGAAATACTTTCCCTAATGGTAGCCACACACGTAGCGATTTACTTGCGCAAGTATACTTGTGCAAGTCTAAACATTTGCGCAAATATCTTCCAACACTCGTCATACTTGTGCAGACCTAAGATTGCGTAAGTTTACTTGAACGTGTGTGGCCGGATAAGTTACACAGTTTGGTACTTGTTTAAGAATAAACCAAAAATATGGAGCGATAATTAATAAGTATTCTAAGCTTCAATTCGGTTAGAGATGCAATCTCCAGAATACTGTTTTTTCTTATTCACAAATAACTGTTGTTCAATTACATTAGCAAACAGTTATTCATGAATAGCAAACATTAAATTTAAATTAGAGTACTTAATAAATAAATTGCATGTATCACACAATCATAATATTCCTAATATACAGTAGCTTCTACCAGCAAAAGTTCTACAATTAGGTACTAATTATTGCTGAAAAATTTCAACTACATTTATTCATACCACCGAAAGAAAGGCTAGTGCGTATTGTCGGGGGGAAAACTCTACGGCGCGTATCCATAAAGTGATTTAAAGTTACTCCACCGTTTAGACCCTCTGTCTATTATAGCGATAACACCCTATACTTACTAGTATTCAGTAAGACGGACAATGGCCGACTGTATCATAGATTTGTCCCCCCGACTGTACATCTAAGACAAAACAATACGAGTAAGATGGAAGACGCTCCTAAATACAGCAAAAATGTATGTATTTCATTTTTATAGCATAAATTATATTACTATAATATCACTTACGACCTACATCTATGCGTAACATAGTTATTTATTATATTAATCATTATCGTAAATACATTAATTACTTGAATTATTTCAATTTGCTTTTCTATAGGGTAATGTAATTTTTCAACGTTTGGCACACAGCTAGGTAGCGACCTTTCCTTTGCCTATAGACAATGAAAGTTAAAAAAAAACAGATAACAAAGAATCCATCATCTATGATAAGATATATTCTAAAATATTATATTTCACCCATTTTCCGACCACATTCCGCGATTATTAATAAACCTAAGGACCTCTTCATACTGGCACACTAAATGAGGTATAATAAAATCACAGACGGACGTGCTATTTCTTTTGACGTTTTATTTAGTCATTAGTAGGGTTGCCATCTACAAGTCCTTACCGGGAGTTCCTAAATATAGATGTCTCTTAGGGAGGTACACTATGATTTATGTCAATTTATGTCAAGTCAAAACTACGTATTGTATGTTGCCACAGATTTCAATTAAAAGCCTAGCAATTTCATTATTTTGAAGAACAAAAGGGGTGGTTAGCTTGTATAATTTTCTGTAGAAACTGGACATTACGAAGTCTTATGTAGCAATAAACATTTTGATTTGATTTGAAATTACAAGGGGGCACTTCGATTTTGTCAATCCGAATCGTGCCGACCGAGCGTCTATTTCTCCAAATATGCACCTTTTGCGTTTTAATTCAACATTTTGAATCTAAGGACATATTCTATTGTGCCTGTTAATGCGGACCAGAATATGTGTATAATTATACGCTTAATAACCCGATAGAGGCCAGTCTGAAGCGATTCTTAAATCCTACAAACCCAACCCACACCATTACTATGTTAAACAGTGAGCAAAAAAGATATACATGTCACCTTAGACCGATGCGAAGCATTACTTAATATCTATAGGTAAACAATTATTTTAATGCGCTATTTTACACGCAAAAACAGACAAGACAATAAATAAATAAACACATCAAAACAAAAATATTATTTTCCTAGATAGGGACAAAGTAAACGTTATTTCCCGAGATTTACTACGTAATAAATAATATTGCTTCATCACAAGTCAGTCATTGCATCAGTCGATTGTTTCTTTCTACACATCGTTACGGCGCTCAAAAGTGCACCTACCAAGTTTCCTCCTTACTTAAGAATTCATGGTGTCCCTTCAATTGATTAGCTTTACCCGAAAGTCTCGATACATTTTTTATTACAAATTCATCCAATTATTGCAGAATTCACCAAGTTATTAAGTCCAGTGAGTTATACATAGCTGATGTATCTTCGAAGGTAAGGTATGGATTCGAATCACTTAGTAGGCTGTACCTGAGAGAAAATCAGAGGAGGCTTCCTTAATTAAGTCTACTCAACATTCTACCTATATTAGCCAAAATTTCCGACTATATTTTCACAAACAATTTGTTTACAAGACCGTCTCGTTAATCTATGATATTTTAATCTGGTAGCACGCTACGCGCGGTTATAAAAACGTTCGTTTGAAGACACCTTAATATAAGCGTATAAAATGTCTCAAAAATCTTAATACGAAACGAGATGGATAACAAAATACCTATATACGCAAAACATTTTAATTTTATGGTTGTTAGTAGACTATTAGGAAGTAGCTAAAATCACTATTTGCTTAAGAATATTTCCCCTAATTGATAGGCTAATGCCTTTACTTGCTAAACGCTTGCCCGTGACGGGATTGATAAATATTTGATCTATATTAGGTACAATCCGAGGTTTTAAGATTACCGTCACAGATTTGCTTTAATTTAAACCTTAACTACATACACTCTCAATTTGGACATTAAGGGAAAACTAAAATGAACTTTGAAGAATAGTTTTCTGAACACAATACGTGTTTTTCTCCTTAATGTCCAAATTAATGATGTATAATAAATATGTTTTATAGAATAAGCCGTAGGCGAGTGTAGATGTAGATCACTTGGTATATGAACACAAAATTACGGTAAGCTTACGCTTTATAATAAACACTATACTTTACCTACTTCGAAAGTTTTAGATAAATATACACTATAGTCCTGTATATTACAGGTTTGTATATGTTATTTCAGATCACATACATAAATATTTTGTATATTTTAAACACTATATTGCTCAGTTTAGAATCGAATAAGTTATATAATTTAATTTATTATTATTTAATCATTGTCAAGAGTTATACGAAATTACTTATGCTATTAATTATAATAATTCTGCTAAAAATAAAAGTTACAACCGCAGAGGAAGCGAAATAAATATACACTTTTAACATAATTTAACTTAAATTAAACCTATCGCGTACCAGATTTCCGTCGCATACATGAAAAATAACAAATACTCTACACTGGCAACACTCGGCATTAACTAATTAAAAAAAATATTCAAATCGACGGAAAAATGGTAACTTTAATATATTTTTTTAATTATTAGAATAATAATTACTTTCTTAATATTATTATGAATGATTGACTAATTCAGTAACCGGTTAAATCTAAATGCAATCAGGGAGTAACTATCTATTTTCCTTTTGTAAATAATTATTCAATACTAAATAGTATCACAACTATCACTATGTATTTCACTACAATATTTTAATGTGTTTATTTCCAGTAAAGCTGGATATACTTTCGAACATGAAAATGAACGGTAGTCTTAACTATTGAGTGAACGGTTTTGTCAGATTACCAAAATAATATTAAAAGGAATTCGGCAAATGTTTATCATCATCATCATCATCAGTCTATTTATATTGCCCCACTGCTCGGGCACAGACCTTCCCTTACATCGAGGGAGCTCGGGCCATAATCCACCACGCGGGCCCAGTGCGGGTTTAATTGCCAAATGTTTATATTCACTTGTAAATCAAAAACATGTATTTTTGAAGATAATTTAAAGTCTAATCTGCCCACAGAAAAAAATTTAAAGGCTGCAGTAATTTGACTGAAATACGTCGAAAATTTAAGAGGGCATTTTTTCAGATGAAAATGACACGAGCGATCACCCACTCAGGTACAGACCTCGCAACGTTGCTTAACGTGTAAGATCGTTGTCAACACGTATTAGCAACTGGACTACGGTATTGTGGTCTTATATTGTCCGGTTGTCAAGTTGCGTCGCGTCGGTTAATTGACCGATGAAACTGCAACGTGCGTTGCACACAGTTTTCTTTTGACATTGAGGGAACGATAACCGATATTTATAGTCACTCTTTGAGTACGAGCCGAGTTTGAGTTCGATCTTACAACTGTCAGGCGAGTTCACTTGAATCTCATGCTCAAAACTGTCTAATAATATCAGCCTTAGATGATTTGAACATTGTTGTAAGTAATTTCAAACATTATGCAATTGTTAATAAGAATATATAGTTATTTGTATTATATTCTTATCTGTTCACTAATTTAGTTATATTAATTTGGTATTCTGACCACACCAATTTTCCCTAATTTAATTTATGTAGCATGATATTTGAATAATTTAATAGAAAAGACATTTTGTATTTCGAAAATTGTTACAAATAATGGATTGTCTTTACAGGACTAGAGTATGGTAAACATTTTTGTCTATAATAATTGCGACAATAGACATAAATATAATAATTATAAATGATTTGTTCCACGAACTTATTACCTCTGTTTTACAGGGCTTAGCCCTATTGAAGCCAACGATTTTTCTTTTCACAAGATAACTTAGAAAAACAATATTAATTTTAGAATAGTACCAATCAATTTCAAACAAAGTAGTTTCAAAACAACTGTCCAAAAATCATTCTTTCTATTTACAACAATTTATACTTTCAAATATGTACAATCAATTAAAAATTAAATCGAAACTCGTAAGTGATAGGGTCTTTGTCGCTAACTAAATCGTTTTGTAGATATTTCGTATTCAGTAGAAGGTAGAAGTTTAACAGTTTGTTTGATAGAGGGAAGTGGTGACATTTGCCGACATTTTGTACACTTTGGCTGTGGACCTATTAGGCAAATAAAGTTTTACGACTGTTAGCCTCTCAGATGGAGCGTTCTACAATGCGTACTGTATGCAGTTTGCGTCGTTTCGCTTACCGACTCATTCAGTCAGCGGCCGATTGGCAGTAATTTTAAAAAAAGTCAAGGTTTTTTTCACCACAATAGATGGCGTTAGCTATAGCTAACGTCAAATTCTTTTGAAGTGTCAAAAATGTCATTGATTTTTTAAAAGTTATTCTGGCATGGCCCAATGCCATCGGCAAAAATGTCTTTGAATTCTATTCTATTGAATTTTATAACCTATTGTGTAGTACTCCGGTCAAATAATGACCTTCAAATATTGGGAAATTGAAGAGATTATTCACTTTCAACTTTTTGTTTCATCCTTGTGCTGCCATCTAGTTTCAAAGAAGGGTTCTAACTCTCGAGTTAGATAGCAAATAGTCAGCCGCCAAATATTTGCCTAATAGGTCCATAGTCTAGTGACGTTCCAGTAATGTTGATTTCGGAAATGGGAAAGTGAAGAATCCATTGCAGTGGCATTTACAGGCTTGCGTCCATCCTGATAACTGTATAGTCAAGACCTTGCCGAAGCTCCCAATCAGAACGTATCTCACTACACACTATGGCGAAAACGACACATCAATATTTATGGTGAATTTAGAATTATCAGCACAAATCTGTGTTCACAATTTCAGCGTTTTTTGAGTTTAGGTGAATTCATCTGTAATGGTGGCATCAGAAACGTACGAAACGTTGAAATTGCCACAATATTGGTGATAATTTTTGCTACTACTCACATGACATCAAGATTGGATTGGTTAATTAATACCAAGCCATGCGGTTCTGGCAAAGTTACAGTAGCAAATGGTGACTTGCAGAATAAATTCCACCAAGAAATAACTTGCTTTTAACTTAAATTATACAACTATTTTTGCTGATAATTCCGACCACACCCTACGGATCGTGATCAGTAATATTTTTTTTCTCGTGTGGTCTAGTGACCAAATCTGTCCGAGTTATTCAGGCCGTCTGCCAAGCGACAGCAACCGGGACCAACTGATTTACGTAGCACGGAGGGGCTCGGATGAAAATGTCACTGTTGTGCATTGATATCCTTTAAACAACTAGATACACAAAGGTCTTACTAAAACAATTTAAAAAACGTCCAAATAATGTCCAATAAAGCAAATGAGGGTCCATTCATCCTTTTGGACCTTCTTTGCACTCGGACATTTTTAGAAGGCAGACTGTATCTAGTTGTTTATAGGCGATCAATGCTGTTGTGTGAAAGTGTCATACCGGTCCTAACCTCGTCCAACGTTGTTTAACTTGTACAATCCTTTTTTACATGGATGTCAAAGCACATCAAGAGTATCACTTTGGACCATACTAATCATCTGCGTCGTAAGACTTAAAATCATATTGCAAGTTTTACCATTGATCTGCTGTTGACTGTACTTGCAACTGGACTACGACCACTCTCATACGCGATAAATATTGATGTGTAGCGCCCGCCTATGCAACGCCTATCACCCCCTCCTCTTTCCCCTCTCATCATCCTCTCTCCCTCTACCATCCCGCCTACCTGCCACAGCGCTAGCTCGGCGCGGGCTCCGACGGCACGCCTGCGAGATTGAGCAGCGCCTCTGCCGTGCGTCGCTCCTCGCAGCCGCCGCTGTATGAATGCTCGTCGCGGGCGCAACGAGATATCACCAGATGAGCCGCGGGCGGCAACTGGGGAACATTGAAACATATTTATTATTATTTATCAGCCTGTGTTGGCCCATAGCTAGGGAAATGTCTCCTCTCAACCCTTCCACTCATCTCTGTTCTGTGCAAACTCTCTTAAAACATATTTGATTTTTTAATATTACATCAACACACAAAAATGATGAAGGTTAATTGACAATCGATTCTAACACCAGAGTTTATTTAGTTAAAGTCAGATTGTGGTCTTGCTTCATACTTTTTGAGGAAACGGTGTCATAGTGTATGCTTCTTTATGGCAAACTATAATAAACTTTTCTAGTTCAATTGTGATTTCATTCCTTCAGGGGGTCGGGGTAGTACCCACCTGATCCACCATAGTAGCTCCCTGGTCCAACACAGAACCCGCCTGTGACGTATGGTCCAACACAGTACCCGCCAGTGGCGTATGGTCCAACACAATACCCACCCTATCCAACACAGTACCCACCTGGTCCAACACGGCAGGGCCGTACTTCATGGCGAGCACCGTGGCCGCAGCCAGGTACTCGTCCGCGCCTGGCTCCGGCCGCGCCACGTCCCCGGCCAGCCGCCGCGCCAGGAATGGGAACAGCTGCGGGTCCGGAGCGTTCTTTGCGGGTGGCGTGGTGTCCGGGGGCGCTGGTGGTATCGGTTGTCGACCAAACGCCTTGAAGGAAAGCTAAAATTAATGGTAGTATTTGTATTGGAACGTATTTTTCTATTTACTTGTGGAAACAAATACAGTTTATTAAATAGAAAACATGGATGTGATTTTGATCAAATAAAGTCGCTAATTACGAAGCAATGTAGGTAATTTCGACAAAAAATAATGTATAGAGAAACGGCCCTAATATTTAAATTTTCAATGAAATTTACAAAGGTAACGATTTTGGCGTGCGTTTTATTTAATTTGACATATCAGATTTATTTCAAATTTAAAATACGCAGGCTAGAATACGATTCTTCCTTTTCTTTTCGTAATAACTCTAAATTAAATAGACTGTTGTAGCTTAGCGCATCGTGTAACGATAGTGTGACAGTTACGTTTAGGATTAGACTGAGTAGCTACTACAAAATCACATTATATTCGAGCTTACCTGTAGTAACGTAGAGCGATGTTGAGGATCTACCGTCCAGAGCGACCCCTTGCCAATGCCCGGTGTCGCGGCTACCTGCTAGACAGTACCGGATAATGAGACAACACAATAATACAGCGCGACAAGGATCTTTTGGCACGTGGATGACATTGAAAGGGGGCGCTGTTCGCTACGAAAGGTGACGTTTTACGCGATGGCGGTGTTAGTTCCGATTTTTGCCACGTGCCAAAAGATCCTTGTCGATCTGTACGACTTTAATCGTTTTAGTTTATTGATTAGACAGCTTGACATTTGCCAATTTCACGTTACAGAGTATTTAATATATTAATTTATCGTCTTCTTTCTTCCTCCATGGGTGGAAGCACCTAAACCCTGGACGAAGCAACTCTAGTTCACTCCCGAGCTCTGCAGTGAGACCCTTCAATCTAGATCGAAACTGCAGATCTTGCATCTAATTATTGGAAAACTCCAACACTGGTCACACAACTGCGGTCAAATAATGTCCCCTAAATATTGGAAAACTGAGAAGAGCCATATTATCTCATTATGACGTTTTTGTTATGAAACAAAAACGAGTGTGAACGCGTGCTGCCATGAATTCTAAAAGAAAACGGCTCAATTAGCGGTCGGACAAAAAACACCACTAACCTTATGGAAGCACTTATTCAAGGAGAGGTTATGCCGAACACTGTTCTTCCATCCTTGTGGCGCGTGCCTGAAGTATGGGAAATGTCTGATGATCCACGCGTAGATCTCTTTCACTGGCAGGGCATGCGTAGGCGCAGCTTCGATCGCCATGAAGATGAGACAGGAGAAGGAGTAGGGGGGCTTGGTGTGTGCCGTCACCGCTGGAGGGGAGGGGGGAGCCTTGCACGGGGTGTGGGGAGGGGAGTTCACGCGGGCCATGGGGGGAGGAGTTTGGGGTGGCTCTGACTGTAAAGAAAGTTTTCATAATTAATATCCTCCACTATTAAGATACCAAATCAATATATAAAGTATATTTTCCGGATCCAAAGTATTGTTAGACTATGATAGCAGTAAACATTTATTTTAGTAATTTTCTATAATATTTTTAAATTTTGCGCGGTTCGATATTACCAAATTTTGGACTCTATACAACATTTTCTTTAGATTTGGTGAATTTAATTATGTGTGTAGAAGTTCAATGCTAAAATTACGATCAAAAGAATATTATAAACTTATTTCGACATTGGCTATAGGCTTATAAATATATAAGTTAGGTTATCTTGTTTAACAAGTCGTGCTATTGAAGTACACTAGCACCCACACTAGGATTCCCTGTGTTGTGGGAGCTAGTTGACATTATGTCACAGAAATGATTAAATTTTGAAGCTGGAGCGATATAGGCAGATAATTTAATTTAAAAGTTATAGTAAATTACCACAAATAAACACGCGTTGAACACGTATCTAAAGTACTTATACTCACTTTTATAATGACATGGTGGCCGTTCATCCTCGAGTCTTCCATGTCGCCTTTAGTTAGATTTATACCTGAAAAATATTAGTGTTGAGGTGCGTATCTGTGGCTATTACGGTTCTCATAGTGAATGATATGGTGTGCGTGAAAGGGACAGTGCTATCGCATTAGCGCTGTCTCTGTTCAACGCACGTACCATCTCATGATATGGTTTAGACGCAGAAGGCCCAATTTTTTAAATGGCAACAGCGCAAAAGGACTTATCAAAATACCTAATTCTCTTGAAGCTCTAAATCTCCAAATGGCAACAGCGTAAAAGAACTAGCTGTTCGCAAAAGATCTAATTCCCTGCATGACTAATTCTATGAAGGCTTAATTCTACAAAATACCTAATTCTCATTGCAAATTGTTTGCTATTAAAAATAAATTATTTCGTCTTTACGAAAGAATTTATTTTTATTATGGTATGAATTTATAATATTTAATCTAATCACTGCGTTATCTAACATTTCATGGTTTTGAGAACGGCAGGTCTCTTCTGGTAGGTCTCCGGTTAACATCATATCATATTTTGAAATATTGCACACTATTAATACATGACCAGCGACCGCTGTACATCCCAAAGCACATCAAGTGTAACAATTTAGACCGTTCGTATTATCTGCGCTAAGAGTTGAAATCGTACTTCAAGAGTTACCATTGATCAGCTGTCGTTCGTACCTCTGAGTAAATTCCTATCCTGCAGCCAGCTGAGGCTGGTGAGGTCGTCGTCGTGGTCGGCCGGGGGCAGGTTGCCTGCGTTGCCGCCGCACGCCACTCTGCTAAACAAACAGGTGGGCGCTCAGAGCATGGACATCGATGGGCATGCCTACAACCGTAAGGCGATTAACACACGCACCACGCAGCTTAGCGCGTGAATGCGTGTTCTAACGTTGCTTGTAAGTATCTCCGTTTGTATAGAAAACACGCGCAGTCCAATAAACAGAAAATGCAGCCACGCGCGTTCATGCAAATAACGCGCCTACAAGCGGAGAAACATGCACCTCCGCGCGGAGGTGCGGGGCGAGAAGCAAGGTATGGCATACCGAGTCCCGCAGTGCCATGCGTGATTTTGGAAGCTTCGAATGAAATGAGTCAGAGCCGCCGTGAATCCACAAAACGCAACTACGCGCGTGAGTGCGTAGAAAACCCGCACAATGATGCAGATCTGCACTCCCGCAAGTACGCGCGTAGACACGCAACATGCTGCGGGGCAGTGTGATAATCGCCTAATAGACATTTTTACTGAATAAAAAATTTCATCAAAATCGGTTCACTAGTTCAGAGTCTAATGTGACATTGTGTTGCGGTGTGCAAACAAATGATAAGAGCTCGGTGGCGCAGTGGGTCAATGGATAGGGAGGTCCCAGGTTCGATTCCCAGCCAGGGCAGACATGTACCAATTTATTTATTTATTTATTGTTGAAATGGGAATGGGTATTCTGTCACTGTCACACAATAGGGTAACGCTGTAGGGAAAATACCGTCTTTGGCTGTTTGAACTTAGTAAAACACTGATTGTATGTTTGGCCATTATTATCTGACGGTAAGTCATAATCTGTGTGCCATAATAAATGCCTATCAAAACTAACCAGTCATGATAAATCATTTATCTAGCACACTTGTCTACCCACTAACCTAGCGATTTGATAAGAGTCACTATCAACACTGAAATTCTAAACCTTCAGTTTTTGGCAGTGATTGATGATGATCTTAATTTTGAGTGGAAATATCAATTTATACAAAAATATTGCAAAATTGCAAACTAGGTCGATTAAACATCACGGCGTCGTAGAGTTTTTCTCTTATCCCACTAATAGTATAAACGAAATAAATTAAACAACAATAAAACCCGACTGCCAAAAAATTAGGCCGCTTTGATTAAATTTTTATAGCCTATGTCACTTCTACAATCAAGACGAATCTAACGACAGCTCATATGTTAAAATCCATCAAGCCGTTTAGGCTGTAGGGCGTGCCAAAGAATTAGGCACACTAACACTAGTAAAACATAACCCTCCTTCTTGCGCAGTCGGGTAAAAACAGCCTTATATTGTCGTACAAAAATATTCTCAAATTATTAAATTGCTAGAATTTATGTTTTAAGTTGAATTAAATATCAATTTGTAACTAGGTATGTACACTCCATTGGGGCGGTTCCTTACTTCATGTACACAACTAACATATTCGACGGCGGCTCTACACTTGTAGGCTTTCTTTCCGATGACGCAAGATTCGTATGTATTAGACTTCGCTTCATTCCCATCCGGTAGGTGGCGGGATAGTTAAGCAGTTCACATTACACTGTCTGGTGTAGGCATCCCCTGCGCCTTCTTTAAAAGGTGGGGGCCTTCTAAAGAAGGTGTAAGTAGATAGATAGACAGATACTCTTTATTATACAAAAGTATTACATTACAAAATAGATTGTTGTAAGACAACCCTTAGCAAAAGGAGATTGTTGTTATGCACAACAAACAATAGTAGCGCAGGGAATTCATACGCTACTCTGATAATTACAATCACTTGTACAGATGCAGTTTCTTTTAATAAGATAAAAAAACGGTACTCACGCTGGTTGCGGCGTCTCAATATCCGATTCCCCGGAAACGTCTTCTATATCGTCGAAGTTGTCTATGATCCGGCCGGAGACCTCTAGCCGTCGCAGCGAGCGGCCGCTGGACGCGACGTGCCGTGCGATCTGGCGAATCAGACGCCGCGGAAGGGGGAGCGATGCGCGCGCGCCGCGGGCGGGCGACCCGCAACGCTCGCCGCGCATTGGAGCCATCTGAATGCAAGAAAGGCTTTAATGATAAATGGAGAAAAAACTTCATCACGCCCGGGATTCGAATCAGGGACCTCGCCATTCCGTGGCACGCTCTATTCCAACAAAGTACCCAGGTCGTCGAATTCTTTCTCCATATTTTTCTTAGGGACGATATTACTTAGATATTATGTAAAGGTTTTACGAACGGGTAAACGTAGCGTTGGACGTTTCCCGACCAGATGGAGGGATGACCGTCGCAAGGTTGCTGGCAGAGACTGGATGCAAAGGGCCGAGAATCGGGTTGAGTGGCGTGCTTTGGGAGAGGCCTACATCCAGAAGTGAACTGGCTGATGATGATGTAAAGATTCAAGTGTCAAGGCCGCCTTTGTACAAAAGGTTTCCTTTTGAGAACTCTGTGGCACTGTGATCGGACTTCTGTTACGGAGGTTGGAGTTCGCCTCAGTTTATCTCTTTTTTTTCCAATAAAATTCTACAATAAATTTACCTAATGCTCTCAAAAACTGTAAAGGAAAACATCGTGAGGAAACCAGCCTGCATGCCTAAGAACAATAAAAAATCTAAGGCATGTGTAATCCGCCCTAAGCCAGCGTGGTGGATCTTTGCCCGAGCTCGATGTGAGGTCTTTGCGATAGCAGTGGGGTCTTAAAATAAACTGACGATGATGTTACGATAATGTGATGTAACTAAAACATAACAATCGTAAAAAGACGCATAGAATTTGAAAAGAAAACGCTATCTATTAGCAACGGTACAATCTGAAATAATATCGCCCGACGACGACCTTGGCATAGTAACTGCTGAAAGTATTCGACCACACAGCTGATTGTAGGCGCCTATCAAATTCGCGCACGCTATTATCGTCTGTAAGATAAGGGGGGAACGTCTGTAGCGGCGCCAACACTTTTAGTAAGCGCAGACGTGTGTTCGCGACTGTTCAGTCAGAGCGTCGTCTCGGTGACATCGTATGATTGTATCGACTGGTACAGACTTCGTAAAGACGACCGTTTCTATGGCGTTTTAACCCGATATGACTGACCCTGAATCTAGCCAAGGGGCATGGACTTTCGCTAATGTACACTAGTTTTAGAATGAAAAATATATAGGATTGACATTTCTTAACGAGAAAGCAAATGTCAACACCATACATATTTATTTATATTCTACTGGCGTTAACGAAAGTCAATACCACAGTCGAAAACGAGACAAGTAAACAGGGGGTCTCAATTTTCTCAACAACTACCTATAATGATCGTAAAATAATTTTAAAAATCGCGTATTTTCGAAAAAATATAAACCTTACTATTTACTACTGTAGACTTTTCTCTGTGTTAGACCGTACCTATTTGGTACAAAATGGGACATAAAAATTATCACCTACATAACCTACGAAAATATGTAAATTGAACAAAATATCTAAGTGATTTGAATAAACATTCATCATAGCTTGAAATGGCGTAGCTACGTACGTTTGTTTATCATCGCTAAACGCATTATTATTATCTTAAGAATAAACATCTACTTATTTATGTAAATTAAGTCAACAGTTATTTTTTTACTTAGGAATATACAGTTGACGGCATCATCAATAAAAATTCAAAGCCATTGCAATCTAGGGTATATTACCATCGCATAGAGTGCATGCATCTTATACTTGGTATGCTCGCTACTGTACAAGTATTATATTAGACTTTTTCAGGAATAGTGTAAGTGGAGATTCCAACATAAAGCACAGAATATATAATAGTCATAAAGCTACAACTTCACCTTAGTACCTATAGTGATAAGGAAAACTTGTCATAATAATGAACAGTAAGAATATTGATACAAAACAACACATAAATCTATATAGGGTATTGTGTTATAGTGTTTACACACATAATTTACTGCCATATAAATTATGACAAAGCTAATGAGGTCATAAGGTATGTAGTCAATATTAATTGGTAAGTTGATAATGTTCTATAGACACAATACAATAGTAGACAGATGTAGACTTTTAAATGTGTAGGGCCCTCCCTTTAATTGGACGCCTGTTAATAAAAATAATAGGCCATTATGAAGCAGCAATGTATAATTGTATATGCTGCTTCCTTGAAGCTTTCAAAACTGGACACTGGTAGTAATGTGCTAACAATTGCCATATCAAATATATATGCTGCTTTAGTACTTATAACAGTATTTCAGCAGGCTATAAATATTATGTTATAACAATTTGTTTATAAAATATCTAGGTACCTATCTGACCGAGCGGCCGCCGGCCGGTCGGACGCCCCAGATACCGCTGGAGGGACGAGGTCGAGAAGGACCTGCACCGACTGCACACACTTGGCGGGAGACGGTGCAGGACCGGCACGACTGGCGCGTTCTAGTTTCGGAGGTCAAGACCCACTTCGGGTCGCTGAGCCAGCGGAGTAAGTAAGTAAGGTACCTATCAGAATTTAATATTAAAAAATAGGACGAATAATTACAAGGATTATCTTTTTCATTTTGGAATTGCAAAGAAAGCCCTCCGTCTTAATCAATGGCTCCCTCACATCAGTCTGGCAGAGGGACAATGTCCACATTATGCTTCCAGCTATGTATAATCCTTCCCATAATTTATTGAATGATGCAACACAACTAAAATATTTAAGTGGCATGTCATCTTTAATAGGTGCGATAGTAGTATTATACTTTACTAGCATTTTTTATATTAAACTTTGAAATATTTCTCAACAAGTCATTTGTTAAGCCAACATGCTGTTATCATTGCGTTGATTGTATAAACTAAGATATAGTGAGGTATCACAGCACATACCTCAGTTTTGTACCAATGTCCCACTTATCATTTATATGAAGATTACACAACCTTGCTACCACGAATACGCATATTTAAATTAAATGTTGAAAAAATTGTAATAATTATGAAAAACAATTTGTAAATGACCTTTTGAGTTGAGTAATAATTTCCTGTTTGGATGATGATATGTAGACATTTAACCACAATACACAATAATTATAGCTTTTTGAATGGATACAACAGAGATAATATTTATACATAATCTTACAAGGTTCAGTGATTTAAAGCACAAATAGGTAAGGAAGCAACTACAACGAAACCAGCACAGTATTTCTGGGTGACAATTAAAATTAGAACTCCTTCAGGAAATGTTAACTGAAAACTAGGTCACTCAAAGGTCTAGGTGCTATTTATAGCCAACACTGCTTCAGGGTTCTAGCTCACAGCTATGCAACTATCCTTGAAATTTCAGCATCATGAAATGCTGAGTTTATTCTAGGATCCAGATTTAAATACTCACAAGGCTGAATTGAAGATCAAAGTCCAATAAGAGAAACTAAGTGGGATTATAGAGTATATTAGCCAGTAAATTTTAATGTTATGCTTTCGACGCCCAGGCAACGGAATAACACGCGAGGATGCCTAATGTGGTGTGATGTAACAGCTTCCATGTGTTTTTGTGTTCATTAGGTCAGTGGTGGCGTCAACAGCGTGTTGCTAGGAAACTGGGGTTGAGGCAGCGAGGCGACCGCGTGCGCGAATGCGTTGCTTGCGTCGTAGCACGACGTGGAAGCGCGCGCCGCGTGCACCCTAAATGCACGTGCTGGTCGCAACTTCCGAAGGGCCGTTACGTAACCAGGGACGGCCCACGGCACCAGACAACTCGCGGAGGACACTATCAACTTGGACTACACCCGTTCCATATTTAGAAGGAGCGCAGCCGAAAGCGAACAGACGTTTCGGATGCGTCTAGCGTCACATTTTTAGAACCGCATGTAAATGATACTCCACGCCTATGTGATCAAATGTATGGGGTTTTTGGTGTTTTTGTGGAAATCCAAAGTGCGCAATTGTGCTCATTAGTCGAGTCGATATAAATAAAAGGGCTAAAAAGGGATTCTCAAATAAACGAAAGGGCTGTCCCCTTAGAAGATACTAACCTTTATGTTGAAAAGTTTCTCAGATGCACAAATTATGAGCACAAAATAATAAACGGCATTACGCGAACTCAGGGCTCGAAATCATTGAAATAAAATCAACACTCAACAAACACCTCGACAAACAGCCAATCAAACCATAAACTGAAGAGCAACCTACATAAATAAACATATGATTTGATAACACGAATATTGTTTATGGTAGGCATAGGATATGTTTGGTCGGCCCGTTAGTAGGCATCTTTATGTTTTCTAGAATGTTGGTAGTACTGAAATGACGTTTCTATGATGTACCGATAGATGGCGGTGAATGGGAACAAGCAAGGTAGACTTTTACAAGTTTTCACATCATGACCGATAGATGGCAGTTACAATTTTACTATGAGAATTTGAATTATTTTTTGTAATTAAATTCCGAATAATTCTGATATGAGCAATGGTGGAAACAAAAAATCAAACTGTACATAGTAGTCATTGTTGAATGAAGGCTCAGTTATTTCTCTGAAGTAAAATTTAATGTAAGTAATGGTAGGAATATTATTTCAACTGCTGGCAACAACATCAGTAACCAAAAAGAAGAAAACACGTTAAACTTGACGTGGACTGTAGTAGATGGCCCACTTCGAAATAAATGTACAAAAGATTTAATTTATTTAGGTCCTAATAAGTGAATTAGATGATACAACAGAAGTCTAGATGTTAGTAATTTGAATCAACATGGCTTTATACTTGGTAAGTGCATACTTTCTCAGAAAACACGAGTACATTTTTGACATAATATTTCTCCGGAATCGGTAATGTCTTTCATTGATCTAGAAATTGAACTTTGTGTTATAATTTGCAGAAAATGTATGGAGTGTTAAGCGTGGTGCTGTTACCGTTACTTTTAAGTCAATATACGAACGCGGCGGCCGTAATTTCCATTGATTTGGGTTCGGAATGGATGAAGATCGGCATCGTGTCTCCTGGTGTTCCTATGGAGATTGTGTTGAACAAGGAGTCTAAGAGGAAGACTCCGGCCGTGGTCGCGTTCCGAGACGACGTGAGGACGTTCGGTGAGGACGCTGTCACAGTAGGCGTGAAATTTCCGAAGTTGTCCTACAAATTCCTACTGGATCTACTTGGGAAACCTTTTAATCATCCTCTCGTTCACAGCTATAGGTAAGTAACTACTATTCATGTAGTAATAACCTTAAAACGAGAAGATTTTTTCTGACTAACCTCGGTAGGATTTGTAAATGAATTTCAAATATACTTAATAAAATTCTCCAATGTATTTTATGTAACTCAATATAACTGCTCAAGACTATCAAATTATCACAAGGTAACACTTTGGTCAGTGTTTGTATGATGCAACATATGCGAAATCAAATACTAAGTTTTATTAGCATGTTTCATTTGTATGAATAAGTCGCTATATTTATGTGAATATAATATTCGTATTTATTTCATTCTATTCCTCTGAAAGCATGTTGGTATGGGTTTTTGTCGTTCGACAGCAATCATCAGGCCATATAATGGCCTGCCTGAATAACTCTGACAACAGATTTGGTCACTAAACCACATTAGAAGAAGATAATTAGTTATAGCGCCACATGCAATGATTTATTTGTTACTATTTCCAGACAGCTTTACCCGTACTACGATATAGTGTCATCTGAGCGAGGGACACCAGAATTTGTCCATGATGACAAGACCAAGTTCACACCTGAAGAGCTTGTCGCTCAAATCCTGGCTAAAGCGAAGGAGTTCGCGGAAATTAGTCATGGTGAGAATTGAAAATTGTAACTAAAGTAGGTGCTTACCTAGTATGTCATTCCTGCAGTTAACTGAAGTAGGTATGTGTGAGTTACCTGAATGAATAAGCACATGTTACTTACCAGTAATTAAGAAATGAGGGAGCCTGGAGTCCTAAGTTACAAGTTAACTCCTAGTTTAGGTACCAGTCTCTCCACAAGCAATTATTTGATTTAAGTGCAAAATTGTAAGATCTATCATATACATTATTGTTTGTGGTGAGACAATAAACATTATTTTATTTATTATTTATTTATTAGGTGAGTTATCGTCACACAAATTAGTGTTTTTTCAGCACACCCAAAACACTAAAGTCGTGTTTTTTTCTGATAGGTGTAATGTATATACTATCTATTTTACAGTGTGTTTTATTGTCTGTAACTGCCCCCTAATTGTGGATCTAACAGTGACAGCAAGCCCATTTCAATTTCAACCCATTGCTCGGTTGCTGTGACAATAATTTTTATGTTACTGTTGAAAGCCAGTAATGGAAAGGGGTTTCCTGTCGCTGTCAGTTCTACATCCACAATGAGACCGCCAATGGACCCTTGACGAATTTGTTAAATATCCCTGTCAGCAGGGAATCAGTAGGGATTTATACATTTACATAGAATATTTATGTATAAACAGAGTCTTAACGGTCCCGCGCATCTTTCAGGGCAACCAATAACCGAATGTGTGATAACGGTGCCCGGGTACTTCAACCAAGCCGAGCGTCGCGCAATGAAGGAGGCAGCGGCTCTAGCCGGCCTCAATGTGTTGCAGCTGATCAATGACTACACTGCTATCGCTATCAACTACGGGATATTTAGACGGAAGGTATGGTAGATTCATCATTTATTTCAGATTACAATGTCATTTTTACAGATCACACCTAGGACTATAAACGAATCTGAAGACTTGATGAGTGAAGATTGACTTTGGGTTCACAGCCTCCATTTCTTTCTTTAATACATAACTTACTGGTTACAGAACTAAAGTACCGAGTCAGTAGATACAGTTGTAATTGTAATATAAGATAACAATGGCACTTACTAAAAAGTCTGAATACTAAAAATACTAAAACTACCCAGGATTCTGAACAACTTTTGTTTGAAATGCAATTAAGGCCAGTGCGACACACCCGCGTCGCCGTTACTCAACTTGACTCACGGCGCGGCGGGACGCCAACGGCCACGCGACGAAATCGATCTAAAAAGGCTGCAACTTTCCGAATACTACTATTAATTCATCGAAACATTTCCAAAACACAGGAGATCAACGAGACAGCATGGCATGCGCTGTTCTTCGACATGGGCGCCGCGTCCACCAAGGCCGCGCTCGTGGAGTACAAGAATGTCAAGATCAAGGAGAAGGGATTCAAGGAGACTGTGCCACAGCTGCAGGTGCTTGGTGTCGGATATGACAGGTAGGTTTCTAGTGGAGTTTGTCTTTGAATTCACATTACTTACAACCGGAGTAGTACACTTATTGTGTACTACTCCGGTCAAATAATGACCCCTGAATATTGAGAAATTGCGAAGGGCTACAATATTTCACTTTCAAGTTTTTGTTTCATCCTTGTGCTGCCATCTATATCGGCTCTTACCGACATCAATGCACTCCTAGAATCAGCACATAAGTGTGACTTGTTTGCTGACGGTTGAGTGTAGTGAGAGAGTGTGCTAGATTGTGAGAAGAACTATAAATTGCATTCGTCTATTGTATAATTAATATTCTATCCTTTATGTACTTATGTTTTTTTAAATAATGTAATGAAGTATGACTGTCGTAGGACTAGGCCTTGGGGCAACTCGTAATTTTGGACAAAATTTGAAATAAATAAATAAATCTATTTTTAAAGATCGGTTCTAACAGAAAACAGCTAATCTATCGAATTGTCAGTCTAGGTTAATTAAATTAGAATAGCAGCCTTATGATTTGTTCGAATAACCCAATCTGACTGCAGAACCCTGGGCGGCCACGAGATGACGTTACGTCTTCGGGAGCATCTAATCAAGGCCTGGGAGGCAGGCGGCGGCGGCGACGTCAGGGCCTCGCCCCGCTCCATGGAGAAGCTGCTTAGGGAAGCTGAACGAGTGAAGATTGTACTGTCAGCTAATACCGAGCACTATGCCCAGATCGAGAGCTTGCTCGATGATAAGGATTTTAAGCAATTGGTGAGTCTTTAGGCTTTACTACCTTCGTATTAGCGGTACTAGATAAGTAATTATTTATTTACAACAAACTAATAACATATTTACATAAACAAACATTTTTTTTTATAAAAATGGAAAAATAAACACTTAAAAAAAATTTCTAAAAAAGTACCTACTAAGACGCGGTATTCCAGCTGTGAGTGGTCTCTACCAGTCACAGGTCTTTAGGCCGAGATTGAGAGATAATTTTCAGTGTGAGTTTAGTGTGACGTCTCCTTTTTGATGCTTTGAGCCGTTAGGGAATTATAAGACGTATCGAAAAATAAAGCAATGACTCCAACATTATATTTTGATAAAATCATACTCGCCCATTCCTACTGCCATAGTAAATGTATGGGAGCCGTAAAAGTATAATTTATGACATGGCATTTTAAACGCAATTCTGTTGATTATACGACGCAAATTCTATATCAGTTTAAAGTTTTAAAAAAAACAGTAAAGTAGATCAAGTGTAATACTTGGACCATTCTTATTACCTGGCTTATAAGAGTTAAAAGCATACTGCAAATGTTACCATTGATCTGGCTGCCGTTCGTACAATGGAATAAAGCCGAATGCCTAATCATTCCTATAATTTTTAACATTCTAAAACCAGGTAACCCGAGCAGAATTCGAAGAGCTCTGCGCTGACCTCTGGCCCCGAGTGTCCGGTGTGGTCCAGCGGGCGGTCGCGTCGGCCGGCGGGGCGGGCGAGGGCGCGAGACTAGTGCTAGCCGGCGGCGCCTCTCGCGCGCCCGCGGTACACGCCGCACTGAAGTCAGCTGTGGGACAGGACCCGGCTCGCTCCATCAATGCTGACGAGGCGGCGACTATGGGAGCTGTTTACAGGTACTTTGAACGCTGAATCACCTTATAAAAGCAGCGAAAAGTCAGCGGCAGTGGATGTAATGTATGAAACTCTAAAGATGACAAAAAAAATGCTCAGTAGTTCGACGGTAGAACAAATGAGAAAAAAAAGTCTCACTAGTTCGACGATCGAACTAATGAATCGAACTAGTGAGAACGAACGAACTAAACGATGACAAACTGAACACAGTAAAGGTGCGATTTCGGCGATTCCGACAGCAACAGCAGACGGCGACTGCATTTGCGGCGACGGAAGACGGCATCATTTTACAGTATTAAGCTACAGTCTCACTGTTTCCGACCGTTCCGCGTGACATGTCGCGACAAGCCGCGCGGCACTTGCAGTCGGAAAGTCATACAACCTAAGTCATGTACCATACACATCAAAGCACATCAAGTGGACCGTTCTTATTATCTGAGTCGTATGTGTTTAAATCGTACTGCAAGTGTTACCATTGGTGTGATGTTGCTCGTACATGGCATTTTAATCCTTACGACCATACAAATAGTGTGAAGTTACCGCATTGTCTTCAGGGCTGCGTCTCTTGCGACCGGCTACAAGGTGGCTCCCCTGAACGTGCGCGACGCGGTCCTCCTGCCGGTACAACTCGCGTTCTCCAGGCAACAAGACGGCACGGATAAAGCGGTGAGATTAACACATTTGTACATATGTTTCGCTAAATGTTTGGCAGTTTACTAATACGTCATCCCGTAATATTAGATTAAGAGGCTACCAGCTGTTAAACTCGAGCGCGAGACAAGATGTCCCGCAGCGGCGGAGTGAAGAGCACGGCACAATGACTCCATATTTGTATTTTAATTAATTTTGGATGATTTTTGGCAGGGAAATAAAAATACGCCAATAAAAACAGATTTTTTTAAAACAAGCTCTGGTATTTATAATACGCTACATTTTGATATAATGAATAACTATTTCGGTTTAGACATAATTTTCATTTTGAATGACATGGAAGTTTGCGGTTTTTTTTAGAGCGAAGTTTGTCCAATCGTGTATGTAGTCCCTAAATAGACACCCTAAGATTGCTATATATTTTATTCAGACGTTTAATTTTAGCAGTTAGTGCCGTAGCCTTCATATAAAAACAGTCGGCCTGCATTCCAGCTACGCTGATCGTCGGTGGGGCGTTCCAATATACATTTTTTGCTATTGGACACCGCTTCTGATATTCAGCGCTGACTACATAGTAGGTATCTACTAATTGCTAATTAAATTTTTGTTACAGATAAAGAGAACTCTTTTCGGCGCAATGAACGCGTACCCACAAAAGAAGGTAATCACATTCAATAGACACACAGACGATTTCTCCTTCGCAGTCAACTACGCAGAACTGGACCATATACCGTCCAACGAACTTGCAAATATCGGCGCTCTAAACCTATCCCAAGTTCTTTTAACCGGGGTTAGTGCAGCTTTGAGCAAGAATACCGGAGAAAACATTGAACACAAAGGAATAAAGACCCATTTCAATATGGACGACTCCGGGATACTCCATTTGATGAACGTAGAATTCGTCGCTGAAAAAACTGTGACAGAGGAAGATTCTGATAGTACCTTCTCGAAAATTGGAAGTACTATTAGTAAATTGTTTGGCGCCGATACGGAACCAACGGAGAAACTCGAAGAGAAACCTGAGGAAAAACCTGATGAGGCTCAAAAGAACGATACAAAGACCAATGAGACTACTACTGACAAACAGAATGCTACAGAAACGGAAAGCAAACCTAAACCTAAGATAGTTATCTTAAGGGAAGCTATCAAAACTGAGGAGCTAGTACTGAACTTACAACCTTTGTCTCCTGATCAATTCAAGAGTTCAAAGAAGAAGATCGCTGAGTTAAACATGATAGACAGGAAACGAGTCGAAAGAGAAACTGCTCTCAACAATTTGGAAGCTTTCGTCGTCGACGCGCAAATGAAAGTGGATATGGATGAGTACTCCGAATGTGGAACCCCTGAACAAATAGAAGAAATCAAGAAACTGTGCTCTGAAGTATCAGAATGGTTGTACGACGACGGTTACAATTCCGCAACAGAAATGTATGAGGAGAAATTAACTTTACTGAAAGATAAAACGATGCCAATACTGTATAAGCATTGGGAACACAGGGAAAGGCCAGACGCCGTCGCTGCTTTACGAAATATGCTCAATAGTTCAAACGAATTCTTCAAGGTGGCAAAGAATATGACTAAAGAATCTAATTCAGAAAAAGACGTATTTACCGAAGTTGAAATAGAAGTTCTCGCCAAGAAGATTACTGAAACTGAGGCTTGGTTGGATAAATCGGTCGAAGAACAGGATGCGTTGAAGAAAAACGAAGATATTAAGTTAACAATTGATAGTATAAGAGAGAAAATGGCACAATTGGATAGGGAAGTGAAATACCTAGTGAATAAAATGAAAATTTGGCGACCTAAGAAACCAGTGAAGAAGGAATCCGATAACAAAACTGAGACAGTAATCGAACCTGAGGCTGATAAACCAGAGACACAGGAGGAGACGCCTGAACCGGTGGATCCCCTTGCAGATGGGGATGAGGTAATCGATTCTGATGACACCACGGAACCACCACTGCAACTATCTGATGGTAAAATTGAAGATGAACATTCCGAATTATAATAGGTGTGAATTAACTAATTTAATTTATTAGATTAATTTATTTTTTACAATTAAATTGTATGGTGTATTCGCTTTTCGTGCTGCATTTAGTTCGTTCTCAATTTAAGAGTTTTTTTTGTGCATTTTCATCACTTATTTATTCCTATGAACTAGAAGTCTAATTGTACACCGTACGCGGTGTACTAGAAGATTCAAATATATTAATGTTTAGAAATAACCTAAAATTATGCATTTTATGGATACGCCTCGAGACTCGAGATCATTTATATCATTCCGTTATTCATATTGTTCCGTTTTTTTTTTAAAGTAGCAAGCAATGGTGCGAAAGGCGAATGTGACATAATAAATCTTAATCTCAAACCAAACGGTGGCCGCCTTCCTTTCTGGATTCCATCTATCTTTTTATTGTTTATGGTTCGTTTAAGTTTTTTTTATAAAAGTTTCTAGCGGCTTCTCTCTGCATAATCTATGGTCTTTATTCGCGGTGTCCCCAAAATAGTTAAATGTGAGAATGTCGTCAACTAATCGTGTTTATTGTAAACTTTGATGTGATATATTAAAATGGCTATAAGTTTGTGAAAGTATTAAGCCTGTTTTCATGGTATTTAATTAGATATTCCAAATAGCTATTTTATTGAAAATTATATTTTTCCCAGAGGCAAAGGCTAACTAGAGCATACCGCCTGGTATAACTTAACGGAATTAAAAAAAAGAGGATAATGACGTTTTCCCGTGCGTGCTTATGAGGAAACCTCGAAAGCTCTATCCCGTTATTTACTAAGTAGATACATTTTACAACGTTCAACGGGTATCTCTACTTTGTAATATTTTAGTATGTCAGGAGGCTCAAGAGTCGCAGGTTCGACGCCCACTGGAGTTTGAAGTGATTGAAGATAATTACTAATGCTAAAATTTGATAATATAAAAAAATATAATTTAGTTTTTTAAAGCATTGAATCATGCTCAATGAACATAATATGATGGAAGATTTCGTTGGTCGGACTGTGGCCTGTGGTGGCTCAGTTGGTAAGAGCGTGTCACGGAATTACAAGGTCGCAGGTTCAAGTCATGTCCACGGCTAAAAAAATTCATCAGTTTAATTGATAATCTTCTTTTCGTCTTCTTGTGGTGGCGTATCCTTACGAACTAAGTTTGGCGATCTTATTATTTCAATTTCAAACTATTTAATTGCATACACATGCCAGTTTTTGTTCTTCTAATTAAGTAATTTAATAAGCAAGTTCGAAATATCTGTACCTAATAGCATGAAAACAGTCTGATTTGACTTAAATGTAACGTCTGTGAGATTTATTCAATAACCAGTCGCAAAATATACGATGAAAGAACATGATTGTGGTTTTATTCAATTAATCCTTAAAATTTATGAATACGCATCAAAATATAAAGCACTGAATACAATATTGAAAAACATTAACTTCCGCGGTAGTCGTGTAAATACGAGGCTTGCTGTTATCTATAAACCTAGTTAAACCTTATTTCCTTAAACCGTGTTGTTGTCACTTTTAAAGTTCGTTAAAAACGTCAAGGTAGAAAGGGACAAGGCCTAAACAGTGGATCACGTTTATGGCTATGCGCTTATAAAGTGTTAGACTTCTCTGAACGCGGTTGCACGGACAACAGCAGAGCAATGGTAATACTTGCAGTACGATTTTAACTCCTTTTTTTTGTTAACCTATATATTGTCCCACTGCTGGGCAAAGGTCTCCCCCCTCCTCTTCCATCCATCCCTGTCCTGAGCCTCTTCCAGCCACCCATCCCTGTATCTAACGATATCGTCTCTCCACCTACGCCGAGGTCTGCCCCGACGCCGGCGACCGTCCGATGGCACCCATTCTGTGACAGTCCGGGCCCATCGGTCCGGCTGCATGCGGACTCTTACGACGCAGATAATAAGAAGGGTCCAAAGTGTTACACTTGATCTGCTTTTAGCTGTACACTTGAGAAAATTGGAAGTTCTGGCCCAATACATTGTCCCGGTAAGTGGCAGTTGATAATAGGGACTTTCGGCTTTCTTTGATTAGATTTGGCCAGAAATCAATTTCCTCAAGTTGCAATAATAAAAACAAAATTGTTCGTTAGCAAAATTGCTTTTAACGGTCTCAAAGGTCCATTACAATAACGGTTTCAATATAAACTTTATATTGAAACCGTTATTTTTTTATTATAATAATTCTTGGGGTCAATTCACAGTGGCGCCACGCGATGTATGTGGCTCACAGATACAATACTGCATGCATGCTTTGCTGATGATGAATTAACAATGAGTGGCTTAAATTTAGCTTTAAACTTTGTTAAAATGACTATTGCTAAAAATTATATAAAAAAACGGTTTTTAGGCCGGTTTAACGGGTTTATCTTTTATTTTGTTTCAACAGAATTTAGAATCTTCAAACCACTAACCTCGTGATTTTTATTGGCGATTTCATTGGAGTGTGCTTCGACTGACTGTTACGTACGGACAACAGCAGCTCAATGGTAACACTTGCAGTACGTATTCAACATTTATGACGCAGATAATAAGAACGGTCCAAAGTCCAAACTGTTACACTTGATCTGCAGTGCTGTCAGTCATTATGTCGCTTCCCGCCGTGATTATAAACAAGGACTAAGTTCAGAATTTGAATTACGCATTTTCCATGCTCGTTGAAAAAAATATTTGTCACGGAATGACAAGGTCGCAGGTTCAAGTCCTGCCCACGGCAAGAATTTTTTCATCATGTTCTAAGGACTAAGTTCTATATTATAAATATAATCGTCGAGTCGCATCGCCAGTGTGAATTAACCCTGAAGAGATCTTCGGTTATCCCATAAAAGAATCTTCCCGGCTTTACAATATTCTTTACGTATTAATTAAGAGATTGGCAATCAAAGTGGCTGTGGCCTGCGATCGTTAAAAATAAATAGTAAATTATACCGCGAAATGCTCTACCAGGAAATAACAATTACAAAATGCAAATGGATTCTTTGCAAAGTTAACAGCTGCTGCGAAGTTATTCGAGAATCGAGAAAAACTAAATATCGAACTTTATTCGATTCTTTGTGGATCTTCAACACTTACAAATAGACTAAACCGAAGCAGTAGTGGCCCCTGACAAATAAATTGTTATCGCAAAACGCATTTTAGAACTCTTGGGAGTTTTATTATTCGTTTTGATAACCATTGCTAGTTGCGGTGTAATTAAATTGTATTGTTACGAGTCAGTTTTTATGATAAACTTAATTCGAACGAGAAGGTTCGCTGTCAATACAGGTTTGCTGATCAATATTGGTAAACAAACTAATGTAAAAATTACGCTGGAATTATACTTAAACGAAACCTTATCTATTATATATTTTTTTTTATTCTAGTTGGTTCACATTTGAGTTCGGTGTTAGTCTTAAAATTATTAGTTGTTTCCCGGAGGGGGTAGGTGGGTCGAAGAGTGTCGCTATTGTATACGAATCTTCTCTCCTCCCTTATTATATTAGGCACCCAAGGTTTATGTTAAGTATAACTAACTTAACGTTTTTTTTGCCGAAATGTGAAAGCGACAAAACACGCTTTAAGGGAAGCGAGTTTAAACTAGGTGTATAGCTAACACTTCTATGTAAAACTAAAGGAATCTTTCAGCTTAGTTTTGACGAAACTTTCACAAATTCTGAGCTGCCTATTTCATTCACGTCAGGACCCCCTTTAAAGTTCTTAACTCTGTTCGCTGGGGTCACGACCTCCTCCTAAAAACGTCCCTGTAATGCGTCTGGAGTCAGGTATTCAGCGAGGAATGCGCCTGAGTCGTCCCCTCCCGCCCGCAACCCTCCCGCTCTCTTTGCACTACTTTTTGTTCCCAGCACTCCGCCATTGACATTCGCCATTGAATTCAGGTACACAGTCCAAGCTAGGTTTTTCTGTTGGATCTAGAATCTAGATATGCACTAAAGTAACTATTATTGCTTCTGTGATGCTACTTTGTAACCTAGACTGTGAAATATACGGGAAAAATATTCTTAGATGAACATAGACAATAAATAAACAGGGTGCTGTCTCCCAAACCAAGGTTACGCCGACTCAATCCGATTCTCGGGTCTTTGCATCTAGTCTGCCATCCATCAAGATGAGGGATCTGCGCAAGATGCCTCCGTCTGGTCTACTACGTTTACTCGTTCGTTAATTGTCTCCGAAACTTTCTTAAGAAAACGTATCCCCATCGTATTGGTTGTCGGTGACCAGCCCATGCCACTTCAGCTTATTAAAATCCTATGAGCTAAGTCGATTGTAGGTCGTTTGATTAACTTGATTCTGTTTCTACGTTACCATACAGTTATCTGAGAATCGCGCTGGAATCGAACCTAGATAAGTCGTGCCGGGAAGCCCCTCCATGTATTAGTGATAGAAAGCAATCTCTGCCAGACAACTTTTGCATTGATCATTGTCATTTTTCTAGATAGTGGACCTTTGGATGAACAATGTCCTACTTCCAATTCCAATGTTATGCTTATGATGTTGATAAATGCAAGAATGTTTCATCTTATCATCACGAGCGAGTAAATATTAGAACACTGCCCGGTTTTCGTAAGACAAATACCACTTTTATCTCATCGCACGCTCGTCTCGAATAAATTTTAAATCATACAATATCTTGACAGGCAACTAAACCCCATTACAGCAACTTGTTTCCATGCTTTTGTTTTTTTTAAAGCCGTCCCGAAGGAAGAGCTGCGCCCGCGCCGTACATTGGCGCCTCTCTCCGGGCAAGCGAGACAGAATACCAAACACCGGGTGTTCGACAGAGATACAACAAGCATTCCGCGTCACAGCAAGCCAAGTGAATTCAGTTTGTTGGCCAGAAACCGGCCAGTTGCTTGTGTCCGTTGTTCGAAGTGTTTTTCGGTAGTGATGTAAACAAAAACGCATTTTTTGTGAGTTTAAAACGAATTTTTGACAGAGTGACTAGAAAAATATGTGTTGAATGGGGTTTTGAAGAACTTTACGCGTTGATTCCTGGGGGATTTGGGAGTTTAGAGGTAAGAATAACCGAGAATGCATTACATTCCCTCTCGCGTCCCTCTGCCCTCTTGGAAGAATGCAGTGCACCTTTGGTCAGCGCACCTTGCCGCTTGAACTTTTATCGAAAAATTGGATAGTTGTTCAAATAGAACGCTAACTTCATTTATTACGATGTCATCGGCCGAAGCTTAAGTTCAATATCAAGGACCAGTTTGCGGACTCGACTATTTTAATAATATCGTATTACAAGAAAGACGAATGAAATAAGACAATAGGTTCTAAGTGTGGACCTTTTTTAAATATGTAGGTTAATAATCGGACAATGAAAGAAAAGTAAGAATACACCAAGGTAATGAAATGAGAACTTAAGAAACGTTACATTACGTTACGACATAGTAAATGTAAACATTTGTTACATGAATTAATAACACCAGGGAACGCTGAATATTTATTTGAACTTAAAAGTTAAGAACTTGCTAATTTAATAACATTTAAACTAAATTTATAAGAACAAAGATAATCTAATGAACATTGAAGACAAACACAGTTAAGTACATCTACTTAATAAGTACACCGAGCGATGAAGAAGACTTGAAGAACGTTTTTACATGCTGTTAAAAATAACAATTGTTTTTCAGTCTTGCTCATACCTAAGATCAAAATTGAGATCCCAAAGAAAAAGGACCTTAATTGGAAGTTACCTAAGTCCTAATAGAATATCACATTTTCACCTGTCAATTGACATGACGTGGTTTAATTCGCGGCCGGCACGTTAATCATCCGGCAATTCTTTCTTATTCATCTCATCTCAGCTCCATACACGGGCCGTGTACGTCTGCTCATTGACGTGCAACAAGTGTACAATGTTAAAAACAAACTTCTTATTTGCCGGTGGTAAAATTCCAAACTAAACAGTTTCCTACCAATTTCGATGAAATTGTCCTTCTAAAGTTCACCGACAACGCCACTGCAATCAGTAAATACAACTTTGTTATTGTATGTACACAATAGCAGCATGACGATGGCGTAATTAAGTGACAATGATAAGGAGATGCGTACGTGATTTGAAAGACATAGCGACTCGGGCCGTGGAAAAAATAAACAAATGGATGCAAATTACGCCCACTTGTTGTAACATTAATAACAAAGCGTGACTGTAATTTGTTCTTTTGGATTTCAAAAGCTCTATCTATCTAATAAAAGATATCTTTCAGTGTATGTCGTAAATCGTAAAACAAAAAGATATAGGCAAACCCAAAACAACTAATCCCTCAGTTAGTGAAAACGGAACACGACCAAGGGGGTTTCGCAATCGTTTATTGAAATAAATCCATGAATTAAGTACGACTATATAAGTTGTATAATGACACTATGGGAAAGAGTAGATATAGATAAATAATGGTAGTTTTCGTTTTGAACCAAGAATGAACTGAAAACCTTTGTCCCTCTAAGATTCTAATGGAAAACCATGCAAGAAAGGTTTTCCTATTAATACTTAAATTGAAAAACATGAATAGTGCCATAGTTGTTTGATCTACCCTCTGAAGGTAGATCTATGGTCTTATGGTGAAGACAATGGTTTTAAGAAAGACGAATAGTCTTCGATAAGATGAGGTGAAAAGTTGCATCGGCTTTATGAAGCAAACGTCCCTTCGTAAAAGGTGATTCTGGAGAACATAATCTGGAACAAAGAAATATAAAAACGAGAGTAGAGAAGAAATATTGACTACGAAGAAAGATTTACGAGTAAATCATCATGTTTAACACACTTTGTGACTGGTTCAGATAAACGAGTAATATAAAACCAGTGGCAATAACTCATCTACAGCATGCAGGGTGTCAGATTATTAATTCACTGATTAAACTCTCTAGATCACAGATAAGACAGTGTAACTAGACACACCATCGCTATATCTAACTGGCCAAACGCGTCTCTAAGAAGCTCTGTTGTGCTGTTTTGTTATAGGTAGGTTCGCTCCCAGGCCAACCAATAAGATGTCTCGATTTTCGAGAGAATTTACCAAAAAAAGAAACATGGTGAAGAAACCTGCATTGCATCTTTAAAATAAAGGCACTGAAAATTTCCGATCCTATGTAAACCACAACTGAACATTGTAAAATATATGACTTGACGACAGTTGTTACGTTACAACTAGACTAAAACGGTTGCAATGTGGTGCCGTTCAACAGTGTTCTAATCTAAACTAATGTTGAACCTGCTCCGTTATGTCTACTAAAGGCCTATGGAGTGATTGGACGTATTGCAGTGGATAATAATAAGATTGGATGGGACCATAAAGTTGAGATTATTGTTAACAAATCGTGATGCGAAAATCTAAGTAGTATTTTACTTTCCAAATAAAGCCGCTATTAGAAATAAACACACTGAGCTGTAATTCTCATAGATACTTAGGGTATCTACATACTTTTACCTCTGGGTGGTATTAGTATTTATTTAACACCTACCCACTTAGTTCTAAAATTATGCCAGACATGCAAGTCAGGCATATATTCCTGTGCTTCAGTTCATTTAATTAATAATGTTGAGTAGCTATGGTGTAAAAAAAAACCTTTAGTTTTAAATGTTTTGCAAAAGCGTGTCAGCTTGTATAAAACTATAATCCAAAAATTTGTTATTTAAGGTTGAATAACTGTACTTTACTTTATGGCAAATAAAGATATTTAAAAAAAAATATGAGCTGTGTTAAACGTGTGCATAGTTTTTCGCTACAATATTTTCGAAGGAGAACAAGTAGAGGTAAGTACCTTTAGAGAGCGCCCGATTCGAATCGGTACTCAACAATTAAGAACCTTCTGAGAAGTAAAGATTGGCACGGTACATTTTTATTTATAGTCATGACGCCGTTTTAAGATATGGAATGTAACTTAACTGGGTATTGTAGGTCAAAGGCCTAGGAGCTGTTC